>JAZGTH010000002.1:5192500-6682500 GCA_036877525.1 Chromobotia macracanthus
ACAAATGATCTCAAACAAGACATGTTCTGTATGACACAAGAACCCATGATGTATGATCTTAAAAGCAGGCCAGTGGTCATGATAACTAAATACTGAAATTTAGCTTAGGCTAAAGGTATTATTTAAACTAGTAATTTTGTGTTTAATAGCTAGCTATTTACTGATCTAATAGGAGACAAGTGACAGCAGACTGATTGCTTATCCAGTTTAGAAGACACACACATTCAAATGTAAACACATCTGGTTGCTCAGCCTACATATATAAACTTATTGCTCACAAATAGAACCACATCAGCATTTGGGTATATTGAAACCATATGAGCAAGCAGTCACACATGAGCAATATTAACCATTTTCAAAATGAAGTAAAATCAAATTAATTGACATTTACATGCAGCATGGAAATACAGTGGAAAAGGTGTGTGGCCAAGTATAGTGCATAACAAATCTGATTGATCAAGATGCATGAAACACAACAGGCTGAGACAAATTACTTTAAATATTTTTATTTATTTATTTCTAAATGTGACCATCACATTCACACACATTAAGAGTAAAAATTGCACACCACTGCTGGCAGAACTACAGCATACCTACCCAAAAACCCCAAACTGTCTAAACTTTCAGCCCCAGAAACAGCAGAGGGTTAGCAAGGGTAAGGCAGAGGGAAAACAGTAAATTTCAGCCGCAGTGCAGCCATGTAATACCAAAAAAATCAGGCCCAAAGGAACATTTTATTGCTAAGAGGTCATTTTACTTAAATGTCATCTTTGTCTCAGATTTTCTCCTAAAATTCCTTAAAATAAAATTAGACACAAATTATACAATTGCTGGCATACAGTAAGCGTGCAGAGCTGACCAATTAGACACTGTCTATTGACCCTTCTACACTTAAGTACAGTAATACACTGTAAAGTAAGTACAGTAATCACTGTCATAAAATGATGTATGGATAGCGTAGTCCAAATAATTAGATGTTAGAAGTATTGGATGAGCAATGGAGCACAAATTTATGACATTGTTGAGATCTTATCTGAAAATTACTGCAGTATTTTTCTCAGGAGAAAAGCAGAAGACTGCTTGAGCAAAAGTCTCAATTTGATTTTCTTTTAATCACATTGCTGTCTAGATCTCTTTTGTAATTTTTCTTCTGTTACATTTGTTACATTCTGTATTTCCACTGTGCTACATTCTCTTTCATATACTAGTGTGTAACAACAGTAGCTAATAAATCAGAGAAGCCAGTAGTCCAAGTTCTGAGTTTTGATGGATGGCCATTAGTAACATGCCAAGACCATCACAGGGGGAAACTGCCCTGATTAATGCTCTGGGAGTACAACACACACAAACATGCACACAGAAAACATAAACACACTGACAACACTCAATAATTTAAGTGTGTGCACAAAAACATACATACTTAAAGAGATTCTTATTGCTATACACATCAGGTAATACACTGAAAAACACATATGAAGAAATGCATATTTAACGGATTCACAGCATGTTAGCACAAAGACTAGCCAGGGGAAGTAAACTCTTCCCTTCTGTGATATTTATAGAGAGACTAAGTCCCTAGAGAAAGTGCATAAACACACAGGAAAATACAGTCATGTGCATACACACTTGGGCATTTTTAAACACACACTGACAGAGCAACACAGGAAAGAACACAACATCTTTTTTGTGACTCATCTAAACAGCCATCCACGCAACATGAAACTGTATGTTTGCCGTCCAATAATAATTAATCTCTTGAAATCAGTGTCCTCATAAACATGTACATATGCACGTACACACATGCTTGTAATTTCACTAATGGTCATGATAATGGACAGCAAATTTTATCAGAAACAGATGGTTTTACCAAGAAAGGGGTCGACACATCAGGAGCATAAAGACACATGTTATGTTTTATCATAATTTATTTTATGATCCAATCTTACATCAGGTTTGCAATCCTGCCTTCATCAAAATTTCAGTATTTGTGAGAAGCACAAACCAAAAACAATTTTTCTTGTCTGGTTCAACCTTGGATTGGACAGAGGGTCCAATAATTAACACTCAGCAAGTGCCAAATACGAGTAAACATTGGCTTTCTCAAGTACAAAATGGGGTTACGTGCCAGTTAGTCTGTAACTGTAAGAAACTGCAACATAATGGTTTAAATTAAATTGTAAGAAGAAGATAGTCTAACCTTTGCTGATGCAAGTGAAATAAGCCAAACTCTAGACATAAACACTAGACATCTACTAAAGAAAACATTTGCTGCAACTTCCAAACAATGTTTACTGTTAAAGTGGAAAATTTACCATCAAACAGACAGACAAGTCAGAAACTTCATTGTTCCCATGTGGGAAATAAGGATGCATTAGCAGCTAAACAATCAATACTAGCTAATACACAAAATCATACCACATATAATACATTAAAAAAATAGAAATAAACAAAATATGTACTATATAATACAGTATCCCACATATAATACGATAAAAATATAAATTTATTGAGTATTTAAAATAAATGGTATGTGGTATATGGTAGACTATACCCAAAATGTTAACTCTGACTCACAAACCAGTAGGCCAGAACTAATCATTAGATGCCTTCCCAGCAACCCCAAACTGGCAACTATAATCGTACAAGTGACTACCAGTAGGCCACAACTGACCCCCACCCCCAAAAATATATATGTGTGTGCGTTAAACTGTCAAGATGCAACAAATAAACATTACAAACAATAGTGCATCTAATGTTTACATTTTACATTGTACACATTTACAAGTTTATCTAGGAACTTGATAAAATATTCTAGTATTTTATTATTTGTTTTATTTAAAACAAAATCACAGTGTCTTTCAATGCTTTTGTGACAGGTGCAGTTTCCACATGCGTTCATATATGATACTGGGAGGAACACGACAACCTGCAGTGATTGTCAGAAATATGTAGGACATAACATTTAAATCAGTCCTTTGACATTTAGACAAAAATATTTTCATAAAAAATGTACAAATCACAGTTTTATACATGGCAAGATTTATGGTTGGAAAGTTTTCTAAGTTTATCCACATTTGGCCAGTGCAGCAAAAAGTTTGGACCCTGTCTAGACATTTTCTTAATGACAGCTACAACAGTCGCTAATGGAACATGGGTACATGAAGTTAAAATTGATCTTTGCCTATATGCAGCACCTGTCTCATGCACTCACTTTGCCTGAAGTTTTTTATTTTAGTTTATAATGACAGCAATCATTTCAGACGCAGCTTCAGTGTCCCCCATCTCTTTTTGATGAATAGAATCCGGGCTGAATAACGTGTATGAAATACCTACATATGTAACATCGTTTTGTCATTCAGACTAAGATGGAATGTAGGCAGTGGAAGGAGGCAGTATCAGTAATGAACTGTAGATCAACGCCAAATTTACACTCAGGAAAAATCACCATGCTATGGTCATTTGCATAAAACAGACATATTGCATGTCTTGCTCAGAGATGGTCATTCAACTAGTTTATAGAGCCTGGGCTTCACTGAAAACGCACGTAGAGATAAAATGTACAGGCTGAATGCACTTTAAATCACTTTGGATAAAAGCGTCTGCTAAATGTGTAAATGTAATGCTATCTGTTAAATGAATAGTTTCTTCAGAAATGAATTTTCTGTCATTATTTCTCACCCACACATGTTCCAAACCAAATGCTGTTATGTTTTTTGTGGAAGAGCGGTGTTTCTTCAGGTGGATAAAGCTTTAATTAAGATTGTCAAATCCACCTGAATCCCTCATCATTTGCAACATGGTTTATATAGCAAGAGCTGCATTATAATACCTCAAAAAAGTATAATTCTAGGCTCATGTCAAAAATGACAGCATACAGGTGTGGAATGACATGTAGGTAAGTTGTCAATAATGACAACATTTCCTTTATTCTTTTAGTGTTTCTGTTTAGTTTGTAGATCATTGTGTTAACAGCATAAAGGTCATTGGTTCAATTCCCAGGGAACAGACAGACTAAAAACATATACCTTGTATTATGTATACCCTCTGAGTAAGAGTGTCTGCCAAATGCATAAATGTAATGGAATTAACTATTCCTTTAAAACTAAAATTTGCAAACAATTTCCATCAAACATTAACCAGTTTGTCTGCACCTGCACAGATTTGACTGGTGTTTCAAAAAACTAAACACTCAAAACTCTAATCTGGCTTTTGTTTTCTACACATCAGAAACCACAAGGGGGACAAAAAGTTTGTTTGGTTAAAGCTTTTAAAGCTTGGATGTAATGGAAAAAATATGCACCCTACTGTGCTATTTTTTAGATAATAAAACAAATAGCGCAACAGACAAACAAATCCACTGCTAACTGCTTTTATTCATTTCAAGGTAAATTACCAGGAGTGTATACAAATTACAGATGAGAGAGAACAAGAGAGTGGAGTCTCATGTATACGTGAATTCCCAGAAGCCCTCTGCGTGGATGCAATCTTATCTTCACAACATAACTGGAAACGGATTTACGGAGGAACTGATGTGCATGCAGAGGAGGAGAGACGGGGTAAAGAGCTGCCAGATTTATAGGCAAGCAGAGGCAGAATAGAAAACAGAGGACGTCACTCTGAGAAATCGAGTGCTAATTCCAGAAGTGGCTCACAGGGACACATTGCAGAAGGCGGAAAAGAGGAGAGCGTGACATATGGTGAAAGAGTGGCTGCAACAGCGAGAAAAGATCTATTATAAAAACAGAAATTGCATTTAGAAATGGTGATATGAAGCCAGCCAGGCACCACTTTAGAAGCACATTTTTAATTTTCACACAAAGAAATGAACAAACACTTACGGAGCCTCTTCAGAGTATGCTAATGAGTAGTGCATTAGAATCAGGGGCACGCGGGGAGAAAACAGATACACAGACAGACTCCGGCTCGAGGGACAGCTGTGTCTGTGTGTGTGTGTGAGAGAGAGATAAAGATGAGAGAGAGAGAGCTATCACTTGTCACTGTTTCCTTTTATAATTCTCCTAAATATAATTAAATTCAAATTGAATTCTTCTTTTATAATTATCCTAAATAAAATTAAATCCCTATTTGTATCGTTAATTTAAATGTATCGCTAATTTGAATGTAATGAAGAATATATGTGTTATGCCAAAACACTCGAAATTAGCTAGAGGGGTGACACTACCATTGTACAAGCATATCACCCTCCTGAGGTGACAGGGAAAATTGTAGCCTGTGTACAATTCTGTAAAGAATAAAGAATAAAAGAATTTCTAGGGCAATTTTAAGGTAAGAAAGAATAATTTCATGTCTGTCTTATAATTTGATTCTTGTCAATGGATGTTAAATGACATAACTTCATTTAATATACATAAAGATTTCTGTTTTTTGAAGAATATTGTTTCTAAATTTGGGACACGTTGTAGCATGATAAAATACAGTATTACAATATGTTTATTATATATTAGCAAATATGGCACTGTTAAATTAGCTGTTGATTGTTCCAGGGGGCATGACAACCTCAGAAATGTCTTTTAACAGCATCTTTAACTCACTATACCACACCAGTGGAGCTGCCAAAGCCTTTAAAATCATTCAAGATTTCAGCTTTGTACCTCATCAGCTCTCTCAGCAGTAAACATGTCTACACAATATTTCTGAAGGGCTTTTCATCTCTTGTACTTTTGCTCTTTTTTATTTACTTTCACACTTTTACTAATATGCCTATAAGTCTTGTACACACACATACACTAACAAAAGCAGTTTATTTACAAAAAGAGGCCGTTGTACCAATCAAATTGTTGATTTTCCTTCAGATGATGCTCAGATGATGCCCATATTCCATTTACTGGCTGTGCATAATGTACACAGTAATGTCAAGAGCTGACTGAAATTACCAGTTCCAGTCTAATTGGTTGGCACTGTTACAAGGTACCAGAATTATACACTTGTGAGGAAGAAATGATCCCTGGTTGTGTATTCTATTAGAAGTATTTAGTAGCAAGTAAAGTAAATATGCAAAACTAAAATTGTATACTTACTTTCAAATTGTTTCTGTAAAATAATATGTGATTAATCTGTGAATTTTTTCTGTGCCATTTTACTGCCATGCAAATACATTTTTCCCCCCCACAACATAAAAAATGAATTGTGATTGGTTGCTTTTCACACTGGTCAGACAGACCTTCCCAGTTTTCCAAGTCGGTGGTTCTTGCCAAAAATAAGCTGTAAGCGGGACCAGACTTTATGCTGATGGTCAAAAATCTGCTTCTTGAGACCAATGCACAACCACTGTTCTGTGTCCCTGTCAGCACTAACTAAAAGTTTGTTATAAGCCCAAACATTTCTAGATGACCCTTTCACTCTCTGACAGACAGTCCACAGTAATGAGGAGCAACTCCACTTCCAAAGACAGAAGCACATTTTAGGAAAGTTGCATGATAATGGCACACAGTCAGGTATTCACTGTGGAAGGAGGAAGAGGATGCGTAGCTGTGTGTGCTGGGAGATAACAGAAAAATCCTCACCAGTGGTCTATGGAATAGTTCTCTTTCAGATTAATTAGCCTGGACATTTATCCATCAGTGAAGACCAGTGTGTTATTGTCATTAACTCAAATGAACAATTAAAATACTTATTAAAATAGTTTTGTTAACTGATAAAATATATGGTTATTCTTTTTGCATACACTGTAAATGGGTCTCCCTTAAGGCTAAATCTTTAATGTTTCTGGTTTGGTTTAGAACAGAATGACCCGAGTAAACCTGCCTTAGTTCATTATTAATAAATTTTAACTGAATTCCAGAATTTCCTAAAAGTTCATATATTGCCCTTTAACTTTAATGACAGCCTGCACCAGAGGTGACATTTTGGACCCTGCACTTGTTACTGCCCACCCACACATTCACTACAGCATATAC
Source organism: Chromobotia macracanthus (assembly GCA_036877525.1). Lineage (NCBI taxonomy): Eukaryota > Metazoa > Chordata > Actinopteri > Cypriniformes > Botiidae > Chromobotia > Chromobotia macracanthus. The sequence continues at coordinate 5,199,418 of JAZGTH010000002.1, forward strand.
ACACAAACATATACATGCATGCCCAGGAAGGCAGTGGTAATCAGCAGCTGTCTCCAGGTTGTTGTCCTCCTGACAGGCATAATGGCAAGAGTGTGACCTGCTGATAACATGAAGAAACAATGAAGATCTCTGTATGCCATTGTGCCTTGAGTTAGGCCATCACTTCAGATTTTTTGCCTTTGCACATGTGTTTGTTAGAGCGCATGCTGTGTAATTGCAAAAACAAGGTCACCCCTTCTTACACCCAAAAGCCAGCCTGCAGCACAACACTGAAATAGATATAGAGATACAAAGAGTCATATTATTGTCTGGGTGTGTGTGAAAATAACTGGGTTACAATCAATCAAATGCCCATCTGACCAGAATAAGGCGCTTGGGCACGCAGGTTGACCAAGGGAGGATTGTTGGTTAAGCTAGTTAAGCCTGCAGGCACACCAGCATACCAACATCCACAGGAGTCTTTTCAACAGGGTGGAGCACAATTAATCTACAACTGTTATCAGTGTGAGTCACCTTTTACTAGTAGAAAGTCAAGCAGATACTGTGATTTAGTTATGTTTAACATCACCTACCTTTTAATGACAGTCCATCACTACATTTCTCTCTTGCTCTTTATGGAATTCTCACCCTCTAAATGATCATTTCCCATCATTCTAGATTTTTAATTTTTTCTTTGCTCTCCAGTTGCCATGGGAGCTTGTAGCATAGCAACAAGTGTCTTGTTGGGATGTCACTGCTATTAAATCAAATGAATTCAAACCTTACTAAGGCACACTAACACAAAGATGTGTTCAAAAGTTTACAGACCTGGTCTACATTATTTAAACACAGGAAATGTTATAATCAGTCACCCAAGTGATGTAGGCCAGGAGACTTGAATGTATTTTAATAGTTGTCACTTTAAATGTTATGCTATGTGATCTTTTCAGTACTGCATTACTGTAGAAGCCTGAGACAGGGAAATCAAAGTATAATGACAATGTCATGAATCTGATTGACATGAAAACCCCTCTTATCCTGGACAACAGGGTCCAAACACTTTGGAGAGCTTAGTCTTCCATCCTCTGTGGGACAGAAAACATGAAACAGACTTCTGCTTTAAGCATGCTGGGCACCTCATACCTGTCGCTGGAATTTTACCCTTTGAAGTGAAATGTTTAATTTTTCCTCAAAGCAACCAGGCACATCAGGCAAACACGTAGCATCTAGCATAGCCTACAGATTCTACAAAACTCTAAAAACAGTGACTTTAATGCTAATTAGCTGATGCCAGCTTTAACTATATTTAATATAGACATTTATTTAATTGTTTTAGGCTTTATTTATTTATTTTTATGCCTGGCTCCAGTTGTCTTTACAACTTCTTGGTATTGGCAAATAAGCAGGTTGTGATGTGTTGCCATGCGTCAACCCTGTCATCATCATATTTTTCCCTTAACCCAGTCAATTAACAGAAACAGCCGAACAAAATGAGGAAAATACCGCAAGAACAATGATAAATAAGAAGTGGATATATTTAAAATTTTAAGCATTAAATTCCCTAAAAAAACCTTACTTTAGCACAAGGCTAGTAATGTTAAACTGTCAACCCTGTTACTGTAAACTCTTGTTACCTTTCTGAGGGCGTAATATATAACATTCATAATATAAAGCATGACAAGTTCAAATCGTACATAAATTCACTTTAAAAATCATCTCATAAAACTATAAAAGGTGCTTGTTTCATAGAAAAGCCTTTTGCAAATTCATGTTACCGATCTGTCTAACTGCTATGTATTCATCATGGCCATCCGGCCCCGTTTATATTCCAGACAGCACATTCACAATCAGTGGTAATGGAAACTAAGCAATGACAAAGCGTGTTGGTGCATTTGTGTGTTCCTGTAGTCCACAGACAAGCTCATTTGTCTGCACCCAGGGAATGCATTCAGTATTTTCTCTGACTTTGTCAAAAACACTCACTTGGAGATCTGACAACTTATAAAACATTAATTAATCCACATACACCAAACTGCCAATCAGGAAACTTTAATCATATTGTGTATGTTTGAGAAGTGTAAAGGAAAGTCTTAGGGATAAATACATAAATACAATCACAAGAGATAATGTGGGGAAGCTGCCGTTTGGGACTAAACAGGGTTGCTACTGACTGAGTAGACTGGGGCTAGCTGTCATAATTTTTATATTTTTCAGAGCAGGTTTTATCAAAGTCTCTTTCCATTTAGGAACATACCTTCTTGGCTTCAAAATTTTCACAATTATTGTTTAAAAACATGCATGAGATAATGAACAGCAATTTGATTCATAAAGCCACAAGAAAGTAAACGTAATATCAAACCCTTTGGTTTGGTCAACAGAAATTGTACCTGATAAATTATATAACATTACAGTTTCAATTAAATATACAATGACATTGGGTGAGTTTTAACATCCTTTATTGTAGCAAAATTGCATCATATGCTTATTTAAACCACAGGCCACTTGATAAGCATGTCAGACAGCAGCACTAAGGCCACACCATTACTTAGACTGTTAGCAAGTATTTATGCATAAAGAGCAGGAAATAGAACCGTATCATTACAGACTTTCCACTTAATACATTTCCTTTCTGATCCTGTCACACTAATCTTTGTGTCTTTCCCACTCAACGCCTATCAATTTGTACATTTTAAAGAAAAACATTCATCAAAAAATGTAACTTTCTTTTTTCAAACATATATTATTCTGTTTCTGTTGTACAACTCAAAAGGTGAATTGTTTATATTCTTATTTATAATGAAAGAAGGGGGATGATTCAAATCTCATAATCAAGTGCTCCTTTATGGACAGCAGCAAGTTTACTTTCCATTTATGTAATGAATTTGTGATTCTGATTCAGCAACATTATAGACATGAAGCTCTCATTCACAGCAGTCTTCAACCTTTGAAGAGCACATTCAAACACTAGCTGCTTACTGACTTTACCAATATGCTCCATAACTTCTTTGCATTTTTTGACATTTTAATCTCAATTCCTGCCACAACATGATAGATTCTCAGTGGAAAAAAAACTTGGCAAAATGAGTCACAATGAGCAAATTTTTAAAAATGAGTTCTTGTAATTTTCACATTTTCCAATAAAACAAACTTCTTGTATGTGATGTATGATGATGTATGATGATATATGATTTGTTTGAATCAGACAAAAAATGAATGAGCTACACCTGTTGGAAGTACCAATCATCAAGATGAGAGCAGAAAAAAATACTTAATGGATTATTGAAACAAAGCAAAGATTTAGTAAGGTTCGTCTCTCAGAAAATGTATAATGTAAAATTTATTTATAACTGATATTTAACTAGACAAGGACGTAAGGGCACTCAAATTAGACCAAAATTGACATCTTTTACTTGTTTTGCCTGTAGCTCGTAATTAGCCTGTGCATATTCCTACTCATTTTGCCAGCACAGGTCACATTTGTTCAAATGGAATTTGGTGAATCATGGAACATTGTGGACTGTTCGTGACTCAGTGTCATGGGTCAGACCAAAAGTGTGGCTTGTTATCTTTATCATCAGCTGGGTTGTTTGCAGGAGTCAATTGGTGCCATGTGTGTGGATTAGCAAGTTCTTATGTAGATAGGAGACATCTGAAAATCTGGAGTAAATTGAAGCAATGGCTTAATGTTGTTATGGAACACTGACAAATATAAACTGTTGCAGGTCTTATAGTATATTTTGAAACTACATTTGGTGCTGGTATTCGGTGCATGTTGTACTATAACATGGTACAATAAAACTATTGGGCAGGCTTTGTTCCTGGGGATGTAGACAAACGACAGTGTCCATGTACATAGGCAGCTATAGGGGGTATGTAAATCATAGAGTCTTAACCATAAGTCATTCAGCATTTAGAAACACAATTATTCTTTCTTAAAAGATTCCAATATGTCACCAAGTAACACCAAGTGAACACGCCAAGGTTGAACCAGCCATTGCATCAACAATTGTCTCATATGTGTCTACCTTAACAGACACTAAAAACCTGCAACATGAAAAAAGCCTCATTAATTGTAATTGAAAGGAAAAGAGCAGCCAGCACAGTCCGCATAATTTCTTCTTTAGTGTTTTTGCGAACCATACCTTTGCCAAACACTCAAAATGTAAAATTCAAATGTATCTTGTGTTAGCGGACACTGAACATAAGTTTTCAACTGCAAACTCAAAATACAGTGGTATTGGTGACCCTATTAAAAGAGACATAATGGAAAAAAATGATGGAGGGTAGAAAGAATTAAGTGATATTGCACAATTTCAGCTGAATTTCTAGCTGTTAGCACTGAAGCCCAACCTGAGCTTTCATCTGTGCAAACTGGCCATGCCCACAGGTGATCAATCCACTGCAAAAACATCATCTGAAGAGCCTGTAGCAGGGTGTCTTGGACTTGGTGAAGGTCAGCATTTTAACATTTTAAGATGTTCACTGATCCATGACCATCCAAACACCTGGGGTATAGCAACCCTGACTTACTGAAAATTATTGATCAGTACATAAAATTAGAAAGTCAAAACGTTAGTCTTGATAAGAAAGAAATTCCTCTGCTTAATGAGCTTAAGCAAGAATCAAATTATTAGAGCCAGAAACACTGTGCTCTATTATGAGTTTGTTTAAAATAAAGTTGCAATAAAGTATAAAAAAAGCTAATTGCACCAAAACAGATCCAATACAGAATGTCTGAAAAGATATATATATAAACTTCTGAACAACTAAACAACATGTACTAAGTTTCATGTATAAGAGAGTGAGTGCAAAAGATTAAACCAAATGCTGATATTATGTAAATTTAGAGTATGCGCATCAAACCTTTTTCCAATTGAAGACGTTTTGTTGAATGACATTCCAGGTGGAGGAGACAAACTAAAAATGGAAATCCAGTTATTAAAAGTGGGTGACCTTAACAAATCAAATAAAAACATTAATGTATAATATTTCAGAAATGTGAATGTATAGAGACATATGAGCAACATTTTTATGAGGATAGAAATGAAAAATGTCCCTGTGGGTTGGAGTATTCCAGAAAGTGAAGCTCACATGGACTCCAGAGACTGAATGAGCTAAAACAGAAATCGGCTCAAGACTGTAATAACCCAATTTACATTTAAATAACAAGACAAATCAGAACAGTAACAAAGATCCATTCACAATAAATCTCATTATGTGGCGCTTATAACAATTCTGATAGCAATTTAACTTTTGCTGTTGGTAGCTGAAGCAATTACCTGCATGAGAAAAACAAAGAAACAAACAAACTGTGCCAAATGGCCTTACGTTCAGGGCTCTTCATCTCTGGTCCTGGATGGCCACTGCAGTGTTTTGCTCAAACCCTTATTAAACACACCTGAACAGCCATTCTGCATTATACTTGAAAATCACAAGCAAGTGTGTTCCAGAACAGCAGCCTTCACTGAGTTGAATAGCCCTATCCTAAATGTTTTGTGCTCCTGTCCTGAGTTTTCACACCTGTGCCTTGTTTTCCAATTAACCTTTCTGTTTGTATATCCCTAGTGTTTTACATTGTGTTTTGTCTAGTTATTATTGTACACATAATGGTGAGTTTGTAAGGTTAAGTCATTTGAATTGTGCTTGTAATCCTGGTTCCTGGTTTCCTGAAGTTTGAAGTGTGTTTTTAATAAAGAATTGTTCTGACCCCATTGACCATGTATTTTTCTATTAATACTCATCTGTTAAATTATCTCCCTAATCCACAAAACCTAACCTCACACGAAAACAAATTGAACCATGAAGTCACAAATCCCTCTTTAGTTTAAACCTCCATTCTGTTACGTAACACCCACTTTTCATGATTCAATCAATTCCTAATGTAAAAAAAAATCAAGTCCCATCCTATGTGTGTTATTAGAAGTGATTTTATAATTATACAGGTCTAGTGAAGTGATTTTATAATTATACAGGTCTGTACCATCTATACAGATGGTACAGATTACGCAGTTGGCTAATATTGTGTATATATTTAAGCAGTATGTTTTTGGAAAACAAGGTTATGAGACGCATTATGTGAATGCTTGGCTAAACAGATTTTAATTGTTTGGGAGTGTCTGAGCCTCGAATAGTGTCAGGAAGGCTATTCCAATGTTTAGTAGCCAAATGCAAAAATGCTCTACCTCCTTTAGTGGACTTTGTGATTCCAGGATTCTTAAGTGTAGAGGTGATACAATTGGGGTTATATGATTGTGCTTCCTGGATCTGGTAAACTCTGCAGGTAACTGCTGCATTTTGGACTAACTGTAGCTTGTTTACTTAGGATGCTGAACAACCACATAGTGCATTACAATAATGTATCACTCACATTATTTTAAAAAGCAGGTTGATGTCATTGTTCATCTTTTATTTATTAGTAATAATAAATAATAATATTTATTAATATTAATAAAATTGATCATATTATTTATTTATCTGGCTACTCTAATGCACTTCTAGCAAATCTAGACCTTGTATGTGTCAAGATCAATTAAAAATGTGAACTTAAAGGGAACAAAGCAGCACATTAGAATTATGCTCACATTTCAACATGGCAGAAGCACAGGAGATAAATGATGGCTGTTAATGTTAATGAGGTCGACTGTGACACATTTGATCTAACACTGACATTTCCAAAGTCATATGCTTATACTGTCACCACCTATGTGCAATGTAAAGTTATGTTGGAGTGATACTGCCTTTATATAGCTTACCATTTCTGTACTTCAAGTGGTAGAGTGTTGTGCTAACAACACCAAGGTCATGGGTTTGATTCCCAGGAAACGCACAAAATGATAAAATGCAAAGCCTGACGTGCAGCTGTATGTTTGAATAAAAGTATCTGCCAAATGTGTAAATGTGATGGATGACATTCATTTTAAAGAGCATTTTCAATTGCTCTGCGGTTTAATGTGCTAAACTCTTACTGATTATTGATTGTGAAGTTGTTCACTCATGTAAGCATTGGCAAAGGCCTGACAACTCAGATCACAGCTGCTATGACTTGTGGTTTCTCTAGATCCACAGATTAAAGGTGCAGTAGAAATAGATTTGTAGGTCCGGTCACACTAGACTGTCATATGATCTGATATGAAGAGATATGATCATGTTTTCAGAAAAAAAAATTGCTAAAACTAACAACAACCATATACATTTAAAATGATAAAATATTCTACTTCTCATTAAATTCTACCTCAGGGGCCTCCAGTCCAGGTTATTGGAGGTCTACAGACCTGCAGAGTTTAGCTCCAACCTATGGTTGTTTCAGTCCCAAAGACCTTTTTATTAGATTAGCTGGTTCAGATGTACTTAATTAGGGTTGGAACTAAACTCTGTAGAAGACCGAGCTGGAGACCTCTGCTCTTTTCAGGCATGACCTGGCTTAAGTTGTAGGTAAAGCATAAATGCAACCAAACATATTGTTTTATTTTGCAATCATGAAAATGTCTCTATAAAAGTTCTTATAAAAGTCTTCTTCAAAACACCTGATTAAAACAGCACCATTTGTACAGTACTTTCTTCAATATTCCAATATTCCATCCAAACCAGAATGTACCATTTCAATCAATATGTTTCCATCAGTTTAATAAGTAAGCTTATTATTTGCAATCGTGATAAAATTTGTCACTGATGGACCTCTCTGATGGAGAGTTTGTTTTTGTTTTGTAAATAAAATGTCTCACTTTTATCTGTTTCATGGTTTAAATAAACAGGGAAACCGTGCTGTGCTTATGTCTTTATCTTGTCATTTGAACCATATGTTTCTCACATATGTCATGAATCATGTCTTCTTGACAAAAGCAGAGAATGAGAAAGATGGAATTTTGCAGCATGGAAAAGGGTGTGACAATAAAAGTAAAAGTGGGTGTGTTTGGTCAGATACTGTGTAATCCCCTCAAAGTTTGAAGGAACAGGAGTCTAGAACGTTCTCCTTAAAGCTTTTTGCACAAATTAAACAGATTTTAACATAAGTTTATAGAGTGGTAAAATGCAAATAGAAATGCGTGAGCGTGTCATTTACTTTATCTCAGGAAGAAAATCTAAGAAGCAGGTGATATAAGCAAAAATCTCAGTTTGAGTTCAATGTAATCACATGCTGTGTTTTTCCAAATCATAATAAAGATTTTGTTTTTAAAAAATCACATTTCTAACATTTCTTTCCTGTAAGACAAATTGACCTGGCAAACTTTATTCTTAGCAAAGAGGTTCAGTGAAATACATCTTATGCAATGGGGCATCAACATTCTGATACACAGCACAAAAATACCCATGGGGCAGATAAATACAGCTTTGATAAATGGGAAGAGATTATGTTCCTGTCTCATGCAGCTTGTCAGTCAACTTTAAAACAGCACTTATGATAAAGTGCCATATTAAAGTACATCATTCAATTCTGTCAAAAGGGCTAAGCAATATAATAATACAGAGATCCTGCCCTAAGCTTGGCGTTTGAATGTTTGGATTTACTGGATATTGCTTCCTGTTTATTGACTAGCATATATCCAGACTGAAGGTCACACTTGATAAAACTGAGCAAAGAATTTAAGGACCACCTAAAGCGTATTTTTATCTCTCATTTCTTAAAACTCCACCTAACCAAGCCTGTCACCAAGCAAACTGTTTGTGTTCTTCAACACAAGGCAAATGCATTTGTGGTGCATGTTTTGTGCACACAGTGTGCACTCATTTGTGTGTGTTCTGCGCAAGCGGAACAATTTGTGAGCCACAGAACTGTAAAATATTCATTTTCTGCAAAACTATAAAATAATGAACTATTTTTTTACAAGCCAAGAGCACAGTTGTTCAATACTTTCTCTGCTCATTATCACTGAAAAGCATCACATATTAACACAAGAGCACATTTCTACATTATGATAGCTGCAACTATAATCATTATTATTGCTGCCTGTTTTGCAAGCTTTTCTATAGTTCAACCAGTAGAAAACTAGCTAGCAATAACAATGCCAAGATCATAGGTTCGAATCCCAGGTAATGCATAATACAGTGCATAGCTTGTATGTACTCTACTGTAAGTGACTTTGAATAAAAGCATCTGCCAAATACATAAGTGTAAATGTGACATTTGCACAGCTCATTTAAAATGCACATAATGATGACGTCTCTCCTCAGCTGTCACAAGATGGGCAGCTTTGATAACAGTTACATCTTTGTTTGTTAAATTGCAGAACTCACAGTAAAGAATTTTAGGGGTTATTTAATTAACTACTTATGAGCTATACTTGCTTTTTTGTGTGACTACAAAATAGATGACAGGTTATTTGAATCTGGTACTTGCAGATCACAAAGTGCATTTGTCCACCCTGCAGTTTCTTTTGCTTGCTATTTTTTTGCATAAGGCTTTATTGCTGAGACATTCCCTGACAGCAAAAATACTCAACGCACACAATATTAAGCCGAGAGAGGCTGGTGAGAGAAGCATGCCCTGTTTAATTGAATCAGCACAAAGTAGACTTACTATGTGTTTTGGCTTTTCATACTAATATACACACATACACATGGGTCCACGCTTTCTCTTACCCTATAAGAAGTCTTTTGCCCAAAGTTAACAAACTGCTGCCTAATCAGAAATCATATGTACATTTGAGCCAACCCAGCAGAAACACCTTACAATGACATACTACCGCTACTGTATGTGGTCCAGATACCCCTCACCGCAACACAATGTAACACTTAAAATAACTTTGGACAAAATAGGAATGGAATATCTCATCGAGTGAGCTATTTTGCTAAAATGTGACTGACCATCTTTCCAGCTGAGATCCCCTGAACAAAACAAAACAGAAATATAATAGCATGCACTTTCATTTTCTGTAATAAAATGAATGTCAATATAATGAGAATGAATTGTCCTTTGATTTGAGCCTGAATCTGTGTTCCACTCAGCAATGATTCAGTGGAGAGTCAGAAGAAAGATTGATTCGTGTATGACTACCTGAGGTTTCACTAAATGAGCAGCAGCACTAACTGAACAGATACTGAGTTCACATTACATTCCAGATAAACCACTGTAGTATATGCAGTGTATGATGCGACAGAATACAAAAGCAAAAATGTTGTAAATGGGTTGGATAGATGGATGGATGAATAAATGGATGGACGGATGGATGGATGGATAGATAGTACCTTCTTTGGGTACTTTTCTATAAAACCTGCTTTATTTTCTTCCTTTGCAATTCTTTTGTCTTATCTATTGCCCATGCGGGAAAGCTTTTTGTTTATGTACACACTCTCAACAATGAAGTTCTCTGTGTGAGGCCTTCTTAGGCTGAACACCTCAGAGGTGACTTTCTCAGTTTCCATGGTGTCCACTGTGCAAACATTATGTCCACAATGTCCTTCATGTTTGAATGGTATGACAGACCACCAATCGGCAGCCCTCCTTTTCTGCACCTTTAAAGGTCACATAAATAAAAAAAAGAAAGATCAATGTGTTCGCAATAAGTAGAGAACTTACAGGAGCTTTGAACAGACATATTTTTGAAAGTAGGCCAAATATAGACAAAAGTCAACTTAGCAGGGAAAGCCAGTAAACAGACACAAGAGTACAATTAAAACATTATTTAAACTACGGAAGGCAGAAGATAAGTTATTTTGTATTAAAATTCCTGCCACATAAAGAACAAGTTGACAGTACTGTACATCAACTCTTTGGGTTTGGTGATGTTGAAATGTATTAGCATATGAACTGTGCACCAATAAAACCGCAAGTATTCACAAAGCAAAACCCTTTCCATTGCCTTGCTTATGGTTTTAGTTCACTGGGGCGTTAGCTGTTCTCCAACAGAGGCAAGAAAATGATGAGGTTATTAATTATACTTGAATGACTTTAGTAATTACTCTGCAGGATTTTTTTTCTAAACTTCCCAAAACAGAAAGCACAGCTAGCAAAGTGAATTGGTTTGGTAATGTCTAAGGTGAACTGAAAAAAACGTGAACTGAATTAAGGGTGATACAAACCCTGTATATCATGCTGTAGATTAATGATACAGTATTATTTTTTATTATATAATATTCATAATAAAATGCTTTATAAATGAGTGATTAAAAGAAGTGTAGTATAGTGCTTATAGTTCTTAATAATGATGGCGCTATTAATACATGTAGCTTTTTTACATTCTAAAAATGCCTTTTTGTTATTCTATTCTATGCCTACTTTGTTATTCTCTATAAAAAGGGCCAATTAAGTATTACGTTCATTCTGGTCCGATAACACAGCAATTAGCCACTCCTGTCCTCCTCCGCATGAGTTGTTGGGCAGGAACATTGTCTTCAGAGTTGTAAGTATCACTTGAATGCTTCTTCACACACACACACAGTCATTACTTACCATCACTAAGGGAAATGTGGTAATTTGCAAACCTTTCATTCGGGTTCTTTGTAATTATACGCTATCTTTTGACTGCAGTGTGGATGCTTAGTGATGTGTGAATCACCATATGGTTTCTCTGAGTGTTAAGTCATCATAACAGATGCTGAGCGTGCTGTCATCACTCCCTGGGACCTGGATGCTTGTTTGCTTTGTCACTTCATGTGGCAGTTCTAACAGTCATCATGAGGAAACCAGCATCCCATTCATCCTGGACTTGTGCAGATGGCCCAGCTGATGAGTAGATGGTGAAACTTGTGAAAGACAAGTCAGTGTTTAAGTGTACTAGAATTTGGAACACAGATCAGTGTGTGAGTGTACTAGAATTGAAAACATGACTGTGTGTGAGTGCACTAGAATTTTAAACAGATCAGAGTGTGAGTGTACTAGAATTTGGAACACAGGTCAGTGTGTGAGTATATTTGAATTTGAAGCAGATCAGAGTGTAAGTGTGCTAGAATTTGAAACAGATCAGTGTGTGAGTGCACTAGTATTTTAAACAGATCAAAGTATGAGTGTACTAGAATTTGGAACACAGGTCAGTGTTTGAGGGTACTATTTGAATGTATTATGAATGTAGTATTTGAATGAATAATGCTTTAAAGTTTTAATGTTCATGTAAATGCTTCATAAATACTTCATACTTCCTCATATAAACCAATATGTCACATTTAATATCTGTAACATTTTTGTCATTTTCACAGTTGCTGGCTTCTTGTACATTACAGCAGTGGGTAACATTCCCTTTGTCTTTTGTTAATGCATTGCTTAGCTTCACCATAGACAGCAAGCATACGCTGACCAGTGGATGCGTATATAATGTGATTTAATCTACACATGTTGGATTTCAGTAGTAAGTAATTCAGTAATTGGCACGCTGCTTTAGTGTTAAAGGAATAGTTCACCTAGAACTGAAAATTGACCCAAGTTTGAATCCTGGCTTGTGGCCAGCTGTCATTTATGACTGTGTGTAAAAGTGATTGATCACAATAAATTTGAAATGCAAATGATATATGGGAGGAACATTATAAGTAAACAATTATTTAAATTTTGGTCATTATTATACAATCTATATACAATGGATTTGTGGGGCTTCAGAAGGTTTGGAATATAGGGCTGGAGCTGTATGACTACTTTTACAAAACTTGTACTGTAAGGAGCTGCTTTCTTCTCTAAAGCCTGGATCCATTCACTTTCATTAGATGGAAGAGAGACCAGTACAGTCTTCATTCCTTTCTTCCACAGAGAAAGTCATACAGGTTTGAAATGACATGAGGGTGACAGAAAAATGACAGAATTCGTATTTTTGTTCTCTTACTCATCTGTACAATTTTTTGTATTTTCGGTCCACTCAGATATATCTCATACTGTCTCCGTTTTGACAGAAAGATCTTCCACCTATCCAGCAGATGTATTATTTGTTCTGATGGACAGAGGACACATAATACACATAATCAATTTAAAGAGTTTTCATCCATCAGTATTGTCACATGCATACATTACAGAGCTATCTTTATTCTCATTGGTTCCTTACACAAACTCCTTCTTGATCCTCCTCTCTCCTGTCATTTCCTTTTTGTTCAGAATTGTCTGGGATCCAAATTTCTGTCCACCTCTTTTTCTCTTTTCATCCCAGTTTCTGTTTTTATTTTTCTCTGTCCAGCATCTCATCCAGCCGCCTCTTCAGATTTTTCTTCCCACTCTGAGTCCTATCTCACACTATGGACACCCAGGGACCATTTTTGGATTGTGTTTGCCCCCTAATTTTTGTCATGTTCCTTTTCTGATAATGACACACACTTTCCAGGTCCACCCTCCCCACTCCTGTTGGCTGAAACCATGACAGCCATTTTTTAAATTATATATTGTTAGCCGAATCTTTGCAGCATAAATATTCATGGGCAACTCTTCTTGTGAGAGCGCATGGGAGAATCAGGCTTCTCGTAAAGTAATCTGTGCTACTTTGGCTTTGGTTCAGGCCCTCCAAGCTACTGTTCCTGCTTTCCAGAGCCACTGCTAAAAATGTAAACACGGAAATGCTGAAAATTTAGATGCTTTGCCAACAGCTTTGCATGATATCAGCCAACAATTTGCTTCGGGAGAATTCAAATGTGACAATCAGTCACACAGCTCTAAGCTGAATTGCAAATATGCTCCGGTTTGAATATTTTGACTTCTGAAATGCAATTTATCTATTACTCTGGTCATTGTTGTATTGGCTTGTGCGTGCACAATTTATTGATGTTTATGATGACTTAAACTATACTGTTTGACTATATATATATATACATATTGTCATTCAATAAATACAGATTTAATACAAGTACTTACATGTAAGTCACCAATAGCACATTTTGTCTGTCCCAGATTAATACTGTAGGACACTGTTGAGACTGAGTCACGTCCTACAAGAGCTATCCTCAGTGGATTATAAAGCTGCTGTTAGACATGATGATATGTGGTACGTGATGAGGCTGTGACTGAACACGCTTCGTACTTCCTGTTTGATTGTCTATGCCAAAAACAACCCCCCTCTCCTTCGTCAATTCCCAGCTATGGTCCTGCTAATCCATATTCTAATGTAATAGTTTGCTCAAACAAACACACAACCATTCTAGAATCTTAGTGGATGGGAATTTGGGCCAGATGTAAGCTTAAAGAGAACCAGCTTATTGTGGTTCTGTCATATCAAATTGATATGAGGCTGTTAGCATTAAATGTTGTTTATAGAAACAGGTATGTCATATTTTACAGACAACTATTTATATATGGGTGCATTTAATGTTTTTTTCTTGTATTCAAACATGCTTTGAGTTACAATTCAGTACAGAGAAGACTCTTAAGAGGCAGTTCAAGAACATGTGTCTTTCATACACTCTCTACATACAGACCGTTTAAATTAAATTCATTCCCATTTTTCCCATTCATGTATTTATTATGTTTGAGTTGTTGGTTTATGCTGTATATTATGTTGTATATTATGTTGCTGGTTTCTTAGAAATTTGTTACATCATCTTAAAATAACCTTCTTTGTTGTCCCAAATACATAGCCATACATGTTTGTTTTGTTATGCAAATTAAGAGTGTTCTTTAAAACTTTGCTTTTCTCCTAATAGATATAATATTTGGCTTTTCTCCTAATAGATTTAGTATCTCCTAATAGATATAACCCATTAACACTGGGTTTATGAAATAGATCCCAAATATTCCTAAGCTCTTCACTCTTCAAATTATGACTTTACTTTGTTTTACTTTGTCTTGTTAAATTGTAAAACTCAATTTTCTTTAGCAGACATTACGACGCTTTGGAAAATATGTTCATTCTCCTGGAATGACGTTCCATATTTGTAGATGTACGAGTTCAATTTCTTTGCCAGTCACAGCAAAGCAATCAAGAGTGTAAAGCTCTGCTAGAGCGCAACTCTGGGTGGATGTTTCAGGAATACGCTAAGCTATTCATTTACACAACATTATTTACACACTTCATATGGAGAGTTCATAAATTATTAAATGCAGTATCTTTCTGCAATTACCAGAAATAAATTTCATTCTCTATTTGAGTTCAGAGCCAAGAGTCTGGCTCTTAAACTGTAAAAAATGCACATAATATTCAGATTTCCTACTTCATTTTTAAAGTGCTGTCTTGATAAAAATAAATACAATTTAAGTCTAAAGCAGATGGGCCCTGGTCTAAAAATTAAACTCAATATAATATTAATCCCGAATGTCGTGATTGTTTTGCATTCTGAAATATTCTTCCTAATGCAATTATGTTAGTGAATATTCATTTTTAAAAGGATTTGAAGGCTGTAAATTTGACCTTAAGGAAAACATGAAGTATATCCAACCGTATCAACATCAATCTGCCAAAGTGACTTTTTATCTCACAGCTTATTAACATTCCTAAATGTTAAAACGTCTGTCTTCACCCTTTTGAATACAGATGTTCAGAAACCTCCCTCTTAATCAATAGAAATTTGTTTGCACATCTCCTGCATATATCTGGATCAAATTCATAGCAACAAATATAAAAACAGTGGTTACTTTTAGTAGAAAACTGGTACATCAAGCACATGATAAAAACAATCCACTTTCACCAACATTTTTGCAATAATTTATTTTGGAAAATGAATTTGGAATGTAGTTTTCCTGTGGCTTTTGTAAGACGCACTGAATTTTCTTTGAGGCAATTCTTCTCTTTTTAATGCAATATCCCAATGATCTTATCAAGCAGAGAATAATCTGTTGTGCTTCTAAAAGCTCCATGTTCTCTCTCAAACAGCAATGACTCAGTTGGCACACACAGCTCAATGGTTTTATTTTGTAGAGGGATAAAAAACCAAAAGCATTACACTGGAGGAAGAGGAGTCCAGAAGCAGAAGAGATACAGTTAGAATTCTGTAAATTGCAAAGCTTTTTATGAATGCAGCCCAAATGCAACATCCTGACACATACAAAGGAATCATAAAAATTTTACAGTGCTTTGAATGGTTTTTAATTGGTATTTATTGTTGTAACTAAAATGAACTCTCAAATGTCAGTTTTCCCCATGGACACAGAAAAAGTAGAAACGACAGGAAATAGAAGGATAAATAAATACTCATTCATGCAACAAATAATTTACATCTTTTGGATTAAATTTAACTCAATTTAATTCAAAATGATCAGTTCGAAATGAACCACAATCTTAGTTTAATATAAAGATTATTTGGGAGAAAACTCACTGTGGCAAAGTACCCACACTTTGTATTATTAGATTGAGAAAATACTAAATGAGTTTAGCAGCAAAACATGTTAAAGCATTGGCACAAGAATTAGCTGAATCATAAGCGCTGGCATAAGATGGCAGATATGGCATACCAGCCACATTTATCAAGCACGTACATATATAGTCCAATCAGTGCCAGTGGAATCAAGGAGGTGTGTGAACAAACACACACCATCACCTTCACAAAGAAAGCTCCACGCAACAACATACGCACACTCTCTCTCCCACAGCATACATTAGCAAACATACATGTCAGTCAGACACACATTCTTATTCACAGTATTTGCTTTGCACTAAAACACACACTCACCCACACAAAGCGATCATTAACATACAAAATATAATGACCAAAAAAGAAAGCATTGCTATCAGCCCTTAGTCCCAAAGTATCACCCTGCTGAATTTTCAGCCATTTAGGGTGTGGTAAATCAGTTTATACCAATTAATGTTCGGTTGTTCCTTTATACAAAGAAAAGTGCTGAACTTAGTCAAAACAGGCACCTCCAAAAGCCCAACAAATCAGAAGGTGTTTTCTGACTCAATCACCACAAGTCCACCACATAGGTAAGTTTTAGGGAATTGGGGTTAAATAAAATACTAAAAAAGGTCATTTGTTTTATATATATTTATATTCCGTGACATTTTTAAAGTCTCAAAGTTAATGCATCCATGTCCAACACATCAATATCCAGTCCACACCTTGGAGAAATAATCTGGTGGAAAGAGGCATAAAGGTCTTCACCCGTCCATGACAGGTGTTCAGCATTCACAAAGCATGTCTGCATCAGAGGAGGATACGGGGCAAGGAATCTCCCCTATATTCCTGCACAAAGGAGGATGTGTAACTACTGTTGAATCTTTAATGTTCATTTGGATAAGCTCGCATCTGTGCATACACCTTCCTCTTGGCAAGGAGTCCCACAATAATATTTTTTACCTTTTTTTGTTCTCCAAAAATGGTGCTGTATAGGCATAAGACAGACCAACTGGAATGGGACATGTCTATTGTATAAGCTGTTTAGTGGTTCTAAAGAAATCTGAACAGTTTACCTCTGGTTGGACTAGAAACCCTACAGAAATCCATATTTGCATGTGCATTATGCCTAAGACACGGTATTTTTTAAAAAAGCAAAGTAATATAAAGAAGAAACCTTCATTTCGTGCTCCACATGCTCTGCAATGTCCTCACAGGTATGAAATAGCCTCAATAAATTCATTTCAGCCATGATTTATCTATGCACCCCCCTCCCTCCCGCTTTCTGTATATATTTTTGGATAAGTCCCATTTGGAATTCAAAGCCTGAGGCAGTAACCTGACAAAATAGTCACTTGTCATTTGACACGAGTAGCATTGTGTCCTTGGTTAACAGGGCAGCACAAAAAGCCCTTCGATTATGTTGCAACAGCACTGATATTGTGCAGTTTGCAGTCCTTTACTGTAGCCCATGTTCTGAGTAGCTGTATGTTTGTGATCTGAGAGGACAATCCACCTCAGAAATTTTAGAAGAATGTGCCTTTGGTGCTCTTGCAGAGGATTTTTTTAAAGGCTCTGCGAAAGTCTTTGTTGAAGATGGTATAGATGACTGGGTTGAGGCAGCTGTTGCAGTAGCCGATCCAGAAGAAGAACTTAAAGAGGGGCTCTGGGAGTGCGCAGGTTTCTGGACACACAGCCTGCAGGCTGTATGAGAAGAAGAAGGGAAACCAGCAGACAACAAAAACTCCAATCACAACCGCTAATACAAAGGTGAAGCGTTTCTCTCGGTTCACCATGGCTTTGCGGCGTGCAGAGCTGGCTGTTCCTTCCTGCTTTGTCTTCCGAGTCATCAGCTTAGCACCTTTAGCTGTGGCTATCATGTCTCTGTATTTCTGGATTGTAGCTGGGGAATGCATGCCACTGGGTGTCACAATAGGGGTGCAAGGCACCTCTACCCCCTGCCCACCTTGTTCTGTGTCTGAGTCAGAGCTCACACTTTCACCATTGTTATTGTCAGTTTGTTTATTGGACTTTTTCTCCTTCCTTCCCTCTTTTTGTTTATTAGGAATGATTTCAGATGAATTAGATGGTGAAGGGGAGGGGCAGGGAGAAGAATGTTCAGTGGTTGGGGTCTGGGCTGATGAAGGCGGCTGCAGAAGGTTGTTGGAGACCGGGTAGCTTTCTGGTTTCATTTTACACAGCTGAGCAGACTCCACTTGGGATACAGCAAGACTGGGAGGTCTGGCTATTCCGGGTGTTTTCTGTGGGATGGCAGGCGTTTCCTCTCCTGTCCCATTTTGCTGACCCTTGTGCTGAGGCATGGTGGAATTGGCTGGGACCTCTTTTCGGGGCTCTCCTGGTGGACAACGTGTGCGGTGTTTAGCGATCTGGTAGATTCGCATGTAGACTAATATCATTATTAAACAAGGTGCAAAGAAGGAGCCAATGGTAGAGTACAGAATGTACCATCGCTCATCATTGAGCTGACACTGAGGTCCCCCATCTGAATCTGCCCCACCTTTGTTCTTGTTCATAGAGAGGAGGGGTGGAAAGGAGATGACTGCTGAGATCAGCCACACCACCAAAATGGCACATTTGATGCGTTTGGGCGTCCGCTGCGCACCGTATGTAACAGCACGTGAGATAGACATGTAGCGGTCTAGACTAATGGCACACAAGTGCACTATAGAGGAAGTGCAGAATAATACATCCAATGCCAAGTAAATCTCACACCATACCGAGCGGAAATACCAGTAGCCCATTAACTCATTGGCCAGTGAAAATGGAATGATCAATGTGGCCACCAAGATGTCCGCAGCAGCAAGAGAGACCAGGAACAGATTCTGGGGTCCTCTAAGTGACCGGCTGGTTAACACAGCAATAATGACCAAAATATTGCCCACAATTGTAAAAAGAATCATCAACGTGATGGCTGTTGCAAAAGCTGCTGTGGCTTCTGGAGAGTATGGAGGGAATTTTAACAAGCTCTGATTACAGGTTGGGGAAGACGTGCCTCCAGTGCTGTTGTTATTATGGCCAGGCAGACCCATGCCTGCAGGACACGCGCTATCCATGACTGCCAAAGCGCGGCCACTGAGGCTGCACGTGGACTTCTGTTCTCAACCCTAAGCCTGTTTTGGGCAGATCTGAATAATTTTGATTTTGGAAGATACTTTATTTAAACTAATTAAAGCCTATTTACGTATCAACGAAAAAATGCATGGCTAACCTCCATAAAGAATATAGCCACTGTTTATGTCACATCTCTGCGACGATTTACGTTACGCGACATTTGGTTTTAAGCGCAAATAAATCAAATGAATTTAATGTCAAACTGGACGTTTTGAGATGCTTTTACATTCTAAATTATAGCCCAATTTTCCACTAAATTATGACTTCTGAACGCTTATATACAAGATATAAATAGATAATAAAAATAACCAGAAGGGCAAAAAAAAAAAACAATTAAAAATAATGTTAGAGTGAGGAATAACTAGCGTGGCACTGATCACGTAATTGCCAATATGTAAAATCTATGAAAAATTGTACTTCAAAAGGGAAATTACTAAACAAATGTAAAAGTTACATGTAAAATATTCTAACATTTTACTTACGCAAAAATCTGAGTCTTATTTAGAGTTTTTTTTTTACAACATATTTCGGAATGTTTAAATCTAGGTTACCCAGATGCACAAGCCTCCATGGAGCGCTGGGCTTTAAATATAAATCTCCAGAGAGCGCGCAGCAGCGAGCGGCGACGTGCCAATTTCCCCTCGCGGTTTTCACAAGTTTTCAAAAAGATCTTGAGTACAACATCTGCGCTGATAAGTTAGTCGTGTGCTAAATATTTATTTGTTCTTCACGCGCTGCAAACTAACAAAGTGTCGTTGTTACATTCCTGAGTGAAGAAAGTCATCTTAAAGAATTGAAGCAATTTGTCCGTTATGTCCACGCACTTTAAATCATTATAATGTCTAAAAGTCCGTCATTCTTTGTGGTGCTCCGGGTTTTAGTCACCCATCACAGCTCGCTCCAAGTCGAATGCCTCCAGCGTACCTCGCGCATTACCTCAATGACAGCTGTGAGCCGCTCTGGCTTCGTATCGTAGCGGTTCTTCTGAGTCCTCTAGTATAAGTGATGTCAGGACGGGCGTCATGAAGCGAGTTCTCCCTCCCACTCAGGACCCTGACCTATCCTAACACTCTATTGTCGAACATTAAACAAATAAAGACGTAAGGTATAACGCAGTTCAAAAACAATGTGCCTTGGAGAACTCGGTAAATCAACAAACTAAGCAACCTATCCAAAACAGCAAAAAAGGAAGGAATTTAATTGCACTGGAACAATGCTGAATATGTGATGAATATATTTAACTACATTCAACCCAGCATTAATAATAAAGAAAAGTTTACAGGAAAAACGTGACTGTCCGAAACTGCAGAGCACCATGTGTTGCCAGCATCGTGGGGCAGATAACCATCTCAAGCAAAATAAACTCTAAATGCGATGGAGACCTTAAATAGAGAGCATTTTAAACTTGCATTACATACTGCGCTTCCAAAAGGCTCATCACGCACCGGAGCGACTGAGCGCTTCCTCCGCACCATATTCGCGCTTGATTTAATAAAGATCAAGTGGTTTAATGCTCACTTCGGCTAATGAAGTGCAACGTATACCAGGCGCAATTTAGAGCACTTTCATTAGGACGTATCCATTAGGATCACAGAATTTCTGCCTCCTGTACCTGTGATATTGTCGTTTATGTGTTATTGATTTGAGCAAAGGGCTATTTTATACGCATAGACAGCCGTCAAGTGTAAGATTTTTGAGAAACATTTGACTATGTAGATGGATGGATGGATAAGAGGAGAGGGGACACCGTTACAATGTTTTTCATTTACAAACCTGTGGTAAGTACTGCCCCCTAATGGACAACAAAACACGCAAGGGCTCATATTTAATGGTTAATCATACTGTATAAGTGCATATTTCAGATTCCTAAACAGTTATTATGTCTTTATTCATTTAAAAATCACTGTGGACTGTGTATTTTATTATGAATCTTTTATTATGAAGCAAGTAATTGATTCATGTCTTGCATTAACCATTCATTTTACGTCATTTCACAACATGACAACTGGGTTATGACCAGAATACAAAAGATACTGTGACTCATCCATTGGGTTGCGCATCCTTTGTTAAGCTGCATGAGCTATAACTGAGCTAAATCTAAACTGAAACCCAGATACTTTGACGTTCAAATTTCTGGTACATGACAGAATTTACTTTCTCCATCAATTACATCTAAGATTATGACACTCCTAAAGATGAGGTTCTCTTTGTACCTCACTGTACCTTAACTGTGTCAAGGGGGCTGTGGTGTTCCTTTTAAAAAGCTGTGATAGTGACAGACTAGTATATTGGTCTTGTCAGGGTCCTGGCTTCCTTGTTTGGGTTTTTTTAGTAAATTCTTTTGCCAGGATCCTGACAGCCCTATTTTTGTGTCAGAGCATGATGTTTGGACTAGTCATGGTTCTTGTATCTTGGACTCATGCTCTGTGTCTTCTGTGATATGTGTGTTGTTTGTCTTTTTGTGGAAGCACATGGCCATTGTTTGCTTGCTTTGTGTCGTGCTCTCCTGTCTTGAGTCTTGACCTCACCCTCTTGTCTGCTCGTTAATTATCCAATTATTAGTTCATGTCCCTCACCTGTCTGCTCTTGTTACCCTCCTTGTTTGCCTCCCCTTATTTAATGTCCTTATGTCTGCTGTCTTGTGCTGGTGTATTTTTGTTTTGCCAGTTTTGTATCCCGCTTCAAGTTGTGTGCCCTGTTTTTGCTTTGTATAAATCTAGTCTTGTTTGTTTTTTGCTTCTGCCCCCTCATGGGAGTTTTTTTGTTTAAAGCTGTCTGTGCCTGGATTTTTTTCCTCACTGTACATGACAGGTCTGGCTGGTTATTCGACAGTCCTGTAATATATAGTCAGCAAAAGCTCATTTTCTTTTCTTGCAAATTTTACATTTTTATTTATTTTAATTTTATAATTTCTAAATTTTCTAAAAAAAATTTAACTTGGCAAATGTATGTGGCTGTCACTTGCCATGAATATTGTTATTCTTTCTAGATACTAGCTAGCAAAAAATATATAGTTTGGGCTCATGAACATTTAACACTAACATTTACAGCTGTAGATTTCATTAACAACTGAGATTTCACTGTATTTGCACTGTGTGTGTGTGTGTGTGTGTGTGTGTGTGTGTTTGCTTGAGATAAGAGAAGGAGAGAATGTATGCATGTCACAGTGTTGCTGTGAATTATTCAGCTTCTGATGGCAATAAAAGTGGAGTAAAATTTAAGAAGAGTTATTTGAAAGAATCTCTTAAAAAAACAGGCCACTCTGACTGTATACCATGTTCCTGGTGTTATGAGCAATCTGATGGGGTGCGAATTCGCAAATAGAACCCTGGACAACATTCATGTTTTCCAGTTCAATTCACTGGTAAAGTGTATTGATTCTGTCAGGACTGCCAATATTCTCCCAAAGCCTGGCGTAACCAATATTTAAATGAAATGTTTAATGTATTCAAAGTAGAAAGAGAGCATACACAGATGATACACATATCTCTACAACAGAGATATTGCTGTCATCTGTTTTTCCATCTTCAGTATGTGCCAAATGAATTTGTGTATATGACACAGTTAATTATCACAGTCAGATTAAGAACTGTAGCAAGCAATATTTGCTGGATATAATGTCATTCCGAAATATAGAGAGGCCCTTAACTGCAGACAGATTTGACCCAATTTTTAGTTTCAATTTCAAAGTGTCACAGTAAGCAAATTTGTGAGATACATGATCCTTGAAGGGTCCATGAAAACTAAAACCCTGAAGTTTTAGATATTTTGATAATGCTTGGTAGGTCTATAAATAAATTGTTCCCCTCTCCATGCATACAATGAAAGAAATAAAAGGCTGCGATTACCTTCTGTAGCCCAGATTCCTTCATAAGCTCCTTGTCTTTGATATGAAGATGCTTCGATTCTGTTGAGTATATCTTATTTTCATGATCTAACACTGCCTCTGTGTGGTCGTTCATATTAATGTGTGACAATGTGTGGTACCGTCAATACTCTCACTGTGAGAACGCTTACTGTTATTGCGTCCAACGGGCAGCAGATGGCACTGTTGTAAAAAAATACATAGTATGTAGTATATAATGTAAGTATATAAAGTATATAGTTAGTGTTCCCATGAAACGTGTACTGACAAAATGTGTGACTTAATTGTACTGCAGGTCGCTTTAGATTAAAGCGTCTGCCAAATGCATAAATAGAAATGTAGTTATAATTTTCGATCCATTATATCATAGGGCCCATTTATATTATAATAGCAAAACCAACGATCCGCAAAATGTTTAACTTTATAATGCTTTATAATAACTAATTTACGATTGATAAAGAAGTAAAAAAAAATATACGAGCATTGTCATGGTAATTGATTATAAACAGCACTCAGTTCTGTATTAAACAAATGAATTTATTTAAATTTTGAAATAAGTGAACAATGTAGCATAGAAAATATATTATTATAAAAAAATTTAAAGTGCACAACTTGAATGAAAACATATAAATATTCACAAAAACAATGAAAATAAAATAATCCAGTATACAAATTTTAAATACATTTATTAGAAAATGAGCTTTAGTGCCTGTTATCTACTGTCACACAATTTACCTTTGGAAATGACATAAAATCACAGTTTTTCAGGTCTTTTAACTTAATGGAAAAACTTGACATTTGCCACAGAAACTAATCACACCCAAATATAGTCATTCAGTGCAGTCAAATAGAACATGGCTGATGACTGATGTAATAAAATTATAGGGTATGTGATCTAAGCATATTATTGCAAAAGGCTAAAAGACTAGAACTCAGTGCTTTATTATTCTCAGTTTTTAAACTGGCAATAGATGTTTGATTGTTGGTTTGTTTGCCTGTCTCACAAAGCTCTCAGATGATTGCATTGGTGTCATAAGATCACAATGACATGGAAACAAGATTTACACAGTCACAATGATATGTACCTTTGTATTTTCCATGAAGGTTATGGGGTGTAGCAGTGTTTTCATTGGATGTTTCAGTGATGCCATTATTGTTTGGAAACACAGACAGGCAGCTATAAATAGTTTGTGTATTGCCGTAAACAAACAAGTAAAGGTAGGTAGCTGAGGTCATCTAGCAACCAAACAAGTTACGTGCTACAATGGTGTCAGTTTGAAGGGTGAAAAGGGAGAATGGCTTTAGACCTCTCCACTGGCCCCTTTATTAAAAATGACCCGTTTTAAGACCCTTAGCATGTGTCATCCTGGTGCAGGATGGCATTCAAATGTTTGTTGACCCGTAGAATTGGAAATGTGCACCTGACCCACAACATGCTAAAGACAGACCTACTAAGCACCTCTATAAATCTTTCAGATCTTCAGTCTCTTACATCCAAGCTGTGGAGCAATCAGTAGACCTCAGGCCTGTAATGATCACAGATCAGTGGAGGCCAGTTCAAGATTTCTGTACACTGATACTAAAATGCTGTGGCGCTGCTTTCTCGGTCAAGTACAGAATAAGGGCACAAAACGTCTGTCTCGAACTGCAGCAGTTGACCCATGAAAGCCAGGTTTGGTGAGATGACTTGTCTGCGGCGTTTTACAAAGTCAAAGGCCTCTTCTAGGCGCACGCGGCGAGCGTGTATCAAATATGCCAGGCAGATGGTCGCAGACCTGGAGATTCCTGCTTGACAATGGACCAACACTCGCCCACCACTCTCTTTAATTGACTCTACAGACACAATAGAGGGGATCATT
This sequence comes from Chromobotia macracanthus, assembly GCA_036877525.1. Classification (NCBI taxonomy): domain Eukaryota; kingdom Metazoa; phylum Chordata; class Actinopteri; order Cypriniformes; family Botiidae; genus Chromobotia; species Chromobotia macracanthus. The sequence goes on from JAZGTH010000002.1 coordinate 5,224,420, forward strand.
AGATTTGTAGGTCAGTTATTTTTCTAATTGCACTTAAACTTCCAACAAGCTTCAAAATTCTACAGTATTGGTAAGTGACTCACCAATAAAATGAATTGCTTCAGGAAAGAGCACACGTATATCTGCAGCCAAACTGTCCTCCACTTTTAGAGTCTTGTACTGAAGTTCCTCCTCAAACAGGTTTGGACAGGACGAGGAAACGTTAAGCACAGCCGTGATCCCACATCGCTCCAGAGTCTCACGTCTGGAAGAATGATGGGCACTGCCCAGAAACAGGAAGGGAAGGATCTCAACTGGACCACCCTATTGATTAAACAGTACCAAAACCACATCATTAGAAACACATTTCACATTTCCACACATGTGTTTAATTGATTTTGAGATCTATTTCAGCTAACCTGGTCATATAGAGGAGTCTTTCTTCCTGACACAATAGGCTCTGGGTCACTGAGAGCAGGATAATTTGAACACATGACCGGAGTGTTAAAACAAAGCTCTGGATAAAGTGTAAAGAATCCATCAAATCCACCTAGACATGAAAAAAGAAAACATATTGGTTTTAATAAATGTAAATGCAGAAACAGCAGTCAGATATCTCATTAGCACCCCTTTAAAATGTAACAACACTACATTGCCAGTAATGAATTGTTTATGAAAAACATCAGCTGACAATTAAAATTAAACACAGAGTTAAGTGGTGTTCTGTTTACAAATGCCTTCACATATTTTCCAAATAATATATATTACACAATATTACACAAATGGAAAAGGTAAAAAGGCCCTTATATTTAATTAAATACATGGTGTAATTAAATACATGATGTAACCTAATGCAGCCTATAATATTCAGTCATATTAAATGCTATTATTAATTTTAATTAAACCATTTAATTTACATATTACAATTTTTGTGAAGCATTTTTGTGAAGTTTTGGTTGTCTTACAGATACTACATGACAATGTATACAGTATACATAATAGTAGAAATATTAAACCTAAGGAATATAAAACTGTTTTCTATTATAAAGAATACAGAAATGTAATTCAAACAAACATGTACAGCATTGTTGGTTTGTATTACATTTTGTTTGACTAATCGACCGTAACACGAAGGCTTATCGTTTCCCCCAATAAATTAAAATTATTTTTCAAACAGTGACTTATTTTTAAAGTTTTTGGAGCTTTACCTTGTAAGAAACAGATCTGAGTGGATGAAGACTGGACCTCTAATTGAAGGGCACTGATCAGTAGATTCGCCAGACTCTCACTCTTCAGATCTCTGACCGAGCGACTGTTTTCATCGAGGACTACCACCGGAGAGAAGTCCCCGTTCCGCAGTTGGGCCAGGAGCGATTTATCGGCCACCAGCCATTCCAGAGACACCACGGAGCTCTTGGATCTCCGCCTCAGCATTGAATTCCAGTTCACATTGTGAGACTCAAGGATGTGCGCTCGGGAGAAGGAGAGGAAAGGCCGACAGTCCAAGACGATGCATCCCCCAGACGTGAAGAGCTCAGAGGGAGTACGCAAAATATGAACTAACTCACCAGCTGATATCTCGAGAGGGTCGCCAATACCCATGACCTCTTAAAATAAACAACAACCGTAAGCAGAAATGGAGGTTCTTCACAACATCCACAACCTGTTCAATATATGAAAACGTTTCTTTTCTTAATCACTAGAAAACAATATTATTGTGTATTCTTTTGAGGCCTAGCGTGTTTCCACTGTATTATTCGTTTAAAATGAACATCTAATAATTTTGTCTGTAACTATAACACTTCGTCAATATTTCGTCAAAGCTTAGTTTTGAAGTCCTTTATTGTCAGCAGATGTGCTTCTGAAGTACAGGCGGGGTTGGTAACAGTATTTGTATTGCGTCTCCTCCGCCACAGACACGCCTTTATTTTCCACATAGAAACAAACGTCACGCACGGAAATACCTTTTTTGGTCCGTTGATACAGACCGACATTCCATATATGGCCCTTGTCGCGCCCGCCCCTCAGTTACCAGAGGCACGTGGTTGTTGGGGTTACCCGTGTTTTTGAAGCTGTGACGTGTGTTTGAGCTTTAAGACAGCACCACGCGCACATACGTAGGTTACTATGGGGTCTATACGGCACCTGTGTGGCTGTCTTGAGGCTTTAGGGCGAACTCAGAAAATGAATTACCGCGTTACATCAGCAGCACCTAAATGAATATGATGTATTGCTCATAGTTGACGCTATCGTGTAATTCTGTGTGGGTACAAGACTCAATGCTACAACTTTCCACAGGTGTAGCGTTTCACGCATGATGCGAACTATCAGGAGAGAAGAACTAAAATAGACCACTCTAAACAAATAAAAGATGGCAAGAGAGACAGCACATACTTGGCAGATTTATTTATAAATCGTGTTTATAAAAAATAGTAATTCAAGGGTTTTATAGCCTGTAAATAGAAGAAAAATATCTAAAAGTCAAAAAATAAATAAAATGGATGAAACAATGATGAAAGGGGAAATAAATAAAAATACAAAATCATGCATTTCACAAAAATAACAGCATTGTTGTAGCAAGTGCACACATTATGTATGTTTAACCAATGCAGGTAAACATGTTTCCAGTTTGGAATGTGGCTATCATTGGGTCAAATACTCTACAAGCTGGGTCCAGTTGTGATTGTCATAATAGCAAACTGAATTAGGTTTTAAGATTTATAGTGTACCATCATAACTACATAATACAATCATATTATTAAGTTAATTATATTTAAGTTAAAGGCCATAGAGTGATTCATAAACACTTAATAGCATTTTAAAATGAATTCTATATGTGACTCAACACACACACAAAGAAAAACAAATTAATTCCAAACATTTGTTATTTTTATTTCTTAACTACGTATACATATAAAACAACACAGTTACGGACATTAAGGAGCAGGCTGTCCTCTGTTAATTTAAATGACTCTAATACCATGGCCTACTTGACTCTTTGAGTTCAAAATAGTCTAACCATCACATTCTCCATGCACATAGCCTACACAAACTGGCACTACAAGGGTAGGTGTGTGTGGAGGTGGTGGGTGGTAGGGGTGTACTTGTGAATCAGTTGATGTGCAGTGGAGAAATAGGCTGTGTGGTATAAAATGGAAAAACAACAGTGATCTCTGAATGTAAGATTATGTTTGGAATTAAAGAGTCCAAGAGGACTAGATCATTTTTAACTAATCTGTAATTTAAAGTCACATTCTCAAAAACTCTCTGTCCACAACACTGCCTTGTTTTGCAGTTTTAATTATTTAAGCAATATAACAAGAGAAAGTGTGATTAAATATCAGCGCTGCTGTGATTCAGCTGTAAGAATATGCCACAGGTAACCACAGCCATAGCAAATGTTATGTTGCGTTTATACAAGTTAATATTTTAAAGTAATTAAATAATTTTCTGCCAACAAATACTTCAAAAAGCAAGCATTACACTTTGCATGTTGCCAAGCAACACATAGTCCGGATCAGAGTAAGTAATTGTCCACTCCAGGTTTTCCATTTCCTGGTCATTTCTTTATTCTGAATCGAAAAACAAAACACCACAATGAACTATACAATGTAGTAAGTACAAACAAAACTATATACTATAGTAAGTACAATAAAGTAATACGAACAGTAAAATGTTCCGGGGTTGTAATAAATATCAGCACTCTTGGAACATGGTTAAGCCAATTTAGATTAGAGGACCAGAACTAACTGTAGTACAACAGAGGATCATTTCAAATCAGAGTTAAAGGTGCCATTACACATGGAACATCTCCCACAAGACTGATCTCATTTTAGCAAACAACAACAACCATATGATACTGCTAACAAGTGTTCTGGAAAGCATCCTGATGTCTATGAGTCACAGATTCAATAATGGAAATGTTGCTTCCTCATGTATAGCTGTTATGGTCAATCAAATTTGATGCATCAGCCCAAAAACAACTATAGTCTTCTGCTATTGCCAAAAAACACCCCCATATGATAACAAGAAACAAATGCGGTTGATTTAACCAACATGACTTAAAATGACTTCATCGTTTTGAAGTCACAACATATTGTATTGATTTGGTGTAAAAGTACTTAAAATATACAGCAAAGTATTATTTCACAACTGTATCTGGATAACATCATGAGCGATAAATTATTCTACTGATCCAGCTTAACCCAGCTAAAAGTACAAATCAAAACTAAAGACACTGTTATTAAAGCAAGAGGAGAAGAATCCTCCCACTGTGTGTGTTTTTTTTTTTTTACTGAATTTGTATATAGCAGCTGGGTTCAGCTTGCTTTGTCCTCTCCTTCACTCTTTTCATTTGAATTTCCCTTTACTATTCTCCCCCATATTTTCTCTGACAATTTCACCCACAACTGTGGTTACTCCCCACCTCTTCCCCCATACATCGTCACATACTGTTTACTCCTTTGCATGTAAACAAAATGGGCTTCATAAGGCTGGCAGTTTATTACTTTAGTTAAATTATTTATGCATGTAGAGAGAAACATTTATAACATGTTAGAGAGAAAACCTTTTTTTTATTCCCCCTGACTCTAAGCAAATTCTATACTAAAGGATTTTCCAGCCATTGGTCATATGTTGTTCAATATATTCTTTAGTATGCACATCTGTTGCACTATGCACATTCTTCTATATACGTTTCTGAGAGTATTCAAAATTTTTGTGCATATTTATGGTTTTGGGGATGTACATTTTAAGTGTGAAAATTGTGTTACTCAGTTATCGTTGCAAAGGTGGTATTGTGGGCTGGAGTGTAACAAACTATGTAGTGTCACAATTTCCTGTTAAGATGGCAGAAAAAATAGAACTGTTCCTTGTTGCTATAGCAACAATATAGGGCTGTTCACTCTCAGAAACCTTAGAATGACTGTATTGCAGTACAGACTAGATTACTGTAATAAAATACAACATACTACATGTGAAAATCACAGGCCTAAATTTTTATTATAAATAATTTAATTGACACAGAAAATAATACTGATACTTTTACGTTTCTCATATACCTGCCTCAAACTAAAACCATGTTTTGCTTAAGGGACATCCCCTCTAGGTATATTTCATTTAACTGTCTGTTGCCGTCTAGAGGAAGTTGATGAGTAATATAGTGAACATCAATACTGACTCTGTGTAAGTGTAACATTTTCTTTTCCTAAGACAAAACAACCGATTCAAGTAAGAAGGTTGGCTTAATCTTAGAAAATAAACAACCTATATATAACGAGTGGAGCAGAGAATGTTTTGGAAGAACTATCCAGTTCGGCATATACCTTGGCAGCAATTTCTGCATCCTGTGGCAACACTTGCCTCTGTAAAACAATAGAAAAAATAAAAGTCACGTCTAACTGATCATAACTGATCCTTTAAAACCAGTCATTTTCTGTATAATAAAATAAAGGATTTTCCCTAGAAGGCCTAATAACATCACCAATGTTATTTCTGACATAGGTGTGTCCAAAAGTACATAAAATATGAATTCTCCAATCTATTCATGACACACAATACTGAACAATCTGAAAAACAGTCCCATCATCAATCAATTTTGACGATGACACACTAAACAGGAAGTCTGGAAGTCTCTTGGTTGCTGAAGGGGAACTTCATGTGAAAACAAACAATACGTACTTTTTACTGTGCACCCCTCTGACTAGCAGATAATCCCCAGGATTTACCGGTTGGCAGGGGGAATATTAATTCTAGAGAAACATTGTAATCAAAAGCTTTAACTCTCCCTTCCTCACCACATAACTCTGATTCCCTCCCATGTCTGCCCAACTAAAGTGTCATTCATTCATTAAAAATGTGTCTTTCTTTTTTTATCTAGGGAATGAATTAATTATTTACATGTACAGAAAATACATATAGAAACCTAATCTGTAACTGAATTAGCATGTAGACATGCAGTACAGATGTCTCCTATTTGACACCTGTTCTAGCTCTTGAAACAGTCTTCTGAGCTGTTGAGAATCAAGAAGAAAATCAAGAAATCAGCTGTGCTAGATTGGGAAGACATCCAAAATGTGGACTATTGAAGTCCTCCAGGATTAGGGTAAGGAACTACTGCCTTACAGCTTGTCTATTGTAATGACATGACATAAGTTTATTCACCCTATTTACTAGTTTCTATTTACTTTCATTATATGAAATAACAGCTTAAACATTTGGGTAAATACTGCCAGTTGTGTTCTGCTGTAAGGAAAAATCATACAGGTTTTGAACAACACATGGGTGAGTTTTGAGCTGAACTATCTCTTTAACAGTTATATTACAACACTATAAACCCATCAATCTTAACTGTAACTGTAACTGTAGTCATTTCTTTATGGTCTTCTTTGGATCACATCCCTTATCCTGCGACAGTCATCAGTTCACAGTCGACGTTCACTGCATCTTCTCTCTCCTCTCTTTCTGCTGTCTCTCTCCCTCTGTCGCTTCATGGTCACTCTGTCAAAGAGACACAAAATAATGTGACAGAATGGATGAAAAAATATATTTCCTTCCAAATGTCTTACTAGCCACTATCAGAGATTCTGTGACAATTACACATTGTCATTCATATCCTTGCCTTTGCATGTCGGAACCCTCTTATGTAATGTACATTAACAAAGAATTATAAAGAAGAATGGCACATGCTTTAATATGGACTTATCATGGGCAAATACTAACAAGAGCGATGTACGTTTTACAGTATCTAGGGTGAGAGATCCAAAACTCATGTAAATAACTTATAAACATCATGGAGAGACAAAATTTCAAACTCCATAACATTCATCAAATGTCCTCAGTTAAAAAGGTCTTAAAGTGCTCAGGTGTCAAACATTAAAAATTATCTAAAAGATTTTCCCATGCTAAGAAACTGACTGGTGAACACACTGTTGCAGTTAACAGACTGAATCAAAATGAAAGTTAATTTATATCTGTCATACCCGAGGTACATTATGATGCCATTCAGGCTGAGTACAGTCAGTAAAACCACCATAATGACAACAGTGTTTCTTAGCAGGTTGGGAGGGGTGGAGTGATAACCCACAGAGAGGGGGGCAATGTTACAATCAGCGTAGGGGCTGGAGATGGCAATGGGTTAACTAAAACAGAGAGAAAGAGAGAGAGAGATGAAAATTAGATACTGGTTAGTCACATATAGTGTACACACACACACACACACACACAAAGAACCCAGAAATCCAGTTTACCTTTCAGTTTGAAAGACATGCAAGACAGCGAGGTACCCTTCTTATCCTGACCACCAGCTCTTCATACTCCCCCTCATGCGACAGCTTGCGATGAATAATACATAGTCTGCATTTTAGCACATTTTATTCATTTTTTAAAACTGGCTAAGCATCTTTTAAACTGCAGCTTGCAAAGCTACAAGCTATGTTTAAAGTTTCATGATTTGAAATCATTGCCAAGTTGCCCAAAAAAGTAGTCAGTTAGACTATGAGCTTCTATGATATTAAACCTTATTAGGAGGACAATATAATTTAACATACATAACTATCAGCTTATGGAATTTGTAATTTAATCATAGCAATAAAGCAATAAATATTTCTTCGAATGAATCGTAATGACTCAGTTTTGAATGAAAGATCTATTAGATATTTCAGTTACTCCCAACACTCACAGTAGTTTAGCAGCAAAATTGTAATCTAAAATGTGTGCAATGTTCTGTGAAACCAGTAAATAATTAAAAAATGTGTCTGTGCCTATGTTCATTCTTTGCAGGAAGCCAGAAGTAATGATACTCTGTCAGTCCAACTACCAGAGTGTGCCATAGTACACAATCCAGCACCACCTCCTGTTCTTCTTCTGCCTCTAGATGATGCTATGAGGGAGACAGAACACAAGGAAGAGAGGAAAAAAATAGAAGAGTGGTTATACAAATAGTCTAGTGATGCTAAATTCATCCTGGTGTGTGGGTGTTTGTCGGTCTCACCTCCACAGTCTAGTAGGGGTGTGGCTGATAGACATGGAAGGAGCCCATACTGACAGGAAGAGCAATTCATCACCCTCTGATAGAACAGCCTTGTAACACACAAGCATTCACCCGACCAGGAAACCATCCATACACCCACACAATGAGTGAGCAGTACATACATGCATCACCACACTTGATCACACTCTGAAACACTCTAAAAACTCATTGATCTGTGACACATACACTAATATTCAAACATTTCTACACCCTTGAATTTGTGTTACTCATACTCTCATACATGTTTTGATCTGAAGCCTTATGCCAAAATGCTTAAAATTAGTTTTGTAGACAAATATAAATATGTCAAGAGTGTACAGTGCTGGAAACAGGACAAAAAGGTGTTACAAAAAGGTAAAATAAATATTTTATGTTGCATAAGATTGACATTTTGTATAAAAATTTACCTTAAATGTGAACTTACCACATTGAATGTGACACAGACCTTTACAAGATGAAAATGGTGAAAATTAGCAGCAAATAGTGAAAATTAATCCACTATACTAATCATATCCCACTGAAGAGAACCTATTTAAAAGAGAAACATTTATATTAACATGCTTAATGGGGCTGTCAAATGTAAGTCATCTTAAAATATCAGATACTGTAACTGACTGCTAAACATTAAAAGACTAGTTGAAAACTGTTGAGCGGGAGGCCAATGTAGCATTAATAACCAGTGTTCACAAGCCCTCACCTGTTCTGTCTTCCTTTCAATGCCTCTTAAACTCACTCTGATATTCTGTTCGGGCACGATATAGTGTTGTAGGATCTATAAAGCAAAGAGCACATAACACTTACAGATACCGTATAATAAGAATTTGAAATGACAAAGGTACATATAAAATTATTATTTAAGCATAAGCCTTTATATCATAAGGTTTATAGGAACATAAACATTAATGAGGTAGTTCAATACAAAATTCTCTTTTCCTTTACTCACCTCATGTCGTTCCAAACCTGTATAACTTTTTTGCTTCTGAGGAACACAAGCAACCAAAACAACAACCAATAACCAAACAACAGTGGGCACCCATTGACTTTTATTATATGGACACAAAATCACTGAGACATTTCTCAAAATATCTTCTTTTGTGTTCCACAGAAGATAAAATGTCATATAGGTTTGGAATGACGTGCGTGAGTAAATGATGGGGAAAAATCATTTTGGGTGAACCTTCCTTTAGATCAATCAAGTATGTCCAAACTTTGTATTCAAATTGTAATGTCCCATTATAATAAACAATAAAAATCAGATAGAATTATCTGTTTCCAAGGATAGGTCATTGTTAGGTGAACAGGTTTATCTAAATGAGTTATTCTTATTTAAGATAAGATAAGCAGGCTTTTACAGCTAGGAATAGCAACACCAAAATATGCATCATTGTAAAACAGCAATCATTTCACACCTATGACAGCACAAAATGATCTGCTGGTCTCCCGATAACTGATGTAAGCATGTTTAATGATTTCCTTCAGCTCATTCTGCTCATTCACAGTCATTCCTTTGACAGAGGAAAGAAAATCTTTCAATATATAACAAACCACCTGGTCACACTGCAGACCAAGAACCAGGGCAAATGAAATGCATGGCACTTTGAGGAGACAGTAAATTAAGGTCTTAAAAAATATACAAAAAAGTTATTTGTTATTCTAGTTATTTGCCATTTTAATGATTCCTCTCAGATCCAAAAAAAACCATGATGTCACAAATGCAAACGTTCTGCTTTTGCTTCAACAATAAAAAATTCTATTAAAGACAGCATACATACCCAAAGGGTTAAATACAGGAAATTGAAACTTCAACAAGTATCGGCCCTTGCTTTCTCTGTATACTGCAATGCTTTGCAGAGAAATGCTTCTTTGAGACCTTTTGTACAGCAGCTACATGCTCTGTGTTGCAAATAAACATCACCATATAATTATCATGTAATTTCACTGGTGCTTATGGTAGAATGATATTTTTCTCCTACTTGGATTAACATAAACAAATAATGTTGCAAAAACAGTATTTATGACCTCTTAATTGTTTGAAATGATATGATGTTTAAGACAATTTTTACTTCTCATCTCATCAACAAAGACATCTCTTTCTCTTTTTGTCTGAAATGATTTCTTGTTAGAAACTGTACTAAAGCAGCTCTAAGAATTCAAGACCTTTGGCTCAATGTTTTTCACACAGGAACTTTTCAAAACATAAGGGATATTTAAATACTAGTGTGTAAACAAGTCAAGTGAGTGCATACATGTATCAGGAGTATTGCTTTTAAAGTACAACATAGAGTTGCTCACTCAGTGGTTAACCATGAAAGTGAAGCTCACCCCCAACCCAATACAAGCCGTTATTGCATACTGCAGTGACAAGTGCATGATCCTTTTGACACATTTATGACGTGCAATGACTGCGTAGGTGTGACGAAAATGAATATCGGAAAGTTGTAAAGTTTCCATGTACCCAAACCATCAATTTACACGTAAACGCCCAAGCTAACATAAGCATACACTGTAGGCCCACACACTTAAACAAAATGATATGCACTCAGCATGAAGGTTGTTAAAAACACGTTAAAACATCATATTATGTGAAATCAACATTAGTGTAATATTGTACACACAACAATACTATGCAACCTTAAAACAATTCAAACCATGTTAGCCAAAAAGATGACTCATAAAAAGACAAAATGTTTTGAATTTTGAGGAACAGTGAGATTCTGTAGTTACAGAATTATCACCATACAGAAACTGCAGTGTGTGCATTAGGCCTACCACATGTTTTTCTGTGTTAAACTACGTACATTCTGAGGAAATACACATGTGTAAAACAAAATACACAAGACTTAATACTTAAGACGATATTTACTAGTCTATAGCATTGTCTATAGATTGAGATCATTAAAAACAAATATAAATGCCCTCCAAGATTGAGACGAATAGGAATATAATTATTAAACAAAACATGACGTTATAGCGTGTAGACCTGTAAAACGTAACCTCATCACACAGAAGTTTGGAAGCTCCGCAATTACCACATGATAATAAAAGGAACACTTACACCTATCTACAATCCACAATTATTGTGGCACCACACCTAAAAAAAATAAACCCAGTGTCCGGACAGGTGTTTGAAACAGAATCCTGCTCTCTCATGGCATGATGCATCAGGCCTTTGAACATTAATCCAAACTGTGTCTGTCTTAAAGGGACACTGAGTGAAAAATTAAAGGCAAGCAGAACAAACGGAAAATCCCTCTCATAGTTTAACCAGGATGACTCGATTGAAATTTGACTCTAGGATAAGTATAACTTTCATTTTTTCAGACTGCTTTGGATGGGAAAATCCCTATTATGATTAAACATTTGCAAGATACATTTCTCGGATGTTCATCTTAATCAGATTACAAAAACTGGGAAGGGGATAGTAAATCCACCATAATTTAATCTCTGAAAACCTTTGGTTAGCCTGTGTTTATTCTGTGATTAATTGTCAGTTCAGTGAGTTTATACATTTATGAAATATGCCTTGTAAAAAGACATCCTCTTTGTTAATATATTCTAGGAATCATTGTGGAGGACTAGCCTATGTTTCCCGCTCCTATGGCAACGGGCACTATGTCCTGAAAGGGCGCTCTGTCCTGGTCTGTATTATCAGTTATGTATGGGACATTGATAACACCAATCCTAATTAATTCTCAAGGGCAAATCAGGTTATCATTTACAACTATATAAGGATTACAGTAATCATGAAGATCACTGTACAAGATACTGTACATAGTCAAGATACAAGACAACATATTAAGTTTCAAATTTTGTAGAAAAAAAATAAATAGTATTTTACAATATGAGGGACTATTTGTCTTTAAAATAATCAACAATAAAAATAAATCAAATTACATAAAACAAAAAAGAATTCTCATATAATTAAGAACCATTTAACAAATTCATTATCAATTATAATAACAAGGAACAGTGAGAACCCCAGAGTGCCAAGTTTCTAAAAGTTAAACTTTCTCAAACTAATATTATTTTAGTGATACATGAACTATAAATAAAGTGATGATCACCATGGTCATGACACCATGGTCATGGTGTCATGACGCTGTGGGGCATCGATTTCAACACTGTGTCCCTTATTAATCTTGTAATGGTGAGTTACAAGATTAACAAACACTTTAGATCTCTTTGTTGTTTATAAAACTAATAATACTGTCGCAAATGGACCCTAATAGTGCTAGTGTTCCTGCTATAATTGTATCACTTTGGTGTCTTTTTGTTTTTCAGGCTGTTGGTGTATTTGGTAAGTTTGTTTCTCATATAATGCGCTTGTTTGCTCACAGTATTTGGCCCACAAAAGTGGAAAGAGCAAAGGAAGCCACAGCTAACATGGGCAGTGCGATGAGTGCCTCCAGCTTCTGCCTTAGGCAAATCAATTCACTCAGCAGCCATGTTGGACAGACACCAGGCAGCTATTTTCTTACATAGCTGTGTAAAAGTACAGCTCCTATATATATATATATATATATATATATATATATATATATATATATTAATAACCATCCTACCTGGAATTGTGGTGTTGGCCTTTTCCAAAGCACAGCTCATTCGGATCTTCTTCTTCAGATTCAGTCTGGTTATCACTCTACTCTGCATGGCCCACAGTCTTATAGTTTGTGCTATATATATATATAGTTTCTGCCTGTGCTACTCAGTTTCTTTAGTATGTTGCATACATGCATGTGCATAATTGTGCACACACATGCCTACAGTGTATATGTAAGTGGCATAAGTTTTATGGCCAGTTTAGAAATTTAGTTCAGTCAAAATCAATGTTTGGAATGGCATATTGCGGATTAAAGTATGAAGTGTGTATATTGTTTGCATAATGGAACTTTTTGTATGTTTGGAATAACCAGATAACTTGCTACATTTGCTATAATGTGTACTAGTATAGTACAACAATACAGTACAGCAGTGGTTACAGCTGGTAGCCCGCATGAAGTCTGAGTTGCTTACCAAGCTCACTCTATAAAAAGCCTCAGTTTTAATATTGGAATTTTAATATTTTCTATTATTTTCTTTTTTATTTATTTTTTAACAATACATCTATAAACTAAGGAGTCGTTTTAATGATATTACATTAAAATTAAACCATTTAAAAAATCATCATGTAATCATTTTAAATATTTAAAAATGTATGTACATTACGCTGTAAACAGGGTTAGTATATCCAACAAGTAGCCCTTTAGATTATTTTATCTCATCAGGTAACCCTCATTTACATAAAGGTTGGAGTAGAGCATGTATCCTACAATGCAATTCACTCTACTTGACCTTTCATTTCCAGTGTGATGACTGATTTAGAAGCATGTTCTACTGCAATTTCTGTCACGTTCTTGATTTAAGTGTATAAGAGTATAGAACTGACCAATGGTAGGCTATAAATATAATTAGAGCATGTTTAGGGTATATTATTATCAACCAATCAAAGCAGGTGTGCTAAATGGGACTAAATGGTACATATTATTGTTAGTCAATAAAATAATATCTGACTGTGTTGTTTAGGGCCTGGTTGGCCAAACATACATACATATGACAGCATTTACTTCGAAAACAATGAAAATTCTCTCGATGTAGAGCCTACAGTATATTTTCAGTCAACACAGAGCCCATACCTTAATCAAAGACCAATATTCTCGTCAACAACCAAGATCACCCTGCAGTGGAAGCTTTATGTAGAACATTATGTAGCCCAAGAACTGATGAACTAATGAACTGATCTCCCTTCAGTACATTTACCTCTGCAAATTACATGGACCTGGTAGTTGTGAATAAAGGGACCATTTTTCATTATTTACACTACTACAGTCCCTTGGTGATCAACTGGGCGAAAAAACAACCAACAGAGAAGATGTAAAACACCACATTTACAATCATAAAGTTTATAGCTTACATGCGCTTTCAGTTTGAGACCATGAAATGGTATAACGTTTGAAAGCAGAACTATGCTATTTCAACTTAGGGCTTCCCTTTGTGTACCTTGATAGCATTTCGTTACTGCTACTAAACTGTATATTGTCTTCTGAGGAATGTGGTGCTAGCAGGTGATCCTCAGATAACTGTTGTTATATTGAATTGTGATGTTTCATATTTCCTGGTGATTGTCTGGTCCAAACAGAGACAAAGTTCTAACTCTAAATTCCACACTATTAGAAATAAGACAATTAGTAATGTATTGTTATTTTACTTTTTTTACTCAATTGTGTCACATTTGTTGCAAGTAATATTTAATTTTATTGTTGTTTGTTGTCTGAAAGAACAACCGTATTAACACTCCAGTATAGTGTAATATCTGCTCTACTGTAGTAACATTAAACGTACTGTATGTATTTGTAACATCTGTAAAATCTTGTTAAATGTTCAAAATCTTATACAACCTTGATTTACTTATTTTAACACCTGAAAACACAAAGTTTATCACCTACCACTAAAATAACCAAAATGTACATTCATAGAAGTTTATTGACTGTATGATTGTAGGCAACCCAATTTCACAGGCAATTAAGAGAACAAAGTTTGTTTTTTGGTAAAATATTTGTCGGATATTTATTGTATAAACCATTTAACAACAGTACCATCGAAACTGACAAAAAGACACATGAAATGAAAAATTTTTTTATGCAATTGTGATCATCAAATTATGTAATTAATGACCTTTTTCACATATATACAAAAGTATTTAGGAAGTTCTTGCTAGATACTTGCACAATGTGATTATAAAAAATAAGGCATTAGCAAGCAAGTTCACATTTACAGACATTATATCAAACATTTGTGCACTGAAACAATTTTATACAGCCACATCAGTATTGTCATCACTAATTCTCTTACACTGTGTAGCCAAAAACAAGGATCGCTTTCTAATCCAAAGTAAAAGAAAACTTATATCCAAACAATGAAAACTATTGAAATCACACACCATACTGAAACAACACACAGACAAACACACAAGATACGCCCAAAAAAATAAAGTATACAATAGTTCAGTAATTGTGCATACAACCCACAATAAAAAAAGTGCAATTTGCTTCCTTGCGTTAATACACACATAGATAATAATTTTGAAACTTTGACCCAGAATTGTGCTGCTGTGTGGTTAATACTGCTGCATGTGCAGACATCTCTCTGTCACATGCACTTACTCCACTGGTGCAGAGTTCACCCTGGTCAAAGGGAATGTTTGGAAAAACAAGGGCCAAGTTTCTCAATTTATGATACTGCTCAGGTATTAATTAGCATAGCTAACAGCATCAAAGAATGTCACGTTTTAAACACCTAGGACAAAAAAAGGATAAACCTACAGAGACTGAAATTTAACACAGTAATTGCCGTGATTCACGAAGATAAACTATTTGGGCCCTGTGCCATCTAGTGGACATTTTGCTCGTTGCACCTTCTTAACACTACATTGTGCATTCGGAATACATTCTATGTATACACAAGTAAACCAATCACATCTCAACTTATACACACGGAATATATATTCAGATAATCACATTAATGAATTTCAAATTCAAACTTTCATCTATGGCCATTTCCCAAAATCTAACTCCCCACGTCCTTGCGGATAAGGTTAGTTAGTAGATCACTACTGACTGATCAGCCAAGCAGACAGATAATGAACCTTATGGGTGATTTATGAAACAGAACAGACAATGATTTTTGATGACCATACAGAATTCTAAAACAGAGGCATGAAGTTCACTTTATGAATGAAATGGTCTATTGGTCTAAAGCAGTTTGTGTTATTAAGACCAAAACAGTTTATGAGGGTTGTAATACAGTGCAGGAGAAGCTCTGACCTCAGATCAGTTACTTAGGTGGATTTCCTGTTCTGATGTCAGCACATAAGAGACCTCTGTTCACGAACCTTCGCACTTCTTCTTCTTTTCCTTCTAACAGATACAGAGAAAACAAAATAGCAATTATTTCATACACTAATATACATGTAAAACATGTATGTATAAGATTTACATTTGTTTGAATTCTTTTGTCCTAAAACTTTAAATTTCAGGTTCAAATAACTTTAGAGTTCCAGATTTTCAACAAGGTCCTACACTTTGAACACGACTGGGTATGTAGATAGATAAATAGCTCACCATGATATGTGGTAATCAGTCATTTAAATAAAGGAACTTCACTTACACTCCCCTCCCACACACACACAGAATATGTTGTCAAAAGTGTTTGGTTCATACCTTTTAGGTTGCGTAACCATGCATTTCCAAAGAACAGCATAGAGAGCCAACAGAAAGCTTATGAACACTGCTGCAGCTATCGCACCTGGGGGCAACAGCAAAACAAACACACACATAGACCTGTCACGCTTTAGTCCAAACAGGGAAAGAGACACAATGCCACTTATGTATCCTATAATAATCAACAGTACAGGTACAGACATGACATGATAGAACTGATGTGCCATGGTTTCATCTGCCACTGTAACACTGGTCCATATCATGTGGCCATTTTTAAAACATACCTGCTGCTTTAATAACTGAGTTTAGGCCTGTGAAAGGTCAAAGGTCACACTAAATGGTTTTCTTGTTTTTCTTCAAGGAGATGGCAGGAAACACATCTAAATAGATGAAAGCAGGTGTTTTAAGGGAGAGCAGTGACTTAAAGTGTGTGAGGGGAGGGGGTGTTGGGGGCTTGGCGGAAAATTCCAGTGATGACATGGAAACCTGTTTAAGCCTTTGAGCAAAGAGGCTAAAAAATACTTATGTCAGCAGTAGTGAATCAAGGTCCCTGTTGAACCCTGAGGGATGTCTTTACATGGTATATTTACATATCTTGTTGATTGTAGTTTGTAACATATGGACTCCCATTAATGAAAAATACTTGAATTTACATAATTTACAATTAATTTATCTATGAAAACTGCCACCTACCTATTTTCTATGAACAAAACTAGAAACAAGGCTGAAAGAAGCAACACTGTGGTTTACTCCACCTCCTTGTTTCTAAGTTCTATCACATTTTATTATAACTACATAAAGCCTCTCACATCAATACTGTCCAGGACACTGTTTGTCTTCATTATTCCTCTTGCTATGCCATATATTGTTTCACTAATTTTACTTTTTCGGCATTATAATAACAATATACAACATTTAGTTATATTCTGTCTTTGTTTTGCAAATATTATTAATAACACAAGGGTGAATCCAGATAGCATAGGCTCTGGAAAGACTGTACTTGCTCAATAGCTGATTTTTATTCATTTTTAATATTAAAGATTGCTGAATTAAAAAAGCCCAAAGTGGTTGCTGGTTGTAGTTGATTTAAACTAGTCTTAGCTTTGATTAAAATGCTAAAACTGCCCCCTCTAAAACCAGCCAAAGGGCCAGCCTGACCTGATAAGGCCAGCCAACCAGCTTATGCTGTTGTTTAAGCTTTTTGTTCCAGCAGAAACACACACACACAAAAGACAATAATACTTTTCATGCAAAAGGTCATAGAAGTTGTGAAATCAATGCTTGATATCAACTCTTCTCAGAAATGAAAAACATGACCTACACAACAAGCAGCACACTGAGAGTGCAGAGGTCATGAATAAATTAGATGCCCAAAGGTTTTGTTTTGACAAGACTTTGTTTTGGAAGCATAAGCCATATGAGAGTGAAACCTTCCAGTCAGAGCAGAGGGACAGGGCTTTGGGTTGCTCAGACTGAATGCTGTCAGATGGAATCAGTAGATAAGAAAGTATTCAAATGCATGAATCTCAAAATTACAAGTGAATACACAATAAACAAAATAGAACTGATGGGAGTTGCATGATAAAAAAAGCAATGGGAATCTCAGAAAGTCAGGTTTGACCTGCTTAAGCAGCAGTCAACAAAAAAAAAAAAAACATACAAAGCATGGGGCCATGTCATTTACATTAATGCAGACTTGTTAAGACTAATAATGTAAACCAAACTAATAGTTTTTTATAAAAGAAGGTCTAAATTGTTAATTTTGTGTGTCTGAATCTATTAATTCATAAATACATTACAAATGCTCTTTATACAAATAACTACTTGAACTTTTTTCTACAATGATGAACATATTTTACATTTTTGAATAGTTTTACATAATATTTAGATTTTGTTTTAAGAAAATTAATATTTAAAAAACTTTTTGACTTGTTGGTATAACAAACATGCATAAAGACACTTTGTTGTCATATAACAAGAAAACCATAAAACAGGAAGTGATGTCACAGAGATGACCACTGCAGACCCTCATGACTGTGTGTCAAGGCGGCTCTTAAAAAAAAATTTTTTTTATATTGTCAGCTGATTAAAAAATAAACATGAATACAACTGCATTTAATTTGGCACATACACTAAATGAGGCAATAGATTTTTTTCAGATTCTTTGGCTCATCTTTATGCACCCTAAATATTTGCTTTTATAAAAAGTGAAGGCACAATGCTCAATTGTAATCACAGGAAATGACACAACATTGTACCTGGTATAATTCCACTGGTTCTGTCAATAGGCCTCTCATCAAGAACAGGTGGACTGGCAGTTATCGAGCCTTCCGAGATAATAAGGATAATATTAAGGCATGCAGTTAAACGTTTCAGCATGACTGCGTTAAAGCTGTTTATTAAATTACCATTTCTTTCTGAACTGGAGGGAAGCCATGAAATTGCTGGAGATATTATCTGGTGGAAGGAATCGAGAGTGAATCCTACACAAAGTCAAATACTAATGATGTATGTCCTCACATGTGTATTTATCACCCATTATTAATACATTTAGCTAGTCAAATATCATCATGGTGGCTCCGATGAAGAAGGGCCCGACCCACGTAGAATAAAATTGGCTTGTCTAAGCCAATCATATGTACATATGGAAACTATTTGTAAGTCGCTTTGGATATAAGTGTCTGCTAAATGAATAAATATAAATATGACTGGGGTTTAAAAAATTTAAGTGTACCTGATTTTAAAAATCTTAAAATCATTGTTTATTTCAAAGTGTAAAACTTTTTACCAAAAACAAAAAAAGGTTAGGCTATTTAATGCACCCTTCAAGAGCTAACATGTACAAAACTTGAGACAGAAGCTGACATGAATGAGAGAGAGAGAGAGAGAGAGAGAGGCACGCCTCTGCACTGTTGTTTAACGATAAGAAAGTATGCAATGACTTAAAGTTTCCAAAACATGCTGGAGGACAGGAAACGAGAGAGAGAGAGAGAGAGAGAGAGAGAGAGAGAGAGAGAGATTGTTTCCCAAGATG
Organism: Chromobotia macracanthus; assembly: GCA_036877525.1. Classification (NCBI taxonomy): domain Eukaryota; kingdom Metazoa; phylum Chordata; class Actinopteri; order Cypriniformes; family Botiidae; genus Chromobotia; species Chromobotia macracanthus. Next base: position 5,243,717 of record JAZGTH010000002.1, read on the forward strand.
AAGCCTTGCTCATCAAAATAACTAAACTTCTCAATTTCTCAATTTTTTTAAAAGGTGAAATTGCAGATACTGAATACTAACGAAAACGGATCTAATTTCTGTATTTGTAATAAATACATTTTTTTACATTTAACCTTCTTCATCTTGAAAAGATCCAGTCTTTGCAGAACCCAAACACGTTCAGCATTCAGAACAAACGAGAGCGCTGTTGCAGAAGCGTTTACACTTGGATTCCTTGTTGCATTGCGTTGCGTGTGTTTGCTTGTACCTGCGTGAGGTTGTGGTCCTGTGGTTCTTCAGGAGTATTACTGTTATTTCTCACTTCTGTCCACATGTTTCAGCGAGTGTTTTGCGTGTGTGCTTCCCTGTGCTCTTCACAAGTCGATCCAGGGTGATTAAGACAAAACACTCCAAATCCCTATTTGCTCCTAAAGTGGGCGGAATAACAGTCTGTTGTAGGCGGAGAAGCAAGCCCACCGACCCTATTATGTGTGCACATTGTTTACATTTAGGGTAGGCCATATGCCAAATCAAAATTAAGTCAAGCTGAAGTGTTCGATTAAGGCAGGAAAATATATGTAATCTCTTTAATTTAGCTTGTCTTTCGTTAAATAATCCTATTTACTATATTTATTTGGGGATTAATTATGACGCGCCACGCATGGTGACCATACACCGACCTTTTTATAGTTTAACATAAATAAAGTAGTAATAATAAAGACTTCAAAGTAGCTGAATATACTGTTTCTTTTATACCATAAGTAACAAAAAATAAGTAAAAAAAACGGGCCATTCCTTTAATTTGTTTATGAATATGGTATTTCCCTATAATCAGACAAAGATTGATAACATATTTAGTAGTAACTTTTGTATATCAAAATAATAAGAAAATTGAATTGAAATACATTGAATTGTAAATTGAATTGTTTTACACTGCCATCTACTGCCATCTAGACGCCAGAGTAAAGACAAGACGATAGAGTCTAGACTGAGTCTGAGGAAATATGGTTTAAAATAAGACAAACGTTATAAACGTACAAATGCAGAGAAAATTCTCCTGTTATGAGATGCCATTGCATCAGTTTAATGGGTAATCACAGTTCTGCTTTTGGTGGTCTGACATCAGAGAAAAGCAGAAATAAGAGAGAAAGCAACAGCCCATGACCACAGCCTTAGTGACGTATTGATACAGATACAGCAATATTGTGTAAACCCCAAATTACAGTGTTGACTGGAAGCCTCCCTTAAATATCCCTGAGGATTGCAATGCTGTCTGTCTGTCTGTCTGTCTGTCTGTCTGTCTGTCTGTCGTGGCCAACAAGTGTGCAAGCATGTGGTAATTAGTAAGTGTATGGGCCAGAATGGATGAAACAACTAGTTTGGCTAGTAAATATTTCAGGAGTGCCCGTCATCACCATCAAGGAGCTTTTATTATTTTATTATTTACCCTCATGTCATTCCAAACCTGTATGACTTTTTTGTCTGTGGAACACAAAAGATATTTTGAAAAATGTCTCAGTGGTTTTGTTTTCATACAATGGAATGGGTGCCACATGTTGTGTGGTTACCAATGTACTTTAAGATATATTATCTCTTGTATTTCTCAAAAGCAAAAAGTCACACAGGTTTGGAATGAAGTTTTCATTTTTGGGTAAACTATCCCTTGTTGACTTGAAGTAAGTGAGAGTGACAGACAAAAATTGTTTTATTTAATTGATTATAGCAAATGGGCCCCCATATTACGTTTTGTCCCATTTGACTCTTGCCACTGGGTAAACACAAATATTTGCATTCGAGAAGCACCAGGTGGCAGTAATTCATCTCTTTTTGTCTTTTGTTATTCTCTTTCAATTACCTAACCATTGGTATGAGTTTATTGCTTTGATAATAAACATAATGTATAATACTTCTGTAAAACTGGTATTTTAATGCCCAGTGAGCCAGCATGATCCTCATTATATTTTTGGACTTTAATTTAGGCCTTATCCTATAATCATACTATTGTATGTGGTTAGTTAGTATTTTTGTTTTAGCACTGCCATGCAAAGAAGCCAGACAGCTTTATATAACCTTTAAAAAAGAGTCCATGTTGCTTTTGCAATTTTATAGCCAAATTCACAAATTGGCTACCCTACACTTTCATTAGGTATTGTCATAATAACAAAAAATTGCATAACCCAGGCATTTTCTTAACCAGTTGAATCCGGTTTATTGACATATAAGTAACAGTTAACATAACAGGTTGTGTGTTTTGGTTGAACCCTTAATACAAAACAGGAATTTATTAAACATTTGTTTTCCTCTTTGCTTACTTTAGTAAGATTGCAATGCAATCACCATGCAAAAAGTTCCTGTAAAAGCTACATGTGAATGCATAACTAAACCAAACTGGATAAAGTAATTCTCCAAAATGCACTTATCCTTTATATTACCTGTTTACACACATCTTTACATTTGAGTATACCCTTCATTGTAGTTTCAGGGAACTAGTTGTTGGTTTCTAGAAAAACAACAATCCAGTTCTATTACTCAGTAGTACATCAGCTTTATTTACAGTAATTAATTATTTCCATGTGTAGAAAGCATTTAATAATGTAACAGTTAAATTAAATTAGCCAAATTTGCAATAAGGCATAAACAGTGCACAATAACTTGAACCTGAACACTGGGTGTATTTACAACCATGTCAAATAATCTCTGCTTTAGTCTTCCATTTTTCCAAACAGTCACCACAGTCCAAATAAGGCAATGTGTAAAATATAAAACAACTTTACCTAAATTGTGCTGAAGAAAACAGCAAATAATAGACTAAATTATGTATATTTGTGTTGAAAACACAGTCAACTGCCAAATTCTGCCTTTTTATGCCTTTTTAAAATGAAGCACATCACTTATGCCTGTGACTACAATGGGATTTTATGTTAAAAATACATAAATGGACTGTATACATGGGTAGTATTTTGTTTGTGAGTTGAGTTGCTAAACAACCCAAGAACCTCCTCCTTCATACATGTGATGCAATGTTCAATAGAAGGGACTTTCCAAAACCACTCTAAGCAAGTGTTTAGAAACATTGCAGGTCAGCTGTTAATAAGGTTTATCATGGCGTCAGCATGCATCCGGCCATTTTGCAGGCAACAGCAGAAATGAGAGCCGCCCCCCGACCACTCCCTTCTTCTGACTGGATGAAGGTGATTTCACAGTGAGGCATCATTTCTCGCACAACTTTATGAAACCTTTCCTTGAAACTGAAGTAGTGGAATTAAAGTCAGTGCATGAGGGCTTTCATATTAAATCTTAAAATTTGAGGTAAAGATAAACCTTTAATTAGGTTTATATCATATTATACTGCATATATCTCTTTGTTTTGAAAAAACGCAGAGCACTAATATAATTATATTAATTACACTGTTATATAAATTACAGTTATATAATTACACTGTTTGCTTTCCCATAATGCCTCTCTCCCCTGTTAAACTCACCTAGGATGTAATTTGTAGACAGAGCCATCAACTCCCACGGTAATCTTTAGTTCCTCTTGACAACGTCGTTCTCTCATTAGGTTGATGACGCCAGCGAGTCCGGCTCCACACATGTGAGCCGCACGTGTAGACACACTCTCACATGCCAGGCGTACAATGTCACAGTCCAGCTCAGAGGGTAAGATGCCCAGAGAACTTAAAATGTTATAAATTTGCTTCCTGTCCCCTGTGTCACTGAAACAAGCAAATATATACAATTGTGTACTGAGGCACAATAGACATTTTCTCGTCACTTTTTGGCACTTCCAAAAATTGATTGTGCATCTTAGTGACAATTTTCTACAGTTAAGAGAATAATTCTACAGTCTTGAGAATAATTGTACCTTTCAATCTGGGAGACAAAGCGAGTTTCAAAGGCACCACGTGTTTTCAGCACGTCTGAGGCTTCGCCGTTAAACAGCAAATCTTCATTCACTAGTTTTAGCAGCACAAGACGCACAAGCTCTCCCATATACTTTCCACCAATCAGCTTCTCATACCTAAAGTCACAGTGAAATAACATGGAAAGATTGCTTTCTTAGCTCAAGATCTCAATATATTTATTCATTTTTCTTATTAAAGTTACTGTGGGAAAATGTGCAAATTAAGATAGTGACTAAATTGCAGTAAAACAGCAGCAACAGGAAGCAGATTTACAGGAAAGCCTGAGAATAATATTGTGAAATGTAAATAGTCTAAAGTGCATGTGAGGTAAAAATAAGGAAGAATGCTATCAAACATCAGAGGATCAGCCCATTGAGCTCTTCTGTATCTGCTAGCATACACTGTAAACACCCATTAAGCTAGCAGCAGAGCTAATGATCTCCTTTCCTGGCCATTAATCCAGCCGTATGTATTCCAACACTGACGTGGCTACCGTCAGTATCTCCACATGTTCAGAAAAACAACCCTGTCACCTGGAAACCACATAAGAGCTCCAGGCTGGCAGGTAAGTAAGCTCTTCCCAAACTTAAGGGGAAGGTATATGAGAACACCTGTGCTTCAGATGTGGCCTCTTGTCATATTGCTACTCAGATTGTGTAATAATCTACTGTGGGTTGAGGTGATATCTGAGTAAACTGTGCATTTATCTTTGGATTAAAGAGATCATTCTAATATGTAAGAAATAGCATGTGTCAAGTATCTAACTACTTAAATGTTACCATTTAGATTATTAAAAATTAATTAACTGCCATTAATTAAATTAACTCCTGAATCAGTACAGAATCAAACAAAAATGCCTGGCTTCACATTTTAGTGACTATTATAAAGTATGTTTTGGTATCAGACTTGTGGACCCTACAATATGCTCTTGAAGAGTTTCTCAGAAAAGACTCACAGCTGCTTCCCAGGATTTAGTGACGTTTCATCTACAACACGATCGTATTCCAGACGAAACTCATCCAGTTCACCGTTTGCCCCAAACGCTCCCCACTCTGTGTTCACACACATGCGACCCTCCTCTCCCTCCACCAGCTCCACAGTGCGCATCTCCTCCATATAACACGCATTACAGCCGGTACCTAACAAACAACCAATCAAGGGAGGCAAAGAAAACAACATAAAACTAAAACCTTTGGGTATATTTCTTTATTGCAAAGCTGATTTCTGAATGGTTAAAAGGAAAATATTTTCCTGTTATAAATGTAATGTCCAACCTGTAATTATATTTACTTAAGTCTAAGTGTGTGTGTGTGTGTGCTTACTGTGTTACTATCTTACCTACTATCATGCCCACTTCACAGCTGCGGTCTTCATAGTAGCATGAGATCATAGTGGCTACTGTGTCATTCACCATAGCAACAACATCCATTTCAAACTCCTACAGAGAGAATGATTCATTTATTTCTGACTTTCATGGGGCAGTCTATTCAATCAAAGATACTATAATTTATAAGCATTTTAAGATAATTTTAAGAAAGAACCTTTCTTAATCTTAAACTTCCTAACTTTTAAGTTATCTAATGCTTGTCTGATCTCAAAATGATCTCAGCACTGCATCAGTGATGGAAAGATGGAAAGTTTAGTAATAAACATCACTGTATAAAGATAACTCATGCGTACTAACCCCTCTCCTTTTAATGGCATCTCTCAGCAGACCCACAACATTATTGCCCTCAGCACCAGAAGCCTTGAAGCCTTTTGTCCAGTTGAGCAGAATGCCCTGTCACAATTTAAACACACAAACACATCTGTTACACTACATTGACAAACAAAGCAATAAATGACTGGTCATTTAAATATGGCACAGATGCAAGTTCAGATCAATGTGGTTGTTAAAGCATGTGTGACTCATGTTGACACTGATGAGGGAACTGACCTTGTCCAAATCTTCATGACGGACCGGAAAAGAGAAGGTGAAACCCAGGGGAAGTTTCTTATGTTTCAAATTGTGCTTATCCAGGAAGTCAGATATGCAGCCTGCAATGTAGTCAAAAAGCTGCATGGAGAGAAAGAGGGATACAATGAGATGAAACAAAAATATCAGAATTTACTTCCTTTATCAAGGCCCAACGTTCAAAGACTGGATGTGTGTATGTATGTGTAATGTGTGTCATTTGAATTCTTTAACTGCCCACCATTTCAGCGGTCCCTGTCATGGTGTCCTCTGGGATGGAGTACATGTAATGTTTGGTCTCCACCTTCCAGCCCTGCTCCTCATGCTCACCCACCTTCACCAGCATCACCCGAAAGTTTGTTCCTCCGAGGTCCAGTGCCAGGAAATCACCCACCTCTGAGATTAGTTATATTCATCAACATCACATATAAACTAGTTGTACTCATACCAAACACTACAGTTTGACAATTGACAGTACATATTTGATTATTATTAGTTAAGATGAATATATGAGTGATTTCTCATCATGACTGAATTAAAGAGCTCTTACCAGAACCTTCAGGTGTGGAGCGAACGTAAGTGGGCAGCATTTTGACACTAGCTTCATCATGCGTCTCCACACGTAGACCTCTCTCCATCTCCCTCTGCATCCTCTTCATCACCTGCTCAAGATCTTCTTTACTCAGCAGAAATTCAGATAGAACCTGGTCCACCTGCAGAACGTTAAAAAAAGAATGATTTATTTTTTAGTCAATGGTGTTAAACAACCCCAATTTCATGCTAACATTTGATTATGATGTTCTTACATGCATGTAAACCTGTTATTTGCAGTAGTGAGTCTAGTTTATTATTAAAATGAATTAAAAAAACTGTAAAATTGTCATAAATCAAGCAAATGATTCTTAGCAATTCCTCTATCTGTAATAAGACCAATGTGATGAAAACCAACCGTGAGGTATATAAAACGGATATATAAACATACAGCAGTTTTACAGCTCTTACCATGAGAATTGTCTCCAGCACAGACTCATACACAGAGGACATCCTCTGTCTACGAGCTGAAATAAGACACGGCATCTTCACCAGAGTAATCAAACAAGAATGTGAGCTCTAATGTGCAAGAGATTGAGTGTGTGTTTGCAAGTGAGGTGCATGGACAGTATCGGCTGTATTTATACACCGTTGAAGGAGGTGGAGAGGTGTGGTCAATCAAACAGTGCCCTCTGTACACACACACAAGATTTCACCCATCACCTTGGAAACCCAGCTGTCAAGGCCAATGGGCACATTTGCTTCCTTGAACATTAGGCTTTTGCCTCCATGAAATATTCCGAAATAAAATCAGCACTTAATGTGATTTCTGAAACATTTCTGTCCATTCTTGCTTTATGTACAAACACAAGCAGCATTCTGATCAATACACATTTCAAGGAATAAAGGGACTGAAATCTAACTACATTATGCAAGGGTGCACCAAAACTTTGAAGAAGTTTGAGCGTGCAGCTGGAATGATTGTGTGCTGTATTATCACAGCATATGTTCCATGTGTAGTTTTAACAGAACTCTTATAGACAGACTTAATAGACTCTTAAGTCTTGATTCTTGTGTAAATAATCATGAAATCTTATATAAAGTATCTGCAGGAATTTGATCAAACTGGGATTTAGGTTAAATTCAAAAATAGCCACATTGAACTTCAAACCTTGCTAAATATAGATGACTTAGTTTGCACAGGACAAACATTTTACTCAAAATAGGTCTTTAAATGTGATGTCAGTTAAAGTCCAAACAATAAAAGGTTATCGTACTCAGGGACAGTCAGACTAAAACTAAAAATTATGGTTTATGCCTGTTAAATCTGATAAGTGATCTTAAACTAAAGATTCTAAATGAATCAAACATTTGTATAAAGTAATAACATATTTTATTTATGTCAAATTTATATCACTTTCAACTAAAAAATACAAATGATAGGACATTCAAGAAAAGTCTAAGAAATATTACTGAATATTAATCATTATATTAAATATAACTGAATATTACAATATTACAATATTGTATTTTACAGCTTGCATATTGCATAAGTATTGCAGTTTTAATATAATTTATTTTTATAATAAATCTAGAATTATAGTTTAAAAATGTCTTTTTAACCAAGTAAAATTTATTTGTACAAATACTTTTCAAGCAAATCATTTACAAAAATATGTTTAATAAAAATAGATTTACAGCTAAAAAAGACAGTATTTAGACTGTCTGGTTGTCAAATAGTGAAACATGTTAATGTGATAAACTACACCTGTAGTTACTCCCCGGGACACCTTAAGAACTTGAAGGGAATTAACTGCATATATCTGCTAAAATTACCTTGAAACCAGCTGGCCTTAAGTAATTTGTGCAAATGACAAGCTTAAGTAAAATGTTTACAGATGACAGATGGTTTTGTATTTTTGTATCTGATGCAATGACATTCAAGCATTTTCTTAATTTAGGTATATTATTCATTCCAGGATTGTGTGATTTTCTTTTTTACATTTTTGTTTGTCAAGAACTTGTGACATGTACTCAGTGGCCATAAAGAAGGTCAGACAATCCCATGGGCAGTCATGGTCACGATGAACTAATACAGTGCAAACAGAAACATATTTCACAACAGATCTACTTTCTACTCTTGATTTCAAATGCTTTAAATAGTTCAGCTTAAGAGCTCTCTAATATATACCCCATAGAATACTGTCCAAGAATCTTATCACAGTCTCATTTTTGTCAACACTATACTGCAGAAGTCTCCACTGAGGTTGGCAGACCTGCAGAGGTTAGCGCGAACCCTGATTAATCACACCTGAACCAGCTAATCAAGGTCTTTGGGACTGCTAATAACATCCAGGCAGGTGTGTTGAAGTAGGCTGGAGCTAAACTCTGTAGGTCTGTGGACCTCCAGGAACATGAATTGGAGACCCCTGCTATACTATTATATACACTTACACACAACCACTTAAATACACCCAGACAGTTTTATATAAATGAGTGATTATTGTTGTAATACCAAAACAGAAATACAGAAAGTCATTATTTATCAGTATTTTAATGGCAAAAGCACAATTTGAAGCACTATTATATCAATAATTGTCAAACTGATGTGCTTAAATAAATACACAAATTATGCAATTTTTGCATTGATGAATCAGCAAAAGCTCACATAGATGGAGCTCAACCAAGGTCATGAGTTACTGGGTGGCCATCAGTCTTGCAACAGACCAAAGAAATGTACGTCTTATGATGTGAGGGGGGGATCAGAGAAAGATGAGCTAATATTTACAGGACATTGGAGCATGTGTCATTATACACTATGTTTCTTGTAACAGCTTGGATAAAACCAATAGTGCAATTAAGTGTTAATAAAAGGATTTAAAATAGAAACATATTTCTGATGAAAGATTTCTTAAGATATGTGTCACTTCAGAATTAAATTTCTATTTCAGTGATATACAGATTCAATGATATAAAGATTAAATATTTAGATCTTTATATTTTAATATACACCCACGTGCAATTGACATTGTAGATTAAGTCTATCTACAAGCTATTGTAGTATTAAGCCTATACAAAAGAGGAATGATAAGCAAATAATAAGAATATTGTCTACTTTACCTTGTCCATGGTATGAAGGTCCATGGTGTATTGCCTTCATGAGTGCATGATTTCTTAGAGAAATGTTCAGGGTTTTCCTCTGTTCTTCCTGTACGTTGGATCTTGTGAATAGCTAAATGCAAATTGCTCAAATAAAATGGATCAGAAAAGACCATCCATCAGCTTATCCAACCTGCCTCATTGTCAGTTGCAGATATTCCAGTGTTTAGTCAGACACACGGGATGCTCCTTTCTGTTGTCCATCTTCAATTATCCGAGTATCCAAGCATAAAAATCTGAATATTTTTGCAGTCTGAATATTTTGTTCTACTTAATTCCACTTCACACAGAAAGATATACAATTTATGGGTATATTCAAAATGTTAACATCCTTAATACCTAAGTGAGATGATTTTTCTTCTTTTGATGCTAAAGTCCTTGTATGTGACAGTGTCCGGTGCGACAGATGTACCATGTATATGATGCTCAATCCGTAAAAGTATTTAAACAATGAGTAAATTTAAACTGAGAGAACAAATTCATGACTGCTTTATTCCTAGGACCTTAAATGAACTGTGGCATTGCAATCCTCTGAAATGCTAATACTCTATTGAGGAAAAAGGGTTTCATTCATAATTTTACCCCTCCCGACCCCCTGTAACTAGGACAACAAAAAGACTTGTTCCTCCTTTTTTGTCAAAAACTACCCACACCTGTCTCCTACGCCAATCCAGCATCACAGGTCCAACTTGTTATCATGGCAAATTCGTCACCAGGGATATCTCTGAAGACCACACACTACTGATATGGAAAATACTTTGCTTGCCCTTGTTTAAGTGCCCAAAAGAAATTGTTAAATGAGGCAAAATTACTTAGGAAAACATTGGAGGGGTATGACTCCTGTTTGGTGACGTTGTGTGACAGTCTAGTTATCTGTTCTCTTCACAGGCCTTCAGAGGCATTGCTAACCTTTATTGGCCATAGGACATTTTTATATTGATACACAGATTAAACAGAGATGCTTGTTGTTGGGACTATATCAGCCACCTGTAGTTTCTCACTTTTAAAGCTTAAAGAAAGTGGATGGTGGTTTTGGGCTATTTTACTCATTTGGTTGTTTAAAATGACAAATGTTTTGTTGTCTTGACATGAGCCAGACCTACACATACCACTCAGATAAGATACTCTCTCTCTCTATCTCTCTCTCCCACACACACACACATATACACACAAACACACACACACACATGCATTCAAAAGTGTACAAACCAATTCTAGAATTCTTTCGAAAGAGCTTACAACACCAGGAAATAATAAACAATAATATGAGAAGAGTATAACAATAAATAATATAACTTATAGAATAGAAATGTTTTTTCCAAACACAATTAGGTACACTAGTAGAAGACATTTATAACACTGCAGAGCATGTTTGGTTAGAATATGCAGACAGTTGATTTGCCATAATGGAATACTGTAATCTGACATGCTACCGCTAACTCAAATGTCTCAAAGTTTTACTCGCACCCCCCACCACACACACACACCCACACACACACACTTTATCAGTTTTTTCACCTTACTGGAATCTTTGCACTTGGCCACTTATCAGGCTCCTGGTTTTGGGAGGCTCTGTGTGCCCATGTAGGGAACTAAAAGAGACACTACATACTTTTATAGAAATCTGAGTGATAAGGGCCCTCATACATAAAGACTTCATCAGAAGCACCACTGACCCAGGAGCTCACATATATAGCTAGAGGGAAACAGACAGTGAATATGGTGAGTGGACACATCTGCTGTTTGTTTTAATAGAGTAACTATAGAAGTGAAGTTAGTGTAGAAAATACAGATTTATCATAATGCATTTGGCAGTATTGCTTGCGTAATTATTCTGAATTCTTCATCAGAGTTAAAGGTCTCATACACAATTGAATGTGCACTGATGCATTCAAAATTAGCATCTTTAGTCAATATTGATTTCAGCAAATGAAACTATAACATCTCTTTCTTTTTCTGTGACATTCGATTCAAAATGTCATTTATAAAAAGTCATGTTAAAAAGTTTAATAAACTTAAATTGGTGTGAGTTATATGTCTGCTATCTATTCTTTTTCTGTCCTTTCATAGGCTAGTAAGAAGGCTGCAGCTAAAAGAGGCAAAACTGCTCAGAGGGGCTCTTCTAATGTCTTCTCCATGTTTGAACAGTCCCAAATACAGGAGTTCAAAGAGGTGAGTCCCTATGATACATTAAGAACATGCCAATCTAAGCCATCTCAACTGCTGTTAACAAGTTCACATTAAATATTAAAATAATCCTGTACAAACCATTTGAAAAGACAGTCCAGTACAAAACAAACACGGTATGCTTCATGACAGGCATTTGGCTGCATTGATCAAAACAGGGATGGAATTATTAACAAAGCTGACCTGAAGGAAACCTATGCACAGTTAGGTACAGTCCACTCCCTGAAAAAGTTATATTTAATTATTATTATGACCTACTGTTAGTCAAGAAACATGGCTAATAAGACAGCTAATCTGTATGTTTGTGCAGGAAAGCTGAATGTGAGTGATGAAGAACTGGAGTCTATGTTAACAGAAGGAAAGGGACCCATCAACTTTACTGTCTTTCTCACTCTCTTTGGAGAAAAACTCAACGGTATGGCAGCTAACATTTCAACAGCCTTTAATATGAAGATTAATAAGAAATGATCATTTCTTTAACCTTCTTATCTTAAACAGGCACAGATCCAGAAGAAACCATCCTTGCTGCTTTTAAACTGTTTGACCCAAATGTCACAGGTGTTGTCAATAAGGACGAGTACGTGTTCAACACAGATCACAGGACATATAACAGTTTCTTATGTGAGATGAAAAAATATTTTAGCATCACAAAGATCTTGTGTTTTTTTTTTCAGGTTCAGGAGGCTGTTAATGAACCAGGCCGATAAATTTTCAGCAGAAGAGGTTAATATGTACATTTAATCAATTACTTGTCCTTCAATGATGTAACCTGCATAATCTGGTGATAACCAATTTTAATGTTATAATAATTATTGTTCTACTATACTCAATTCTGTTTTCAGGTTGATCAGGCTTTCTCAGTGGCCCCAATTGATGTGGCTGGGAATATTGACTACAAATCACTGTGTTACATTATCACACATGGTGATGAAAAAGAAGAGTCTTGAATACCAAACAAATCTTTTTGACTTGGACTTTTGCCACGACTTCATCTTCAGTTCTATCTGCAAATCTGTTCTTATCATCCCTAAAACATATCAATGTATTCATTGAGCAGATTACATTATTAAAACCTTGCTAAAGATTTGTCTTCATACATACAGTAAAATGCATTTCAAAGCTATTGCTTTTCACACATAACATAACTTGTACTGTTAATGTACAGTCAATAATTCTTGATGGGCGATATGCACAGCCTAAATTCATGACAGCTCTGTTATCTAATTGTTCTTTGCCTGTTTAAGAATTGCAAAAATCACTGTTGATATACTCAGATAGAAAGCAGTGATTTCATGATATATCAGTGATTTGCATGATATCGTTCATGCTTTTGACAGGAACAGTTAAGATCTGAGACAATTTGAATTGTTTTGAGATTATTACTATAGCCTATCATTACATTACTAGTAGGTACATTAGAGAAGTCTATAAATTTAATTTGCTCAGTTGTAAATTCTGTCTGTAATTGCTGCCATCCACAGGCTGTTTGTTGAACTTGTTTTAACAACAAGATAAAGTGAGGCCTTCATACATTCTAATTGTGATTTAAGATGTATATTTTTATAGAAGTTAATTTCTGGATAGTAAGTGGTACATTTTCCCAAATTAATAAATTGCAATACCTTATTTCTATGCCTTGTCTCTAAGTCTTTTAGATGTGTCAGGTAAAATGTCTTAAAACCTATAGAAGAAAATAAACTTTAACAGGCTTTGGAAGTTTTATCCTTTTGTGATAAACTTGTGTAAAGCACAAAAATAAAACCTTATGTAGATATAAGCCTTAAAAAGGCTATATAAATATATTGCTATCAAATATATGCTAAAATATTAATTCAGTTTTTTGTATTTGCATCTAAAATATAGTCTATATTGTTAAAATATATGCATATCAAATTATATAATTCTATAATTACACATTCTAAATTATACATAGACAGAATGCCCTTTTACACTTTTCTGTCAATGCAAAAATAACAAACTACTACTTTGTTGACCTACAAACAATGTTACGCACTATGCTGACATCACTTTCATCTTTTAATCGTTTGTATTTTCACTCTTCGGTCGTTTGTTTCATATATGAGATTCAGACCCATTTAAATGAAATAACCTGTGGATTCCGGAAGTGACACTGCCGCGCATGTGCAGAAATGTCAAACCCAACAGCCCAAGACTGAAAACTCATCATCCACCCCAACATTATTAACACGATCGGAATAATGTCTTATTTATTTTTTCATATGCTCCTCAATCATGGAACCTAACCTTAAACTGGAAAAACAACTCTGTTGGTGCATCTTCAGCGGGAATATGCTTTGTTTCACACTCTGAAAACAGTTCGCTGGACTCTTTAACCGCCAGACTTGACCGACTGGAAAAATGTGAATCAGGAAATTCTGGCGTCGTTTCGCTCGTCCGGTTGTTTACAAGAGTTTTCGATACTTTATACTTTGGCACATATAAAGTGCGTTTTGATTGTCGTTGTTTTGGGATCCGACGAAATTGCGGGTGGAGAGTGACACGTCGCGCGCTAGGCTAATTTAGCATTTAATTTGGGTGAAATAGACGCGTATATCTATCGTGTAAGGCTTTATAAGATTCCTTTGATCGATACGCACAAAACACAAGATATCGTGTTTAAGTGAAACCAGTTGGTTTGGTAGTTTTGATTTGGCTTGATTTCAGATCAAGTAGACGGGAACAGTCATAAATTGAATGGTTTCTAATGTAGATGGTATGTTGTAAGGTCTGTGTTAGTGTAAGATCATGACGGCTCGGGAGAATGGACGTTTTGCATCTGATGACACTATGAGTGTGAGGACTCTGGGCAGTCAGTTTGATGAGGAGAGCTCTTTCGGCTCTGACTCTGAAGTGGACGGATTCACCAGCTCCAGACAGACTGACAGATATGGATTCATCGGAGGAGCCCAGCAGTATTCATCTAAATCGTAAGTGACCCTGTTTGCAGAGCAGTAGTGGATCCAATCAAATGCTGCTTATGTTGCTTGACTGGGGGTATGGGGGGAGTCACGTGATCGAGCATGGCACAGAAAATATTGCATTTTAAACCAGACCTATTGAGAGTAACATTGTTCTGACACAGCAAAATAGCAAAATAAATAAATCCTAAGTAAAAGAATAATATAATCTTTTGATAGTAACGTTTATATGCCTGACGCAGTTGAACAGGATTAATAAAAACAAAGAAATTAACCATATTCACCTCCCAGTTTTGTCTTAACTTTTGTGATGTAATTTTATGAAACTTTGGGATGAGTATTACTTGTGTCAGCAGCACTGAACTCAGTTTATAACTGAGCAAGTCACTTGTTTGCTGTAATGTCACAGAATCAGGTTGCACTTCATTTTACAGAATGTGCACTCACAGTGTACTAACAGTAACTACATGTACTTAATATGGGTTAGGTTTAGGGCTGGTAGCTACTAATTACACCATTACACAGCAAGTACATAGTACGTATATGTAAAACAGGACTGTAAAATTAATTGGCACCCAAAATCACTACACTCCTAAACAGTTCAACATACAACAATCCTTCCCTTAGAAGATAAATGGAGTTTGTTGACTAATCAAACAAAATAAAATAATCTGAACACTGTATTAAATCAAGTGTCTTGGCCTGATAAAAGCAGGTCCCTTTGTTTGTGAAGTTTAGTGAATTTGGTTTGTTTAACTTGGTAAACCAGTTTTGATGAATGTATGAAAACCACCATACTTCCATTCACTGGAAGCGGACAAAAAGCACTATGTTATAGATTTCATTGGTGTGGTATGAATAGAGGGTTAACCCTCCTATTGATTTGTAGCCAGTTACAGCCCTGTTAAACAAAGTCTTTAGGTATTAAGCGTCTTGTGTCATTACCAAAGAGCTAGCTGCCCGGGCTGGTGTCTTTATTAAAGAAATTGTTCTTTAAAGAGGCGTTGCCACAGGAGTGAAACATTCATGATATTTACAGATCCATCTAGATTGTCAGCTCTCCATAGTGTAGATAAATAGCTGTATACTGTAGATTAAGGCAGGCAGAACTTAAAAGCTGAATGATGTGTTTGTTAGAGAGAATGGAATAGATGAGTAAGTGATAGTTGTCCCTCTGTACCGAGCGTACAGCAGGCTTTCCGTTTCCTGTGGTTTATGAGTGCTGGTGCCCTAAGGTTACACTGTCCCTGCCAAATTCTGGAAAGAGAGGCCTCTGTTTTTCTAAATTCCTCTGTTTTTGATATGGTCTGTTGGTCTGGCAAATGAAAAGGAAGTAAAACTTACAAGTTGTATATGTAGAATACCAAAAGTATTAAAAGAAACGAATTTCCAGTGGTTAGAATTGTTTTTTAATTAAAGGGAAGCTGGTTGTTGCTGTGGTGGTAGATTGAAATGTAACTGTCTACTTGCAAGCTTAAAGCGTTAAACCTGACTGGGGAACCCAATCACAGGATTAGTCCTGTAGCCAATCACAGGAACAATCCCTGAAATTAGTCATCTGCACTGTAAATCCCTTTGGTTTAAAAAATCTACTAAGTGGATACTTACTCAATATCACATAACTAGATTTCTGTTCAATTTTATGTTATAATAACTAGAATTAGATTTAAGTTACTTTAATATGAATCTGCTGTTGTTTAACCAGTAGTTTCATTATTTCGTTTTGAATATTTCCATAGGTTTAATATTTGTTACAAATAAGTAAACAATTATAAAGACCTGGTGTGATAAGCTTGCAGTAAGTGTCTTGTAGCACAAGTTGGCCTTGTTACTTGTTTGCATACTTGTTTGAAGTTGGAGTTGCTATTTAAGTATAGTGGTTCCATGGCTATTTGTTCACTATATTACAAATCTACACACACAAGAAGAGCCAGTGGCCATAGTTTGTTTTTGAACCCTGACAGTCCTTGTTCAGTTAGTTACATGAAACTTCTGCTCAATTTTTTCCCTTTGAGTTCCATGGAAGAACAAAGTCATGTTTCAGTTTTGGGTCACCTGTCCCTTCAATGCTTTAATAAACAGAGTTCATCTTTTTCTCTGTCACACACAGGGCTCAGGATGTGCCTCTGGAGGTGCTGAGACACAGAGAAGCAAAATGGCTGGATATGCTGAACCACTGGGACAAATGGATCAGCAAAAGATTCAAGAAGGTGAAGCTACCTTCTGCATTTATTCATTCATTCATTCATATTAATTTACAAAAGTTTCCACAAACAGATAACACTACTTAAGGTCTCTGCCAATCCTTACATGCTCAAGCACTAAACATTTAGGTACAGATACAGCAGACTTTAAAAACATATGGTCGCTTTCATTCTGCTTCCCCTCTACACTCCCTTCTCATCTTTCTCTCATTGATATGTTCAGGCAGTCCCAGTGCTGTCTGGATTAATTAAAAATCCCAGCCAAATGACACCAAGACACAATCATTCCAGTTCAGCCCTGTCTCGACAAGCCAGATATTGCATCAGTTATCCTTATATGGTCTTGTGTGTATTTATTAGTGAGTGTTCACCTCTTTTTTTTTTCTCAAGCTTTAAAAAGCTTCCATTGGGAGTGAGTCATCTACAGGTAAAAACAACAGAGGAGTTTGGGCAACGGTTCTCTTTAACAGTCTTTGTTGGCCTTCATGTTTGCATGCCTGTATTATTGTATGTGCTTGTATTTGTTTTGCACAGAGATTGAAAGCAACAAGACTAAATATTAGTGTTGTTATTCATAACTGGTTCCATTTTGTAAAAATACAGAAACCCATTGATTTTCATAACATTTGGTTAACATTCACTTATGCTTATAGAAAATGTTACCTACACTGCTGTGATGCGGCAGATATGCACCTGAATGGCGCCATGCAAAAAATGTCTTATCTAATATAAACTTGCATGTATTATGCCATGTAATAATATAAAGACAATAAAAAGACAGCACATCTATGTTTTATTGGTTGCACTAAACATACAGTACAACTGGTGTAATAATTTTCTGGTGTACCGGAAATAATGTACCAGTGTCCAGTTTTCAAATAAATGGTGGTTGTGACCCGGATGCTTCTAAAAACAGTGGTTCTCAAATGGGTCGTGACTCAAAAATGGGTCTGGTTGTGATTGGGTTGCTGACATCAGGTAAAAAAGTAAACAAATAAAATGAAACTAACCATATAATTGTGCGATTTAATGTAGCAAAATACATAGGATAATGCATACAATCAAATCTAATTCAGACTAATATGAATTCAGACTAATTAATTAATTCAGATTAATTCAGTGTTAAATGATTATTCTGCTGATGATTATGCATAATTGTCAGGTTGTCTAATTTTAGCCATTTCATAATAATGTAAGAACATTTCGATTTTATTATGCTGTTGTAGCGTAAACAAGTTTTGTATTATGTCACCATTTCATACTAATTGTTACATTTAAGTCAAAAAGCAGAACCAGTTGTAAACTGCAGCTAAAAAAAGCTGAATGAATCAGACGAACCAGAATCGTTAAGTCGTTAAAAAATTAAGTCTTTATGATTCTCTTTATGATTATGATTCTTCCATTTTAACATCACTGATGCAAGCAGAGACTTGGCTGTTATATTTTTGTAATTGTTGTAATTTCTAATTGCTGTAACTTGGCTGTATAATTGTAAGTATTTGTCCAGTGGCTTTTCAGAACTGCTTTGAAGGGAGACCGATGTATTTACGTCAAACAGTGAAACTGATTTGACATCTAGAGTCTCAGACTTGTGTGAATGCATGCTGGTTCCCGCTTATCTGAATATTGTGAATTTCAAACATGTGAAGTTCATATCCCTGTCACCCACAGGTCCGGCTGCGATGTCAGAAAGGAATCCCGCCGTCGTTGAGAGGCAGGGCGTGGCTCTACTTATCGGGTGGTAAAGTAAAAAGGGAACAGAACAGTGGAAAGTTCAAGGTGGGTCAGGTGTTCACAGGCTTGGTTGTTTCTTGATTATTTCTTGGGTGTGTGAGGATGCCAGTTTTTGTTGTTGTTGAGCAGGAGCTGGATGGCATGGACGGAGATCCTAAATGGGTTGATGTTATAGAGAGAGACCTACACAGACAGTTCCCCTTCCATGAGATGTTTGTGTCGCGAGGAGGACACGGGTTGGTCTTCAAGATTTTACATTGTCTAATGCAGTAAAGAAGGTTGGATTTACACTGCAGGTCTTGATGCCTAATTCTGGTTTATTAACTATTTTCTTTTTTGACAACAAGCTTATATCATCCTTTATAAGTGACCCATATCCAATATGCACATTTACACTATACGTTGTAAACAATCCAAGGTTAATATAACGACTTAAGCAACAAAGGAAGTAAAAATGCTGCAATATGCAATTGACACAGACAAAATAATTATATAAGCTGAGTATATTATATAAATATTATATAATTATATATTGCTTTCTGCGTCATCTTTAAAGGTCAGCAAAAGTTTGGTCTCAAGGCAGTCTCTTAATAAAGTTGCACCATTGAAAAGAGTCATGTGATCACGGCTAAGTTTTTGTCATTCGCCACTGACGCTTTTTCAATGACGTGCGACTCACATTGATGGGAATATCCGGTCTGTCTGCTTACATGGCAGACACAAATGCACATATCCAGTTCATATCAGATTTCCACATATGCTTTATCCCACATATGAATGAGGTTCATGACTATCAGAATCCATGTGCTTTATTCTGCTTACACATTTTTGGGTCATGTCAATCGATATGTGTCACATGGAAAGAAAAAATCAGAATTGGGTCAACCTTGTAGTGTAATTGCAGCCTAAAAGTTAGGACTGTCTCACACAGTAATATCTGTGTTCTCTTATTATCTCTTATTGTCTTGTTCAAAAATAGTTTTTAATACCCAGTTACACACTGACCGTGTGTGTGTGTGTGTGTGTGTGTGTGTGTGTGTGTGTGTGTGTGTGTGTGTGTGTGTGTGTGTGTGTGTGTGTGTGTGTGTGTGTGTGTGTGTGTGAGAGCAGGCAGCAGGATCTCTTCCGGGTGTTAAAGGCTTACACCCTGTACAGGCCAGAGGAGGGTTACTGTCAGGCACAGGCTCCTATAGCAGCAGTGCTTCTCATGCACATGCCAGCAGAGGTAAAAACCTGCAGCATCTGAATTTGACAATATTCTTCTGACTGGAATAATGTCATGAGGAATTAATATGAACTGTCTGTCATGTTTTTAGGATGCATTTTGGGGTCTAGTTCAGATTTGTGAGAAGTATCTCCCTGGATATTACAGCACTGGCCTGGTAAGACCTCTAAATGCTAGTCCCCTTTTTAACAGATATGTATTAATACATATTATGTGATTAAAAAAGGAAAAACCATGAGTTTATTACATTGTACCTTTATGGTTTCTATAGGTTATAGACACCTTATCTAGGTTGTTTGGATGCATTCTGTAGTTCATAGTTGACATACTATTCATAGCATTCATTACTAGAATTCATATAGTCCCCTGTTCACATTCTGAAAACATTGAGTCATGTTTCTGAGTCAGAATATACAAGGTGTTTGTAAAATGAAAAAAAAGCTCTTTTGTACTCAGTCAAAGGTGATTTAAACAGTAGAGTATTAGGTCTCTGTTGCCTCTGTTCCTTTTTCCAAAAGTTGTCAAGTTATATAGTCAGGAAAATATGACACAGTCCGGTAATAACATTTTGTTCTTGTGTATAATTAGGAGGCAATACAGTTGGACGGGGAGATCCTCAATGCATTACTGAAGCGCGTGAGCCCTGTGGCGTATCGGCACCTTGACAAGCACAAGATAGAGCCCATCCTCTACATGACGGAGTGGTTCATGTGCGCCTTTTCCAGAACTCTACCCTGGGCCTCTGTTCTTAGAGTGTGGGACATGTTCTTATGCGATGGTAAGATCCACGCACACATAGATGTTTCTTTGTCTAGATGTCTTTGTTCCCACAGTGATTCTCACCTGTTGTTTTGCTCTTTGAATAGGAGTAAAGATAATATTCCGTGTTGGGCTGGTCCTGCTGAGATGCATGCTTGGATCTCATGAGAAACTGAAGTCTTGCCCTGGTCAGTATGAGACTATGGAGCTTCTCAGGGCCCTGGAGCCACGATACATGCAGGAGGGCTATCTCGTACATCAGGTAACATGCACGACTGTGCTGTTATTCCTTTGGGTTATGCTGAGGTCCATTCAATACTGCATGAATGCATGTCACTTTGGATTAAAAACAGCATCTTTCAGATGTTCTTGCTCATGCATGTAAATGATGCTAATGATAGTGCAGATAGTAGCATGACATTGGTATTTGTATGTAATGGTCAATATGATAGATTATTGGGATGGTGTTACTTAATTTATCCACATGCAGGTGTTAGAGCTGCCCATATCTGCACGGGACGTGGAGCGAGAGCACCGCATACAGCTGAAGCGCTGGCGGAAAACCCACGGCGAGCTAAGTTACAAGGCCGCTCCCAGATTGCATGGCGCACAAGCCATCATGGCTGCTGAGCCCCACACCCGCCAAGACCTTCATCAGAAGCCCACCATTATTGTCCGGTATCCTCTGCCCTCAGACAATAATCCTGAATTCTCACGCCTGAGGAAAAGAAGCACCATTCGAAAAGCCTCTGTTCCTAATCTGGACGTCCCTAACCCTTATGCCTTACCTACAGACCCCAGACCAGTCACTTTCAATAATCAGCCTGAGAAACAAAACCAACACAATGAAACGCCATCAAACAATCTACACATTGCCAAACCTTCTCCATCACTACAGCGATCCTTCCTCACTACACAGGAGAAGACACCAGCTGAGAAAGTAGTATCCTCCTTACAGTCTCCTCCAGACCCCGCCCCCAATGATCCTCCTCCTGTCCCGGTCACACATCCATCACAAGCACCACAACCCCAAACACCTCCAAGCATCTCTCGGACCCCACCACCTCCCCGAACATCTCCACACCTCAGATCTGTACACCCAACCGATATCCTTTGCGCTCCTAATCCTGCAGAATTTCCTTTTCTCAAACACTTCACACCCTCAGCAAATTCCAGCAACTCAGCCAACCTTACGGATCATCTGACCACTACAAACTCAACTTTGCCTCTTTCAGATGACACTCCTTTAAATGGGAATTCTGCACCTAGAGTTCCTAGTTTACATGACTCGTGTGAAAGCGTGGGGTCAGAGGACACATACCTGTAGCTCTCCATCAGCATTTTAAACTTAGTAGAGATTGTTCAGGGAGAATGCAGTATTGGGAACCAGCAAAAGCTTTATGACTGTTAAAACAGGATATGTGCAGGACGGAGGAAAACCTTGAATGTATTTTTATACTTTTTGAATGAATAATTTTGGGTGAGACTGAGATTGTGGGCTTGACAATTGCAGTTTTTATAATCTTTGCCTTCAGTGCATCAAACTCACCAACTATCCAAACAACTTAATCTTAATGAGTAAAGAAATCAAAGGACAAATAGAACTTCAAGACCTGTTGAAGGTCTGTGTCTCAGTTCTGTTGAATTATGGCAGTTATGCTGAATTCTGTAATTGTCATAACATTCCTCAATACAAGTTCGAAAAGTACAAGTAATACTGAAAAATTCTCTGTTTTTTTCTAGTTTCCAAAATATTCCATATTTTTGTTATTCAATCATTATCAGTTAGACTTTATCATCAAATATGTTTGGATATAGCATCTCAGTTACAGTGTTATTATTTACTGCTTAACAATACTACCATTATGTTGCAAGTGTTGTAATAATAAAGTTTAACTTTTAAATTAACAGTCTAACATTGATAACCACGTTTTTTCCACTATTATAGCTATTTACATTGTTATTTTGTTGTGAAGAAACCTCACAGTTCATATGTAACGGACATAGAGTATTGTTGCATATGTTTCAGCATCTTGTTCATTAGGGCAGCTGATGAGTAGCATTGGGTGTATACAAATGTGAAATTAAAATATTAATATTATTTTAGAAGGCAGACAGATGACTATCAAATTAGAAAGCTGCTGTATAGTGAATATAATGGACATGATGTTGAAAAATGGTGCAGTGTCACTTTAACGCAACAGATGTACTTTTATTTTGTAGCTAATCTGAGAGAAAGTAAAGTCTGTAAACGTTTTTCATCTCAAGCCACCAGATGGCGGACTTTATTTACAAATTATCCATCCCACTTACTGACTGTCTGAAAAGTAAACCTGTTATATTTGGGAGTGTTTGCATACATAGTTTGCATACATTTGTACAATACAAACATCATCTGTGAAAAGTGGTATGTTAAAAAAACAGCTAAAACTATTGTTTTCACCAGTTATAGAGAGTAATTATTAATTTACATATTTTAATTATAAAGCTGGAATGTTTTTATGTATTCGGAAAGAGAAGATTTTCAGCTATCTCTTCTTTTAAATTTAAAATTATGGGAGCATTGTTTTGTTTTTCTTTTTTGTGTGTATGCTTAAAATGATTTTCTGGATCTGTATGCGTAATACATAACCAACAACTGACTGTCGCTTTCTGTAGAGTTTGTACAAATTAAAGCACTTACATTGAGATTGTATGTATTGGTGCTTTTTTGCATTCAACAAAGTGTAGGCACTATTTCCTACAGAGTCACAAGACATCTGTTTTCTGTCACCATTGTGTTTAAATTACCGTAAGGAAGGCCATCAAACAGGTCGATGTAAACCGATACCATAGGTCTTTGGGGCATCTGTGATGGCCTCCACTAAGCAACAAATTAGAGAGCGTTTTTGTTTTATCAGTGGCCTAAACCCATGTCTGTGGTCACAAATTAACAAAATTGTTAACAAAATTAACGATTTTACACCAATTGCTACTTTTAATGTTTATTTTTCTGTTGTATTAGACAGATGTATCCTATTATTCTGTTATTTTATGCATAATAAGGTGCCTTATTCATTTTGGCTAATCATTGCCTCAGTAACAGGCAGACAGATAAATAGACATATCAATTGACAATGCTCTCAAAGTTGTACTTAGTCTTTTTCTGCATGTCTAAACATGCTAAACATGTACCTATACTTTAACTTCCTGTTTTTCTAACAGGAAGCCCTACTGTGTATGTAAACATGTTGATGGTGTTTATCTAAATGAACACTCCCTCAGGTAGACTGATATACATATTCTCATACTTTCTCAACAGAAGAACCCCTGAGTTTCAAAAGCAGAAATGCTGTTGTCTTCAGTAGGCCTCTGTTCAGACTGGCTCATTGCCCAAAGCGCCTGCTGCTGCTTCAGTGGTCCTTTAAAAACTCAAGACACCAACTGTAGGTTACTATTCTCAAATAAATACAGCACGTCTGTTTAGCTCATTTATAAATAAACAGTAAACAAGAATACTGATAGGGTTTGTAAGAGAGACATAATAAATTAAATATGTTACAGTTGTAATCTAAAGTCAAGTAACATCTCAGAATGTCTCTAGAACAAAGTGTATAATAAAAATCTGATGTTTAGAAAGTGATCAAGTGTGATTGTACGTGCTGGTTGAAAGAGAGATTGTCAGGATATCTGTCATGAGGTGACACGTTACCCTAAGGTGCTGCAGGTTGCTACCTGTGAAAATAGACAGACATGCCTCAGGATAATACCACATATTTCTTTAGGTTTGACTTTATCAATTGTACCTAATTTGCACGGACACCTGTGAGCTCAATGCATTCTTTGTGTTGGTGTATTTGTGCTGTTTACAGAAAGAGAACCAGAATCCAGTGGCAACCATCAAGCACAAAATTATTAATAGCGATATTATCTGCACCACAAGAAGCACTGTCCATTATTGACAGAGCTTAATTTATTTGTGTGTATATGAAGACAGTCTCAACTGAAAAATCATCCAAATCCTTAGCCAATAGCTTTTTGTCTTTGTTCGGTCTAGGTGACTAAAGCAATTCACTGTGTGCTGGTCCTAGTGAGTCTGCATTTGAGAAGGCTGGGGAATATAACTGAGGCTTAGATTAAATACTGATTAGTGAGTAGAGGGGAAATTCATTGGTAAATGGACAGAGAGACAGACAGACAAACAGAGAGAAAGATCTTAATTCCTCATTGAAAGTGTGGTCTGCCTCCACAGAGGAGAATTGGGGGCTGCAGGCTTTGGCTGTATCCCCACACAAACACACCTGATCTTACTAGTCAAACTCCAGCAGAGAGAAGGATAAGTACAGAACTAAACTGTTGAGCTGGTCTTCTGGCTCCAGTAAAAAGACTGAAAACCTTTTAAACAGACTGAAAACCTTTTAAAAAAGAAAGAAAAACCTTTTAGCATGCTCACAGCTTGCTATCTAAGGTATAAGATACAAGCTGCTCTCAGACATAATTCTCTGTACAGCAGTGATGAAGGATTTCTAAGATATTGCATTAGAAAATTGTTATCAGGAATGGCAGACTGAAAACTATTCATTCATGAATGTCACATCTGCATGCAAATGAAGAAAAAATTAACTCAAAGCCCAAACCCCAAAACTCTAGCTAAAACCTGCTCAGTTATTGATGGATACTTGCACTGTGCTGTGAAACAGGCCTAGAAAGATGTCGCTGTATAGCATTTTGTATAAATACTCAAGTGATTTTAAGAACTACCTCAGAAATCGTCTTTAGTTCAGATAATGATTCTGTATTTTGTTGTTTTTTAAGGACTGCTCTATTTTCAGTGACACAGGAAAATGGAAAGTTTGTTTAGTCTGTTGTGCTGGCAAAAATATATAATAAAACTTTTACTTTGATTTATTTTTTTGTGCTTGTCTGTATTTTGTAAGATGTTGTTTTTCTATGGACTTACAAAGTCTATAAAATAGGAAGTTTATCAACTTTCTGCAATTCGTGGGCTGTATATGATTTATTTTTATACATTAATGCGACAGGAATTCCTGCCATGGCGAGTCGAGTTCAGATATTGCCCAAAGCTCTTTCTACAAGCTCTACTGTAATAAATTGTAGCATGACACTTGTGGGTTGAGTTGTCACAGCATGGCTGCTCCTGTGTCTGTCTGTTTCAGATAACACTGCTGATAAACAGTAAAAGACTCCTGAGTTCCTGAATAAAGCAATTCATCAACACAACAGGCCTCCAGAAATGCATGATGATTGAATTCTTCATACCAAAGGTTAGGTCTTAGGCTTAGGTTTTTATGTCATTGTGAGTTATAAGTGTTATAAGTATTATGAATGTGTCAAAGCAAAGGCTAGAAACGCATTAATAGTAGCTTTTAGCTACACAGTTCACCCTATAGAGCTTTACATCCAGCACTGTTTTTGTGTGAAAGCATACATGTGTGGATGCATGCCTGCTTGTATTGTCTGTAAGTGATGAGTAACACACATATGGTTGATATCAGTAGCACAAGGAGCACAGACACCCTGATATGCAGGACACCCCGTCTCCTCATGCTGTCTCCATGGTCCCTGAGGGAATGCCATGCAGTAACTTTATCTTGTTTATGGTTTTTGAGGTCAGGGCATGTTTGTGTTTTTGTGTAAATATGAGCTTTTGTCTCTTAGAGGCCTGTAATTCCCAAACATGTTCAAAATGGTAAATGTGACCCAATACTATAAATACAGTTTCTCCCATTTTACCTTTCTACCATTTTTTACTTTTGCTTTCTGGCAGTCCCACAGAATCTTAAATATCTGGTTAGGTCCTTGGTTTAAGAGCATAAAAAGTAATATTTATCAATATTCATTACTCATGAATATTAATTAAGGTGACAACATTCATCCAGTAGTCCTTGCTGAAAGTCAGGTAAATGAGTTTTAGCCATAGATTACCATTTACTGCTTGCGTATTAGACAGGTCCATTGTTTAAGCGGTATGTGATTTGCCTAAGGTATATGATAAGCTAGCTTGTTAATCTGTTAGCCTAAAGCTAAACTAGTATCCTAGGTTGTAAAATTATAAATGTAAACGTAAGCTAACTAAAATATACAAAGTACAAAATTTACAAGCTTTAGCTTAATTTATGTGCCATTTTATGCAATTGTCATATTTGTTAAGATGATGTTATACATTGAATCAGTTTTGTAGGTTTTTTTAATAACATCTAATAATATATCAACACTATTATTAGATGTTAAAATCCCCCAAAACAAATTTCCCTATACTCTTCCCTTTTCACATGCGGATGTGTTGTGTGTGCAGGGATCTGTTTGTGTTTGTCAGGGTGCAGTGAAAGTGTAAAAGCTTTACATCCTGTGGGATACAAAACAACAGCCTCTTTTCCTTTTTTAACTTTTACCAGGATGGCACAGATTGTGCCCCTTTATCCTGTGTGTGTGTGGGGGGGTGTGTTTGTGTTTAAACAGTAGGAGGCTTCTACAGGTATTCTGTGTGAAAACAAGCTGGCAGAGAGATGGGTCACATCAAAGTAAACACAGACACCAGAGAGGAAGTAAATGGCGACCCACAGGGGTCAGAGGTCACAACAGTGGCATTGTTGAGAAGACAGAGCGGACGCTGAGTAGATTGCAAGACATACAGAGATGGTCCTGAGCATGTGTGCATATATTAATAAATTCTATGATCCGTGAGAACAGGAAATTGATGTATCTGATGCACTAAATCTGAACACTTTTATTGACAGTAAGCCAAAATGTGTCATCCAAATTGGCTCTTCTTTATAAAGATGTTGTTATTTTAAAAATGCCTTGTGTAGCAATGAAACATCCTGCTATTGTCTGTTTTGGGGAAGGTGTGTTGTGCATTGGAGCAATGGGGTTGGTTTACTGACTGGGATAGTATCTAATAGGTGATACACCCAATTTTCCTAAGACACTTACAATACATTGTTTAAAGTTCCTGTCAAGATATTTCCTTTGTTTTGTTTTTAAAGAGTCAGAATTTGATTAGAATTGAATATGGATGCACCATATGTGAGTGTGTTTGTGTAAGTTTGTGTGTGGGGGGAGCTCAAATTTTGCTCTATTTTCCCAGCTAACAATTTTAGGTTGTGAAAACATTTCCCTAATGTTCCAATTAAGTAACAAAATGTTAAAAAGTTCTAGGAATGTTCAAAATGTCAATTTTTTTAGATGAGATAGTAGTTGGTACTTGGTTACAAGATCATTATTTAATCATTTTTTAATTTTGTAACATTTTAAAAATGTTCCACCAACATCCTAAGAATAATGTGACACCTGAATAAAACACAAGCTAATGAAGATTTGGGTGTAGCAAATATTACTTGCTTAGTATAAAACAATTGAGGTCAATAGAAAGTCCCCACTATAATATAAAAACAAGTGTGTGTACATATGAGCACACACGAGTACTGCAAGGTTTAATGGTGAAAAGGTGAAGGTGTTTCCTGTTAGCATGTTTCCCACAGTCTCATAATCTTTGTTTGACAGATGTGCTCATCTGCATTGTCATTTTGTTTCATAACTTTATTATGATTCAAGATGTGCTTGCAGGTGCATTCTGTCTTTCTTACATTCATTCTTTCCTTCCGTTAAGATCACATTCTCTATAAATCTCCTAAATACTCTTTTCTTCCTACTGATTACAGACATATGCCACTTAAGACCCAGTATTTGTTCTTGACTAAACACATAAAACTGTGTGTGTTTGTGTGCTTATTTGAGTGCTTTGAGGTCAGCTCAGCATAAGATTTCATCACACACAAAAAATCGTAAGCACACACGACTGTAATTACAATCAACCAAAAAAATGTCTTTGATGCCAATCAGTACAGTGACATTTTTCCTTTGTTAAGAAAATTAATTATGCTACATATATTTACACAAGCATGTACTTACACAGTTGCGTGTTATGCTGTACTTCAGGGTTTTATCTCTGCCTTGTGCCTCTGATCCCATTATACACTTCAGCAGTGCAGTCTGAACTATGAGCAGAGACAAAACTGTGGAAAGATCTTTACACAATAATTTGTGTTGGAAAAGAGTTTGTGGCTATGAGTGTAAGTCAACTTATATGTCAGGTTTCATGCAGTTCAGGTTTATACAGATGTTGCTGTGGCATTGAGCCAGTTTTGTGATGTCATGGGAGAAGCCCACACACCTCCCCTAGAGACAAAGATAAAGAGAGATTAAAGAGAGGACCTGGAGGTTTTGAGGGGAAAGAGAGAAAAAAACATTTGATAAGAAATACAAATGAGCCTACAAATGCATGGTCTGTCTTAATGTTTACAGGGTCAAATTTTTCTTAAAATAAGTGTTCACTGTACTACAAACACACACACTGTAACTTACATAACTCAAAATTCCAGCCCAAAAAGACCATCTATTGAAACTGCAGCAAAAACAACTCTTTGAAATCCACCACATTTACATGTCAATGATGCATGTTTGTGGTTCAGAAAGTTGGCCTCATTAGGTGCTGTACAAGTAGGACAAATACAATTATTCATAAGGAGCAGAAAAACAAGACATTTAAAAAAGACATTTAAGAGTAAAATGTGGGAAAATCATTCAAATATTGGGCTGTTAGTAATAAGTGGCAAAAGTTTATTTTTAAATATAACAGTTCATACTAGTCTGAGCAAAAACAAAATGGCACAATTTATGTTTTCCCATAGTGCCTACAAGTGGAACTTTTGAAGGAGTCTCAAATATCCAACTGTTCCCTAAGGATCATCAACATGTATCAAGTGCCTCAGAATTCCTAATTTCTGGAAGGTTCAATGGAGGAGGAACTGTTGACAGTATTTTGAGTTGTCACTCATTTCACCTGCAAGGAGGCGGTTTACAGAAGTCTAAAGAAGTCTTAAAGGCATAGTAGCAAAATGCACCTGTTTAATTATAAATTTGAAGGCATAAAAATGAATTAGGGTTGTTTTGGTGTGAAAGATATAAGCAACATTAAAAGTGAACCACAGAGAAATAACCCCATTATAAAATCTAAATTGCGATGTTGCACAGTATCATGTATATTTTGTATCATGTAGTATGTAATTTGAAATTAGCCCAATATACGCCATTATAGGCAAAATGATTATCATTAAGGCTAGAAGAAATGGTTGGTGTAAATCACAGGATGATCACCAGATTGCCTACAATATATTCATGTTTATGTATTTTAGAATTAGGTCATGTTTGGCAGATAGTTTGCGGGTATTTACTTGAGTGAGAGAAAGTTACTATACATTAAAATTATGCAAGATCCTTTGTAGTGTTTTCATAATCACAAACATGCCTGTAGGGCTTGTTGGAGCACTTCCGGGAGCTTAATTTGTAGTGGAATTATATTATTTTGCTTTAAGTGTGCCTTTTGGGTGAGCTTTCCTATAATTAGAGTGTATGAGCTGTCTAACAGAAGAGTATTGAAGTGTATTGGGTGTGTATTTAAAGAGTAATGAGGTTCCTCCAAGGAAGTCAAGGTGTTATGAGCCTGGGAAAAGGTTGAATGACTTGGAATGGAAGCAACAGAGTCTTCATATTTCCAGTGTACAAACAGAGCAGTAATGTTAAATTGGAATCTGTTAGCAATAAATTGCAGGTGGGAGGGTTAAAGAGCTCTGCAAAATATAGTTTTGTAACTTAGGTGATAACATATTCAACTGTTCACCTGTGCATTTTCTAATTCATAATTTCCAATCCAACATTTCATTAGTCTGTTTGAAATTATGTATTACTATTCATAATTGTCTTACTATGTCTGTGTAGAGCACTTTTGAATTACCATTGTGTATAAAATGTGCTGTATTAAAAAAAAGTGTCTGGCCTTTTAAGAGACGAAGAGCCAAGCATGCATACTTCAGATGTTTTATGAAGTATTCAACAACAAACTATTTTTTGGCTTCTATTCCAATTAAAAATACAATTACTTCGCAAAAATTACCTAATTTAAGAGAAAAACTAAGAAATTAAGAGCATTATTCTGCAAAGTACAGATGACACGGAAAACAGTGGGATGAGTGAAGATGTAATAAGAAAATGACATTTGATCCAGGCCATGTGAATTATTTATTTATTAATATCAATTTAATAACTTTCCTTAATTATATCAGTAGTTTTCAACTACACTTCTCTCCTATGCTAGCTCTCTCTCTCTTTTTTTTCTTTCTGGACTTATGCCAAACAAAAATTGGTCCCTGATGCAAAGGGTGTGGGGTGGGGGGTCAGTCTGGAAAGAGTTAGTAGCTTATGTTGTGTGTTTGAGTATGTTGAGAAACAGATACATGCAGTGTTGTGTGTTAACAGGGCTGGCTGATTTTGATTTGGGCTCTGTGTGTGGTCACATAGCAACTGTGGTTTGTCTGTGTGTCATCATGGCAGAATGCTGGTTTCATTTGCATGATTTTGTAAAAGATCATTAACATATAATCAACACCATTATCATCACCATTTAGTATAAAAAGTCACTTTTGTCAGGCAATTGACACACACACAAACACACAGGATCTTCCCCTGGAGGAGAACACTGTCAGCAGGTGTGTCAGGGCTTGTCTTTGGGCCCTATTTTCTGACCTCCTGTTACAAATGATTATACAGGTGAGGGGTCAAATACAAGAGAAAAGCTTTCTCTTGAGAAAAGAATTGTGTGTGTATGTACTGGGGATGTTGTGATGACCCAGTAAGCTGATGGCATTGTCATACTCCAGCCTGAAATTTGTGACAGAGTTGAGGCCAATCTGCCCTCCAGCATTCTTTCTCAATACAACGTTCATTAACCTGTGTGAAAACAGAACTGGGGTGCAGTACACAGGTCATAGCATCTCTGTGCCTGACCCTATATAGTGGATTCAGTTCTCAATCAGAGAAGTTAACTTAGTACATTCTGATTACATGGAAACAAAAGGAATTTTATTTAATTTTGTTGAGACGTAAGCTTCTTTGCGTGATTTTTTTTTGCTGAGTAATGTTGTGTCAGTAACGTAGATAGCTTTGCTAATTAAGTACATTATTCTCTGTTCATGACCTTGTATGTTTCTAAAAAAATGCTTTAAACCCAAGTTTGCAACTTTACAGAAGGAAAGCAGATTACGAGAGCAAAACAGCAACAAATTGCGTGTTGTTTTGTCAAATTGGGGTTAACTGTAAAAACTTCCCCACACGTCATATTTACTGTAACTACAGTAATTTATATTCAGCAGAAGCAACACACATTTTTTACAATGCACACATACAGTCACGTACACACCACTGTATGCTCCAATCACCTCTGTAGACAAAACACACTAAACTATATTCTTCTTTCTGTCTCTCTCACACACACACTTCAGTCAGTTCTCTCATCCTGCTATTGTGCCTACAGTGCCCAGAGGTGCGGTTCTGTCCTGTTTTTCACCACAATGACCCCTTAACTCCCCTGAATCTCATTGTGACTCATTATGATTGAGATATGTTTGTGTTTATATATAGATATTACTGTTTTCTGTCAAACTTTGTGAACAAATTAGTCCCTAGATGTTAATTGTCCAACAAAATATTTTTAGAAACGTTTTCAAGGGAATTCATTTCTTTAAAGTTCAAATTTTAATTATGTTCTTGCTGTTTTCATTGATAAAAATGCAAAATGTTTTGAGTAAAGGTAGGCTTACATGAATGCAACATCATAAAGCAACACGCAACTGCATTTGTCAAGTCAATAAAAATCTGAGTTTTAGTTTAGGGAGTGTTTGGGGAACTAGCAACAAACAACAGAACATTCTGTCAACCAGTTAAATTCTATTTCTGTAATAGTGTGCTGTGTCACCCTAACCACTATGAAATCTTACTGGTCCAAAATTGCTGTATATTAAACATATCTTATGATTAGCCTCGAATTTCCTATATTGCACAATAGTTTCATGTTCTGTTTGGACAGACCAGTTGCTTGTTGATGCAACTTATCATGTGTGACGGGTTAAGTTAGGGTACATATGTGCTGGAAATATTACCTAGCTGACTTTATTAGCTTTATAATGGAGTGAAGACTTATGTGTGTGTGCTTGTTTATGAGCAATATTTGTGTGATTTATTACTAGTAAGGGCGAGATTACTTTTACTGCTAAATTTAGCTAACAACTCATAGACAGAAGTATACTTTGCAACATCATGATGGTTAATGTAGTTCATTGCTCAATGGTTAACTGTCTCATATCAGACTTTTAACCACTTACTGAGTAATAAGTAAAAAATATCTGTTTGTTTTTGTGTGCCTACTTATTTTGCGGACAAATTTGTACCCGAATTAGGCAAAACCTGATAAAAACACTATAAAAATATTATATATATTATGTATATATTAGAGAGTGGGTTAGTATTTACAAGCTGTGCATAAAAACAATAGAATTGGAATGTCCCCATTTAGGTAGTTAAATACACTGTGTGTGTGTGTGTTTGTGTGTGTGAGCTCATGCGTGTGTGTGTTTCGGGAATGAACGGAAGAGCATCTTGTGTTTGCTCCTTGCTGAGGGGAGAGTGGCTACAGGGCTTGACCTGCTTCCCCTCCCAGTTTGTTCTCTGCTTCTCCTTCCCATTTCTTTCAAAAAGGAGATATATGATGCCTAATCAGCAACAGGCAGAACGATCACAGGAAACATCTCCCATCTTAAGACACAGGAAAATAACATCTCAGAGAGAGAGAGAGAGGGAGAGAATGGGAGCCGGAGAGAGAGGGAGCGAGAGAGAGAGGGAGAGGTCCTGTAATCTTTTTTTACATCTGCACAATATAATATAAACCCATCATGTGATCACCAAATTTGATTATATAATTTTCAAAAAACATGTGGCCATATGATAATATGACATTAATTAAATATCACTAATGACAGTTCTTAATGCTCAGTTGTTTTGCTCTAGACAATGAGATTAAATAGAGAGCAAGTAAAGAGGTTTGCTGAAGTCTCCTGCCTCTCAAAATTTTCCTGAGATAAAAGAGCACCATTAAAGAGCCCTTTTGAACAAAATGAATAAAATGGTAAAGTTGAGAGCTTTCAGCAAGTCTGTTCTTGTTGTTCACTTAGACCTTTAAGAGCTTGAGTTAGTTCCTCAATCACCTGTCACACTGACAGAACCCTTCTGCATCTGTCACTATAGTCTTTTTATCACATTCTTTGTCTTGTTTTGTCTCCTTTAACTTTTTTAGGGGGGAGTAATGGACCATTAAATGCTTACTTGGATTACAGGACATAAAGAAGACAACAGAACACAAATGCACACAGACACACATGCACAATAGATGGTCAACGGAAAATAACGTTGTTTGTTCACCCTTTGTTAAAACACCAGGACTACACACCACCACATTTATACACACACATTGGTTAGATTGGGGAAACTCCTGACACTCAGCTGGTCTATGCTGGTTTATGTTGGTTTGGTGGAGGTCTAGCTGGCAGACTAACCAATTAACTATGCTGTTCACAGAAATAGTTGGTGAAGCTGGTCAGCCACTATGGTCTTTCTGGTGAACCTGGATAATTAAGGAAGCTTTGCTGGTAAATCCAGCCCAGAACCCTGATGATAAAACAAATCTCCTGACTGTAAATTCTGAATGTATGAACTCAGTCTAAAGCTGTTGTAAAATGCAGATAACCACATCTGGATAATCACATCTGCATCCATAAACAGCCCACAGTTAGACCAATATACCATAATACTTGATTAAAGAATAGTTTATTTCAACTATTATTATTAATATATACAGCTTTTTATTGAATATACTGAAGACATTTATCACATTGTTATTGCAATCAGCAGGCTACTCCCCAGCTAACAATTTTAGGCTGTAAGAAGTTTTCTGTAACTTTCCATTAAGTAGCAAAATGTTAAAAATGTTTTGTTGAAAGTTCTAGGAACATTCAGACATTGTGTTAATATTATTGCTAATGTTAAAAAAAGTAATAACATTAATGCAAATATATTTTTTATAACTTTCAGAGAACTTTCATAGAACTTTTAGAGAACATTAGCCAACATTGTGAGAACACTCCCTGTTAGTTGGGTCGACTCTGGGTGTGTGTGTGTTTGTGTGTGTATATGTGTGTATGCTGCATGTGAAGACATGCTGACAGGTGAACTGCAGCTGTCTGAAATTATAGGATAAGACTTTGCTATTAGTCTGATGTGTTGTTTGTGGGTATGGAGACCTTTCAACTTTTATGTTTTATAAAACAACTGTTGCTCAAATCAGCCAGTTTGTTAAATCTGTCTTCTGGTAACCCCAGCCTATAGGTTTCTAAAGAAAAAGCAATGCAAATATTTTCCCACAGTGGCCAGTGTGGTGACCTGTTATTTTTGTGTATGTGTAGAGAAACACACACATATGACTTTGAGCCCATGTGCCACTGTTAAAGAGCCGTTTGTCATTGACCACCAGCAGCAGACAGACATGTAAACATTAGGGTCTCTCTAAGTGCCTAAATAGTGTTTAATAATAGCCTATTATAGACCATTAATTAGCCTTATAAATGTGTTTAGGTGTGTGTACGTGCCAAACAGCCCAAAAGGTATTTAGAGACTTAAAAAGTTTAGTCTGTCCTGTCAATCATTAAGTGTAAGTACATAAGGCGCTACCTACCTGTCTCTGAGGAAAATAGTTGAATTCCCTCCTCAGCTACATCTCTGTTCTAATTCATCCCATTTCATTTAAGCCTTTGATCTGCAGTGTTAGATAGCTCAAGCCTTAAGTGGAGTCTCAGGATCTAGCACATCGTTAAAGGACAGCAAGCCAAATTTGTTTAGCATTATTTTCATTAAGACTGGATGGGGAGCCAGTATAGCAGCCTCCAGTGCTGGTGGCCATAATCCAGAACACAGTATATGCTTTCAACATGGTCAATCACCAAAGAGAGATTGAGAGTGAAGGAAGCAGGAAAAAGAAATAGAGTGATTGAGAAGAAACGGGATAAAGTAATAATGAACATAACAGTGGAAGGAAGTGACTTGTGCCAGTTCTAGATTGGTTCAGACTGCAGTGCTTGATTAAAGGAGAACCATTATGAGGTTGTTTAGAGTGCACATACACACACGAAAACAGCTACTGCCTGTCAGAAACTGCATGCTTTTATTAATGTTTGTTGTTTTACTGGCTGCCCACAGAGTACAAACAATAGGATACACACACATGCAAAGAGACAGGCTGACCACCAATTATTCACATACTGCCACGCGTCTGTTAACAATAGAGAACACAACAGAAGGCTGTCACTATTTTGCTCCACAGCAAGGTGATAATTGTGGCTGCTACAGGAGCAAAAACAAAACTGTCAGAGCGTTGACAATTCAGCTTCTAATCTGTAAATTAATACACATATGCCATAGGAAAAACAAATCACAGAACAGGTCATTTATTTGTCTCTTGCAGACTGCAATGAGATCTTGCAGACTTTTGCTGAAGTCAGATTTTTCACTGAGAAAAGGACCCTGGAAGTCTCACATAGGTCTCAGAGATTCAGAGGAAATCTCCACGATATCACAAGCTAAACTTGGATTTATACCAAGGAAATACCAAGATATATCCCATTCTCACACAAACGTACTTTATCTCTTTTAAATAGGTCAGCACACACAGTCAACTGTCAGTCCCTCCAACTGTTCAGTCCTGATCATTTGGCCCATTTGGGGTACA
The DNA here is from genome assembly GCA_036877525.1 of Chromobotia macracanthus. Classification (NCBI taxonomy): domain Eukaryota; kingdom Metazoa; phylum Chordata; class Actinopteri; order Cypriniformes; family Botiidae; genus Chromobotia; species Chromobotia macracanthus. Next base: position 5,279,981 of record JAZGTH010000002.1, read on the forward strand.
AAAGTTTGTTCCTGTTAACATCCAGTTTAAGCATTTACAGCGACAGTAAAACTCTGGAATAGAACAGAGCTGTCCACCTGTCACTCAAACCGGGACAGCTCTGCCTCCCAGCAGGACACCACTATGGGGGTCTGACAAACCACATACATACACAAACACAGAATTAGTTTTCTGTGCTGCTTAATAACAGCCACATTTGGGTCACTGTAAACCATATGGTAATAGAGGTTTTGACAGAGTGTGAAAACAATCTTAGCCTTTAGCAGAAACAGCCCTTTAGGGGAACGTGAATAGCACATGCGTATTTAGAAAGTTTTCGGTGGGAACAGTCAAACGTTATGAAGCACCTCTCACCCCAGGGAATACTGGTCTGCCAGGCCAGAAATATACCCTACAAATATACTGGAATGTTCTTGTTATTCTATTTGCATAATGGTCACATATATTTCTACCCTGCATTCATGTGAACTTCATCCCTGTTACATTTAGTCCTAAAAAAACATTTTGTATATAACAGTGTTGATACAAAACATGTTTTGAAATGTTATTTTGATATTACTCATAATGTATGATTTATTATGTAACACGTTTTAAAAGTATATGAATTCCAAAGGTACAAACAGGGTTGAAACAATGTAAAGTTTTAGGGCTAGGCCTTACACCAATATGTGATTTCCACCAATCTGAATTTTCTCTGTTGATGAATGTATTACTCTGTCTTGACATCTGTCTGAGGGTTACAGCCCTGGTACGTTGGGTCTGAGGTGGTAAAATATGATTTCTTGAAAATTTAGCCTTCAGATTAAGTGATGAAAGCATATCGATTTCCTTAAACCTTAGGCACAAATGCAGTTTCCTGAGAATGACCCAGGAGTACTCATGACATATTTAATTACACGTAATGTTATAGGAAGAAATAACTCTAACCCAACAGGATGACTGCCTCTTATGCATGGGAAAGCCGGTGTGAATTGGCTCTCTGTTTACTCTTGAACTGTGTTCCGTCTTCTTTTCATTCAATCTGTCTAGTGGGTAAAACCAATGTGTGTGTGTTGTAGGTAAAGCTGTGAAGAAGCTTTTGTTTTCCTCAGGACTTGGGTCCAGATGTGGCCAAATTCCTTTTAGGCCCCCAGTAAAGAGGTAATCAGATAGCTCATAAGCCTTCTCCTCAAATTTTAAAGATGCATTGGTGTAAATTCATGCTGTGTGTGTGCACATGCAATTATATGTGTGTATGTGTGGGTATATTTAACCATATATTGGGGACAAATTTGTCCCTACAAATCTAAGGAAAACTTCAGTTTGGGGGCATCCTCAGTTGTTAAAATGCTATAAAAATATAGTAAATACATTTTTTTAATTGTAAAAATGTGTGGGCTAGGGTAGGTTATATTTAGGATGTATTGTTTTTAACTGTGTATAAAAATTAAACGTGTGTGTTTGTGTGTGATTAAGTATTTGTGTGCTTTATTATTCTCTAATTCTTCTCATTAACCATTCCTGCCTATCATCACCTTTATTTTCTACCAGTGCTTTCCCTCATCTTCTTTTTGCAGTTCCAGCATTCCTCATTCCCACCATCCCTGTTCCACAGCCCACGGGCTGCATAAATGCTGGTTATACAAATAATGGTTCAAATAGTTCAAATGGTTCAAAACTTCCTGTAAATTGAGAGATGGGTTGCATAGCAACAGCTGAAGAATGAAAACAGCAGCATCAGCTTATTTTAAACATATGTGACTTTTATTTGTGCGTGTGTGTGTGTGTGTGTGTGTGTGTGTGTGTGTGTGAAACCTTGTAGTGTTTATTAAAGTGGACCAAAAACTACACCCTGATCCAGTGAACCCAAAATAAGTATTTAGGCCTATATAAACAAAACATTTTATAGTAACTGTAAATAAAGTTGTAGTGAAGGAGCCTACCCCCCACACACACCACATACACAGTACCTTTAATTACACCGAGCTTTTCCTGCTTTGCTGGCTGCTTTATCCATTCAGAGGATGAAGGGCAAGGGAGATGGGAGGGGTCAGAGGTCACTCAGCCTTCAGCACAAGTGGGGAAACACCTTGCGAACCCTGTTTGGTCCTGATTTAGATTTAAAGAGACAGACTGAGATGGTTAGGGAAAAAGGACAGTGGCCATGTAGGGATGCAGAATGGTTGATTGTTGGATTGTTTATTTTAAAATTAGTAATATATAAACTCAGGAGACTTAATATGTGTGTGTGTGTGTGTGTGTGTGTGTGTGTGTGTGTGTGTGTGTGTGTGTGTGTGTGTGTGTGTGTGTGTGTGTGTGTGTGTGTGTGTGTGTGTGTGTGTGTGTGTGTGTGTGCATCCTGGATAGACCAAGCATGGTACTTTTGTGCTAGAAAATTTTTATTGGTAATGTTATTTATACAGAGTTCAACTGCAGTACGTTTAATTTATTTTACAATAGTGTACGTGTGTATTTACCGGCCTTTCCCATGGGACGTTAGTGTATACTGGATGCAATTACCAGTACCTCCCTAAACCGAACAGTACCATATAGTGCTCTGTTATTCTGTTATACAGTAGAAACAGGAGCAGTCATGATCCTGGGTACACAGCTTCCTACCATCACAATGGACTTATCTGATCCAGTCCACATTCATGCAGGTGTGTCTGTGTTACGTGCTGCCATTTAAGGAAAAGTCTGGAAGCAGTGCAGTGTATGTGCACGTTCATGTAGCAACACTTTTGTTTCTTATTAACACAATGTTTTACTTCTGCTTCTTTCTTTAAATTCAAGTTTTTAGGAAATAGTGTCATCTGTGAGCCATGTTTTCCCCATAATTTACTATTAATATAATTAACAGGAAACTGAACTGTTATTTGATACTGTACAGTATATAACCTTGCTGAGTGTGTAATACAAAAGTATTTTTTTTAAATAAAACTAAATGTTTGTTAAACATCACAATATGATGAAATGTTCATGTGCCCGTTCACTAGTCTTTATCAGTATTTCATTCTGTTTGCACTATGGTCTTATCAAGGAAAATTATAGCTACACTGAATTAGCAAAACACTGATCTATTAAGATTTTAAGTATATAAATAATAAACTAAAGTAAAAAACTTTCACATAATGTAGCACTTTTGGGTGTAAGCTTAGCGTTAGTAATGATAATTATTGGTACTTTAAGAGGGAACGGTTTTAAAACATGTGCCTAAATGAAATGCATCCAACAACATTTATTTTTTAATAGTTAGACCAGTCCAACCTTTACTAGTCAGAGATGACTTTTTAACAAAAACGTGTTACAAAAACAATCATCAAAAACATAGAACCAGCCCAGAATGAACAACTGTATGGCATTTTCATCATGGCAGAGATTTGGTGGTGTAAAAGGCAAAAAAGAAACAGCATTTTATAATTCCCTTGACTATGTCCAAGGGTGCATGCGATCTCTGTGCTCAAGTATTATCAGACTCAGTGATGGGTGAGGGGGAGTCAAACAGTCAGGCTGCTGCCCACAGGCACCATATTTCAAACATGCCTTCAGTAATGAGCAGGTCTGAACAGACCCTGAGGTACAGAATGGCAACTCACTTAAATAGAGGTGAAAAACACATTTTTAGAGGTGAAAAACACAAACAACTCTTATGATTAACTGAGTAGACTTACACGTGTCAATGGGTGGGGTTAAACAGACATATGATTTCTGGGATTTCAAAGACTCACGAAACAAATCAGTAGAGAAAGTTAACTTGCAAATAAGCAATAAGGCAAATAAACACAAATGATTGCCTTTTATACCTTAATGAAATAGCTCACTGATCACTAAACAAACAGCTAAATTACGATCTAAGTGTGTGTGTGTGTATGTATGCATGCATGGTGGGGTGTTGGGTGGCACGTGGGTGTGATTTTTTAAACGTTTTTTGGTGTTTAGCACATCCATATTAACACTTGTGACGCTGTCTTTACAACAGAGAGACCAAACAACCAACAATATACAACATTTCATTTTTATTTTGTTACCAGATATTGCGTGTCAGACCTTTTGAACCTCATTGCCCTTCTTCTTTGTGTCCTGAGAGAACCTCAGCCCCAGACATCTGGTGACACACAAAAGCAGAAAAGCACGCACCTCATGATATTTGTGAAGTCTGAAGTGCCACAAATCAAACAGTGAGATCACATCTGATGTGTTAGATGCCTGACAGCTACTTCAAACGAGGCCCAAATTACAGCTCACACACCTTGTGTAGCTTTACCTCTGCTAGCTTCAGCCATGCCAGACTGCTCTGTCTGCATGTGATTTTGAGTATGTTTGCATAAAGCCATGATCACACCTTGTCTTGATACCGGAAAATGTGCATGTGTGTTACCATGCAGGGGCATAAATCTGTTAATATGCAGTTGTACTGCAAGCCTTTATTTTGTTTTTTCTCAACAAATTATGCATTGTTAGAACGTTTCAAGACTTAAACTTCCATTTTAAATTTAGTTTTACTCTAAAATTTATAAGGTGACATTCATTGCTAAATTTGTGTCAGCAGTAATGCACAATCAAAAGACTTGAATATGAAATATGAGTTATAAATGAAACATCTCAACTCACACAGCAGAGGAGAAGTTTGACCTCTCCAGCTGGACAAGAGTCAAAAACAACACAGCTGCCATGAGGTCTCACACACACTCAGTAAGTCAGAATCAACGATGCTATTTCTTGTGTGGTCTCACTGATGGAAGAATAATAGCAAAATCATAGTGTTCCTGTAGCTCAAATGGAAGAGCATCGCATTAGCGGCACAAGAGGTTGTGGGTTTGATTCCCAGGGACCACAAATACTTGTTGCCTTGGATTAAAGTATCTGCCAAATGCATAACTGTAAATAAATAATTGTTTACATTTCATATTGTACATTTATATGTTTATAAATTAAGCATTGAAATTCTGTGAATCTGGACTGGTGATCACTTGAAAAACTATTAACACTGGTTTGTCCCCTAGTACCATTAGTCTGCTGTTTACCTACGTAAAATACTAATACAATTCTGGTGTACTTCAAAGTAGTGTGCGCTCATATGCCTGACTTTCATTTCAAAACTAATGTATTAACCCCAGACCATTTACCCTTTCTTAACCCCCTCCTTTAACCCTCCCTAATGGCTACATGGAGACATGAACGAGTATTATCAGTGTGATAAAACATCCATGAGTCATGCACACACAAAGCTGTCACTGAAAAGATTTGTGATTTGTTTGATTTGTTACTACAAAGGGCTTATTGGTTAAGATCTGTATTTGATCTGCTTAATCTGGCCATTAAAGATGTGTTATATGTAAAGTCGTCTGGTTAATCTGACCATCTGCTTCATATCAGTGATTCTTTCATTTTTAAATATGTAGATTTATTTATTTATTTAAAGGACCTATCAGAGCAGCAGGCATCCACACCTCTCCAGAGTCAGTTAGATAGCAGCACTGAGTGTGATGTTGTGTTTCTTAAACAGTCCAAAGAAGTCATAAACTCCAGGCCAGAGATTGACATGTTGGGAGTGATGTATGAATGGCATCTTCCCACTCTTTTGCACCAACAACACTGTTTTTGCATGCACACTAGAGGAGTATGTAAAAGCATCTGTCCTTATAAGTGCATTTTTGTGCAAATGTGTATTGGTGTGTGCATAAATGTGTATACATATCCGAACATATCCATATCCATATCTGTATAGAGGGGTCAGTCTCATTGGACAGCCTTGTTTAAGCAGGAAACTGTCCGTTGTTTTTGCCAGGCTGTCTGCTGTGGTTGTGTGTGGAGTGTTTTAGTTATTGCCAATTTGAAGCACTGAGGGCTACCAAAAACAACATGCAGAGGAAGGGGGTGAGGGGCAGACATGGACTGGGCAATGGATTAAGGGGGGGCAGACAGCACCTCTTTGCACAGCAGGATCTGAATTAACACAGACTTCAGAATGATATGATAATTCGTAAAGAAATATTTCAACACCTTCAAATGCCATCAGTAAAGCAAAAATATGAACCATGACCTTGTGTGTCATATAAAATCATATTTACTATCATTATAATTAAATAATATTTCCCCACCAAGGCAATAAAACATCCATTTATTCAAATCTGTGCTTTACCAAGTGTCCCTATTCACACATTTTGTATCTAATCCAATGCATTTAAACAGATTTGTCAGAGATTGCAAACTTTTGCTGCCTTAATATCTATAAATACCAATAGCACATCAGTTTATCTAACAAATGAAAAAAATCTTCACTGTCCATGGATACATATATAGGCTATACATTCATTTAATTTATTTGAAAGGTTACAATCCTACAGTAATTGAGTAGAAGATACTGAAGATCATTAGGTCAACTGATTGGGAAGATCTACAGATGATCTCATCAATCTTGTGAATGATGGATTTACTCACTGATCCTCCTGAATGTGATTACACATTAAGGACTGAAACAAGCTTTACATTTCCATTTAGTCATTTAGCAGCTTTGCGTGTGTAAATGATTATTTGTGACAGTGATGCAGATATATATTAAATAACTTTTACGCAAAGTTTAACCGAATGCATGAGAACATTGTGCAGAATAATCAGCTACAGAACATATTCTGTGTACAATAAAAACAAGTTTAATGGGCTAGTTTTTCTACGTTTTTAATGTAAATTGCTGTCTTTTCATACAAAGTTATTGTATGCCTTTTTACAAGTACTGCAAATTGGGTGTAACGCGCGAACAACGCGTCCCTAAAGAAACTCGTTAATGTCAAATGCGTCGTTTCCTTTTGTTTTTTGTTTATTTTGCAAGTTTGCGTCTGGTATTATCATGCAAATAAATGCAAGAAAGTGAGAATTAAATTCACACACATCCAAATCCTCTGCTTACATGTAATCTAATTACCACACGTGAAGCGCTTTTAAATGTAGCTGACAATGTATTTTTTACTTGATTGCTATTTATTGGATTTTGCGATTCTCAATGAAGGAGGTGGAATTAAATACTCATGATGTGCACATTTTAACCTAAATGCACGAAATAGTTGAACCAGAGAATAAATAGAGAAAAAAATAATATCTAAAACAGTTAAATGTTTAGCAGTTTAATTCGTATATATTGTTTTATTTTATTGTTTTATATAGTTTCATATCATGGGCCCTGTCTAAATATATGAACGTTTAATATGCTAAACATTACAAAAGTTAGAATCAAGTTGTTCATATCAAGGCATTTTCTTCTTTAATCTTTTTTCGTATTTCTTTCGATTTTTTTTTCTTCTCGATTTCGTATTTTTGTGCATCTGCGTGTTTATAAAATAGATGTTCGTATTGAAGAGAGACACTGATGTTATGTGTTGTACTGGAAGTTGAGCGTTTGAAGTTGGTGGATGCTGCTCTGATGTTTGAGCAAGAGGAAATCACAGAGCAGTTCTTCTTTAACATTATAATTTGGTTAAAGGCTCTGGTTTCACTGGGAACCTGTCTGATGAAACCTGTTCTGACTTGCCATATTTAAATGGGTTTAATTCAATTGAAATCAGCTTAGTGTCATGTAGCTACGTAAAAAGTAATTATCGAGCATACGCGTATTGCAAATGTATACATATTTATGTGATTTGGATGTTTCGGTCTCCTTGACGTGAATGAACACACATTAAAGGCTACTTGTGCAAAAAAGATAGAAACCATAGAAGCACATCCATCCATTCAAATTATGTGACTGGCTCTGCGTTGTTTTTTGGGGGGGTTTTTTGCGTCGGTAATGACACGTGACGTAAAAACAGCTCTCGTCAGAAAAGTTAAGGTAAATCTAACCTGAAAGATGAGCTAGTCATTACTTTTTCATTAAGAAGAAAAACAAGAGCTAAGCCCACTTTGTTGACACACCCGGTCCTCCCGACTGCTTGGCCCGGGGGGTTGGTGTGCCGCAGTGGGTGGGAGTGTGTATGGGGGGCTGAGGTTTAGTGGAGATAAGGGCTCCGATATATGGATCCAGAGGGAGGGGTGAGAAGTTCGGAGTTTAAAAAGACAAGGCGCTCCTCTCCTTCACACAGACGCCTTTATTCTGGCTTCAGTGAGGGACGTTCACCTCATCTTACACAGACTCTTTTTAAAGAAAAAATAAGCATTTCCACCGAACTCCGTCAATTTAAGAACAGGCATCTGAATCAAACTGAAATACCATTAAGTTTTAGGACTTTAAATTAAACTACCCTCACCAAATGGAGCCAACACCGGAATACGTCGACCCTTATGATTACTATGAAGATAACGAGACCGTCTGCGACTACTCGGAGTGGGAGCCGTCCTACTCTCTCATTCCCGTGCTGTACATGCTTATTTTCATCCTCGGTCTTTCCGGTAACGGTGTGGTTATTCTCACTGTCTGGCGCGCAAAATCCAAACGGCGCGCCGCGGACGTTTACATCGGTAACCTGGCGCTGGCGGACCTGACGTTCGTCATCACGCTGCCGCTGTGGGCAGTGTACACCGCGCTGGGCTACCACTGGCCGTTTGGCGTGGCTCTCTGCAAGATCAGCAGTTACGTGGTGCTTGTCAACATGTACGCAAGTGTCTTCTGTCTGACATGCCTGAGTTTTGACCGCTACCTCGCCATCGTCCACTCTCTGTCCAGTGGCCGGCTCAGATCCCGCGCCACTATGCTGGCATCACTCGGTGCCATCTGGTTCATGTCATGTTTGCTGGCTGTGCCCACTCTCCTCTTTCGCACAACAGTGGATGATGTCGGAAGCAACCGCACTACCTGCGCAATGGACTTCAGCCTGGTCACCCTGAATCAGCATCATGAATCCCTTTGGATTGCAGGGCTGAGTCTTTCTTCCTCCGCTCTGGGTTTTTTGCTGCCTTTCTTGGCCATGACTGTCTGTTACTGTTTCATCGGCTGTACAGTCACCCGTCATTTCAGCCACCTACGCAAGGAAGACCAGAAGAAGCGGCGTCTCCTCAAGATCATCACTACGCTGGTGGTGGTCTTTGCTTTCTGCTGGACCCCTTTCCATGTTCTGAAGAGCATGGACGCCCTCTCTTACTTGGACTTGGCACCAACCTCATGTGGCTTTCTACACTTCTTGCTCTTGGCCCATCCGTATGCCACATGCCTGGCGTATGTCAACAGCTGCCTCAACCCATTCCTCTATGCGTTCTTTGACCTGCGGTTCCGCTCGCAGTGTCTGTGTCTGCTGAATCTGAAGAAAGCCATGCATGGGCACATGAGCTCCATGTCTTCAACCCTCAGTGCTCAGACTCAGAAGTCTGAGGTGCAGTCACTGGCCACCAAAGTGTGAGATGAAGATAAATAAGAAGAACCAGAAAACATGAAGCTGGAAGAGAACATGCTGGGTTAAGAGGTTAAAAGGTGGTAATCTTCTGACGGCTGGTCCGTATTGAATGATGCCCCCCTCAGCAGTAAAGGAGATGTTGACCAGGACAATGAGGTTTGATGAGAAGCTTGTTGATGGCTAGAAAATAATGAAATGAACTGGTGGACTTGGAAGAACATATTGTTCTTTGTTTGTAAATAACACTCATAGTTTTGTGTACTCTACTGTATTCATAGATGAGTTGCTGATGAGAATGCATGTGTATATGTTTGTGCGCATGTGTGTGTGTGTGTGCTCACGTGTGTTTATGTTTGCCGAAACACTTCTCCACACACTCAAAATAACACAAAAAGAACAATCCAAGCAAACAAGGGAGTGACATTTGTTTCTTATGAACAAAAATTGCAACTATCTTTTCAAACTTTATTTGAACCACAATAATGCTGCACTGAAGATGAGCTTGCTTGTGCTGCTGTAAGAATGTGTGATTTTGTGGAAGCCTATACACTGGTTTAGCAATGCAAATTGTACAGTATTTTCATACAAGTTTTTTGTTCATTTGCAATGTTCAGAAATGTGTTCACTATCTGTAGCACTTGTTAAGAGAAGATAAAATTATAATTTTGTTAACCAAATCTCTGGTGTGAATGTGTGTTTTTTGATGAAAGGTTTAAAATGTGTGTATGACTGTGTGTGTTTGTGTTTGCCAGTGCTAAGGTGATGCTGCTTTTATTAGATAGTTTAAGCACAGACAGGGTTCAGGGGGTGGGTTGGGTATGGGGGGGTTCAGACAGACAGATGGCTGCTGACAAATGTCTCCAAGAAAAAAAGGAAGAGAAGTGGAGACAGAATGAAGGGGGATACATGAACATATAAACATATACATGAAATTTCATGTTATATTTTTGAAAGTTTTGTATCTAACTACTGCTTCTGTATTAAGTATGTAATTTGAATACAATTCGTCTTAGCATCATTCCACATGGTTATGCATATGTATTAGTATGCAATTTACCACTTCAGAGGAAGTTTACATTGATAGCACTGTTTCTAAATGAATGCTTGTCTGTGCATGTGTGTGTATGCATCAAATAGTATCATGGAGAAATATTAAATAGTTATGAAGTTTTTTGGGAAATCAGGTTTTATCAGACATGGGTTTGGTTAAAACATGAATGGGTGATGTCAAGTGAAGTGGGGTTTGTTGTCATTCCAACCATATACAAGTACATAGTGAAACGAAACAACGTTTCTCCAGGATCAAGGTGCTACACAAACACAGAACTACAAGGCTACATAATTTATACATAATTTATACATAAAGTGCAGAAGTGCAAACGTGCAGACAGCACAAGACAGTACAATGACTTCTGGGGCAGACAATGGACGTAGTATGTCCTAGTGCAGCGCCAACCAGCACACAGTTCTGTTCCAGAGTGATCCTGGTAAAATAAAGATGTTAACATGAGTGTAAACAACGACCATGTACAGTTTAAGTATTTAGCAGACAAAAGTATTAAACAGCAGCAAATAGTATTTAACATGTGCTGAAAAATTGCAGGGTGTAGGATAAAAATGGGTGTGTTTTGAGTGTGATGTAACCTTCTCTTCAAAATTTTGAAGAGAACCCAGTCAAATATCTGATCTGAAGTAAAACAGAAACAAAAAGTTCAATGGGTGGTGTGGACCACACATTAAAAGTTTTACAAGACTGGACCGTACACACACATACCCATTGTGAGGCCCCATGGCTCTCTGAGAATGAAACAGGATGGACTTCATCAAATTGTATGCTGAGTATAGCTGATACTTTGTTCTCGCAGGGCAAATGGGCCAAGCAAAAAATTCGCTTTTGAAAAGATGACCGTTAAAGAAGGGGGAAAAGATGCTACACACACATACAGACACACACACACCAGCAACAGATCAAAGAGGGTGGGGGGCGGGTGGGCAAGTGAGACCAAACAAGTGTGAAAAAAAGTGGGCTTGACTGTGAACTTGAGCACTAGGTGATGCCCCTTGTGACACAGAGTTCCCGTGATAAATACGGACAGATTGTTTTTGGCAGACACACTGTCTGGGAAAGATATATGATGAGGTAATCTCATTAGCTGGATAAACCAGGCCTGTGATGTCATTGCAGAAAACATAAACCTTAAGAAACCCAAACTCACAAAACATAAAGCAGGTATTTCACATATATTAATTTTTCTATATGTACATGTTTTATTTTTCTAACACTACAAAGAAAAGACTGACACAAGTGATATGGAAAAATGATCATTTACAATCATTAAACAAAAAAAACCTGCATATAGTTTGACAAACCAGCAATTAAGAATATATTACAATCTGTTGCTCATCCATTCAAAAGTGCTCCCTTTCTGTTAAATTCCAATTGAATAGATTATTAATTATAAAACTCTGTTTAACTGACTTAAAACAATAAAACAAGATGTAATAAAACAAGACAGAAAGTTACATTCTTATTGACTCATTTGTGGAGGTGTTTTATATTTAGGCCTATTATTATTATTATATTTTACCTCTTCAAAATATGTTGTTAAGAGAACCAATCAAGGACCACCAATAATGGATAAAAGAAGGATTGTATGATGTGTTACACACCAGGGAGTGTATCACAGAACTGTGCAACATATCAATACATCTACAGACATTTCAAAAGTTGATGTTGTAGTGTTAATGTAGTTTAATTGGCAGAACATTGAATTAGCAGTGCAAAGGTTTTGAGTTTGATTTCCAGGGAACATGTGTACTGATCAAATGTACAGCCTGAATTCACTTTAAGTTGCTTTGGGTAGAAGTGTCTACCAAATGTTAAAGGACCGCCTTTAGTTGCAGTAACTAAATCAGGACATGAGCTTATCTGGAACATTAATTTTGTCCTGCCAATCACAACGCTGATTTCTTACTCCTTCAACTACTCTTGTGGCATCCCTCCATCCCACCACCCGACCCCACATTTATCTCATTAATTAGGTCCAGGGGGAAACAAGTGTCATGTTTTGCAGACTGCAAGCCAAATTAGTTAATCATTATCTTTCCCATTGTATGATCCATATAAACATGTGGAGTTCAGGGCCATTGTACAAGGCTTTGGATTCAGAACTGTTTGGTTAGATATGCACATTCACAAATACAGTCAGACTGAAGTTAATCTCAAAGCCTTCTTATGAAAAGTGCAGCAGGCGCTGAGGTACTGAAATGTTAGCTGTTTTTTATAAACTATTAACAACATTCCAGAGAAAATAGATTATGATATATAGGCATGTGTGTTTCCCAGCTGTTAACCTTCAGAATAAAGACCATAAATGTAAACCCTCTCTCATCATTACTCAGCTTCAATAACAGCCCCTGTTGCTTGACAGGTGTGTTTTCTCACTCGTTTTACAGTCCCTTGGGAAATCTGTGTATGTTCAGTTTAATTCACAATTTCAATTCAACAAATCCAATTCAATTGTTTACCACTTTTATATTGTTTCAAAGCTGCTTTACAGAAAACAAAAGTTACGCGTTGTATTTTGTTAGAAGTGATTTTAGAATTTTACAGTTCAAAGACGGCACAGATGGCTAATACGTGTATGTATTGACTTGATTCTAGGTACTAGCAAAAGTCCAGAGTTTTGTGATGTTAAAGAGCATGTTGGCTTGTGACATGATAGAAGATCATATTCTTATTTGAGAAGGCTTATTACTGTTACTTGTGTGCTGCACTGTCATTTCTTCTTCTCATTGGCCTTCACTGGCTACCAGTTGCTGCGCGCATCAAGTTCAGATCTCTACTCCTTGCATACAAAACCACTACTGGCTCTGCACCAAACTACCTTTACAAACTCATTAACATCTACACCCCTTCCAGATCCCTACGGTCAGCGAAAGAATGTCGCCTGGTAATACCCTCTTCAAAGGACACGCTATCACTTGCTCGCAGGTTCATCTTCACTATCCCTTCCTGGTGGAATAATCTCCCAAACTCTGTTCTCACTACATTCAAAAAACATCTAAAAACCTGCCTCTTCCATGAATATCTGACACAAGCATGAGAAAAAAAAAACTACTAACCTTAGTAGTTTTTCTCTCTCCCAACAGATATTGCCTCTCAAGCGCTGAAATGTTGTACTCTCTGTAAAAATTGTAACTATGTATGGCTGATGTTATTACCTGTTTTCCTCACCTTGTAAGTCGCTTTGGATAAAAGCGTCTGCTAAATGCTTAAATGTAAATGTAAATATGTTCTCTAGTCCCATGAGCACCACACATACATCAGGCTGTCATATTAAGCTCTCTTCCACTTTAAAGGACAGGCAAACATCAGTTGTTCCCACTGAAAACGCACACAGACACACACAGAAAGACAGATACTATGAGAGTGAAGTTGATAACTCAATGTGTTCAGTCTAGCTGAACACCAGACTCAACAATAGAGTCACTTATCTGTGTGTCAGTTATTTGTTGAAAGACACACACTGACATATAGGCAAGAGAAACATACAAAATACAAAGGACAAAAGAATTCTGGTTTTGCTTCAGTGTGTGGTAGAAAACAAATATGTAATGCATTAATTCCTGAATTTGAAATGCATGCGAGTGTTAACCAAATGTCTTAACAGAGATGAGGATAATGTCTACACTGGGAAATTAAGACTGTTAAGAATATCTGTGCTTCCTTACTGTGGTGTCTCACAGATAAATCATGTGAGACTTTGGCATCTAAACTAAGCCACATACTGTCAAAGGAGAATATACTTTTTTCTGCCTCATTCTCTTGTTTATCATCCATGGCCAAGTTGAACCTTTTTATTTCTAAAACCCAGTAGTCTGTCATCATATTTGCTTAATTGCTTCTAATTCCATGCCTCTTTTTGAATTGAATGTAAACAAAACTTTCAACCCAGAGTTTTGGGTTGAAAGCTGGGTTTGTGTTGAAATCTTGGGTTTCTCTAAGCTCTTCACTTTCTCTTTCTTGTGGTTCTGGCTCTTTTGATGTTTACTGTGAGTTATTCTCCTTCTCTGGTCAAGCTGAAATGAGCTGTGGAGCAGCAGAGAACAAACACAACTTTACTACACAGCAGTTATTCATGAGAGCGTGCGTTTTCATGTCTATCATAAGTTACTTGTATTGTTCTGTATTGATTACCCACCTAAACCTTATAAAGTCAGATTCCTTAGAATCTTAGTCATTAGATTCCTAATGCATGTGTATTAGATTGTACTACTGTACAAAACAACATACAATGATAAAACCATGGTACATATACAAAAAAACGTAGTACTATGAAAATGTTGGTAGTACTACGGTACCATGTCCAAAACATATTGTACTTTGATAGCTTTTGTTAGTAGCATGAGCAAGACAGAAGAATAAGGTAATTATTCAAAAGATTATGATAAATAATATGTAAATGGAATTAAAAATAAATAAAAAATAGTCAAAGAACTAAAAAATAAAATTTTGAATAAAGAATGTGGAATGAACAGCATGTCTGGTAAGCATAACAGTCTTTCTGTTTTTGCATATCTGTGTAAATTTCGCCTACTAATTTTTGGCTTGGTGAAGATTTAAGGTAGATATTTCTGAAGTGTTCTGAAAAATTTAATGGATACTTTTATGTCCTAGGCCAACAGGCCAATGGGGTAAAAAAATAAAGTCAATTCAAGATATATTCTCAAAAAACATGAGAATAATATCATATGCAGTTTTGTTTTAAGACTGTTGTTTTTACTGGAAACATGACAAAAGAACAGATACTAATTACGTTTTTTTGCAGTGCTGCTGTTTTTCTTGTGTGTGTTCATGCAGTACTATTGGGTGTGTTTTAGTCTTTTTGGGATATAAATATAACAAGCTACATTCAAGTCAAGAACGCACTCTCTTTCTTTACACAGAAGACATTTTTCATTCATGTATTCATAGTTAGGTCCGGCTGTTCTGTTTACTGTCTAAGCTTGTCTAAGGGGTCAAACCTGCTTTATGATGTTTCTCAGGGTGAGAATGTTTTTCTCCTCTGCTGGATCTTATTTTGACTGGCCACTGCAACAAACCAAACATCCTAGCAATTAAAGCAGTGACTTGAAATGGTAATATCCATTATAATGGAAGAGACAATCAATACACACATTCATAAGATGTTGATGATCCTGTTACACAATGTGAAAACCAAAGTTAAAGTGAGTTGGTGAATGTGAATATATTCCCTTTGACCACACCCAGAGACGACCGTGTGAATTTAGATCAGACAAAAACTAAAGTGGCTCCTCAATTCAAGTGCTGACAAAAGCTGACTAAACTTGTTTTCACTGATTTTCATTCAATATAGTTCAGAGCAATTTTTAAGCAACAGTAAGTAACTCATGAGAAAACTTGAATAAACTACATTGTAAAAAATGTCAGGTAACCAAAAGTGTGCTTTATTTGGTAACATCTAAATTTGATCTGAATTTAGGAAAAATATTAAATTAATAAATTGTCATATTTACTTTTGTAACTTTCAGAATGACTAAAAGTTACACCATACAATAAAATCACATCTTTGTGTGTGTGATGCAGTCCATGTGTGTAAACATGTCTGTGTGTGTGATGCAGTCAATGTGTGTAAACCTGTCTGTGTGTGTGATGCAGTCAATGTGTGTAAACCTGTCTGTGTGTGTAATGCAGTCCATGTGTGTAAACATGTCTGTGTGTGTGATGCAGTCAATGTGTGTAAACCTGTCTGTGTGTGTGATGCAGTCCATGTGTGTAAACATGTCTGTGTGTGTGATGCAGTCAATGTGTGTAAACCTGTCTGTGTGTGTGATGCAGTCCATGTGTGTAAACATGTCTGTGTGTGTGATGCAGTCCATGTGTGTAAACATGTCTGTGTGTGTGATGCAGTCCATGTGTGTAAACATGTCTGTGTGTGTGATGCAGTCAATGTGTGTAAACCTATCTGTGTGTGTGATGCAGTCCATGTGTGTAAACATGTCTGTGTGTGTGATGCAGTCCATGTGTGTAAACATGTCTGTGTGTGTGATGCAGTCAATGTGTGTAAACCTGTCTGTGTGTGTGATGCAGTCAATGTGTGTAAACCTGTCTGTGTGTGTGATGCAGTCCATGTGTGTAAACATGTCTGTGTGTGTGATGCAGTCCATGTGTGTAAACATGTCTGTGTGTGTGATGAAGTCCATGTGTGTAAACATGTCTGTGTGTGTGATGCAGTCCATGTGTGTAAACATGTCTGTGTGTGTGATGCAGTCCATGTGTGTAAACATGTCTGTGTGTGTGATGCAGTCAATGTGTGTAAACCTGTCTGTGTGTGTGATGCAGTCCATGTGTGTAAACATGTCTGTGTGTGTGATGCAGTCAATGTGTGTAAACCTGTCTGTGTGTGTGATGAAGTCCATGTGTGTAAACATGTCTGTGTGTGTGATGCAGTCCATGTGTGTAAACATGTCTGTGTGTGTGATGCAGTCCATGTGTGTAAACATGTCTGTGTGTGTGATGCAGTCAATGTGTGTAAACCTGTCTGTGTGTGTGATGCAGTCCATGTGTGTAAACATGTCTGTGTGTGTGATGCAGTCCATGTGTGTAAACATGTCTGTGTGTGTGATGCAGTCAATGTGTGTAAACCTGTCTGTGTGTGTGATGCAGTCCATGTGTGTAAACCTGTCTGTGTGTGTGATGCAGTCCATGTGTGTAAACCTGTTTTTGTGATGCAGTCCATGTGTGTCTTTGTGTTTGTGATGCAGTCTGCTTGAGATGCATATGTCTGTGTTTGTGATAGGATGAGGAGCAGTGAGTCTCTGAGGTCCTGTGAACAGGCATGTCTTCCCCCACATTGTGTTTCTTAATAGATTAAACAAGCTGTTTCCCCAGGATGCTACAATTAGGTCAGGATCCAACCATTTGAAGTAATAACCACACTCGTTGCCCTATTGCAATAATATTGCTAAAAACTAAAAACTTAGTTTATCATTTATTCACCCTTATGTCATTCCAAACCCATATGACATGTTTCTCTTATATGGAACACAACTGGAGTTAATTATCAGAAAGCCCAAGCTGCTATTTTCTTTACTAAATAATAATGAATAATGAAAGCCGCCATTCACCATCATGGTATAGAAACAAGCATCTTGGAAATTCTGTTACATACAAGAAATAAAAACAAATGGGCTGAGACAACACAAGAGTGAGTAAATGACAACAAAACTTTACCCTTTTAACAAAAATATTTGTGGGTGCACTATCGCTTTGAGTAACTAAACACACCATCTTAATTTGATAAGTATTACAATCTTGCTTATTACATAATGTTTCTATCCCTTGACAGGTTAAACACAAGGTAAATGATGGGAATAACCACAGTATGTCTCTCATCTCCTTTGCCACTGGGGCATGTGTCTGCATCCGATGTTGATTTTGGCAGGAGGATATAGTGTGTTTATGTGTGTGTGTGTGTGTGTGCGTGCAAATGCCCAGCTGGACTGGCAGTGACAGCAGAATCATTTAGCTCCCAAATGGACAGCCAGGGTTGGTCAGCCCACACAATGCCATCCTCTCACAGGCACCTAAATGACCTCTTTGTACCTCCAGAAGGAAGGATGAGTCGTCCCTACATCCAGATCCGGCCTCACACTCTCCAACACGCGCACATGTACAGGTGTCTACACAGGCAGCTGGCTTCTAACGGAACATCCTAACTGTCATGCAACCTTATAATTAACCGATAAGCTGCAGTCTCCACACGAGAGACACAGTTTGCAAGTGATTGTTGATGAGTTTTACATTAGCATGTTGCTAAGGTAAAGGTGCAATACTTTAATACTTTAAGAACAATCAATTTTTATATTACACCAAACATTTTTATAAATATTTTATCTGCAAATAAAATAAATGTTTATTTATATTCAATGCTTGTGTCATCTGCCATATTATATTTTTTAATGAACTTATGGAAATGCACTCTGGGATTGCCTTCCCATTGAAGTATATGTGATTCTGCCCTAGTTTTGGCAGTATAAAATAAGATTGTGTCTGAAGCACCTATATGGTACCTTACAAGCACTAAGTCTCTTTCGCGCAATGAAATGTTGTTTCCACACCTCTGTTCTATATATATACTCAGGTTAAAGTGACTTGAGTGAATGTCTGTGTGTGTCTGTTTGTGAAGACTGCAGAAGGTGAAACATGCTGGTTAAATTAACAGAGAGATTTAATCCAAGACACACCAATCTTTGTCAAGATGTGTCCAAAAACCCCTTGTAGCACCATCAGTCTAAAACTGCCTCTCTGCCTCTCACCTCTTCATGTCGTTACGCATATACAAACACACACTTCTGCCTCATCTGGCCATTGCTGTGACTTCCCTGCCTGTAACAACAAACGGCCATCCAAACTTCCTCCCGACAGGTGCTCCAAATAAAAAGACCCCCAGTGTAGGAGATACATGGCACCCCATCAAAGCTGGAGGGATGGGAAGTGAACAGAAACAGAGCAAGAGAGAGAGAGAGAGAGAGAGAGAGAGAGAGAGAGAGAGAGAGAGAGAGAGAGATGATCCTCTATGGAGGTCTTGGAAAGCAAAGCAGCATACCAACACAGCCACGCTTAAGTTAACAGACGTCACTGATCACACTGTGCATCTTTTCAGGGTCTAAATGCAACCGAGCAGCAACGGTGTACTTATCCATATTAACCTGCGGAAAGATCCCAGCAAACACAGATAAGACAATAATGAAGTCATTTTTTTAATTATTCTGCGTTTCAATGCATTAATGACGTTCAAAGAGTTATTTTTGTGTCATTGTTTCTAAAGAGACTGCTTAATAACGCAACATTTTTTACATTTTTTTGACAGCAGAAGCTGTTTATATTATTTTTCACAAAAAATATTAACAGACAGGTTATGGCTATCAGTTAATTTTCATGACATGTTGCCATCTTTTCTAATTGGACGTAGTATATGGCACGGTATGGTAAGTCTTGCACTATGTAAACTTGATCAACGCCGCCATCTGCTGACATAAGTTATATATTACAAACTGACTACCATTTTAAATTTAGTCGAGACTTTTCATCTTCGGTTTGGAGTATTTGCAGGTAATGTATGAGGAGTTGTATGGTGATTCGTACAAACGCTTCCAATAATCCTTGATCAATTTTATTTTTCAGATTTTCAGTAAATATAATTGCAATTGTAAATGCACAGACTGTAAATGCTCAGTGCCCTTTTAGGTCATACAGAACAATATAAACGTATTAGCGTTTTGTTTATTAGTTATCAAACGTGATTTTATTTTGTCTATATTGACCACCTATAACACCCTATAACTATCTTGTAAGTTGTCTTCCACAAGGGGCGCATGGGCTCTCAGAAAGCCTCCATATAGCTAAGCTTGTTTTGTGCTTCTCAATGGTTTTATTCAACATTCATTAGTCAACGGAGTCAGAAGATTTTGTACATTTTTATTTTTCACCAGTTACACAGGAAAATGAATTTCTAGGAGATTGTTGAAGGATGTCATAAATATATTCTATTAACCAGGAACACCAACAAATGTATTCTCCCATATTATTGAAGCTCGTTTCTCAACCTCTTTGTAAACATGAAAATAAAGTTTAATTTTACCTCTATTAATTAGAACATTTAAAATTCAGGGATAAGCAGCTTAAACACTTACAGGGTTAGAAAGTTTATCTTTCTAATCTTTTATAGAGCATAAAAATATGATGCACTGAAACTACTATTATTTCATTATCAACAACCTGTAAAAATGCAGAACTTCCTCCCCAGATAATAACACTGAAACCAAAATTACATGACAAAATGAATCGTACCAGTAAAATCCTTCCAGTTTCAGAAATTATGAACAGTATACATTCAGCCATTTGAGTGTATTCATGTGTTGAATATATGTCAGAGCCAATCCTATTAACCATAATGACAGATTAGGTGTAAAGCACACAAATACACATTTATGCATGTATACAGAATTCAATATAATACAAAACATTAAGTAATGGTTGCAATTTCAGAATATATAGATATATACACACAAAAGCAGGTGTTGTGATTAATATAAAACTTAAAATATAGGGGTCTCAAAATATCAAAAGCCATAGTGTATCATACGCATGATACTAAATCTATATATGCTATAGCATCGATTACAAAATATCAAACCAAGTGACATTTGGAAACAAGTTCACATGTGTTTTAGAGAAGTATGTTCCTTTAATGTGTGTGCCCAAACGTTTTTGTTTGTTTTGAACAATATATTTACTGTTTAATATTTTATAACCTAACAGACTTTATTGGCTTTTTACTTGAAAAAATTGTTTAAGGTATGTATTTTTCAAATAAATGCCATTTGGTTTTGGTCGAAATTTTGTATAATGCAAAGAACATTCATACAATGTGTTCAGCATTGCTAATACCCAAATGCTTTTATAGGACCACTGTATCTACCAAAATTTATTTTCTTCCTTATTTTAACTTAAACCTATCAAATGTAAAAAATATATTATAATAGGAGACTATGCATGTAAACAAATTATTCCAGTGTAATTTTGTAGCGGCCAAAAATTGCCTCCAATCTCTCAAATTAGTTATATACATACACATTTTGTATTTACACACTCAATATCTAGAATATTCAGCAAGATGCTTTTGTGCTGTTTGTATTACAGCCACAACCATAAGCAAAGTAATGCTATTTGAACAGCATTACTTCTGGTCTTGCTGGCTTAAACAGCAGCTATGTAGTATTTTTCATATTGCCTGAGCACATAACTGACTGAAATGATGCCACCTGCAAAATCCCATTCAGTTGAATCATAAAATATTTTTGTTAAAAACTCCTAGCTTTTGTTGTGTTTTTTTTTCTTTAAATCACAAAGAGAAACTGATACACTGAGCAACAAAGTGTTTCTTTCAATAACACTTTTAGATAAACACATTTAAAATGTAATTTCCAGGGCAATAGTATTATATTACTATTCAGGTCCAGTATTATATAACTTCCAAGGCATTTAATTTATGACACTTTAAACTATGCAAATATTTCAACTTAAAACTTGCCTGTAAATTGTATTGTCTCTGTTGGACACATTTGTTCTTATAATACTGACAAATGTGATTAAAATGCATTTGGGTCGGATCAGTGCAATCTGTCAGTCAAGACAGATTCAAATCAGTCTAAAAATCTTTTTTAGTGACTGTTCTATAAAATGCAGTTATGTACACTTAATGTTTCCCAAATGGAAACATCTAATAGAAACTGCTAAGATGGAATAAGTTGCATTCCTTTAAATCTGAATCCATACACTGATGCCATGCACTATAATTACTATACATATATAAAACATTTTCAGATACTACTCATTTGGGATTGGACACATGAAAAATATAGGCATCTTATTAAGGTCTTGGTGCATTCACATAAAACATAGAAAAAGTAATGTATCACAATACTTTGTGTTGAAACACATAAAAAAATGGCTGTATGTACCACACTGTTGCCAAAATATTGTGATACTACTATCAAATCATAAAATCTCTGATTCCCACCATTTAGTGTCCATACATTATTACACATTACAACAGTCCATATATTTGTGAAGAATTCAGTGGCTCGACTACAGTGCATTACTAGGCAAAATGTGCAGAAGAGGTTTGCATGTTGGAGGCCTCTCCCCTGTGATCCAGCTGATTCTGCAGACGTGTGATGTTGGACAGAGCCTCCAACTCCTGAAACTGACGATCTGTTTTGTGGCTTACCAGCGAGCGGTAGAAATGCACAGCAAAAACAATGAACACCAGGGCGAAGGGCACCATGATGCAGGTAGAGGCGATGGCTGCAGCTTCTCCTGGACTTATACCTGGAGGTTCACCAGTTACATTCTCGCTAGGAGTTGGCTTTTTATTCTTCAAAGGAAGGAACTTCACCCAGCAGAGAAGGACCACCTCTGCAAGAAAGAGAAGCGTGCCGATGACGGTGGAGAAAGCCCAGGCCAGCTCAATGTGACGGTGCATTCGCTCGTGTGGTGATTCTTTGATGGAGTTAAGGTTGTGGACATTGCTCACAGCTTCTAGGTTGGGTAGGATGCATGTGCTGATCATCAGAGCAAACAGATGGACGGCAACCAGCACTGTTGTGCAGGCACTGAATGCAATCAGTAAGCCAGGGGGATAATTGTGATCTTCCTCCAACTGGACTTCCACCATAGCCACCTAAAACACATCAGCAGTTACCATAGCAGCAGAAACACCACACTGACAACTAGGGCTGCATGATATTGAAGACACACAACTAGGGCTGCATGATATTGAAGACAAATGCAACATACAATAACTTGCTAAATAATGCAATATGTGATATGGTAATGCTTTTACTTTTGTAAAATCTATTTAAATTACATTATAATATATTTAAAAACTGGAAAATATATAACCAACATTTTTTCTGGGAAAAGAAAGCATAACTATAGCCACAAAGTGAACAGACATGTTTTACTGTTACAGTAACATTCATGTGTCAGTCTCTCTATCTGAAAGGACCTACAACTTGGCCTATACATAACTAGCCTATACAAAAAAGTATTAAAATTATAATTTGTGTCTGCAGCTCAAATCATTAGCCATCCAGCAACCAAAACGCACACCCAGCAGAGCAAAATAATACATACAAAGACTGTGTGAATTCATTTATTTCAATTGTTCAGTAAACAGATTGTTAATTGTCAATAGAAGTGGCCCAGTCATTACTAGCTGAAAAATTAACTGTAATGCGCTGACACAGATCTTCAAATTTAAGAACAGTTTAGGAAATGCAAGTTCCTCTATTTATTTCCTGTGATGTAAGAAAGTCCAGCCACAGATTAATCAACATCTTAAGAAATAATACAGTATGTTTGGACACATTTCCTGAAACCTATTATGATTTTCTATAATCTATAAATATAAAACAAATCTACAAACTCAATAAAACAAACCCTAAACTTTAAACACAAATTCAAAATACATTATCTTTAATTCAAATTCTTGGCTGACAAAGCCATCAAAAACAGATGCACTGAACTAAAAGCATGCACTATGAGGTTTATTTTAAAGCATTTTACAACAACGAAACAATCCTAAAACGTTCCAACATAACACAACTGTAATGTACATAAATAACGTGTTTCAGATTTGTCTTAACGGTATTATTTTATGAAAAGACAAAGCCTAATGTCATTTTGGTCATTTATGTTCTGATATGGTAACATACTCAAAATCTTCCTCTATTGTGTGGAAAAGAAGTTAGCATACTAAGACTTACTTGAAGAGAAACACTCATTTTTCAGGCTTGTAAATAAAGATAGCCTTAAGGAACAGACAATCTTTAATCTTATAGTTTTTACACTAGCTTTTTTTTTACACAGGAAACACGTTTCCTGCTGCCATGATGGTTTTAACATCATTTGAGATCTACCAGTCAACGGAAACCTGGTACAATGATGATACTGGGCCCATACAAACTTCCATCGTGGTAACCACAGTTACTGCAGTTATTGTTATACACAGTGTTGGTTATTACCAAGTTTTACCAGTTTTATTGTATTAAGGACATTTGGTGGAAACCATGAATACCGTGGTAAACTGTATTTATTTTATTTAAGAGGCTATTTATTTAAGCCTGGAATGTTATAAGACATTTTAGCGTAATCTTAGTAACTATATCTTGATAAGACGTTCATGTAAAATCTGGAGGCACACCAACACACCTGATTCAACTCATCAGCTCGTTAGCAGGGCACTTCTGGACCTGAAATGAGTGGGTCAAACAAGGGAAACCTCAAAAAATGTACAGTCTTGATGTAGCTCTATTACCAGGCTTTGGAAACCTTGCGTTAAATGACAGACAGAGCCCACTGATCTTTATCCGTGACAGGTGCCGTTTGCACATCAATGTGATTGACATGTCATGCGTCACATTACAAGTGTCTCAATAACTTTTAAAACTTGCCAGGCTTCCGAGCAAAGTAAGTCTGTCGTTTAGAGAAAACACAACACATAGTCTCTTGTAAACTCACCATAGCGAAGCCGGAGAGTAGAGCAGAAGTTCGGCTGGTGGCTTTGAGTTTAGCTCGACTCAAGTAAAGTTGTCTCCACGACAAAGCTTGAAGCGAGTGCTCGTTCAAACTCATTGCGCTCGTTTCGATGGCAGGTCAAAAGTTTCGAAAAATGTCCTTATCTTTCAGACTAAAATCGTTGTCTGCTTTTAATTACCTTTTGTACATTCGCCGGATTCCTTCAACCCTAAGTGACATGCTCAGATTGTAAAACTAGTAACTTAAGTCGCGGTTTAGTTACTCTGCACACTCCGTTCTTCCATGAGAAACTACAGCTCAAACTACCCACAATGCTCCGCTGCAATTCATTGCAAGTGTAAAGTTTCATGGTTTCTGTAGTCCTTAACCTTTTGATTATTTTGGAGTGATTTAAACCGTCGATTTCTTTCTTTCTTATGTTTCATTGATTTTAATTATGATATCACGAGACGTGCATGTCTACCATCCTATCACTTATTTATTCATTTAAATATTGAATATTGATGAACCAGAAGGTGACAGTTTATTTCCTCTAGAAAATCGACTGCTTCAGAAGTCTGCTTTAATGACTGTTTCACTACTTACTATAACTGCTGTATGTTCTTCTAACAGGTGCACGATTTGTTGACAAGTGTTGACAGGGATCTGTATAGGATGAATGACTAAGGTAATCTCTCAGTATCTGCTCTTTGGGGCTTTTTGTTTGTTTGTCAACAACATGGCGGTGTAACACTATACTGTTGTGTGTTACAACTGGTGAAACCTCTTAATGTGTCAGTTTTACATATGCTTAGTAACCATAACTGTGGTATTTGCTGTAAGACCATAATAACCACGGGTCAAACCATTGATGGGTTTGTATTATAATGATTAAATAACAATACAATTATAGTTTCTAAAATACAAACCAGGTTTTATATTTGTAAAAATATAATAACTTCCATAAATGTCATAAAAAGTAGATTTCCTAATTCCTCTAATAAATTAGTACACACCTATAACATGTTCCAAAATATCTGTTAAAACAATTAGTGTTAATATGGTGAAACAATAGTAAATGTTTATAAGGAATTACTTTCAATTGACAGCCTTTTCTCTACTGACATCACACTACATGGCAGATCTATAAGGCCTCTTCTAAGTCAAATGAAGAAGAGCAGATATTTTTGTTTATTCAAAAAAGTAAACACAATGCACATACCACACAGCTGCTTTTTAGTGTTGAAATAAAATTTACCAATATTAATTAACACCAAAAAGCAGCTGTGTGGTATGTGGTTTGGTTTTCTCCTTTTGCTTTTTTGAATAGATGTCAGTGGTCTTAATAAAGAGATTGTCCTTTCTGTTTCAGTCTATTGATTTGGATTGTAACAAAAGTTACAACTTAATTGTTGCATATTTAGTTACACCCACCCAAATGAAATTAAGAAAAATATGCCAATCTGCAGAATGGATTACATTGGCGAAAATGCTGATCTAAACAAAGGCCAGTTCTTTAAATCTGACTTGAGATTTTCTCTGACTGACAGCCCTCTAAATGTGATGCATTTTTTCATTGTCATTCAGATCGGCAACCATCCTTAGCCTTCCTACAAACAGTTATTTGAGATCTGCATGCACTGCAGAAAACAACAAAACAGATTGAAACAATCAAACCCAGGTTAACCGATAAATTACTGTATTTAAGGAAGACAAAATCAGACCCACTCAATCGGTCACAGAGCAAGCACTTGCTCACACATGGTAAAGACTCCCCTTGTAATGTCAGTAGTCCTTTGTGTGCAGCAGTAGCACCCTTCCCCCTCCATCTCCCACCCAGACCCACAGACAATGTGTGCTCTTTGTAGGCAAGCCTGTAACTGGATGCCAAGTGGTCTCCGATTGGTTGAGCTAAGGCCCCCCTCTCCCCCATCTTCTTTTTCTGGTGCATATGCATGAGATAGCAGGCTGGTGTGTGCCTGTGCAGCTGCCTGTTCCAGACAGAAAAGGGAGAGGGGGAGAGAAATAGAGCAAGACATTGGGGAAGGTTTGAAGAAGAGGAATAGAGAAAGAGAGTGACTGTATTGTGGGGGGATCGTAACCATGCATGTGTTCTGTTTGTCTGGTTGGCTATGAGATCAAACAGCCATGGCCATGTCACTGAGCGCGGACGAAGAGGATTATGACTCGGACACAGCCGAACAGGTCAGCGTGCTCTCGCTCCACATACATACACACACACAAACAATTAACTGCCTTCTCAGGTTCCCTTCCCCGTACCAGCATGCCTCTCATACAAGTCTGTAAAATGTCACCATGTGTGTTCTCCACTGTTATATCTCGCAGGCCTTCTTTTTATTCTTCTTTGAGGTAGTGTTTTGCCTATTGCAGTAGTTTGATAGGTAAGAATGGAGTGATTTCCACGCAACAGGAAATGCAAATAGCTTTTAATACGACAGCAAAGAAACCACTGTGCTTTCTCCACTTCTGAGCTTCTGTTTCATTGTTTGTCAGCACTGAGCTTCAGCTGTTGGTTGTGGTCATTTAATCTTTGAGTCTTGTATGATTACTTAGGAAAGCAGCTTTTTGACATTGCTTTACCTTTATGCTTCCTGAACTGTGTTTATTGTGCTTTCGGTTTGTTTAACAGTTCCTGATTCGATAAAGCGAATACTACATTTTGATTCTCGCAGTATGATTCGCTTTAGGGCTATGGCATTCTTATACTGTTAGGTGAGTGAAGAATTGCATTAAAGGGGTATAGAATTGAAGTCTCCTCAAACAGCAGTATGACTGAATGTTCTGCCTTTTAGTTTTCTTCCCATATTGCACTGTTACTCAAACCAAATCTATAGGAAAAACTTTTGGCTTGTTACGTTTAAGAAAATGGGATTAGTACACACATTGGGTTGTGTAAGATACAAACACACACAGGCACAAATTAGAAATTGCACAGTCAAACAAGAGACACATGCACACACCAAAACACAAACAATGTATGCATATTAAAATCTCTTAATCCCTGTAGTCATGTATAGTTGGGCCTGTCACAAAAGCAGTTTCTAAAGCTGTTGAAGTTGACTGGGGGAGGGGAAAGCAAAGTATGGGGACAACAATGGATGAGCCGACTGCTCATGGGGCCCCCAGTTTAAGTGCAGCAGTGGTAATGTATAAGTTAAAGGTAAAAAATGTTTATACCATAAGAGTCTATGTCTGTCATCAAACTACAGTAGATTAGACTGATATGCAGTTGCCCAGTGTCTTGGTATATTATTCACATCCCACACAGAGCACCTAAAGTTCAGCATGCCAGTGACTTTTTGGCGCATTGATATTGTGCACTCCATTTTGCAGAGGCAGTAGTTTTTGTTTTTCCGCTAAATTACTGGTTGAATTGGGGTCCTTTAGGGGTCTCGTGACACATGGAATGGGCACAAGCAAGTGCCAGGAATTGGCAGATTGATGCCCATGAGTAAACATATTCACACCCACTTCATCAGATCACATAGTTGTTTCTGATGACGTGTACATAAGATAATATGTGGCTGATTACATCTACAACATGAGTGAGTGTATTAGGAGAATAGTGTCTTTGTGTGTATTTGTCTAAAGGTGGATTCTTCAGAAAGGAGAATAATGAGTCATCTTAATCTGATGGATGTGTATACTAGAGATATATTAGTGTGATGGAATGGACCATGGCTTGTTGGTCATTGAAGGTTATGTTTCCATCTAATGGAAAAAGGTCCCTAGTAGTTTTTGAACTACTCTAAAAGTAATTTTAGAATATTGTAGTAGAATTTAGAATTTAGGTAGAAGTTATTCATGACCTTCAGGATAGTTTGATGGAATGCCAGCAGATGTTTTCTCAGAAAATAGCATCTTCATTTTGCTTTATGCACAAAACATCTGTGTAGTTTGTTTAATTAGCTATTTTTTGAACTCCCAGGTATCTCTAAGACTGCACGCCCCCACGTTCTCTCTTTGTGTTGATGAATGATCTCTGAGACTTCTCTTTACTCTAGTAATCCATCACCTGTACCTGCAGATGAGATGGTGCAGTGTTGTGGTCAAAGCTCAGGGCTGGTAACCAGACATTTTTTGGTTTAATCCCAGCTAGAAACAAGCCATGAGCAACCTCAGGAAGCTGTTTCTGTAATAAGTAAAGTTATTCTATGAGTAAGTTGTAAAAACAATTTCCACTGGCCCTGGTGGTGTGGCATAAATAAAGGTTTTGTTCTTTTGGATTCAGAAAGCACACCTATGTATGTAACATCTCACTTATATCACCTTTACCTCCATGTTGCAGCACACAGTAGAAGAAAACTGGAGGACTTCTGAATGAACTGGTGTTGTACCAGTTCATTGCTTAATCCATCCAAACTACCATTCATTAGTGGAGATTAGAGTTTAGACCCTCACATTTAGCTGGCTTTATGACAGCTGAAGTATACTGGCAGAGAGGCAGCATTCTCCTGTTCAGAAAGCATATCTCATATTGGCTTCCTCAGTTAAATAAGGAGAGTAGAGGTCACAGCTGTGATGTAGCACTCCAAAGCACAAAAACAGTGTTGTACCTGAGTTGTAAGCACTATAGTGTGCAGACTGCAAATGCTCTGCATTTGCCTGAATTTGTTATGATGAAATTGAGTGCCAGGGGAATAACTGTGTTCTATCTGTTTGATTGCAGAGGAAATTATGTCATGAAAGAAAGTAGGATTTTGAGGACAGTAATGTACCAGAATTTATTTTTAGGTTAAGCGCTGTGTTTAAGTGCTGTGTCTAAAATATCAGTTAGAGATAAATCATGACAATATTGATCTCATGACAGATATACCTTTTGTGTTTTGTGCCTGTTTTATATACACTAAAATTACTGTGTACTATGCTCATATTTAGCCCCTCTATGAAAAGATTTCCAGATAAATGCACTGATAAAAATATTTGACCACTTCCCCCTTCTGAGCCAATTAAATCTTGAAGAGGACTATATCTACCACAGTTTCCTTTACTCCACCAGTCAGCAGGAACTGCTGTGTTGCCATGGTTACAGTGCAGAAGGACAGGCTTCCAGTGCTGCACTGCAGTTTTGTGCATGTGTTGTACTGTATTATCTGTGCTGGGAGACAAAAAAAAAACAATGACACTTCTTTGAAATGAAGAAAACCCAGATAAAGGTTTTAGTGGTACTGTTGAGCGGGATCATTAGAATAACTGTATGGATGTGATATATATATATATATATATATATATATATATATACACTGGATCATTGGTAAAGAGATCTAACAGCAATCAGTGTTGCAGGCTAGATTTGAACCTGCATAAGCATCATGTCTCAATGTGTTTGGATTATGTGTTGTGCCTCTACACCACTATTTATACTGGCAGGTAGCCAGAATTTTAATTACAGCATCTCCAAAATACTTCTCTGCTGCTGGTACCTGATCTCATGTTTTACGAGAAGAAATCAACTGCCAGCAACAAAGGAAATGTTATGAGGCAGTTTGCTGGAATCCACTATTTGTGCAGCTTATTCATGCATTAGAGAGCAAGTGCAAGGGCCCAAATATCAGAGCAGGCTAATGTAATAAAGGTCCTAAATGGGTTATATTCTAATAGCTCTGCTACATCAGCATTGCAAGAATATGGTGCATGGTGAAGGTAGGGGTAGTGCTAAACAAATCCCAAAGGTGAGCTAATCAAGAGTATAAGCAGAAATCTCAGAAGATCTCATAGATTTTGAAGTGTAGTAAATGCATCGTACAATAGACTGATACAGGAAGAGATTGACTGTGGGTGGGTAAATATACAATATGAAAGGGGCTATAAAGCACAGAATTAGGTCATAGAAGAGCACTTAGTAACACTAAACACCTTTTCTTACCACTAAGCCGATCGTCTGTAAACCAGTGCCATGCCTTTATTTTTAAGCAAATGGTATTAAATGAACCAACCCTACATTTGAATATAAGAACTTCCCTACTACATACTAGACAAAAAGCAGAACGTCAATTGCGAAATATGTATGGGAAGTATGAGTAATTTTTTTTATATTTTTTTAATTCAGTTTTCTGAAACCAGAAACATTTTGTAATTTGTCGAAAGAATAATTATACTACAGAATTGTGAATTAGGATGTCATTTGTATGACACCTTGACCTGACATCTTATTGACATCTCTTTTTCACTTAAAACACAGCAATACAAATATAAACAAAATAGAAACAGAATAAACATGGGCTGTTACAAACTGTTCAGTAGAAATTTTCTACTGAACAGTTTGTAACTGATTTACAAACTGTTCAATGCAAGACATTTTTTTAGATGTTTTTACTTCAATGTAGTCATTGGAGTGGATAATATGTTAGCATTTCAAGAGCAGCAGACATTTTTGTTGAAGTCTACGTAATGAGGTTGTTACTTTATACGTTTTTATAAGTAATGTTTCAAAAACCATAATATTTTCCTTTCTTATCTGTTTACATTAGCAACGGCTACCCAACCGGCCAAAATCCAAAATGGCTGCATCAACAGCAGCAACTCCTTCATCATCCACCGCGACGGCAGTCAAGCTGCCGTCAAATCGCACCTCCTCTGGAGCTCGCCGCAGGCGCACCCGCTGTCGGAAGTGTGAGGCGTGTGTTCGGACAGAATGTGGAGAGTGTCACTTCTGTAAGGACATGAAGAAGTTTGGAGGACCTGGTCGCATGAAACAGTCGTGCATAATGAGACAGTGTATAGCGGTAAGAGAAACAGAACTCAACACGAGATGATTCATGTACTGCAATACAGGAGTGATTGGGAAGGTAGAAGAGAATGAGCTACATGCTTTTATATCAATAAAAAGTCAGCGCTTCATAATCACAAATGCTCCACAAACTCAACCTGTATGAGAGGGCGGTAACAAACCGGTGTCATGGAGGCAAAATAGAAGCACAAGAGTGAAACTTGAAGTTATCGTTCAGGTGGTTAAGATCGTCAATCATTTAAAGCACAGGATCAAGGGAGAAGAGAAGGGCAAATGTCTTTGTGTCATTGTCATCAGGGTCCTGATCTCTGACTCCAAAGACAGATAAACAGCCAGCTTTGACATGAGCCTGGTCCAAAGTGGCAGAATTCCATGCATTTATTGATAAATTAACCAGTCCATTTAATCTAACACCTTTTTAAATTACATATAACGTTTTAAATCTGACAAGAACATAATATTGTGAATGTAATGTTGTGGTTATGTCTGGCACATATTGAATATATTGCTTGCTTTATTGCTTTATGGCAAGCAAAGGTTGAAGGTGAGGGGTTTGTGTGTGTGATGCTGATACACTGGTAAACATGTTGCCATGTTGTTCCACAGCCAGTGCTGCCACACACAGCGGTGTGTGTGGTGTGCGGTGAGGCTGGTAAAGAAGACACACTAGACGATGAAGATGAGAAATTCAATGCCATGCTCATGGAGTGCTCCATCTGCAACGAGATTGTCCACCCCAACTGTCTCAAGGTCAGACAAATAGATCTTTATACCCAAACTACTTACCTAACAACACAGCAAAGTACATGCAAAATAGTGTATAGTGTTTCCTATAATTTGTTTTTTGTATGTGCAGAATAGAACAAGATTGAGTTGAAATGTGTTAAAGTTTGATAAACTCTTTAACACATTTGATTAAATACTGCACTGACAGTATTTAACACCCTTCAGTTCCTCTTTGGTGTGTGGTGGGGTTTTGTATTCACATTATGTAACAGGAGTGTGTTAAACACTTCTGGGCCTCTCTGGGTCTTCTGTAAACAACCTCTTGTAAATACAGGTGAAGGATGCGGCTGGAGTGGTAAACGATGAACTTCCTAACTGCTGGGAATGTCCTAAATGCAACTATGCTGGGAAAACTGGAAAAGTGAGTATCTGGGGAACAGTGTTAGAGTGGTTTTGTAGAAAATCAGTGCAAAGATACATGGCAGGAATGTTCCTGACAAGTGGTGAAAAATATTTAGAGATAAATATAAATTAATAAAAATGCATAAAAAAGAGACATAATTATGTTGTAAACAGTTAAGCACTGATTTCTTCACTTTCTGACAGCTTGAGTTTTTCACTTCTTGTTTAAATGACAAGGCCATAAGGAAACTGTCAAACTAGAGCAACATGCTATTAAAACGCAAATAGAACCTGTAGTATTATTTTTATTGCCACTGACAAGCTGTCAAGCCACAGCTCTAAATGCAAGCTCTGACATGTTTTAACATTTATATAGGCAGCATGTGACATGTAGGTAATATATCGTACCTATTCAAACTTATTGCAAAATTAATAACATTCATAAGGTATAAAGATGTCTTTTGTATTTTCTTGCCACTCTTTGGCCTGCAAGCAAAAACGGGGCCCAGGGTTTAAGTACGCATCCAACCTGCCAGGTTCTCTGCTGAGGGAACAGAAAGCAGGACGTGATGGTAAAGAGGACGGAGACCAGACCTCAATAGCAGCAGCATCTGTCAAGAGGAAAACTGATAGGGAGGAGACTCCGAGACTGAAGAATGAGGATCTGCCGTCACGTCTGCTTCCACTCTTGAGCCCCACTGGCCTTCCAAGATCACGATCTGAGGTACCCAACTTTTTGAGGAAGAAGAGGAAATTATTTGATGATGATGAGGAGGAAGAGGAGGCTAGCACCAAAAAAAAGGTAACATGCCTTATTCCTAGGTACCTTTTGGGCAATAACATCTGCTTTAGCTTTATGAAATAATGTTGAAATAACATGAAAAATAACATTTTACAGCTGAAGAAGCCCTGGAGGCTAGAGGAGCCTTTAATTCCCAAACTCTCTCATGTGAAAACAGAAGAGGAAGAAGATAACTCAGAGGAGGAAGAAGAGAAGCAGGACAGGCGTGACCTACCTCGCCGTTTATTTAAGAAAGACTACAGCACAGTAAGAAAAGAGGAGGAGCAAGATGAAGAGAGGCGGGACGAGAGAGATCCACCTTTCAGATCCCTAAAAGACTATAGCAACCTAAGAAAAGAGGAAGATCAAGAGGAAAACAAGGAGGAAGAAGAGGAGGAAGACAATAACAGCAAACGAGGCCGAGACAGCAGCCCTATGCTGAAGAACTACCCTTTGTCGCTGGAGAGTGATGCATCGCGTTGCAGCTCCCCAAGGGCAGGCCCAAGCAGCGAAGGCAGTGAGACTCAGGAAAAGGCACCACGAGTCCGGGCGAGACGGCACCGTCGCAAGCCCCCGAACAGACAGCTCAGCGCAGAGCTCAGCAAACAGCTCAACATGGAGATCCGTCGCACTGAACATTCGCTGGCCAATGAGAACCAGCAGCCGCTTAAGAGTGAACCAGAGGACAGTGAGAATGAGGAACCAAAGAGAGGCTTACGGAATGGAACTCCAGGGAACGGCGGAGGAGGAGAAAGAGTAGAAAGTGGAGGTGGAGACGGAGGGGGGGAGAGACCACACTTACGCGCAAGAGAGATGAATGGAACATCATGGGAGCTCCGCCACTTCTACCCACCTCAAATCACCCCACTTGGACTAAACCGCAGTTCACCTGCAGTCAGGCCACTTCCCGCACGCTCCCCTCCCAAGTGTGTGCAGATGGAGCGGCATGTGATCCGGCCACCTCCGATCTGCCCCCCACCTGATAGGCTACCTCTAGCTGATGGCCGTAATCACATAGCTCCTCGAGAAGCCTGGTTGGCTATCTTTAGTCACTTCAGCCACCGTGAGCTTTGTGTGTGCATGCGTGTGTGCCGGACCTGGAATCGCTGGTGAGAATGACCTAAAGAATAGTTTATCAAACTTAGTTTATTAATTATTTATATTAGATTTATTTCAGGCCCTGTTTGAAATGCCACCATCAGCCATTGCGGTCTTTCTCTATATGAGTCTTACACTATAGGATTCCTTTGACATAATGTTTCAAGTAGTGTAGGGTAGTAGTGTAGGCTGTGTTGATGTAGCCTTTGTAAAAGTGTCTGTCGAGGGTGCATGGAGAAGCTTATGAGCACCTTTTTTTAACTATAAAATGACAAATGAAACAGCCTACAGTCTTATTCATACAAGACCACAAGAGAAGCTCAGAATTTGAAACAGATCATACATATGATTTTATTGTTGGTGCACCATTAAATTTTGAATTTGTGTGGCAGGAAGTAATATCCAAGTCTGTTCAGGTGCTGTGACAAAAGGTTATGGACTCGTATCGATCTGAAACGTTGCAAGTCCATCACACCTCTTATGTTGAGTGGGATCATTCGTAGACAGCCCGTGACTCTGGACTTGAGCTGGACCAACATCTCCAAGAAGCAATTAAGTTGGCTCATCAACCGACTACCAGGTCAGTGTTTATGTCAGCATGTACTTTAATCCACATCATCTGCACCTATGCAGGTAAGCGCCTTTAAACCTCACATGCATATGTTTGGTTGCAGGACTGAGGGTGCTCCTCTTGTCTGGCTGTTCCTGGGTGGCTGTTTCGGCTCTGTGCACTTCTAGTTGTCCTCTATTGCGTACTCTAGATCTGCAGTGGGTTGAGGGGCTCAAAGACCCCCAGATGAGAGACCTACTGTCTCCTCCCACTGACAACAGACCAGGTAATATAAATAAATGCACACAAGCATGTTCCATGTCACCAACTTTGGGGATCCAAATTCTTACATATTTATTCCATATACCAATATTGTATTCTCCACCTGTCTTTTGTAACAGGCCAAATGGACACACGCAGCAAATTGCGGAATGTTAATGACCTGCGTATGGCTGGTTTGGACGTCACAGACAGCTCTTTGCGTCTCATCATTAAAAATATGCCTCTGCTCCAGCGCCTGGACTTAAGTTACTGCAATCATATTAATGATCAGTCAGTCAACCTGCTGACTGCAGCAGGAACCACCACTAGAGACTCCCTAACTGATGTCAACCTCTCTGGTAATTGCATTGTTCAGATTATTCAATCACTACTTCAATTTCAGAATAGCTGATTTTGTGGTTTCATCTGATGCTGTTTCATGTGCCTTCTCCACCAAAACTGTGCCAAAAAAAACAACTAACTAACACATCTAACGAATGATAACACATCTAACTAATGGTCATTACCACTTGGTATTCACAACAACGTAGTCTTGCTAGATATGTCACCGTCATTAAGATAGATGCAAAATTTGTAAATTACAGTTTGTGGGCAGGGTACATAATAGCATAATCGGTTGCATAATCAGTTTTTTGTTTAGGTCTCAAGTTAGTATAAAGCCAATACTAACCATTTTGGTGGAAAGAAGTTGGAAGTTTGGTGGAAAAAGTTTGATATTGTCATATTAAATTAATAACTTTTCTATTTTTAATATCTAGTTTTAGTCTAGTGCTGTAAAACTAACTTCCTGCTTTTTAATCTTTAAGTTCTTTCTCCTTAGTGTGTAACAGGGTCACTGATCAGTCACTGAGCTACTTCAAACGCTGCGGAAACATTTGTCGCATTGACCTGCGCTTTTGCAAGCAGGTGAGTGGGCAAGCATGCGAGCGTTTTATTGCTGAGATGTCTGTCAGCGTTCCTTTCCAACTGCAAGAGGATAAACTGCTCCAAAAACTCAGCTAGTTGCGCTATACAGCACCCTCTAGTGTCTGGGAGGAGGCCACCAGTCTAAAATGATACTATGTATCAGGTGCACTCTGAATTACTGAAAAATTACTGAAACTGGAAGCACTGCATCATATGTCTGTGGACAAAACATTGTTGGCTCCTTTTAAACTGGACAATAGGGGGAGATGTAGTGTGCTTAAAGACCCACAATACTGTCCCTGTTCTGAATGGTATATTCTGAAGATAGACACTTCACTGGGCAAATCTTTATATCTTTGGGAGATTTATACTGGTTTGATGTCAGGAGATTGTATTGTAAATATGGTTAAAAAAAAGCTGTCTTGTAAAAGGTGTTGTGATGGAAAGTAAAGAATTCAGTGGACACATATAAAACATTAACATACTCTTTGGATTTAAAAAATACTTAATCCATAAGAGCTCAAGCATGATTGTACTCTATATAAACCCTTCAAACTGTTGTACAAAAGATGTATCAGTTGAGATTATTTGTGTGATTATATTTGGTTCAGTACTGGTTATATGTATTGTTCTCTAATTTTTATATAATGGATTTTGTTAAATCTTTCTGCAATCTGTTTTATGTTTTCATTATCGGAATGCTTCACTCTGAACGTTTTTGCAGTCATGAGTTTTGACTGCTCAGTTTATTTCTTAAAGTACTTGCTGTTCTAATCTCAGAACAGATTTACAGTAGGTGTGATATTTGTTCTTTCAAGGTCTATTTATAAAACAGTGCCATACACCATCTGTGTTGTGCTACACAGTGTTAACAGGCAAGCCTTCAGCTATCTAAGTATGTTTCACAGATATGCCTGTGTAGAATGTTGTGCTTCAGTATCTCTATTTAAAGATGTTAAACCAAACAAATTGCTGAGTTAGATGGTTAACTTGAATATTCAGTGAATTTTTGTCCTTAATTTATCTTAAATTGTTAGAATATGCTTACTGAATAGACTGTAAACAAATTGCAAAGATGATACATAATTATTATTATATAATCCAGCTAGCTCAGCACTCTTGTTTTGAACAACACAATCAGGTAGTTCTGCATTTTCTCAAAGAGGCCAAAAAAGACTTTACTTTGCTGAAAGTCTAATCAGTATTTGTCTTTAAAAGCCATTACATTTGTGCTTTATTCCTTCCACAGTGATTATTATTGTAAAATTGTAACTGTGGTGATGACAGATAATATTATTGATGTGTAGTATTGTAAGTTTTGTCTCAGGAATGTGATGAGAAAAAGAGGGAGCCATTTTGATCCAAGCCACATACTTGTACTACTATAAATTAAGGCATTATTTGCCATCTAAAACACTCAGATGTACCTTTGGCTATTTATATTTGTATGTCATTTCAAAAATTATTTACCGTAATGGAATATTTCATATTCATTTTAATTAAGAGGAACCAGAGAAACTATCAGTATTGTACAAATATCTGAGACCACACAGAATTGGACATTTGCGGTCCATCTTTTTGATTGGTGTTTGATTGGAGGAAATACCATTACCCTTAAATGCTTACAATATTTACTTCTAGCAGACATATTTTAACATTCCTCCTCAATATCATTTGGAATTGACATCTAGTTGCAAAATGTTCTGTTCCGATACCTACGTCAAGAAAAACTTGACGTAGGTCAAAAATAATGATTTTACAGGTTCTTTAAAGCTCAAAATAAAGGAAATAATGAAACGGTACAATTCTCAGCATTTTTATTTAGTACCACAAGGGTAAAAACTCAATGCTTCATCTTCTTTGTTAGTTCTATATTAAAGTAACTGAGCAGCCAACCAAAAAAAGATCAAGTCAATTTTTTAAGAAAAATAAATATCTGAATAAGTATCTGAATAAGCATACACTGATGAAGGGATGAAAACTGTCATAAAAGGTTAAACAGGGATGTAATGAATCTGAATGCACACTAAAATGTGAACCATATCCCTTACAATCTAAAGAAAGCAAGGCTGATATTGCTGTGATGTATGAATGAGAAAGCATTAGGGCCTTTTTTGTGCAGCTGTTGCATGTCAGTGCTATGGAGAAAGCCATAATGCAGCTCCATAATGCTGAAATAATGGTGACTGGAACAATGGTGGAAATGCGTGAACTGTACGGACTGCACAAGCATCAAATGCACAGTGTTTGATCATTAGCTTGTTCCCCCATCAGATTCACAGTACACTAGGGCTACAAAAGGGTAAATCCAAACACACATTCCAGCACTAACACCAATGGGAAAGACTACGGCACATTGGAAACATAAAATGCACCTTATTTGGCACCTAAATAACATCTCTTCAACATGTGCATCATTTTAAGTTATTATTTTTCATTGACATAAAATACACTATTTATGATGATTTTGGGCTCACTTTTGTCATCAGATAATTCTCATCACTCACACAACTGACTTAGAAACAGATTTACAGGCTGAATTTTAAGTCATGTACAAGCACTCAAAGTCGCCTGACCAACTTCTGTCACTGGCACAAAGAGCCCACAGAGCTGCAGAGACTAAGAAACCAGCCAAAGGCTTCAACAAAGCAAGCACGTCATATTATTACAATAGAGAAGAATGGTGAATCTCGAGAAGAATGACCTGCTGTGGACTCAAAATGTGTTTCTGTGAACACGGTCATTGTCATTTTATGTTACCAGTGTTCAGTGAGGGGGTACAATGTTGCTCATAGCAACTGAAAAACAGTTTTCAGAAACCCAGAAGGTTTCAGCAACAGTTCAAGCAGAGAAACATTCACATATTGCAACTAAAAAAAGCAACAAGAACATCTGGTTCCTTTCAAGACAGGACCATCCTGAGATATGATGTATTGTTTATGTATGATGATGCTTTTTTTGTTCATGTTTGCATTTCTCACAATGCTGTGAGATGCGCGAGCAGAATGTCTTCAGAGCTGTTGGACGTCAGGTCAAGGCTGTGAACAATTGCATATTACAAATCCTCTTTAAAGAGCTTGTGGAATGTTTTTTTCTATTATTATTGAAGCATTTGTGCATGAAAAATCCATTGTGGACCACTGTCTGAAGTATGTGTTCCTTGAGGTTTTCATGAGAAATTCATGAAAAATTAAGCAGAGATTGTCTTCTACTTTCAATCAATCAGGACAGGGGCACTTGAGGGGCACGTCTGCCCGGAGGCTGTGATGCGATGCGTTCTGCAGGTGGAGCAATTGTTTTCATTGGACTAATGGCAGTTCTCCAAGCAGTATTAAGACTTAAAGACGTGTATGGCCCTGATGACATACTGTCTGCATATGGGGCATTCGCTCATGCGTTTCCCGCATTTAGTGCAAGTGACCATATGACCGCATTCCAGCAGCACGCAGTCGATTACAGCATCCATACAAATGCGACACAGGTTGTCGTCATTGGATAACTGCGGCTTGCAACCATCTGCAGTAGGAAATAGGAAAGACAGAACTATTAAACGTAAAGACAGGACCTGGTGTATCTGCAGACCAACTGATGCATCCATGTTGTATCTATTTATGATACATCTGATGAAACACTCAAACATTTGAATTTTGCAGTTCATAAGAACCCTAATAACAACAAAACAGTACAACTTTATGAAGGGATGAAATGGGGGAATGGGGGTTAAACATAATAGCAGTTGCATTCTTTAACCCCAAACCTTACCAACAAAATGTGGACTGTCTTTGACATTGACACAAAAAAGTTTATTCTGATTTATTATAACTAAAGGCAGTATACATGGCTCTGACTGCCTAAACAAACACACCTGACATTTTTTTTGAAAGTACATGCTGTCTGTTAATGGCAGTGGCCATGCAGGGAGGGAGGGGGTTGTAGTGCAATGACATCACAAACTGTAGTGCAATGGTGGGTGTGACCAGGTAACATTTCCACCAATCGCAAGCCTTACCTCCAATTTCACCATTGCAGATAGGAGGGGGATAAGCTACCACTTAAGTGGGAGGAGCAAAGCACAGCTATTAGATAGCATCTGACTTCCTTTGAGCTATCTTAATTATGTCTCCTTAAACTTACAGAACATTCATGAAATACACTAGTCCTCAAAAACAGCATTTACCAGATTAACTTGGTTTCTGTTTTAGCCCAGGGTGAAAGCCCACTCAATCTAGTACTAAATGCGTTTTAAAGAACTGTTCTTCAGCCTATTCTCTAACCTAGGTCAGATTATGAAATGAAATGTTTTCATACCTGCAGTGATGGGGTTGCTTACATTCTCCACTGGAAAGAAGAGGAAAATTTGTAATTTTGCTTCACAGCACAGCAAATACGGATCAGCATTCTGACTTGCACTCACTAGATTTGCGATTCTCCTCATTTTCCCTGTAAAGTCTCCTGACACGCTCTACCAGCTCCCACTTTTCACAGCAGCCAGAGAAACTCACAAAGTTCCTGGCTAGGATCTCTTTCAGCTGTCGTACGGTCAGTTGCTCCACATCATCGAGGCAGGACAGGTCTGAGAGAGAGGCCCGGCCCCGCCGACGTGTCTGAGGACTCACCTGACGATACCAGGGAATTATAAAGTATGAGCACATGGCCCCAAGCCATATTTTAAAAATATATATGTCATATAGAACAAAATATTAAACCATAAAGTACAAATTACACCATTTAACCATGCGTCAGCCTTGCAGGAAGTAACTTACCTCTGGTGTGTGCTCTGTCTGGTCAAGGTTGAGGAGCGACACTGAAGTGGAGTCCTCAATATCCTGTCAGTAACAAGTGTTTACACTTAGCTTTATTACCATTTATTTACCACTGACTGCCTCAATTAAACACGTAGCTTTCAGTTTCTATATCATTTTAAATCTTTCTTGTGGAGTATGTATAAAAGGAGTCAATGTTGTTGTAAACATTTTAATGTTGAAACAGTAAACATAGCCATGTTTAGAGATTGTAATCATTTGGACACACCTGATTGGTGGACTCTGAGCTGTTGCTCCTACTGATTGGTTCTCCTTGAGCTGGGGAAAGTGCAGAGAGAGGGGAAGAGGGCTCTTCAAGTGAAGGGGGTGGGCTATAAAGGGGACGTGACTGAAGAGAGGGCGTGTCTGGGTCATCCTCACTCTCTGCACCTTGGTGACAAAGCACCAAGTCCACGAGATCTTCCTTCTCCCTATATTGAAAGCATTTCAAAATCATTTCCACAACTTAGAATACACAAAAAAAAACACTTTAAACACTACTGGCTATTTTATACATGCCTGCATGTATCAGTGTTAATGTTGCGTAGTGTAAGGTACTGCCGCAAGTCTTTGACGCGCAGACGCATGAGCAGAGGGCGCTGGAACGCAGTGCCCTTCAGGAGATGACAGGTTGTACACCTGCGTAAGTTTTCCTGAAGTATGGAGCACAGCGAACAGAAACTCTTCGTACAGTCACAACAGATGTGCTAGGACACAAGAAGTTCATGACCCTTATTTGAAAATACAAGCTTGATGAAAGGACAACAGACAAGACTGTAATACAATTCGTAACACAATTAATCATCTTTAACTTGTTTACACATAGAATTTTTGCATGTCTACCTACCCTCCTTCTAAAGACAGAGAAGGCTTGCCCACAGGCCTGACAGAGAAGACTGGTGTTGCTTGAGTTGGCAGGGGGGTATGTAGAGTATCCTGCAGTGGGAGCAAAACGAAACGGCCCAGCACCTGCTCCAAAACCTGGCTGCTGTCCTCTCACGGCCCCGGTACCCATCACCTCATTCAGCAGACCACAGCATGATGCCCACATAGACGAGGCCCCTGCCTACACAGAAAGTATAGGGAGCAAACAACTCCAGGTTTAACATAGAAAAGTATACACAAAACAAATAAAAACATTGCTCTGTTTTTCTAAAGGTCTGACATCTCAACTACATGTTCATTCAAAAATGGGCAATGTGGGATGGTTTTGAAAGCCATCCAACTATGTCTGGAAACAATTACTTTTTTTGCCATTTTATTTAGACAACAATAACTACACAACACACTAACGTACAAAAAAGATGTTTTCATAACATTGAGAAGGTCTATGTCATGACCACCATCAATAATAATCCTTTGAGGTTACATCAAAATTAAACATCCACCATGCAGGTGGTGTTTCTACACATAGGTGATGTAATTGCTGTGGAACACAGTTTTATTTCCCCACATTTTCTGAGTCATTCAGAATGTCCTGCCC
The DNA here is from genome assembly GCA_036877525.1 of Chromobotia macracanthus. Lineage (NCBI taxonomy): Eukaryota > Metazoa > Chordata > Actinopteri > Cypriniformes > Botiidae > Chromobotia > Chromobotia macracanthus. Next base: position 5,322,167 of record JAZGTH010000002.1, read on the forward strand.
TGAAATAGCTCCCATTGACTGGGATCAATCTCATTAGAGGTGGATGAAAATAGGGCTAAGCTATAACGAAGGATTAGTGTGCTTTAAATGACTTATGACTGCAGCTAGTCAGCTGATACTCAACAGAGAGTAACCATGGTGTTTTTATTTTCGAAGGAAGCCAACAGGATAATCAACTCCCAATTGTCTTTGTGTTGCCCAAAGCACAGTAAAGAATCTATCCTGTTGCTGGGTCTCACCTCTCAGCAAATCACAACATGAGTTGATAAATAAACAAATATCACTGACCATTGCATGTAACCATTTAACAGTGAGATATTAAATATGCATACCCCAACAGCTAGATCTGGACTGAGATACAAATATTTAGTACATGGAAAATCAGTGCCAAACAAATAAACTGTATGCAAACATACAATTACAGGTTACTGCTAAACTAGAGAAACTGTCACTTAATGAACCAACATCAACACACGCAAGCACATTATTTCTGCTAGCATCATTTACAGCCATTAGATAAGCAAGTTTCAAGCATGTCGGATAGAATGGAAGATTACCTTCATAGCAACTCCAGGAAACCACAGGGATTCATCCAGTTGTATGTTAATGCGGTCCGGCCATTATTATGAACAGCATGTATTTGAGCTAACTCATTTTCAGTCTACAGCCTCCCCAAGAGCGCTATGCAACGGCAATTACATGCTGCTAGCCAATCACAGCTGTGGATGGGCTGTGACGCATTTCCAAAAGCCAATCATCTCTTACCTTCAGTAGTGCAGCGGAAGTTCGTGCAGATGGAGTAATGTTTCTTATTTGCTGTATAAATGACCAGTTATGGAGTGAAATCGCTTTGACATTGATTTGAATAAAATAAATTATTTGAATTTTAGCATGATCATTTTTTTTGCCCCATTTTACCCCCTGTTAGTATTTCAATATGACTAATTTACGGATTTTATGTTTTATGTCTGAACTTCACTGACCTGAAAAGTTACCTGCATCACCATCAGCTGAGTTGTACAACATAGAAAATGATTACATAGTTGAGCACTGGAACACTCCTTTTGTAGTGATTATTAAAGGATAAACTGGCCCATGATCTGTTTGTGTATATTTACAAGCCAGGTTATTGTCAGGTTATTGTTTGAAGGGCGTTGTTGCAGTTTCAGCAAATTTCAATTCTTAATTGATAACTGCTTTCTCTTTGGATAACTTTACCTTTGGTCATCATAGCAGGGCTTTATGTTAAAGAATGAATTTTGTTCTGTATTTATTCTAAGGCTTTACACGTAAAACATACAGTCGTAGTCACAACTTTTCAGCTGCCAAAGTTTTCTTCTCAGGGAACAGACGTATGAGTATAAATGAAGGTTCTGAGCTTTTCTAAAGAAAATGTGATTTAATGTAACGGTCATATAAACATTCTCGCCATTGGTGCCCTCTGGCGTATGCCAACGAAATATCGTTTGTGCTTGGAGTACAGTTCAATCGATGTATCTGCACTCTGTGGTGCGTCCTAAAACGCGTTCGGATTCTCTGAGTTCTGTAATGCGCCCTGAAACGTAACCGGAACCGGAGGGTATTTTGAAGAAAGGCGTCCGGGGGTGATGCATGTGAAGATTTCAGCTATCATTAGAACTTAACTTAAATATAGGTTTTCAGATTTACATGTGAAAAAGCAATTCCGTAGCATTTTCCTTCATTTCAAACGTCTTTACTTACGTCTAGACGTTTGAATTAATATCAATGCAATGTAAGCTAATGCATTTTAACTTAATCAACAAACTCCTCATTTATTAATGTTAATTAAATAATTAGTTGCATTGATCTACTTCTAAACTGAAGTATAGACAGGTTTGATTTTCCTGCAATGGCGAGTGTGCATGAAAGTTTGTATTTTAATCCTATGATGACAAATGGGGTTGTTCATGCAAACATATTCGGTATTAAGGACTGGGTCACTCCGTATAAGATTGCGGTATTGTATTTACTCTATGAGATGTCAACAACTAAACCAATGGCGCTTTTAGACAGAAGACGCCTTAACAAACTCATCCTACCTTTGCAACAGGTATGTATAGTTCATTGTAAAGGGGTTTACGCTTAGAAACACTGTGTAGAAACAGTTATACAGCAGGTGTCTATGTGATGTCCAGGGTCCGGATTTACCCCTGGAACAGTTTCTTAAGACAGTGGAAGAGTGCTGTGCTCGGATGGTCAGTGTTGTGAAACTCAGGTATGATTCTTCTCTTTGTTACTGTCTTGTTTTCTGTAGTTTCTGTAGTGTTAACCATTTATAACATCAGTACTTTATTTTCAGGTTGTTTTTAATGGCTGATGGAGAGTTGCAAGACATGGAGCATTTCTTTTCTATTCTACCAAATGCTTTCAATGATTCAGAGGCATTCAAAACCAGTGTTGTAGGTATGAATATTGTATTTGTATCAGGGCCATAACCACGTTGGGCACTGAGGGGAGCATGTTTCCCCTGGAATTTAAATGACTTTTTGCCAGAATCATTAATTATTATAGTAATTATAGTATTATAGTAATCATTAAAAAGTGCTTACAACCTTGTCTTGTATAGTAATATGCTGTTCACACTTAAACCCTCTTGATCTTTTTCTCGCTGTCTGTCTAGGTCTCTTCATGCGTCAGATGCTGCTAGCCTATAATAAACTGTCTTTTAGTCAAGTGTATAAGTTGTACAAATCCCTGCAGCAGTACTGCCATCGTGGAAACCAACCTGAGCTGTCTGCCCTGCCTGCCGAAGACATGGAGCTGACGAGCAACGAGAACCACAGTGTTGACTGTATAGACAAAGTGGAGCTGGATACAGCATCTTTGCACCAGTCTGAACTGAGGTCAGAAAATATTCCTTTTTTTATTCATGGATTTTAACTGGAGTTATGTTCATTGCATGGGAGTAGACCTGACTGTAGGTGTGTTTTCTGTTTTTGTCATAGGTCTGATGAGACACAAGGTCCGTTATCTCAGAAACAGGCAGAATACTTTCTTGCACGACAGGTTTGTTGTGCCTGTTTTTTTAGAATAATATCAGGATAATATATTGTAATACAATCTCAACTATTTGCTCTGCTTATTTGAGAGTTCCAACCATCACAATAAATTCCACTTTGAGATGCTAGTGGTGAAGAATTGGCACAAGTTACCCTCCACTTAAGTTACCCTTCACCTAAGAAGAGGTTTGGATTTCATGACAGAAGTCCAATTTGTTTATGTAGCAAGATTTTGTTTTCCCTCAGGCATACCTGCTGAAGAATGACGAGAACAAGGCCATGTCTCCAGCTAAGCTACAGGATGAGCTCAACAACATCCTCAAGTTCAATCCTGACTTTGCTGAGGCTGTGAGTCATATGCTCTTCTAAAAGAAAATTGTTTTGGTGCTTCCCCTTAAAATAAGTGCTACGATGGTAAAATAATACTGTGCCACATCCGAATAGTAATAACAGTGAACATTCACTACAGTATTAACTTGGTACTTAAGTGAACAGTGTGATGTTACTGTAATATATCCATGGTGCCTAACAGAAACACTTAAACACACTTAAAGTTATTAGTTAAACACGTTTATACTAATAACTTTCTCTGTTTATGCAGCATTACCTCAGCTATTTGAACAGCATGCGAGTGCAGGATATTTACATCTCCACTCACAGTCTTCTCCATTATTTTGACCGCCTCATTCTCTCTGGTGGTGAGGGCAAAAGCAATGGAGAAGAAGGCTATGGCCGCAGTCTGCGTTACGCTGTCCTGAATTTAGCAACCCTGCATTGCCGTTTTGGACACTAGTGAGTATATGTTGTCCAGATCATGCTTAGGCTATTACATTGTGTTAGAAGCATTATAATTTTGGTAGTGAATTTTGGTAGTTTTTTTAGCCTTTAAACTGGGCACTTGTGTAGCTATATCATTTTAACTGATATTTGTATGCTGATTTCAATGATTGTATGTGCAGTCATCAGGCTGATCTGGCTCTGCAGGAAGCTATTCGCATTGCACAGGAAGCAAACGACCATGTGTGTCTCCAGCATTGTCTGGTAGGTGCATTTTTCTCATATGTAGCTTTGCTGTGAATTATGCTGTGAAGATTATTAGAATCAGCATTAATATATACAAACTGTCTACATTGTAACATGTTTTACATGAGAAAGGTTACCTAAAACTACCTAAACTGTCCAATTTTGTGTTCTAGAGTTGGCTGTACACACTAGAACAGATGAAAGGATCTGATAGTGTTGTACTGACCGAAGACTCTGTGAAAATCGCTGCCCACTTTTGTCTCCCTGTAAGTAGCTGTTGGGACAGAGCCTTTATAATCATCACGAAAAGTTTGTCTTATTGTTTTGATCTGAAGCCATTATATTGTGAAAAAGCTCCCTCATTTTTTGCAGTATTTAGCATCTCTGGGCATTCAGTCCTCGGTCCAGCAGGGAGCAAAACAGGGCATGCCGGCCAACAAGCTGCTAGATGCCCTGCGGGGGACAGACATCATGCACTGGAAGCAAAGCCTCTCTGAGCTAATAGAAATTAGCCTGGCCCAGACCACCTCCATATGGAGGATGTATGGCAAAAGGTCAGACCTTTAACCTGAATAGATATGGCTAGTTAAATCAACATTGTGAAATCTTATTGGTCTGTCATATAACATCAAATGTTTTGATTGGCTGTGAAGTAGTGTAGGACACAGTCTGGAATGTAATGATGGTTTGTTGTGTCAACCATCACTGTTTTATTGCTTTAACAGTCAAATGTGAATGATATGCTTGATCTATTTTGCGTTGAATTCAGTTCACATACCATGTTCCTGCAGCTCTACAGTTTGTGTTGTGAGTATAATGGGCTTTTAAAGCAGCTGAATCCTCTTTGTGTTCTCTGTAGCACTATGGCACTCCAGCAGGCTCAGCTCCTGCTGAACATGAACAGTCTGGAGCCGGTGAACTTTGGTGTGCAGCAGAACAACACAGAACCCTTCACTGTCGTCCTCTGCCACCTGGCAGAGCTCCATGCTGAGCAGGTGCCTGATATCACATCTGCCACACTGTATCTGAATGTATGAAGTCCAAATACAGCTCTGCATTTGTTGAATCAGCTGGCTTGTTTCTGAATGTTTAATGTCAGTGTGCAGTTTGTTGGTATTTAAAGAAGGTGTAATGTACAGTCAGACAGTTATTGCAATATTGATTTGAGATTTAACTATTTATTATTTTGAACTTTAATATGTGAAACATTTAAGCAGCACTGTTAAAGCAGCCTGGTCTGAACAGTCTGACATCCCTTGACGTGTGGGGGTTATTAAAAGAACATCAGACTGCTGGATGCCACGACTGACCAATTAGAATGTTTCTTTTGTCCATCCTCAGGGCCTGTATAATGTTGTGAGTGACATCATGACACACCTAAAGCAGCAGTTTCCCCCTCATACTCAACACGCCAAGGTCAGCCAGGTCCAAACACAACATAGGCTTGATCACCATTCACCAAAAAGCAGCAACTTGTATAACGTATGTGTTTTGTACTTGAACAGCTGTGGATGCTCAGTGATCTGAAAATTCAGTTTGAGAAAGCTATGCATGATGGGAAATACCATTTGGCTGAACCTCACGTCACAGCAGTCTCTGCTTTAAACACCACAGAAGGATTGTACAGGTATGGGCAGAATACTGCGAATACATTGTACTCCTTTAGCAGCCTGAATTAAGTGTCTGTGCCTGTGATTAATGTGTGTCTGCAGGAAAGCCCAGTTACTGAAAGCTTTGAATCAGACGTCTGAGGCCTCTAAGATTCTACAGCAACTGCAGCAGCAATGTGAGAAGACTAAGAACACAGAGATGATTATCAAGTAGGTGTTTATGAATAGGCAGATTTGTCAATATATGTGTGTGTATCGAGATTGTAAAAAAGTGTGTTGTTGAAGTCATACTGCACCCTGCATGTTAATCTCTGTATTTGTGTGGTAGGGTGATGCTGGCCTCTGCAGAGCTCCACTGGGACTCATCGGGTTTCGCGACAGCTCTGCCGTTACTGTTACAGGCTCTCACGCTGTCGCACAAACACAACCTTCAGAGTCTGGCATCAGAGACTGTCTTACACCTGGCATTTACACAGGTACACACCACAATCTTTTAATTCTGCACTCAGACATGTCTTAGAATGACAGGTAGAAGTATCAACAGTAGAGATATAAAATCATTTTGTTTACCTGTTATCATCCTGCATTATTAATGAATTTTTCAGAGATTATTCTATCATTCTCTTTACAGCTAATGTTGGGGATGCCTGAGCAGGCCCTAGTGCTGGTGCAGGATGTGTTGGAGTCAGTGTTAGCTCATGGGGCTCTGATAGACAAGGGCAGGGCTCTGGTACTTGCTGCTCGCTGTCAGATGGCCCTGGCAGGGACTGCTGCACAGGAACACAAACTGCAGGGTAATGAGTCATGCTTTTCACCCATCACACTGTTTAAAGGCATTTCTGTATTTTCTGATATTAAGATCATAGAGTCTTTATAGAAGGACGGATTTTTTTTCCTGCAGCTATGGAACTAGCCGTGCACACATTGGATGAAGCAGCTGTGTATTTCTCTCGCCTTGATTGTAAGGAGCGCATGAGGGATGTGTACTACCTGCAGGCACGCATGTATCACACACTGGGCAACGTCTCCCAACGCAACAAATGTGCCATGCTTTTCCGCCTCCTAGATCAGGAGCTCCCGTTGTCTGGAATGACTGTCGTCAACCGTCTTTAGACAGATGTCATTGTTCAGCTGACATAGAACATACAATGATTTATGATTTGTAGGTTGTGCCATACATATGAAGTGTGCATACTAAAAATACATTTTTTATATATACTGTATCTGTGTCCTTGAAGTTCTTTTACATTTCACACGAGAAATGGTAAACATTTTCAATCAAAATAGTTATACAGTTATTATAGGTATAAGGCATAAAAATATTTGAAATATTAAACTAATAGATGCATTTGAGGTTTAGTGTGAATATGGTTTTCCTATTTTTAATGTATGCAGAGTTATAGATTTATACTGGCAGTCACCATACCGTTTCACCACTTGTTGCTTAAAACCTAACGAAGGACGAGAAAGAAACGCAGAAGTAAAAAAGTTAATGGGACGTAAGCGAATGATCTAATTACGCCCATTTTAATGACCTTACGTTTTTTTACATTTATTCTTAACCCACTTCTGGTCTTGATTATGATTATGACTGCTTATGAAATCTCGTTTTAATCCACGTTTTTACTGTCATGTGTAATAATGATGCATTGAATCCCACCTTCTGCCGATGCACTATCTTCTGCTCCCAACATGGGGGCGCTTGGGGGATACCCCACCAAATCATCTGCCTCCAGAGCCAGACTCTTAAAGGTATTACTCAGTGTAGCCGTGTGCATGGGCTCCATGTATCTACTACAGAGTAAACTACAGAGTAAACTACAAAGATCGCGAAAACACAAAGATTTCCACTCGTATGAAGTCAAGGACGCGAGAGGAAAGATCGTTTCACTGCAGAAGTATCGGGGGAAAGTAATCTATGCAGTTCAGTTATACAAAAACGGTTGTTTTAAATGGTCAAACTTGTCATTTTTAGGACCTCAACGATTGCATTATTGTGGTAATATGCCTTGTGCAAGTGTAATTCATAAAGTGTAATTCCTTCAAATTCATCACAGGTAGGCAAATGCTGAGAAACAGTCTTCCACAATGTTGTATTAATGTAAACTGATGACACCGTTTACACACTGTCCCTGATGATTTGGTTTTCAGAAAATGTGTTTCTTGGGCTAAGTGCAGAACTGTTGCCCATAGGGAGACAACCAGGGATATTATCCAAGGTCTTGTGATGTGGGACCCACTAAATTTCTGTGTGCTATAGCCTACTCAATGGATCAAAGGCCCTAAGGTTTTGTTTTTGGCCCTATTCATTTTAGTGATCCCCTGGATATGCATAGTAAAGCAACTCACCTCTGATTTCAAAATAGAAGGCATTCTTAAATACCTTAAGAAACGAATATAAGTATGCTAATATACCATTGTTTAAGTCTTATACATTTCTTTCTTTTTGGAAGAGTGCCATAGCACTTGTGAAGAATATCATCCTGAAGAAAAGGCAGGAACTATGATGGACATAAACCTCCTCAAAGTCTTAAAAATATTTTCTTTTAATGGGCATGTTTAAGTGCATATCAGTCCTTGGTGGCAAAATCTTGAGGCTTTCTGTGTGTCAGAGAATTAAGTGTTTGGGGTTATGTGGATAAAAGTAAAAACAGACATGTGGTAAAGACCTGTCTTTCTCTGTTTGGATTTTGTACTGATTCAAAATATGAAAAACAAAACACCTCATGTCTGTATCTTTTATATATTTCAGGCCTTTGATAAAGCTTGATGGTTTAGCGATATTTAAAGATGCATTCATGCAGGTTTAAAGTACTTTTTTCTGTTAAAAGAAAACCATTGAAAAAGCATAACTTAGATAATGTATGCAACGCTTTAGGAAGATATTCCAGATAAATACATACTCAGTTTTACATTGTTATTGCAAAAATGTTGAAACTTGTGGTTTGGGTAAAATGTAACTTGATGGTTCTGTATAAAATATATCGTCTTAATTGTGAGGATGTCAAATGATTGACAAAATTCACGTTTACAAAAATAACAGTGAAAAACATTTAGACTTTATGTGCAGGTAAACATTTAATTGTATTGGGCTCTTAGGTCAGTGTTAACCATTAGGAAAACAACTCTGGGTCTCGGACTCATTAGAACATACATGGCGTAGACCTTATTTTTACATTATAATTAAATTTTTTTGTTTTTTTTGGTTTTTTTTGTTTGTTTTATTATTAAATTAACATTATAAATATGTCTGTAGTGAGCTGTACAAGTTCTACAGACAGTCTGTAATGTGACCATGCACATATTTTATGTTCCCATGTTAATTTCATTACTTATGAAATTAACCGTGAGGCGCAATTAATATTTTTGTCCACTAGATGGCAAAATCGTACAATCTCTCGATAGATTAGGTTAAAAGACGTTACATGCAGAAAATAAAAACAAATTGTATGACAGTTTGTTATAGTATATGCATAATATAGTGTAGAATATATGCAGCGCATGCAATGTGTTTATTATTTAAATATATATATATATATATATATATATATACATTGTAATATGTACGAGGCTACTATCTATGAGCAATGCTTTTTAGAATACTCTTTTTCAAAGGCAGATTACAGTATGTAAAACATTCATATAGAAATGTTTTTATGTAAATGTATCTGCATAGTGTTTATAGACCGAACTTTTGTTAGTCTAAAGATTGTCACAGAGATTTAAGTGAAACCAATTTGCATTCTATAGTTTGACGTATTGCTTTGTCCCATAGTTCTTGCTTTTGTCCCATGTGTATTTATTGTTTAATGTTTTAATAATTTGATTTGGTCTAGCTGGATTTTGTCCTGAAGGCACATCTCTTAGAACAAGAGGTTATACTTCATTTATAACTGTGTGACAGAGTACAAAAGCAGAAAGAAATGGGCTCTCAAGAGACAAAGAGATTTAGCACTCAGCCTGTAGCAATCACCTTCCCTGTCTTCGGGTTTATTGGTTTTAGTCTGACCCAGCCAATCCATCACAGTTTATTAGGTCTGGCGTCATTAGAGAAACACTCTGTATCAAATGTACCAAGTGTCCAGACAAATGGCGGCATCCGTTCTTAAGCTTCAAGTTCAGCCTGGTGGGTTACTGCTGTCTGACTGTGTTCTGACATTTTGTGAACTCTGATCAAAAGGCCCCAGATCACATTGACAGCACAGAATACCCTATTAGGTGCACCGTTGGCCAAAAAACTCCACAGGAACTTTAAAGGCCCAACGTAATGCATGAAAATGATATGCAAACTATTTCCTCGTCAGCGTGTCAGTAAAAGTAAAGAAACAGCTAGCAATAAAATGTATCTTTGTTATTCAGAGATTCATATGGTAACTATATTAATACAGTGACTTTGTTTAGGCTTAGCCAGGTAAAACACTATTTTTATTAAAACTTTGTTTACAGATAATAGTCATTCTATTATGATTTTTTAAAAACTATACTAAATAGAAGTGTAATATCAGTTTGGTACGTATGAAGTAGTTTCCCTTAAGAACAAGCACAAATAAATTGAATACATAGCTGCTTACTTTAGTCTATGAACTATCTTTTTACCATTGTCTATTTTTATCGTGGTTTGTTTAGCCATGGGATGGCAGACGAGTATCCTTGAAAAAATATTGTTCAGCAGTAACAAAAGTCTGTATGCTTGTCACATGAACACCACAACATACATAATTCTCAAGATTGTTTCGTAAGCTGTTACAAGGTCACTGTTTGCACAGTTGTAACAGACCAAAACAGTCTGCACTGACAGTAAAAGGCATAACCAGAGCTGAGAACTGTTGTTTAACATACAGTCTTATACACATCACATAAACACACAGACAAAATCCAAAGAAGCTCAGCTCCATATTTTATTGGAGCTGGACATCTGCCTTCTGTTTTATGTATCTTCATAGATGTGTAAAGCTACAAATTGCAATCTGTAATTTTATTTTTGTTTAAAATAAACAAACAAAAAAAACATTTATTGAACAAGTACATAACAAATCTGTGTTTAAAACTTTGCCAGTAAGTTTATAAATGTATAAATTGAGCTGCTGGGTCGGATTTGCAGGAAATGTCTGCTTAAGTTCAACATACATACATAAAGTAACCTGCAATTTTATGTTTCAAACACTGATGGCGATAAATAGGCAAAAGATAGGATTGAAGCTTTAAACATTAGTAAACAATTTGGGGTGTTTTAAACAGACAGTTCATTGTTTATTTTCCCACATCTATTCCAAACCTGCATGCTATATTCCTGCCTTCTGAAGCCATATGATAGCTTTGCATATTTCCTTTGAAAATCTCAGTTTGTTTTACATGAGAGAAGCATATATGTTTGAACATGAGGGTGAGTAATGAATGACAGTTTACATTTCTGAGTAAACTGTTCCTTTAATTGTGTGTGTAATATTCCCTTCAGGCTACCACAAATTCTAGCACAACCCACATAATTAAATAAGTTCTCTTCATCGCTTTTGTGCCTTCCAGCACATCAACAGCCTCTCACAAACATTTTCAGTCATCAAACACTCTCTGATTTTCACATCTCTTAAAAATAAACAGGCAAATATTACGCAACCACTATTGGATTATAATAACAAAATTTTATTACAGAGCTGTTGAACAGTCTTTAAAAGCTCAATTTAATACATAAAGTTTGCAGCACAAATCCATGACACAGACAGAGAAAACATACAAACATACACATAAACATAAATAAGCTGCCCTCTAATTAAGAACCAATATGTGAGAGTATTGGTTTGACACCCTGTTAAAAGTTAGAATTGTGGGTATTGAGACCCTGTCATGGATTATAGGAGTCAGTATATGCATAAAGTATATCATTATGCAGGTTAAACACCCCATATAAGCAGGTCACATGACTGGTATTCACAATGATATAGGTATAGGGCCATAACAACAAAAGCAAATATTTATGCAAATATTTCTATTTTTACAATAAGACACTTTAGTGAAGTGAAATTTATTTCAACATGAAAACAGTCCAAATTAATTTCATATTCACTCAAGTTATACAAGATTATATGTTTCACATATTATGTAAATATCTTTTGAGGTCCTGTGGGGATACCTGTTTGGGATATTACATTACTTGTATTATAATAGCCTAGTAAAGTCATCAACACTGAGACAACATTGAGATAACATTAAACAAATACACATTTGGTACATTTAAAACTAATGTGTATATATCATAAACAATGTTAACATTTAACTGTTTGATCATCTGAGCTTTAACTCCAAACAACTGGGTAGTACAGTAACTATTTGGCTCTTTTAGTATCAAAAATTATGGGGAAAAAGGTTTGTGTTACACAGGATGGTAATACTACAATGAGCTGTTGTGTCACACTCTTGATCAAAACACTGGCTAAAGTGCTCAGGTAATCAAAGGCCAAAGAACCATTTTTTCTTCACTCACTGACATTTCAACATGTTGTGTTAAAAAAATCACTAATTACAACCAGCACAGTTTAGCTTAAGGTCCATTTGTCAAAATTACTTGAAATATTTTTGTAGCATGAATGTTAAAGGTAGAATATTGGCTCTCGTCACAACAGCTGCTGAGCGTGATGTTAACAACATTTAATACTTCAGTTTAGTTTACTAGCATGGCTTATTAAGAAATACATGATATCAGAACACATGGAAATAATGCTAATGAACAGGCATAGGAACCTCAATTTATTGGCCAATGCCAGAGTGCCCTCCTGAACTTTCATGAATTGGGGAATGTTAAAAAAAACAGTACATTATCTCTATTGAAAAAAGAAAAATGTATTTGAGAGGTATTTTTAAGAGGTATTCAATGATCTTAAATAAATAAGCATGTTATGAAAATTGTTATTCTTTAAACTTGTATCTTGGCTCTATTCTAACTGTTGCCTTTTATAACTGCTTTGTTCATCATTAGCAGGCAACAAAGGCAGGCCCTGGAAATTCAACAGGGTTACCTTTTTATCACCATTCATAACTACATGACAAGTGATGTGTGGGTAAATGAGTGAATGTTTTGGAAAGGGGGTATGCAAAAGTCTTGGCCTAGCAGTTTTGCCTGCATCACGTGTTGGTAGGTCAGCTGTATAGTCTGTTGAGCTGGTTTCATGGCTTTTGTTGGGAGATTAGTGGAGCACACACATGGTGATAGGTCCATCCTGCCCCAGCAAGGACAGCCTCAGCAATCCAACATTGATAAATACAATCAAACCTAAAAAGACCTTACAAAATTACTACCCACTCCTTCGTTTAAAGCTGGGTTCTCAGAGCTTCTAATACATCATTGGTATGCATCAGCCCGGCCACTGACTGGATTAACACTGGAAGTTTATCATTATCATTTTTCCTCTCAATCACTGGTTCTCCGTGAGAGAAGTCCCCCTCCAATGAACCCACACCTTGTGTCACAGAGCATCACCCACCAACACAGTAAGTCAATAGTGAAGCTTTTGGAGACTTTCTAAGCAGTGTGTTTCACCATTTGCTGTGTTTAGGCAGTTAGCCATCCCATTTGTTACATTAAGTGCTGTGTTATCTCTTTGAATGTGATGGTGTTGGTTCACATATAACCACAATGCGAAATTTATGAAGCCGGAGTGGAGGGAGAAGGTGAAACAGGGTGCTGACTGAGAGAAATGGTGCTGTGAGAGGAGGGATCTTCTGCTTGCACTTTTTCATTCTTTATGATCTTGATTCTATCATTAGGTAACATCAAAAATGATGGGTTCACCTCTCACAGTGGTGAAGGGTAAAACTACCTGAACTTTTCTGTTCTCCAATACTCCAAGGCTCCAAGTCTTCGTCCTCCTCCTCAATTTCTTCATCATCTTCAAAGTGGCTGGGTTCTTCAATAGAGCTCTCCATGTGGTAGCAGTAGGGTTGACCTTCTGTGTACTCATAGATGGTAGGCAGGCTGCTCTTCAGACTACAGCGTCGCCTTAGGGCCACCAAAAGGGGCTGTTGAGAACAAAGGAGACACCCAGATCATCACCTCTACCTATGACAGTAATGCATTCTTAAGTGGTTTTGTCATCCAATTGAAAATGCTGGCTAGAAACATATTTTTCCTCAAGAAGATGGTAAATAAGCTGGTTTGACCATTGAAACATTCCTTGAACAACAAAGGATGCTGATTTGAAATAGCATCCAACTTGGCGAGATCATGCAATGCTATACGCAGAAATTCATGTCATGTTTGGAAGAACTTAACAATTTAGACCTTCCGACCAAGTGGGTACAGTATTACATTAACAGGATCATAACTCATTTTATAAAAATTTTATTTGAGATTTTATTGTTTTACCTGTGGCATGGTAAATATGTCCACGTTGTTGCCCAGGTCAATCCAAGCAAGACAAGTGAACCTCTTGGAGTCCTTGAGGGCTTCAGTCAGATCTTTAAGGATGCCAAGAGTCAGACGGTTTCCATTGAGAGCCAGTGTTGTGAGTTTGGGCAATGTACCCAGGAAGGGCAGAACTAGACATAGACCCTCGTCTCGGAGCTCAGTGAAACTAAGATCTACAGATATCACAGCATCCCCACTGGTCTGGAGGTAATACGCCACATGTCGTATATCACGTCTTGACAGAGGAATTCCAGAAAGGTCCACTGAGTCACTGCAGAGCTTCTTCTGAAGTGTTGTTTTAAGACTAAGAATAGAAAGTGGAAAAAACATCTTTGTTTACTGGGGAGCTTACATGAGAAGACATACAGTAAAAAGACAAAGCAGAATAAACTTGATTTTGACTGTAAATCTCATAATAAGGAAGTGGTGTGCCTTTAATATAGGTATGGATATTAAAGGCAGAGGATATTTTGGACTTTATTGAAATCCTTTGCTGCTGGCTACAAGCTGTGTGCTGTCAGAACTCCCAGTACTTTAAACCACAGGGGCAGAGGAAATGGAGGCCTTAGGATTAGACAGGTGTGGTGGGGTTAGAGTGCATCATATGTCATTAAGGGCCTAAACTTTATTCAGAAATTGCATAATGATTTTTGTAACTATTTAAAGAATCATACCATGAGGAATCCTTGCTCATTTAAGATAAAAGCTGAACTATGTATTATGTAAACATACTGTAGTGTAACTTTCAGAACAAAACTTCCCAATGATTTGCTCTGAACCTTTGTAACTTTGTGGCATCACACGTATATATTCATTAAAAACAGTTTAAGCTGCGTGTAACTGTTGATGAATTGATGCTATTTACACATAAAAGAAATAAACATCACTTTTGGGAAATATCATTACAATTATGTCCACTGATATGACGTAGGCACTCTAGACTTTAAATGTACAAAAAATTCCCTGTCTATTTTACATGGGAGCTGCCTCCTCATGGGTACATGTCATACAATTGACTGAGTTACTAACAATAATAACTATATATTAAGCAACATTATTATTGCATTCAGTGTTATTATTTATGTTTATTGCATAATCATAAAAGTACAACTAAACAAAACAAGAAAACCAAACTGTTAAACGACACACAATATATATTTAATACAAACACAGCATAATAAAGGCACATGAGTCATCAGTCTAAACAGAATGAGTAAAAAAAAATTATAATCAATGTTCAGACACACTGTTCCAGCCAGATAAAAAAAAATTCAATGACAGTCTGGTCACAGTGCAATGAATCAGCTGACCTCCTAACAAAACAAACCAAAACCACTGGTGAGCGACTGTGAGCAATGCAAGCCTGATAAGCAATCCATATATATATATATATATATATATATATAGAGAGAGAGAGAGAGAGAGAGAGAGAGGAGAGAGAGAAATACATGAATAATATTACATTAACAATTCAGGTGTTTGATATTTAAGAGCTATCTTACAAGTAAGGACCAGTTAAGTTCGCCACAGTATTTCTGTGTTACAACTGGGTCTTTGACTGAGCCATTTCATAACCCTCTTCTCTTTGAGTCTTTCCTTAGTGGACAGGCTGAGCATTTATTCTTCGCGCAAACACACTTATGTTCATTTTAAAACATTCTTTTGTGGTCAAAAAATATTGATAAAAGCCAGTTGATAAAATCTCTTGGAGTATTAGCCTCCTTTTAAATTCCAGTCCATCTCTGTGCTCCCTCTCTAAAGTAAAGCTCACAAACACAGTTTACTGTTGTTCTGCCAAACCCCACTGAACACAGAATCACTGCTGAGAAATGGGTTTGAGTATTTTTTGCTTTCTGCTGATATTTACAATGAATAGGATGACTGTCTTTCTTTCCTTCTCTAAACCTCTTGTTTGTGCCGTAAAAATCTCAATGTACAATGTCCTATTCAATGTAATCAATGACTATTTCAATGTACAGTTTTAAAGATATCCTGGAAGTTTGATTTTCACAAAAACACTGTGCAAAACATTGCTTTGTTTGTCTGAGCATCCCCACCATGCTGATGTAGCAACAATGGCTCAACTAATTACATGAGTTTGGGGAAGCAATACCCTTTCTGCCTCAGCCTGCAAGCTTCATTTTGACCCAGTTCCATTAACAGGATCAATAAGGTGCAAACAAATACATGAACAAGCATATATTCACTTAACAAACGCTTAGAAGTACAAATCATCTACATGATGCATTTTAAATGATGTGGGTGGCATAGTTACAATGCACAGTTTGAAATGGAAATAGAATGAGCTATTTAAAATACACTGTCACACAAACAACAAGAGAAAGATCAAAGCAATATTCATATGTGGTTTGCCAAGAAAATGCACAAACCTCTCAGTACCTGATATCTTTTCATAAATTTTCCTATCAGTAGTAGCAGGTGGCTTCACATTTCTGTGTTCAGGCCCAAATACAATTTATTCGCCAGATATAACTCCAGGCCCATTCCCCCTCCCCTGGGGTTTGCTCTGTATTCGAGTGTCCGATGGCTTTATTTCAACATACAGTGTTTTTTGAGGCTCGGTGCCTCATTTCAGCTGACTCACAAGCCAATCTGCTGTGCCTTTAAACAGTGACATTTGAGGGATCTCTGTGATTAAAAAGCAATAGGTTGGACCATGAAAAGACAGCATGCTTTGATGAGATGCTGCAGAAGTTCTTTGAAGATGCTTTAGGGATCAATTTAGATCAAAGTCTGCTAGGAGGTGCTTTGGAGGGAAAATAAGATCAGCATGATTTGAGGGTGAGGACAAATTGTATATTAAAAGCAATTGCATTTGGATTTTTAGCTATTATGAGTCATGTATATCACCATAAGGTCTTCTAAAGGTCCCGAAATAAAAACTGGAAGACAAAAATAAGGAAAACAATCCTAATGTGTTATTTATCAGTTTTTCTCACGACCAGGTGTCAGTCTGAATTACAGTCACTTTGGGCTTGCTTCACGTTTCTTGGCAACCAGCAGCTATGAGTGACATTCATTTTCCTTACTGTCAGCTTTTGTCCAATCACAGAGACTAAGCATTCTGCACTCAGAGATTGAGTCAATGTGTGTCCTTTGCACATTTTCAGCCTGTGGAAAATAAGCCTCTAAAACTGGTTTAAAACATATAGTTGATGTATATATACATTTATATAAACACATGTTTTTTATTATATAATTTATATATTTATATATATTTAAGACAAACACAGGTTATTACTTAATTTATATATGAAATATATACAAATATATAAAAATATATGTATGGAATACATTACATTGTGAGAACAGCCAATTTTACATATTTTTGTATACAAGCATATGTATGTAACAATATATACGTGAAATCCATAAATAAACATATGTTTCACGTGTAGTTCCATGTATCAAATCAAATTGCCTGCAAAGCCTGATTCAAGGCTCTTTCCATTTTATTCATCAATGATGCAAAATGTTATTTATATGAATGTCCCCAAAGGGACATTTTCTTTCCTCTCAATTTCTCTGTGGAGTTTTATAACTCTTTCTATCTTTCTGTGCACTCTACCATGCCATATGTCTAAATATCTCACACTTTCAGGGGTATAAGGAGGTGTAATATATTTCCTTTGATGTTGCATTATTCTAACATCTGTGGCAATGAGGTTCAACTGGGAATCGAGAGCTTCTGCTTCACTAGCTTAGGGCACCTGCACAATCTATCAGTAATCAACACAATGTTGTAGTTCTCATGCCCTCATGGCCAATTTGGTTCCTTTAAGGTATGAAATTTTTTTTTTGAAATATTGGAAAACAGGCAAAGGTGACAGCAGAATGTCAAAACAGCTGGTACACCACAATCATATATGCAAATCCTAACATCCCAAAACACAAACATATATTCTTATTACCGCATAATGTTATACTTAACTGTATAAGTAATTATTATACTGTAATGTGCCAAAATAAAAGATGTAGTTAGGTTCTGAGGTTCTTTTGTTGGTAGTCTTATTGGACTATGGACTATTGGAAATGAATTGCATCAAGCCAGCTGTATGTACAGTTATCTGAGTAGTATACCATTACCTAAAGCACTCTTCTCTCTCTAAACATTACTGCAGACAATGTACAGCCTGACCGTGTAACATTCCCTACTCTTTTGATTTGACTGGAGGATATCTTCATCACGACTCAACAGTTTAAAGTCATGGTTAGGTACATATATAATATGTGGAGTCAAGCTCTACCTTCCAACATACAGCCTGACTTAAGATTTTCCTGGTTCATTCTGCTTTGATTCTGAAACGACTTAGAAAGTTCTTTCAGTCAAGCAAGCACTAAGATCCTAAGTGTCTAAATTACTGGGGTTTGTCATCGTATGAGTCTCTGTGTTCCCATGAAATTCTGTAGAGAAAGTGGAACTGCGATCAAAATCATTCTATCAGCATGAAATTTGTTATTCGTTCTGTAAGACAAAATAGTAAATTCATTAAAGCATAATGGAAAAGTTACATGTGGTATTTCAGAGCGAAAGCCTTCATTTAATTCAGTTTAACAAGGTGTTAAATGTGCTGTGCCATATTTAAAAAACTATTCTATTTAACACAAACACACCTCCCTTTAGTGTAAATTGCGCTTGTTATGGATTGCGACTTTGAGATCACAAATCTCAATGTCATTTGCCTGTGGTAATGAACCAGCACAGTTCATTCTTATAAATTCCTCCAAAGTAAACTTGTCACGTGACTAACTGACTCTGTAGTATAAAATAAATCATTTTTTCCAGCTTATTTTAGAGAGTCCAAATTATATGAATTAGTTTTTGTAAACAAGACTAACCAAATTGCTGGATAATACTAAAAATCATCTTGCTAGGTTTGTTCTGTATCTGTCATTCTATGATTTTTTTTACCTTGTCCATTTGTAAATGGGTTGAAAATTGTCATTACTCAAAACTTTGTATGTTTCTGTAGATTAACCAGTTTATTGCCAATTGTCTCAGCTTACATGTACTTTATATTATTGTTTCAGTATAGACATTTCAGAAGAGCCGTTTTTGAAGTTGCTGCTAAGATGTTAGAAAACAGAGATCCTTCAGTATTCAAACTACAGCTCAGAGTAGAGCCTTAGGCCAATGTACCTCAGGAGACAGTCTGAATAACTGCTGTTTGAAGACAAAAGACAAGGTTAGCCATATAGAGGTGATCCTGACATATTTACTTTTATTAAAACTGACAATATACAGAAATAACGTTATAGGACCTATATTTCTAGATTGTTATGGTGTACCTCAGTCATGGCTGGTTTCATGTTTGTGTGTGTTTTGATGTCTGTAAACCCGGAGAAGCCCATCATTTCCTAAAGCTTCAATGCGGGGCCTAAGACGTGAGAGAGATGGTACTGAAATCAAAGAGTGTAGAAATTCAAGCTGATTTTATTGACTTTGAAAAACACTGCAGACAATGTACAGCCTGACCATGAAACATTCCCTACTCTTTTGATTTGACTGGTTCAAGTTTTGCTCTTAAATACCAATTACGGAAGTAGCCATCAAAGGCAAACACAGCACACATCTTTCTCTACAGTGTGTGTGTGTGCCTACTACGTCATTGATGGTAGGCACTTTTTGTCATGATCGATTTTGTCCCCACTGTGAAATAGCTTATGGCAAGGATATGTCTAATGCAGATGATGCATCTTCAACTGTAGAGCATGAGCTCAGTTTGTTTTAATGTTTTATAATGAGTGAGCATGGGATTTCTTATCTTTAATGTCTTGCCGAGTGGCTGTTGTGATTGTTATCAATCACAGAAAGAGACATAACAAAAATGTTTTCTCCAAACTGTTCTCCAAACACTCCAAAGTGCTGCAAAAAAGTTGATTTTCCAATGTATTACGGCTGATTGCACGCCAAAAGCAGAAAATGTTCACAGATACCTGTTTCCTAGCAAAATCACTTTGTTTGGACAAAGATAGACAAACTACAACTTGCACCATCAAATTTGAAAGTGACACTGATTTGAATGAAACACAGAATCAATACCAAATTTTTAAGAAAGAATTGCAATGCACCAGAGAATCGACTTTCTCTCTGTAATTAGAACACAGAACCTCTCATCCTCAAAACGAAAACTATACCACTAGACCAAAAAGTCATGCTTGATATACAATTGCTGAGCCTTGCATTTACCCACTGGCCTACAAAATCCAGACTTAAATCCAGGTTTAAAATGTAGTTAACAATTGTTCAGCAAGAACGACCGATCTCTCAAATCTCTGTGTAATGAGAATCTAATCTGATGTCAAAAAATAACTTAATACACTATTTAAATGGCTGAATAAATTATTTTTGGTCTGAATGTGCTAAAGTGTGTGCTAACCTTCAAGTGCAACAAAAAGTTACAAAATTCTGTGAGAGGTGAGAGATGATTTAGGAAACGTTGAATGTGAAAAACCAATCAATCAGAATAAATGACAAGGAGAATGAGAATAAGAGCCAAACAGGGAGAGAGTGGTGTAAAAGGTTGCCAATGTCGTTGGCATAGCGATGGCTGTTTTATACCTGACTGGATGCTTTCACACCTTTGATCAGTGTGAGATTCAGACTCGCACCCGCCTCCAGGAGCAGATGCTCGTCTGTCTCTCTATGAAGGTCTGTAAATGACACTTAAACAGCTTTTTCATCACTGCCTTAACTGAGCACAGGTATACAACATACAGAAGCAGAAACACTCACAAACACTTTCTGTTTGAGTACAGAATCACCACACATAAGAAATTTAAATTACAAATGATATCTTTTTAGTATCTCAGTTGTTTCTCATAGACAGTATAATTGAGTTTAAAAAGAGCAAATGGAGACTTTTGATTTTTCTGCTGAGAAACTTACCCTAGTGTTCTCTAAAATAAAATTTTAGAAAAAATCTCTATGTTTTCACATGTTTTCACATATGTTTTCACTCTATGTTTTCAAAATACCGTCAATCAAAAGGCAGAGTTATTTCTGCAATCAAAAGGCAGAGATTTCAACATAAGCTCGATTTCATGAGTAACTGAACATGGAGGCAATAATGGCAAGCCTACTATGGTTAGCAAATGTGTGGCAAATATTGAGTAAAAATCACATAATTACTAATCATGAGCCAAGATCTTAAGTAGGTCAATGATTGCCTCTGGTGTTTCTGTTTTTGTTTCTCCTTATGATGTTTTGAAGAAACATCAAAAACAGATCAAACAAACCTGTACGTTTGTAACTGAGAACTCTGAAAGTTTTGACAGCTATGATAAAGCAATTTCTTCTATCTGTATACTGTTTGGAAAAACGTCTTCACAAATAAACCAAATACATGTGAAATTATAAAAAATACATTATGCTGATGGACAGATTGTGTATATGAATGTGAATGTGTGCAGTCTTGATCCTTTATGAATCAGTCACAGACAGTCACACGTTTTTTGCAGAGAGCAGCATTACACTTCCAACCAAAGATCTAAATGTTACACTGCAATGCTTTTCTAAGACTTCTGATTAATCCCCACATACAAAAGAACCAGCTTGACAGAATATCTTGCTTCTTAAATCCCTCCCACTGTTCTGCTTTTGTCAGACCGCCTCTGCTCTCTCTCTTTAACATCATGAAACACATCCTGATGTTACATCAATCAGCTTTGCTCATTGTATAATTGCATCATCTCCAGTCACTATCCAAGCAAGTTGAACCCTGATAAATGTAAGGTAGAGGAAGAGAAGAGCAAATGAATGCAGACACATATAAACCTGTCCATTTAAATAAAGACAGCACTCTTTCTCATTTCACTTCTCATTTCTATGTAAATAGAGGTGGATTGCAGTGATATGATACCTAATAGAAAAGGCATGCATTCATAACATGACAAACTGGATGAAGAGGTACACAAATGTAACACCAAATAGCATATTCTTCATCAGCAGAATCTATCTGTCTGTCAGTCTGTCCATTTGTCCATCCAGAGCATAATGTTAGCAGTGGTTCATCTATTTAGACCATAGTGTTAGCCAAGGTTGTGGGGTTGATTCCCAGGGAACACACATACTGATCAAATGTATAACCTGAATGTAAACATAACACTGTGTGTGTGTTTGGTAGGGGTTAGATTGGATTGTTCATAACTAACTGTGATAAAAACAACAGAAGTCTATGGAATATCCCCATTTAGACAGATAAGTAAATGTTTGTGTGTGTGGTCTGGCTTAGCCGATATATTGTCTAGTTTTTTGCTGTACGCACATACCCCCTCTCCATTTCTCTCTTTCGCTCACACTTATGTGAAGAGCTCTATTCCTCATGTTGTGTCTGGCATCTGTAGTGCAGAGGAGACCTGCAGACTCTGTGTTTGTCAGAATGACTTATATGAACACAAATCTCTAGGGACACAACAGCAGATCATCCACAAGAGAAATCCTGAGCTCAAGCTGAACACACACACACAGACAGACACACACAGCTGAACAATCTATCTGTCTGTCTGTCTGTCTGTCTGTCTATCTATCTATCTATCTATCTATCACTATTTACCAACATGCTTAATACATACCACAGTATTACCATCTGATAGCCTACTGTACAATAGCACCACCACAGAACTTTTTTTAAAGAACATAATCTTCATTCAATATTAGCAGTACAGTTACAGTCATTTATGTTTCACCACCCTGCATAATACATGTAAATGACACTGTGAAAATGCCTCTCTCTTCCAGAATCACTGCTTCATCCTCCCCTGAGAGCATAAAGGTATAAAGAGCATAATAGGCAGCAAGCTTAATTCAGCATGTGAGAAAGTTTACTGAGTGAAGGCAATGGATTCAGGACCCTGTAATAGCCATGTAGGCGGAACACATACATACACACATTTTCTCACACAGCACAGCTCACTTTCCTATTACACACACACAATCACACAAATTCTGTTCAAGCAATGATTGATTGTATTACACACACGTCACCTAATGATTAATTAAATGCATGAGTGTGAGAAAGTAAAGAATTAATCAGGTAAAATGAGATTGAGTGACATATGACTTACATCTTAACTGAGGTTAGGTTCACCTCTTTGTGTTTTTTGGAACCCAGACAAAGGACATTTGGGGGTTATTAGACAGCACTTCTCAGATTGAGCATCAATGCTGTTAAAAACAATCTACCAATCAATAGCAAAGGTTTGGTGAGAATGGCCCAGCAGTGGTTAAACAAACAAGTTCTAATTTGTTACATTCATCTATAATCACATGTTTGGGTCTGCAAACTGATTTCTGCTGAAAATGAAAATTTAAAAATTAAATCCAGATAAATACAAGGTTTTTAAGGAAGGAAAAGGAAAAAATGTGTGAATCATTATATATCAACATATCAGTATATCACGTTGTATTTACATAGATATCACATAGCCATAACACATGCTGGTGATCATTGGTGCTAATACCAGCATTGTTAATGTGCGAAATAAAATTAAGTCATTCACCCTATACAAGCATTTTCTATGTACAATATAAAGATGACAGGGATACATGGGTGAATTTCTCACCAGGCCTGGGCCTTTCTCCTGGTCATGCTTTTTCTAAGCCACTTGGAGTGAGGGGTCAGATGGTAGATGAGCTGTCTGCAGATTTTATCAGTTGATTTCAGCATATCCGAGTCCTGAAAGAACAACATGAATAGAGAAGCAAAATACAAGTAGAAGAGGTCTGTGATTAAACATAGTCAAGATAAATAAGGAACCAGAAAAATAAAGTTCTCATATTCTGCAGGTAAACAAAATAACCCAACAGATAAGATTTAGATTAAATGTTTTCTACTGCAATAATTTTTTTCTGAGGTCTGATGCGCTCTTTAGATCTCATGTTTAATTTTAGATTCAGATATAAAGTACATTTGAAACATAATCTTCTCTAAGATTGAAAACTAATCTGTTATATAATCCAGATGGACTTTGTATCATTTTAGTGCTGTAACATCTTGTAGACTCATCTATGTTCACAGGCCCAGCACTTTCAGAGAGACGACAGCCTGAAGCTCTGAAATGTGTGCCAGCCAGATCAAACTGATTCATCACACAGATCAGTGAAAAATGAGACAGAACAAAAAACTCAGGATGATTAATTCAAATAATCTGTAAATCAGTCAGCAATTTAGGAGGCTTATTTTCAATGACAAATTTCTGCTGCTTTGTGCAAATATTCTTTTATAAGTTTACAAGAAAACAGTCGCAGCAGACTTTTTGACTTAAAGGTCAGTTTTTTGACTGATAATTTTGATACAATGTCAGTTTCACATTTGGAAGCTATACAAATTTTGCTTTCAAGTTTACTCATCAACAGTTTCAACACAGCACAGAAAACCTGACTTTTAAAATTGCCCCGGATCAATGCTGTGAACAAGGCTGTCGCAATCCAGAGAGGACTTCAAACTAAAATCTGTGCTGTGTTTTCTTCTATTAATAACTCTGAGCACCCTGCTTAGATGGAAAACTCTGGACCTCCCATTGGGACAGGCCAGGTGGTGACTTCTCATTTAGAGATGCAAAAGTGATAAGAATGCACTAATGGTGTGCAGCAGATCATAGGAGGTGGAATAAACCAAGTTTAGGTTATCAAATATTTATGCTTGCACAGGTGTGAGGTTAGGCCGATGCCAGTGTTTTAATACTTTGGTGAAACAACTGGGCTTCACTTTTCCAAATAAACAAAATACACAAAAATAAACATTTACAGGGTGTTCAGGACCCCGACATAGAGCGTAGCAGTAAGTCTATACTGAATCTCACACTGAGCTTGTAGACTCTTTAGATGAGTATCTAAGGCTATGTTACAAACCACCTCCCTATGACCCTGATAGGCTAACAGTAAGATCTCCATCTAATTTAATACAGTTGCTCTCATACCCCACAGCACCCCTAGGGTTGTGCTACTATAATAATCTTAAAACAGGAAGTTAAATCTGTATAATATTACACAAAACCTTTCCACAAAATGGACAAAAATATGAGAACGATAAGCAAGAAGACTGTAGTTTGCATCAGAGGGAACACTAATTTCTGTTGTGCCCTGCAGCTGGTACGGCTTACAAATAAGATTCAGCAGGAAAAGGAAGCCAGTCTCAATAGAATGCCCTGTGGTGCTGATACAAAGATCCTGGGATAGCTGTTAGCCTGACACTAAGGCTTTTGCTGATCTTCAATCATATCTTCACCAATTAATGAGAGCGAATTCAGGCACAGTGCCTGAAGTAATTCAAAATTTAGGATAACTTTTAATTTTTATGAGCTTTCACCAGTCAAACACAAATTAAACATCTTAGTGAGCCACAAGTGTAATGCTAAATTGTTTGTGAGTTTCATCTGATGGCTGCAATACATCAGAACAATTAATCACTATGTAAACACATATCATTTACTTAATGTAGCATTCAACAAATCAAGGAATGATACATGTAAATCAAAGTAAATGACTCACCTTTTTCGGGCACTGCATATCTCTAGCCAGGCTCAGCAGTAGCTCATGAGATATGGGGTCAACAAGGTTAAGGAAGGCTGAGTTTTTATAGAGGATATCATTTAGTGAAGTTCCCTCTAATCCAAGGTCCTAAAAACCAAAAAGACACAGAAAGGGCCCATGTTATCAGGCATGCCATTTACACTTTATTCATGCTTATCATTTAATAGTAATTTCAATGTGTATGCCTCTTTATTACAAGAAATATTAATTTCCTGTTTTTCATTTGGTATCTGGCCATGATGAACTGGGATAAAATGCTGCTCTAGTCTGTCATATACTTTTAGAGAAAAATAGCTGTGCTTTCTTTAAAATTTCCTCTCATGTTCCACGAGAAAGTAACATCAAGGTTAGGAAGGTCAGAGGGTGTATAAATAATGACAGAATGTTTATTTTGTGGATGAACTACACCACTCTTAAAATGTTATGATGGATGGGTGAATTTAGCTGTATTTATTTGTGTAAACACCCGATTTATGTCTGTATTTATTCTTTGTGGTCTTTACATTGTGTTTTGCCACAATATCAATATACTCTGCAAGCAAGTCCCTTTTGGTTTTAGAAATATATTTCTACTGGCCCATTTTGGTTGAAGGTGAGCTAGTGTTTGCAGTTTAGTCACCCCAATACCCCAGTTTAAGGGCCACTGCTCTTTGTTACCCACAACAGGATTCTTCACTGTGAACTCAAAAAGTCTAGAATAGCTCTTGAATGGCAGGATTTGGGTGTTTTACTGAGCCATAGGCTTTCAGTAATATAAAGAGTATGAAGCTGCCTCCACTGGGTTATTAATATTCAGAGACCAGATGCTTTTATTTATGGTGACTTGCATATTCTGATTGGAACAGGTCTTTGCACTCAGTGCAGCTGGAGTGCGCATGTTTAAATGTGTTTAGCTGCAAGGAAGGTGACGCCCACACCTATCCACCTCTCTGTCCCCGACTCTCTCTCCATCCATCCAGCACTGAACATTCTCTCTTTTCTCCCATCTTGTGCTGAATAGCAAATGCATTTACCGCAGAAAAGGGAGCACAGAGGTCGCTTTGTAACTGTAACTGTGTGTGCACCTTAGATAGCCCTGTCTAAAAGATCACCTTAGAACATTTATTTTGTTGGGAAGTGCTGTTACTAGTCAGATTTATGACTACTGGAGCTCACTCTCACCAAAAACCTCTGCTTAAACAGCACAAGACCATCTGATGTAATACAACCAATCAGTTTTTTTTACGGGCCATTTAAAGTTTGAAATAATTATGCTATAATAATTAACAGGATAGGAACTTTTTTTTTCAAACTATTGTTTGGCAGCTCTGAGAAAAAGTTATATAGCAAAAAATATATAACATATCAAACAAAAGTAATAGGTTAATTATTTGATTAATCAATGATGAGTTCTTTCTCAAAAGCCCTCACTGTGTCAATTCATTACCTTGTAAACATGACCCATGCCCTTGGCTTGGGCTATTTTTGTTCGTTTCTTGCAAATTAGCACAGGTGAGCAGAGGTGACAGGTAGCACACACTGTCTGCATAAAAAAAACCAATATGGTCTAGCGTTTATAGGGTTAAACTGTGTGCAAGAGATGTAAATGTCAATAGCGTTCTATAAGATCCAGACGGCAAGTGAGCAGAATATGTAAAAAGCACATAACGAGATGTGCAGACTTAGTTAGGTGCACGCACCCACACACACACACACATCTCTAAGGGTTGTATGTTCTGTTCTTGGAAGTGTATGTGTATTTAATGATCCTTAGTTTCTAACAAGCACCACATTATTTAGGTTGAACACACAATAATGAACTGTAAGTTCAACTTTAACTCCTTATAAAGTAAGGAAATGACATGCACTAAGCACCAGTAAATGTCTATAAAATTTAATTTTATAATAAAAACTATTTAGTATATGAAAACAATTTCCATAACAACTCTTTGCAGTATCTACGACTTATATAAAATATAAAATATAACATCTATGACAACCCTTCTGAGAAAGAAACTGGGTTACAACACCAAGCAGTGGCTGTCAGCTGCCTTAAGCTAAATCACGCGAGATCTGTGGCTGTCAACTTGTTTTTCAGACGCAGTCCCTCTAGCTAGTATCTCTAGATCTTGTATGCCAAAAGTGATTTTCATCAAAGTAAGCTCACCACCAGTCCTGTCACCAACACATATCTCCATAAGCCATATCAGTCCCTTCAAAGTTCTCTTTAATTGTATTAGATGCTGATAGTGGCTCTGAAACATGAGACCCATTTTCAGTTCTCTGTTTCTTGATAATGTGAAACAGCCTTAATAAAGACTGAGGATGAACACAAAGGGCCCTACCATGGGTCTCTAGCGACAGGCCTGTCACAGCATAGGTATCCAAGACTATCTCTCTGTGTTGATTAAAACACTCTCTGCTCAGGGATGTCAAATTCTCAGTGTAATTAACAGCAAGTCCTGGGAGAGTTAGACGCTGAAGAGGACGTTAAAAACAGAACAGGAACAAACAAAGGGAAAACAAAAGATAAACCGTAGGGGGAAATTACATAAAACAGTGAAAACATGATAGCAGAGGGCACAGCACAGGTGACAGGAGATAGAAGCGCTCCTGGCACGGGGTCTGAACAGGCCCTGCTCTTGATGTGTATGGCCTCTTGTTCTTGATAAAATGTTGACCCGCTGTGAGGCTGTACTTATGCTAATGAGAGATTTTATGGCAAAAAAACTGCCACAAGTAGTTTAACAGCTGGGTCATTCTATGAAGCGGTGCCCTTTAAGTTTGATAAGGTGATTTTAAAAGTACATTTTTGTACATATATTACAATAATTTTATATCTTATGTCTTCATAAAGGTAAGAGTCTTGGGTAGTGACCTTGTGGTCTAGGTCATAAAACTCCTTTACTTCATGAAATAAAGCAAGAATATGTCTGTATTATGGCTACAAAAAGTTCTATTCAGAAGTATTATAAATTCTTCTATTTTCAGTTCTTATTTATTTATTGAAATTTCAATTAAATCACAGTGAACACCAGATCATTTATATTCTTGACAGATGTTTTTGTACCAAAACAAAAGATGAAAATGAACAGTAGCCAAACAGATGCAAAGATAAGCACATCGAGAGAGAGAGAAAGAGGGAGAGCAGGAGACAGAGAGAAAGATAGAAAGAGAGAGAGAAAGAAGTGATGCATGACAAGTGATACAAATAAGCATTAGGGTTGTATGGATTGTTGGGGTGGGGGCAATAATCTATAAAATTCTCCCACAGAATTTTACCACTTGTTTGATAAAGAAAAATAATGTACCAGATGCAATAATTTATTGCTTTTTCATAACAGCACTAATGTTAAAGGTTTCAATGTACAATAAACGCTACATTTTAAATTAGTATAAACCAATAGAGATGGTGGGAGTCCTCAGAGAAACCTGTTTGAAAACATATTGTTGGAATTCTAGTTGGTGATGGTAGCAGTTCAAAAATTACACATCTTAGTGTAGAAATCATGCCACTGCAATACAATTCTTGTTGTTTTGCTTCTTTACATTTTAATCTTTACATTTGGTCCCCACAGGTTTTGTAGCCAAAACCTGTCTCCCACACACATGCTCTCTTTCTCTCTCTCTCTGTATCAAGGTGTATCGCCTGTGGCATCAGAGGTCAGTTGACTCCGTGTCTGCCCTGTATTGACAATCAGTGCTGAGTTTAAGTGTACAAGTCACACTGACAGAACAAATGTCCCATGTTAGAACATCCACGAGAGGATGACATTAAGTATCAGTGTAAAGGGCAGAAATTCTAAATGTTTCCCATACAAGGTGACCTCCAGCTACAGAGTGAGCAGTAATGTGAGTTTCTCCAGAGATGCCATCTGAATGGCAAAGAAATGCCAACCAATGTGCAGGCAAAGCAACATTTTACTGTACAGATTGGTTAATAATGTTTATTTAGTTCACGTACAAAGATTACTAGTAAGTAGCATGACATCTTGGGTGTTTATGTTTTTTGTCATTCGGGCTTTTGAAGCAGCTGCGCAGCATCGGTTTCAGTGAACTTAATCAGAGGCATTTATGATGAGTTGCACTGGTACGTGTAACAGTGTAAACTCATGCATGTGTTATTGTGTCATAGCATGTCCTGCGTGTTTATTACCAACCGCAGGACGTTTGCCCTCACCTTCCTCAACAGTCTGAGTACGTCCGTCGCCTCTTCTATCTTTCTCTCCCGCAGAAGCTTCTGAATCTCTCGGATCCAGGCGACCCGTCTGACATAGGGGCTGTGGTTTGCTCTTCTCAACATCCCCGGAAGCTTATCCGACTTCAGCATCAGGGACGTAAACAAGAAGTCCCCGCTGCCGCGGCTCCCGCTCCGATCGTTCTCTCCCGTGCTGTCTAGATGCTTCCGTCGCCTCCTTGAAAAATTCTCGTTGTCGAGACTGTTTTGACGGCTGAGTCTGGAGCCCATTGTGTGAATGTCAACAAAATCTCAATGTTACACTTCAACCCGATCCTCGCACTCCTTACGACGTAACCATGACAGCGAAGACGATAACGCCCAGCAGTCTCCACATCGGTACGAAGTTGGGTACCACGTACTACTCGTTCTACCTGGACTTGCGTTCTAATAGCCAATGTCCCGTCTTCACTTCATCCTATGACTAAAACATATACAATTAGGTTTGATGTGCTCCTAATATATCAGTTTCTTGTTTGAGCAACTCTTACGTCCTTGTATTTGTTTGTTCTCGGCAGGACGCGTCAGTCTGGTGCTCTAGTTGGTATTCAGATGACGATGGCTCAGCACCGCGCGCGGATCGCTGGAGGATACTGTCCTGCCATTGGCCAGCGGTGTTTCGTGGATGTGCCCCACATACCAAAAAAGAAACATGCGCTATGATGTCAAAACAAGTTCAATTCATTTTACAACTTGAAATTCATAAAAGAATGTGCTGTGTCAATGTGGCCTACGTCAACACCTGTAAAAAATGACACTAGTAACGATAAGTGAAAAGAAGCACGACGTTTTTGTTTTGATAACAGAACAGCATGTCCCTTTATGTCTGTACATGTGTTGGTCGGAATATATTGATATTAATTATGTTATGGTGCTGATAGCTTTCTCTTAAATATATAATGCAAAAAGGTATATTGTTCTATATTATACTGCATCTTGTGCCTCATTAAATACTTACATACTTTTCTTTCTTTCTTCTTTTCTCCTTAGCTGTTGTAAAGCTTTAACAATATCTGTCCAATGTGACAAAGCAGGTAGAATTAACATTTACAGTTAACATTTACAGATTTTTCTCTGTCTGAACTGCATCCTTGTTTAATATGTCTACTAAAACCTCCATGCGCCTTTCATCTCCATGCTTGCTAGCATCTGCAAATACAAATGCAAAAATGATTACATTTTTACATCTGAACTATATATGTAGCCACGGTTCTAATGTACTGTGTTATTAATGGATTTTTAAGGGTATGAAATGAAGTGCAATCGAAGCTCTCAGTTAATCAATGATCATTTCCAAATAGTCTGGCAGTTCAAGAATTTGTCACTGCTCTGATTAAACAGCTGAACATGATTGTACATAAAACCAAGTAAATAAAGGCATTTGTATTCAATTTGACTGAAAGAGATTATGCAAGCTTTTAAAATGGGCATTTAGGATGAGGATTATTTTATTTATATACTCCTCTCATCCAGTGCTGAACCGAAGCACTGGCTGCTGTGCCAACTCAGTATGGTATCGGTTGTTTAAATTGTTAAATTGTTTAAATTGATGTGTAGATTCTGCATTATATAATGCAGCTGAATGATGGGTATTGTTAGATATTCATCAGCCAAATGCTTCATCAGCATTAATTAATCAGATTAGTAAATCCTAAATTGTACGATGGCTTGTTTATCACACTGGGAATACTAGTCCCATATCAATTCTCAGAAGTTCAAGCAGATGAGTAATTAACTTTCTTTCTCATTTTCACAGTTACCACACACACACACACACACACACACACACACACACAATTGTTTCACTATATTGAGAACATCTCAGCCTCATTTTTACTAATGAGGACCACCTAAAATGTAAAATGACAAATCTGTAATGACATCAGAAACTTGTCTCACACAATTATAGCCAAACATGCACACACACAAACACACACACATTCACGCAGATACACCTTTCTGTTCACAGACACTCTTTATCTATTTACTTAGCAATTAATTTAGGCTTTATGGCAGAAACTGCTGGATGACAAGGCATATTAATAAATCCTGCACAATGCTTGACATAAAATGGGAGGAGCTACAGACAAACACTGATAAATTATACAGTTTCTGCTCTGGCTTACTGCTTGAATTGAGAATACTGGAACAAAAGGTCTTTTGGATAGACCTAATGATGCTTCATGTGTTGTGTCCAATGTACTGTAGCATGTAGTAACATCAATCAACAATGTAGTAACATCATTGTGTAACTTTGCTCTTTGACACATTACATCATGTATTATAATTGTAATAAGATTCTAGATTTTTCTGCTATTGGTTTAAATTCTGGGACTTTCCATCTCATCACTCACTCATCACTATTAAGAAGAGTGAAAAGCATTTATGCTTTCATTTGTTTTAATGACGGTAAGCACTTAAACTGGACTCCACAAGTTTGTGCAAATCCTGATGATTTATGTAACCTCAGAAGGATTGGGAAATTCCGAACAGCATCTTGTCAAAAAATGGTTACAGTTGCTTATGGTTTGCTTAAGAAATGCAACTTTTGCTTTCATCATATGTCATTGTGTTAACTTTTATGTTAACTTTATCTATAAAACCTTCTGTTTACTTTCGAATTTATATAAAATAAATTCAAAGTTTTGGTCCCACTGTGTTTTTATATGGGTGCGGTAAATTGCATAAGTGTGGAGAAGGATTTCTAAACAAGATTACATTAGTTTCTGGGTAAGCTCTTAACAACCAGTTGAAGAAATTACAGATGAGTAATTTCTGTCTTGCGCTTACACAGTGTTTTAGAAAAATCATCCTGTCTAACTGGCCAATCACCAGTTAGGTTGGGAACTACTTGATTTAACCTTTGGAGTTAAATTTTAATAAGCACAGCTTATATTTGTCCTCAGTCTCCACCTTATGTTGTCTTGATACACTGACATAGGCAAAAAAAAGGATTACAGCTTCTGGAGCAGGGTAATAGTTCAACTGACAAAACCATCTCTGAGGTATGTAATGTAAGCATGAAAGTAAATGGGGCATTTTTTTATCAGGCACAAATGCATCTAAATGACATTTATGTCTGTACATGTATTGGTCGGAATATATTGATATTAATTATGTTATGGTGCTGATAGCTTTCTCTTAAATATATAATGCAAAAAGGTATATTGTTCTATATTATACTGCATCTTGTGCCTCATTAAATACTTACATACTTTTCTTTTTTTTTCTTCTTTTCTCCTCAGCTGTTGTAAAGCTTTAACAATATCTGTCCAATGTGACAAAGCAGGTAGAATTAACATTTACAGTTAACATTTACAGATTTTTCTCTGTCTGAACTGCATCCTTGTTTAATATGTCTACTAAAACCTCCATGCGCCTTTCATCTCCATGCTTGCTAGCATCTGCAAATACAAATGCAAAAATGATTACATTTTTACATCTGAACTATATATGTAGCCACGGTTCTAATGTACTGTGTTATTAATGGATTTTTAAGGGTATGAAATGAAGTGCAATTGAAGCTCTCAGTTAATCAATGATCATTTCCAAATAGTCTGGCAGTTCAAGAATTTGTCACTGCTCCGATTAAACAGCTGAACATGATTGTACATAAAACCAAGTAAATAAAGGCATTTGTATTCAATTTGACTGAAAGAGATTATGCAAGCTTTTAAAATGGGCATTTAGGACGAGGATTATTTTATTTATATACTCCTCTCATCCAGTGCTGAACCGAAGCACTGGCTGCTGTGCCAACTCAGTATGGTATCGGTTGTTTAAATTGTTAAATTGTTTAAATTGATGTGTAGATTCTGCATTATATAATGCAGCTGAATGATGGGTATTGTTAGATATTCATCAGCCAAAATGCTTCATCAGCATTAATTAATCAGATTAGTAAATCCTAAATTGTATGATGGCTTGTATATCACACTGGGAATACTAGTCCCATATCAATTCTCAGAAGTTCAAGCAGATGAGTAATTAACTTTCTTTTTCATTTTCACAGTTACCACACACACACACACACACAACTTCAACTGGTTGTTAAGAGCTTACCCAGAAAATAATGTAATCTTGTTTAGAAATCCTTCTCCACACAAATGCATCTAAATGACATAAATTAGCCTTTGTCTGTCTATCTGTCTGTCTATCTGTTTATCTCTTGAAAATCTTTGACTCAATGGTTCTATACCTTTGACTCAATGGTTCTAAAGGGAAACAAAAAAGTTTTCTATGTCATTGTTGTGAAGAATCTTTTTTTGGCACCTTTATTTTTAAGACTATATTTGTTTCTTTGTCAGTATTTCTAAGATTTAGAGGTTCATAATTTTGCATACCCATATACTGTTGTAAATTCCTATATCAATCTCGTTGCTATGGGTTTAGTTCCTCTCTAATATAATTGATTGACAAATGATAGAGTAAATGACATGACATAATTTAGTTAGATATAGAGCAATGGAAATAAGCAAGTCTCAGTCTACAAAAACAGGCCAGCAAACATACCTAATTGCATTTGCATGCTGCTTGTGTAATGAATAAATATATCATGTAACATATATCAGACTGTGCTTTCGTGTGCATTCTGTGTTTACGTTTTCTGTCAGGAAAATGGTCAGGAAATCTCTTGTTGTTGGGCTGGTGGTCTTGCTCGTTGCTGTTGTGGGATTTTTCCTGGCAGTATATTTGGGGGTTGGAAAGAAAAGAGTCATCAGTTCTCACTTCTACTCCAAAGCGGCCGTAGCAGCAGATGCTGGGAAGTGTTCTGAGGTCGGAAGGTAGGGGTCAAAAAATGCAGAGTCATGTTTGTGGGAGAGCATCCGTGCATGACCAGTGAGAGCATTTGGAGGCCATCACTCATTAGTTACTAACATTATCTTTGCAGGGACATTTTGAAGAGGAATGGCTCAGCAGTTGATGCCTCTATAGCTGCTCTGCTGTGTGTTGGGCTGTTCAATGCACACAGTATGGGTATTGGAGGAGGGCTGTTCTTCATCATATATAATGCATCATCAGGTATAACATTTGCATTTATGCATTTGACAGACACTTCAATACATTTTATCACTAAATGTGTTTCCTGTGATTCAAACCTATAACCTTGGCGTTGCTAGCACCATGCTCTATCAGCTGAACTACAGGAACATGTAGTGTGAAACCTGTGCAGACTCATAAACCCCTCCACACCACCTACACCAAAAACCTCAAGCTAACTGCAGAGTATCCTGATTATGATTCACATCATTTTCTAGGAAGTTTGACTGGAGTGACACAGCGTAATTCACATATTGCATATATATCATTTAATTCTTGCATCACTCTTGCTTGAGTAACAATGTTTTGCATCAGCAAAACACATCTTTAAGTATTAGGTCACAACTAGCTCAGGAAGTCAAAACAATGACTAAACAACATCTTATGATGACGCACAAGCTTCATCAATTTCATCAATTTCCTCCTACGTGTTTTACATGTCTTGACACTAAATTATTCAGTGCCTTTTTTTAAGTTTTATGTTTTAACCTGTAGGAAAGGTGGAGACGATTAATGCTAGAGAAACTGCTCCTATGAATGCCACAGAGAACATGTTTGGCAATAACTCTCAGCTGTCACTGAAAGGTACATTTGGCACTGTGTACTAAAAAAACACAATTATCACACTTTCACTAGTTTATTTTGTTCAGCAACAGCCCAACAGTTGAATCACGAATTTTAAACATTTTCAAGATTAAATAAAAATATACTACTCAAAGTTGATATTTTCATTTCTCCACAGTTTCATATTTCATTTCAAAATTGTTTGCTGTGGTGGAAATAATGTGAGAAGGACAATTGTAATTCATTCAAATGTATCTCACTGCACTGTCTATTATTAAAGTTGTTTTGTTTAAATGTCAGGAGGGTTGTCCATAGCCATACCAGGAGAAATCCGCGGATATGAGATGGCACACAAAAGACATGGGAAACTGCCATGGAGGGAATTGTTTCTTCCTAGTATAGAGTTGGCACGCACTGGTTTCCCAGTTGGCAGCGCTTTGGCCAATGCCATCGCAAAGAACAGGGATTCAATTCTGAGTGATATGGCGTTGTGGTAAGGTTTTACCCTGTGGACTAGATTAAAACTAGTCAGTTTGTTTGAAACCTTACTCACAGCATAATCTGCATAAGCTGTTTTAGTGATGTAGGAAAAATGCACATGACAAGTATATCATACATGTGTTACATTGTACCATTAATGCTTGTTTAATCTGTTACTAGTTTTAGTTTGAATGACATCATCTTGATCTTGCTTTCCTTTATTTTTGCTTTCAAGTGAAGTGTTTTGTGACTTAAACAACAACATCCTGAAGGAAAATGATATTATTCGATTTACCAAACTTGCTGACACATATGAGAAGATAGCAGAAGAAGGGCCGGATGTTTTTTACAATGGGTCAATGGCCCAGAATATAGTGGATGATATCCAGACTGCAGGTCATTTTATGTTCCCTATTTTTTACCCTTAAAATGCTGAGGGTCATCTAATCTTCTTTTATCAAAATATGCTAATCGACCTGAGGGGTTTTTGTTGCGGATAATGCAGGAGGGATCATAACACTTGAGGACCTCAGGGAATATAAGCCAGTGTTGAATGAAAGCCCATTGAAACTACATGTGGGCGAGTACACAATCCATGTTCCTGATGCTCCATCCAGTGGGCCTGTGCTTGCTCTGATTCTTAACATAGTGGATGGTGAGTCTCATATCATTTCTGTGTGTGTGTATCTGCTATTAAAACATAGCTAATATAAAGTTTTTGTTGAAAAGATTGTAAAAATACACAAGGTATTCTGTTATGGTATGGGTTAGGTTATAGTACCTAACTATTATTATAGTAACTTGCTTTGTAAAAACAATAGAAGCCTGTGAAATGTCCCCATTTAGTAAACAAGTAAACATGCGTGTATTAAGAAGGACTATAGTATCTGGAGAAATCTCCTTCATATCCATGGTAGTTGTGGGATCCTGCAGAATTATCTGCTATTTTTGCTCTTGGGCGCTCAGTTCCACATGCACATCTTTCTGAGCCAATCAAATGAGCTGTAAATGTCATGTGACTACTTATTCTGGCACTGCAGGAAACAGATGTCAAGACAATGCTGATTGGCTAATTGTACCTCAGAACGTGCAAAGCATAACATTTTTTCTTATGGTGGCTGAGAGTGTCTTCACATCCTGATAGCATTCACTAAGAAAAGTGGTCTACAGAATTTTAAAGAATGTTAAAATGGCATCTAGGGATGCAAAAATACACCTTACACAATTTAAGATTATACAAATCTGTAAAAAAATTCTGTATTCTGTTCTGAAATTTGCCCGAGAATTAATAAAATTGTTAATCTCAAAAAAGAAAAGTGGTCTACATATATTTAAATATATATCTTCTGTGGAAGACCATAAAATGTCCGTACAATCATTGCATTTGGTTTGAATGAAATGATAGGATGTACTACTGGCTTGTCAGATTTTGCGTATTTGCATACCTCCACATACAGCGTTCATGTTTTGGGGGAAGTGTGGCTTTGGTGAGCATTCTAAGTAAGGACGGGATCTTATGCTTTCAAAGCTAATTTGCGTCTCAGAGATTGACTACCCTGCCTTTAATAGGCAGGTAGAATGCATCTGTCATTGTACTTACATCATGCTTACTGTAAATGATTAGAGACCACATTTTACAGATGATTGGGTAGCTTATGGATAACTGTGTGTGAATATGTTCTCAGAGCTTCAAAATGCACATGCGTGAACGTGGTGATTATGTCATAACCCCTTTATCAAACCGCAAACACTCTTTCCACATCACTTTTGACAAACTTGAGTCATAGGTAAACAATGGATTTACACAAATGGATGCATTTATCATGAAGGCCAGCAGTATCATGCTGTGTATGAACGATCATTAAACCATTCATAATTTCGTAATGCTGATTAGTTATTGTTTTTATTCACCATTGCATGTATTAGTTCAGGTACTACTATGTAACTGTTTGTGCCACCTGTAGTAAAGTATTACATTGAAACCAAAACTCAACTTTTTTTCCTAGGTTACAACTTTTCAGAAAGCAGTGTTTCCACAGCAGAGAAGAAAACTTTGACATATCATCGAATTGTAGAGGCATTCCGCTTCGCTTATGCCAAGAGGAGTAAACTAGGAGACCCGCGTTACCTTAACATCACTGACGTGAGTTCAACTATTAGCTATTAAACCATATATATGGGTTTCCTGAGCAAGGAATTATGGGTATTAAACAGACCCACCTCTCAGACTGTGATGAGTCAAATTTATTCCGGCCTCATCTGATCCAATTTTACTCAAGATCTGTGAAGTAGCTTCAAGAGCCCTTTACAGTAACGTTTGCAATAGGAGACATTATTTTCTCAAGGTCATCTTCAATTCGTGCACCTGCAAGCTCAGTCGTCTCTTGTAAATCTTGTTTCAATTATATCCCTCCACAGCTCATCCAAAACATGACCTCAGACTACTTTGCAGATAATATCAGGAGTAAGATCACAGATGACACCACTCATCCAGACAGCTACTACGATCCTGAGTACTTTGTACCTGATGACCACGGTACAGCTCACTTGTCAGTCATCGCAGAGGATGGGAGTGCAGTGGCAGTCACTAGCACCATTAACCTTTAGTAAGAAAACCATGAGAACACTGGGCTACATATTTATTCTACATTTTAGCCCTAATGAAAACACTTTCTCTTAAGTGGATTATTATTAAGTGTGGACTGGAAAAGCAGATATTTTCAAAACAATGTATGTTTGGTATGCAGACTGGCCAGCTATGATATCAGAGTGCCCCAGAGTGATTCAAAAACATACAGAGCTTCTGTTCTTGAATCACGCTTGAGGTGCTTTGATGTCATACACTGATTGGTCTGTGCAGTGCCACTTGTAAGTACACACCCATTGTATTTAGTCATGCAATGCAGTCATATGATTCAGTCACACTAAATCAGTATGACAGCTCTATGTTGTACTGGCATTGTTGTGTCTGCTATTTACTTTGATAGCGTTGTTAACATCACCATGAAATCTAAATTTACTATTCTTTTTTATGGAATACTACAGTGTTTATTATAAATGATTTATCGGTGCATGTCATTCGATTTTTAAAATCAATGTGCCATCATAATCTTTAGTCAAAATCTGAAAATTTACTTTTCCTCTGGAACGGCAGACATTCTCTAATGATATAAGACTGATTAGGTGGGTGAAGTCAGAGCCATTAACCACTCCCCTCCAATAGCAGTCTGCTGCCATCTTTGAAATAGCAACTTTCCTATAGCCAAATCATTCCCAGTGCAAAAAATTCACTTTTTGCTCCTGCAAAATGAATAATTTTGGCCTAATCTTTCTTCTGATCTTTCCTGTGCTGTCACAGTTTTGGCTCTAAGGTGATGTCACGCTCAACTGGCATTATTTTCAATAATGAGATGGATGATTTTGGCTCTCCTTATATTACCAATGACTTTGGGGTTCCACCTTCACCCAACAACTTCATTCAGCCAGGTGAAAGACTCACATGCAATGAAAAATACAAGTATCACACTTTATATTATCAAAGATCTTTACAGCTAATATTCAGCTGAAGGAATGATTAAATGTACTGTTTTTGTCTGCTCTTTTTGTGCAAGGTAAAAGACCACTTTCATCAATGTGTCCCACAATAATATTTGACAAATACAACAGAGTCAAAATGGTGGTTGGGGCTTCAGGTGGGACGAAAATCACCACAGCAACAGCCCTGGTAACCATAAATACCACAATATTTTCATGGTTTGATTAACATAACATAAAATCTGTACAGCCCACAACAAAAGCCAGTCTAAATAAACCGATATTGTTTGTTTCAAATAGGATATGTGCAATGATATTATGGAACATTTTGGAACATTTTATAAACGCTATTATGAATTATAAACATTTTCACTGTTCTTACAACCAAGCAACAATGTTAATACAAAAGCTAAAAACCTAGATGTTTTAAACATTTCTAGAACTTTCTAAATAAAAGATTTAGTAAGAAAGACTAAATAAAACATTTGTAACATTTTTGTTACTTAAAGAAAATAATAGGGAAACATTCTTACAACCTAAAATTGTTAGCTGGAACACATTATTTCAAAAATATACAAACATGCCCTTCAGCTCTCCTGTGTTTCTCATGACAGGTGATTCTAAACTCTCTCTTCTTTAACTATGACCTGAAGAAAGCCATTACAGAGCCCAGAATTCATAATCAGCTCAGCCCCAACATGACAGTTGTGGAAGAGAAATTTGAGCAGGTGAGAACATCTACATATTTTTAATTTAAGACATGATAAAAGATTAATTAATTCAATAACCTGTTCATTTTAAATGTGATTGTTTATTGTGAATTTGGACACACTTGCTGCAGAGCGTTCTTGATGGATTGGCACAAAAGAATCACTTTACAGAACTGCAGAGAACCGCAGGAGCAGTGGTCCAGGCGGTTGTGCGTCAAGGAGACCAACTCTGTGCTGAATGTGACCCCAGAAAAGGAGGCTATCCTGCAGGATACTAAACATGACATCTCTCTCACTATTTGGGGACCTTGAGCCAACAGACTGCATTGGTGACTCAGTCAGGAGCCAGTAACATCAACTATGCATATTCAAAGCTGCACACCTTGAAAAGAACAGATCACCCAAAAATGAAAATGCTGTCATTTATTTACTCTCATGGCTCTCCAAACTCACGATTGTCTTTCTGTTGTGGAACACAAAAAAGATATTTTGAAGAGTGTCTTAGGTACAAGATGAATGCCCACGCAAAGTGAAAGAGGCCCAAAATGACATAAAAACCAGTGTTAAAAAATTCCATACTGTATGACGTGACTGATACAGTCCAAGACTTATGATGTGATACAATCGCTTTGTATGATGAACAGGCCAAAACTGAATTTGTTTTTCACTATCAAATCAAATTATTAACTCAAATACACATTGATAACATCAAACCTTACTGTTTGCTGCATTAAACATCACAATTTTTTGCAGAAGATAGAACGTTCATAATGGTATGGGGGTGAGTAGAAGATGACAGAAAATTTATTGTGGGGTGATGTCTTTAATCTCAACTAGCAACACAGACTACAATGCAGACTCTCTGTATATGTTATCATTTTGTTTTTAATTTTAATGAAAAAATGTTTGTTTCTTATCTGTGTCAGTTGTGCCTATTTTTTACTGAA
The DNA here is from genome assembly GCA_036877525.1 of Chromobotia macracanthus. Classification (NCBI taxonomy): domain Eukaryota; kingdom Metazoa; phylum Chordata; class Actinopteri; order Cypriniformes; family Botiidae; genus Chromobotia; species Chromobotia macracanthus. Next base: position 5,363,263 of record JAZGTH010000002.1, read on the forward strand.
TAGTACTAGAGTGCCTATAATTTTACCAGACTTATTTATTTGCTTTAGTGGGTAAAGGAAATAAATCAATTATATTAACTGATTATTTGTGTGTGTGGGTGGGGTCTTCTCAGTTTACATTGTACATTTTTTTTTGTTGTATAATAGCGTTCTTTTGGTTAATGGACACAGGGACATTTGATGAGGGCACTCAAGCACTCCAGGGATGCTCCAAAATGAGGATGTGTGATTCATGTTACCAGTACCAAATAATATGTGCGGTCACACATGCTGACAGCAACAGGTCAGGGACATAAGAATGAAATGCAAGTCATACTTAAATTGCATGGTATTGATGTAGTAAGAATGTATTTTTTCCTATAGACACACATCTATATGGTATGTAAAATGTCAGTAAATAAAATATGATACATGATTGTACATGACTCCTATTTAAAAAGGAAACCAACATATGATTTTGTATATAGTAGGCTTATATAGTAGACTTATGGTATAAAGGTGCTATTTGTGACACTACAGCCATTCATGAGAAATATGTTGTGATAACAGCATACATCTAAATCAGATTACCTCACCTAAATATGAAACATTGCAACCTCACCAGTGTTGTGTAATGTGAAGTGTGAATATAAACATGGCTTGTATAAGTAAACAGGCTTAAGACAGATCTGGTAACATTGCCTAACTGTAGCTTTAAGACTATTAAATACATTAAAAATAAGTCAGGGCTTGGAGTTAATGACCACATTAAACTTATCAAAAGTACAGTATCTTTTATACTGAGCCTCTTAAAGGACAAGGAGGGAATTTAATTCTTTAAAATGGTTTTGTGTTCCCTTGGCATAGTTTCAGCCTTTTCATAATATGAAATATTGCAGGGAAAGGCAAAAGTATTTCAAATAATTTTACTCCATCTCTGTCCCCTGAGGGGCTTCATATTTTTTACTTATTAAAGTCACCAAAAAAGACACTGTTGATTGCTGCAGGTCCTACACAGGTTTTAATAGCAATATCTGTTATTTAACTAAAATTATACTTACAGTGGTATGTATAAACAAACTCTTTAGAATGGGCTGTAGAGGTCTGTGTTATTATCTAATGTCACATTTAATGTCCTTTACATGTAAAGGCTATCACTGGACTGCTGAATTCATGTTAAGTTCATGATCTTAACTGCTTTTCCATAATTTCCTCAATTATTGTATAGTGCATTCTGAGAAACAGAATTTGTATATTTTTTAAACATGCCTTGTCCTTATGCTTTGGCAATTGCTATGCTGTTAAACCTTTTTGTGGACCAATGTTTGGCATTACATTAATAAATGTTCATATAAATATTTTAAGAGCTAACTGCTTAATGATGAAAGCTGTAAAAAAAGATATATCTGAACAAAAGTTTTAGCTTGGCAAAAACCTGTTTTGGAAAATCAGAGGCATTAACTAAAGGATCACATGCCCAGTCACAAGCACACTTTAACAGACTTCCTAAACGTTCCCCCCATCTTCTGTTGGTTAGACAAACAGTCCCTCCCATTCTCACAACATTGTTTAGGCAGTAGACATCAGCCTACAAATTACTACTTAAATTGGTCTTGGCTGGAATAAGAGAAAATATTTTCATATTACAAAATACATATTGCACACCTGTTTCAGGTTTGTATACTTTTTTATTGTAAACATAGTCCAGCAGCCTGTACAATGTTGCTCCAAAACTTCCTTGGGCTGTCTGTGAGTAATTTACATATATTTCTATGTTTACTTAACTCAGAAGAGAATACACAAAATAAAAGAATAGTAAGCAAAAAAAAGGCAGTAGGGAGTATTGCCAAGTCTATGGCTACCTTTAAACTGTTGCTGTGGGTTGTTTGTTTGTGAGTTAAAGGGTGACATAATGCAGACATTATGTTTAATCAAATAAAGTGTTTATAATGCATTACAGTGGCTGTAAAATATGTAGCTATTTTAGGTTTGAGGCTGGTATATTTTTATTTTTGGTGTTTGGGCTAGTTATGATTGGCCATCGGGCTGGTTTTGTTATGCAGATCTGGCAACTCTGCTAGGAAATCATTATTTTCTATGAAATGCCCAAAGCTGGTTACTGACAGGAGACTGCTTAGAAATGCATGTCCATAAGTCATTGTGCAAGAGCTTTGTTCAGCAGACACAGATTCTGGAGGGCTTGTAAATGTTCAGTCATACAGTTTAGGAGACACATTAGGAGGCACATTCAAACTTGGAATAAAATGAAAACTAAAAAAATCCACTGATTGACACACAAAAGAGAACATCCAAACATCTGACAGACTTATTCTCGCCCCCCAGCCTGTGATTGGTTAGGATGAGTTTAACAATTAAGCTTAAAATATTATTCAATGTAGATGCTATTATGCTACTGTCAGACAGGTGTTCCTCTGGTGTTCATATGGTCTCTGCTCAAGAATAGAAAAAATGAAGTGATAAATGAAAGTGAGACCAACAGGCAGATTCTCGACTAAGGCTCCCCTGTGGACTTCCCTGGGCTTTACACTGCACAGACTGCAGGCTTAACGAGTTTGCAGACTGGCTCTCTGCAGTCTTAGGTGAAGTTAGGTGAACTACTTATGACAAGAGATTACATGACAACATTTATTCTTGTGCTCTAATATAACTAGAGCTCATAATGCTCTGTTTATTTTATTTATTGTGGTGTCACGGCTAATCCAATCATGCATTGTTTCTCTGCTGAGTCAGACAGATCATGTTTTCAGCTTTGAATGTTAATTATGAAGAAATGCTAGGCCTCATGCTGTGGAGGAATCACTTGTAAGCAGCTGAGCTGAACATTTCTGTTGACCATCCATCTGCACACTTCAGTCCTATTTAGGGATGCCAAGAACCTTTGACAGGCAGTCAGCGATTCACACAATTAATAGTGCGGTGCGGTATGCTCTTATTCTACATCATTAAAACATGTTTTGACAGAATTTAATTGCAATTCTAATTGAAAACTAATTCAGATATTGATTTTTTTTCCAAGCACTGGCTGAAACCAGGAAACATAATTATAGTAAAATATGTGTGGTACTCAGGGCTGAGGACCCTGGGCGCACGACTCTAGACGTGATAACTACCAATGGTAATTTGGTCAAAAACAAGAACAGATTCCATTAGGGGGAAACAAAACGACAGAATAAGAAACCTACATGATATTTATCTGCTCTGTTAGACTTCACGCAAATCAACCCTTTACACAAACAAGTTAGTTAATGTACAATGTATTTGTTTTATGTTTCTCTCTAAAGTAGTGTTGCAAACTATTCCAAATAGCCATATTTTATATGCACTATTTATGTACACTGTATATATGTGTGTGTAAAACTCAAGTACTTCATATTTTTTACAATATGTCAAATTCATGACCTGTATAAAACATATCATATATTGATAGTGTCCGCTGCTATAAATTGTCAGTTTGTCATCTGCCCAGTGTATTTAATTATACTTCACATACTCCAAAATGCAGGAGGCTATAGATGCATCAAACAAATTTGAGTCACTTAGTGTAAATGAGTCTGCAGCTGCACTCCAGGTCAGAGCCTGCAGCTCTTCCCATTTTTCTGGAGTCTGATACAGCCTCTATGCAGTTGTTATCCTTTGATACTACATTAACTACATTATACAACATCTGTGGGACTTTAACTTTGTGCCCAGTCTTGTTAAAAGCATCTACAACTGCTTAGGGTAGAAAAGTAATGTGAGAAAAAAACTCTTGATATTTAAAAATTTAGATATAATGTTTTAATCTATTTACCTTGTCAAATGAGGGTTCAAGGTTGAGAACACTTCTGAGCCCACATACACCACAGGAGCAGCGATGGAATCTTTCAGGTTCTTGCCAAACCACAAGAAGTTCATAAGGGCCTAGTTCAGAGTTTGAGACAAAATTGGCTTATTAACACATTGCGTGTTAAATGTTATGGTAAAGCACATAATTTGGGCCACTAGCAGAATCAAACAGAGCCACCAATGGCATGAGGTTGTGGCAGGGATTTGTGTTTGTCTGGCCAATGGCCGACTGAGGTATTCGAAACTTGTTCAAAAACAATTCTAAATTTTGGCAGTTATGTTTAATGGTGCCACTAAAATGACACACTTCCAAATTAGGTTGTAATCCGTAACTTTCTGGGTTAAAAACAAACTATTACAAGTATGAAAGATCAGCGTTACCTTACCTGGTTTTAAAATAGTTTAAAATAATGACTAAAAATTTGAGCTGTCAGGTCCAATTTCACGGTAAAGTCAGTTTGGTCAGTTTGATGTCATTCCTCTGCATTGTTACGTCACGTCCATAAAGAGAAAGAAGAAGACCTGGCTACTATATCATATGTAGGTTCTGAGGATGGTGAAGAGTTTGCAGCTTGCTCTTCCATGTTAAGAAAATAACTTGCAATTTGCGGTTTTATGTCTTAAAGAGAGATGGCAATAGAGAGGCAAAAGTTACAGATTGCAGCTTGAAAGTGCAGGTTATACTCACCAGCACTACACCAATGGTAATAATGCTGCCCCTGATGCTCCGTGACCACTGTATGCTTCTCAGATGAGGAGTGGAGGATCACAGGAGACATGGAGGAGGGTGGCTGCTCACCTTCACAACAGACACACGCAGAAATAACCAGAGAAATATCTGGTGTATGTTAAGAATCAAATAATGGAGAATCATTTGGGAAGTTTAACTGACCTGCATGAATCTGCTTTCCCAGTTGAAGTTCATTGTTGAGAATTATGCCTGTTTTAGTTGAGAAAACTCTGGATCCAAATCTGAGAAGATATAATGAAACAAATCACTTTACAGTTGTTTTTCCTGAAAGCTTTGTTAAAGTTAATAAATTGTAGGTGAGACCAGGAGCAACAATATGGAAATGGTTAAACCTTTAATAGAAGAAAAATACTGGACACCAAAAAACTCTGACCTCAATAACAAGTTTTTTTGCTTAATATATTCTCATAAAGTGTGATCACACCTCTCACTCAGGCTGAGAGAGAGACTTTACTGAGCATATGTTGAGTTATCAAGTGTCATGAACTCTAGCTGTTTGTGAATAGGGTGTTAAAATTTGCTCTAGTCTTTCCTACTTTGATTAAGCATAGCAGTAAATGATTTTGGACAAAATCTAAATAAAAATAATGTTATGCCAATATTAGCTCACTGTGTTTCTATGTCTTTTATGAAGGGTATATAAAAGTAAAGGGTATATGAGAACATGTAGTTGATAGTGCTGGTCACAGATACAGCTGCACCGTCCCTAGTAAGGACAGGCACATGCACTGTGCCATGTGAGTCCATATATGGAGTGTCATTATAGTAGCCGACATCATGAGTGCGGTCGGAGCTGATCTTTGCTCTAACTTTTTCTGTAAAATGCTTCTGAATGATCTCCACCACTTCCTATCCGAGTTAAAGTGAAAGACCAGGTTAATCATCTAATGCATCAGTTTATGTGTGACTCTACCAGTGTGTAGTCGGCATTAATGTGCAGTATTGCTGTGCTATACTCCACTCCCCGCAGTAATGATCCCCTAAACATAGCACTTAAGTCATTATAGTAGATTACACCAGTGACTCCAGAGAGGGTAATGACTGTAATGTTTCTGTTGAGTTACTACAGCACAGCCTGATGTATGGCATCATGTCTATTATGCTTACAATGGAGAAAAGTCAGGCATGTAGAACAAATGATTGTCTTTCTGCAAAGGGTACCGTTTGTAAAGAAAAGCCGAGATCTCTCATTAACTTTTCTTCAGGTTGTTCGCGTATTTGCAGGTTTCTGCGTAACACTGGTATGTTGAAATATTCTCTTTCAAAGATGCATGGTCTAGGATATAACCACAGAAAACTTTTTGCATTTTGGCTGCCCTGCTAACAATTTTAGGTTGTTGTAGTTACTTGATTACCTAATGTTTCCAAATAATAAAAATTCACAACATTCTGTTTATGGTGGTTGCCCATAACTCAATGGCTCATTTTATCAGGAGTTTGTTTAAATCGCTAACCCTAAGTATGAGTAACAGTAATAGTGATTATTTATTTGTCCAATAATACAGGATAAATATGTTAACTCGTTTTCTGACCTAGCATGGTGTTGAATATGAAGCTAAGTGTAGCTCCCCCAGCTGGTGATGGTGAAAAGTACATGTCATAATGTCCTAGAGTTACATCCCAGGCATCTGTTTCGGACACACTGAATGACCTCAAGTCCTCCATGGAAATTGTCCCACCTTATACACACAACACAAATTTACAGCAAATAAATTGTAAAATGTCTACAATTCTACAAACACTGTCTTGTTATTAGGACACAACACATAGAATGAAGACCAGGCAATGTTCTGAAAACAATTAAGCAACTTCAATTGTACCGTTAATTTGTTGTCTTACATTCAATACTGTTTTGAATGCACAGAATTCATGTAGTTATATTTATAAACATCTCAACTCCCAAGAATTAAATTTATGAGTACCTGCCCCTTGTATATCACCGACTAAGTGTTTTCCAATGTCTCCAGTGTAGAATGCATCTGCTCCATGTTCTGCAATGGTCTCAAAACTATCTGCTAGTTTCTCTAATCTCACTGTACAACAGGCTCCCTCTTTTAACAGGCTCCCTTGTTCATTTAGGAATAACTGTCTAAAAGAGAAACACAGGAGGACAGAAATGGTCATTTATCACTCTATAAGGTATTAGAATGTGACAGATCTCATTTTTAAAGGAGCTCTTGGTGTCAAATTGAACATTAAGTGAGTTTGAAAGTGTTCTGAATGTTACCGCAATGGTGATCTGGGCTCTCTTTTAGGAGCAGCAATAGGGACGCCCTCTTTAGCCATCTTGATAGAGGGCTGTAATAAACTAAAAGATGTCCTTATAGTTTATGAGCCAGCTCATAGATCTCACCTGGAACACCAGTCCTCTGAGCACCTACAGAGAGAGAAAGGTGAGGGGAGTAATACTCTAAGGGGAGTAAGTACATCTAAACAACTGCATGACAATTGCTTTTTGGTGTGTGACCAAAGGAAACAAGAAAGGAAAATTCAACCATTCTAACACGCAATCACCTGACATTGGTTGAAAAGTTGCTGGACATTCTGCAAGGTCTGATTTAAAATACATTTGCATAAATACATTACATGATTAAGTTTTGTGATTAATACTCTTGACTTCTGGTTACATTCAATCCTCATATTTTTTTTTTTGTATTGTGAATATAGATCCTCCATCAGTGCCCATACTCTGAGGATTTATGACGTGCACAGTAAAGTAGCAATGGCGCCATCTACCGCTGATCCACCCGACTGCAGTATATGCAGTATATGTTGGACATATTGGTAAAAGAAGGTGGGTGGTCAGTTCTAAACAGTTAAACAAGTATTTTAGAAAATTACTTACGGCAACAAACTACCTTCTTTTACTAACCATCACAATTATTTCCATTTGCTGACAAAACTAACACACAAGTTTAAAATGACCTATAATTCCGCATTAAAAATTAAATATTTGTTCCAGCAGTCAATAATTTGCCTTACAAACATGACCGCTTTCTGACCAAGACTTTTCCCTCTTCTGTTATTGTATTTAAAAATGCCTTGCAGGATAATATTTATTCTCAAAGTCTAAACGCGTATCCCCAAAACACTTCCACTCTCAACAAATATATTCTACTTATGTATTGATGTGAAATCACTCATACTGCAGAATTGCAGTATTTACCCGACCCAGCTCCCACGGTATTACTCCAGACCTAATATATTTACATTCTCTAAGAAAAAGTGACACTTTACAGCATACGGTATGTCTGATATCAGCAGATGAGGAGATGATCGGTCCGTTAAAGACTTAAAAGTACGTTTTAAAGGTTTACAGTAAAATACTGCAATGTGATCATCCCATCCCCACGCATGCATTTGCATTCTGTAAAAAAATAGTCTAAACTAGACTTTTTGCTTTGTTTACTTTGAGACACTCCGACGGGCATTGTGACGGGCTCAACGGATCACCCGTTCTTTTAAGGACCACCACCCGATATAAGGATGGGGTCAGTTCTGTGCATTTACTGTAAAGGGTGAACGTGCTGGTGTTACTTAAGTCATTTATTCCCGTTGTTTTGTAATGTAGTCTGATTGATTTAGTCATGTTAAATACTATATCTGTTTGAATTAAGTATTTTAGGGTCCTGACAAATGATTTTAACAGTGTATAAGAGGAACGTTATACTTCATTATAAAACTCCAAATTGTGGAATGTCTCTTAAAAATCAGTAGACAAATGATTTTTATTGAGAATTTCGTTACTGTTTCTATACACTGTGTCCAAACAAATGACCATTACATGTTTAAATGTCAATATAGGTTATTAGTAGCATTTTTAAAATTGTGCATATTTTTTAATGCTTTAACTGTAATATTATGAGGATAGCTTAACTTTCTTACATTTGATATAATTTACATTTATTTATCCCATGATACGAAAAGCATGAAAGCACGATACGTACAGCCCTAGTAAAAAAAACAAAAAACAAAATAGCGTATATACATGTTTTTCAATTACACTTTCACTTACATTCATGCGAACAACTTTTAAACAGTCCCAATTTTTAAACACTTCAAAAACATTTACTGCAAAAGGGAGGTGCTTCAAAATAACAAACGCACAGCACAACAGGAGTCTGTTCATCATGTGTTACCTGAAGGCAAGTTTAAACATTTTCAGTCTAAATATTTTATATTTGCTTTGTAATATCGTGGCAGCTGCAATTCATATGACAGCAGGACTTTTATTTTTAATAGATTAATTACAAACAAACATTGTCATGCAGACTTTCCCCTAACTAGCCTTCGTCTGCCACAGAGGCTATAACCCTGAAACCAGAAAGGCCAAGCCTAAACGAAAGAGACAAAGAGAACTAAAAACATTGTATCTATCAAGCAAGGACGCCAGTAATAAGAGACCGTTACCATTTGTTACAGTTTCATTTGTAGAGATTTTTTTGTGCTAAGCTCTCACGAGGATGACGTCATGGGAAATTGTGTATTTGACGGCCGATTAGCATCATGGGAATTGTAGGCCACGGCGATGTCACTTGTTAATAAGTACAATGTTATACAACATTAAAATAACGCACAACATGAGAGTAAAGCTGTGACAATCCTTAGCAGTGTGGTCGAAGTGTTCAAAAAGAATTTTATTCTGTTATTGGTCTCGTTTGTCAATGATAACTTAGTTGTTGTGCACTGCGGTGTTCATCTTTAAACCTCTTTAGAATGACTACGTGGGCAGCAGTACAGGTGGGTGTGCGGATGGCTGACCGTGACCCCCCTTCTTTTATGCGGTCTACGACACTGGCACGCATCAGTAATCGGCCATCAGTAATATTTATAAAGAGGAAGATCGATTTAAAAGCAGGTGTAATACAATTATTATTGTTATATTGTCGTTATTGTTATTATTATTATTTATGTTACTATTTTAATGTTGTTGGTAGGAGTATCATTAATTTTAGAATAGTTTGCCTTCGTTTTACTTGCCGCTGTCTTCAAGGTAGTTACTGTTATAAAGGAATTTAGCGTCTTAGTTATATAAATCTTTGTTATATTTCATCGCTTTGTAATGAGACGTCGGACATCTGTCATTTTTGTTTTCTGCCCGGTTGTCTTCGGCATTATGGACGTCGCCTGACAGTGCTTCACGAACGTAAGGGAAGAACTAGAAACTGCAATGAAACAGCTAAAGGGAGGTGTCTGACAGCGAAGTATACGGACGGGAACTGCTTGTGCAAGACTGAACAGTCGTTTAACAATCTGTTAAAAAATAAGTGTACTTAGCGGTAAATAGTGCTTTGATAAATACATGATTGAATGCGCGTCTTGGGATGTCATTTTAGCATTAACGGGTGAGACAAAAAGCATCGTTTCGGTTTGATCGTGTATTTGCATGTTCAGTTTCTTAAGGTAGATGTTGCATTCAGTGGCTTGAGTTTGTCTTCCTTTGTGTTATGTATTTGGTTATTACTGTACGCATTCCCCTGCTGTTCCACTCTCGTAAATCCCATCTGTCTTTGTTGACAGCCGCCGTGAGATAGTGGCATAACCCTTTGGTCTGTTTTTGTCGTTCATCTCTATAAGCCTGTCAGGACGCATTGCATCTAAGGAGTGATAATGCAACATTAATGCAACAATTCCATGTTGTTTTTCAGAAAATCGGGCTGTAGTCAATTTTGTCAGCTGCCTTGGAGGTTTGCCTCATGCATACTCGTCTGTGGTTTTTGTTATCTGCATGCTTTAATTTGTACTGTATGTATGTATATATGTATGTATTTGTTATTTGAATTCTCCAGTGACTCATGATTTTTGCAAGTGAAGCGCAGAGGTGTGTTCCAAAAACAAAATTTCAGATGCCATTCATGTGTGTGCTGCAGTCTCTGACAGTGTAAAGCTGCTTGTCTGTCTGTGAGTGTGTGGGGGGAGGGGGAGTTTGGCTGAAATATATGTGGGTGGTGTTTAGAAATGATCATGTGGTCAAACCGGGCTGTCAGGGCAGGTGTTATGCAGTTTGTCTCTACGCTGTGATGTCGCTGTATGCCGTAGTGATATTTTCTGCTGCACTTCACCATGAAATGCCCTTTATATCTCCTTTTCTCTCTCTATCTGTCTCCCAGATGACCTGAGGTGCACTGTGTCTCACTGTGTTTGTCTGTGCTGAGGAGCAGAGAAGCAGCTGAAGTATATCACGGCAGAACGCTGTCAACATTTTCAAATGCAACAATACAGAGAGAAGAAACATTGCTTGCATTAACCAAAGCAGTCACCACATGACTAAACTAAAGTGATCTCACAATAGGCCAGTGAGCTGTTTGATGATGTGGCAAAATAAAATGGAAAGATGGACAAAAACGGTTTACAATGGCCAGGCAAATGCCATATTGCCTTATTGAATCACCCAGTCAAGCAGTCCCAATGCACAGTCCAGCAAATAAGTGTGAAAGAGACAGTCTCCATCAGTCACTTTAGACCTCAGATGCCTGTCTGAGTGTTTGTCTATGTCAGTGCGCGTGTATATGTTTCAATGTGGTGATGGAATGGTCTTTAGAGAAGATGAGGGAATGGGTGGCAGGTGGCATGCAGTCAGTACGGGAGTGTGAGTCCAGTGCTTTGGGCACTGCACTTTGTCTTGCCCTCCTGTTTATCTGGTACTGCTACCGCATGGGGTGCGAGCACGCTGCCCCTTCACTACACGGCGGCTTCACCCCAGAGTCACGTGGCAGCACAGTGCCTGGCGGAGTCCTGAGCTCGGACCTCATGGCCCGCGTAGGTTCATCGAAACTGCGTCAAGGGGGTGGGGTCGGAGGAGGCAGGGTCAGTGAGGAAGAGCTTAACGGCTTTGCCTACTGCCAGTCACCCGAGTGCTTCCGTTGTGTGAAGCCTGGCGAGGGCTTGAACCAGCGACTCTACCACAGCCTGCAGGAGTATGCCAAGCGCTACACCTGGTCTGGCATGGGCCGTGTGCACAAGGGCATACGTGAGCAGGGGCGCTACTTGCTGTGCAGTCGCCCGTCCATCCAGAAACCGGAGGTCTTCTTCTTGCCAGACCTTCCTTCTGCTCCATTCTTCTCACGAGAGGCACAGAAGCATGACGTGGAGCTTTTGGAGAGAAGTTTCCCTGCACTGCTGGCTGAATTTGAGAGTGTGTACCGGCTACCGTCTAATCGGACTGGCTCCTCACTTCCACCAGGCTGGAAGGCTAATAGCACACCTCGCGGCCAATGGTGGACCTTTTATCTGGTGAACCAGGGTACTCCAATGGTGCTGAATGCAAGGCGTTGTCCAAGGACATGGAGAGTTCTTGGGCAGCTACGTACCTTTATTGCTAATAATGTGTTTGGCAATGCCTGCTTCTCAGTGCTCAGTCCTGGAGCCACCATCACTGAGCACTACGGTCCCACCAATGTACGCCTGCGCTGCCACCTCGGTAAGATATGAAACATGTAAACTATACTACCAATCAAAAAAGTTGGGACTGACTTACCCAGTCTTTGTTATTGCTATTTTACTATTTTTTAGAATAATATGTATGTAATATGTCATTAGATGTATTAAATGGAGCAAATATAAGTATGGAAAATTAAGTTTATGAAAAAGATTAAACAAAATTGTTATTAAACAAAACAAGCATTCACTTAATGTGAGGTTTTAGGAATACTTTTAAAATGGTACTTAATATAAGCTTCCCACTAGTTGGTGGCTGATTTATAAATAGATTTCATATTTTTATATTTGCAAAACTGTTGTCGGGCATTTAAGGACTTATGCTTATACATAAAATCAGTGAAGTGTGTTCAGCCTTATGACTTACAGTGTATGTATCATATAAATGTGAGTGCAACACTATATGAGTGTAGGAGTCTATGAGCTTGTTTAAGGTATAGCCATCTTCTGTGTTTGCAGGACTGAAGGTGCCCCCTGGTTGTGAGCTGGTAGTTGGTGGAGAGCCGCAGTGCTGGGCTGAGGGAAGCTGCCTGCTGTTTGATGACTCCTTTCTTCACACTGCGTTTCATGATGGTAAGAGAGAAGTTATGTGTAGATTATATAAGTATATTATATATATATAGAATACAAAGTACATATACATGTACATGTAGCTATACATATATGTATATCTAAAATAAATATATGTATAATTAAATATAATACATATATATATATATATATATATAATATACTTATATATATATGTTTTATTTATATGTCTAATAAAAGTATATTAGAATTTAAGTATATATATAAAAGGTGTTTTTTTAGGGGTTTGTTTAGGCCTTTATTCAACATTTATCATCAAATCCACAAATTACTTAAATGGGATAGTTCACCCAAAAATGAAAATTCTTCCACCATTTTACTCACCCTCATGTCATTGCAGACCTGTATGAATGTTTATTTTGAGGAACCCAAAAGAAGATATTTTGAAGTACATTGGTAACCAAACAACATGGCACCTATTGACTATTATTGCATGGACACAAAACGATTGAGACACGATTGAGAAATATTTTCTTTTGTGTTCCAAAGAAGAAAGTCATAAAGGTTTTGTATGACATGAGGGTTAGTAAACGATGGGAAATTGTTCATTTTTGGGTGAACTGTGTCTTTAATAAGCAGGGCTTTCTAAGGCAAGCCTTATTGCTCATACTATTACTCATACTTGCTCATACAAGTTCAGATGCATAACCCTAAATATAATCCTTTAGCACATAACTCGTCTTGCACCACTAGTGCTACAGCCATAAATGATGACTTCATATAACCTAAATGTGCCTTCTTGAGGAGAGGCAGGCTGTTACTCTATAAATAAGTGATCAGACTTGATGATAAAATGAGCAACAAAATTCCCATAGACTAACACTGAAGGAGGGACCTGAACCATATCTAGGCACCAGAATATCATAGAGACATGGAGATGGGCCACTATGTAACCACCTAGCAACCTCCAGAACACTAGCAACTACCCTACCACCACTGTGAAAACCACACACAGCATTGATGAACCATGACATTGAGTTCTGCTCGGGCAAGGGCCACTCATGTTTTCCTTTGTAAATGGTAAATTCTACCTGGTATTTACCATCAACTTCATGAATTTGTATATGTGTGTGTGTTCAGGTTCTGCAGAAGATGGCCCAAGAGTCGTATTCATGGTGGACCTCTGGCATCCAAATGTGGCTGCAGCTGAGAGACAGGCACTGGATTACATCTTCACCCCTGGACGCTGAGGGGCAGGAGTGGAGAAAAGGTGGAACACAAATGGATGATGATTTCCAATTGAATTATTAGTATGAGATGGGAAGGATAGTGTAAGAGGATAAACACATCAATCTCCTCCTCTAGTTTATGTATTTATCTGACTTTCCCTCTTAGCACTGCTGCAGTAGAAACTGATGTACCATCACTATTGTACATTATTAATGTTTACAGACCACTACAAGTCTAACCATAGCAAAAACTTGCTTGAGACAAAGCCCTTAAGTATTTTCACCAGTCGTTCATTTTGTTCTTGCAAGTCAGCAGCGGTTGGCAGGGACTCATTATACCCAATGAATATCATGTTATCATTTCACCTCAAGCATCGACCGTCAACCGCACATGGAAATGCACTTTTATTGACCCTGGTTACTACAGCCAGGTAGGGCTGTATAGGAAGCACAGTATATTGTTTGGTTTGTACATTTTTACTGAGATTAGGCTTACACAGGCTAAGCTAAACAGCCGTACAATGACATGCTGCGGCGACAGGCAATTTGACATTTATAACAAATGTATGCGGATGTATGGCAGAGATGCTACAGTAGATGAGGTAGAGCACTACCAGCTATTGTGTTAAACAATGTCCATTAAACGCACTAGTGGCGAGTTTTTTGCCATACTTAAGCCAGGGTCATTCCGATGAGAAAGAATGAGAGCACATCAAATCAGCCTGCTATCCAATTTACTCTTTCTTACCCTGAATTTTCAAACAAAAAATGTGTACCAATCGCTTTGTATCTCAATAAAACAAAAGTGGGATGTGGCGCTTATTATTTTGGAAAAACACGTTTTGGCTGTTAATATGTGCTAGGTTAAGCCTAATTGTGCTTTGTTGTACTGCTTGAAAACAGAGCTTTCGTGGTTGTCGTATTGATATTGGTACATTCCTTTTGTAAGAAGAGAGACCGTTTACAGAGAGTTTCTTGAGAAGTGACATTTTATATCATTGTGTGACTTTTGGAGTTGCCAATCAATTTTATGACAATGTTCCTACTTCCATGTTTCCAGATTGTGTGCCATGGACTCACTTTGCAATGTCTGAGTAATTATGTAGATTTAATAAAGAACTAATTTAATATGTGGCAGGTGCATCTTGTCCTTTATGTCAATGTTTCTATTTGTTAACATATAACAAATATAGTCGTATCTGTATTTATGCAAATAAGCCTTTGATTGTGTGTGTGTGTATGTGTTAGAAAAAAAAAGAAATATTTGACTTCTTTGTTACATTTAATGGCTTGCTTCTTTTCATTAATATACCTAGCACTTCTAACACTCTACTAACATTAAAGAAATACGCTGGATTTTTGGAAGATTTGTATATGGGGGTGGCAGATAACAGGGTAGAATTGCAAGAGCCATTATCAGACCAAAGATTTACATAACTAACCTCTTTTACTAACACAGAAGGTAGAGCAAGATGAATGAAATAGCAGATGAAAGGCAGCTGAAATCCACCTACAGTCCATATCTGTTCTCTAGATAGTGTTTTGCAGAGGTTGCAAATCTAATATTCAATTCCAAACAAAAGTTATACAATGAGAGATTTGCATAGAATAGTTTATCTGTTGAGTGTTATTGGTTTTGTAATCATCATGTACAGTCTTGACTTTAGCAGACAAACTGGTCAAGGAAAAATGTCAGGTAGACACTATATGAAATGCCAGGTAGACACTATATGAAATACATTCAAATAAATAGAAAAGCTCTGTGCATTGTAACACACTGATTTCACTTACATTGTGCTAATATAGATTGACCAATCTTTTGTAATATCACATAATTGACGCAAGGGGGGGCTAGAGTAGTTCTCACTCAGTACAATAGGGCAACAGGGTGCCTGAATGTGTCTACTTGTTATTTTAAAGGTTAAGGTTGGGATCCTAATTGGAGGAGCAAGTCTTTTGTCAACACAAAAGGGTACCTTTTACCAAGAGCAGTGTCTGAAAAAGACAATTATGATGACTGTTAGGGGACGCAACATATTGGTGCGACAGTCTACAACAGCTATGAACACTGCAGGGCACATTACCTGTGCTACAGCTGACAGGTATTCATGGTTTGTGCTTTAATAAAGGCCCTAGTAAACACAGAACAATTTTTAACCTAGTAACACTGCATGGATTAGCTGCACACTAAATAATAAAACCAAATTTATTGTGTAAACATTTATTTCAGAAATGATTTTTCAAGCTGTGATTATAGGCCTAAATTATCAGAATAATATTTGTATTAAAGTTTAGTTTGATGTGCTCTGTTTAGAATTAGGATTTGTAGACTATGGAAAAAGACATGGAAATAAACTTTAATTTATAATTTATTTCCATGTCTTATTTCCATGAAGAATTATTATTTCCATGAAGAAATACTTCACCCCAAAATAACAGTTCTGTCATTTATACTTCTTGTTCTATATGCATATGCATTTTTCTTCTGTGGAACATAAGTTTAGAGTAAACTGCTTTGTGTCAATGTTTGTGTGTGTAGAAATAAGGAATATCAACATGGCAGAGGTGGATTTCTGAATTTAAATATCATGAATTATGCAGGTTCTCAATTGTTGTTCATGGGGAATAAATGGACCATAAAATGGCCTGAGGCTGGGATGTCCTACACAGGAAGTTCGGTGGGGGATGCAGTGTTTAATCAAGTGAAAATCTGTGGGTGGGAGAGGAGAACTTCTCAACATGATGCGTTCTGAAAACATTCTCACCCCAGGGAGAAACAACACATTCAGAATGGTGGAACTGAGGGAATATTAACAGAAACATACAATATTGTAAATTGAAATACACAATATCTTGGTTTATGCAGATGTGAAATATTTAAGGGGTAGTAATTTAAATTTTTATTGTGGTTACCACACTGGTTTATGGTTCTTATTTTGGTTATCAAAAGATGATAATAAACATTTTAAACAACAAAAACATGCTATGAAATTCTTTATATATATAAATTATGTTTTGTCTGATAAATTCCTCACACACAGCATCCCATTTCATTCTGCAAATAAGCTTTTATACACAAAGTTTTTGAATAAATATTTCAGTGAAGCTTATAGAGACAGAAAGATCTTTCCCATTGCCATGTTTTGAGTCCATTGCTTTGATGGGTCCATTGATTTTGCATATATATTGTGTCTCATCACGCCCGGAGGTCACACACACACACACTGGCATCTGATGATGCACACCATACGTTCCCTGTGTCCGCTCTCTCTCTCTCTTTTTTGGTTTATATCCCAGCCCATCTCCCCTTACCTACGCGTCCTACCAGAATAGCGCTATGCCGTTTTAGAGAGCAATCAGGTGGCACCAACTTCGAGAAGATCTCAACTGCATCATTTCCTTAAGCCCATCGAGCATGTTCCGATGGACTCTCAGCCCTCCCAACAGGACTATTTTATTCGCACGATAAAAATGTGACACCTTGGAGGTCAATCTTTACCTTTAAGGGCATTTAACCGGGCTGAGAATGAGTTTCACGCTCCCCAAAAGCGAATCGACGACCTCTTTGCTAAGATCCTCCGCACCGACCAGGAGAGCTGCTCATCATCCCAACCATCCCGAAGCCCGTCGCATACATCATGCGCGTTCAGCGGCGGCGTCTGCGGCATCTGGAGCAGTAACCGCGTTAGAGGAGTCCTTCTGGACGGCGGATTGCGATGCGAGCTCACGGAGACCCCTGTGTCACCCCTCACTGGTCGGTAACTGGAATAACGCAGAGAAGAGCCACCCACAGCACTCCCACGGACACGCGCTTTCCACGGCTCACAGCCAGGAGAACCTGTCGGAGCTGCCAGGTGGAAGGGAGCGCAAGACAACCAGACGACACCATCATCATCATCACCACCACCATCATCACCGCCACCGGTCCACTCGGGACGACCTGCCCCAAGAGCCCAGACCCAAACACTCTCATGCCGCTCGCATGCCGACTAGGACTCAATCTTTCTCCGAAAGCAGGGACGAAACGGCTCTCCTTTTTGAGTCACCCCAGTTGAATCGGGCTCGACCGGCGTCGTCAACGAGCAGCGAGGCGTGTCCGCCTTCCACCGCCTCATCCTCGCCGGTGCCTGCGTCCTCCAGCCGCTCCTCCCGGAGGTCAGGGAGGTCCAGTACAGCATCTTCCGAGGCAGACTTTAATCTGCGCCCGTTCCTCAGCTCAGTGTTTGGACAGGTAAGGCCGGACCATATGGGGATAATGGGGTTGACAAAAATAAACTCTAGACTATATTTACACAAAGCTATTAAACTCTAATGGGACCTTTCAGATTCCACAAGTGGGAAGGGCCTTCAAAGCCACCTGAGTCCGAAGGAGGAAATGTTATTCAGTCTGACGTATAGGATACTTGATCTGTGTCTCGTGTACCTGGTTATATGCTTGGTTTATTAATGGTTATTTAATGGTTTATTAATGGACAGCCAATAAGCCATTTTATTTAAGCAAATGTTAATTTATATATACTTTGTTTAATTTTTGATTAACTGCTTTCTGACAGACAACTATTAGCTGTGAATTAATCGCATAAATAATGAAGCAGACATTTCTAGAAGAATGAGATTTGGACAGGCTGGTGTTCCTTTGTTAGCAGAATGAATGGAAGAAGAGATCCTGTTTATACAAAACTGAAACGTCCATTTGTGATATGCAAATTAGAGACTGCAGAGAGAGATTCTGTGTTTTAGCGATTAAAGGTGTTGTGATGTCTCATGACACCGCAATAATGGCTTTGCTGTGCTGTGTTTATAAAATCACACGCACACACATTCATTTTCAGCATTACTAATGTGAGTCTTACTATTATGAGTATCCAGGAAGCTTTTTAAACCGGCCTATCACAACAAGTCAGAATCCATGGTAATAAGACAAACCTCTTGTTGGGTTAAAGGGTGTAAATGAACTGGAGGGTTAGTTGGAAAATAGATTGAATCAGACCCTTTAATTAGAGCAAGCTTCAGATCATTCTCATTATAACAGTGAGAGTAATACAAATGGTAAAATTGTTAGATTAAAGGGGTAAAACCCCTCACCTGTGGCGAGTTAGGGAATATGGGCAAAATAGACCAATTATGAGCTGTTTTCACTCTCCATCTGTCTTTGTTTATATGCTGTAGCAGTCTTAATACATTATTTTGTAACCTGAATAAGAGTAAAGACCACAATTATTATGCATGATTTGTGTATATATTTTGTTTTTGCCTAGTTTGCTACCCCGCAAGTCAATTATCATTATTGTTGCCTATGCATGTCCAAACTGTTGGAGAATTTCATTGGCATACATAGAGAATCTCATTTTTACTGGAAAAACCTTCTGCTTGCAAGTATGTTGTTTGGGCTGTCAGCATCAAACACTGTATGAATCAGTGAGGCTGGCCTAGAGTCTCTCTGTTTCTCACTGTGTGTGTGTGTGTGCATGTGTGTGTGTAAACTCACAATTTACCAGAAATGCAGTGTAATAGGGTTGAGGTCACAGGGGTGACACATTCTCTGTCCTTGCGTCTGAATTCCTAACACATGCCTTGGTGGAGTATTCAAACAAGAACGACAAAAATGTCCTTAAATGACAATGCAGTTCTTTCCCACCATAAATCTATTTAATAGCAAACCAGATATGTTCTCCCTTTCTCTTCAGTGCTGTTATTAGCATCACACCCTTTTGTTTATATATAGGTGCATGTGTGTGTCATTCCTTCAATATGTTTTTGTATCTATTGTCAAAAATGCCCCTCCTCCTTTTTCTCTTACTGATGTGTTCAGCATGAGTTCATGCTGACCTTGATCTGGAGTCACAAATGAGAGGGCATATAGAAGAGAGAGAGAATAAAAGAAAAGATAAAAATCGATAAATATTGGATAAAATTGATAAATTATTATTTATTTGTTCAAATTACATATATTGTAGAAAATATACATTATTGTAGGCTGTATGTAAATGTAAGTACACAAAGAAATGTGAATTACAACATCAAATCACATGTTAGACCAACAATATTCCCCTATGTTTTTCAAGCTAACCTAACAGAGTCTAAACAATTTCATACTGGATAATGTTGCTGATTTTTTTAGTATAAACTGCAATATTTTGTTGTCATTATCATTTAATTGTTGATGTTGTGAGCTCATCCTTTTACTTAAAGATTGTTGGCCCCATTACGGACAAGGGTCATTATTGTCCGTATATGTGCAGTGTTGCAGACTTACACACTTGCACACAAATACTCTAGCTAAAAGCAATGACAGTACAGATAAAAGAAAATGGAAGAGAAGTTTCTAAGAGAGTATCAGTTTCTGATCAGTTTTCTTTGTGTTTTGGTTTTGCTTTTCTGTTTGACTTATTGTGATACCTCACTGAACGGACACCCATTTGAAATAAGGTAAAAATCCATATGCAAAATGTTGAAGATTGATTTAAACAGAATAGCTATATTATTATAAGTGATATCTATACAGACTATCTTTGCTATATGTGGGCATGACTCACATCATGTGTAATGGTCATTATTCTGAGTGACAGTTTAGCAGGTCTCTCAGTCACGAGGTGTTTAGAGGTTAATTAGACACCTTCATCTTCCTGCAGCTTCACAGGTCTTACATTGTTTTACTCTCCTGTTTTATGTATGTTCTTATGATGTAAATTCAGTGTTTCTCAGCACTCCTCTGCTTTTTGTACCCTCATACTAAACAAAGATCCTGTTAAATGTACAATAAAAACTGGCAACTTTACTGTAAAAGTAATTTACTGTAAATTCACTAGAAATTTACTGTAAAAATTTAATCCACACAAATGTAGAAAACTTAAGTGTGGTGCACACTGAAAATTCTGGCCATGATTTGGCTTGACTGAGACTAATTTTAAGAATTCTAAAAGATTCATATGATCTTAGGCCAAAATCTGTAGTATTTGATTGCTAGTTTAACATGTTCACCTACAGCTGATTAATGACCATTGCGATCAAATTTTCAGATACATTTCTGCCTGTTCCAGAAGTTTTGAGGCACAATCCTGCAGTGTGACTTCTCCTATAACGAAGTTAAATCAGGAACTAGCTGATGAACATAAAACTTCAGACATGTCTTCCTGCATGTGTCCATTGACTGTCCTACAATCATTAATAAACAATCTTGACATTTATACTGAGATCAGGTTCAAATGTCTGACAACAATCTTAAGGGATTTAAACAATATTTTGTTTCCTTTGCTTATAAAGCAACTACTGTACCTTCTTATTTTTTATAGATTTAAAAAAATCATACCCATGGATGCTGCTTTAGTGCCCCTAGGTGGAAATGAGTGATTTGAAGTAATTCTCTAATCCTAAACCTTATCCTGTTACTGTAAGAGGTACGACCTTAGGAACTGCCTTTGCAGTTAAATATTTGCCTATGTGTACAGGTTTGTCTATGGGGGAATAGGTGTACGATTAAGGATTGTAAAAGAAATGGTTTGATAAGTATATCCATTGCGTTGAAGCGTGTGTGTGTGTGTTGAGCTTGTGACTTTATCTGCTGACAGGATGCGAGCTGACACATTAATAAAGTAGGCTGAGTTCTGAAGTTCACAGAGTTTGAAATAAGGATGGAGGGATAGATAAGGGAGAGGAGAGGCATGGAAGGGCTTCTGTTCCTCAATCTTTCTTTCAGGATGAATCATCTCATCAGGAAAAACAGGAGGGGAATATAGAGATGGATGCAGTGTGACAGATAAAATGTTTGTGTGCATGTGAGAAAGAAATTCTTAAAGGGACAGTTGATAAATTGTATTATCTGGATCTTTTAAAAGAGACGGTTCTACTAAAACAAATTTTGTCATCCTTTATACACCCTCACCTGTATTACATTCTTCACAGATAAAATATATTGAGAAATGTTGACACAGCTTCTGTGTCAATACAATGAATAGTTAATGGTGACTGAGGCTGTCAGTTACAAACATTCTGCACGTCTTCTTTTGTGGTGTTTCTGTTCAATGAAAATTAAAATTGTATGGGTTTGGAACAACATAAGGATAAGTAAATAATGATCTGCCCCTTTAAGAAACACAAAGGACAGAAAGCAACATTTATAGGATCTGTGTTACAGATAACACACTAACATATCTGAAAGGATCATTAATGACTCTATAAGCTTTGATGTGATAGCACGACCTGTATATACAAGTATGGCTAGGACATTCCTGAAAGGTTTATGAAGGTTAAACACACAATTAAAGGCAACAGGAGTGTGATGGTGGCACCACATCAACTTGAAATTTCATTTGTGGACTCTGTTAAAGAAAACCCTTGCAAAACATACTGTGCACTACCATGATACAGTGACAGTATCAGATGGTGACACCATCTGTATATTAATATATACTACAGTACTGAATGGTTTCATTTGCATTTCTTATAGGCTACCAGATTTTAAAATCTAGGTCATTGGGCTCTCAGGTACTTACAATACAAAACCTTAGCATTACATGTCCAACAAGGCATGGTTATACAATGGTACATTTGGTGCTCTTAATATTACAAAAGTTATTTTAGTAGTAGTACTAAAAACTAAGAAGTATATCAAGTCCATGATGAGTGCAGGACTGAGGTTAAGTGTGTGTGTGGTATTTTTAGCCATTTGTATAAATGATTGTTTGGATTAGAGACCAGGCCTCCAACCGTGGCAGTGGTAATATGCATGTATGAATGAGACACACTCTCTACCCATCCTCTTAAAAACACACACACAGACAGAAAGATTTTCTTCTTTCTTGACCTGATTACAACTTCTTCTCTCTAATCTGCTGATTCTTTATATTCTAATCCATTTAATCCGTTATATTCTAATTCATTTATCGTAAACGTCTTCCTCTCTTATCATTGTATAAGACTAGGAGAATACATCTATGATAATGAAGCACCCCACACTACCCTGATTTCCAGTATGCTATGAATTATTGAAGGAAACATAAATTTAGGATGTATAAAACAAAAAGGATATGTAAATTTATAGAAACAAGATTATCCTATATTAGATATAGGATATATCTAATATAGGATAATCTATATTAGCATATAGCATATTGTTGTGTTGTCCAAAATATTTTGAAGATCTTGTGCCCCATTTTTCCTTAGAAGGTTATTTTTGCAACATTTCATTGTGTGACCTAGATTTAGCAGTAATTATCAGTGAAAGTTCAGTGCATTTTTGGTGCTGTCTGGGCATACAGTCTTTACATGAATTGCAGCTTTCAGGGCAATTCTTTAAATGATTTGAAAGCCTCTATGAATTCTGACTAATAAGCCATAATGACTCTGAAAGCCTGGAAACCTCATTCTGTGCTGTCAACAAAAGACAGGAGTTATTTTACAATTTGAAAGACATCCCAGTTATTTTTATATGCATGTGTTCTGGTTCGCCTACGTTTTCTGAATGGCAGATGTCACTGCTGGCTATTAATGGACCTGCTAAATATGAGTAGTTTTTACTATTGTTTATACTTTGGCTTATTTGAAAAAATGCACTGTTTGTGCTATGGACATAAATTAGTGAGACTTATTGAGTGGTGGTCGTACATTTTTCATTTTGTGGATAAGGCGGGCAAATAAAATCCCATAGACCTACATTAAAGAAGATAGCTATACATTGAAGAGTCATATCAGGTCCATAATCAACCCCCAGCAACCATCCAAAATACCCTAGTAACCTTTGAACACAATGCACTTAAAACCACTTGGAAAGGTTCAGAATGGTTTATAACAAATGAGCTGGGAAACATCACTTACAATGATTAAATTACAAATGTAATTTACTTGTCTTACTTTAATTTACTTTATGTATAAACATCTGTATTAATCTGCTTTTTGTCCATGGCTTAAATATGGTATATATGAACATATATTACTATTAACATATATAACTCATAAGATTATGCATTCTTTTGCAACGTAACATCTATAGAAGTTATTGCCTCCCTGTGATTTATAGCTTTGTGTTTTCTTCATCTTGTGAGTTGTGACTTTCTTCATCCTTTTCTTCATCTTGGATAAAAGCGTCTGCTAAATGCCTAAATGTAAATACAAATATGAATTTAGTTTCTGCCTCTATCACATCTAAAAAAATAAGGTGCATGGTGGGTTGCACAGTGACTCCATTGCTATTAAAACAGATTATATCTCCATTCTTGTCTGTGTCTTTTATTGTCTCTCTCTGTCTGTACCTATTGCACTCTCCCTTTGTCTTCCTGTCTGTTTATAGTTGCTGTGGGAGTGTATAGATCTGAAGAGCCAGTCTACACAATGTGTTTAGTAAACTGTCATGATGAATGAATGGAAAATGTTGGCTGGATTGCTTATTTTTATTGATGAGAAAGCTTTCTTTTTCAGCCTGTCTCACATACATCTGTGACGGCTGTGTGATAAGACAAATAAAACAAGCATTGTTTTGTGACTTCATGTGTTTGTATTATGTACAAGAGTAATGTGGTAATGATTTCTTAAGGTGGTCCAACCACTAAGAGAAAATAAGTCAAAGAAATGAAAATAAACAAATTGCATTTTTGAAATTACTTTTTTTTTGCATTATAAATTGTATTATCAGCATAACATTTTGAGTGAAAAGTTTAAATTATTTAATAATTGAAATAATTTATAATGAAGATCCATGCTACACCTGTTTTGTGGGCTTTAATAAAAGCAAAGCACTTCTGTTGTTTTCTGCACTTATTTATTTATGTTGTGACCTAGACATTGTGTAGAATCATTACGTCTATTTATGTTATTTTAAGCTATCAAAGAAGACCAAAAAAAGAATTAGATTTTAAATCCAAACCCTCAGAGTTTAACACCCCTCTGTAACAATGCAGAGAGAAAGGGGAACTGCCAAATAAAAGTGAGTTGAGCATATGTTTGCATACCTTACTTGTTGAGATTTGAGGGTTTGTTCCTCCTAAACTTTTGCTAGGAACATCATTGACAGTGTGCCACATCAGTGCAGCTGTTCCTCATCACCTATAAAAGAGTGTAAGTGTCTGTTAAAGTGTGAAAATGTACAGCTGTAAAACATTTGCCCCAGGGAGGTGGTGTTAAAACAAAGAGAGGAGAAAAGTGTCCTTTTAGTTTCGAGCTATAGAAAGATACGACTTTCTGGGACATGCAATCAAAAGCTAAAGAATAATGAAAAAAGGGGAGAACCAAGAAAAACAGTTGGGTCAGTGGGGTTTTTGATTTCCTAGTACAGGCCCTCACACCCAGCTACAGTGAAATGTTACATGCACTGTAATGCAATGCTGTTCTTGTAGCTCAACTGATATAACATAGCATAGCACTGGCAACACCAAGCTCATGGGTTTGAAATATTGATACATACTGATACAATGTTAATATGACACCAGTTTCATTTAACCATCTGATTAATTATGAATGAATTACTACATGCCATGTGGTTATAGTCTGAATACAGCCCATAAAAGACATTGATGCTACTTTGTTGTCTGTATGTAAACATATGTAAGCAAAGTATTTACATTATGGCTCCTTTATTTTTCGTCTACAATTCAGGTCACATGTTTTTGCATGTGTATGTGTGAACATTTTGGCCTTACGTCAGTAAAGACAGCATGTTTACACTCCTTTCCTTCACAATGGTTAACACTACAGGTTCTGTTCTCTATCTTACTTCCTCTCTGTCCTCTATCGCCTTTAAAGGTTGTCACTGTTAGGTGAGGAGATTTTTTTCACTGTCTCAAACATGTTGTCGGGATTTGACCAGTTAGCTGTGACGCTAGAGAAATGCCACGGTCATGTGACCAGAACCACCTCTATTTTACTTTATACTATGAAACAGGTCTTTAAATTCAGGTTGTGTCTGCGTTTGAAAGACTAGTTTTTGAATAACAAAGAGTAGCACAGTAACAATGGGCACCTTGACTGATTTGGACGCACTGATTAAACAAGGTTTTCTTGTAATGAAACCATCTTCAGAGGAACTAGGTTGTCTGGACAGCTGTTTTATTGTAAGGGACTGAGGTTTACTTTTTTGGGGGTTTTTCTTTGTGGTTAATCTTTGCTAATGTTTAAACATTTTTCTTCTGTGTTTTGTTGTAACAGAATCGAGAGTTGAGACCGGAGGAGATTGATGGTGAGTTTTTTCCACCCTGCTCTCTTTAACTACCATCTGTTTTGTGAATTGATGGTAGTGAACAGTTGAATTGAGCTATTTTAGCCATGTTTTTTAATTAAAATATATTTATATGTTATACAGTCAATACAAAATAAAAAAATGTTTTATTAAACTTAGTTCATCGTTGCCTCTATTAATGTGTGTTAACATGCTCTTCATGTGATTTGTCTTGATGAGTGAAGAGTTGCGAGAAGCTTTCAAGGAGTTTGATAAAGATAAGGATGGTTTTATCGGCTGTAAAGATCTTGGGAACTGCATGAGAACTATGGGCTACATGCCCACTGAAATGGAACTAATCGAACTGAGCCAACAAATCAACATGAATTGTAAGCTTCTGTCTGCATAAGAACAGTTGATGTATCAGCAATAATTTGCCTTTTACGAAATATTGACATCAGTGTTTATCTCAGTAGGTGGCCATGTGGATTTTGAGGACTTTGTAGGATTGATGGGACCTAAACTCCTGGCTGAAACAGCAGACATGATTGGCATTAAAGAGCTAAGAAATGCCTTCAAAGAGGTCAGTGGACAGGGATGAATAACAGTCAATCACTCTCACATACACATATACAAATATACAGAAATAGATTATAATATTTCTGTCCTTCCTCAATGACTTACTGTCAGTTTGACACAAATGGGGATGGGGAGATAAGCACAGGAGAGCTAAGAGAAGCTATGAGGAAGCTGCTGGGACAACAAGTAAGTGACTGGTGCCTTAAAGTGTTTGTATGAATGCACAAAAAGGGACAGTTCACTCAAAAATTTAAATTCTGATATTGCTTACTCACCCCTGTGTAGTGGAACTTTTTGCGATGGAACTTGGGGAAAAGGGTTTTTAAAGAGTCATGCAGCTCTTTACCATACAACAGCAGCATTCATAGTGACCACATCTGTCCACTGTAAAAGTAGTTTGTATGACAATATATTGTTCTCAAGTCTTTTGAAGCCATGAGATAGCTTTGTGTGAGAAACACAGGAACAGACTGAACAGACTGGAAACGTGGATGAGAGTACGAGTTGTATGAACTACTTTTATGCTACTTTGATGGTGTCCTTTTAATAGCTTGACAGGCATGGTGACTATAAAATGCTGTTGTATGATAAAGGACAACATAAATAGTTCTTAACATGTCTCCCTTTGTGTACCACAAACAAAATAACAGCTAAATAACTGCAAATAGGTTTGGTAAACAGTTTTCATTTTTGAACTGTTCCTGTCAGGAAAAGGTTTTTAACAGCATTTTAATATATTGGGCAGGTTGGTCATCGAGACCTGGAGGACATATTAAGAGACATTGATTTGAATGGAGATGGCAGAGTAGACTTTGAAGGTAAGAATCCCAATAGCATTGTTATAATGAAAATTTTAAAAAAAATAAACAAAAGGAAAATCTCTCTCCTTTTCTCTCTGTCTTTCTAGAGTTTGTGCGAATGGTGTCCCGCTAAAAGGGGTTTTATGGTGTCTACAATACAAGAAAGTAAGATGTACTGCTTCCTGCTGGTCAAAGCAGACAGAGTATGCTTGCTAAGCCAGTGGCTTAGCAGAGTATCCTTGCTAAGCCAGTTTTTTATGGCATAGAAACTGATAACTGGACATTTTCATAGAAAAAAATTAAACTGATGACCACTCATGCACCTACACACACAAACAAGTATACACGTATACTGTAGCTAAGTCTCTGCACTTTCAACCATGCAAGACCAAACAATACATGTTTTTACTTGCACATTTGGAGGAGGGTATATGCTTAATTATGGCAATATTCAATTATGTGTTATGTGTCCTTGTTGTCACATATGTCTCTGTGTGAGGCTAGGTGAAGAAAATTCTGTCTGAGTGTTGAAAAGTCACACTCTATGATTTCGAAAATGTTTATTGTTTGTTTACAGTAATTTAATGGCATGAACAAACTGACTTGATAAAATTTTATGTAGGTAATAAGTCAAGCTCAACAACTGTGCAACTGTGAGCCTAAATTCCATATACTTTGAGTTTCTTTTGTTACAAAAAAGACTAAAACAAACCATATTTCATAGTGTATGCCTTTAAAACAAATATATACCACTGTGCAACACTACATAGTATGTAACTAAATTTGGGAAAAAAAACCTTATATGTAATATATATGTAATATATGTAATCTTGCCCTGTATTATTTTAAGACTTAAATAACTTAAATAACTGAGCTGTTTTTAAGTTTAAATGACCAGATATACTATTTTTAGTTGCCATGACATACTTGTAAAGCAACTAATTTCAAGAGCAATCACAGTCTAAAGAGGTCTACTTGAAGCAATGCAGAGTATCCACACATACTGACATCTGATCACCACATGCTTGAGAAACAGACAGTCAAGATTCATTTGCTTGAACTGAGCCTTTTTATGTCTGTTTGTGTGATTTGTGTCAGAGACATTGGTCTTAAACTATAGTCTGACTTCCTGCATGCCAAAAAGACCTTCATATGTAATATAGTGGTTTTAATACATTATTACATGTAACAAATAAAACTAATAAAAAATAATCTAGTGTCTAGTAATACATTCGCTTATGTTTTCTTCACTAGATTCACCTTTGTAAAAAATAAACATGCTGTTACTATAATAAAACTGTATAGCAACCAAAAACCATGGTTAAAATATGGTTAGTCTAGTGGTGAATTTGTGGTAATTGGTATTGTTTTACTACAAATACCATATACAGTACTATATACCGTATAGTGCTGTAGTAAAACCATGGTTAATTTTCGTAAGACCATTATCATTTCTCTAGGGTTGGTAACAGACCTTCGTTTTAATTATATTTCTTTTAATTACTTGACAAAATATTTGCTTACACCTCCTCTTAAACAAATGTTATTTTTACACAAAAGAAGCAACAATTTTGCTGGTGTCTGCTCAGCTGTTCTCCAAACCCTTCAGCAGCGAGCATCACTTTCCCAGAGGCTGGAACAGACTGTTCGTGTTGTCATAGCAACGGGTTTTTTCCTCCGGACCAAAACGGGACAGAATTTTCTTGCGTTTTTATTTTGAATGCGTAAGACAGGCCAAAAATAATGCCATCGTGTGGTTTAAAAGGCAACTGGCCCCAAATGGCCCTGTTTTTTTGGTCTATACGTGCATTAACTTCAATTTTAACCTACGCAGTCTCTAATCATACGGGGAAAATGTTGTTCTGAAAAGTTTAAATCTACTTTTAGTCATCTCTTATATTTAATAGAAACGCAATGCATATTTAATAAATTCAATCACTACAGATGAACTGTGTAGGTGTTTTCTAATAATAAAATGGTTTTAAAAAACGAAGCAAATAACAAAGTGCGTGTCAAATGTAATTGCCAATTAACTACCTGGTCTGTATAACCCTATTCATCTACCTAATTCCACTTACCGTGTTTTGGACGTGTAAACCTAGAACCAATGAACTGTAGGCAACCAATTTATGCGAGGAAGTAAGTGAAAGTTGATACACTTGATTCGTTGCTTCTGGACACTTCCATCTATCGCGATTGGTCCAATTCCACCAGGCTTTGCGAATCAGTTCCTCTTATAGTCAAATCAACAGACAACCTGCTTTTTAGACTCCGTTCGATTGGTCAATTTTCTCAAAGTCCCGCCTACTCCAGAACGTACCCGTCATGTTAGTCTGTCACTTCTCGCTGTTCCACCCCTTCAACCTGCGTTGCTGACTGCACACATATTCACATATTTGACGCGGCCCTCCGTGGTCAGAAACATCTGTGTTTTTAGGCGCAAAAGGCCATCAACTCCTGCGTCGATCACTGTACGAGTGCAGAATTACCACAGTGCGATCATCTATTACACAAGAGTCAAGATACTCCGCACACTGGGCGCAGATGTAAGGGAATATACCTGCAGACTACAGCTGCTACACTGATGACAGAGCAAGAGGGAAGTCAGTTAGCCAGCTAACCACCACAGCTAAACTCGACCATCAGGCAGGTAAATGTGTGGCGATCTGGACAGCTCGACAGCGACGTGCAACTCAAGTATCTGAGCGGAGGCGTGAGAGAATTTCACAGTAAGGGTGACACATATAGTGTGATACTGCTTGGGTGTCGATTCTAGCATGTGGCACACGGGCTTCTGGAGTAAGTTCCTGACATCCTGCTTTTTCTTAATTTGCATTTTCCCCTCTTCTCCTGGCTGTGGCAGACCATGAGAAGAGTCACGGTGCGCTGTGTTGCCCGACTCGTTTTAGCGGCGTTGTGGTTGCTGATTGAAGAGTGTCAGTCTGAGAGCGCGGCCCCGAGTTTGGCTGAGCGAGTCATCTGGGCTGTGAACGCCGGCGGAGACGCGCACACAGACGTGCACGGCATTCATTATAAAAAAGACCCATTGGAAGGAAAAGTGGGGAAAGGTGAGTGCTTAACACTTCAGATGTGTTAGATGACACTTGGATATGGCCGGTGCTTGAGACTGGGATAGATTGCAGATGCTTGTCTGCATAAGAACTGGTGGCTATTATTAGCCATGAATGAATGAATGAATTTTCCCTGTGGTCAGCTGTTGAGACTATATATCTTAAATTACAAAGATAATAATCATTTAATATATTGCACCTAATGCGCTACTAAATGTATTTAATATAAAAAGGATGTTGAACAAAAAGCAGTCCTTTTGTTCTATTTATTGTAGGAAGGTTTTTACATTGAATGAAGATTAAGGCTATCGTGCTATATATGAAGGGAAGACATGGTTTTCAATTTATCTGGGCCATGGATAGCTGGTAATTAGAGCTGTTGAACATATCAGGAAGTTGTTGTCACTTGAAATGTGATGACTGTCACTTCCTGAGTCAAATGAGAAATGCAGCGTGCACATGTTGTAAAGTCTGTTTTGAAGCTGTATGAAACCATCAAGCACTGATTTTTGATTTCACATTATTGCGTCACCAGAAAATCTGGTCATTTCAGATATGCCACTTAATTTTCCGCTCTGATGTTCATTGGCTATAAATAGATTTAGGAACAAAAATTAAGCAGCTTCTTTACTGAGGTTTATGAAACCATGTTCTGGATTGGCATTTCATCACCATGTTATGAAACAAAAAATGGCACATAAACCTGCGCCCACTCTCACCATTTGGCTTTTTCGGTACTGACTCCAGCATCAGATTATGGTGTTCGTCTGCCCATCCTGCGTTCCAGCCCAGAGGACCAGATTCTCTACCAGACAGAACGCTATAATGAAGATACATTTGGTTATGAAATACCCATCAGAGAAGAAGGGGACTATATCCTTGTCATGAAATATGCTGAGGTTTACTTTGCTCAGTCTCAACAAAAGGTGAGGATTTTCATTGCACCGCCTACAAACCTGGTGAGAACATAGTTTTCTGTTGTAAAATAGCAGTAATGAGTAATAGCTAGGTTGTTGTCTGTTTCCTCCTTGTCTTTAAAAATCCTCTGTTTGCTTACATCAGGTTTTCGATGTGCGCTTGAATGGCCATGTCGTGGTGAAAGATCTGGATATATTTGACCGTGTGGGTCATAGCACAGCTCATGATGAAATAGTGCCAATCTCCATAAAAAGAGGAAAACTGAGTGTACACGGTGAGGTGTCCACTTTTAATGGAAAACTCACTGTAGAATTTGTAAAGGTAAGTCGCTCTGTTTTTATACTACCCCATACTTAAAAAAGCGATTTATATCTATGATTAGAAAGAGAAATGCCAGGAATTCACATTCTAATCATAGATATAAGATCACTTTCAATAAAACAGATAGTGAATTCCTGGCATTTCTCTTTCTAATCATAGATATAAATAGCTTTTTTTAAGTATGGGGTAGTATCTGTTTTATAAATATACCAACTCTTTAAGGTCAATGTATTTTTCAGAATAGAAATAGACACTGAATTATGCTTCCTCAAATATACCCCTCCCCAAATATGTTTTCTGAACAAACATTTATTGTTTGCTTGAGAATTGTGATATGTTTTGACAGTTCATTGATCATTTAAAGCATAGTGCTTTCAAAGAGAGACATCTTTTCTATATTTATCTTGCACATTTTCTGTCAGACTTTTGAGGCAAGATGAAGCAATGCAGATAACTGTGAAAACCATCACATTCTTGAAGCTTATCATTTTGCTGCTTTTGCGTTTGGAGGTTGTTTTAACAAGTCATCATTTTACTCAGAGTTCCTGTTTGATTTCTGTTAGATTAATATGTGTGAAGTGATAAGTGAATAGAGAGCTATAGACATCTGTGTAATGCATGTTTCAAAAAATTATAATATTTATATTGATTATCCATTGTTGTGGTTCAAAGATGAAATAGGTGTTGCTGAAAGCCTCGGCCCGGACCATGTGAAAACCTCAGCCTTTTGTTCACTGTTAGAAACCCTGCAGACCAACCGCCACACATATTATGCTAGAATCGATTTGCATATTTTCTGCAGTGGATCCATGTGTTTGCATGCATTCAACTACTGTAACCAGTGAATACTAACCTAATCTCTTATGTCTGCAGGGTTACTATGACAACCCCAAGATATGTGCACTATATGTGATGAAGGGCAAACTAGAGGGTAAGAGGAGCCCCAAGGGTTTATCATGTTGCACTTTGCTTTTTCCTCCAATTTCCTCTTCTACTGTCAAGTGACATCCTGCTTTTTTTTTTTTAATTGTTCTTCACTATTTTATAACAGCTTTGTGTATATGCTCTGATTTTCACAGATGTGCCAAAACTGCAGCCTCATCCCGGTCTGGAAAAGCGAGAGGAAGAAGAGGAGGAAGAGGAAGAGGGAGAGGTAGGAGAAGGAGAAAAGAAGAGCTCCTCAACCTCTCCCAAAAATCAGGTCCGGTCCGGGCCTCGAACCCCCAACCCTTATGCCACCGACAACAGCAGCTTGATGTTTCCCATTCTGGTGGCATTTGGAGTCTTCATACCCACCCTCTTCTGCCTCTGCCGCCTGTGACAGAGAAGTGAGGGAAACTATGGACATCAGGCTGTGGAGGGGTGGGGGAGGGACTCACAGCCGTGGGGACAGACAGTAACACAGACTGACGTTACAACAGGTATAAAGCAAAAGGCGAGAGAGGGACATGCAAAAACGCGGGCGTTTGAAATATTGCTGGTCTTTCAAAGAGGTGACCCAGGAAAAAATAAGGATTTAGAGAGAGTTCATTTGTGTGTGTGTGTGTCTGTGCTTGTGCTTGTACACATTCAATATAAGTTTAAGTTTGGGGGAAATCCAGAAGGTACAGATTAAACACATACAAAGCATGGCTAACCACTTTACAAACCTGGTTTGTCTGGTCTAGCAGGAGATGACAAAGAACAGTTGGCGATATTCATAGATCACTCATCCAGATTCATGAAAAGTTATTGGGTTTCTTTGTTTGTTTTTTGTCTCAAGATGAGGTGAGAGCATTTTGTAGTCAGCAATGTGCTTGATCTTCTGTGATTTGGCCTCTAGTAGGAGGCAGAAATGGTACAAGAATCTGCTGAACCCCTTATTGACTAGGATAATGTGCCAAAACGCGGTGGGAAGTAACAGTTTGAGTACCTTACTTTCAACTTTTCACTTTTTGAGTTTTCCTCACACTTATGCAAGCTTCTCCTTTTCTTCTTTTGCAAATTTCTTTTGCAGTCTTCATGATTTAAAAAGCATACACATTGAAAATCATCATCTGTCTGGTGACTTCTCTTTCACAATCATATTGCAGAGCATAAAAACACATCTTTTAAACTCCAGCTACGCAAGAAAGCTGTAAATTACCTTTTTCTCATTTCAAGTTTGACTTCTGAATTAACTGCATATTTACTATTTTAAAAATACATGCAGTTTACTGTTGAAAATGGTGTTAAAACATAACTTTGTGTCCTAGAGACTTCAAGATTGTATTGGACTAATGTGCTATGTAAAATGTCAAATCCCCTGATTTTTTTTTTTCTTTTATTTGGTGAGTGATGTAACTGGGATAGCATTTCATTGGTTAATGTGAATAATTGTGTCTTAACTTGAGCACTAAGCAAGTGCTTGGCATCTATTACATGGTGTAGCAGGATTGTTGCTTAGTTAGGAAACCTGTAAATTTGTCATCTTTTTTCTGTTTTGCATTGAAATTGTCATTACCACATTTCCTTTTTGCCATTATTACTGCTTTTTCTTCTTAGTTTGACCATACAGGCCTTTTTTTACACCACCAAAGATGTTTTTCATTTATGTGTGTTACTCAGAACACCACCAGCATGTCTGGGTTGAAAGACTGAAAGATGTAGTCTGATGAAGCTGTGGGTGAGAGTTGACAGATATTGCTTACATTCAGAGATGCAGAATTCAGCAGATAACATGCCTGCCATACACTGTGAACTATGGATGCTGATGTGAATTTTGAGTGTGAATTTTGTGTCTGAGTTAGATCATTTCTCAGTTTCAATGCTTTCATTTAGCAGAGACGTATTTGTGATCAATGAAATCGGTCATGTTGAAAGGCAGCCTGAAATCAAATTTCACCAAATCTGGGAACATTTCCATTCCATCTAATCAATCATTTTGTCTCATTTAAATATTATGTTTTGTCATTTGTATTCATCTCTTTTTCCCTCGACAACAATGGCTATTTTTCCCCCAAATTGCTACTTAATTGCTTTATTTCAGTTAAGCAAGCCTGCCTTAGAATGTGATTAGTGTGCTACCTACAGACCATCTTTTACAATGCTGGAAGCATCAGACCCTTTTTTGATGACCACATTTAAGTACTCATGCCACAGTGCTGTCTAATTCTAACCCCATATGTGAGTGCTGTATGCCTGTTTGATCCTGTCTCTTGTGTGGATTTATAAACTTATGCTGGCCTTCTCAATAAACATGTCTTTGGAGAGTGGGATGGTAAGTTTTGTCTCTAATAAGTGAAAAAGGTGCATCAATGCTGTCACATGTCAATAATCCCAATTAAATTGTCACCAAAATCACAAACGTTTTTTCTTCCTCCCTTGAATTTGTACACGATGCATGTGTATATAAGGAACTTGGTAACATTTGTTGTGCCAAATTTTTTTTTTCTAAATATTTTTTTTTTTTTTTTTTTTGCATAATTGCTATTACTATTGGGGTGCCTGTTTTTTTTTTAATTGCTTGCAAGAGTGTAGAATGACATTAAAATAGGTTTCATTGCAGATGTGGTCCATGTAATAGTTGATTTGCAGACACACTGACTGATTGTCAGCTCAAATAGTTTTGAGGTTACTTATATACCGTTGGTTTCTTTATATGTTGTATAATTTGTTAAAGGATATGGGTTGAATATTAAAATTATTATAAAAAAATATTTTTTCCAGAGAGTTGCTTTTTATTTCCTCAGGATTTTTGGGTTTTCTTATGCTGGTTGTTGTACTAGTGTGAATTATTGCACTGTCTGTTGTTATTTTAAAAGCATTGTGTGTGTGCTTCTTATTTTTTTAATTTATCACATATTTTGATCCCTTATTGCCTTAAATTTAAATACACCTTCATGTTTTACCATGATAATGTGCTTTATGATCTTTATGTTGATGTTATAGGTTGATTTACTGCATGGTTATTGTTTTTTATTTTGTCACCTAAAAACAGTATAGCTGTGTTCGGTTTCTCCTGATCAAATGCGTGACCCATTGGACAACAGCCAAAGAACAGATGGAGGCCTTTTTTGTGCCCTCCCCCTTATAAAGAGCTCATGCATCTTGCTCCATGCCACTGAAACTGCTGAGTTTACACAGAATGTAGTTTCTCTGATTATGTTTCTCATGTCTCTGTTGAACTACCTGTCCCCATTTGACACTCCCACCTGAGAACTGAAGACCACATGAGAAGCAGAGCAGTTATCCCCTCACTGTCTTAGAGAAAGTTTCAGATGTGAGAACTGCAAATTAATGCTGTTTCTTTCTAATAAATGTGCTATTTTATCTAACTGGCCTTCTGGGTATTTTTATGTGATTGTTTCTTGTATGCATTTATTATTTGTATTTATTCTTAATTAACCTGACAACAAACGTTAATGAATAAAACAAGCGCAGTGCTCATTTAGTTAAATTTTTCTAAATCATTTTTATTTATATAGCGCCATTGAGAAAGTGCGGCACTCAATTTATTTTCAATAATTCCATCAGTGTTATAATGACATCGTTTTATTCAAATGTAACAGTAACAGAAATGTTTTCCTTTGGCCTATTTTTGTTTATGAATATGGTTCTTTCCCATATTCAGACAAAGATTCACAATACAAGCCACATTTGGTAGTAATATTTGTCTATAAAATAAAAAAATAGATTTATTTTGGTGAATCGTTCAATTTATATAAATAAACTGACGTAGGCTTAAAGCAAACGCAGAAATCATGGTATCCATAGCAACTTTCAAACGTGTTCAGCCAATAAGACGCCAGTTTCCTCCGTGTAGATTCTCCATAGTGACGCTCTACGCCATCTTGCATTCAGCGACTGTAGGGTTCAGTAGAGACGCATTTCGCGCTTTACTGCTACAGTGAGTGAAATTTCGGCGAGATGAGTGGTCAAAGCACCCGCAACGAAACGACAATAAACGGCTCGGACAATGGCGCGGCGGCTTCCCGCGATCGGATAACAGGTGGCGGCGTCCTGAAAAGGCTTAAATCTCGACGAAATCAAATGGACCGACGGGCTGTAACGGAGGAAGAGCTGCGGGCGCTGGGGAGAGACATCACTCCGGAGGAAGTTTTGGGACTCCGCGCAGTCACTCGAGGTAAGAGCTCTGGGACCGCACACATTCATCTCGAAACTCTTCAGATGTTCTGAATCAAGACGTCTTATGAGTTATCCTGCGAGTACTTGTGTTTACTTAGGGTTCACTTTATGTAGTAACAGGCCAAGGAATTTAGGAACCCGAGTTTCCCCATAGAACGTTGCTTTAATGTCTGTAATAAACATAAATTAAGCAATGTGGGTTAGATTAAATGCTTGTCTGTCATCATTCCTTGATAGTCTAAGAGTAGTTGATACTTCAGTATTTAGAAACTTTTAGACATGTTTAACTTAAGTATATTAAGTGCCTCCCAGTGTACATGACACAGTTTTTAATTCGCAGAATATCTATGTAAGTTAGAGGACAACATCTACAACATTGACTTCACACGTTTCAAGATCAGAGACCTGGAGACAGGCACAGTGCTTTTTGAGATCGCCAAACCTCCACACTGTGGTATGTATATATTTTTTATTAGCATAACAGCTCTTGATGGCTTAATGTATTTTATATCATGGTTAAAATGCCCAAGACTGAAATTTCAAGCAGTCCAACAAACAATAATCATTAAATGTATTTTGAGTTCAGTGTCTTCTCATTTCCTTCTTGGCTTTGAAGTACAACTTTAAACTGAGAGTTAAAAACTGTTAAGTGGGTTAATAGTGCCAGGTGAGTCCAACTGCATTGTTTGCTCATACGCTTTTCCCTCTATGTTACATACAGACCTTGATGAGGAAGATGAGGAAAATGGAGATGTTAACACAAGTGCTGGGCGGTTTGTTTGTTACCAGTTCACTCCAGCGTTCCTAAAGTTACGCACAGTTGGAGCCACGTAAGCCCTTGAGCCTTAAATAAACATGAGTTTTTGCATTATGCTTTGTAAACAAACAACAGTGAATTTCAGGCGTGTTAGTCCAGCTCTCAAACTTTCAAACACAGAGCTTGTGTTGTCATCTG
The DNA here is from genome assembly GCA_036877525.1 of Chromobotia macracanthus. NCBI lineage: Eukaryota > Metazoa > Chordata > Actinopteri > Cypriniformes > Botiidae > Chromobotia > Chromobotia macracanthus. The sequence goes on from JAZGTH010000002.1 coordinate 5,400,931, forward strand.
CTGCAGTACTTTAGTCTGTACTAACTTTAGTGCAGTAGCACTTTAGTGCAGTAATTAGTCAAACTCAGAAATCATGAATGTCACAGTTTGGCGACAGTTTTTGCTGTGAAAATAAGTAGACCTCAGCCTCAGAATCTCTTGTGTGTAGATGAGCTGAGCTAATTGGATTTTTATCGGATAATTGTGCAGCATTATGTAGCATAATCTCATCCTTTCACACTTTCAGTGTGGAGTTCACAGTTGGGGATCAGCCTGTTAACAACTTCAGAATGATTGAGAGACATTATTTCCAAGAGCGCCTCCTGAAGAGCTTTGACTTTGATTTTGGCTTCTGTATCCCGAACAGTCGGAACACTTGTGAGCATATCTACGAGTTTCCGCAGCTGCCAGAAGATCTCAGTGAGTTTTATGGCCTCTTTGACAAACAACATACACATTTTAGTTTAACCATGCTAATGCTGTAAACATTTTACTGATTTTACTGAAGTCCTAGTTCTCTTAAAACTTTTTTTAATTTTAGTACATTTCAACAGGCGCTGAAAAGCCACCAGTGGCGCCCACTCTTTTCTCTCAAAGTCTGTTAGAGGAAGTCTGGCACAACACAGTAACTAATTGCCCCGTTACAAGTAACATATTGACCTGCCTCTGATTTTCAAGTTTCAGAGCTCACTCCTGCCAGGGCTTAGATAGAGGAGACGGCATTGTGTGTCTTAGCTGTGCTAAGGTGTTAAACCCGAGTTCTTTTTTTTATGTATTGTTTAACTTCCTGTCCTATGGCATTTCCTTCTGCAGTGCAAATGATGATTGAACACCCATATGAGACCAGATCAGACAGCTTCTACTTTGTGGACAACAAGCTCATCATGCACAACAAGGCAGACTATGCTTACAACGGGGGCCAGTAGCGCTGCTTCTGCACAAAATCTCAGAATTGTTTGCTTGGATAGTGTTTGGGTGGAATGCACATACAGAACTAACTCCTCACTACCAACAACACACTGTGATGTCACCAGCATTGTGATTCTGCACCGTTGACCGACCCAACTGGAAATGACCATCCCTCTGTGAAGTTCCTGCATTCCACAGACTGTGTGTACCATTTCTGGGTTTGGCTAAAGTGGAGTCTTTTTCCTCCACTACACTTAACCAGACGGAATTGTTCAGACACCCAGTTTTAAGCCAACAATAGTAAAGTTCTATTTTTTAAAAAAAAAATCAATTTCTGCACCCCACCTATATATTTGTTTTCCGAGACTTTATAATCTCTGAAGTGATGTTACCCACATAAATTTTAAACATCTGAAAGAGGGTTTTCTAAAAGACATAAACACTAGTTTCATTCAGACGTACAAAAAAGTGATTGTGTCACATACGTCTTTACAGCCCACTGTGTGTGGAGTGAACTCCATAGGAAGTGCCCATAGTGCATTCTGGGACATATGATTAGGGTTAGTATGTTTGGTTGAAGAGGATGTGATCAAGGTTACTTTTGGTCCCCATGATCCAAAAACAGAATAGTTGACATATCTAAAGATGCAGTGTTTTTGTTTCACTACATACTTGACAAACCAAACAGACCTAATGAAGATAAACGGTTTGGCCAATGGTTACTCAATAAGCCTATTTTAAAATATGTTGTGTTACTGTATAATATATTTTTGTTTTGTCAAACTACAATATCATACATCATGGGCCTGTATCTGACAGAAATGTTATATGAGCAGACAGATTTTGACACATTTGTGTGTCAGTCTCATGCAGATCAGGAACTTATATGGACTCGCGTGCTGTAGTGTCCATAGGGCATCTGTCTTTGTCATGTGAGGGCTTTTAATGTCAAACTCAACTGTTTTTGATACTGTAACAAACATGGTCCAGTTTCTCTGTAATGCTGGGTTTGTGTCACCCACAAAGTGGGATGAGATTCCTGACATGGTGTTTTTATGCACTTTTCAAGATATTTAGCCTCTCAGAACTTTGATGTTTGCCTTTGATCTAATGCAACCTGATGTTAAATGATGGCTGTGATTTGTGATGTGATTGGTGAACAGGTTAGGAACAGTGAATGTGAATGGTTGAGAACCAAAAAATATTAAAAAGCCAGATCCCAACAGAACAGCCCCAGCTTTATCATGAATCAATATTCAATTTGATTACAATGAAGTTCATTGTCCACTATTTTTGTTATATGTCAGATGCTAAATACACATTGTAATCTTTTTTACAAACAAGTGAGTTCTCAACTAAGGTGACTTGCTTATATACTTAAGTGTCCTTAAGAAGGAGAGGTGGATAATACAAGGCTAGTGAAATTGGATCTATGTTTGTGAAGTTTTTGTGGACTTGTGCCTGTCAGATGCCTTACTCAGCTGTTCAGTCAGTGCTGTTTGTTTACATAAGTCTGCAAACAATCTGTTTAATGCTTTTTTGATTCTATGGCTCCAAAAGTTCATTTTTTTATATATATTACCCAATACAAACCATACACAAGGAAAACTTTCTTTTGGGCTTAAACCTGAAAACCTAAACCAGGCTTAAGTTTTCAGCCCTTTTTTTAAAAAAAACAATACCTTTTCAATCTTCTGAAATTATTTATGGCGTAGTAAATGGTCTGTATTGGTCTTACCAACTTCAGTAGTCACCACACTTTTGCTTGTTGTCATGGTGATGGATTATGAACACTGGATTTACTGATACTGTAGCTTTTTAGTATTGCTGCTCATGCAAATTGTTACTTTTATATTGTTGTTTCGTTAAATGAGCATAAACTGGAAGACACTTTTATTTTTACTTTTTTATTTAGCCGATTGTCATGACACAATGTTTCTGTAATGTATCTCAGTTTTAATGAAACCTGTATCAGGACTGTTATCATATATTACATAGGAAAAATAACCGTGAAGATTTATTTATATACAGAAATAGACAGCAGTAACAGGGGCCATTAAAATGAATAGAAAGTAAATTATACCACAAGGAAACATTTTATTTAATGAGAAGAAACAAACATGAGTGATGTTGAAGACACTATTATAGTAAAATAAATCTATTGTTTTTTAAATTACATTGTCTTTGAGTCACGTTTCATCCATGCGGTGAAAACATCTGCTGATTGACAGATCACCCCGTGATGGACAAATCTTTTTTCAGAATTATAGGAAAACTGTAAACTGTATTATATTATGTACAAGAGGAATTCTGTCCATTGTGACAGTGGGATAAATAACACATTTATAAATGATACCGGTTTAATTGATGACGGTTTTACAAATCCAATTTTGCACCACAAGGTGGCAGCTTCTGATAGCGTGGTCAGCTCCTGAATTGTTTTACGCAGAACGTTTTTCAAGGTTCATGTGGGTTAACCCTATGGTCTTACATAATATAAACACTTTACAGAGAGAAACAGGATTCTTTAGAATAGAAACAGTTGATTTTCACTTGATTTTAACAGTATTGATATTAAAATACCATAGTTTTCATTCTTGAGAAAAATTCAGGCAATGTCTTCATTTGCTTATCCAGTAATCTTATTGTTTTCTATAGGAGTAACAATTGAGATGTCAAATAAAGTTAATTGTGTTCCTGTAGGCATGTACAATTTAAAAAGTAAATAATTGCAGGGTTCAGATTTCTTTCAGTCCAAGCATAGAAATATGTTTATTTCTATGGGGGCAGATCAACAAGGCTAAATCTAGCCTCTTATTCGCTGCTTCTTATTGACGCTATCCGTTCCACCTTAAAAGACGCAACGCTTCCGTATTGCCGCCTTCTTATTCGCTTTTCTGTTATTCGCGCTCTTGTAAATGCCCGGGTTGCGTGTGTGTGTATATATAAACAATTTCATAAGTAAACAATAAGTATAATAAGTAAACTAAACTTGGAGATGTAATGGACTTTATGAAGAACCCCCATCACTCCCCCAAAAGAACTGTAAATGCAATTACAGTTTACAGTTTAAAGAAGAAACTAAGCTGTCTTTATATAGTTTGTATTGCAACATGTGTATTGAGTAAACCATAAAATATGTTTGCATTTTTATCCGTGTGCTGACAGCTAACAATTTAATGTTGAAAGAATGTTCCCTTAACGTTTCTGTTGTAACAAAAACGTTACAAATATTTTATTTATTTATTTATTTATGTATTTATGTTTTATTTATTTTTAGACATGGTATCAACGTTATTGCTTGCTTATAAGAAAGTTATTTATTTTATTTTTTTAAAAAAAGAAAACTTTTCTTTCTTATCCTTCTAATATTTTTAAGTAGTAGAACCTTCTGTTTTGACTTTCAAAGCGGTGGCATCCGAGACTTGCATTTTATGAATCACAAAGGACCATGGTTTTAGCTAAAACATCTTTACTGTTCTGCTGAAAAAAAGTCTTATGGCAATAACTAACAGCAAGTTTTCACACTGGTTGAACTATCCTTTTAAAGGTTCTTTGTGGAACCATACAGCCTGACAAAGAAGTTTTAAGTACTAGAAGTTGAACTGACAACTGAATTTAGCTGCATTGTGTACATGGCTTATGTTTGTTAGTCTTGTGGTGGACTGCTTACTTGGCCATCTTTGGTCTGAAAGGCTGGGGTAGGCCCCAGCACTTCCCATGATCCTACATGATAACCAGTTTAAAAATGTATGATGTTTTGACAGAGAGCTGCTTCACCTACGCTCAGCTTTCTGTCTTTGATGTCAGGTTTGTCAATGGATCCACCAACAAACTTCACAGGAGGAGAGGCACTTCCTTTTGATTCAAGGTAAATTAAAAAAGTTATAATATTTAAAATATGACCATGAGCAAAGCAAACTTAGAAGCATAAGAATCAAGTGATGGACTTGGTTACTATAATAAATGCAGTGATGACGGTGTGTGGTTGTCACATGCATTTAACTCAGAAAATAACTGAGGACTATTTTAAAGTTTAAGTATGTTGTAGATGACACACTTTCTGCTGCCAATAGGTGGCACTATGACTGTGACTCACAATAGCCACATCATTGCGATCATCCCACAACACTAAACATATTTCCCAGTTTGATGAAAGTCATTCAATTCACGCAGAAGATTTTTTTTTTGCCATAAATCGATTGCCTCGCCATGACAACAGCTTTTAATATATCAACAATTCGTTCACAATTTAGCATCTTCAATGTCTCTCCTTTATTCTGACCTTGTTTTAAGTGGCTTGGGTAAATTTAATTTGTTCGGGTTGACAAGACCAATACACATGCCAAGTTTTGTATTTGCATGTATGATATATGCAGATATCTTTTGTGCCCCATAACAGGGGGTGCTACTGAGCACTTCTGTCCCACCCATGTACCATCCTTTGCACTGCCTAATATCTTACAACTATGACATGTGTACTATGTTTTAAGAGTTGAGCATGTTACAGAAAGATTGGAAGCATCTTTTAATGAAAATTTGTTTCACAATCTGTTTTATTGCTTTTGTTGATTAACCAATATAATTTACAACCCCAAATCAGAAAACGTTGGGACAGTATGGAAAACAATAATAAAAAAAAAGTAGTGATTTCTAAATTTACTTTGACTTGTATTTCATCGCAGACAATACAATAGCACATTATTTAATGTGTTCCTCATGATTTTTATTGTTTTTTTTCTTCAAAAAACAAAATTCCCATTTTGGTTCTTGTAACACATTTCAAAAAAAGTTGGAACAGTAAAGCATTTACCACTTTGTAATGTTGCCATTCCTTTTCACAACACTTAAAAGATGTTTAGGGACTGAAGACACCAAGTGAAGAAGGTGTTTCAGGTGTAATTTTGTCCCATTCTTGCTGCAAACAAGTCTTAAGGTGGGCAACAGTACGGGGTCTTCGTTGTCGCATTTTGCGCTTCAAAATGCGCCACACATTCTCTATTGGAGACAGGTCGGGACTGCAGGCAGGCCAGTCAAGTACCTGTGTCCTCTTCCCCTGCAGCCAGGACTTTGTAATGTGTGCAGAATGTGGTTTTGCATCATCTTGTTGAAATATGCATGGACATCCCTGGAAAAGATGTCTTCTTGAAGGCAGCATATTGTGCTCCAAGATCTCTATGTACTTTTCAGCATTAATGGTGCCATCACAGAAGTGCAAGTTACCTTTACCAAGGGCACTGACACAACCCCATACCATGACAGACCCTGGCTTTTGGACTTGTTGCTGGTAACAGTTTGGATGATCCTTTTCTTTGGTCCAGAGCACACGGCATCCATTTCTCCCCAAAAAATACCTGAAATACTGAATTATCTGACCACAGTACACGTTTCCACTGTGTGATGGTCCATCCCAGATGCCTCCGAGCCCAGAGAAGTCGACGGCGCTTCTGGACACTGTTAACATTCTGGACACTGTTAACCTTTTGGCACTATTAGCATTCACCTGTTGAGTACATCAGCTCCTGTTTTTAATATTGCTGCCGCCTTTTCAAATCACATCATTATTTAACCAGTTGGTACCTGAATCTATCTTGAGACATTGTTTTTAAATCATTAAATTGCGTCCTGCCCATCTTTGCTCCAACTATTCTTTCTTTTGTCCAAATTAAAAATCAATGTGTTGACATCACGTTCAAAACAAAACTTTTTTTAACTTTCATTTTTTTTTTCTGATTATAGCCTAAATTCTTTTCACTTTTTTATTTTTTTTTGAAGAAAAACAATACAAATCATGAGGAACACATTAAATAATGTGCTATTGTATTGTCTGCAATGGAATACAAGTCAAAGTAAATTTAGAAATCACTACTTTCTTTTATTTTATTTGTGTTTTCCATACTGTCCCAACTTTTTCTGATTTGGGGTTGTACTTTTAAAAACTTTTACTCCACACTTGATGTTCAGCCCCTGCAAATGAGGGATCATCTTACCTTAGATTCAACCTGTGATCATTGCCTATGAGGAAGGTTTTTCAGTACATAGTAAAATCAGGTGTTAGTGCTGTGTTTGACAATTACATCCAAAATGGGCATTTAACCTTTTATGGTACTCTATCATTTTGGGAATAGAGTTTCCCTGCTGAACTTCATTTTATAACAGTATATATATGTATATATGTATTTACTTGACAATTTCATTGTGTGTCTTCTAGACTGTTGACAGAGAATCACTTGAAATGTCCAGTTTGCAAATCCATTTTAAAGGATCCAGTCTCCATTCCATGGATGTATTAACTGGTTGTATTAATACATTCTGGGACAGTTGTGCAGAAGAATATGTCTGTCCAGAGTGTGGTAGATGGTCCAAAACACATCCAGAGCTCAACACAAACACGGCACTGGCACAGGTGGTAAAAAACCTACAGCAGGTTGGCGTCAGTCCAGTCCTTCCACCATTATCTTATGCTGGGCCTGAAGATGTTGCCTGTGAATACTGCACTGACCAGAAATTAAAAGCAGTGAAGTCTTGTTTAACCTGTGATGTGTTATACTGTGAGACTCACATCAAGGGCCACTACACAATACCAGCACTACAGAAACACACATTATGTGACGTGGCGAGACTGTCCCAGCAGCATCTGCCAACAGACAACGTCTGACAATTATTGTTTGATCTCAAACATAATCTGAAAAAACACAATCCTGTTAACTTTTACCAAAGTTCAGTAGCTTAAGTTCAGATAATCGTTACACTGAAATTGAATCGAATGTAAATATGGCTCTGCATGTAAATGAATCTGAATTTGTAATGTAAGCATCATGAAGCATGTATATAAATACATTATGGGACTATACATATGTTATCACAGGTCATGCTTAAAGTATAGCACTCAGTTTATACACTTTGCCTTTGGCATAAGAAAAGATAAAGACCCTGTACTAAAGAAACTTGTTTGGCAATTATCACACAATTCAGTACTTTTTTAATCTTTGTTTTGTTTATGTTTTGTAGGAGGAGATAGACAATAGCATTTCAGAGTTTGTGCTGAATACCTCAGCTAATTTTATTTTTTATTATGATAATGTTAGTAATGTAACTGATGTAACATTAGAAAAATTGTTTACAATAATGCCACACTGAGGGTTTATGGGAGACATTTCTGTAATTAAGTAAAATTATGACATTAGATATATGATGATGAGAGCTGTATTCAGCATTCTGTGTAAGACAACATATAGCTTCTCAAAAAAACAATAACTTCTCAAATGTAGTGGGATAGTCCTGATTTGTGTGTGCATGTGCAACCAAATGGAGCTTCATTCTTTTATCTGCGATACACCTGTTTTCTAATATCACAATGGACTGAAACCATTAAGATTATTATTAATTAACATAATTAAATTATGCTAATTTAATAATTTGGGGAGCAATACCCTACTTGTTTACCAAACGTTTAACCATAACAGAAATACACTGTTGTACATACAACAAAAGCTGTTTTGACAAGGCTTCCTTGCGTTCCTCTGTTTGCTTCAGTACAGAAGGGGGCAGTAAAGCTCCTATTTGAAAACAGGGAAACATGGTACTTTACATTTCAGTTTTACATGGAAGTCAATGAACACTGAAGTAATCATGTAGTAGTACATTTAAAGTAGAAAAATATAGTGTAAAACCATTTTTAGTAGTGTAATATTATTTTGGAGGTTCAATATTATTTTGGATAAATTCAATTTATGGTGGCCCAGAGATGCACAAATTTCACTGGACAGTGAAAGTTGCAAAGCAATCAAGATATACAATACAGTGAAAAAAGAAAAACATCTAAAATAGCTCATAATTCATGTACATATCTTGCATTGTGCAACCATGTACTTACCGCCTATCGTTTTAAGATGTAAACACGCTAAATACATTAGGTGTATTTCAGATGTGTGTCCTGACATTGTTGCTTTAAAACCTTGTCAGTCTAAGAAAATAGATGAAGAAGAAGATGAAGGCGTATTGTTATAGATTTGCTATGTGAGAAATTCTAATGACCTCACTAAAAGTCTGATGCTATATTTAGAACTTAAGTCTGCAAATTTAGAAAACTTGTTATACAAATATAAATGTTGATGTCAATGAATAAGTATTCCACACTATTTCTAGGTTGTTGTTTGAATGTGAGCAAATTTGTGCCATTGACCATATTAATTAATTTGTACATTAAGTCAGATTTTCTTGCTTCCATTAAAGTGCAGAAGTTGGCTTCCTCCAACTGTGCTAAGAACATCACTTTTTGTGCGAACATGCAGAGGTCATGACAATATTAAGTGCATGCTGGCATTAAAGCAAGGAGGGTTATACTTTCTAATTCACTTTTGTTATGCATATTTAAGCAATAAGTTATGAGATACTATGCTATATTGTGATGGCACCAGGGTGTTATGCAGAACAAGTTGCAATTGCTTCAGCTGCGGCTATATGTTAATTGATATATTTTTTTTGTAAAATCACTAAATGTCATATTAAAAGCTTTTTCTCCATCATTTTTAATTAAATTAAAAAATGCAAAATGGAATCAATTTCACTAGTCATCTCAGACTTTGGTACGCTACTTTTCTTTAATAAATATATTTATATCTTGAGATATCAGTGAATGTGTTTACAAATCATGGTTTACTATTATAGTTCAATAACTGCTGCTAAATGTAATTTGGGATATGTATGTTCTATTTACAAAGGATGGAGCAACCACCTCCTCCACTCCCTAAACACAAAAAGTGACCACAGAAGCAACTGAGGAGAAAGCGATCAATCTGTCTGAGGAACAATGTCATAGAGGATCGTGCCCAGCTAACTGTGGTAGAGAATTTGACAAAGAAATTGGACAAAGTTGTAAGATGTGGAATGATAGATTGAATATTCTGTTTAGATAGTTGTATTTACATTATTAGTTGTTTTCACATTTTCTGTTGGATTTTGTTTTATAAAGTTTATTCTGCAGTAACAGAGAACAAATACTTACAAAAAACAAAATTCCTTTGTGTTCAGCCCCTTCACACATGCAACCTTCAATAAAGTTTCTATGGTTTAACATACAAAGTTTGCATTCAGTTTAATCTAGAGCATGACATTCACATTGCTCTGTTTCCTAAATAAATTACGATGACAACTTTTGAATTCTAAACTGTGTAATTACAGTTATTCACAGCTGATTTTATTTTGTCATTTTGAATCAAACAAGACTAAAATATCCTTGAAAGAATATAATTCACATTTGTTGTCACAAATCTTTGAGTATAAGCAAGCAGCGAGTAGTAACATGGCAGGTCTGGATTTTCACAAGCTTCAGTCACATTTAGATCTTTGTTCCATGATGCATCTGAAAACCGTATTTCCCATTGCACAGCCAGTGTTCCATTCAGCTGAAGAACTCTGCAGCTTTCTTGTTAGGTGGGATGTCCATTAGTAGCTGCAGTTACTGGGCAGTTGAAACCATCTGTGTGGAGATGTAAGGGTCTATGTCCTCTGGTGAAGTAGAGAGCAAGTGAGAAGGATGGGTTTCGTCTGTCTGAGGGAAAAGCTCCAGACTGCCCGAAGACACTGTCAGTTTTGTAAAGGGGATTTATAGATGAGTGAATTCATAACAAACAGACTTTCAGTAACATCTGAAGTTTGAATTAATTTGTCAACATCAGCAGTTTGTAATCCTGGTTACGGGGACTCACAGCCCGGCACATTTTGTATGTCTTATCTAATACACCCAATATGAAAACCTATGAAATGTGTCATGCTGTGGAACCCAAGGAAAAACATTTAGAACCACTGGTCTACATTAAGCACAGACTGTGGGTGTACAATACTTATACCTGGCTCTGGGGAATTGGATTGCAGGTGTAAAGACCCCTCTTCAATAGGAGTGTCAGTGTGACCTTCAGGATCTGAGGTGAGAATCTGAGACAGAGGGGAAAAACTTTAATAAATGTATTGTTTACAAAGCTGAATCCATGAAATCTAAACTATCTTGAAACTTTCATATAGTTTTGTATTGGATTGCCTTTGAATCAGTTATTTAAGTGTTTATGATTGTTGTATTTGGGTATAGCATAAAATATTTTATATTTCCATTGTGATGAGGTCACATTGTTTGGTTCATGCCTGTCGAACAGCTGTAAGGTTTGTCAGTGTTCCAATGCTGTTGCTGTCTGCAATGACCATAGCCTGGGACAGTAGGCTAGAGGAGGGGTAAGAGGTCAGGTCTGCCTTGCTGTACACTGAAACACAATAGGTAAAAGCATACTTTTGGTCAACTCCACTTTATTCAGGGAGTAATTACGTTTTGTACAAGTAAAATCTGGGCACTGTTATGCTATTGCTAAGGGGTTTAATCGTTTTTTTTTTTTGTTTTAAAAGGGGAAAAGCATGTTTTGGCCTTAGTAAGCCCTACAATTACAAAGCCTTTTGTGAATGTAAAACTAAACAAAAAATAAATATCCACTTAAACTACTTACTGTGGCATGGCAACGGGGCCATTGTTGCCATGAATGAGCTAGGGCAAAATTGACTCTGAAGCTGCTGTGCTATTGGCTGCTGAGGTGAGGTGTGAAGTTGCTGCTGAAAAGAGATTGGTTGAAGGGTGGTAAACCCGCCCCCCACATTGTTGATGACGGGGACCGTCTGTGGTTGAGAGGATGTCAAGCCTACAGTAAGACATGTATTAATCATTGATTGTCATTGTTTTGTTGGTATACTGTTAATCCAGACCACTATACTAATACATAAATTATACCTATGAGAAGTGAAGAGTCCCCTAGACTCATTACACTTGGTAGGGAGGCCATGATCAGTCCTGGAGGGGGAGCAGAGGATCCTGACAACCCATGCAAGGAAGTGAGAGTACTGACAGGAGGTAAGGAACCACCACCAGATGCCTAAGAGAGAAAGCAGATAATGGATATTTGTTTACTTTCTGTACTTTAACTGTCAGATAAAATTCTAGATTTAATTTGCCATAATGTGTAGTCATTTAATCTCACTGGTTTGTGGTGGGGTGTGTCCAGGAGTGTATGACTAGGTTCTAGCTGGATAGGACTTGCTCCGAGACGACCACCAGCCCTGTCTTCACCACTGGAGCTTCTCACTGAGCCCAAACTCTCACACACCACTGGCTGACTGTACTTCAGACCTTCAGAGTATCAACAACAAAGATAAATGGTCACATTCATTGTTTTTCTTCTTCTAGGTAACAAAAAGATACACATTTCTTTACATGATACTGACATAACATTAGTCCAAAAATGGTATACAAATAGGTATGATTTTGAATGACATTGCAGTTACCTGGTGAAGGACTGGATGGTAGTGTCTGGGTTGTGGAGAGTGCTGATTGGCTGCTATAAGGCACATCCAGTGCCAGTTTGTGGCGAAAAGCCTCCTCCTTGCGCCGATTGGCAAACCAATTATATACACGGACCTCTGTCACCAGATTTGATCCCAGGCCGGCCAGCTGAGAGGGAGACACACCCCTCTGTAGACACTCTGCTCTAAAACATACATACACAAATACACATGATCCAGTTTAACCATTTTGGGTTTTGGTGCCTGGTTCATACTTCCTTCAAATTACCTGTTGCATTCCTCCACCAACCCCTCCCTTTCCTCTTTGCTGGGGTTCTTTTGCCGTTCATAAGCCTGGAACAGGATTTGCTGAGAGGCAGGTCCCCATTTGAAACGATTCCTCCGCCCCTTTCGGCCATCCTCCCCAGATTCCTCTCCTGACATAACACCTCGACTAGCATTGGTGAATTCTGCATTGTTCAGTGAGAGAGAATCAATAGAACGTTCATTCTGATTAGATACATCTTAAACACTGTGTAACATAAAAGGCAGCGCATTTAGTGGAGTGAAAGGTGCAGAGGGGCCACAGTAGTTTTGATGTAAAGGGGCTACAGCCATAAGAATAGGAAATAGTCATACTTACGCTGGCTAATCTCTGTCTGTTTCTTGACATACCAGCTATACAGAGCGGCACGTTTTTGATTCTTCATGGGTGTGCCCTTGTTGAGGTGCTGGGAGAGATGGGATTGGTTGAGGCCAGTGGATTCTACCACTTCTCTCTGTGGGAGGTTGTGCTGCTGCATGTAGCTCTTAATCATTTTAGCTACATGCCATGAATCCTCTCTTACATACAAAAACATGTCAATATATTACGATCAACGTAGAATGCATTTCTAAATATTTTTTAAACAGACTCTTACAAACATACTACAAAAAGAACATATTCTTATTATCATGTTAGGAAATTGTGCCAGTTCTGCTATTAAATCTTTGAATGTTGTCTTGATCGTTTTTCAGTACTTTCATTCAGTTTAGTGTGGAATATAATAAATCACACATTGACAGCATATGTGATTCTTTAAATAGAAGCTAAATTTAGACAGAGTTCTTCTATATAACCCATTAAATTGAATGAAATGGAACAAGCAATTTGACTAATATTCCAATAAAATTATATACATTATATACAATATACACTAAATAAAGTTCTATTAAATAATGTGACTATATAGTAGCCCATTAATTATATCAATACTAAAAACCTGGGGACACACATACAATTACACACAAATACAAGTTATAACACTACAGGTAATTTAAATTTAAAATCTAAAAAAAAATTGGTCAAGAATTTTTAAAAATGAGAAAGGCTATAAGAAAAGAGAAAGGAAAACATAGAGGGAGGGTGCAGTGTTTGCATTGTTAGATAAGGCCAGAGACAAAGGGCCAAAGTCCAGTAAAATAGATTGCAAATAGCCCTCATGTACACACACCGACACACAAGCACACAAACATTCCCAACACAGAAATACATTTCACCTAACAATTCACTCACAAATGAAACAGCTCACCGGTTGTTTTGATAAAATGTATCATGTGCTTTATCACAAGTCAGTTTTTATCTCTGAACAGACCAAAGTGCTTTTGGAAGCAAATCTACCCTCACACAGTGCTATCATTACAATATCACTGTAGTGAAATGTACACACAGACACACTCACACACACACACATTGATGGACAGTGTGTCACTCTGTTAATTTTAACCAGTCGATGTAGCTCATTTATTAAAAAGATAGAAATGGCCTGAGAATAATGAATAGGGTGGCTAATTAGTAACTAGAAAAGGTGGAACCTCCTTTATATTCACCCCATCAGTTAGGAGGCAGAGCACTAAAGGAGAGAGAAAGCTGGTGAACGGGAATGAAGAAAAGAAGACCAAGAAAAAGACCAAGGAAGTGATTTCCTCAGGTATCTGTAGAGTAAAACAGGAGGTTGAGAAGGACATGACATGGAGACAATAACTGGAAGAACATCAGAGGTGTCTGCAGAAGAAGATTTAGAGAAGATAAAGTATAATATATTACTCCAAGAGAAGCTTTCTTGATGCTATTTATGGTAGAATGGTATTTGAGGCACTAAAATCTTATTAGATTGTATAGCATGTGTATTTTTGGTGAAGTCACATTTTTTAGCATGCTGAAAGCAGACTTACTGCAACAGCTGGTCAACTTCAACTCTCTGCCTCGCTGCCTCCTCTGGTGGAAGTCTCTCCAGCTCACGAAAGATGGGGGGTGGATTGTCCGTCTCTCCCTCCTCTGAACTCTCCCCATCAGCTCGATCTGTGCTCTCCATGCTGGCTGAAGCTCTCTCTTTCTCCAGGTCTCCCATGGCTTGGATTAGCAACTCCTTGGATAGCCCCGAGCCCAGGAGAGACCACACCAGCTGCTCCTGCAAGGCCGATAGCCGTCCACTCCGTTCTCCCACTCTCCTCCCCTCACCTCCCTCCATCTTACGTTTTTTATATTGTCTCAGCAGATGTTGGTCTTCTTCAAAACTGTTCCAGATCTTGGAGAAGGCACTTGTATGTGTGTGGATACACAAAGGAAGAGAATCGCAAGCTTTGTCAATGTCAATGAAGCAATCGCACACACTTAAGTGTGCAAACAGTCATAGTGTGCACACACACATACACACAAGCCAAAACAACGCTGCAATCATTCGTTATTTACCTGTGTCTCAGCTAAGGGTTTGAGCTTAGTGGTTTGAGCTCACCTTTAGATGAACCGTTTTTTTAAAACGTAATTCCATTTTCTTGATATTCTCTTCCTTTCCAGTGCTCCTCTGTTTCTACTGTTGCCCTTTTAGTTCAAAATTATATTTTTTCCAACTCGTTTCGCCCGTCATCCCCTCCTCCTTTACTCTCACTCTCCTGTTCCTTCTCTCTCTTTCTTACTGTGAACTTTGGCTTCAGCCCATGTTAGGGGCAAAGTGTAGAGTCTAACCATTTTGTGAAATAGAACATTACAAACACATTCATGTTGTTCTAGTTGTGCATAATAAACGTCTAAGGCTTCTGTTCCCATAAATGTTTACATTAGATGTTTTAAAACTTTAGATATTGTTGTGTTCCATTTACAAACCATTGTATTCATATGTAGCTAATGTCATATCTCAAAAGCACAGTTTAAAAAAAATTAACAATAACTAACATAGATATTTTAAAAGATTGGACATGTAACTTTGTAAATTTGCTTACCCTTTAGACAGTTTAATGTGCATGTTTACATTACATATTACCATGATTTTACAATAATAAAGTAATAACTGTAGTAAGACTATGTCATTATTGTCTCTATCCCCTGGATTATTTAAGTAAAAATGTGATTAATCTGTGTCTAAAATATGGCCCTGGTTGATCAGTATTAGTATAATAGTCGTTATATTAGTGTAGTATAATTAATAGCACAGTAAATGACATAATCCACGCCCCACACTGCATAAAAAATCAAATAGCTTCAAATATCTCCTAAACAAAGAGAAATGTTTCATAAAAACACACAACTAAAGAGATGTAGCCTGCACTAAATCAACCATAAACTATTTCCTAACCACAGAATTCCCTTACCAGAATGTGTTTGTCACGTTTACAAGGGAAAACACATATCTGGTAAAACTGTTAGTAATAATATCACACTGTATCTAACATATTAATTTGTGTGTTGTATACACTGCATGGTCTAACATTTGTATCTGTTTATATCGTTGCTTGAGTTGAATGCTAGTGAGTAGGTTTTTAGATTTAAGAATAAAGGATAAATGAAAACTGAAATCTGAACTCACATTTAATCGGGTAAATCAGGTATTTTTCTGTTCTTGAATTTTTCCTCATGTTATGTCATCCTTTTAATATTTAAAATAAATCCTTTTTTGTATACAATCATCTCTATCTAAGGAGTTATTTTAAAGTTAGTGAACCATACTAACAGTAAGAAACAAACTATAGACACTCAGGTACCATGCAAAACAATTTATTTATATATAACTGTAATTATACACTATTTACATATATACAGTGATACTATTTTCCTCACAATTAAGACCAATAATTTAATAAATTCAATTTACATGCTGAAGTGCATAGTGTTCTGTAATTACACTGGCCACTTTGAATTACAGTGAGCTTTCTAGAGCTGGTGATGCATTTTTACCGAACAATAGGAATCATTAGCAATTGTAGAAACCGCGAACCATCCAGGGAACATTCACACCAGGTGTTAGTGGACTGAATGGACAGAGATTTTATGGCCACAAAGAACTTGTAAGGGGGGGAAACTAAAGATCAACAGTGTTTGGCTGGACACAGTAGCAGTTTATATGCAATTCTGCCAAAACACTGTTCACTTTAGCAGCTTAGTAGCCCACTATCTGTATGTCAGGGCAATGAAGGGTGCATGTGCTAATTGTACACCATAATTTTGACAGGGCTGTGCGATATTGTTCTCTAAGCTGCAATGTAATGCCAGTCCAAGCTCTAAAGCCGGCTGCAGGGGGACGACACCCTCCCTGTCCTCATTCTCCTCCCCCCACAGTATGGTTGCTGTGTCTTGAGGGGCTGGGGGTCTTTGAAGGACCCCTGGTCTGGTCAAGCCCCTCACCCGATGCAATTCCATCAGGCTCTGGCCTCTACTGGCTCCTCCAAAGACCAGCTGTAGTGCCTGGAAGAGGGCAAGCAGGTCTACTCTCAGTTCTACCACACCATCTTGAAACCAAACATTATACCTGCAGAGAAAGAACAACACAGGTGGTTACAAAATAAAACTCATGATCATTATACTATCTGTTGAAAACTATAAACAGGTTTGCAACCCATCCTTATTTCATCTATCTGAGCTCCTATGTCTAACCTTGTAGTGAACCCTCGTTTCTCCAGTGAGGGCAGCACAGGCTGGATGTTGAGGTGTTGGGGGTTTGAAAAGTGGAAATGAACTTCTACTCTTGCCAACGGTGCTGACAACACATCCACTCCAAGCAGAAACTCAATCCTGGAGTCTGGTCATAAAAAGATATAGTAAATGTATTATTAGTAAAATATAAAGTCATTTTAAATAAAATGTAAAAATTGCATTATCCAAACATACAGCAACTTACCCCCAGATTTTTGGCCTTGTATTCCTTTGACACTTCCACAGTGGTATCCGGCTTGACAACAACGATAAACCCGTCTAACGAAAGTGAAGAGGGGTGGTTCTGGAAAAACGGCACGACGTGGACCATCACTCGTGGTCGATAATATCTTAAGGCGATACATTTGGCCCCAGTCCCCAAAAGGGGTAGTGCTTTCCGTCCACGGTGCGCTCAGGAAAGCGCACTGGTCGTGCTCGGAGCCCGGATCGCGGCGGGTACGTGTTTGGACGTGGCCAATACGTATTTTAGGCTCTCCTTGAAACGATGTCACCTTCCGAATCTGTGTACGCAAAGACCGACACTGTACTCCTATGGTAATAGCCATGAAAACGAAGATCAGCATTGAAATCCATGCGTGCGTAACCGTAGCCATCTCGCGTATCCAAATATATCCGCTATTGGTGTTGCGCTCCTGAGGCTCCTATCTCAGACTCTCCACGACAGGACTGGGAGTGTAAATACTCTTGCTCAGACAATAAGACCAGTTCCTTCTGTGCAATTTGAATTCTGGCTTCTCCTGACTCTCCTCCCCCTGGTTTTGTTTGGGACCCTTAAGCGGCCATTCGCACCCCCATCGACCTTTTAAATGTGTCTGCATAATAAGAGCGCCTAGAGTCCTGCCAGTTCAGTCCATTCTTATTCTCACTCCTAATGACCCTCATTACAGAACATCTGCACCATCATCAACGAGATGCTCATTTGCAAGATAAACGACTCCGACCAAGAGAAGCGTAAAACTTTCATTCTCTGCCCCAAAACGCTCTACTCTGACAATAGCTTCTCAACCAATAGAGCGGTAACGCTTCTTTTGCACTGGATATACAATTTAAACCGTTAATCGAAGTATACAGGCCCCAAAATGTATTTGCGCACGTGATATAGGCAATGTATGGATTTTATTGCATAGATCACAAAACATCAAACAAAGTGCCTTCTAGCCTCAATTTTCTTGGCCATTTGTGCAATTGCTGGCCCCTTATCTTGACTCATTTTAGCGGATGTATGAAGTTCCTGTCAAGTTCACAATAGTTTATCACATTAGCTGTTCCATGATGTTTTGGCAACCAGAAAACACCCAGAATAGTTTCTGTATTTTAAGCGGGTAACTATTACATTATTAATATTGTTTTTTTTGTCATTTGAAAAGTACGCCTGTGCTACATTACTTTGAAATAAGTAATATTTTGTACCTAATGCAATTACATCCATACATTTGAAATGAGTGTCCATATACTCTTCTTGTGGCCAACGCATATTTATGATTGTACATACCAGATATTCAACATACAGTATCTTAACCATCCCAAAATGGTTTACAGATTTTTTTATATTCAAGAATAATTTAATTTTGGTGTGTTTAAAATAATTACAAATATACACAGTAACTGTAATACTAAATGGTTAGCACCACCTTTAAAACCTGCTTCCTCTTCACTTTAAAGTGTCTTTTAATAATCACATATTAAACAGCAAAAGGATTACAGCAGAATTAATCTCCAATTGTTCTTCTGGGATGGTAGTACAGTTGACCCTTTTAGCTTGTACTGTTGATGAAATGATGAAATCAATGAACAGCAGCATATTCTAAAACCGAAGAGCATTAAGAGAACATGTAACCAAAACAAAATTTCTGTCATTATGTACTCATTCTCATGTCATTCTAAACCAGTGATTTTCAGCCCAGACCGGCTGCACCCGAGTACTGCACATTCTGAGACATCAAAATAGTGCAGTACTGGGGGGCGTTCTGGGACAGAGTTCAGAATCACTGCTCTAAACTTAAATGACTTTCTTCCTTGAACCTGATTAGTTTGAGAATTTTGAGAATTATTTATTTAGATTTGTGAACTGGATTAACCATTTCAATGAAAGTACTTTTAATTAGTTTTATAAGTGCCTTTTTTATCAGTCCACATTCTCTTTTATTATGTGATAGAAAGCCAGGATATTCTTAAAACAAAGTTTCTTTTGTGTTTCACAGAAGAATGTCACACTGGTGTGAAAGGACATGAGGTTGAGTAAAAACATGAATATTTTCATTTTTGGGTGCAGTATTCATTCCTAATTACATTCTGACATTCTCAGTGGTATGAGATTGGTGAAACAATTAAAGAGATCTAAAAGTTTAAAGCAAAGTTTAAAGATTAACTCCATGTTTAAGGAGCTGCTGTCTGGCTTTTTGGGTAGAGAGAAGGCACTATCCTGGGCATCAGGACTTCCAAAGTTTCTGACTGGTGTTCCTTGCTGGAGGAAATAAGTCTCCTGGGCTGTGTTGCGGGTCCCATACACTGCTGAGCCAGTGTTCCTGTAATTTAGGGTGCAAACACACATTATTATTACCACAGTGCTTACACTAGTTAAAGTTGCTGCAAAGTAATTAAACACATACAAAGAAAACACTCTAATAAAATATTACATGACATTAAATATTACATGACAATATACACATCAAATCAAATTTGGTGATGAACAAACGGATATTCACCAAACAGTGGCCTGTTGTATATATACTGTGTGTGTGTGAGAAATGGGAATGGAGCAGTGTAGTGGCCCTGACAAATGAGCGATCCTGGGGCCCAGTGGAGGGGCTGCATACATTAGCTGTAGTGTCACATATCACAACTATCACACAGCAGTAAAAACAGTTTTACATGTCTGTGAATGAGACAGGAGCTTTCACTCACTAGTAAGAGTGTTCTGGATGCAGTCATACTGGGAAAAGGTGTAGGAACCTGGGGGGCTGGGGGTCCCAGGTGAGGTATTTCTCAAATGAGCCTCAAGCCCATTCAGAGATGCCAAACTGCTGTGATACTGCAGTAATAGTAGAAAGCACACTTTATATGAATATAATTAATGTGAATATAATGAATATTATGAATGTAAATCAATAATGTAATTTAGAAACATAATATGATTTCCCACCACTTCCTCCTTGGCAGTGGGGTCTGTGCAGAATTCCGACTCCACCAAATGGGCTAGTACCAGACCACTGACTCGATGCTGGTACAATATTATAGGCACCAAAGAGGCATTTGTAAGGGTCTCATGTGGTGGGGAGCCATTTGGGAGGTCATAACTGCTGTTTGCATTGTTATTGAGCCTCTGTTCTTCCTGTCCCAGCAGCTCTCTTTTTGGTCTTGGTTCTTCCTCTGTATCTCTTTGGAGTTTGTCATTTGAATTTATCACGATTGTTAGCATCCAATTGTTGTCCTTTAGTCCGTTCAATCTGGTTGTCATGGTAAGATCCATCTGAATGGTTTAAGACTATTCGACTGTAACTGATTTCCATTGGTAAGGGCTGTGACTTCCTCACTTTGAACTTCCTGATCTGAATTTACAATTTTGCTGCTAGATTTGGGCTCCGAGTGTGAACTTCCTGACTCCAGTTTCTCATCTGTCTCATCTGTTCTCGTCTGTATTTGTGTTTGGAGTGTCAGATAAAGTGCGTGACAGGAGGCAGGACTTCCTGGGTCGTTTTGGAGGTTGAGTGCAGTGAGACCTAAGTATGAGAGATAGGACAGAGAATGCACAAGCAAGAACATCGGCAAGCAAGCAATCATCTAACATTATCCTAACAACCACTCCAAACATTTTAGCAGCCGCATAGCAACACCCTGCCTCATGCATATTCTTTTTGAGTTCCTGCATGCTCTATCCACTGGAGGGCAGCGCAGCATTTGCAGTTCAGTGGTTGTAAGGAATACCTGCGTGGTAGTACAGACGGGTTGTACCCACAGGTGAGCTTAGGCCACTGGCTATCACACTGTTATCCTGTAGTGGAGGACAAAGAGAGTAGATAAGAAAACCCATGCCCTAAATCTGGGCAGCACAGACTTCCACTCATTGCCCTAGTGTCAGTGAGTGTAATAATGTTTGGTATGATGAATCCCTATGCTTCTACCTGACTGTATGTTTCTGTCTCATACACCATCACCTTCACTGTCAAATCAGGAGGCATTTGAGTACTTACCACTCTGCACAACACACAAAGAATCATTACTCAAAATGCTTTAGCCACTGACAGGTAAAAACACATTTGTGTCAGCAGTTAGCCCTATTTGGTATAAATACTAATGAACACACCATGAAACAAATGCTTAGTAACTAGATTTTTTTAAAAGCCATGAAGCCATTTGTGTCATACAGGCTAGATGAAGTGCAGTTCATGCAAAATCGTGCTGAATAGCATGGAAAAAGCAAGAAAAACAGTTTTCTTGTAGCTTAGCTGATTGAGCATGGTGCTAACAACACCATAGGGTTTGATTCCCAGGGAATGCACATCCTGATCAAATGGAAACAGTCTAATTGCACTGTACATTTAAAGCATCGGCCAAATACATAAATATAAATGAAAAACAACAGAGTTCAGAATTTCTTCTTTTGTGTTCCACAGAAGAAAGAAAACCATTTACGTTTGTAACAACAGGAGGATGAATAAAAGATGACCATTTTTATTTTTGGGTGAACTATCACTTTAAACCTCAGTGAAATCTCACCTGCCCCTGTACAGAATACACCATGCTAACATCACAGGGCATCTCTGACATCATCTGACATTGCCTGTAGAATAAGGGCAGCTTTCAGCAACACCAGAGGATCTATCTGATAATGGAGTGAGAAGAGGTGACCAGTTTGGGAAGGAGAAAGAGACAAAGATTGAGATTAACTTTGGTACGGCAGTGTGCAAGCTTTTACTTAAAATCCTGTTTATACTTACATGCGTGGAGTCAGTTGTCCTCAGACAGCTGAAGATATTGTGCAGCTCAGTGAAGTCACCCTGCATGTGACAGAGGTATCTGGTCCACTGGAGAGCCAACTCCTCCTCACTGTATAACTGTGGAAGAAATACTGTGATCAAGAAAAGCAAAAAACGTATGTCGAACTGGTCTGAAATAGATTTTATTTTTCACAAAAATAATTTTATGAATAAAAAACGTAAAATATACAATTGCATTAAAATATTTTATACAAAATTGCATAAAAAGATATAAAATATTTCAATTTTACAGTATCACAACAGTAAACTGTAAAGTAATTTTCAGTGAATAGAATACTGTATTAGATGCTTTGATTTTGATACCTGGTAGCTCTAACACACTGGTCCATTACAGAAGCAAAAGAGATCAATCAGCTGATCCAGGAAGTCACATACACTCACATCTGGAATGTCTACCACACAGCTTAATGCCTGGCAACCACAGAAAGATCCCATTCAAATGGCTAAACAACAGTAAAGAGCAAGCCAAATTCTTGAAATTCTTGAAGTTTTTTGATCAATGCCATGCATTTCTCTTACCCAAAGAAACTTATCCTGCAGATGCAGCAGGCATACAGGAAAAGTGGACAGTTTAGAGACACAACGACACACACCTGCCAGCTGCCCACAAAGTAGCTCTTGCTGGTCCACTGGTGTCTGCAACAACACAGACACTATCATGTCTCTAGTGTCTAGTTACAACTGAAAATATTAAGCAGAAAGCATTGTAAAGTTTTCATCTAAAGAATAATGAAAATATAATGTTTTGGAGATGCAATTGCTTCTCTAACGTCTACATATTGTAATGAGTTAGAGGCAGTAATTAATGCAAAGATTTCTCAACAGTGCTTGATGGTTTAATTACATCTTCAGGGTATTCCATCGCTAGTCAGGTCTCTTTCCTCTTGCACTATTGAACTATCGAACTATCATAGAGGAAGAAGACGTCTGGAAAAAGACCAGAAAGGCAAGCAGCAAGGATAAAAACTTTACACCAACACAGTTTCTCCAATCTCAGTTAAACATAATGTCTTACATTCAATAACAACAGTTATGAACATTAGCATCAATAATAAACATTAACATTAACCTGTGACATGACCTTCTATTTTTAGCCTACAGTCTTTGACCTTTAAAACATAATTTTACTGTCACCGCCTTGAATCAGTCAAAGCAGTTGTTTCAGCCATTGATCTGCTGAAAAAGCAGCAATCTGGTTTCAAAGCGAATTTTCTCAAGAATGAGCCTTGCATGACATGCAAATAAAAATGATTAAAACTTCATTATTTTAAACAGAACACCTTATTAAAAATATTCAAGTGTTTGTAGACTACCCTATATAACAATGGAAGATGAACTTAAAGCTCACGTTAAGCTTTAACTATGCTGTTCATTGTAAATTTGTAAAAAAAATTAGTCTATACAATGTGACTAATTCTTTCGGACACAATCATTTGCGATCCCTTAAAGGTGTGTAAATAAGACCTTAACTGCTTTCAGGTTTGGTTTAGGAATATTTGCGACTGGTTGAACAAGCAGGGCAAATAACAAAAAAGCTCAGTATATGATGCTACTCATACAACCGACAGCTATTGTTTTGACACTTACCATTAATATTACCATCACCCAATTATCAAAAAGACATCGACTGTAAACTAACTTTAACATGAGCTGGGATTTCATTAACTGGGTTTTTAAACCCAGGTGCCTTACATTCCCCAGAACACTCTCAAAAACAATTTTAAATGAGACAAATTCTAAACACAGTTTATAATTTAAAGAACATATTTTTTATTTCAGTTAAGCAGACAATGTGATACAATGGTCCAGGAGTTGAACTTTTTTCATAAGGTGCTTCCACACATGGTATGGACAGCACAGAGGTCAGCTCATCATATGAAAGAGACGTCACGTAAACTGGATAAAACTGAGGAGTGGTCCACGTTTGTGGTCCCTGTAGGGAGTTCAGGGAGAGATACTAACACCCTTTACTCATCATGATGCTCATAGCCATCGGGGAGAGCGTTGACATGGGAGTTGTGGAAGAGAGTCTTGTTGCCATCACCCCATGGGAAACGCTGCACAGACAGTGTGTTTGTGAGTGGAAGAGAGGCAGGGCAAAACTGTTCATTTATTTCTTGACCATTAAAACAAGAACATTTCAATAAAAAAAAAAAATACAAGACAGACTTTAGATGATTTCAAGATGGAATTTAATTATCAACCTTTATAGTGAATTGAGTAAATATTTGTGAAAATATTTAGTGTCTGCATTTATGACTTTCAAGCAGTTTTTTCAGGATTAAATCAGCAGCAGGCCACTCTGCTCTTTGGATATTGCTATTAGGTATTGAATTCAAATTGGCTGATCACTACCAAGAACATATACAGTGTATCTGTACCACTATTGCAGCTGGTCATTTACCCCGTGTTAAGTCACTGCCTTCATTCCTGGAGGCCCTCAAAGGTATCAATTACTACAGACCTCCAATGTCAGAATCAGACAGTCCAATAAGTTGATATTTAGACATTTAGCTCTCCATTTCGTCTACCACTGACACTTTAGTTTTATAAATGTCTACATTTTCTATTTACAGTTACACAGATGTTTACACAACAAAAACCTGACTCAAGTATGCATGCTGCCATACTTCACTGAACATTTAGTTCACAAAAAATAACACAAGTCTGAAGAAATGGTGCTCATTTCTTTGAAAGATAACTGTTCACCTTGCTGCGGATGCGCAGGTGGGTGTAGGGAATGAACTCTGGCTGTCCATGATCGTGCTGCTGAGACCTCAGATACCAGTTAACCATACACACAGCGACTCCAGGAAGCGCCACCACGAACGACAGAATCTTCCATGTCTTGGCTGAATCCCATAAAAACAAAGACATTTTAACCAAACCTTATCGACAAGTGTTAGCCATTATTACACATAATGAATTTACACTAGCCTAGTCGGTTGGTTGGTTACTCTACCTGGTTATTTGATAGTGTGCAGGGTCGTAAATATTCGTTAACTTACAACATAATTAAAGTAACTGCCATACGGACATATATTAATGGCACCGCTTATTAAGCAGCGCTTCTCGGTAGTTTCGTGGCCGCAAGGTCAAAGAGTATAACGTTACAGCTCTCGTAACAAACGTGTTTTAAACAAGGTCTTTTAAATCTGTTTAGAGATTGTATCTAACCTGCTTGCTCGCCGTGAGCTGCAGCTGAGAACTGACGGCTCTGGATCAGCGCAGAGGACTTGGAAAGCCTCTGGGACAGACGTGCGATCGTTGCCATTTTTGCGGACACTGAAAAAACGGAAGCGGAAGAAGCTTTAAAGCTGATGTTAGTGCTGGAAATTGACGAGCCTGCCACCTAGTGATGTGGAGGTCTACCAACAGCACTAATAGGTCAAGGCTTGCAAAGAAACAAAAGGAATATGGTTAAATTTCTAGGTTTAAGGCTTTGGTTGTTTATGAAAAAGACTTAAGATCAAGACTGAAGTTATCCACAGGAAGAGTTTAAATGAAGTCTATACAATAAGCGGTTCAGTGTGCATTCAGTGATTACTTGCTTAGGGGTTTAAAAAAAAATCCTAATGAGGTTTGAAGATCAGTACATTATAATAAGTATGAATGTGAGATGGTCTTTGTTTTTCTAATGTTATTACTTTTTTATTTTAGTTTAGAGCTTAGTTTTTACTTTAAAAAGCCCATGTGAGTAGACTGTGCACAGTTGTTTTTCTGACTTCCCACAAAGGTATTTATATTTTATAGTTAGGTTGTCATGCACTTCTGGCAACTGCGACACGACTTTGGCAGAAAACACAGGGCTTTGGTTTGGCTGGGAGGAGAGGACCAGCCCCTCTGGCGTCATTCTGCCATTCCACAAAATCTTCCCTTTCCATGTTGTGCTATGGAAACTGTATGTCACAAAGCAACACGCTTATCAGTAAGTTGAACAGTTATTTTCTTCTAAGTTAAGTAACACTAAACAGTTGTAGTTAGTAATTATGCTTAGGATGCTTTGCTAAAGTTAATATTTTCATATTCATAATTGTATTGTACGTTTTGTATTATGCTGTGAATGCACAAACTTATTGTGCTGTAATTTAACTGTCATACTGACAGGGAAGGCTGGAGTTAAGTGGCAAACTGATTTTTAGATAATCCTTGATATGCATATGCATTGTTTTAATCAGGCTATAAGCTGACCTAAAGGAATGCAGGGCAACAAACTCACAGACGATGTGGAGGGAAATTCTGACAGGGTGGATCCCTTTTACCATCAAGGCAAGTAACACAGTAATATTGTCGCCTATTTTAGAAGAGACAATTACATTATATTTAAACTAAAGTCCATTTACAGTGATTCTGCTTTGTATAGGCAAATACATGTTTTTTTATACATTTATGTACCTTTTGTACTTCATAGAAGGCTATATTTAGTATACTTTACATACTATGTAAAGTATACACTTTGCAAACTACTTTGAAGTTTACATATAGTGGATATAGCACAATTAAAATTCCTCTCTAAATATATTTATTTTGACATGTGAATTTTTAAGTCTATTCAATGTGGTGTTTAGGCAAAGTGGCTTGTGTCATGTTCCTGGTTCTTCTCCTCCTGTCGTTCTTAGTGATAGGAATTGTAACAGGTCTAAACTGTAAGTAAGACTCATGGCAATTGTCTCTTAGCACATTTACATAAATTAATCATTGTGTAACTGTTCTGTTGTTGATTAACTATCACTTAAGTCCCTAAGAATTCACAGGGAGATGTGAACAGAGGTCTTATTTCTGATGGAAGTACACCTATTCCACTCCAATACAGAGGTATGGAATGTTACAACATTAGGGAAAAATAGATATATTGCTATATCAGAACACAATACTTTAATAATTTCCTTAAGTTAAATATTATATGTTGAAATATTTATGCTGCTTAAATATTAAATAGAACTGTACATGGAAATACAACCATAATATAAGTGATTTTTCATAGAATTACAAGATATTTGGTACTGTAGGTTTGTAATCTTTTTTGTAAGCATTTTACAATCATAAACACTTTACCTAATATATACTAATATGAAAGCATGTCTGTTGTGTTCTCTTATATAGGGCTCTGCTCAGATGGCTGGATTGCCTTTAATAACACCTGTTATTTGTTAGTAAATTCTTATGGGACATGGGAATTATCCAAGTCTGTATGCCACAATCATGAGGCACACCTAATGGTTGTGAACAGTGGGGAAGAGCTGGTGAGGACCTGGCAACTCAGATTTGGTTTTCTTACTCTGTGATTTTGTTTTTTAATCATAGGCTTATAAATATGGTTCTCTTTGATTTTAGGAGTTTATTTCAAGAGTTGTTCAAAAGAGGACTGACTACTGGATTGGCCTCAAGAGGGACAAAACAGGGACATGGAGCTGGGAAAATGGAGAGGGCTATCATTCAACATCACAGTAAGAAAACATGGCCTGCTATAGATTTTAAGCATGCAGTTATGCTGTCTTTGGTTACCCTTAAGATTATTCAGAAATAATTATATTTTAATGACCAAATTACCATTTTACGCCATATTGGTGTAGTTGTTAATAAGACACTCTTAATCTTTTTATAAGCTTCTGGGATGAAAATCAATCTGGTCATAGTGGAGGAGAGTCCTGTGTCTACTTGAAAGGAACTGACACTGTGCGTCCAAAACTGCTGCGTGATGCTGACTGTAACAGTAAACGGTTTTATATTTGTGAACGCAAACTAAAGAAAGGTGTATAGTTGGAAATTTGGTGCTAATGCTAATTGAATTATTCTGCCCTGTTATGAAATAATAATGTTTGTGAATGCCAATTTAGAACACAAGTGTTTGTTTGTCTTTCAGTTGTTTTTAAACTCTACATACCTGACTGATGAACATTTAATGTAGGGGGGAATTGTTATGTGTCTCAAGTCTATATTTGTCTGCTACATATTACAGTAGTGCAGAAACTTACAGCTTATGCCTAAACTGTGTAAATGAATGTGAAAAACAAAGATTGCTGTAGTTATTTACCCCTCTGCCTGGATCAGATGCAACACCAATATATGGACATTTTACATTAAATGTGTAAAAAGTCACCACATGCCACCATATTTGTTTAATCATTTGAAATTCATCAATTTAATCATTTTAATTCAAAATAATAAACAAATATAAAACATTTTTTCAAAACTTAGGCTAACAATATTAAATACATAACAGATGTGTGTGCATGTTAATGACATTTACAGCATAGGCCTATAAACTTTCACATATTGTGCAATCTTTGTGGGTCCAGTAGAACTCTGGAAAATAATGTTACAATCCCCCATGTCTGGTTAACCACAATACTTCTAGATTTGGTAAACATGTAGAAAATGTCTTTCTTTTATATCAAATTAAACAAGAGAACCTGCTGATTCAGATACTGTCTGTTGTCACTGAACATTTATTATCTATAATTACCAAAATAAAATGATTAAAATTCTTACTACTATAGGTGCTTGTTCTTTTTACTCTAGTAGATTTACAGCTTCTGCTGACACTTCAGGAAGGTGGTGCTTATGCACCAAAGTGATTCAACATCTGTAACAAATGTCTAATCAGTTAAACTGCTGGTGTTACAAAACCCTATTCATTCTTAAGCCTTTAATAGAAGTTTGGTGTTTGTATTAAATGTATTTTTACATTATTTAAATAATTGTGTATTTAATGTTGTTGTATTAAGTATTTACTTAAAGGGCAATCCTAAGGAAAGTGTCTTTCAGAGGCAAAGGATTATCATTAATGCTGATATTAGAAGTAGGAAGAGTGTGTGTTGAGGAAGAGTCTGGTGCACAATCTCAGATTAGATATAAGGTGATGAGGACCTCTGGTGGTGAGCTGAATAAATAGTATGTTACGAAGGAATTTATTTCAAAATGAACGTTTGTACTCAACAAGACATATCATTTTGTTCCATAAGAAGGTAAATTTTAAAACATGTTGTACATATGTACATTGTTTTTACAAATTATGTATTTGTAAATGCTTTATTTAAATGGCAATAAATAAATATTTTTAACATGGCATTTTAAAGATCATTTATAAGTTTAAAACTCTTTTAATAAAAATTTTAAATTAAACTTTTAATTTTCTTATTTTCTAATTTTGTTTTAAGTACAATATTTGCTTAAGGATATTTAAGGGATAAATTAATAAATACATTTGTTTAGCTTTTTTGGCATTCCAGAAAGACATATTTATAATGGGATCAAGTGGAGCACGTGCAAAAGTATATGTAAAACTCCAGACTTAAGTTAATTGGATCTCCTGTTATAATATATAACACACACATTACCCAATTTTAAAATCAGACCTGTTAAGATAAAATCCCAATGGAATGGTAGGACTATTTATTCTGCTATCAGAAATGTTAGGGACTGTTGTGCAACAGCAGACTAACAGAGAGTAATCATCAGGACATGAGCAGAGGAGGACGAACTCTGAAACTGTCACTTCAGAGTAAGACTTAACAGGTTAAGTAGTTTGTTTTTGTTTCTTCATATGAAGACTTAGAACTCTCCTCAATCCATGTTCTAGTCTTCACTTGTATGGGCAATATGTATTTTTTTTTTAAGAATATATCTCAACAGTACGCTTTACAGTCCTGCTGTATTGTCCTAAATAATATGAAATAAGGTATATACACTATATTTGATGTGATTTGTATAGTTTGACAATACTATATGTCAGAGAATGAATAACTGATCCCTTTATTTCAGCTGTGTTTGTATTGTGCTGTGTTGAACTGTTGATATGTGGACAGGCATTTTATTTTGTTCTTTCTGTGTTTGTGATGGATGAAGTTCAGATGACTTTTGTTGGTCCAGGTTAATTTTCAACAGTTTTGTTGCATGTCCTTGAATCTCTTGCAGTTTGTACATTTACACTGAAGTCTCTTTATTCACTGCTCCATTTTTGGTATGTTTACTCTCGTTTTTGTTTTTACACACTTGCATGCACTTTTATTATAAAATGTTGGGACAAAAGTTATTATAATGTTTGTACCTGATGCAGTGTTTTAAACATTTGATGCAAATACATCCTATAACCTGTTTTTTCCTCTCAGACATGGAATCCATAACATATGACCGGTTTAATCCTTCTGAGACTGAGATTAATCACACTGCTCAGAAATTTTTACTTGAACCTGGTGAGAAAAATGTTTTAACAGAAAAATGTCCTTAATTTTTAAGTGTTTTAACATTAGCATGTTGTTTCATACTTTTTATGTTCTAACATTTTTCTTTATCACAGGTAGACAGAGCAGAAAGATGTACATAATCTATGGCATTCTTGTCCTTTATATGTTTATACTGACACTGGCTGTAGGAATTAAAAGTATGTTGTCAGTATGTTTTTCATTTCAATTTTCATTTCAAAATGTAATTGAGGTACTTTTAGTCTGATCTGATCTATTTAATTTAATTTAATTAGATGTTTTGCACTATAGAGTTTGATTATGCTTTTTTTTCTGGCCAGTCTCTCAGCTCAGTCAAGAGGTCGCTGATGTTTCTCTTTATCTTAAGACCCTTGACTCCTCCATTAAAGAAGAAAAGAATCCTCTCCTGTTTGGTAAGTGATGACCAGTTTTTCTGTCCCTCTTCCCCTTTAAATAATTAATTTAATTAATTTGTTGTCATTTTGTATCGCTTATTCATTTTTCTCTCCCAGAAAATGTTTTATCCCCTGAGTCTATAGTACAAGGTAAGAGTCCTCATGATATAAAGTGAAATCCAAAAGTTTTGAGAATACTTGAGATGCTTTTATTTTTTTAATTAAAAGGAAAAAAACATTAAAAATGCTTTTTTTTTACATAATTACTAATTAAATATAATTTCAGAATGTCTTAGTCAGCATTCAACTCTATCTGACTTACCTAGACATACAAAACAGACTGTCATAGCTTATGTCATAGCTTTTCCTCTTTTCCTTTTTCCGCTTTTCCTTTTTATTTTTGTGCATATTTTTTTCACAATACACATAGTTTTCTTTTGTTTAAATTATTTTTCAAATATTGAATGTGGTCTCAGATTTACAGTCTCCACTGTCTTTCCTCTTTTCTATTTAGCTATTTTTTAAAGTAAAATCAGTATACCTACCATGAACCCACGTGATTCATAGCTAATGTTCATGCATGTCCTTGTTCTTGGATGCTTTTTAGGTCCCTGTGAGGAAAACTGGGTTTTCTTCAAAGGTTCCTGCTACTTTGAGTCAACGACTGGGCAGAACTGGCAGAGTGCTGAGAATAACTGTGTCCGGAAAAAATCACACTTAGTGGTTGTCAACAACTTGGATGAGCTTGTAAGACAGGGCACAGCAACATCAAATTTAGCATCACAATTATTTACAGACTAATGTGAGGTTAAAAGTGAGTTTGGCCTTTCTTTGTTTCTTTAACACAGGACTTTCTGTCTTCAATAACAAAGCTGCATGACAGCTATTGGATAGGACTTGTTGAGAAAGTGAAGGGGCAGTGGTCCTGGGTAGATGGGACAGACTTTACATCTACTGAACAGTAAGAATATAATATTGTATATGAAAGCAGGTCAATGGGACAAAATTACAACCTCACTAAGGACTAGTATTCTAACGACTACACTGTTTTTCAGCTACTGGGATGTGGGTCAACCAGATGACTGGAATGTCCGTGTAAATGGTGAGGATTGCGGACAGCTTCATGCAGTTTATCATGCGAACAAACAAAGACTTTGGAATGATGCAGACTGCACGCTTTCTTACCCTTATATCTGTGAGGGCAAACCCAAGAGCTAATGACACACAATAACACAAAATAATAATAGATAACATGCTACTTCAAAAAAAAGAACTATTATTCATGGTGATTGGTCAGGATTACAACAATTTTTTTGTTAAACAACAACTAATGTTGTTTTTAAATATTATAAATACATTTTGTTTGTTTAATCTATGAGAGCTTGTATTTAGATTCTTTGTCAATAATGGCATGTAAATGGACTTAACCTGCTTTAGTATTGTATTCCTTTAAAGGTATAATTGTTTTATTGGGTTCTTTTGAAATTTTTACATACCACATACCAACCATGTGTGTGCTATGAGTTAATACAGTAAAAGGTAGAGAGAGAGCGAGCAAGAGAGAGAAGTATAAGGAAATATCCTTTGGCATGAACAAGAATAAAGCTGTTGATGAAGTACCATTGTTGCCTTTAATGACACATAGTGCTGTCAGTGTGAATATGAACAGCTGTCAGGGCTGTTGATCAGATCATTTGCAGTTCTCACTGGGATAATGCTCATGCTCTGGATTATAACCAGCTTGTGCAAAACATTCGGCTGCTTTTCTGTCACATTCACAGATGAACATCTCACAGGGGCGATTTGCCTGAGCTGCAACACACATGACACAACTTGGTCACATTTTATTTTAATGTGGAAGGTCACAATGTCTACTTATATGACAATTTTATTAATAAGAAAGTCTTTGGTCAGTTTTTTCAAGCACAGATCTAGAACTGCAATTTTTGTGTGTGAACTATTAGCTATGTTAAGTAGATGTTCCCATCACTTTTAACAAAATCTGTTCATTTGTGCTCAAATAAATAAATAAATCAAGGTCAAATACAATCTAAATTCCCAACTAATTGTAATTGCCAGAAAGTTTGCCAAAAACTACTTTAAAGAGCTCTAATAATATTTTGTTTGACGTCCTAAAGATTACATGGAGGTTCACATTCCTTTGAATGACCTTCATAGATTTTTTTAGTTTCAAGCTTTTTTGTACCATATTCCTTGAAAAGCTCTCTTTTGAGCACAATGCCTTACCATTGCAGGTGACTTTTTTTGCTTCCTTGTCACATGAGTAGGCATAGACTTCAGTGTAGGGGTTGTCTAAAACGCCAAAGCAGTCATCTTGTTGCCATGAATCGGAATAGCATGCATCATGCACCTGGCAGCACCTTCAAGCACAAAGCAGGCAATTACCATGATGTGTTAAGACTGTTCACTAAAGTACAGTGTTCCTGTACCTGTGTTTCTCTAGCTCGATTGGTAGAGCATTGCCCTAGCAGTGCAAATGTTGTGGATTTAATTTACAGAGAATACACATGCACTGATTAAAAAAATGTTACAAATGCTACAAAAACTTGAATGCTTTGTAAATTGCTTTTGATATAAGTGTGTCAAATGCATAAATGTAAACTAAAAACTAAAACCACTGATGCAAAAATCTGAACTTTTACTGGTAGATTTTCTTGGAAAAGTTTACAGTTACCTTAGGTCATAATAAAATATTGCTTTAATATGAAATATAAATGTTTTAAAAATACTGTAGACAAAACTAATTTGCACAAAGTTGTTTCCTGCCTGTATTTGGAATCGAACAGCAACCTTCTGGTTATAAGTCAATTTCTCTAACCAGCAGGCGAAAATCTTATGATTTCAATGTAATCTGACCTGTCTAATTCATCCACCGGTGTGCCCGAGCCTCCCTTGCCACAGTAGCATCCGTAGTCAGCATAGTCCAGTAAAGGCCAGCTATTAGGGATGGTACAGATGATCATGTTCCTGAACTGCCACAGTGAACGGTTGTCTGTGCTTGCCAGAACTGTTAAACAATAATAGTTTAGCACTTTAGCAGTTTCATATTAAGTAGGAATTGATTGAATTTAATAATACCAATGAAACATGTTACGTTTGCAAACAGTAGATCATACATTACTTTGCCATGACTGTGACAGTTAGTCACATATACCCCACATCATCATGCAATGTCTACTGTACATAGGTGCATGCTTTGGCGGGCTTGTAATAGCATGAAATTGACTACATTTCAAATGCCTTTCCACTTAGATGAGTAACTATATGGAGCTTTGGACTATACACATTTTATAGTGCAATCAGTTAACATGAGTCCTCATTTTTTGTGGCATTAGTCACATTGCTTTTACAGTGTAGGTAATGTCCTAATAAATGTTTTAGCCATTTTGTAAAGGCCTTCAAAATGATCATTTTATATTTTTTAGAAGTCTCATTTTAGAAGTGTGTTCTCATCTCTCCCTACATCTTTCTGTTGTTCAGTACAATTCTGTACAGAACAAAGGCAAACTGTCCATTAACCACACAACAGGTTTTGATCACCTGGCTAAACATTTCACAGTATAATTTCAAACTTCAGTGTACACAAAATGTATTTCACAAAATACTTATTTCAAATAATAATAAAGTTATATTTTAAACGCCTGTCTATATATTCTATTAGTGATAAAACTTTTTGTACAGTAGTAATTTGGAAATATTACATAAAAGTGGTACAGCTGCTGAAACAAAATGTTGTTCACATAATTATCACACCACAGTCTTTACTACACCAGTTTTACTCTTTGATATTTAACGTTCATATAATATTTCATATAATATGAAACAACATAATTTTATGAATATTTCATATAACATATCTTCCCATGCATCTTTAAGTCTTGTTTAAGTAATATTAGAACATTTTCCTAAATCTGATAAGGACATAAAAGCAGTAGATCTTTAATTCAGCTACAGTGACCAATGACAAACATCTTAGAAAAAAAAAATATGTA
This sequence comes from Chromobotia macracanthus, assembly GCA_036877525.1. Classification (NCBI taxonomy): domain Eukaryota; kingdom Metazoa; phylum Chordata; class Actinopteri; order Cypriniformes; family Botiidae; genus Chromobotia; species Chromobotia macracanthus. The sequence continues at coordinate 5,435,713 of JAZGTH010000002.1, forward strand.
TATTGAAATCCCTCTTTAGGATTTAACAAACAACTATTGCTATGTGTTAAAAATGTGTTAAAAACTGCATTGCATACATAATAAAACATAATAAATTAATGTTATGTGTACAGGACACGTAAAATGTTCAGCATACTCACAGGCAGGCAGACAGGCACTCAGGAACACAAGTGGTAAAAAGGCTTTCATGGCGAACAACAAAGACATGAGTTACAAGTGTGAGATGCTTTCATTTATATAATTCTATAACCTTGATGGGCGGGTCCACAGTGGTAAATACAGTGACAATTTGGGCTATTATTATACATATGTAAGATATGCATACATGCACATGCAGAAAACACAAATCTAACAGAGAGTTTTTATGGGTGTGTGTGTGTTCGTTCTTTGGGAACATCAGCATGTGTTTGTCATTTGCACAGCTGGTACAAGAATTTGGTTTTCTCAAAAAAGGACAAGAATTGTATAAGGCATGGAAAAATGAAGTTGCATAAGTTTGAGCACATGCAAAACAGCTGCTCAATGTATATGCCGGTTTTGATCACACACACGTTTTTTTTAAATGGTCTAAAACACCAAAATGATATGTAGAACACATAATACTGCTCAGTGTATAGGCATCTCAGTGACTTTGTATTGTGCTGTATAACAGTGTGAGAGTGACAGTGAGTGTGGCAATGTTGAAGGAGTTGTTCTGCCTGGATGCTGAGCTGCAGAGACTGTTGGAGAGATTATTGTTGGAGCTGTTATAAGGGGCTTGAGCAAAGCACTCGGCTGCAGTCTTGTCACACTGACAGATAAACATCTCACATTCATTATTACTGGCTAAACAAGAGAAAGAGAGAGAGAGCTATAAGAAAATATTCATTGGCTTGAACAAGAATAAAGCTGTTGAGTATACAATGCATGTAAAAATTCTGCAGCCTATAAGCCAACTTGTCAATTAAAAATATGATAAATACTGTAAAGTTAAATATTTACCATTAGACAAAAATGTTCTATAAGTGCTATTACCTCAACATTTTTTGTCAGAAGTTTTAGTTTGCAACAGTTAGTTTTGATTTTCATCTGACAGAACAAGAGTGACAGTATTTAGTATCATGGCACTGGGGCACGTCACTGTTTGTTTTTCTCGATTTTATCAATATTTAGTACAACAACAACTCTCAGCTGCATTATATTTCTTGATTAATAACACATATCCTGTTAAGTCTGTTAGATGAGTAGGGAATCATGGGATTGATTTCACTCACTCAGACACGTGATTGTTCTGGTAGACTTATCACACTGGTAGTCATATATGTTTGTATATGGGTTGTCCAACAAAGGTCTGCAGGACACATTACTTGTAGCATTTCCATAGCAATGATCATGAGTGAAACAACACCTAAGGAACACACGATTACAGAAAGAACATTAGCAGAACAACAACAAAAGATTTTAGAATGAATACTATTTAAGGGTGTGACCAGACATGATCTTACTGGTCTAATTGGTCAACAGGTGACCCTTGGCCACCCAAACCGCAGTAGCAGCCATAGTTTCCAAAGTCTTCTAGAGGTGAGCTGTTCGGTAGCATGCATTTGATCATTTCCCTGAACTGAAGCAGTTGTTTTACATTGTACAAATGTGCTACAAGGAATAAAATAAGAGTGTGTTATTTTTTGATGGTGAAATACTCCTTTGACTCCCTATAATGAAGTTGATTTCCCTGATAAAGGGTAAACACCAATAGGGAGGGTCTATCTACTTGTCTGACTAATATAATATGGGGGTTCATTTCAATTTTCTTACTTTAATGGTGCAGAAATTACTCTCTACAGTTTTAAAGCATGACACAATGACCCCCAATTTCTCCCCAGGCGCAGTAGTGTGCTTCCCACTGCTCCAGGTGTGTGTGTTCACGGCTTACAGTGTGTTTACTCCTCACCAGTGATGGGTTAAATGTAGAGGTCACATTTCAGGTATGGGTTACCATATCTGACAAATATGCCACTTTCATTTTCCATGAGACACATTTTCTTATTAAACTGTAACTTCTGTAATTAACTGTAATTCTGTTTCAGCTTATATGTGGTGCTATAAAATGACACATTTTAAGAATACTTACAGGTTGGTAGATGCACACTGAGGATCAGGACTATGACATAGACATCCATTTAACTGCAAGAAAGAAACAAAGTGTTTTTTAAACCCCTCTGGCCAACTTTGTAATATCGTACTAATGTTGTTTATCATTATTATAAATTGCATGTAAAAACTTTGAAAATTATGTTTGCATCTTCTGAATGAATAAATACACGTCTGAGAAAATTGTAAGTTGTAATTTTCAAGTTAAGACAAGCAAAGCAAGGGCTTGTGGGTTTGACATGCTACAACTTTCTTAATGTAAACAAAAACACACCTTTCTCTTGAGGCAAAGAAACAATGAGACTTAAACTTAAATAAACAAATGAATTAAAAGTCGAATCAAATGCATAATATGCAAAGCACATATTTAGATTCTTATTCAGAACACAAAACATGGATTTTAAATGACAGAGTAAATGTCTTCTGTTCATTATAGGTTAAATTATTTAAATTAAAATTGTTTTTTAATCATTTAATTACAATCAAAATGTAGTCATAATGAAAAAAATTAAGCACAATTTAAATTCAATTCTATAGAATTGAATAGAATTTCAAATTTGTTGAAAGAATGGTTTATTCCTTAAATAAGTGTTTATTGGTGTCTTTTATCATATTTATTTAACTTAATCCAACTATTGACTTAATAAATTAAATTTTTAAAATATTACACTGCTTCCCATCATACATAAAAACACATTTGTACTGTGGTAAAATCACACACAGCTTCTTGTGGTTTAATAGTTGGTAAAAATTATAGTTTATCATCTTCCAAAAGAGCGTAACTGTTTAGCTGCAGAAAATCTTTTACAGTTTGGCTAGGCAGTTCATTCATACATTCATACAGTCCATACTTTAAATCACATTAATATTAAAATCACTGGTAACTCATAGGTGTTTCTCTGTCTTACCTTAAACCACAACATTTCTCACCTTTGTCTTTGATCAGCTGATGGAAGCAATACCTATGGTGGGTTTCAGATGTAGTACCTGCCAAATCTAAGAAAGTGCAGTTTAATGCTTTGAACCAAGCCAAATGTGTAGCAACAAATCTCTAGATTGCTCTAGAACTGGTAATTCATATGATGATATGCTTGGTATGTTTAAAGTGTTAGCTGTTGTCTTAAGGAACTAAAACAGCATTCACTGTTATGCAAGGCTGTGTCACGTGTAAAGGACTAATGATGTGCCTTTTGGCAGTCTGAAATTATCACCCTATCATTACAATTTACACTGATTGTGTAAAAACAACGTTAGTAGTGTGCTTCCCACTGCTCCAGGTGTGTGTGTTCACAGCTTGCAGTGTTCACTCCTCACCAGTGATGGGTTAAATGTAGAGGTCACATTTCAGGTATGGGTTACCATATCTGACAAATATGCCACTTTCATTTTCCATTCATATGATGATATGCTTGGTATGTTTAAAATGTTAGCTGTTGTCTTATCTGAAGTTTATTTCAAAAGGGCATATGGCAACTACATTTACATTTACTCATTTAGCATGTCTTTATCCATAGTGACAAATGAGAGAAGAGCCAACAAGGCAAGAGTGCAATGTGACAACTGTAAGTAGTAAGAGGACATTTGTTTTTTAACAACGTTAAACGGAGTTAAACAGTGGAAAATTAGGTATTAGTCAGGTGTATGCAGCTCATTCTACCTTTTCATTAACTGAAAGGAGATGATGGGATGTATACCTGTAGAGTAAGAAAGAGACTTTCCACTTCTGAATAGTTTAGTTAGTGCTTTGTTTTTTTTGATAAATGAGAATTGCTTTCCACAAGGTTACTCCGTTTATGCTCATTTCAATATTATTTTTTAATTACCACTCACGCGCTACCAGATCTATGACGAACGCTATAGAGAGTAATAATATTCCAGCGTCCCAGGCAAAAGATGCTTTGCTTCATTCATGTTTTAGTGGAATGTTTATATCATGTAATATTATGATTTCTGAATGGTATACCTTGTCATTTTTATTAGAGTAATGTTGATAGTCACCCACCAGCCAGACAGGCTGATTTTTGAGACAACAGGTGATCCTGAGAATGATACGTTATCAGACTTGCTGACGTGCAGGCCTTTGATTGAGGAGATTGTGTAAAACATTCTTCAGTCTTGCTGGTGTAACATGGGTCATCAGGCTGTGCTCAAACTTGTGAAGTGCTAAAGTTTCACTGAAGAACTATACAAGAATCTGAATGAAACACATCAAGATAGCAAACCATGAATTTTTTTAATTTTTTGTATAAATTGCATGGTTTACACAGAGATCTGATCTCATCATCTAGTCAATCAGAACTGACTAATCTCACCATCAATCTAAACGTTTTCTAAAGCACTGTAGTTGCCAGGTAGGTTGTTCCAAACATTAAAAATATTAATAAAAATATATTTCTCAGACCAAATTATATAGAAAGAAAAGTGACTTTCAAAGTTAAATGTTTCACAGTCAGCTGATACATAAAATTTAGGTTAAATCAGAATTAAATTATTGTGCATTTTATTAGCACAATGGCCCATTTATTAACACATTTATGTCATATTACCCGCACCATTTTTGCAGATACTTCTACAGCCAGAATAACATGACAGGATGTTCCTAAACAGCCAAGGAAAACACTTTTAAAAACCTTTTAGTGACATTCTCAATGTCTACAAAATAAAAAAATAATTTCTTCATTCTTGACTGGAAACAATATTTGGAAAATGCATTACATTATCTGTGCAAGCACTGTACTGTAGATATCACGTTTCTGGTTTATAGAACCTCTCGGCTCCACCAGCAATTTCTCTGTTACTTGAAAATACCCAAACATTTGCCATGTTTGATATTCACTGACCAAAGGCTGTCAAAAAGACATAATTCACCATTAAAGTACTGTAACAGTAATCCATTCAACTCTGTATGCATTAGGAGCATTTATGTAATCATTATTTTGATGTTAAAATCCTCCTATACCAGTATAATGTACAGAAACATCTGTAAGTGAGTGATTTTTCATTGTGCCGCTTTTAATACACTGCACTATATGCACTATTCTATATATTCTATGTTTCAAAGTGTTTTAAAACAATATGATAGCTTAGTGTAAGGAAAGCCATCATTTATGTGATTTGAATATATACATGATTTAAATCATGATTGGTTAGAATAGAGGAAGAGGCTTTATCTGTATCTGTTTAGTGTGGTTTCATCCTGTTTGTACTTACATTCCACTATAAATGTCAACTACACAAACTGTTGATTGTGCATTCTTTTATCTACAGAAACCTATTGGTTAAAATCTTTAAAAATTGGTTAATCGTGATTTACAGCTCTATTTCTCCTACTCCACCAAGGCAGTTGCGACCTCATCGTCACTGACATTTCACAAACTGATAAATACTGGCTGAACATGTTCAGTCGGTAAAACTAAACCCTAACCAATGGCAACAAACCTTATCCACATGGATTCCCGAAAAACCAAACAAACAAGACTCGGGCAGTGTGAACAAAACGTTATAGTGCTCTTTTGGCACTTGAAAGACCCTGGTCACCATTTACTGTGATTGTATGAGCAGTGCCGACATTCTGCTTTTGTGCTCCACAAAAAAGACAAATAGGTTTGGAATAACATGAGAGTGAGTAAATGATGACAAAACTGTAATACGAGGGTGAACTGTTCCTTTGCAAACATTATTAGGGAATTCTTTTCTACTGTGTGGTTTTGTAAAAATGTCTGACGTGTGCTAATGAACCTTATTGAAAAGGGCGTAAAGGTGGTTAAACATCACGTGGTTTGGTTCAGGTACAAGGGTGGGGTCACACTGTTAAAAACACACACACACAGATGCATTAGTCAGTCACTGCTGTATAGAGTTGCTCAACAATTTCCAACCACAAACTTTTTTTTTATCTCTTTAAACCCATAAAGGAACATCTAATCTTATGACATAAACTGCAACACTATATTTAGACTAGGAGTCCCCCTTCCCTCAAATCATCAACCCCATACACCCACCCTGCTATCAGCATCAAAGAGCCGAACCTACAACTTCAGTAGGTGGCATGAGGACAGACATGATTATTGAGTTTTGCTAGACAGTGAATCATGGGGCACACCTGAAGCTAACACAAGACAGCACCATGGCTCTTTTTAATTAAATTTGATTATATAAAGAATATTTGATTAATTCCTACAAAGAACAATATTATCTAAATGTTAACCAGTTAACCATGGTTAACAGTAGTAGTGCATATTATAAGTCCATACTGACCCCTAGTGACAAACTAGTCTTTTATTGACTCTTCAGTTTTGCTTTGTTTATGTAAAGAGTAGATCTAAATACTGCACTTTGGTCTTAGATTAGTGGGAATACATGTAGTACCATTAGTTAGAGTAAACACTGTGCATTTTAAATTAGTAATCTCCTGCTGTGTTTCTGGCATTGACAGAGTCGTCCATATCCTCCTAAACATCTGCTGTCTGTCAGCACTCACTTCTTAGTCAAGGGGATTTTGCTGGCCCTGTTATTGAAGGAGCCAGACATGCAGATCTCTTTCCCTGGACTGTTCCAGTGGAAGACAGTGGGTCTTTCCTCTGGCATGGCTTTAGAATCTGATTCCTGATCTTGTTGCCAAGCTAGAAACTCCTGAAAGCAAAACAGATGGATGGGGTAAGTACAGCAAGCAGAGGTGTTAGATATCATAGAATAAACACCTAGCGTAGCTATTATGCAGGAAGATACCAGCAGTCGTGGGCAAGCAAGAATTAATTTATAACATGCTGACCTAGGCTGGTGTAAAGCTACACTGTAAAAAGAAACTTTGCTGCTATTAATGTTAATGTTTTAACTTTGCTGCTATTAAAAGTCATTTAAACTAATTTTACTGTAATTTTACTGTTTTAGTTACTGTAATTTATAAGAAATAGTAAAATTGCTTAACCTATTTCTGAAGTTATACCAGTCAAATGTAACACTGAAATTAAATGTAAAGCCAAGTTGTTTTACAGTGTATGCAATGGTAATTGATATAAATGACGCTTTATATTCAGCGTAAGTAAATCTATAAATAACAAGCATCATAACTTATTGTTACTTAGAACGAAATAAACACCACCAGTCAAACGTTTGGACACAGCTGATTGAATTGCTGTTCTCGTTTCTCTTTTTTATTTTTGATTTGCTTAACATTTTAGGTTATTACATAATCCGCATGCTTCAATGCATATTTACTCTTGTGAAAAGTAGCCTACAAAATAACACCAGTAAACACTGAGTGGGCGTGTCCAAACTTTTCAAACTATTGCATGACTTGCTTCTCCTCCATTTCTCACTGTAGCTCCATCTTTGGCTCAGTGGTTCTCTCTCCTGTGCGTTTATCTCCCTAATACATTGCAAACGAGACGACAGCGTGCTACACACTTCCTTTTATTTGACATATGTTGTTATATGATCAGTTGACGTAACGTTCACAATTTACACTTAACACAACGTTACCCAAATGTGCAATATATACTGTACAAGACGTAACATGTGACCTTTATTTACTATCAGGAACTCATTTACCTAAACGTTGGGCTACCTAAACTACATCCTTTTAGTTTAATGAAGTGTGTAATGTGATGTTTCGATCAACTGTTAAAGAACAGCTTCGTAAATAGACACAAAGTAAAGACTGGAGTGTTTTTGGACATATTTTGAAATCTTCGCTAGTTTGTTTTTTCCTGTTCTTACGTGTAGGTCTCGCCTACATAAACGACTGCAGTCTGTCTCCGTTTCATGTCGGTCAGTGGTAGTTTCCCTCATGATAACACATCTTACCTCTGAAAACTTTATTTGCGCGCTGCCCGTGGTAGTTTCCTCTTTATTTTCACAATGTCTCGCAAAAAGGTTAAATGTTAAGCACAACCTCTTCCGCCTGCTCAGTACTGAGGAAATAACCACAAGCTTTAAAATCCATGCATGAACAGTACATGAACACTCATAGTCCATACATAGGCTATTATGTGCCATTACCTCTGAACTATTACCATCCCATGTAAATGCATATATACGTAATATCATAAAAAATCATAAAAATATATCATAAAAAGCACTAGTTTATGTAAAATGTCATGACCGTATAAATAATATATTTTCATAAATTTATATTTGAGAGTACATGCAGCTGATAAGGATGATGATATATAATGATATATAAACGATTAGGACGATGATCATAATAATTGTTGTTGTTGATAACACAATAATAAAATTACAAATATAACAGCAATAACACTCACAATAGTATAGTATAGTATATCATCATACATCATTCGCTGAGGAGTGGACCACCAGTGTGTGACTCTGACTCATGGTTCCTCTTGAAATAACATTAGCTAGTCATTAGCTATTTAAGTGAGATTGATGGTTGTGACATAACAAGTACTATAAATATTCCATGCATTAACGTAGACTGAAAATTTGTCATTGAAACCCTTGCAGTAAAATACTACCACTAGCATACCATTGCATATGTTCAGCTGTAGCCAGTAACCGTTTGCTCCGATTCCCAATTTTGGAGAATGATTTAACTATATTTAACCTTAGCCGGATATAACATTACATATCAGAATACAGGATACTCCAAACGCTGCAGACTCCGGGTGTGAAGAAGAACAGAAAGTGGGTAGTCCACTAGATCTGTCTTCTAGCTGAAATCGATTATAAAAGAGAGACAGCCAATTATGTGTTAAGTATTTATTGAGTCATTTTATACATTGAACAGTTACTCTTAATTTTTCTTTAAAAAACACTCTCCCTGTTGTTTTCTCTTTTCTGTAAAATCATCAGTTAGATTACATGAAAGCATCATTTTAGTGTGCTTTAGGATGAACACAAATCACACCTCTGAACTATACACATTTACAAGATTTGAGGTGTCACTATATACAACACAGATGCAGATTTAAAAATTGTGCTGCCTGCAGAAACAAATGACATCAGTCTGAATATCTTTTGGATATTAGTGTAAATTGATATAAATAGAATCTCACTGGTAGTTTTGTTCTGTATTTTATAGTCCTTTTGGCCATGCTCTTAGCAAATCAGACCTCTTTATACATTCCATTCACAATATTGATTATTAATAAACCCAGGAGGGTTCCAACACATGGTGCCACCAAAGCGAAAACACATTCCTGGTTTAGATCACAGTGTCCTCCTGTATGGACTGGAACTGATCTCCACCAATTTACAGTGTAATCTTTCTTCTGGATGTAGCTCTCCATAATCAGATTGCATCCTGTTGAGTTGATCAGAGCAAAGAGACCGATTAAAGACCTGTGTGTTTACACTAATTTACAATTCACAAAACAGTGCATAAATCATGTTTCTTAACAGGTAATAGGACTTAAAACAATAAGCATGTACAAAACCATGTTTGTAAACGTGTGCTTGTAGCTTATGAAAATAAGTACCGTGGTAAAGTGTACAATACTGAAGACCATAATGATCAACAGGCCAATAAGAAGGGAAGCGAGTCCCATGTGAAGAGCCTTCCTCCCCAGACGCTGAGCCCCTTCATAGTCTTCTGAATCATAACTGCTTTGAGACTAACAAAGAGTGACAGAGTGAGTGTGTGTGGGGGGGAGTACAATGACAAGGCCCGATTTGGAAAAATAATTAATTTTTCCAAAAAAAAAAAAGATTTCTTAACACAGATGGTCAGTTAAAAGAGAACTTAATAACTAAAAAGCAATTTGGCACATGTGCTACCAAAATATTTAAGCACAGTACAAAAGCATTCAAATGGTTTGCAAGTAATAAGTTTGCAAATTTGGCCTAAAAATCACTAAATTGGGGCTAGTTTAGGATCAAACGTTGTTTTGTTTTGTTATTAATAAACTTTTGTTTGTATTTGCAAAAAATAACAATTGATTTATTGATGTTTTTGCTTAATCCAGGTGATACTGACATTTTACGTCAAAATGTCCTCCAAGATGCACTTCTAGCATATATAGATGCCATCAGCAGTCGCAGGTTTGCCAAATGAAAACCAGACCTCTTTACATGGCCCATAAAGCAGGCAGCAATAAAGGATACAGTCATAATGCCAGCAGCCCTTTTAATAAAATCAGACAGAGACATATAGATCACTGGCACTATGTTTACTGGAAGACAAAGATGACCTGGCTTCACTAACATTTCTATGTAAATATTTCACATTTGGACAACATTTGAGACACAGAAGGTGTATATGAAATACATAATCTCTGCTTAAAGATAAACACCTTAACTTACATAACAGCCTCCAGTGTGTCAGGGGGCAATAAACTGGGTTGCGTGATTTGTGATGCTCATCTCAATTTCTCACAGCCTTCGTGGTGGCAGCTGCAGCTGCTGTGATCAGTGAAACATGCAGCTTTACTGCGCTGGAGTCAACCTGAAACTAGAAGTGTTGCTCCAAAGCAAACCTCTGCACTTTACCCCATTCAGACCTGAATCTAGATCGAAAGGCACAGATTGATTGTTGAATGAAGGAGGTATGATGAAAAGAGTATGATGGGTATGAGAAAAATCCACAGCTGGTGAGAATGATTCATATTTATGTCCTGATGTGTAAAATTTTAGATGGTATTTGGAAGAATTCTGCTTAAAATAATGACTTTAAAATATTAGTGCTGTGAATAGACACAGTTAAACAATAATAATAATAATAATAATAATAACCATCAGCATAATCAATCATTTTAATTAATTTCATGAAGCTTTGTTTTGTAGCATATGTTGGCTTTTTTTACACACATCATTAATTATTTTTTGTTTAAAAGTTAAAAATCTTTAATAATATCAATAATGCAGATTAAAATCCAGTATAAAATGACTTTCACAGAATGAAACAGAAATTCTTTCTTGTTTGAAGAAAGGTTGAAGAAAGGTCCTTGGGCCTTATTGATTAGTTGTAGGGTTATCCCAGAAAAAAGGTTGGGAAACACCCATTTATATAATACACAGCAAGGGAAAAACACATTGACATTTAAGAGAAAGCAAGCTGTTTTGTGTACGTGTTAGTGGTCAGATTTATAAAAACACTGCTTTACATGCTGAGGTTAAGGTGTGAAAAACTGGTGTATAAACCACTGAAAAACTTTCCTCTTCACAGGTAAGAGCCAGTGGTTAAAAAACAACCTGAGAAACTTTAAGAACACCTTCGAATTTATGTCAACATAAAATCATATCACCATTCTCACAATCTTGACTTTTTGTGTGGTCTACAAGTATGCTCATTTGCAGAATGCAGTATGAGTGTATAAGTGGGCTAAAGGGTGTGTGTGAGGCGTGTGTGAGAGTGTAAGCAGTCTTGCTTGCATGCATAGGAGTGCTACAATGTTAACTGCACAGATACTTGAGGCTTATCTATTTATAACACTTATATGTCTATCTTAACCATTAGTACATTAGGTTCAGTCAGATTTTAAAGCTGCAAGCATCGTGGTCTATCAAGTACAGGACTGTAAACCCACAAGAACATAACACTTGACAAAACACTTGAGCCTACTCAATATTCGGCACTGCAGCTGGTTTCACTCACTAAGGTGTCATTGACCTCTGGGGAACAATTATACAACACTTATACTGATACAATGAGCATTTTGGTATATCTTTGGAAATTGATGAGCTGCAGTTATATATAAAGAATCCTGAAGAGCAGAAAATAATTGTGTTTTCTACTCACCATCAGAGAAAAAACCAATGCCACAATGTTTATAGGCCATGCAGGGCAAAAGCAGGTGAAAATAGTCAGAAAAATGTAATTCTTCAATGGTGGAGGCCCCTGTGCCTCAGCGTTCATCCCAAAACTGTCATCAATACTTCCATCTATAGACTGGGTTGACTTTCCATCCAACTGCTGAACTCCAGGACTCATGATGCAAACAAACCAGGAGACTCAAGCTGTGTAAAATGTGATGAGATAAAACATTTACTAGAGCATTGAGGAGAAGACCAGGATATTGGGCGGTAGGCAGGAGAAGAAATAAGAAGCCAAGAGCAGAACAGAGGATGTCAGATGATTGAGTAAGAGTGAGATCCAATGGATGAGAAGTTGAGTGAGTCAGAGATGGCTTATGACCTAATTACCACTGGGGCTGAACACTATCCCACTTCAGAGAGGAAAAATGGAGAGAGAGCGAAAGAGAGAGACTGAGTGAGTGAGAGAGAGCGAGAGAGAGAGAGAGAGAGGAATGTGTGCAAGACATTGCAGGGATGTACTGTAAGATGTAAGAGGAGAGGCATAGAATAAACAAGGTCTGTCTACTTGCCCATCTTACCATTATCTGTCAAAGAGAAGAGTGTGTTAATGTTACAACTTATAAAGTCATATGGATAATGGCCCCCAAATCATATTACAAGGCTGCCAAGAAATGCACACTGGCAATTTTCCCACAATTTTTGCATAGGACTGTGAGGAGAACGCAAACAGTGAAGCCCAGAAGATAAAAGCTGTATCACACCTACATATATGCAAAGTTAAGCGCTGGATTAATGTACTAATGATGCAAATGTTTTAAAGATCAAATGTTTTGAGCTTTCAATGTATCCTACTCTTCATTCACTAAAGAACAACATTAAAATGAATGTAACCGCATTAGGAAGTGTTCTATCGGCCACAAAATGTCACAGATATTGCAAAAAACTTTGTAGTAATTTAAAAAGCTATTGTTAAGTTTAAGGTACAACACAGACAAGAGGATGTGAGGCTGAGCAGAAGAGTTATTTCTACTGACAGGATACATCACACAGGAAATTGAAGAACACCTTCCTCTGCTAACGTGTGAAACACTGTCTGCAGTTTAGATGAAAATGAAAAGTCCCACGGCTCTCCTTACAATAATCTGTCTCCCAGGTAGGCTACATGTTGTCTTTGTAAGTTTTCCTCTATGGTCTATATTAATATAGTTTGTATACAGTTGTTTGAATATTAATGAGAAGAACTAAGTAGTCTAATGAGAACTGTATTTTTGTTTATCAGTTTATCTTGTAATATATAATATTTGTATGGAGTGGTAAATGACTTGGAGTACTACTGGGAAGAAATTCCTAATGAGAACTGTATTTTTGTTTATCAGGTCTTGTGCCTGTATTGGGACTATCTGTCTTGCAAACGCCTGAGAAAATAAACACATCTGAAGGTGCAAATGTGGTCATCAACTGTCACATTGTAGCAGATTCAATATCAAACCGAATAATGGTTTTGTGGTTAAAAAATAATCTTACTGATGAGCACCGTGGAACAATTAATCTTACTATGCATCAATTAGCAATTAATGGAAATAATAGCATTAATGTGACACTCCAGCTGCCTTCAATACATCTAAGTCATACTGGCATTTATTACTGCAAAGTGTGGCAAGATATACCAACACTTGACATTGTATATGGACAGGGGACACATGTATATATTGGTAAGCCTTACATGTGACTTTTTTTAAAACATTGCTTTCTAAACCTTTTAAGAATGGAGAGAAACAATGCACAGCTTTTGTGACAATGATTACTCTTTTCTTTATGCTTTGTAGTAAGAAGTTCAACAATTGTAACAACACCAAGTCCATCTTTGACCACTTCAGGTCCAGCAAACCCTCCTGGGGACACAATGATGGTGGCACCACTGTCAGGACTGGGAATTCTCCTGTTCATTATCTGCATTGCTTTGGTCATTTACGCTAATTGCAAAAGTAAGTAAAATTGTGATTTTTTTTACCATATTTATGCATCTATCATACACATTCAATGTGTGTTTATGATGTGACAAATAAGCTTCTCAATTTTTTTAATTAAAACTAGGCAACATAGAACCTACTTTATTTTATTTGTTAATTTAAGTGTCTAACTGTAACATGTTTTTTTCTAAACTAGGACAGTACAAAGCTGATCTTAGAGCTAAAGAAGCTATAGTGAGTGACATTTAATTATATATTTATTAATTTATTTATTTTTTATGTGATAGTAGATGAACATTATTATTTCACTGTCAGGTGGATGCCTCTGTTGGATCACATAGTCCTGTCACATCTGAAAATGTTGTTTATGCTGCATTAAACATTCCGAAAAATCGAGAAAGTGTTAAAACAAGAACAGAGGTAAAAAGCAACCGTTAAGATCTTTGAATATTCTTAATATGAGTATTCTTTGAGTATTCAGAATATTGTGTTGTTGAGTTAAATTAAGTTTGTTGCTAGTGTTCCTCAGTAAGCATACTGTCACCTTTATGTTGCACATTAGTATAACCAGATGTAATGATTATTTTCTGACTTGTCCTTCAGAATTCTGCAGCTCTAGTATCTGATGAAGAGACAGTGGTATACTCTCATGTCCACATAAAGAGTGAACCAAAGGATGAAGGTTAATTTTTCTAAAGGATCATTTAGCTTGGTCTGAAGGTTATGTCTTTTTATATAGCATCAATTTGTTAAAATGAAAGCATAACTTTAAGATATTTGTGTAAAAAAAGGTTGCTTCTCCATTTAATAATTTAATATTAATGATCGTTGATTGTTTTCAAATGTTTTTTGAAAAGTTCTGTCAGCTCATATTTTTAGTCTGTTTAAAACAGGATTGCGCTCATGACACAGCACAATTGATATCTTGGTTTCTCATCAGTGTAGGACTGTAGATTCACCCACTCAGTCAAGAAATTACAGAATTACAATTTACAAAAACACAGTCGGTGATAATAAAAGGTACAACCCCAGAGAACAGTAAAACAGTGCAGCACACAGCAAGTGGTTTCCTTGTTGTTTTTTCTTATCTGTTTATTTTAGCACTATCTCTCTAAGTTCTCTGAAAACAAACAGATTTAGAATGAATATAAATAGAAATTAGGACAGAGATAGTTAAACAAGCGGCATGTCTATTTAGCAAGATGTATATGGTGGCCATTGTTTAAAAGATATGAATAAAATATTTTCAAATCATTGCTTAAGCATTATTTCAAACAATGTGTATATTAAGGTTTTTATTTTGAATGTTTTATCTTAATTGAAAAATCTAATTTGTAAATTGAAAAATTGCAATAACCAATAAACAAGAATCTGAGAAGCAAAGCTATTATTAAAAGACATATAATTTGTGTTATATGGGCAACACCATTGAGTGACTTCAAGCCCCAAGAATATGCTTAAAAATAAGTGAAAGCAATTTCAGTCTGATAGAACTCTTTTGTTTTATTGTATTTTATTTTAAATACATATTTCCATGTGTGTATGGGTGATCGTTGTGCTTTTAAAAGAGGGAATCAATGACAGTCTGTGAGCAAGTCTCTTGCGGTAAAGCCACGGGTGAATATAAAAGACTAACAAAATTGCTAATCACTGTTTTAAATCATATAGACATTCTAAAGTGTCACTGATATTTGAAATAACTAATCAATTAGGCATAAATTGACTATTTTCTTTTAATATTTCTTTTTCAGAAAGGTTTAAACTTTAAACAAAAAAGACAATACTTTCAGATTTTAACAGCCAGCCTGTTTATTACTTTTGTTAAAAAAATACACTGAACAAAACAAGTTTAAGTTCTTAAAATCATAAAAAATAAAAACAAATAGGTTTTCAGACACATTGACTATCAAGTGATTTGTATTTATGATTGTAAAATACCCAATCTTATGACATAGATCCCACAATGGAATACAGATCTCCAAAAGACAGTATAAACAGAATTACATGATAAAAACAACATTAATATCTTTTTTAACTTATATTCAATTATTTACAGATTTAGCTCTTTAAGGGAAACAAGGAGTTAGTTTATACCCTAATATGACAGTAAATTATAAAACAGAAAATATGCCACATTAATCAAAATAATAATGCAGCAGCCTCTATCACATGAGTATGAGTCTGAATAAGTCTGTATGAGACTGTGGCTGAATCCAGTGCTGGGAGCAGGATTTGCAGTGCTGATGTGTAACTACTGACTGTTGAGTCCTGATTGGCAGTTCCATACAGGCCTGCCATTGGCCCAGGGCTGCTGGTACACAGAAACCCAGCTAAGCGGGTAGAAGTAGAGCCTACAATAAAAACAGACATGTTTTTTATAAACAAAATAATTTCATAATATGTACATTGATTTAATAATCACTGTAATAAAATTTAATTATTGAAAGATACATAGCACAACTGAAGAGTAAACACACATGGATGTCAGCTCATTTCCTGATCAAGGGTCATGTGTGGGATGTAGAAAGAAGTTCTCGTACCTCTGACCACAGCTGCTGCTGCTGTGGCTGCTACCTTGGGGTTGTATGCTGTCAGAGGAATGGCTACACAAACGTTCGCATGCAAACAGAAGAAGAAAACAGGAAAGAGAACCTAATGAGCATCAGCTATTTATGTTGACCACAGCTTTATCACACAGGGTACAACATGATGGTCTGATAAAGTGTGGTAATGACTGACTGTCATACAGGACTTCCTGTGTTGTGTTGCATTATCTTTACTGGTTAGCTGGTGTTATATCAATGTATGCCTTGTGTTGGAATGTGGTGACCAGGTAAAGTTTGATGACCAGATAAAAGCTGTTTGTAAAGCTCATTGAGTAACTAACCTGTGATTTCGATGGGGAATGATGGCACCTGATGCTAACAAGACATGTAAGCTTGCAGAGGCCTCAAGCACACACAGAAGCACAGTCTGAGACCTAAGATTTACAAGCAGATTTACAATCAATGTTTTTGTGTGCATGAGTGAAACAATGCAGTTTTTGTGTACAAATGCAGTTTTAGTGTACAATGCAGTTAAAAATATCATATTTGACATGAGTTGGCTTTTTTACTCACTAAACCTGACCAGGAAAAGAATATTCATTTTTGACAGATTACAGATTCAAGTCCAAAGTATAGGCCTATACAGGCTGCATTTTTCATGCTGAACAGCAGAGGGCAGAAGACTTCACATTTTCAATTATTTTGTTAATGCACTAATCATCCCTGTTATTGGCTGTTGTGAGTGTTAGTTTTTCACAGCATTGCTCTTAAGGAGCTCATGGGTGATATCGATGGCCCTTACACTACACCTTTAAAAAAGTGATAATATTAGTCAGGCATACAATCAACACAGACACTGATGATGAATTTTAACAGTGTGGTGAAATCTCTCAGGAGAACATAAATGCACAACAGTGTCTCAGAACAATGACTGCTCACCATCTTCATACCTTCATCTCATGGAAATCACTCCACATCTCCACTACATCTTCATTTTCAATGGTCACACATTCAATGCCTGAGGACTATTAAACTAAGTGGTATTAGTTAATAAATACAGCACAAACACAGTCAAAATGTAAACTCCCAATGAATCCTGTTCTTCATTTAAAAAAAATAATGTAACCTCAATAGAATGTGTAAAAAAATGTGATAGTTGCTTTATGCACAGGTCTTTTGTCTGTGGGCGTCACAAGAGCATGTTGGCCTATGCTGATGAGGTGCTTTGTTTCTGACAGGATACATCACACAGGAAATGTATTAACAACTGCCTCTGTTAATGTAAGGGAAAAACATATTGTCTGTGCAGTTTAGATAAAATGAAAAGTCCCTTGGTTCTCCTCAGAATCATTTGCCTTACAGGTATGTATTGCCTTTTTTTGTCATTTTTATCTGGCCTAAATTAATATTTGTATGGAGTGGTAAATGACTTGGAGTACTACTGGGAAGAAATTCCTAATGAGAACTGTATTTTTGTTTATCAGGTCTTGTGCCTGTATTGGGACTATCTGTCTTGCAAACGCCTGAGAAAATAAACACATCTGAAGGTGCAAATGTGGTCATCAACTGTCACATTGTAGCAGATTCAATATCAAACCGAATAATGGTTTTGTGGTTAAAAAATAATCTTACTGATGAGCACCGTGAAATAATTAATCTTACTATGCATCGATTAGCAATTAATGGAAATATTAGCATTAATGCGACACTCCAGCTGCCTTCAATACATCTAAGTCATACTGGCATTTATTACTGCAAAGTGTGGCAAGATATACCAACACTTGACATTGTATATGGACAGGGGACACATGTATATATTGGTAAGCTTTACATGTGACTTTTTTAAAAACATTGCTTTCTAAATCTTTTAAGAATGGAGAGAAACAATGCACAGCTTTTGTGACAATGATTATTCTTTTCTTTATGCTTTGTAGTAAGAAGTTCAACAATTGTAACAACACCAAGTCCATCTTTGACCACTTCAGGTCCAGCAAACCCCCCTGGGGACCCAATGATGATGACATCACTGTCAGGACTGGGAATTCTCCTGTTCATTATCTGCATTGCTTTGGTCATTCACATGAATTACAAAGGTAAGTTAAAGTACAATTTATCTGACACATTTAAGTTTTTTTGTTTTGACAGTTATGGGTCTGTTAGAGTTTATTTGTGTTCGAAGGGTGACATAAGCTTCTGAAATGAAATAAATTTAGGCTGCATACAACTGATTATCAAGTTTTACAATTTAAGTGTTCAAGTGTAACACTTACATTTTTTTTTTAAAACTAGGACAAGGCAGAAGTGTCCTTACCACAAAAGACGCCCTAGTGAGTGATATTCATTTATGTATTTAATAATTCAACTGTTTGCCAATGTGATAATGAATAAACAGACAAGAAAGGTAATACATTATTTTGTAAAGAAGTTATTTCATTCTCAGGTGGATGTTATGATTGGATCACAGTATCCTGTCACATCTGAAACTTCTGTTGTTTATGCAGCATTCCAAAAACTCCATACTGGGAAAAAAAACAATGAGGTAAATGTGATCATTAGTATCTTTGAGTATTCTGTATTCATTCACCTTAGTTTATTACTTTATTGCTACAGTCAGTTACACATTAATGATCATATTCTGTAATGATCATATTCTGACTTGTTTTATCAGAACTCTGCAGCTCTGTTATCCCCCACAGTGACCTGTACTGAAGAATCAGTGATATACTGTCATGTCCTCAAAAAGAGGGATCAGTTAAAATGCAATCTTACAGCATGATTTTGTGATGGTATTTCTAAAGAAAATATTTACTTTTCAATTGTTTACTTAATATTAATCAACACGAAATGTGAAGGTTCTGTCAGCTCATATTTATTCTGTTTTAAACAGGATTGCGCTTAGGACACAGCATGATTAAGATCCTGTTTTCTCATTAGTGTAGGACTGTAGATTCACCCACTCAGTCAAGAAATTACAGAATTACAATTTACAAAAATATAAAGGTAATAATAATAACATGTACAACCTCACAGAACAACAAAACAATGCAGCCCACAGCAAGTGGTTTCTATTTATCAAGATATTAGTTTGATTTGTGCTAGGAATAACTGCCCAGTAAATATGAATAAAATGTTTTCAGACAGTGTGGTTATTTACTTCGCATATCAAAGTTATTTACAATGCATATCAATTTTTATCATATCAAATGACAGCATGTTAGGGAAAAATAATAACAATAAACCTCATACAAAAAGCTGAACAGAACAGATGTGGGAAAAACAATTAATGTGTTAATTGTGCAACACCACAAGCACAAGACATGCTTAAATAAAAGAAGAGTTTCAGCCAGATAGAGCTCTTTCGTCTCAATGTATTTTATTTTAACTGTATGAATGTGTCGAGCATTTATCTGTGTGTGATCTGTGTTCAGTGTTTGTTTTCATAAGAGGGAATCAATGATAGACTGTGGATGATTTTACATAGAACC
Source organism: Chromobotia macracanthus (assembly GCA_036877525.1). Lineage (NCBI taxonomy): Eukaryota > Metazoa > Chordata > Actinopteri > Cypriniformes > Botiidae > Chromobotia > Chromobotia macracanthus. The sequence goes on from JAZGTH010000002.1 coordinate 5,455,561, forward strand.
ACTTATGTAGTAAAATGACAAGTGTTTTAGAGTAAATAAAGTTTTTTTTACATGTTTTATTTATTTGTAGAAATGATCAAGCTTCCAACAAGAAACTATCCAGCCATCCAGTTTACTTCATTAAACATGCTATTATATTAGTGTTGTTATATTGTGACCAGTTACCAGGTGTGAATCTTAATCAGTTAATTGAAATAATTTTATGATCCAGTCATTACAAGACTTGGAAATCTCTAAAAGTAATAAATGGAATTATGTTATAAACAAACTTAATGTAATGTTTGTCGCGTTAATGTAAAAATATGAACATTATAGGGTAAAGAGGTTACAATTAATTTTAAATCATCTTATGACGATAATACATTAGACCATGACAGCACTAAACACACACTCACACTCCACACCGATACACATACAGTCACTCAATAGTAGTACCAGTTACTTGCCTTTTGTCAAAAACTACACTCACATCACATTGACAAGATCCCCCAATACAGATCTCCAAAAGACAATATGTACAATATTTACACAAACAAGCTTGTAAGTCTGAGAAATATGTTCTCATTGTAATTACTATTAGTCCCATGATCAATTTAATAAATCCAGTTGCAAACAAACAAAACAATCATTTTGAGATCACATCATACTATCAGTTAGTCTTTTAAATACACTACAAATATCTTCATGAATTTGACACAGATTATTGCTCTGGTAAGATTCATAAACTGTAACAATTGCAGTCATACAACATGCCTTCAGTAACATGTAGTGTTATCACAAAAACAGACAAAATCTCAAACTACAAACAGAAATAAAATATTCAGGAAAAAGGCAAAAATAAATAAAATTATGTCAAAAATAAAATAAAACAGAGAATTACACAAAGATGTGATCTTTTTAAACTGAGAATGTATCTAACTATTGTATGTATCTTTATAAGAGAAACAAAGTTAGTCTAAACCTTAATATGACAGTAAGTCATAAAACAGGAAATATGCCAAAAAAATAAAAAATAGCATTAAAACCCTGCAGCACATGCAGTGTATCCACTTTTTTTAAAGAACAATCACCACACAAACCTTCCATAAGATTTTGGGAAGACAAAACAACAACAGTCATTATTACTCATACATTTCAGTGGAAGCCATTAGTAAATGCTCTAGCAATCAGAGAGCCCCTGTAAAGAAAAACTTTCTATTTCTAAGATCTATTTAATAGATTTGCCCATAAAGTTTACATTTTGATGATTACTTCTGATTGAGAATTAATAGGACAAAAACATGCTATGTTAAACATGCTATGTTTAACTTATTTCAAAGAACATAATTCAGGTTGAATGCTTTGTTGAATGAATAGTGTCACTTAGAATTCTCTGACTCACCCCAAGGCTGGGGCTGAAACAATTATTGTTACTACTAAATTATTTAAAGATAAATGACACAACTGTAAACTGAAATGCACATTTGACTGTCAGCTCATTTCCTGATCAAGGGTCATGTGTGGGAACAAGAAACAAGAAAAGTTCTCGTACCTCTGACCACAGCTGCTGCTGCTGCGACTGCTGCCATGGGGTTGTATGCAGTCAGAGGAATGGCTACCCAAACATGCACATGCAAACAGGAAAGCAACAACTGCATCAACTGTTGAGCATTAACTGTTTTATTGATGATCATCAACTGTTTTATTCATGTTCACCACAGTTTATCAAACAGGGTTGGATATGATGGTCTAATAAAGCTTGGCTGATTTCCTGGGTTGTGTTGCTATACCACAGCATTCATATCTTTATTGATAAATTAATGTGGTAATCAAGTGATGTTTAATGACAAGATAAAAGCTGCTTGTAAAGCTCATTGAGTAACTAACCTGTGAGTTCAGGGGGTGGGGTGATGTCAGAAGGGGGGGTCCTCTCTAAGTAAAAATCTAGAATAGAGATAAACACAAGAAGCTGTTTAAACATACACACACTGACAGCCCACACTGTGGCTGACATCTGGGCCTTCTTACACTCCACCTTTGAATAAAACGGAATAACATCAGTCAATCATACAATCAATACAGACTCTGTTGATGAGTTCGTATGGCTGTGAAATTGCACAACATCTCTCAAGAGTAGATAAAAGCAAAGCAGGGTTTCAGAGTAATGACTTCTCATCATCCTCATCTCACCATCCTCATCTCCATCCTCATCACTTTTATCCAAAGTGACTTACAAATGGCAGAGCATTTAACATTTTGCCCTAAGAGCCAACACACCTAGTCTACAAATCTATACTAACAAGTGGGAACAGTACTGATGCTAGGGACAGAATGAAAGCAGAAAGAGTTTTTACATAATGGAGGGAAAGATTTTTTAACCTTAGTCAGTTATAACAAATATTTAAACTGGGTGGTAATTTATTGTGAATAATGCAGCCTTTTATAAGTTTTTCAAATGAGAGTTGCAAATGAGAGCATGTTAAGAAAAACATCATACAAAAAGCTAAGAAGAAATGGTCCAGGCTCCACTTCCTCCGCACCACCAGCGGGAGCCGTCTCCAGAGTATTAGCGGTAGTTTGGACTACAATTCCCATAATGCCCCATACCTGGGACTGATCACTTCCTGTACACCTGAACTCTATTATCCACTGTGTATATAAGCCCCAGCCTCATGTTAGCACATCGCGAAGTCTTGTTTTGCCCCGGCGACATTAAGGAGCGGTTTTTACACAAACTTTGGATTACTTGTTAATCGGTTAGATTGGTTGCTTCCTGCCTGGACTCACGCCTGTATCACTTTTGTTCTACTGCCTGGACTCTGTTGTTCCTGTTTGCTGTCGCCCGACCTTGCTTGTCTGTTTCACGATTAAAAGCTGCAAATGGTTCCCCTTGTGCCACACTCTTCATTACAATATGATAAAACTCAATGTGTTATATGTACAACACCATTCAATTCAAGCTCAGAGCATATAACATGCTTAAAAGTATAAGAAAACTGTTTCAGTCTGATGAAGTGATTTACTTTCAGTGTATTTTATTTTAAATGTATGAATGTGCTTACAGCGTACAGATCTCTGTGTGTGGATGTTTTATGTGTTCAGTGTTTGCTTTCATAACAGGAACTCAATGACAAACTGTGATTTTAGAGTCTGTAATGCAGTAAAGCCACAGGTAACTAAATACAAAATAACCATTCATTTCATACTGTTTTAAGTCATAACACAGTTTAAGTCAGAAAATATTGAAAAAATGATTAACTTTTTCTATTTTTATTTATTTTTAGAAAGGAACAGGCCATCCTGTTTTCTTCATAAAACATGTTATGTTAGTGTTTTTATATTGTGACCAGTTACCAGTTGTGAATCTTCATTTAATTGAAATATTTTTATTACTACAAGACTTTTCAAAACCTCTAAAAGTGATCAATGGACCTGTGTTATAAACAAACGTGGTAAAAAATAATGTAAAAGTATGAACGTTGTAGGGTAAAGGGGATACAATTCACATCTTAAACCATCTTACTGAAGAGACCATGACAGAACCAAACACACACACACTCCACACAATGACACTCATACAGTCACTCAATAGTAGCATCAGTTACTTGGCTTCTGTCTAAAAAACACAGTAAACAAAACAAGTTTAATTTTTTAAATCAAATATAAAAACAAAAAAAATAAAAACATTGCTTTTTGGACACAAAGACTATCAAGTGTTTGTGTTCTTGAGTGTAAAATCTCAATCTCATCACATGAAATAAAACACAAAATTACACTAAGATGTGATCTTTTTAAACTGAGAATGTATCTAATTATTTACAGGTTTAGCTCTATATAAGATAAGCAGGGAGTTAATCTAGACCTTAATATGACAGTAAGTCAAGAAGGAAGTGATGTGAAACAGGAAGTGTCACATTAATCACAATAAGTGTTGTAGCCTCCGTCATGAGTGTGAGTCTGGCTTAATGCTGATCCACATAACCCAAAACCATTTAAAGGTAAAAAAACTTATCAATAAAACCCAGCAGCACATGCAGTGCATCCATTACATTGAGACCAATCACTTGAAAATCCTCCTCCTTAAGATTTAGGGAAGACAACAGAACAACAGTCTTTTTATTTGTTTTACAACAATCTATTATACTTGTTACTCATACATTTCAGTTGTAGCCATTGGTACATGCTGTAGCAATCAGAGGGCCCTGTAAAGAAAACCAATTTAACAGATTTGCCCATAAAGTTTGCATTCAGTTCTAAATCCAGTTCTGGGAACAGGACTCACAATGCTGATGTAACTACTGACGGTTACTACTGAATTATTTAAAGACAAACCACACAACTGTAAACTTAAACACACATTTGAATGTCAGCTCATTTCCTGATCAAGGGTCATGTGTGGGAACAAGAAACAAGAAAAGTTTTCATACCTCTGCCCACAGCTGCTGCTGCTGCGGCTGCTGCCATAGGGTTGTATGCTGTCAGAGGAATGGCTACACAAACATTCACATGGAAACATTCAGCATTAACTGTTTTATTGATGACCATCGGCTGTTTTATATGATGAGATATGATGGTCTAATAATATCATTACCTTCATTTATATCTTTCTTGATATATTAGTGCTATATCACTATATGATGATTGTTGGAATGTGGTGACCAGGTAAAGTTTAATGACCAGATAAAAGCTCATTGAGTTACTAACCTGTGAGTTCAGGGTGGTGGGGTGATGTCAGAAGTGGGGGCCTCTTGAAAAGATTTTTTACATAATGGAGGGAAAGATTTTTTAACCTTAAACAAGGTTAAATATTGGAACAATAGGGGTTAGTCGTGTGTTTTCATTTGTTTCTTGAAAATTGTGTCTCAACAGATCAGGTGGAAACTGGCAGCTCATTTCACCAGTATAGTTAAATGTCTTTGAGAATGGTGAACCATAATAATAAACAATCACAATTTCAAACCAAGCAAACACTTTTCAAGCTAAACCTTTTTTCAAAAGTTGGTATTCAAATAATAATAAAACAATAGGTTTTAGGGATTAAAATGATTTATTTTTAGGGATTTAGACACTTGCTGGTTGAATATGTCCACAGTTAAAGTGAACCACAAAAAACAAAGTACAATTGTTTAGTGAACATTAAACTACATTAAACAGATGGACTTAAAGTTAAATGCGAATTCAATGCATCCTATTCTCAATTGACTAAGAATAAATAAATACAAACTAATGTAACCTTAATGAAAAGTGCTAGGAAGAAAAGGTAAAAAAATTGCAAAACTTGAAAATGTACTTGAAAATTGAAAAACTTGTATAAAAATGTAATCAACACAGGGGGCTTGTCTGTGGTGTGACAGCATGTAATACACTTTGTTTCCACTGACAGGATACATGAGACAGGAAATTTAAAAACACCTTCCTCTGTTAACAGAAACATATTGCCAGTGCAGCTTAGATAAATGAAAAGTACTATGGGCACCTCTACATTCTCTATAATCATCCCTCTTACAGGTATGTATTGTCTTATTGTATTTTTTCCTGGCCCAAGAATAATATTGTTTGTGAATGAGTTGGAGAATTAATAAGAGGAGATTTAACTGGTCTAATGAGAACTGTACTTTTGTTTATCAGGTCTTGTCCCTGTATTATTGGGACTTTCTGTCTTGCAAACGCCTGAGAAAATAAACACAACTGAGGGTGCAAATGTGAACATCAGCTGTCAAATTGAAGCAGATTCAAAATCGGACCGAATAATGGTTGTGTGGAAGCACAATAATCTTACCAAGATGAAAAGTGAAACATTCTATACTTCTAAGCATCGATTATCTAGTGGAAATGTGAGCGTTAATGCGACACTCCGCCTGACTTCAATACATCTAAACCAAACTGGCATTTATTACTGCAGAGTGTTGAGAGATTTACCCTTTCTAGACATTGTAAATGGAAAGGAGACACATGTATATATTGGTGAGCTTTACATTTGACTTGTTTTACAAGCATTTTTTTTCTAAATCTCATTGAGAATGGTGAAAAGAATGCTCACAGCTTTTGTAACAAACAATTCTTTTGCCCTTTAAAATGGCAAAATCTGGTCCATAATGTTGAACAATCCTGATTTTAAAAAGCTATAATCTACATTTGTCATATAGTCTACATCATATACTTCATGATTTGTAGTGAGAAGTTCCTCCATTGTGACAACACCAAGTCTAGCAAATTCCTCTGGGGACACAATGATGGTGGCATCACTATCAGGACTGGGAATTCTGCTCATTGTCTGCATTGCTTTGGTCATTTGCATGTATTATAAAAGTAAGCATAATTGTGAACTTTCTTTTACTATATTTATGGGTTTATCACAAACAATTTAGAATTAATTAAATTCAGAAACATACACATCATTGTCAAAGAAGTTTACATTTACATTTATACATTCGACAGATGATTTTATCCAAAGCGACTTACAGTGAATTCAAGATCAACGTGTTATTATTACCTATGTTCCTTGGTAATCAAACTCACAATTTCTTGTGCTGCTAACACAATGTTTTACCAGTTAAGCTACAGAAACACTGAAATTATTGTATTAAAATTAATGAATGTGTCTACATGTAACATGTTTTTTTAATAGGACGCTATAGAAGGGACCTTAGACCAAATGAATCTCCAGTAAGTGACATTTGTTCATATATTTACTCATTTATTTATGTGATAGTGATGAACTATCAGATGAACTGATGGTTTTGAGAACAGTAATATAACTGTTTTAAAGAAGTTTTCATTTCACCCTCCATTGGATCACAATGCCCTGTCATTTCTAAAAATGTTATTTATGCTGCAATAAATATTCCAAAAAATCAAGACAGCATGAAAACAAGAAATGAGGTAAATAGTGACCATTTTTTCATTTATGATTTTATTATGATTTTATTAAAGATTTATTATGATTTCTCCCTTAGAACTCTGCAGTTCTGGCCACAAAGACCTCTGGTGAAGATTCAGTAACATACTCTGAGGTCCACATAAAAAGTAAACTAAAAAGAGCAAAGCTGATTTTTCTGAAGTGATATTTAATTTAGTTTGAATTTTGTTCATTGTTACTTCTTTAATATATGTTAAAATGAAAGCTTAAAACATGACTTTGTGATGTTTTAAAAAATAAAAAGGTTTGATTTCATTTGCAGTTGTGTTTCTTTATTTAATACTGATGAAGGTAGATTTTTTCAGAAACTTTTTTTATTTTATCAGCTCATATCTTGTTTTCTCATCAGTGTAGGGCTGTAGATTCACCCACTCAGTCAAGAAACTACAGAATTACAATTTAAAACATATAATAAGTCAATAATAATACATGCACAACCCCACAGAACAACAAAACAATGCAGCCCACATCAAGTGGTTTCTGTGATATCTTTTTTGTAACTGTTTATTTTTACACCAGCTTTCTGTTAAGTGCTTAAAAACAAACAAATTTAGAATAAATAGAAATTATGACAGCAATATGAACCGCTTCTAAGCCATTTAGCAATCTGTTATTGTGGTGGTCAATGCTTATTAAATTAGAAGAATGTTTTTCACACCATGTGCTTAAGGATTATTTATTTCAAACAATGTAGCATGTTAAGGGTGTTTTTCATGTTTACATTTTTTCATATCAATTCACAGCATGTTAGGGACACATAAGCATTAAACAAGATGACTATTTAAGCAGAACAGATTTTAAATACATAAAAAATTTGTAAGAAAAGTGTAACACTATTCAGTGACTTAAAGCCCTGAGCATATGGCATGCCTTAACAATAAGAGAAGGTTGTTTCACCTTGATAAAAAAATATTTTGTTTTGTTGTATTTTATTTTAAATACATACAAATCATTTGGGAGATGGTGTTACTTTCTTAAGATGGAATCAATGACAGACTGTGGCTGAGTCTTTTATGCAGTGAATTAAAAAATACTAACAAAATTACCTGTCATTGCAAACTGTTGAACAATATTATGGAAGTATCACTGATATTTGAGATATTTACATGAGATCTAAATAATTTGAATTTTCTTTTACCCAGAAACCCAGCTGAACGAGAAGAAGTTAAGCCAACAACAGAAACAGACATGATGTTTTATAAACAGGTAAACAATCTTGCAATATTTTTTAAAAATAATTCTCTATTAGTAAATCATTAAAACATCTATAGCTGAGCTGAAGAGTGAAACACACATTTGGGTGCCATCTCACTTCCTGATCAAGGGTCAAAATGTAGGGTGTGGGATGTAGAAAGAAGTTCTCGTACCTCTAACCCTAACCCACAGCTGCTGCTGCTGCTGGAATGGCTACACAAACATTCACATGCAAACAGAAGAAAACAGGAAAGAGAACTTCATAAGTGTCAACTATTCTATTTTTGTTGACCACAGCTTCTCATCGCAGAGGGTAAGTGATATTATAGTCTGATAAAGTGTGGTAACCCCTGCATACAGGATTTCCTGGGCTGTGCTGCTATAACACAGCATTCATGTCTTTATATATTATATTATATTGATACATTGGTGCTACATTATATGTATGCTGTATGTGAAATGTGGTAATCAAGTGAAGTTTAATGACCAGATAAAAGTTACTAAAAAAAAGCTCATTGAGTAACTAACCTGTGAGTTCAGGGGGTTGGGGTGATTCTTACTCACTAAGTAAAATTCTAGAATAGAGATAAACACCAGAAGCAGTTTAAACATACACACTTTGACAAGCACTATGAGATCTATGGTGAAACAAGATAAGAGGCACCTGCTACTAACAAGCACACACATGCAAGAGGCACCAAGCACACACAGAAACACAGTCTGAGACCTGTGATTTTGTGTTTGTGTGTGTGTGTGTGTGTGTGTGATTTCAGTGCAGTTATAAAAGTTTAATATTTAACACAAGGAGGATTTTTCAACACATAAAATTAGACAAGAAAAATTTTTTAAAATTTGTCTATTCTTGACTTTTAAATCAGAATTTTGGTTTCAGTATAGGTTCAAGTCTAAGAACAGGCCTGTGCAGACTGCACTTTTCACTCTAAACAGCAGAGGGCAGAAGACTCCACACTTTCCTTTCAATTGCTTGGCACGCATCCTAAATTGTACACTTATGCACTAATCTACCATTTAGTAGTAGTGTAGATAATGTAAGTATTGTGTTCACATTACAAATTTCAACTAGAAAAGTGGACTTCAGGTACCAGGATGATGCACTTGTTCTACTGATAAATGAAGTGTGGACTGTGCTGGACACTTCCTACACTCAATGTTCACAGTTTTGCTTACGTAGTGAAAGAAAGGACGGGTTATCACAAACAGAGATCACAGATATTGCCGTCCAGAGACCTGCAAGTGGTGCTAACCCCTGTTTATACCCATTATGGTTATCATTTACTGAGGCTAAAAAACACTACTTACGCTGTAGTTACTGTTTTACCATCGTGGGGCACTATCCTTATATTTACATTGCCACCAGCCATAGCCACAAAACAACTTACTATGTTGTTTTAATAACATGCAAGCAAAATACGCCTGCAGACGATTACACTTTCTGCCTAACTGAAATCATGTTGGGTAAAGCTGATAACAGTGACATCAGAAGTACAATGTACAAAACAATGACGTCATTTGCCCTGGGAAACCACTTACTCGTGGTAAGTAAAAACAGCATATACCATTTGGGATGATACTACTCTTCTAAAATTGATACATACATACTGTACATAGTGCACAGTTTAATAGTGTATAGTACGTCATTAGGGACACTGATCTATACCCTAATCATCCTTGTAATCCTTGTAATGAAGGTTGCAAGGATGATAAGTGGTGACAAAAAACAGCCTAGAATATATCAATGCCTAGAATATATCAATGTTTCTTTGCACGTGCCTTATCAGGAAGCCCTTTCTTGCTTCCTTTCAGTGCAATAAGAGAACTGAGATGACCTTCAAGAAGGATGACTGATTGGTTTCTGGGTCATGGACTGGAGGACAGATGAACGAGGAAATGGGGAAACATCAATTTGAGTTTTGAGAAACACCCCAGCTGTTAGGAGGCACACTCTTACCCTGTTATAAACAGACACCACAGGTTTAGTGACTTGCTGGCTAAATATGTCCATAGTTAATGTGATGAACTACACGTTCATCACTTTGATAAACACATTAAACAGATGGGCTTACACTGAAGTATGAATGCTTAACAGATCCTGTTCTCTGTTTTTTAATAAAAACAAAGTAAAAATGAAGTTGTAAGAACCTGCACTTATTTTGTCTTATTTTTTGGGTGATTTCCGGGGAAAATTATGGGGGATATTAAACAGACCAAATGGACCACATAGAACAGATATCTGAAATTATTTTCAGAACTCCACCTTGTGAAAAATCACTATGTCACATTGGGTATTTAGGGTACATTTTTTGTGGCTTATGAATTCCTCAATTAAAAAAAGTTTTTGCTTTATAACAGAATTTTCTGTTTGCTTTTCCAGAAAAATGAAAAATATCAAAATCATTTGCTTGGTACATAAACACTTTTTTCTAAAATAATACTTAGTTTTAGTTTTTGCATTTTATTTTATTTTCAACAACATATTAATATTTCCACAACATACCTTAAACCTATAACCTTGATGTAACCCTTTTGTAGCCTCAGTAGGAAGTATTAGAAAGTTAGGAAAGTTCCCCCCCAAAAAAATTCAAACTTAAATAAATTTAAAAAATACAGCCAACTCAAGTGTTGCAGGCATCACAAGAGCACGTGAGACTAGGCAAATGAGGTGTGTTGTTTCTAGTGGCAGGATACATCACACAGGAAATGTAAAAACACCTGCCTCTGTTAATGTGAGAAACATATTGTCTATGCAGTCTGAAAATGAAAAGTTCTATGGCTTCCTTTGCTCTCTTCAGAATAATCTGTCTCACAGGTATATATTGTTTTTTTGTTTTTTAAAGCTGTCAAGCAATATACATTGTAAAAAGTGCTAGAAATAACGCTGAATTGAATTTGAGTTGAGTTGAATTGAGTTAATTTTTCTCAATTTTTTAAAAGGAATAGTGAATGACTGGAAATTGTAATGAGATGCAACTTCAATAGTCTAATGAAAGCTGTTTTATCAGGTTTTTGGTCTGTAATGGGACTATCTGTTCTGCAAACGCCTGAAAAAATGTATGCAACTGAGGGTGTGAATTTGACCATCAACTGCCACATTGAAGCAGATTCAAGATCGTATCGAATAATGGTTTTGTGGTTAAAAAATAATCTTACTGATGTACACCATGAAACATTTAATACCTCTGAGCATCGATTATTCAGTGGAAATGTGATAATCAACGCGACACTCCACCTGACTTCAATACATCTAAATCATACTGGCATTTATTACTGCAGAGTGTCAAGAGATTTACCCATAATTGACATTGACACTGTCAATGGAAAGGGGACACACGTATATATTGGTAAACTTTATATTTGACTTGTTTTATAAGCATTTTTATTATTAATAATTTTGAGAATGGTGAGAAACAATCCTCACAGCTTTTTAACAAGCAGGGATTATTCTTTTAATCTTTAAAATGGCAAAATCCAGTCCATAATGTTGAACAATCCTGATTTTAAACAGCTATAGTCTCAAACTGTTTCATTTGCAGTGACAAATTCAACAGTTGTGACAACACCAAGTCAAGTTTCGACCAACTCAAGTCCAGCAAACCCCTCTAGGGACACAATGATGATAGGATTAGTGTCAGGACTGGAAATTCTCCTGATCATTATCTGCATTGCTTTTGTCATTCACATGAATTACAAAGGTAAGTAAAATTGTGAAATTTCTTTTACTATATTTATATCTATCACAATCTATTTGGTTTTGTATTTGTGAAAAGTAAGCTAGTTAATTTAAATTGCTCTGTACAAATTTAATTGCCTATCTGTAACATATTTTCTAACTAGGATACTACAGAAGTGATCTTGGGGCAAAAGAAGCTTTAGTAAGCAACATTTGTTTTTATATTTACTAATTTATTTATTTATTTATTTGATAGAACAAACTGATGAATAAAACAATATACTGTTTTGTGAAGAAGTTATTTCATTCTCAGGTGGATGTTATGATTGGATCACAGTATCCTGTCATGTTTGAAACTTCTGTTGTTTATGCAGCATTCCAAAAACTCCATACTGTGAATAAAACAACAAATGAGGTAAATTGTGCCAATTTAGACGTTTGGTAATGCTGTATTATTAGGCTTAGTTTATTTCTTAATAGCTACTTAGTAAACATACAGTATGTTGCACATTAGATGTAATGATCATATTTTGACTTGTTCTTCAGATTTGTGCTGCTCTGGTATCCCCAACTGTGACTTGTGCTGAAGAGTCAGTTATATACTGTCATGTCCACATGAAGAGTGAGGACAAAGGTTAATTTGTCTGGTGCATAATACTGGGTCTAAATTTGTTCACTGTAACCTTTTTTATATAGTGTCAGTTTGCAAAGAAAATATTTACTTAATGGTTTTAATTTCTCTACTTTCTTTACATAGAATATCAAAGTTGTTGGCTTATATTTAGTCTAAACATGATTTCACTCATGACGAAGCATGACTGAGATGTTGTTGAGAGCCAGCAAGTGTTTGTTTTGTTTGTCTTGTTATTTCTGTTTTTTTTTATACCAGCTTTCTATGGTAAGTGCACTGACAACAAACTAATTAGGAATTAAAAAAAATAATAAAAAATGTATTATAAATATTGCCCAAAAAATATGAATAAAATGTTTTTAAACCATGTTGTTAAGAATTGATGCTTTGACAAATGACAAAGTTTTTTATATCAAATAACAGCAAGTTAGGAAAATATCAACAATAAATATCAAACAAAAAGCTGAGAAGAAATGAACTATTTATTTTCAAAACAGACAGAACACAGAGAACAAAAAACTTCTTTTAAAACTTGACGGGGTTTGACTTTGTTTCTGTATGCACAAAATCTATCATTTACATTCATAAACCAGCTCTCTATAATGTGTACTGATAACAAACTGATTGAAATAAATAGCCATTAAACAAATAGATTATTTAATCTATTTCACAAGATAATAGTATGGTATATACTGATTAAACAAATATGAATAAAATAATGGTAATTTATTGTAAATAATGCAGACTTTTATAGTTTTTTCATGTTGAATTTTCAATCAGATCAAATGAGAGCATGTTAAGAAAAAACATCATACAAAAAGCTAAGAAGAAATTACCTATTTATTGTCAGAATAGATATGATAAAACACAATGTGTTATATGTACAACACCATTCAATTCAAGCTCAGAGCATATAACATGCTTAAAAGTATAGAAAACTGTTTCAGTCTGATGAAATGCTTTCCTTTCAATGTATTTTATTTTAAATGTATGAATGTGCTTACAGCGTACAGATCTCTGTGTGTGGATGTTCTATGTGTTCAGTGTTTGCTTTCATAACAGGAACTCAATGACAAACTGTGATTTTGCTGTCTGTAATGAAGTAAAGCCACAGGTAACTAAATACAAAATAACCATTCACTTCATATACTGTTTTAAGTTATAACACAGTTTAAGTCAGAAAATATATTTCAAAATATTTTATTTAAAAAAATTACAAACTTTTTCCATTTTTATTTATTTTTAGAAAGGACCAGGACTCTCAAATTTAAACAGCCATTCTGTTTACTTTATATAACGTTATTTTAGTGTTGCTACACTGTGACCAGTTACCAGTTATGAGTCTTTAGTCAATTGAAGTAATTTTATGATCCAATCATTATAAGACTTGGAAGTGGAATCAATGGAAGTGTGTTAATAATGTAAACGTATGAACATTGCAGGATAAAGGGGTTACAATTCACATTTTAAATCATCTTATTGTACTGAAGACAATACATTAGACCATGACAGCACCAAACACACACTCCACACTGACACACATACAGTCACTCAATAGTAGCATCAGTTACTTGCCTTCTTTCAAAAATACACTGAACAAAACAAGTTCAAGTTTTTAAAATCAGGAAAAAAATCACATTGTTTTTTGGACACAATGTGTTCTTGAGTGTAAAAAACTCAATTTTATCACACTGACAAGATCCCCCAATACAGATCTCCAAAAGACAATATGTACAATATTTTACACAAACAAGCTTAAATGTAAGTCTGAGAAATATGTTCTCATTGTAATTACTATTAGTCTCACGATCAATTTAATAAATCCAGTTGCAAACTAACAAAATATACATTTTGAGATCCCATCATACTATCAGTTAGTATTTTCAATACACTACAAATATCCTCATGAATTTGACACAGATTATTGCTCTGGTAAGATTCTTAAACTGTAACATTTTTTTTCTACAATTATAATCCTACAACATGCCTTCAGGAACATGTAGTATCATGACAAACAGACAAAACCTCAAACAACAAACAGAAATAAAATATTCAGGAAAAACGTCAAATGAAATAAAACAGAGAATTACACAAAGATGTGATTCTTTTTTAAACTGAGAATTTATCTAATTATTTACAGGTTTAGCTCTATATAAGAGAAAATGAGTTAGTCTAGACTAATATGACAGTAAGTCATAAAAAGGAAGTGTCACATTAATAGCCTTCATCACATGAGTGTTGTAGGCTCCATCTCATGAGTATGAGTCTGGCTTACTGCTGACCCAGCTAATACAAAACCATTCTAAGATAAAACAAAACTTTAAAAATAGCAGTAAAACCCTGCAGCACATGCAGTGCATTCATTATATTTGATTAAGACCAATAACCACACAAACTGTCCTTAAGTTTTAGGGAAGACAAAAACAACAATCATTATTACTCATACATTTCAGTGGTAGCCATTAGTAAATGCTGTAGCAATCAGAGGGCCCTGTAAAGAAAAATACAGATCTATTTAGCAGAATTGCCCATAAAGTTTACATTTTTTATTTATGGATTATTTCTGATTGTGTATCAACAGGAAAAAACATGCTAAGTTTAACTTAATTGAACTTGAATTCTTTGCTGTTTGAATTCATTGTCAGTCAGAATTTTCGGACTCACCCCTAAACTGTGGCTAAATCCAGTGCTAGGAGCAGGACTGGCAGCACTTATATAGCTACTGACTGTTGAGTCCTGACTGACTGTTCCATACAGGTCTGCCATTGGTCCGGGGCTGCTGGTCCCCAAAAACCCAGCTGAGCGGGAAGGAGTGGAGCCTACAACAGAAACGGACATGTTGTTTTATCAACAAGTAAGCAATTTTACAATATACATACTATTTTAAAATTATTTATAGATAAATAGCACAGATGAAGGGTGAAACACACATTTGGGTGTCATCTCAGTGCCTGATTAAGGGTCACGTGTGGGATGTAAAAACAAGAAAAATTGTCATACCTCTGACCACAGCTGCTGCTGCTGCGGCTGCTGCCATGGGGTTGTATGCTGTCAGAGGAATGGCTACACAAACATTCACATGCAAACAGGAAAGAGAATTTAATGAGCATCAACTGTGTTTTTCATGTTGACCGCAGTTTCTCATCACAGAGGGTAAGACATGATGTTCTGATAAAGTGTGGTAATGGCTGACTGTCATACTGGATTTCCTGGGTTGCGTGGGTGCTATATCACCATATACTGTGTGTTGGAATGTGGTAACCAGGTAAAGTTTGATGACCAGATAAAAGCTGCTTGTAAAGCTCATTGAGTAACTAACCTGTGAGTTCAGGGGGGTGGGGTGATGTCAGAAGGGGGGTCCTCTCTAAGTGGAATTCTAGAATAGAGATAAACACAAGAAGCTGTTTAAACATACACACACTGACAAGCACTACAGGGTCCATGGTGGAACAAATGTAAGAGGCACCTGCTACTAACAAGACATACAAGCACACACATGCAAGAGGCACCAAGCACACACAGAAACATAGACTGAGACCTGAGATTTACAAGCAGCCAGGAAAATGTATTTGGGTACATGAGTGATTTCAGTGCAGTTCGGACTGCTAATTAATGTTCACAAACGCATTTAGCACCTATGTACATATGTTGCCTAATGCTGGCAGTTTTCCAACATGCAATTACAAAAGTTGTTCTGAGATGTGCATGTGCTGAACGGATACAATAAAAATCAACACTGGATGATATTCCAGAGTGTTTTCAAAGACAAAAAAGGAAAATCCCAGAAAAGAGGTATTGCCTGTGAACCAAAGTGTGAAATAGTCTACATAGATATTAACCTAACATTATTAAGAGTATGGGCTACACATTATGTCTCACCAGGGAACTGATAAGTGTATCCTGGTGTAAGACTAGTATAGCTGCGGCCGGCATATGTAGCTGCCTGGAACCCTGGATACCCTGGGAAAAATATATAAAACACAAATTAGTGCCAATAGTGCCAATTAGAGTTCATAAACAGTAGCTACTTAATAGCATAATATTACATTAACTGTCCTCTGCTCACTGATAAATATTATAATAACATTACATTAGTACTAATGTAGTCAATATAGATTAAAGGCACATTTTGTGCATTCAGTATAGAGTCAACTACAAGTACCGTACTAGCCTGCATAAACACAATTTTCACACTGAACAGCAGAGGGCAGAAGACTCCACAATTGCTTTCAAATACGTGCATCATCCCTGTAAAAAAACTCTTTTAACATGATGCCACCATCTTCCGTTCTGACCAGAAGCGGGGTAGTATTACTTTTACCAGCATAAGTTTAACACTAGTGCCAACTGCTGCAAGGTAAACCTCTCTTAACAGCAATAGCCGATTCTGACAGGATTATCTACAGTTGGTATTTGCTAATCTAGGTTCTGTAAATCGCATATAATAAATCCAGTGATGATCGTGTCGTTTCATTCTCCATGTTATTCTGGGGTGGTTTTGTTTTATAAACCACAGTTACAGGAAAATACAGAATGTTGTGCTGATAAAATTATCAACCAAACTTCTTTCACAGAGCTTCAGGCACAAATATATTAAAATTAATTTGCAGTGAGTTGGAAGTGATCTGTTTGATGTTCTTGGGAAGAAAATCCAGGCATTTTTATTACAATATTACAAAAAGGTCCAATTAATTAACATTAGTTCTAAAAAGGGCCTATCGACACACCCTTACCCAGCATTCCTATTCCAAGCATGAAGGCATCCATCCCATATGGCATGACACGTGCACGACCTCTAGAAGAGCCTGTGGGTGACATCACTTCCTTGGGCTGGGCCTTCTTACACTCCACCTTAGAATAGAAAGTAAGGATATCAAGCAATCCTACAATCAATACAGACACTGATGAAGTTTTAAGAGTTTGGTGAAATTTCTCAAAAATAGATAAAACAAAGAGTGCATTTGATTTTTTTAAAAAATTACAAAGATTTTTTTTTTACCATCTTGTTGTTGATCTCGTGGAAATGAATCTCACAGACTTTCTCCACTACATCTTCATTTTCAAAGGTCACAAATCCAAACCCTGGAGAAGAGAAAGGTGTACATTTATTGTATTGACAGTGCTAGCTTAATGCTCTACCAGTTGACATACAGGAAAGCAATGGGAAATAATTTTTTGTTACATATCACTGTACTTTTATTTGCTATAGGATTTCTGTGGTACTCCAAAGTACTTCTAGAAATTCCATGGTACCACCATTGTAACCCTCCAAAATCATGGTAGTTCTTTGCTTGTGCCTGTAACCTCTTCACTTTGAGGGTATATATTTGTAAAGCTGGGTATCCCTGATATACAATCTTAATTCTGTAATGAATTATACAGAATTGTTTGTAACTATTCTTAATGTCATGTAACCTGTTCTATTTGTAACATTCACTTAATCTTTAGAATCAGATATGCTACATGTTCTTTAAACAAGAACTTGCTTCTCTTGTGCTGCATTCTCTCTTACACTTCATGTTTCTCATCTCTTCCACTGCTCTGCTGGGTTGAAAGTCATGCAAGCTGTCATAATCAATGTGCTGCAAAACCCATGCAGGGGGAAAGGAAGGGCACTTAACGAGGTTTTAGTCTAAACCCAGATTAACAATCACACTAATTACTCAATCTCTCTCCTCACCTACCGCTTATCCTACAGAGTTCAGTATGGAGGGACATGGAGAAGAAACAGATTGGACCATGTTGAGGAAGCGTTAGCAGGATTGCTGCCTAAATGAATTGCCTGGTTATTAGAAGATAAAGAAGTATTAAAATGTACCTCTGTGCCTGTTGGTTGTTTTGTCAAACATAAGCATTGCATCATCCACCTGCAGACAGCAGAGAGAGGAAGAGGGAGGGAGAATAAACAAAAAAATGCCATAGTCATACCCTTCACAAAAAGTACATTCTCTGCAAATTATTGATATTATTAATATTAATACTTAATTCATCTCTGTGTCAGGTGGTACTTTTATAAAGGAAAAAAACTGCACATATAAATTTTAGAAAACTGGAAACTCACACCATTTTTTGCCTAAATTATGTGGTTTATATGAAAAAATCCTAACTGGCTGAGTATTATTTTTGAATGGATCTAAGTATATTAGGTTACGCCAACAAAATATGTTTTAAAGATCCCTTGGACTCAGTTACTGTATGTCCTATTAAACAGGGGTGTTGAGCAGAACATATACAAAGGATCCTAAAAAAATAACCTTTTGTTATGTCATAACATAAGCATGTACGTGCTACATGCTAGCATTTGACGAATATCTGTTTAGTTTTCCCAGAAGAAACACACTTGTAATGTTTACATGTATATCTACTAAAGTTTAGTCTATTTTTAAGAGTACTCGCATATACTGTAAAGACTTCAAAGCTAACCATCATGGACTATAAGTCACAAAACTCAAATGTTTATTTCAAATGATCTTTAAGAGTCAAATCCTTAAGATAAACTAACATTTTGTTTTATAAGCTTTTTGGATTTTAACTCAGTAGTTAACAAATATAAATTTTCTGCTAGGAATTAGAAGCTATTTGTGTATTTGTCTTGAATGTGAATATGTGTATATGTGTGCAAATGTGCGTCACTGTGAGTATACTGACGGACAGCTCTAAACTGCTTAAGCCCACAGGTCAGAGGTGAAGGTCAAGCTTAGAGGTCTGTGTGTGAGAAAAAATCCTCAGTCCAGAATTTGAAACAGAAGAAGATAGTCTGACCAATCAATGCTTTCTGTCTGCACATTCACTGAAATGGAGAAGCCAAACTAGAGCCCAACATTTTGGGAATTTGGTACATTTGCCTAGTAATACTACAGTAGCAGTGATCAATTAGCAGATATTTGACCATTATCACAATTGCTAAATGCTTTACTGACTAATAAAATGTTAGTTACAAAATCTACAGACAACCTTGTTGAAGGATAATAACCTAATTGGTTTCCATGTTTTGTGAATTATGAGTAAATATTTTGTAAATAAGCTATTACATTTAACTTAAAAGTTGTGTCATCAGCCTTTGACAAACCCATATCAGTTGATCATAAATAATTACACTAAAATTGTATTTCATGTATAATTATATAACATTTAACATCAACATTTCCTAGTTTTATTCAGAGATTAAAGTTCAGAGATATTATTTAACGTGACTGAATCACCATGACTTGGTTACACCAGCAAAAGTCATTTTTAAGGTCAGATTAGGCACAAATAGCCCCTTTAAAATGTAACTGCATGCTAATACTTTTTACAGTGTATGTATCTTAATAGCCTTTCTACAATATAATATTAACAAATGTACTTTGTAATCAGGAAGATATCCATGAGTAAATACACTCAAACACTGAAGCTTCTTTTTCTCGTTCTGTCTGTTTTTCTCTCTTCATCACTCTCTCTCACCATCCCTTGTCCAAACCAGGCCAGAACACAAAGTGACCAGTGAGGCAAACTAATCTGCAACTTCCCCGGGTGGCTGGAACTATCATCTCTCTCTTTCTCTCTCTCTCTGCATTCCACACTCAAGTATGCCTCAAGAATGCTAAAATTTTTTCAGCCAAAGTTTAGCACCCAAATCACTGACAAATAGAATTTTGAAAGCATGATGCAAACACATATTAGCCAATTTATTTCTTCAGTACATCACATTTTAGGGGGTATTGTTGTGTTACTTCCGTTATGAACATTCAGCCCTTGTTAAACACACATGCTCAGCTTCTTTTTCTCTCCTACACACACATAAACACACACCCCAAACACAAAACCCTTTACCCGCTAAATTACTTGGGGACAATAGATGGGCAGAGTCACCGTGGTAACGGTCGGAGGGGGGCTGAGGGTAGGAGCAGCTGTTCCATCAGATTAATTCAAATTTAAGTTTTGGCCCCCACCTTCCCCAGCAAACAAAACTCAGCCCTTCAAACTCTCAACTCTTTCTCTCAGCATCTCTGCTTCTCTCTTGATTCCTCTTTAATACTATTTTACTAATGATTTGTTTCTCTCATCTAATCTAACCACTTTTATCATAATACTATCCCATAATTCCCTTAATTGTTTTGCTTATGAGTCAACTTACCTTTCCAAACTGGTCAAAGTACTGTTTTACATCTTCAATAGTAGTGTTCACCGACAGTCCTCCAACAAATATTTTCTTTGTCCGAGTCACCAGCTAAAAAAATAAGAGAGAGGGTGATCAGGTAAACTGGGCATTATCCACTAAGAGAGATCCATTATAGAGTTCAAAACTCAAATATGTGTTGATATACACACCTTAGGCTGGGCTCTTCGAGGGAAGGCGACTTTTGGGTCAATCTAGAGGAGAGGTTGAGAGGAAACAGTTTAGATTAGAAACTCTGGGGAAAGAGGAACATTGACACCAACACACCCAGTACACACAAACAACCATGAGAAGTTTTCTAAAGGAACCTTGACATCTTCAGGGCTCTGCTCACATCCTCTGAGCTTTGATTTTATTTGGTGTCTTAGCCCTTGGAGAAACATCTGCATGTGTGTGTGATAGGCACTGACTGCACCCTCTGCTAATTTGTACTGCTTGAGAATCATGGTACATTTATACATGCAGAGAGCTCAGGAAAGGGATATAGTGTTAAGAAATGTGAAAAGCAATGCAGATTGATGTAAAGGGAGAACGAGAGTGACACTAAGCTGTCTAGCATTTATTTACACCCACTAATAAGAAAAAATATAAAGTAGTGTGCATGTGTTCACACAGAGGAATGGGGTTGAAAGTTTACAGGTTTTTAGGAGAGACAAGTGGAAATCGAAGACTTTGACTAAACAGAGGAGGCTGTCATAGCCACTTGTGACTATGTGTACTGGACAAGAGAAGGGTCAGCTTTCCTGTAAACATCACTAGGTGACATGAAAAATACTCATAAAACACCACAACCATGTTTCACTTGCTGGAAGAACGGCTAAAAAACGAAAAAGCACAGAGAGTTCAAGCAGAAGAGCATTGTTGACCCACGCACTCTTTTGACAGTCAAACAAAAATATTTTGTTTGTTTGTTTTTGCACGTACTCCATTTACTTTTTCTTTCTTTTTGTTTGTATTTTATTTTTGTTCAATGGTGACTGTTTTGAGTTCAAAATTTGTACATTTGTGAGCTTCTATAAATAAGCTATTAGCTATAAAGCATCACTGAAAAATCCCAAAACTACATTTGTAATTAAGTGTATAGAAATAACGTAGGTGAGATATTAGTACATTTGCGTAATTTGCGCAAAGACATTTGGTATATCTCTACTGTTTTCATAAAGCATCTGCAGAATATCAAACCAATTGCTCAGCATCCTTTGGTAGATGTGAACAATACACATACTAGATTACAGATACTCAAAACCTCTATATTAGTCTATACATTTCTAGACCAGCTATTTACCAAACACTAGACTATGTCATGCTGTACTGATGTTAAATTCTAGAAGACAGTAATATAAGCATCAGTACAGCTCTAATAGTAATAATGATTAGTCGGTCCGTGAGAGGGTTCGAGTAGAGCAACGCTAAAGAGCTAGCACCTCTGAGATAAACTACAGCAGTTTACCAAAGTCACCCACTTATTTGCACACAAATTCAGACTGGAAGTAACAGAGTTTCAATGTGAAAATCTAGAGAGTAAATGAAGAGGCTAAGCTAATCTGAACAGAAGATCTGATTCAGAAGCTACAGTTTAAGTCTCTAGTTTCTAGACTACACTGATAGTCACCTCTGGTCCACAACATTGCTGAGGCCCCACCACTCCTATCAAAAACAAACAAACAAACAAACAGACACACACACACAAACAAAAGAAAATCAACATACGGCCACATAAGACGCACATGGGAGGAAAGCTGAGGATAAAATGTGTGGTCACACAAAACAGATTAGTTTCATTTGAGTTTATTTCAATCATACAGATGAAGAGACACTGAACAGTAAAGGAATCAGTAAGGGCTTCTCTTAAACGTTTTGTCAGTTTTGTCAGACCTGTAACTAACACAGGCACAATCAATACGAGAATGGTCAATCAATACAAGATTCTTCAGCTTTTACATTTGATCCCCTCAATATTCATTACTTACATCCTTTGTATTTAAAAAAATATACTAAACTGTTTCTCTACTAAGATAGACAATAAATATATCCTTAACAAACTTAAGGGAATATTATAATATATATAATATATATATAATAGAAAGGCATATCTTATAATAACATAATAACATGTGACCTTAAGTACTAAAACTTGCCACCCCTTCAAAATTATTTTAAGTTAATGGACTTAACAAATCAGGTCAATCCTTCAGAGCCAATCACTGTTAGCAGCATCTATCAATAATATCCCACCAAACACACGCATGCAACCCCACACGATTACACTGTCCATGGAACATTCAACAAGGCTGCTGACTATAAATCGTGATTTTTACGTGTTGCTCCACACATTTCCATTTTTCTCTTCCGGCCTCCCCTCCTCCACCGCCCCAATGCTGAGCTCGTTAGGCTAATCTACAGTTTAAAGTCGGCCCAGGCGAGCAGCCATAAGGCACCTTCACAGGGGCACAGTCATAGAGGTACAGCAGGACAAAGACCTTCATGTTCCCCTGGCTCTGCCTGCCTCTCTCTCAGGAGGGAGGCATTTAGAAAACAGCACAGCAGCCAGGTTGTGGAAGGCTGGAGCTGAGAGAGGCATTCTGTATGTTCACTGTAGTTGTAATGTTGGTTTTATTTAAGGGTTAGGTCTGCTTTTCCAATCCCTCTTCACCTTGGGAAACTATTTGAGTAAGTCACAAGAGAGCTACAAAGACTTGATTTTTGTCCAAACAGCTGATCAGGGTAACTCCAAACAAAATAGTTGTCAAATAGTTTTGAAGTACAGAAACATACAAACATAGTTCTGCTTTGGACTACCTGCTGACATACACCAAAGGTGTTTTTCACTTAAATGAAGTACTACATTTAAAAGGGAGAGAGACATAGGGAGAATAGAGAGAGAGAGATGAGAAAGTTTTTTACTTCTTCAGGCCTCACCCCTCTCTCCACTGACCCCCTGGGGGGGTGACTCCACCATCACCATGGCAACCAACGGGCACCATTGTCCCAGGAACCGGCTGCTCTGAACACTGACAAAAAGACTCTCGCAAATAGATGCACCACAACACACGAAACCATTCAACCAAGTTTCCTATTTTTCCTGCTTGGGTTATACTCTGATTACTTGGTCACTGACCAAGTAATCAGTTTTGATGCAGAATAGTGCTTATTTTATTTGCTTATTGTCATTGATCTGGCCCAGTCTGTGCTCTTGACATAACAAATGTACATTTTCTAACAGAAATATGTTCAATTTGGATATTTAAAATAAGGCATAAAAGATAATCGGACAGTCAAAAGTTTCAATGAGGGAATTATTTTAATTCCCCATGAGTCCCCATGTGTTTGTTGAGCACTCTTGAGACGAGACACCACAAAGGCTTTCCAGCAACTCCCAGCATACCCTGTGTGGGTCCCCTAGTTACCATAGTGATTGACACGAATAGGAATGCTTCCCTGACAACCTCAATAAGAAAAGAGGAGTCTAAAATTTGAAGTTTCTCTTTCTCTCTCACTTTCTCTGTTCCATGTCCTCTTAAATAGTTTGACAAAGGCACAAACTGAACAGGCATGAAACCTCACATTCATACACAAAGTCTGTGGCGTCAATAAATGATTACTAGACCCCATAACAAGGCGCTTCACTCTCATAGAGCTTGCGTTAAAACAATAAACTAATAATGACAGAATAAATTCCACAACCCTTTTGGCTAACTGACACAATTCTGTCTCACAATTCTGACACACGAAACGGTTAGCACGGTATACCTAATGAAGTCAAAACTCACAGTTTTTGAGTCCAGCTCATGTCTGGTCTGGGCCAGAACTTTGTCCACACCAGCTTGGTCCACAAATGTGACAAACCCAAAACCCCTAGGCAAAAGAGAGATCACAATTACAACACGTCCACCCATTTCATGTACACTGACAATACAGCCATTAATAGGAACTTTTGTAGAGGCTTTGTATGTTTGCTGTGCCTGGTTGGTCATTCCCATACCTGGAGCGCTTTGTAACTGGATCCCTCATCACCATGCTCTCCTTCACCTCACCAAACTTACAGAAGTAGTCTTTCAAACCCTCTGAGAAAGAAGGACAGCAATAATTATTTCATCCCATTCAGCGTTTAGATAGCTGAGAAGCTTAAACACTGCGGGACAACGAGAGATTACTGGGTGATGACATCAATGAATGGATGACATCAACAGTGGAGATGATCTAAGATCCCTGATGTAAAATATAAACAGTGAGGTCATCATTTAGTGAAATATGAAAGACTCTTCCTGTAAATATCTGTCTGGATTGTATTATAACTCACTGTCCATATAGATCCTTTATGTAAATACAGGCACCAGATGTCATGTATGATTTATTTGTCACATATTAGATGCACCTTAGCTTGGTAAATGCCACTGTGTTAAGTAGGCCTGCTAGATGATAAAGCTAAGCATAAATGTGTATCTATTAAATGATCATACTCCCTGGCAGAATTAGATCACAGGAAGGCTATTATGAGTTTTTGCCTTGAACAATACAGTGGCGTAATTCAAAACAACAATGTGTCCTACATATTAAGCACAGCCTGCAGCATGACAGCAGTTGGTGAAACTTTGTCCATTCACTCAGCTAAACCTGTTGTATAGCCACTGTATAAAGGATCGAGCCAAATTACAGAGTAACCAACAATTTTCGTTCTTTCTGCGACTGCTTGTTTGTTTTTGTTTTTAAGAAAGCTGCTTTCAGAGAAACAAAACTTGATTTTTAAAAATATTTATATTCCTACCTGAATGACATAACTGGTGTTTGGAGCGTTTGTTTAATTTAATCACACTTTAATTAGGCTATTATTTTATCTTTTATTTTATTCACATCTTAATGAGACTGAATGCGCTGTCTATTAGGCTGACATTTGTAGATACTTTCTACAGTGTAACTCACCTTGCGTAGTTTGCCAACTCAAACCACCGATGAACATTTTGCTGTTTAAAAACAAGACAAACGGGCGATCAACAAGTGCTGGGCGTTTGCATATAAGTAAGACTTATTTCATGGACAATGAAGAGCGCCATCAAGATCTTCAGACATTCAAATAACGGCAGCGATTATCAATGAATCCTATCAGTGTGGATCTAAGGTGCGCTGAACACCGACAAACACGCTGTCCTCCTTTGTTAAGTTACTTTGTGTCTGATTTTGCTCTAAAGCTCTTCTTTATAAGTTTTGATATCGGAGCAAGAGAATTAATGATTTTACCAGGGGTCGTGCGGAGAGTCCGAGGAGGACAGGTTACTCTGGCTGCTTTCCGACTCCATTGCGCGGCTGTGTATCCCGTCCGAGTATGGTGTGAGTAAGGAGGCAGAAAGTGTGGAGAGGGGGATTGGCATGGGGTGAGTTAGAGCGCAAAGCCCAAAGACTCCACCTCTCTCCTGGTCCAGTCCCGGCCTGAAACACAGGGCCCCTCGAGAACTGACCGGGAGTCAGTGGATTTACCTTCCTCAGTAACATAACGAGGACATCAGATCACTTATTTACTAGAAACATAAAAGTGTTTAATTTTTTTGTCCGTGTTTATTCGTCGATTTAGCTGTCACATAACACTTTGAATAGTTTACTTTTTTACACTTTTGACGGCATCTCCGTCCTCGACAACCTTTTGATGAAACTCATGAAGACTTCCTCTCTCTGGGGGACATACATTATATCAGGACAACATATTTGCATAACTTAGTATAACAACAATTTCATAAGGGATTGTTATAGGCTTGATAAACAATATTTACCAGAACATGGTTTAAAATGGATGCATTTGCTTTATTTAGAGTTTCGCATACAGAAGGCAATAGCATGCTAATCTTTTTTGTTGTCCCTTATTCATATGTTTCCTATGGAGAAAGACATCAACAATGACTTGATGTGCAAGGCCAGCAGCTGCTATTGGGGGAACACCTTAAAATTAATACAGATTTATCTGCCGGTGTAGCCCAATTTGACATGTATGAGAGGTGGTTAAAAGGCCACTGCACATTGCCAAGTGGCCCTCTACAACTGGCCAGATCTGCTGGAGATTTATGTCATAATAGGATTGTGGGTAAGCGGTGCTTGGCTGCCTGAATTTATGTGACTGATTTGTCAGCCCCAATCATGCTGCTCCTTCTATCTAATTCACACACTTAGGGGCCCGCAATAGACAAATCTAATCAGAGGGAAGCGTAAACATAATACATTGTGAATTTAAGACAATAATCCTGGCTGCTTACATATTGGTCTTCATCTGGACTGGTCCTCTTACAGTATATGGCTGTATCAATTCTGTGTATGAATGTCAATGAAAGTCAAGGTTGTTTAAGGTTGTTTCTTAAATATAAATTTTTGTTTCCAATATTGGTTTATCTTAAATGTAATGACAAATGGCCAGAACAAATTAAGGGTATAGTACACTCGAAAATACAAATGTCATCATTAACTTACCTTCATGTTGTTTACCTAATTCCCCCGATTTTCTTTTGCTGGTGGAGCAAAGATTTAGGGAAAATGTAAGTGACTGACATCATCAGTCACTATTTACTATTAATGTAATGAAAAAGAGCAGTGTCAAAATTTCTCCTCTTGTGCTTCATGGAAAAAGTTATACAGGTTTGGAACATCAGGGTTGTTTGTAGAAGACAAACATTTTTAGGTGAAACAGCCCTTTAATGTAAATGATCATGTTGTTGGTATAGCAATGTTTGTTCTCCTGTAGCTCAGTGGTAGAGCATTATGTTAGCAGCGCAAGAGATCGTGGGTTTGATTCCCAGGGAGTACATGTACTAAGAAAATGTGTAACTTCAATGCACTGTATGTCACTTTGGATAAAAGCGTCTGCCAAATGCATAAATGTAAATATAAGCAATGCTTTAAATACTTCTGTTAATTTTTCACCCTCTTTGATTTCCATGACATAAAATAAAACAATGTGTTCAGATTTCTTCTTGGTTTCTTAAAGTATATCTGAGCTTTAGTCAGCATGTTCACTGCTTATTGGCTGAGTCTTAAGTATTTAATTAGTGCCAGCCAAGGCTAATCTTTCCCTGTCCCTACTTCAGCACACACACACATATCTATCTACATATTCTAACATGTGACCCCATCATGATCACAACAGGATTACTTAGCCTCTTGTAATGCTTAGCCACATAGTGAACATAGGAGGACTATGCAGTGTACTGTAGCCTTAAAATGAACAGTGCTCTCTGTCCTTATCAAACATGTGAAAGACTTAAGAACACCACACAATATATTTATAATCCAGTTATCTCAATATGTTCAAAACTGTAGTTTTTAATTAACTAAACTTATAACTGCTAACTGGTTATTAAACTTTTGATCTTTGTATTGTAGAATATTTTTATTGATCCTGATTCAATATAATATGTAAAATTATGCCCATTCATAAGAGGAAACTATTCTACTATTATCTACTAATATTCCTCTGACTGTGTAGAGAGATTATGTTCTAAGGATTGCAGTGAGTAACTATTTAAAGCTTGAAAAACACATAGACATGGAAAGAACCTGTTCAGGAACTAGAAATACATGACAGCTATTGATCAAAGTTCAGGAATTCATACATGGTAAAAAATGCCTGGCCTAAAATACAATGATGCATATATGGTATACTGTGCACAGCTTTAGGCAAATATATATGGGTGCAAAATGTTCTGGAGTTACCTTTGCAAATGTAACTCGACTTTGTTGCCTGTTCAATAAGTCTTACTGGCTTCAAAACCTCTTCAGAGCAATTATTTTGAGCAAAAAGAATTCTACAACAGTATCTAAATCTATAATATATATATATATTATACGATTCTGAATATATTATTAAATATGTTATCATGAGTGTTACAACAGAAGCTCTGCCAGTTGTTGTTTCCATTATGTTTTTGTGCGGTTAATAATAATAGTTTATATTCTTTATAATTGTAGCTTATTAATAGTGTACATTTGTTTACAGTATGAGGATTGATTACATACTACCTCTCTACCACTAGAGGGCAGAATTTGCCTTAAATTATTGTGCAACGCCCAGCTGTCAGCGAAATGCATGCTTTACAAATGCATGGTTTTGGCACACAATAACAAAGCAAGAGAAACAGAAAGAAAAGAAAAGTGCGGTGAGAGGGAATAGACAAAAAGTGTAGACGTCTATAAAGTTATTTGAAGTTGGAGAATGTGGATAAATCATTGAAAGTGAATTATTGATTATTGAAAGTTAGGGCTGAATTGTTTTTCATCTAAATTAATATGGTTTTCACCTTGCAAAACCAAGACTTTATTTGCACAAAAAAATAAAACACACTTTAGTAATTCCCCACAAATAGAGAACTGGCCTCCAGTAACCAGTGTAATCATTAAACTTGGACCCTGACTGTAAACATCTCAAGCATTCATTGTTTCTTTTGAACATTTAATCCATTTCTTGCATTTGTCACGACAACGTGTTCTCACAGTTTCACAGAAGAACGTTTATAAAACACTTTTATTTTGATAACTTACCTGACGCTGATTTTCTTGGCGGCGGGGTTTGTTTGACGGCTGTGCTGTTGCATGTTTAGGGAATGTAGAAAAGAAAAGGAGCAGCATATGATAAACATCCGGTAAGCAATCGTTGTAGACTATAATGACTTTATAATTGTGAATGAAAAATTATGTAATCGTGTTGTATTGCAGATAGGGGTTAAAAAATTGGGTGCACTAAGGGGTCACATACAGCGGATTCGAAAACATGGCTCAGGCAACACATACTTTTAAATGTAAAAAAAATAATTGAATGCCATATTAAACGTGACTTGGTTCAAGTTTTTCTTTGTTATCTGTCATTGCTTGTAGTAAAAGTACATGCAACAGAATCAGTTGGATTTCCATCAAGTGCAGAGGAGAATGTAAGAGAAATGCAGAGTCAGATCACAGGATGAATAGATTGGATGGATAGATCGACAGATGATGATAGGATAGGATGGATAGATGATGTAAATCTTTCACACTTTAGGGTGACTCAGTAATTGTTTGTTTCATTACTTGGTTTTCAGTAATTGAAAAACCTCTCTGACCTTTGTAGTTAGTAAGACATTTGACTAATTCAAACTGATAACTCAACAGTCCCAGACCCATTTCAGACAAATCATCTGGTATCTGATAGAAGTCAGTTGTTTACAATGACGCACGGTATATTTATTATTAAATTAAACAAAAGACAACGCAATTAAAAAGATGTGTTGTCTGTATATTGCCTTAGTAATTTATATATTGTATTATTTAATTGCAGTAAGTTTTCCTTCTCATCAGATTTAATTCTGTAGCTCTGGGTTTAAACACTACAGACATCTACCAGGTCGTCTGGAAAAACGACTGAACAAACTAAACTGTACAGGGTTTGTTGTGACATAACGGGTTGCATACGATTTTCATGTTAGGGATCGTTACTTTACTACTAAAATGTCCTTACTACAAATTTGATTTGTTAAGAGTTGAGGGTTTTCATGTCTTTCGATTTAAACTTTTGTGTTGATTATCTATTTAGGCCAGGGGTGTCCAAAGTTTTTTTGGTGAGGGCCAAATACAGAAAAATAAGCAAAGGCCCGGGCCACACACAAGAGGTGACATATTGACACATGATTACTGTGTGTATTTCTGCACCTATAATGTGAAGAACATTGCTCTCAGTGGGAGCAGTGATGCTGTCCTTTGGATTGAAGGATGGCTGGGATGTCAGGAGAAAGTTTGGTGGTTGAGACACGAAGGACTTCACAGAGATGGCTATCAGTCATTCTGGATCTCAGTCTGCTTTTGTTCTGATTTAACAGAGAAAATGTTTGTTCACATATGTATGTTGAGCCGAACAGGCTCATCATTCTTTTTGCGTGGCGTCTCATCAGAGGAAACTTGGCATGATCCAAACTCTGATAGAAGTCAGGGAGGGAGAGAAGCTGATGTTGACTCTTCAGAGAATCATCACATTGCATTTCAATCAGTTCTAACTGCAGACTCTTCTCCACTTCTTCTGCATCCACCAGGAAGGCGGTCGAGAACAGCTTGATTTGTTTTTCAATGACAGAAAAATCTTGAAAACGCTGGTTGAATTCTGTCACGAGAGATGTAATTACAGAAGCATATTTCTCCTTTTTAGCAGAAAGGTCTGCCTTTGGAAAAGCAGACTTGATTTCAGACAGCGCAGGGAAGTGTGCAGCATTAAAGCTTCGTAGTTGTGTCTCAAACAGGCGGAGCTTTACACAGAAGGCTTTCATGTGCGCATACAGGTGTGACACCAGCTGTTCTTTGCCTTGTAGGTTCTTGTTCAGTGTATTCAGATGATGAGTGAGATCAACTAAAAATGCCAGGTCTGCCAGCCACAGAGGGTCACTCAGTTCATGAAGAGGTCGGCCCTTCTCTTTGAAAAACTTGTCGATTTCTGATCTCAGCGAATAAAACCGCTGCAGCAAAGAGCCGCGGCTGAGCCAGCGCGCATCAGAGGGGTAGAGTACATCCCCGTATTCAGCATCCACGTCAGATAAGAAAGCTTGAAATTCCCTGTGGTACAGTCCTCTAGCTCGAATTATGTTGACAGTTTTTACAACAGTGTTCATCACATCGCCCAGCTGGACAGTCTTGGCACACAGTGCTTCTTGGTGGATTATACAGTGCATCCTAACAGCCTCACCTCCGCTCTCTTTTACCTTGACGCACACCATGGATGCCATTCCTTTGCGCTCACCCGTCATGGCCGGAGCTCCATCCGTTGTTACTCCACAGAGCTTGTCCCATTTAAGCCCCATCTTTTCAACTGCCTCTGACACAGCGTCAAAAATATTTCCACCCGTCGTTGTGCCTTTTAGGCTCATCATATCAAGCAGCTCCTCCGTACAGCAAAAATTATCATCGACTCCCCGCAAAAAAATTAAAAGCTGTGCGGTGTCTGTGCTCTCATCGCATGCTATCGAGTAAAAGTCAAAAGCACAAGCTTTCTCTCTCAGCTGAAGTTTCAGGTTAGCTGACAAGTCCTCGATTCTCCGCACCACTGTATTTCTGGATAAGCTCACGTTGTTGAAATCCTGCACTTTTTCCGGGCACATTACTTCTGTGACTTTGATGAGGCACTGCTTTATGAAATCACCGTCTGTGAACGGTTTGCCATGCTGGGCAATAAGTTGTGCGACTTCATAGCTTGCTGCTGTGGTGTTTTCCTGTATTTTGTTAGCACGAAAAAAAAACTGTTGTTGAGCTTGCAGGCTAGCTGCCATTTGCTTGAATTTCTGTGCTCGTTCGGCACCTGTGTACGATGCGTAGCTCTGATGCTTGGTCTCATAGTGCCGACGGACATTATACTCTTTCATCACGGCAACATCTTCATTGCAAATCAAACAGACACACTTTCCGTTGATTTCTTTAAAGAAATATTCATTTTCCCACCGTGTTTGAAATCTTCTACACTCACTTGGTATCTTACGTTTCTTCGATGCCATTTCTGGTGACTCGTGGTAAATATTTTTCTTAATTTTGTTTAATGGAGAAGCACCTTTTCTGTGAATGGCTCCATCTAGTGTTGAAACTGAGAAGTGTGCTGAGTAGAACTGAGAAGAAATGTATGGCCATGTGCGGGCCATATTCAATTATATTTTCAGAATTTGCTGCGGGCCAATAAAAACTGACCCGCGGGCGGTAGTTTGGACACCCCTGATTTAGGCTGTATCAATGTGAATAATATGTTTTGCCACTAGAGGGCGACGTGACAATATCAATGAATTGACTGCCGTTCAAAGACGTCTGTAAAAGCGCTCAGCAATGTATTTGTGATGTATCTGATCTTCAAGAACAAACGGTACGTGAGCACATTGCACCAGGCCTTGAAAATTAAAAAGGTTTCCTTTGTGGAGGCTTAAGCCATATCTATAAACAGTCCAGGCGGCAGGGATATGATTGTATGTTATGCTTAATGAGTTCTGGCTTTCAGAAATGCATTCAAGCAAGGTTGCTCAGTACATTGTATATCTACTACCCTCTTTTACAACTAGAATGTTGTTTTGAATGCTGTCTATTGGCATGTGACAGACATGCGTAATGATGTTGGTGCTATACAAAATCTTTTTGTTGTCTTTACTGGGAGGGAAAAGAGGTTGTAACTGTTAGATGGATTCAGATTTACACTCATGCAAGACGCATCAAGAGACACTGTTAAATTGCGTCATGTACATTTAAGGGTGTTAACAATTTTAGAGTAACCATTGACAGGTTCATCCATATAATGCTGTGATATGAGTTTATGTGGAACATTAAGTTGTTTTGTGTATATTTATGTGCACAAAAACAGACTAATGTGTGGAGAAAACTTGGAGCAGGTTACAGGGTGCTAACAATGCCAGGGTCATGGGTTCAAATGTATGGGCCAATAAAATACGTAACTAAAATGCCCTGTAAGTTGCTTTGGATAAAAGCATCTCCAAATCTCCTGGTCAATAATAATTCTGGACATTGCAGTTTTAAGGCTTTTGGAATAGTCTTTTTTGCAGTTATTAGTAGTTATTTCACCAGTCACAGCACCATGGATGAATGCTGATCTTATCCAGGCATCTTAATGTTTAAACATGAATTAAAACCACATACAGAAAAATCTTCATTTATTCAAAATAAATAGGAAATATTTTAACACATACATGCATTTAATTGCATCAAAAAAGTCTTACATCCCACAACCACCCTTCACCATCCAAAATATGATTATCTGTTTCCCAACCTCAGTTTTCTCTTACTAAATTAAGACTCGTGGATGATGATATAAAAGGCAACTTTTTGGAAAATATTGCATGACTAAAGACCAATTTGTGCAATAAAAAATTGCAATAGGCTTAGTGCTGTCTACCTGTCTTGCTGTTTACAATTACAACAGCCTTGCTATGCAGTTTTTAAGTTGCCCTATAAACCATTAGGTTTAGGTTTTCTTCAGACAGACTGAAAATTGTCTGAAAATGACACTGAACTTATTATCTTACTGTCTGAGCACCTCTATCTGTTGTTTTATCTCTTTGCACTCTTTTCTGTCAGCATTATTGTTGCTAAAATAACCAGTTGTAGTGGTAAATATCATTTTGAAGAAATCTTGAATTAAAATTTTTAACTGCCACTCGTATGGAAAATAAAAGAGAAGAATAAGACAGGAAGGCATTCTTTATGTGGATGGCTTATTTGAACTTTTCAGTGCTGGTGCTAATTTCCCTAAAAAGTAGCAGTATATAGCTTCTTATGTCATTCCAATCATCTTATTTCTTTCTTTTATGAAGCATAAATTGAGATGTTTGAGTTGTTTATGCATATGGATATACTGCAAAACTTCAGGACAAAAATCACCATAAATGTCCCTATGTAATATGCTATATAGTCATTGGAAGCCTAACGACAGCTTTGTGAGAGGAACAGATCTATTATTACAGAACAGACCTTTATTTCATGATCATTGACATTATTGGTACCAAATGCCTTTTTTTTGGAGTTTCACATGAATATTTCACATGATTATATTGCTGAATATTTATATTGTATGAAAAATGCAGCTGCTAATAAAATGTGAGAGCTATGACATGGGGTAATCAATAAACAACAAAATGTTTTGTCTGTTCTTCAAAGCTATAATATGGTTTCTAGTGACGTAGTAGGAACGTAGTATGTGTGTACTTCCACTATACTTTTATTATATTAGCCCATGTTGTGCTAAAAATTTTGTTTCTTAATGAGTAAAAGTGGCAGTACTATTTATCTGTCATAGTTTGCATTCATACAGTATATATTGTAGATTACAATAATGCCTAAAGCTTCTAATCTAAATTAGTTTTATATTCATTTTGTTGTGGTTTGCCATAAAACTGCAAACCAGTGGTCCTGCAAAACTGTTGCCCGTTGTTTGACTGTCTGCACCATACTTTCAAACTTCAGCAGGAACTGTGATTTACAATATCTACATTTCAAAGTTGCATATAGTTCTGTACTGGTTGCTTATTTGGTTCAGTGCTTCAGTGCTCATGTAAACTGAAATTATGGAAGTATGAAATACTTCAGATTTACTATAAGGACTGGACTATGCAATGGCTAGACTATAGTGAGGTATGCAGTCTGGGGTGCATCTCGACAGATGTTCACAACAGTGTTTACAACAGTGATTTTGCTTTCCAATGATCATGTAACATTTCGCTATGTGATCTATTATACATATCCCTGTATACACGTTCTTTCTATAAGCCTGTCTACCAAGACATTGGTGAAAAGAGTTTTGTCTTATTAAAAGAGTGCAAAAATAGCAAGTACAGTATATAACACATTCACAACTCTTTGTTGCCCTCAATAGTGGGACTATCTAATTGCTTAAGGTTTAGGCGAGAAGCATAGATTGTTTGGATGAGCGAGGAGTGAAGCCTTTGGTTAGGTCTGCACAGATTAATAGGAACTTGCTCAGGAACACACATGGCTGACATCCTAAGATTTTCAGTAATGTGATAGATTTAAAAGGAGAAAAGGTTTTGGTGATCTGTACAAATGATGTTATGCTCTTGTTTAGAGTATCCTGTGACATCTTGCATCACATTCCTTTCATTTATGCTTTTTAAAAACTGCATTTTGTTTAACATGTTCATTCTGCCTAGGAGATCTGTCCTGTGTTGTCAGGCCACATATCATGCAACTTTGATATGACGCTAGTACATTAACCTTTGTAAGACCATTCAAGCGATTACAATGAAAATACACATTCTTCATGACTTCATATCTCTGTAGCTACGATTTTCTCAGAACTGTGGCTGTCCATATCCATCTCTGTCTTACTGTCCATCTCAGCTGTTAGCTCCCTCAAGATCTTCTCCAGATCTTTGTTTTTCCTGTACATCTGCAGATAGTTGTACTGCAGCTGCTTTTGGTATCTGATTACTTTGTCTTTCTCTTTATTCCATGTTTGTCTCTCCTGTTGGAAACTGTTCATCATCTTATGTTTCTTTTGTTTCTCTTCCTTTAGTTCCCCCCTGAGCCTTTCCACCTCCTTCTGCAGGGTATCTATGTCTGCGGTCCCCACATTCTGATTCATTTTATTGGCTCCTATTCCCTCCTTGGCCCTCATTTTGGCCTGACCATCCCCAAAGGACTCCATTTTGGCTTGGCTTATCTGCAACTTCAGCTGTTGCTCCTCCACCTTGGCTCTCATGGTCATTAGTTGCTGTTGCTCTTCTTTGGCTATTGCAAGGTCCTGCTTCATACCTTTGATGTCTGTTTCTAGCATGCTCACCTTCTCCCTAAGGAGGTCAGCCTCATTCTTTTTCCTTTGGAACTCATTCTTGCATACCTTAAAAAAAGTCATGTTTGAGTTAATTATATGTAACAATATAGCATGCAAGAGGACTTTGCTGAGATGAAATACTTTTTTATCCCCTCTAGCTCAGCTTTGCACAACATGGAGCTAACAATGCCAAGTTTGTGAGGTCAAATCCCAGGACACAAACATACCGATAATAAAGTATATGTTGCTTTAAATTAAAGCATCTGATAAATGCGAACACACCTCGACCTCAGCGCTTCGTTTGCGGAGAGCATCTTCATGCTCCTTGTTCTTCTGCTCCATTTCCTCCATTTTGTTTTTGGACTCTTTGAGAGCAGCCCTGAGACTGATGATCTCACTCAGTTTGTTGCTGACCTCAGCCTGGGAGTCTCTGAGCTGCTGCTTCAGCAGTGAAATCTCACCTGACTTCTGGCACACCTATAAAAAAACCACACTGTGAATTTCATGAAAGCAAGAGTAGTTTTAACCATTTACCCTGATCATCTTTTTCATTATCTCCTATTACAACTGTATTTCACAACTGTATTTGTTGTTTGGATGCTGGTCACCCTTGGGTTTTCTAGACCTTGGAAACACATGTATGTGTTTCTAGAAATGGATGCACCAATTACTCACCTCCCACTGAGTCTCTTCTAATGTGGGTACTAGATGATTTTTCTGGCTCTCATAAGTATGGGGTCGAGCCTCTACAGTCTCCCTGTCATGGTTAAGCTGGTCCACCTCCTTCTGCAGACGTTCCTTATCCTGCTGTAGCTGGATGACCTGAAGCTGCAGAAACTGCTGGGCTCTCAAAGCCTTCTGAGACACCTGCAGGTCACATCAACCATCATTAGGCTCCACCTAGATAATTGTGTGCAGACACACTCGTGTATGTTTATGTATATTTTTTACATTGGTAAATAGTAGCTTACTTGACGGAGCTTTGTAGAACAGCGTTGCTTTAAGCCCTCCATCTCCTCTGCACAGTAGCGTTGCTTCTCCTTAAACAGTTGACATGTGTCTGACTCTTTCTCCTCAAGGCTTGTTTGTAACTCCACCAGCTCGGTTTCATGTTCCAGAAGTTTCCGCTCCAGCTGCTGTATAATTGATTCATCCATTGAAATTGGTGATCGGATGCAGCCGCCTGAAGTTGACTGTTTTGCTGGGCTTTGCTTAAGCACCTCTTGGTTTTCAAAGAAATCGAGCCATGGCTCGAGGGCTGAGACTGTCAATGCCGTAGCAGTTATTTCTGTGTTCAGACTCATAGCAACTGTCACACTTTCACTGAGGACACCAATGGATCTTGTGTTAGCGCTTCTGGACTCAGTACTCATGTTTGTGTCACTGATCCCATTGGCCCAACAGTTTTCACTGATTACATTAGTCCCGCTACACATCCAACTGGAGTTTCCATTCACACCTGCTACATAACCCTGTGAGTTCTGAGATATAGTCGCATTATGGACTGGGCCTCCGTGGCACATCCTGTGACTTGTTGAAGTGCTTAGGTTGTCCATCTGGCTGCTACCACTGGTGCTGTGGGTGGGCAGGCTTGACATAGAATTCCTTCCAGAGTCGGAGTAAGTTACAGAGCTTGTCTCCAGCTTGGGGTCTTGAAGATCTTTGAGCCTGTCTATGGAACTAATTCGTCTGCCCAGGATTGTGCTCAGGTTGTTATGAGTCTCCACTGAAGTACTGTTGCTGTGGGGAAGAACCGGTTTGAAGGCGGTGGGTCGAATCAGATCCTTCTCTATGCTCTAAATAGGACGGGACAAAGAATGATAGATGAGTGTTTTTGGGACTTGAAGGCTCATTAACAACATATGATCACATTGGTATAAAACTTGTGGCATTATGGAAGAACACTGTCCTTAAAATCTATTGATCAAAGGCTCTCAAATTACAATGATCACTGCCAGAACATCACAACAAAACAGGCTGCACAAGTGATTGATCCACCCACAATGTTCACACAAATTGCTCCTTTTTCATTTCTTATCTCCATTTTTCCAACCATTTCTACTTCCCCATAAGAGTACTTTCATACCCAGTTGGTTTAGCCTTTACTTCCTGTCCTAGTAAAATTGTCTTTCTTTTTCTAGCAGGAACCTTCTTAAATTAGTCTATTCAGGGAGAGAGGACTCTGCATGCTTGTAAGCGCCACAATGTCACTGGACTGACTCTCCAGAGAGATTAAGGCATTCTTGAAAATCTGGAGGTTCAATTAAATGGAGCGACATGGCTAAGCTCTTAGTGAAAGTGTCAGGGGTTGATGGGGATTACTCTTACATCAACTATACCTAACTGCTGCTTGAGTTTGTGTGATAACAATGCTTTGAAAATGCTTTTGGGGTTGCCTGCTTCAGTGTGATCTGATAAATGTTTTCTAAGCAGATTTGGCATTTTGTGTACATGTTTAAAGACACATATTGCTTTACAGGATGTATACCTCTGTCATAGTATACACTGTTGTTTTAGATGGTGAAAAGTGATAATTTTACTTTCACTGTATAGACAGGAAATTTTGTAGTGTCTGTTTATGCTGTGCCTAACTCTTTTACCTTTTCTAGTTTTCCAGATAGCGGAACTAATTCTGGTGGACCTCCACTCCTGTCCATCTCAGCTGATGTCAGTCCATCTTCAGCAGTGTTAATATTATGGTAATCAGCCTGGGGTTTGTTGCTGACCTTGATGTAAAAGAAGTCGTCACTTTTGCCTGAATGATAGCTGACTTTTGAGTTGTTGTTGGTGCTGCAATGGTCCTGAGAGAAGCCATACTTCAGAAGGCCATCCAAGCTACTGCCTGTTTTCTTAGAATGAAGCCCTTTTTTAAGTTTGTGTTCAGAGGCTTTGCAATGTTTTCTGTGGAGGCTATGGCCTGATATCAAACTGCTGACACTACCCATCTTTCCTGGGACATCTGGAGAAAGTAGGTGGTGGTTGTGGTGGCGGCAGGTGTGTAATTACAGAATTTTAATGATGGAGGAAGATCTGATGGACTCAAAGCCTTGTGTGGAGATTCCTCCTATTATGATTTAGGAAACCTGGTAAAACATGGAGTTTAAGAAATGGAGTGAAATGTTTCCTATTGTCTTAGAGGAATATAGAACAAGAGCCTCACAAGATCCTTGCAGAACTTGACTCAATGTTTACTTTACCTAACGTTCAGGAGGTCAGCAAACAGGACTAGAAGAAAACAGGAACTCTGTCTTGTTGGCTCTTTGCCCAGGTGGGAGATAATAGGGGTAGACCTAATGACAGTTACCCGGAATATCCTGATTTACAAAGTTAAGGCCCTGTTGAGTGTACGTTTTACTAACGTACCAAGAACAGGTCAAACATCATAGCCAGGTGTGGCTAGGTCAAACATCTATTCATAGTTCTTGATCAGTATGACAGAAGAACTGCCAATTGCTTTTTCTTTCTCACCAGGCTTTCATATGTTTCTTGCTTATTTTAATTTGCTGTCTTATTGTCCTTAAATCTGATCACATCCTCACATATTTGTTATAGCTATATGCTAGTAGTTTACAGATATATGCTTCCACTGAACATAATACAATTGGCCACAAGGGAGATGAGCGCTGTCAGTGATGATACCGAAGTTCAAGAGGACCAAAGGTCTGTCACCAGCTGATCACCTTCTTTTATAATTCATATGTGCCTAAAGCATATATTACACATCCATAATAACGCTTCATGCCTTCCATCTGTCTGACTGTGCAGATAAAGCAGATAGCAAAGGGGCCTTACGAACAAAAGACCGTGATCGCCACACGTGGCTTTGTACAACTGGCATAATTATAATGGCTGAAATGTTAAAGGCTTGTTAACTAGAAAGAACACGATAATATGGAAGCTGTTTATTAATTATTAATTTCACATCATGAATTTAGGCATACCTTAAAAGTTTAAAAATATATTTAAGTTTTTCTTGTAATTTTGTTGTAACACGATTTATCTTTGCTGGTGATAAATCGTGTCAGGCAGAAAGTTAGAACCAAAATAACAGCTAAAACAGCAGATATATTTGTATATTTTTAAACTGTATAATTGTGCAGACAGCATATGGGCTTATATTAATGAACTGTTTGAAACACTAGTGCAACTCTTTCTATTCAGTTATTATTGCAAGCAAGGATGTTATTCCCTAAACTACTTGATTATTATTCACATGACTTTATTATGCATATGCAGAAAGCAGCAATTAAAATACATTTTGCCCTACTTCTGCCTTATAAATACACACATCAGCAGAAAGATCTAATGACTATAGGCAGTCCTGTGGCAATCCCCTCCAATGAAAAACAATCTCATCAGAGTCTTTGTTCAAAAAGAGTCACATATTTTCTCCTCAGGGCATGCCAACCTATGATGTAATGCTCATACATTTTGTTTTTATACAAGGATTAAAATTAATGACAGAGCTTGCCATTATTATAAATTAACAAGTTCTGTCACACACAATATAAGCAGCTGTCGTTAATTAAAATGGCATGAAACAATTAGAATAGCTCTCATTAATCATTAGAAAACAAAGGGACTTCTACTTGGGTTTGCATTTTTTATTATTCATAATAAATGACAATTTTCACATTATGAAAAGCAGTATTTTTTTTAAATCTGTATGAAATGCATATTATTGTATTAATGCAAGCATGTATCAGTTAATAATCAAAAGGTTTAAAATAGCAAACATTCACTTGACTCTTGCATTGTGCTCCTGACACATGCACAGACATCACTTCTAACCATGTGCAGCAGGTTAACAATCTCACTTGGACTGTTTTGATGTTTGTCTGGCTTCAGTAACCCAAAATCACTTCTCTTCCTTCAGGTTCAAAAGCTTTTGCAAAAATAAATGGATGAATAAGACTTACGCTCTGAGCAAATAAATCCACACACACGGCATTTGTGTTCCAAATCCCGACTTCAGATCTCTTTTGCATGCTCTCCACACTGATGTATGTTCAAATGATGTGTTTGTCCTTGAGTGAACCAGCCACTGAATACTCCAGACTGCTGTTAGACAAGCGACTACCATGCGAAGGGGGGCGTATCTTACAGCCATTCAACTCCCCTGAGCTTTTTCCTCTTGTGTCTTTTTGGGGAATAACTGACATGTAAATGTTGCTGGGAGACGGGACCCCGGGGTCCCCTGGGACGAGAAGGGGGCAGAGACCATTACACCTCTTTACATTAAACGTGTGCCACTAAAGAGATTAACTCACTGCTGCTCACAGTGGGCTGTGTGCACCCCCCTGTCAAACTCGCTTTTTTCTTGCTTTCTCGCTTCCCTCTCTGTCTCAGACATACACTTAAACCCTGAACATAATAAAATGCATGGAACACAAACTTGTGATACTCTTACAGTCATAACACTCTCATTTATTTTTATTGGCTGTCTGTTGTATTTTATACAAAAGCACACACATTTGTGTTTTCATCATGGTGGAGACTTCTCACTCAGTTTAATTGTTTTTAAAGTGAGTTAATGCTATTTTTACATCCCCTACCCCTGACCCTCAATGAAGATATTTATAATGTTAATTAAGCCATAACCTGATGGGAGCCATTGGTTGGTCCCCAAAATGTACGTGATATCATGCTTTACTTTCCTTCTGGGGACATTTGGTCCTCACAGCATAAGTAAAACCTGATTCACACACACACTCCTCCCAGCTGACTCACTTTTCTGCCCCCCTCCTCTCCTAACTGCCCTGCACCCACTCTGAACAAATACCCCTCCAGCAGAAGACAGAAGAGCTTGATGTTCTCTCCCTCTGACTGTTTCTTTGTCCACTGAAGTGTGCCTGCTTTGTGCGAGGTTTACTGATCTTCAGCATTTATTTAGGCTGAGTACTGCATTTACACCATAAAATAAATGCCTAACAACCTCTCAAAAGACGTGCATGATCATATAATGTGCGGAATGTTTGATCAGGCGTTTTGTTTACAAAACTGATATTAAAATCTGAGGCAATTCAATATTTAATAGCCTTCCAAATAGCAATTAAACACATGGTTTAAATGTCCCTCTTGATGCTTTTGAAGCTCCCTCTTGAAAACAAAAAGTAAGTGTTTCTTATAACTGCAAAACTATTCCACTTAAGTTCTTAAATATAGATTTCTGCTACAACTTTCAAGCTCTCAGCACAGACTTAAATATATATTTTTACTTGGTCCACCAGATTTGTTTTTGTGTCTTTTCAAAGATTAAAAAAGGAAATTAGCAGAAGTTGGTGAACAGTAAGCATTGACCCCAACAGTACTAAACTCAAAGCCTTAGATCTTCTGTCTTCAGATTACTGTCACTGGATAAAAAAAACTATATATTGGAGTAAACTTTGAATGTCATAAAAAAACATTACTCAGCCATTGGTTTTCACCCAGGGTTCTACATTTGTACTGTACATTCACCTGAAGCACAAATTCGGGACCATTGGGACCAGAACAAAGAGAGCAGACTTTCAGATAATCTAGCTGTGAAACTCTATCCCAACTCTGTGGATGCACCTCTTTGTCCACAACTCCAAGGTCTGGCTGTGGTGTTTGGAACAAATCCAATTCACAGAGATAAAACAAATCAACAAAAATCAAACAATAAAAAATGAATGAGTACAAATAAGCTGTCTTTGTAGGCATTAGCATGATTTGTTAGGCCATATTGCTAAGTATTACTTTTACTCCACCTCAACAGGATATTGTTTTGGGGAACTTTGATTTAGCGAAACAACAGCAGAAGGCACTGTATTGATTCTTTAGATGCTCATTGTAAGTATTTAGTGGAGGGATCAATGGGATCAATATATAAAACAGGCAGGAGCCATGGACAATGGACTGGCACATTTGCAAGTGTGTGAGGAATCAAAGGTCGCCCAGTCTACGGCTGTGGCCTCTTGGGACAGAGGCCATAGACAGCATATTGAATATGTTTCCTTAAATTATGAATATAGATTTAAGTGGTGTAGGAGTTCCCAGAGGTCCTGCTGTTTAATATGGTACACTTCTATAAAATTGATGGGGCAGCAGTCTAATACTGAGATGTTTGTGTACATGTATAATGTCATAGGCAGTTCTGAGTAGTGCACTTTTTGATTTATGAAACCTTAGCTAGATGGAGTTCTGGGTTTCAGGAGGGAGACAGCTGATGTTGTGTCACCATATGGCAGATGACTGTTTTGAATGAATAAGAAAGCTCCTGAGAGTGCAATATGATGTTTCTTCCAAAAGTTAGTGAGCTTCTAACTTCCTATATAGGCAGCATTCTAACAGTCACAGAACCTTATAATTGAGAGATTAGGAATGCTCTTAGGCAGCACAGGCAGCCACAAAAGTAGAGCAACTTATTGCAGAGCATCTCATTTTAATGGAGTTTGACATTAGCATTTTGCTTGGCCAATGGCACAATGTCCATGTAGCTCACACACAAATAAATTGTGTAAAATAATTAGTTTTATTTACCTGAACAATTTTAATTGTTTTTTTAATTAGCAGTATGTTTTGGACACTGTCACTATGCATACTAGGATTGCCTTATACATATAGTATACATACTATACATACAACCTCATTTAGCCAAACTAAGGTATTTTAGAAAGCAGCATAATTTGGAACCTACATTTAAGCAACAGTGTTAAATTAGATTTCACTCGATTTTGAAACAGCATCATTTTTAGAACAGTGAATAAATTGCTAATTGAAGTGATGCCGAGGTGTCCTGTCAGGTGGAACAATGACCAACATATTTACTGATGTGTCAAAAACGAATATGCAAATTACTGACAGCTCATGGAACAGATATTTAAAAATAACTCTTAAAAAACATGACACCCTTTTCAAATGATATCAGGTCAAATTAAAAAATCCCATTTCTCTGGAATTTATTTCCCATCTTGCTGTCTGCTTCAGTCTTTAGAATAATTAATTAAACTTATTCAAAGTTTGTTTCTGAATTACTTTAAATGTTAATCTGAGTCTAGCTTCCATATTCTGGCCTATGTAACCCTGCCACTTTAGATGGAGTCACCATTATAATTGCCAGCAGCAGGACAAGTGATTTACAGACGGATGGGGAATAGGTAATATGGACTTCTGAGGCCAGGCTTTGGCGCTTTATGCTCTGGGCTGTTGTTCCATTGTTCTCAGAG
Source organism: Chromobotia macracanthus (assembly GCA_036877525.1). NCBI lineage: Eukaryota > Metazoa > Chordata > Actinopteri > Cypriniformes > Botiidae > Chromobotia > Chromobotia macracanthus. Next base: position 5,499,584 of record JAZGTH010000002.1, read on the forward strand.
ACAGATGAGAACAATATGACCTAATCATACAGTCAATGAGCTGTGCTTGGTGAGGGCTGTGGTAGGGGCTCCCACTGTGCATGAGGGGCCATGTTTGTGTGTGGGAGGGGCCGCCTGCTAATATATGCTTAGATGTTATTGAGGTGGAAAGTCGAGCTGCTTTAATTGGCCATGAAAGAGCTTTATGACAGACAATGGGCCTCTTTTGAGTGTGTGTATGTGTGTTGTACCTGCTTGTCACCCTATGCAGGACAAAGATGCCCTGTAAGAAGTGTGGCCAGCAGACGTTGTTCAACGCATGGCCAATCCATTACTGCATGCATGCACTGAGACCCAGTTTGGACTGTTGTACTGTAGAAGATTTACTGCAGTCTGAACAAAGAAAACATACACTGCTGCACTTCACCACACCTGGAAGTACCAGATGGCATCCAAAGACTTGCATCTGTACTATTAAGAATCAGATTTTTTTGTCTGCATTCAAATAAGTGCTGCTATCATGAAACCGTATTAACATGGTATTATGCATGTGGCACTTCTTGGTGAAATGTAATGTATCAAGAATCTGTAGACTGTTAAAGAACTACTAGATTTGAATTTGAATTTGAATTAATGAATTTCATAAAATAATTTTTTGTGAAAATTAATTATTTCATTAAAAATGCAAAAAAATTGGGATACTGTTGTGACATATTTCCATAAAATAGTGAAATGTTGTTCAACTTTAAACGAGTAGTCTTTAGAGTTTTGTGTGGCTGGTGAGAATATAATGAATAAACTGAAATTAAGCTAAATCTGAGTTCTGTGCTGTTTTTCAATCACATATTTGGCCATGTGCCTTGAGATCATTATACCACTGCATCTTCCCAGCAGTCTATGAGCGCATACGCTAATTAGCTGAACTGATTGTAACTTAAGGAAACAGAATGAGTTCATAGTGACTTTAACAAATTATTTGTGATGTATATGCAATATGATAGCTTGGCTGTACTCCTCCTGACCTGCAGAGGGTTATAGGGAATAAAGGTCTTTCAAACTAAAGCTGTACAAATGCGGCTGTATCTTAACTTCCTCACATAAGCACTCGTCAGTGTGGGTTAATTCTTGTGGTCCAAGCATGCTGGCCATTCTGATTCTTGACTCATCAAGAAACAAGGTTGTATATATATTTACTCGGCTCACTGCAATGCATACAGGGATTGGCTTATCCATAAATGATGTGCACTACTGCCTAAATCTAATTAGAATAAAATAAAGTATATTAGAGGGTGTAATTAGGATTTGTATAATTTAGAACAGGCTTCATGTCTGGAGAGAGCCTACAATGTCTTAAAATGTAGCCTGTATAGGGTGCTCACTATGTTTTGTGACAGATGCTTGTGTCCCTTTCCAGCGTTTTTGTTTTCATTGACATTGGGTTTATTCATCTCTTGGCTCTTTCTAAACAGGAAATCTCACATGTATTCTTTATTTCAATCTACATGTCTAATAAACTAGTGTCATCAGCCAGAGGTATAATGCTGTCTTGCATATCCAACCATCATCTAGTCAGGGTGTTTTAAATGGTGGTATATTGCATGCAGCTGCTAAGGGTGTGTGGAGGGAGTCTTGTTAGCTGTCTCTATCTCTCCCTGTCGACCAGCAAATGTGATCTTATCATTCCTAATCAAGAATAAAATGGAACATAATGGCCATCTGGATCTCAGCCTGTCACTATATCCCAAGCTTGTAGACATTGCAGAGTGTTCCCCTGTTAATTTTCTTCCATTATGTAGCAATTTGTGTGTAATCAGTAACTGTTTGTAAGGCAATGGGACAGTTGTTTTTAGTCACTTCTCCATGTTAATGATTGTATCCCATGATGCACTATTTGGCTTATCAGACTCTGTTATCCAGCAACCTTCCACAGAATTCATTATAGTCCTGCTTTGCAAGTGTTCACCACACACAATTTGCAAATGGCAGAACAGTTGAGTCTTTTCTCTTTTGACTTAAATGTAATTATGTTACTGTATAATTTAACAATTTCCTAAAAAGACAAAATAAAAATTTTAAATTAAAATTTTACCCATTTAATTGGAACATTTAATGAAAATTGTGCTTTTCGCAGAAATGTCATTTCTATTGGTTGTTCTAAGTTTGTCTGAGTGAGCAACACTAACCAAGGGGCCAAGTAAAGGGGTGGGACTAAGCAATATGACAGAGAACATATACATTTACACCAAACCAATAACCTCATAACATAAAACCAACCTTTACAAAGAGTAACAGATATTATGTATTATGCATTTATCATACAACTACATGTCACCATGGTAACAGTAAGAGTGTTTTGTAGCCCAATATTGATGGTTTTGAATTCTGGGCATTACTCACTTTACACCCAAAAGTGACCTATCTTACACTGGATGGGCAGAATTGAATGGTACATAAAACAGGTTACATAGACAAAAAACATTTAACGCAGGATATTTATATTAATTTCTAAACTCGACTTTTCAGCACCAGCTGAGAATACACACACATACAGGCATCCCATTGGTCACATTCTTTAAACTCAAGCTCTCAATCAAAGTGATCTCACATCTGAAGCATTGGGGAGTAAATGCACTCTTGAAATAAGAACTCTCAGTGTGAAGGGGGAGGCATTAGAGTGATGAAGTAAATAATTCAAATGGAAGGACATCTCCACCATCAATCACAGTCTCTTTAACTCCTTCTCTCCAATTTCTGACCCATTCTCTCATGCTTGGGGATCACTTAGACGGCTTAAATGATACGCCCTGTGAAAGTTACACTTCAGTTGTGCAGAGGAGAAATATATACAGTAACAGCCATGTATATTTACCTGTTTTCACATGGAAGCTTCATGGAAGCATCATTTTTGTTATTTTGGAGAAAACTGAACTAACTGAACTAACTTTGTGCTGAATAATTTTGTGACTGATGTTGTGACGACTGCCGTAATGTTCCCCACCAGCACAACAATAATGCCACAAAACAATAACAGACTAATTCTCTAAACAGTTTGCATGCAGTATTTTAGTGCAAAAAAGTCAGCCAAGCACACACAGTGTAGCCTAATGCAGTACTAAATGCACTGTATTTATATTAAGTATTTGTTATTCCTGTGCAAAACACACCTTCTATGTAAATTAAGCTCATTAAAGAGTCACAAAATGAACCCTATTTAAAGCAGGTGGTAAATGAAATTTAATTTTAGAGAGATTTAAATTTTCAGCAGTAATCTCATCAAATAGCATTTGCCCAATTACCTGATATGCATAATTTGTTTAGTAAACCGGTGCTAAAACATTGTTTGTTAAAATGCAGTAATAAGCATTTTGCAATTTTTACTTTCTATGAAATTAATGAAATGCAATAAAACAGGTGGCAATCTGTTTTGTTTACAATTAGACCCTCAGTCTTGTCACACATGGATGGAAAAGGAAAAGAATGATGGCGGGTTAATTGTGATTATAGATACATCCCCAGTGCCCATTGACCTTTGCTGTTGTGGAAGTCTGAGTAAAATGCAGAGAATAATAATGGCCAGGTTTATGACAGAGGTTAAGTGCAGTGTTAAAATAGAGAAATGTTTGTGAATTTTAGCAGTAAAATAAGTTTAATGTTACAAGAATAAAGTCTTAACATTAGGTATATGTAGGTGTATGTAGGTAATAATGTAGATATTTTAAGGAAAAACAAGTATTCAGTTGTGATTAGCTTCATTGATGTGAATGGATGTGGAAGATTTAGTTAAATCATCAAAAACATCTAAGAATCCTTGATCTCTGGCATATTAGCAGAAGTTATCATTATTATCTGGTCACTGCAGTGATTATGCTTACCACTTCAATCTCGTAATTTTGATTATAATCTCAAATTATTGACTTTAAACTAATACTCATGCTATGAGGTAGTTTTTCCTCATGTTGCTTCTACAAATAATAATAAAAACATATGTTGAAGAAATGTTATATCTTGATTTGAAGAATGTTTTAAAAGCAATTCAAAGACAGTCATTCTCATATTTCTGCTTTGCTAGGAAATGATAAAATGTCATCCAGTATCTAGACTCGTCTCTGATTGATCTCTGTTGTCTGGCTCCTGGTACCATCAAAGGGCCTCTGAAAGCTTAGAAGCCTCTGGAATCTTTTCAAAAGCTGTTTTAGAGCTCAGTGTATCTGGGAAATAAACTCTGTGTCATTTTCATGAAATATTCTCTAAGAGCTCTGACACACAGAGATAGTGCAATACAACATTTCCAATTTTTTCCAATTTGTTGAAGATGCTGGTGACCCCCATGAACCTTTGATGAAAAATAAATTTAAAAACAGATCATTTCAGCCTCTGTCACTAATTACAAACATATTCATGTTAATACACCACCAGAGCAAGGATGGAAGATCTAACTTGGGGTGCACACCACTGCATAATTTCAAGATAAATTAGTCAGTGTGTTGTCTGAATGTCTAGTCAAACTAGTTTGTCTCAAGGAAACAGGCTGTTTTAAGGTCATGTCCAGCAGACACCAATAAAAAAATGCAAGCAGCCTATTAAAAAGCCTATTAAAAAGAGACTAAACTTTGTTCCCCAAAAATACAGACACCTGTGGATTATGCTTTCTATTCTGAGCGTGTTACAGATGTCAGGTATAGACTTGGTAATTAAAGTGGTCTTCAGAAGAGCCAGTGAGTTAGGGAGACAGATTATTTTGGCATCACAGCTAGCTTTGCAACTTTGTGTAAATTAACCTAAGAACACGTAGCCTGTTTATTCCAAGGTGCTGGTATCAAAACAAGTATCCTTGTTGGATCAGATCATTGCTTACATCTAACCTTTGATACTGCTATTGAAAAGCTGTCACTAAATGACAGGTTGCTTGAGAAAGCTAGTGCTCCACACCCCGATCAAATCTCTCACCCACACAAGATTTCATAAGCAAACACATGAGTAATTTTCAAAGGCTGGAATGAACATGTTTCTCTCTTCAAAGGATTAACTGCACACAAATCAAATTGTAGTGGTAATACCTCTAAATGCTTTGAATACACCAAGTTGCAAAATGTGAAAAAAAACACTGATGAGATCATAGTGTTCTGTCTGTTTAGTGGTGTGTAATGTTGTTGACAACAGTTTCACAAGGAAAAAGCGTGAACCATATTGAGTTATTAATCTTTTTGCACTGAGAGGAAGTAAAACGGGTGTTTACAAGACACACAGCTTAACTGTGATATTCTGTTGAATGGTTGGCATGTGGATGGGGGAGTAAAACTTCTTGGACTTAAACCAGAAATCCCTGATTTTAATGAACTATAACGTAACTCTGTTAAAGGGACAGTTCACCCAAAACTAAAAATTGTTATTCACTCACCCTCATGTCTTTTTCCATGAAACAGATTATAATAAAGATTGAGACTCTTTTAAAAGATTGTGAAACTCTTTTAAAAGTAGTCCAATATGACTAAGGCATTACATTCCCAAATGTCTTCCTAAAGCCAGGCAATAGCTTTGCAAAATATTCCCTTGTACCATAGCTTAATACCTAGCTCCATCAAAAAGCACCATTAATATTGTCTATACCACCAGTGTGCTATATTCTTATGAAGTCATACCATAACTTTGTCTGATAAACAGATTCAAATTTAATATATATATATATATATTAAAGTAACCATCTACTTTAATTATATAGAAAGAGCTGCTTGACATATTCTTATGCTCCATAGAAGTTGTGCAGATTTGAAAACTACATGAGGGTGGGTAAATGGTGAAATAAATGTTCATTTTTTTAGAGCATGATGCTTTTAAGACAACATGACAAACTTATCCAGTCAGTGCGAAGCCAAACGCCAACTGTTCCTCCCACATGCAGAGACAGTGAGAAGGAATAAAAACAAGGAAACAGGAAGCTTAGTTTAACGGTTAGGGTAACTCGATCACAGCTCCAGTGCCTCTGTGTGTCAACATAAATATGTGCATATTTGCACCATACACACACCCACACACTGTAAAATGTATCTGTCACAGTGCCTCTAAATATTAATGTTTTCCAATTTTTCTGAATCTATACAATATTAATAATAAAACAGATTTAAAGACCCTGTGTTTTCACATGTCTTGTATGTACTTAATTTACTTATGTATCTGAACTTGCCTTGGCGTGTACGGTAACAACAGACTTGTTTGCATTGTTATTCAGTATTATTCTAGTCTAGAGTTTCTTTGAAATCTAGGAGGCAGGATGAGACATGTTCCTTTTTGGTGACATTTTCACAATCACAGGTTTAAAGCATGATTTACAGTCTTCATAACATTCTGCCACAGTTACAATATGTTGACAATTTGCTAATGAAGTCTGTGTATGTTTGAACATGTTTGTTATGTACAGAATAAACAATGTGAAATGTTATCTGATAGATAACATTTCATTCAAGAATAGTAGACTGGTATAAGGAGAGTAAAAATAGGCATTCATAATATGGTTAGCTGAGACATAATTCTTTTATGCAAGATATAATGCATCCCTATTATAATTCTTTACTGTTCCTGTGACTACTCTGATACATGTGCAAAGCCATGGCATATAATATTATTGCAAGTTTGTCTGGTAGTTTTGGCACATGATTCATCTAGATATATAATATTGCAAATAACAATAAATAGCTTGTGCTTCTTGCCATTTGCATGCTAAAACACTTATATTATATTAATCATCCTGCCTGCGTGATAGCCCCACATACCAGTGACCAGCAAAATCAACATAATACATCACTGATAGTTTAAGTCGAATAACAAAAACACAACTATTTGAATTCTGCAGAACTACAGCGAATCTAAAATGAATGGTGACTCACCACTGATCCATGGCCCGCTGTGTGTTTTTTCTGTGTACATATAAGGTGTCCAGGGTCTGTTCACATGGAAAAAAAGAGCATGTATTATTTCTTTAGTCTCCTCTAGCTCGTTCTTTCCTTCTGTACTGTGGGCTGAGCTTCTTCTGACTGCCATGATGTGGGTGTTTTGTATAACCCTCCCTCTCCTTTTTCTCTCTTTTGCTTTATGCCTCGCTTTTTACCTGTCATACCTCAGACATCTCATTTCAGAACAAGTTCTTGTTTCCAAGAATTACAGGAGCTTGTTTCTGCTTTGATTTTCACCCTTAATCTTGTAAACTTTAGTGGAACTCTTACATAATGACACCCCCCCCCATACCATTGAACTCTCACATACACCTGCTACATTCTGTCCTGGCATGCCTTCTGGGAAGATTGTGATCCATCAAAAGGTATAGCGCACTTAATCTGTCATTTATCTATCAACATTATGTCTTTGCACAGAATTTTGAGCAGGCACTGTGCAGGCTTAGCTTGGCTAAAAAATGCCTTCATTTTCTTATTCTATGCACATTTTTAACTGTGCAAGATGAGAAACAAGTTGTGTTAGCTATAACCTCAGGAATCTCAATCTAACCCTTGTTGCTGTGCATGAGAGCAGTGACAGTCAGGATTTACTTGATACTTATGATGTCCCGAGGGCCATTTAAAGGGTGCATTCCGGCCCTTGAGTCCACTGATATCTATTATGTCTGTGACCTTCAAAAGACACGAATGGAATAAAGCTATTCTATAAAATCAAACATTGAAATGTATAAATATTACTATGAACTAATTAGGCCTAATAATAAACAAATATAAACATGATATTGTTAACAAGAATTAAACTTTCAGCTCTGTAATTAACATATGAAGGCGTATTTAATGTAATATAGATCCTACTTTCACTTTGTATAAGACATTTGGTGAGTGTTTAGCTTCCCTTTAAGATCTTGATAAGCTTATATATTTTACACAGTTAAATGGTCAGCTGTTTCACCATTTGCTGTTCTTCACCTACTGATAGAAATTATATCAGAGGAGACCTGCAAACAATCTCTTGAGAACCACTGGAATAGAGCAGATTCATAAAACATCTACATCCTTCTAGATGTTTTCTTCATTGATACAGTATGAATGATCATAGTGTGGTAATCGTTTTATAACTTTTTTAATTTGCACGGCTTGTTTCTCCTGTTAGATAATATGGATTACAGAAAATATGCAAATTTAAAGTTTAATTGGCTGTTGAACAAGAATGAATCAGTTACACCGTTATCAGAGGAGGGAAACAAATGAAGTTGATGTACATTAGGAAAATTAATGATGCGTTCTGTTGTGATGTTTAGGGTGTGACACAATGAAGCTATGAAGATACAGAACATTTGTCTTGTGCTAAGGAGAGAGGATTCAGTTTTTAAACCTCAGGATGTTATTTATTCATTTTTATTCTGTGTGCTTTGATAAGTCTGTCAAGTGCTCTGTGTTTCCCTGTGTCTCTTTTTATTCCCTCCATCCTACACTTGTTTCTTTCTTTCTTGCTGTGGTTATGCAACAGAGCGACTGAATTAATGATCAGTGTGGCTAGAAGGCCTGCAGTTTTATAGAGTAGATCTGAGAAGACAGCCACAGACAAGGGTGTCATTTTTGTTGTTAAAATAATTCATTGTTATTGGTTATGTACAACTGACTATAAATATACTATAAGAAGCCATTTGTAGGTTGATTTCTCCAAATAGTGTTAACATTTGGGCACAATTAAAACATTCCTTAAATAACTAACCCAGCTGCGTACTGCAAAATGTGATCTGCTATGTTTACATTTCTTCTTTGTGGAGTAAAATCTCTCTAAATAGAAACATTTGAAAATAATATTACTGGCTCATAACGTCATGAGAGGGTCTGGAGTGAAGTTGGGGATCTTCATGCGCATCTGCATGTGACATTACTTTGTAAAGCTGCTGATAGTTTTAAAGTTTTCTGCACTTTAAGTTGAGACAAAATGATCAGTCGTGTTTACAATCTGTGCAGCGCTGAAGTGATAAACGCTCACTTATAATATAGCAAAACTTTTCATAAGAACGACTTTAATCAGACTCCATGATCACCACTTTATAGTGCATTTATCACATTTGGGCTTATGTTCATACTTTATACATATCGTCTGTCTTTAATATACTGTATATATGATGTACCTAAGATAAATGAAACAAGGTTCTCTCTATCAGAATTTAATCTGTTGATATCTTCAGTGCATTTTTACAGCTTTAAAACTACAGTGAGCATTGACATTACCATTAACAAAGTAAGTTTAACTAACTGCAAAGTAGTTTTGAATGGCATATTTTTGCAAGTATATTACAAAAACAACTATAAATATAAATCAACACATGACTGCAGCACACTATTCTGGGAAACAAGTTTGTACAGTATAATAATGTATGGTATGACATAGGCCCATTGAACATTGAACATTGAGTAAAGCAGATCCTCCAAGAAATGCAGGGATCATTTTGGAATGTTTTTTACAATGTTTCCTAACAAGCCCCCACCATCCCCCCCCATAAACATTCCAGCTGTACACTAAAGTTTCCGTCTTCACGTATTATTGTTATTAATTTAAAACTAAATCTTGTGTTCTTTAGCATTGTTGGTGCCATGCAATGAACCTGCCCCTACAGTAAGCAGAACCGAACTGAATCGTGCCTTTGGAACCCTGATATTAACCGAACTGTGGCATTGGTATATCATTACACCACTGTCATTACACACTTCACCTTTAACCATCTATTATGCTCAAAATGAAACGATTCATTGACATCACAACCAATATAATATGCTTTTGATGGTTTCTGCTCTGCTACTGATAGATTGCTGTCACGCTTTTTTGGAGGGCTGGTCTGGTCAGTAACCTTATTCAATTTGTAATTTACAGCTGACGTCAATAATGTCAATCCACTTACAAACCCCCTGAGAGCCTGTTTCAGTCTCAGTGCAGTACTAGAGGATTATGAGAAAGGCCGAGCTTTACTCACGGCAGTCTCAGTTTAAAGGCAAAATGTGTGGCAAGCAGCTAAAAACCCTTTTAATCCTGCTCAGGTTGGAACTAGCAAAAGCAGTGGAGAAAGTAAAGATTATCATTATGTCATTGCCATTTTAAGTATATTTGGCAAAGTAAGAATCTGTGATGAATCATGTAATATTGATTTTCTAAATGTCTGTTTATGACTGTGCAGATCATTTGAAATCTTTAGTCAAGATCACATAAATCAAAGCAAATGTCCTTTTTCAGTGTGTTTAACTCTTTCTTCTCTCTCTCTCTCTCTCTCTCTCTCTCTCGCTCTCTCTCTCCTTTATTAGCTGTTTGCCAGTGACGCCCATTGACTCGCCTTATACCAATCTGTTCTCTCTCAAATGCACATCACAGTATTGGGTGTGAGAGGGAAGTGACCCCAGTCACCCCAGACCCCAATCACCAACACTCTACAAACACATCCGTGTTCCTGACCACATCCTCTTTCTAAAGCAACCCCAGGGGAGGCATGCTGAGCTGAAGGCCACATCAGATCAAATAACTGCTGATCTAGAACCAGTGTAATGCTCCCGGATCTTTAGCACTGCTATATTTAATTGTTTCTGCTGCTGGGCCGAGTTTGACACTCATTCACTGGCTCATTCACTGCAAGCTGTGAGACAATCAGCTGTGATCATACAGAAAATGTAAACTGATATTGAAGTTTTTTATGGAACTGCCCATGATTTAAACTTTCTTTCATAGAAATTAAGGTATTTTAGTGTTATTAAAATGCATTGATCCATCTTAAGCCAAAGTAATATATGTTGGAACACACAATCCTAAAAATAAAGATGCTGAAAAGGGTTCTTCACAGCAGTGACATAGAACCACCATTTTTGGTTCCCCAAAGAAACTTTTAGTCAGATTTTGTAAGAGCACATTCTTTCTTACTATTTTATAGTCTGTAGAAGTTTTTCAGCCACAAGGAGGCTTTTGTGTAGCAGGTTCCTTTAAGGAACTACAGAGCCTGACAAAGAGTGCAATTATGCCTTCAGAAAAGTAGGGTTGACAGTTAAAAGTAGTTTGACAGTTAAAAGTAGTTTTCATTAAAAAATTAAGTAGTTGACATTAAAAAGCTTCAGTCTTAAACTGAAGTGCTTCTTAGAAAGAAAAGGCATTAATGTATATTTTCACACAGAAACCTTGTGCTTATGTGTTATGTTAGCCGAAGCTTAAAACGTAATTGCTCACAGATAAATGACTTAGATAGAGAGATGATATAAAACTATATGGATTTAAACTGAACAGCTAAATGTAGTTTTGGGCTTGTGGCAATAGGAGCTGTTCTGGATCTTTATTGATTTTTCTGTCTTCCCTTAGGACAGATTGAGGTTTTGAGTTCCACTGTGGAGGGATCAGACACAGGAACAAGATTTAGGAAGCACTCAGTGCTTGCTTGACAGATTACAACACTCTGTATTTGTATTGTTTTAGTCTGAATACTCCAAATTTTTGCTGGTTAAAATCTATGACCTCAAACAGTTTTGATTTAAAGGACCTAATTTTAACAACACTACTTTTATGTTCTACTGGAGCTTTAAAAGTTCAGAAAAAAACAATTTTGTAGTATAAGCCCTTATGATGATTTGTGAGCCAATTGTATTGTACCTTTGCTCTTAATTATGAGACACTGCCCCCTGGGGGTCAGAGTGTCAACAGCACTGGCTTTCAACGCTTCAGTGTCTTTCAGATTATTTTAGTTTATCTTTCTATTTTATTCTATGACAAAAAGAGCTTAAATTAAAATAGAGCATAATAAAATCTTTTTGTGAATGTAATCTCAAAAGTAAATACAAATGAAACTCCAGTATTACTTTTTAGTCAAACTTGAATTCTCAACTTTAAGAATTCTCAACTCAAATAATATAAATGTAAGATAAATATCTTAGTCAGAGTCACATTGTACAGATCAGTCAACCAAAACTACTCATTTATTTACAAGTAGTATATAGTAATGTAAGTAATATAAATATAATATATACAACCCCAAATCAGAAAAAGTTGGGACAGGGTCTGTCATGGTATGGGGTTGTGTCAGTGCCCTTGGTAAAGGTAACTTGCACTTCTGTGATGGCACCATTAATGCTGAAAAGTACATATTTTGGAGCACAATATGCTGCCTTCAAGAGGACATCTTTTCCAGGGATGTCCATGCATATTTCAACAAGATAATGCAAAACCACATTCTGCACACATTACAAAGTCCTGGCTGCAGGGGAAGAGGACACAGGTACTTGACTGGCCTGCCTGCAGTCCCGACCTGTCTCCAATAGAGAATGTGTGGCGCATTTTGAAGCGCAAAATGCGACAACGAAGACCCCGTACTGTTGCCCACCTTAAGACTTGTTTGCAGCAAGAATGGGACAAAATTACACCTGAAACACTTCTTCACTTGGTGTCTTCAGTCCCTAAACGTCTTTTAAGTGTTGTGAAAAGGAATGGCAACATTACAAAGTGGTAAATGCTTTAGTGTTCCAACCTTTTTTTGAAATGTGTTACAAGAACCAAAATAGGAATTTTGTTTTTTTTGAAGAAAAAAACAATAAAAATCATGAGGAACACATTAAATGTGCTGTTGTATTGTCTGCAATGAAATACAAGTCAAAGTAAATTTAGAAATCACCATTTTTTTATTTGTGTTTTCCATACTGTCCCAACTTTTTCTGATTTGGGGTTGTAATATATATAACAAGTAATATAAATATTGCAAAATGACAAGATAATGCTTTAATTTTGCAAAATCAACTTAAAACATATTTAACAACTGAAAATTATATAACCAACGTACACATTTCACATTCTTTTCGGGAAAAGAAACACATATTCCAGCTAACACCGACTTACCAGTTAATGCTTACCAGTTTCTTCATTATCATTCCAAGAGTACATCACATTTGTTGAATATGTTGTGTATATGTTGATACAACAAAATCACTGGAAAAAATATGTGTGAGATGTTGCTGGTGAATTGGCCGTTTATGCCAAAGAATAAGGGACGATGGGGCAATCAAGCTAATTTCAGTAATATAGGCAGATCAACGGTTCACTACAGTGCCACTTAAATCACTCAAATCAAAGCACATTCATTCAGCCTCTTTTATATAGCAATCACGACTCAAAACCTCAGGGAGGCGTCTCATAGTGATTAATGAGCCTTATAAGTGATGAATGGGTCTTCTTGCAGATTGTGATGAGGTTAATATCAGAGAATATCTGCTGCCCTAAAACAAATGCAACTCTGAATGGCCAAATACATTCATTAAATGATACACGTCTAGATTCTTCAGAATAAACATGATGTTCTCTAATGAAGGGGAAAGAGATGATCACATAACATCAGCATGTAAAAGAGACTTAATTGGTGAAGCTTAAATTAAAATCTCAATGCAATGCAAACTAAGATACGAAATATAAAGTAACTTTGTAATGTAACAGTGTGATTCAGTGAACACTGTTACTGTACTTTATAATTGTAACTAGGCATTCATTTTATCTGTTTGCTAATATAAAATCTATATTATATTGTTTACATTATATTAAAGAGAAGTAGGGGTTTCAGGTGTAGATCTCATAGGGGATGTAGTGTGTGTATACGTTCATAAAATATGTTATAGCCATACTGAAAATATGGCCACTAAGAGGAGCTGTTGATCTTAATTTTTTCGTGGTTTGGAGAAAGTAGGACGAATCTTAACACGTAGAAAAGAGCATCAATGCACGTCAGCAGATTCAACCAAATGCGATTTTTAAAAGGAAAGGCCTTTAAAAGGTAACCTGCCATTTACTTGGGTTGTGTTAAAAGTAGCTTTACTGCTCTACGAACACTGTAGCTTGAACCTCAGATGCAGCTAGTTTGTAATTAGATGATGGCATCTAAAGTTCTTTTCTTCCCTTGAAAAGTTATTTGCAGCAGTGCATTTATTAAGAATGTGCTGTGGCAGCAGGTGCCATAAAAGTCACGTATGCGCATAACTGCAGACCTTCATGTACTTATAAGCCTCATTTTATTTTCAAATAACACTCTGCATTCATCTTCAAATAACTCTTACCATAATGGTTTTAAAATCCCAAAACTGGCTAAAAATGCATGTTACATGGCATCTGGAAACTGGATCTGCAAACAGACATGTGATTCTCAGTGTTTCTGTTTGCTCTTCACAAGCCCTGTCTTGGTCCAGCCCAGCACTCATCATATACACTGGTGACGTCATGGCCATCAATAATAATATTCATAATTGCACATACAGTTTGGAGATTAAATGAGCCAGACACAAAATCAGCACATTGGCCCTGAATGTCAGTGAACGAAGCGCTTTCCGGTTGTAAAGAAAAATGCTTACAGAGGCCAAACAAGCCTCGCACAACAGTGCTGATGATGTAACAGTGAAATGGCCCGATGCTTCTGATTCTGTGCTCGACTGATCTCAAGACATCGCTGAAGAAAGCAACACTTAAAGTGCAGTTTGAAAATGTTTTGTGAACCACTATCAGAGACAACACCCTTATTTATACCACTGTCTTGGGTATCGTGGATAACCAGTGATTTACTGATTTAGGACTTTATGGCTCATACTGATGGTAAAAAAGAACTAGTAATATTTTGCTCTTAAATTAAAAAAAACTTTTCCTTGAAATGCTGTAGACGTTGTCACTGAATGTTGCTTAAACCATAGTCTTATGCAATTAATAAAATGCAAATTGCATCTACCACAAACCGTTCTCTGAGTGACCAGATGCAAAAAGGGCTATTTATTTTTAAAACGTATGCGTAATGGAAACATTATAAAAAGCAATTGTCCGTCTGCTACACATAACTACATGACAATAATCACTCTGTTCATATTATCATTTATACCACAATGGGGTGGTATTGAATGTACAGTATGTTGTATCTCATATGCATACTACATTTTTATGCTACTTTGATTTCACCCTCTTCTGCATAATGTTACTCAGCATAACTCTAACTGTAATTCTAATTCTCTCTCAAACATGCACACTATCTCAGGTCTCCTGAGCTCTACAGAAAGGTTTTATTCATTATTGGCAGACCCATGTCCTTCCCCGCAAGCATGCTTTTGTGCTTCACATTGAAAAAGCAAACTTATCTGGCTGAATGAAATGAGCCTGCAGTGAGAGAGGGAATAGTGAATGTTTATCTTTGAAAGACTCCCGCCAGGGATGTCATGCAGAAGGGAAACTTGATGAGCTATACGGAGCTAAGTTGCTGATGGAGATAATGTGGGTTCAGCACAAATTGTACTTTATATTTGTGCTTTTTGTCTCATTGCTCTGAACTCTTCCAAAAAATTAATCTCAATAAGCGCTTTATAAACCATTACGGCCTAAATTAGATTTTAGATTCTATGGAACTGCAGTTGGGTCATTTTTGGCAGAATGAGAAGTCAATAATCCTATTCCATTTTCTCCATTTTTACACAAAGTGTAGTGTCGCTGATTTCATCAAGCTTAACTGTTCAACCCTGTTATCCAAGTTATTGTAAGCAAAAATGATTGTGTGTGTAAGTGATTTTCTTTCATTTATGGGAAATCCACTTTTTTTACAAATTACTGTACAAATCAGTATTGTAAAAAGAAGCTAGTGATAGCTTAACTTTTAACTTGCAGTAGGCAAAATTTGCAACCCTGTCACTCATCCTGGTTAGTTTAATTTTATTTCCATCCCAGGTTTTGGTAACAGTATTTCAAAAATTGCAAAGCCGGTATAAAATAAATTGAGAAAAAGGTAATAAAATAGTTAGTTTGACTCCTGATCTTAACGATCAGCATTTCTAAAAGGTTGCTTGTACCTGTTCAGGGACTGTGCCGTATTTAAATGGCAATCATATATTTTGCATCATGTATTTTGTGATTAATTCAGGTGCCTGTTTCTTGCCTCTTGCTTCAAATATATACAGACGCATGCACGTTTCTCATGAGAAATTTAACATCTGTGCCTGTTTACATCAAACAGCTTCATCTAAATCACATAAAGTATGAAATCTTCTGTTGTTCTTGTGAAACTCGGCTGATTTGACTCACAGGCTGTGCCGCAGACCACTGCAATTTCACAATCTATGTAGTTCCAAGTAAGTTTGATTGAATTACAGTCCGCAATACAATGGACAAGTCCCAGAGGACTACAGCAAATCTAATCACCTATTTGTGGAAATGAAAAGGCATGACACCACCTGCTGTGTGTGTGGGGGTGGGTGTGTATCTGTGTTGGGGTGGGTGCTGTTATGAAAGTCTGAGAGGTGAACACAGGTGTAGCGTCAGCGTCAACACAGGAATATAATAAATACAAAAAAATTGGAGCAATGGGAGGGTAAAAGTGTTAAATGGACATTTAGGGATTGGACAGAAGGAAGGAAACAGAGTGATGGAAGAATAAGAAAACAGTTAAATAAAGGAACATTTAATTATGCAGAGGGAGGGAACAGAGCTTGAGGGAATGACACAATGAAACAAATGTTGATAAAATTACAACACCCGTTTATTAGTAAAAACGGACCATACGGTCTGGATATAGATAATAGTAATATCATTAACAGCAACATTTGCATTTCATGCTTATAGGGGCCTTCTAAAAACAAGTCAGGCAAAGAAATATGTGTAATTTTAGTGTTGCTTGTGATTTTAGTGTAGCAACTTGTGAATGTCAGTCAATAAAAAAAGTTTTTTCTTTTTTTTACAATAAAGCATTTTGGTGCCTGATTTGGTGCTCAGTTACTGTACAAGCAGATACAGTCATGTGAAAAAAAACCATTATAATTTTGGATATATGGATATTTAATCTCAATTTTAACAATGCAAGAGATTAAATAAAATGATCTACATGTGAACTGTCAGAGGCCTTCAGGAAAAAACTTTAGCATCCTATGAGTCTCGTAAGGGATGTAAAAAGATCTCAAAAGATTTTGTAATCAGCCATTCCACTGTCCGGAAGATCACCTACAAGTGGAGGGCTTTCAAAACAACTGCCAACATGCCCAGGTCTGGTCGCCCCAGCAAGTTCACCCCAAGATGCTAAAAGAGGTCTCCAAAAACCCTAAAATGTCATCTCGGGACCTACAGCAGGCTCTGGCTACTGTTGATGTAAAAGTGCATGCCTCTACAATCAGAAAGAGACTGCACAAGTTTAACTTGCATGGGAGGTGTGCAAGTAAGAAACCTTTTCTCTCTGAGAGAAACATCAAGGCCAGACTGACATTTGCCAGAGAGAATGTTGACAAAGACCAGGACTTCTGGAATAGTGTTCTTTGGAGAGAAGACCGCATTCCAGGAAAAGAGGTGGAAGTGTCATGGTTTGGGGCTGCTTTGCTGCAGCAGGACCTGGTCAGCTCACCATCACAGAATCCACCATGAATTCTACTGTGTATCAGAAGGTGCTTGAAGAACATGTGAGACCATCTGTTAGAAAATTAAAGCTGAAGCGGAACTGGACCATGCAACATCACAATGACCCAAAACATACTAGTAAATCAACCAAAGACTGGCTGAAAAGGCAGAAATAGAGAGTCCTGGAATGGCTGAGTCAAAGTCCAGATCTGAATCCCATTGAGATGCTGTGGGGTGACTTGAAAAGGGCTGTACATGCAAGAAATACCTCAAACATCTCACAGCTGAAATAATTCTGCATTGAGGAGTGGGGTAAAATTTCCTCAGACCGATGTCAGAGACTGGTAGATGGCTACAAGAAGCGTCTCACTGCAGTTATTTCAGCCAAAGGAGGTAACACTAGCTATTAGGTGCTAGGGTGTCCTATCTTTTTCCTCAGTTAAAATAGGCATTTTTGTAGAATTACATTTACAGAAGATCTTGAAAAGACTTTTCTTCAGTTTTAATTGTTTAGTTATATTACTTTAATCTCTCTGTATTGTTAAAATTGGGACTAAATAACCATATATTAAAAAATGTTACAAAATACACATGCTTTCACAGGGTGTCCTAATTTTTTCACATGACTGTATATCTGCAAATGAGAGAGCTCCAAAACGGGTGTGAACTCAAAAAGTGGGCAGTACCTAAAAGGGGGTGGATTCTGTGTGGGGTTAGGTGTGTCGTGTCTATCTCTCAATGGGAGGCCATGCCCCATTTTTAAGCTTTCCACCTTTCTAAACAGCAATACCTTGACCATTATTCTCATATTCATAGTTTGAACTGTTGGATCATACCATCTTTCTGGACTGGGCTGTTAATTCAGAAGTTTTTATTATGTGTATTTGAATTATGTTTGTTGAGGACTTTTTGTTTTGTCTAGGTGTATTTGTATTTTGTTGTAAAACAAAATTGGCTTGCACGATAAAAGATTCATAAACTGTTGGTTTACAGTGAGCCAAATCTGAGAAGAATTTCACACTGACAGCTCGAGTGCAGATTGAACAGGTGTCTGCACTCAACGGACAGTTTCACTTTGAGATAAAACTGCTTATTATTTTGACTTCAGTGGTTTGATTTAAATCTAGTCAATAATGTTCTTCACTCTCTACTTGTATTATTTATGCTCAGAGGCTGCATAGGCCCAGCACTGCTGTATTTTCTGCCTGTAAGTGTTTGTAGTAACCTACTCATTGAACCAGTAAATTGATCTGACAGATGCTGATGCTCTTGTATTGTATGCCTTTAAGCAAACTTTTGGCAGATACGATCAGATTAGGCTCAGGCGCTGGGCTGCCAATGAGCAGAGTCTGCAGTCTTACCATCTCCCAGGAGTCTGTCTGAGTGCAGCCTTTGGAGGTGTCATAAATCATGTGATTGATTTGTTTTTTGACTAGCATATCACCTACGCTAACCTCCAATACCATCCACTCAACAATGAAGGCAAAACAAACATGCCCACATCTTGTTTCACTGTATGCGTTAAGTGCGTTTAAAGCAAGTACTTCTAGATCTAAACCTAATTATCGTGAAAGTACACAGTGAGGTGGGGTATGGGCAGAATTGCCATCCTAGAGTTTAAAAAACACACATTATAACTGAGTGGAATAAAAGTAGATTCTAAAACACAAAAGCACTGTTTAAAATCTGCCTACATAACCAGGTGCTAAAGGTACAAAGCTACATGCACAATGTACGATTTTTATGAACCTTTAGATTCCCAGAGAGTATTTTTTGTATCTTTGTCTAAAATTTAACAATCGCACAAAAGCACACCTTAGTATCCATGTATAGCAGTTAGACTGTTGTAGTCCTTATGATCCTATCCTAGACATGGATAGTGGAAACTCAAGAGTGACCATATATTGAAAGTAACCGATTTCGTATGAATTTCATAAGCAAACAATTTGTAGAACATAATCATGAAGCCTCATCCCTAAATGGTGTGTTGCATAGATGAAAATTGGTATGCCACACAAAAATCATTTGCATGCCTATATGACGCCCCTTTAATGTTGCCAATTTAGGCAGCTCAGTAGCTTTTAGAACAGAGCAAATGTATATTGAGTTTCAGATGCAGTCATGCAGCTCTTTTCTTCTGTAAACTTCTTTATGAAGTTTTGATTTTAAATATGACTTATGCTTCTATGTTGTGACCTAAAGGGACATTTAATAATGTTGATATATTACAAATGTGTGAAGGAAGAACTCAGCCCTTGGGTGGGAAGATTATTCCAAAAATCCATAATCCAGTAACGCTTCAAGTTCACAACACCACAACTGTTTCCTGCTGCAAGAAGAGTGAAACGACCCTAAAGGGAAGTTTTATTTTTAATCGATCAATTTTCAGTTGCATTTATTGCATGAAATTATAACTGTATTTGTTACAGTAATTCAAAATTCTCACAGTCAGAAACACATTTCATATAAAGTGTCTATAAAATTATGTAGTAGATTTGGCTTATATGATGTTAGTGAGCACTATGTAAGTATGTTCAGTGGATTCTTTTAGGCAGATGATTTTAGACACAGAACACAAAGAACAGAAACAGATAAGAGCTGTTTTCCATTTAAAAATAAGGGCCTCAGCCGAACTGTGCCATTTCTATAGTGCCGGGGTATTATTTTGGACTTATATCTGGAAAAGTGTGTGACAGTAACATAACCAATTGTATCTGTTTAAAGTTAATACATCCCACGTGACACGTATCGATTTTCAGGCTGCAATCTAAAACAGAAAATGACAAACAGTAATAGGTATTTCATGGCATTGTTTATCCGCCCTAAAGTCTCACAAGCTTCTGTTTTGTTTTGCTCCCAAATTCAGTCTGGCCCTAATGCAAATGCATGTCTTCTGTCTGAACAATTTGTATGTGGAACCATCAGTTAACTGCTGTAGGCAGTTGATTTCATGACAACATGATGCAATAGATTTTAAGAAATGACTGAAGGATAAATGTTAAATATGACAGCAGACTTCACTTAAGTAATTGAGGTCGAGCTTGACTTCACATCAGTTACTTTTTTTATTCAAAAGGGATGTTTGTTTATTTATTGTTTATTTTTCTATCGATTGTGACAGCAACAATTCATCAAATGACAAAGAAGGGTGCTATAACTGAACATATATCCAGATGTGTTGTGTAGACTGATGCACTTTGGTCATTCATGGTAAAGAGCAGTTTTAGGTGTCTGGTCTGCAGTGGGGGTGATGCTGTACAGTACTGGTAAAGTGTGTAAGATTGGAATAGCTTGTTGGATCTTTCACAACCTGGTAATCAGAACCGGGCTGCTAAGTGGGAAATTGCACTATGAAAATTAAGCCCAGATTTTTTTTTCCTGATCTACATAATTTTGACAATATGTCTAAATAAACACAATTCTTGGTACATTTCTTGTATGCTTTTCCCTGTTTTAATTAACTAGGACAGGAGTGTTAAAATATAATTTTTTTGTTTGTGTTTTATTTTGATTTTTTAATTAATTATTTATCATTTTATTCATTGCTTTTTAATCGACAAAACCCCTGCAACTCCCTTATGGTTTGCAAATCCACTTTTCAGGACACCCTTGACTAGGGTAACAATACAACAGAATAATTTGTATGTACCTCAGTAAGCAGTCCTTCTGATACTTGCAATGTATTGAAAATGGTTTCAGTAAATTTTAAAATAATTAAAAATATTTGCAGTAGGATCAGAACTGAGAATATAGCAAATCTTAATCAATTTGTAAAGTTAAGTGCATCCACAGTGGCAGATATTGAAAAATAGCAAATTCTAAATGAACAGGAAGTAGTGGCTGAAAAATAGCCACAGCGATTGCAGTCTAGTCTGATGAGATTTTTTTTATTTTGCTGTGCTCACACACAGTGTATTCCCCACAGCCTTTGTTAGTTTCTCACTATGGTTCCAGCTCCATTTGCACTGTTAGGCCAGGCGGCACTTCTTGTGCTGGGGTCACTATGAATGGCTGTGAATTTTAAATGCTGGATTAGAACCCCAGAGAGGGGGTCAAAGGGGAGCTTTGGGCTAATTTGTAGTTTCAACTAACACAAGCACCAAATATCCTTGCTGTAGGTTATTTCTTAACCCCAGGGTGTCCATCTGCTGAGCAATCTGCTGTGGCTGAGTGAAAACTTGGACCGATAGGTTAAAATACATTGTAGGGAAGTTGCTTGTGTTATCAGTTTCCATAGCACAAATTTAAAGTTGGGAAGGACATTATACTAATATTGTCAGTATCCATTGTGTCAGTATCCACCAAGTCCATTGTGCTTGTATTGAGATCTAATGCTCTATATCTATATAAATAATATAATAGATCTATAATGATATATATATATATATATATATATATATATATATATATATATATATATATATATATATAATTAAGAATATAGAAACTAGAATAAAACTTTTAAATGAGCAGTCTGCAATGCATTTTAATTTTTTTTGGACAAAATATAAGTCTAAGTTAATTTGTTTATTTAGCTAATGCCATGGCAAATCTCAGCAATTAATACTTGATCTTTTGAAAAATGTTTGCATAACAATTGTTTTTGACAGTTTATGCAGACTATAGTTCTTATAATTCAGTTTCAAGATTGCACTGATTTAATCTGAAGTTAGTATGTTGATTAAAATATATGATGTATATATTCATGCGGTTAGACTTCCCCAAAAGTCAATATGACTTTTTAAAGATTAGAGATCTTTAGAAAAAATAAAGATTATTGACGTGCCAAGAGTGTATTAAGAGTCAGTAGTGTCATTGCAGATATACTAAGAGGAAAACAATGTCAGAAAATAAACATGCGTCCGTTTCCATTTAAGCATTTACATCTACCCTGGACCAAATCTCAAGATGAAGGAAAAAACAGCCATTCAGTCTCAGCTAGGACAAAAGGCAAATCTGGGAAATGTGCACAGTTTATACTGTTCACACATTTATACACATCAAGGACAAACAATTCATCTAACAAGAGTTGATTCAAAAACCTTGTTTGAGCCCTCGCGATATAGAAACTGGGAGGTCAAGTGTGAAGTCCATACATATATTTCCAAACGATTGACATATTGTGTCTAGCCTTGCTTAACATAAGCGCCCCTTTCCAAAGTCCCTAACAAATACCTGTATGTGTGAAGAATAACAAAAAGAAATATTTCTTGATATCTACTCACTGAGCACACACCTGTATGATGAAATTTAAACAAAGCCTAATCTGAATACAAACTTAAATGTAAATACGCTATAGGAAAGTGCTTTGAAGAGTAGAGACACGATGGGAAATGGAGACACTAATAGAAGTCAATAGATTCAGAAAATCATTGTTTGGCCTTACATAACAAAATATTCATCAAACTGCCCACAAAGGGCACAGACAGAAAATAGGAAGTCTAATTACAAATAAAAAGATAAGACTTTTTTAATTCTCCCCTTTGCACAATAATGTAATTAACAGGACCTTATCTATGTGAAGGAAATGTCACTCTGTACAGGCATGACAAGGCCATTAGCCATGTAATGCATATTGGTGCCAGAAAATGAAAAACCTTTTTTTTTCCTATTTCCTATCACCAAAAGTATCTCTTCATAAAGTTTTAATTTTCTGCAGGCTTAACTGTAAATTGTAACAAAAATGTCTAAATGTCTAGTTCATTTTGACCAGAGTTTGGTCTCAGGTGATTGTAGCATGGTAAATGAAGTAATGTTAAGCTGTTCTTAGCAAACTCTCGCCCATCCAAGTGGGGTTTTTAGAGCTTTAGCTCCAAACTCTGGGCATCTGGATTTAGACAGCCCTGCACAGGATGTGTGTAGCTACAATCTAACTACCCACAGAGCCTTTTAAAACTGGCCAGACTCACTGCTGGAGCAGCACTTAAACAAGTGATTCACATTGCTCTATCTGGAACTGTAAGTATAGTGCTTCTTTGCACAGGGCACCTACTGCCTAATGGTCTACAACAGAGACGACAGGCAGAGAGTGAGTGTAGGTGTATATGTAGCCAGTCTAACAAACTCAAATTAGCATTTACATTTTTTACACAAATATTTATCATAATATATTAATTTTATGCTTTTTTCTATTTCAGTGGTTTTACACTTCAGTGTCATTCTTGTTGGTTTTCATTTTGTTTTCTTTGTTTTTGTCATGTGATGCTACATTTTACATATGAAAGATGCTGTACAAATAAAAGTATTCATGTTTACATTTTAAAATACATAAGGAACACAAAATATATAAAACTATTAAGTAATAAATAGTCATGAAGTCGTGTGCAGAGAATGCGAGAACAAATGTGATGTTGTGACTAAAAATATTATGTTTAATGTTAGGTTTTGATGGACAGCTCTCTGACCGGAAACTAGATATAAGTGGAGAGCGATCTGGAGAATTGAAGAAGAAAGGGATCTGGATACAGTTTTGTATAGTTGTAGTGCTTGTCCTTTGTAGTAACTGTAAATTACTTATTTCTTTACGTTGGCAGGGTTGCCAACTGTCATGTACTTGGCCATATAAATAACAAAACAATGTTTAAAAACCATGCTACACTTTTGCTATTGAGTTTAGTGTCTGTATGAATGAGGGTTAGGTGCAATACAAATGCATTGATGTGTGTTTCTCTCTCACACACTTTATTCCCCCACAAGCTTTCACAAAGTTCTCTTGCATTAAGATCCACCAACAAAACTTCTAGATCTGCTGTGAGGGGTCAAAAAGATCCCTGGGGTTTAAGTGGTAGATGTTTTCTTGCAGTCAGCTCACCTCTACCTTTTCAATTTTGCTATATTCATCTTGAGAACTTAAGAAAAACAATCTTGAACATTTATCCCTATGGCAATATTCTCAGAAATTTCCGGTTATTGGAAGATGTGAGGTTGGAGTGTTTCTCTCTAGAGATCTGCTCAATGATATAATTCAGTTCTTTTTAAAAGATTTTTACACAGTAACTGTTTACCTCTAGTCGTATTGGTGTATTTGATTATTGGCAGTAGTGTGGTGTAGTACACATTTTAATCAAGCATGTATATCAATGATAATGAATGTTTTATCAGATTGGTTTGTGAATAATTCTGCAAATCATGCTCTTGAGATCATCTGAACTTTAATCTCACATTGTTTTGTGATAGAGTGTTACTTAACCGTGCTTAATTTTAGAACTTCAGGACTGACATACACGATTACTGGAACTGTCACGTCCACAGATAAGGCCAAAACATTTGCCAGGATACCAAAATTTCCAGGTGTTTGTCAAATGACATCAAATTAGTTGTTTTTTTATTGAGTTACTAAGCATAATGTGCCCTGTATTAAAACAAATAGCCAATAATAACAAATTATTGTATTGGTAAGAGTGTGAGTTTAGGAAATGTTAATGTTATTTACATAGCATTAATAAAAGTGGCTTAAATGTGACTATACATTGCATACCTTGTAAAAGTGGAATTGCAGTAACCCCCTAATCTACAGTTTTTCCTTTTGGTTGGAAATGCAAAAGATACAGAAAACAGTTACAGTTACTGTACAGTTCCAATGACTGCAATGAACACCATCACAATATAATGCATATTTCTATATAGACAGACACTTGGTGCTTTCATACTGTAGATAATATGGTTTGAGATATAAGCACTGCGCAGTAGCTGCTTGTAACTGGGGATGAAGAGGAAGAAAGTGTTAAACACACACACACACACACACACACACACACACAGATTTCCTTAACAGCATCATGTTTCTTATTAATCAGTAGCGTTGTTAGGAGTACATCATATACCTTGACTGCAGTTAGCTATCTAGTTATTAGGCTTGTTTGTTTTCAAATTAGGGACACATATTGTTTTATTTTTGGACTTTGGAGTGGTTCTAAGTGATTTATAAATGCATTTTTTGTGTGCTGTAATACTGGGATAATAATGCTTTAGGTAAACATAGAAAAATGTTACATCTTATAAGTGCTATGTTCTTAGTGCTTTGTCAAACCCAACCATGATCAGTTGCATAGACACATGTATTTAAATCCAGAAGCTTGACTCTATTTGTCAGATAATGTTGCCTACTTTGCTAATTTGATATTGATATGTGTAACTCTAAATTTAGAGCACTGAAATCTTTGCTAAAGGTCTAAATCTTTGCTATAGTTATTATCATACTAATGAAGTATGAATATCATTTAACAGTAAAAACGAACATATTTTGTGTTGTTTTAGAGAGATTAAGGCAGAAACAGGTTTTGCTAGTGGAACAAATTACTGACAGATCAAGCCAAATTTGACTCCAGGCCTTTCTGGAGATAGTGAGAATGAATAATTTATGTGGAAGGACAGAAAACCTACTCATTGCTATGCTCAGTCAAAGGAAGGAGGCAAAACACAACCACTAGATAATTCAGAGTGGCACAAAATTTGGATTTTTAATTAAACGCTTGATTACCTCGTATTAATTGGACTTCAGTTAAAATAAATGCCTGGGATGAATGTTTTAACCTTTCAGGAAGTGAGGTTCCTCAGCAAATGATTGAAAATAAAACCACCTCATTTGTATGTATACATCATCTCTACTTAACCTTTATACTGGTGTGGCAGACAGTTCTGTTTATCAGAGAGGTGACTGGTCAAACTGATATGAACTTTACAGATTATATCTCTGTGAAATGATCAAACAAATGGAAAAAGACTGAAACTGGATTGTCTAAACTATGAGACACATCAGTGTGTATGATGGTGTGTTAGTCCTTTGTTAAAATAGTCTAGATTCCTAAATCCAAGTAAATCTAAATAATAGATAAAAAGAAAATAAGTTGTAGATTAGATTACTGATAAATTACATATAACTACTGCAGAGTTTAGATAATATATAAGAATTTAATCTCTGAATACTGCCAATTATGAGATTATTCTCAAGACCTCATTCTCATAAGGTTTGCGAATTGCACAATTTTGTACTGTAGGTATGTGCATGTGCGGTGAAGGTAAATTCATTTTTTTCATAACATTTAACCTCTCTAAAGCCACGATCCTTCTTTATTATGTTCAGAATATCAGATGCTTTATAAATAGTTGAATGCATGTATATGGATTCAATCAAACATACAATAATTATCATTGTATACCAGCTTGCACAAACACAACACCAATCCACCATTGAAATCTCTTGCTGCATACAAGATTAGTCCCAGATGTTTCCAGATATGTGAGCACACCTGATGTAAAAATGGATGGATCCATTGAGAATGAGCTGACTAGATGTTTGTGTGTGTGTATGTGTGTGTTTGTGTGCGCACGCGTGTTTGTGTGATGCAAAGAAATGACTGCTTCCACTGAGACAGTACTGGCGGTTTATTGAGTCTATGATTTATGTGCTTGTTGTTGCCATTTCCACACCTCTCCGTAAGAATACAAAGCACAGGTATAGACCACAGCTTTTTAGGTAGCAGTTGTGATGTGCTTGTGTGTTTCTCTGTGTGTACAGTACACATCCTTGGTTGAAATTCTGATGCAACATTGTGCCTTAGGCGGTCAGGACTGTGCTTTCGAACCCGCAGTTTATCATCGGGCATCTTAACAGAGACCTGCTTTGACACTGCACACATGCTGAGGTGAATGGGGCTTCTCACTAAAAGTGTATTTATACAGCATGCATACTGTTATATGAAATTTTTGTGTGTGTGTGTCAGTGCTCATGTCCTGGGCATGTGCAAATATCTCTTTAGTCTTAGCATATCCATACTTTTACACTGTTGTACGCACACAGTTCAGTTTTTTTTTTATAGTATGCATCCATTATATTTCTTAAACTCATTTTGACCACAGGGACATCAAGTTTAACTTTCTAGTCACTAAAGGGGACTCTATTTTAAAATAACTATATTGAAATAATCACATATTTGGAGAATTCATTAAAAAGGAAATATCTTATTCAGCACTTTTACCAAAACTAAATATGAATTGTATGATTTAACTGATAAACTGTTAAATTGTGTATTTGTCAGACTGTTTCTCCTCTGTGTACATCTTACTGAGAGCCAGATCTTTGATGCACCTCTTATTGAGCTGTGCCATAACAAAAATAAACTAATGAATACTTTGCATTTAAACTGATGAAAAATCACTGCCAGGGATTGATGAAGTCTGTTGAAATTTTGATGATTTTGCAAGAGGCCATATAATGCGAAACAATCCACGGTATCAGCACTTCAACTTTTCACTCTCTTTTAAAATATGAGCATATTAACTAATTAATGGCTGATGATATTGAATTATGCCAAAAATATTTATTACATTTATCCTTTCATTACATTAATGAGTCTGTGTGAAATGGCTGACTGAAGTAGAAAATACTGCCCGAAAGACCAGGAAGGAAAAATTTGTTACCCAGAGTTCTTCAGAATGTCACATCATTTATGGCACTGTAGGAAGTTTCTGCACTTTAGTTCCTTCACTGAAAAATGGGCTCATCAATTTGCTTAAAATCAATGTGTTTTGTGTTTGTAGAGCCACAAATTAAAATAAAACATACTTCAAATTATATTGGACAAGTTCATTTAATCTTATTTAAAAATAAAAGAATTGCTTAAAGGGGTCATTGCCTGAAAATAAAATTTTGAAAACAACAGTCTATCTGCATTCTTCGTTCTTAAAAACAATGTCTAGTGTTTACATAAACACATTTATTTAATGTTAGATCACCAAAAGAACTTGTGTTACTAGCATTCATTTTAGGAAACCTTGGTAGTTACTTTCTGCTTTAGTCCTGCCCACAGTGAAATCTCATTGGTCCAAGTAGCTGTATTACATATATGGTTCACTGTGATTTTGAAAATGTGAGTTATTGACAGTGATGTTGTGCATTTTATTTTTCATCCATGTATAAAAGTTTGACAATGTGTACTCAGTAAGTTTTACTGAGTCTCTGGGATTTGTTCCAGTGGCTTTTCACATGCACCTTTCAGCTTTGATGTAAGACGTTTGTTTGTTTGCTTCTGCTTCACCCTGGAATTTACTGTTTACCTTTAATCTTTTCATTTTTTTCTCTATCTCGTACTACAAACAAATGAAATGGACACTCTTGGATTGTGTAATTTCTAATCATTGACCCACATTTTCAAAATCTTCTAAAACATAGTTGGTATAAACAATGAATTTAGCTTTGTAAGCCATTACTTCATTGTCTGAACATACAAACATACAAACAATCAAACTGTACCAAAACTACATGGACAAACATGTTATTGATGGTTTATGGTTTGTTTGCTGTATCTTATAAATATAGACCTGCTTTGAACAACAATAAAAAACAACTAGTAGAATTAGTTTTAATCTGAATAAAGCTTGTCACAAAGTCCCCCCCCCCATAATTATCAAGACTAGATCGAAAGGCCTATAAAGTACAAACAGATTGACTAAGTAGATTATACATACTCAGTTTTAGATATCTTTACCATATGATAAATATGTTTTGAATTAAAAATAAGTCAGTAGCATACATTCACATACTTCATTTGTTTATCATTGTATAGAACATATATTCAGCTGCTGTGTTAGTTTTGGACTCTGTTTCACTACTGCATGAACGTAGTTTCAATACAATTCTCCCACCATGGTAATTTGTTATCAACCTACTGTTTTAATGTGATAATGTACAAAGATTCCAATATTCAAACAAAAAAACAAAACACATTTCTGTTTAATTCAATAGTGTCTGCAATAATGAATGAGCTAGTGCTTACTAGCAGCTTTGTTGATAGCACTCAAATGCAACACAACCAGCCCAAGTTTGTATAGAGGTAATCATTCATGTGTAGTTCTGTCAGCAAGAATACTGTGAATATAGCTAGAGCAAGCAAGAATACAGCAAGAATACAGCTGTGTATTTACAGTGAAATATGATTAAGGATGAACACTTTCTGGTTTGTTTAGTATTGCTAACAGCCTCCACTTATACTGCAACCCTAAAGCCACAGGTAACTCCTACACACACACACACACATCCACAAAAACACCCTGAGAATGGGAAATCTTCAGTTTGGAAAGCCTAGAGTCTTGAGAAATATTAACTGCTTTTTGATTTTTTTTTTGCCAATTTGGTCTATGCAGATTGAGGTAATTTGCTTAGTTTATGTATGTTATGTATAGTTATGTATGCAGGTATGTTATAAACAAAGGTAATTTAAATGCAGATGAAAGAAGCTTTTTGAGCCATTACAATGGAATGGAACTCTAATCTATAATAGTTGGTTTAGCAACATCAATTTTCTTGCTGTGTTTTTCAATGCAATCTATTGTTATTTCACACTGAAGGAGACTTCTGATTAACAGAGTCCTTGTGGACCACCAAGCTCCACGTCGCACTCATACAGTCCTGTTTAATTAGGACACAACACTCAATGATACATTTCTCAGAATTTCATTAGAATTCGAGTAGCCTTGAGCTCATGCCCCTATTCATTTCCAATAGAGGGCTTTACACCAGGGCAATCAATCGATTCTGAAGTACGGGACCCATGCTGCTATGGAACATGTGGCCAAATGCTGGATGGGTGTTAGTTTAAACCAATAAAGGGGGGCTGTGTGGTTTACCCAATGTATTACTGGCAATGTTTTTAATCAAGTTGTTTGTTTACCTAAAATAATGTTTAACAGTATAGAGCTGGTTATCTAAAGTTTGGGTTGTTTTTTTGTATTTATTAGCAGCTAACAGTAGCTGTGGCATTAAAATGCTTATATCACCGAAGTCTACCTGAAACGTAGTGTAGTTCAGGAATAAAATCCTGTGGAAAAAAGTGGCCTTGCGTTCAGGAAATGTACCAGTGCAGTCAATTGCATCCTGAGGACATTGCCTCCTGAAATACTGCTTGAAAAGCCCTTGGATGTCTGTGTTCTGTAACAGTTTTGGCTAAAAAGGATTAAAGTCTGAGCTATTACGTGGAAAGGGCTGTTGAGAAGTGATATGCAGGTGTTGGAGGCTATTTGTTGCTATCCAACATCAAAGACATCCAGTTTTTGCTTTTTAGACAAGAATATCTACATACTTACCTGACATGCAATAGTACTGTGAGACTGCTTTGAAATTGTGCCCTTCTCTTTGGTTGTTCTATATCATGCTAGCCAGAAGCAACTGAAGCAAAAGAATGTGTTTAAAAAGCCTGAGACCACTAGTAAGAAATGTTTCTAATCTGCATTTTTAGATTTTTATTATATATAGGTTGAAGAATTACACTTTCATTTAATGTGATAATTTGCTTTTATCTGATTCTGATCTAAAAATAATGCTGAAATTTTATTTTAAATAAGTGTAGGGATTTTGAAAAATGTAAAAGTTTTAAATTAGGTTTAGAATCTCAGATTTTGAATATGATCTCATTTGGAGTGTACGATATTTCTTGATTATAAGATGGCTTCTCAATACATTTAGGACATGTACAGCAGATACAGAAGTGAGATAAAAGCTCATCTGGCAATAAAAAGGCTGAATCAGATCCCAAATCAGAAAAGCTGTCCATAAATTGACATTCAGTCTACCTTTGTTGTGAGTTTCAGTATTGCACAAACATCAAAACATAACCACAGTATACCAAGACAATGAAAAATGTGATCTTATAGAGTTTTGATAAGTGAGATGAAAAGTAAAAAAAGTGTGTGCGTGCACAGGTTCTGAGCAGCCAGCGAGAGAAATCTGTCCACAGCATGGGATCAAAAAGAGCGAGAAAAAAATGAGAAAGCTGAAAAAAGCATAGGATGAATCTATCTCTCCAGTACACAGAGGAGATGAAACAATCGATCCTCCTCTCAGTGCCTGTTGATAATGACGAACCTTTGGAGAACTTTCCTGCTGGCCACAGCACTGCAGCCCTGTTTATCCCAGTCCCCAAACTGGACCCACTGCAACCCATCATTCTCTGACAGCCTGCCTGTACACTTACTGCTGGCTTCAGCTTCTGACTCCACATACATACACAAGACTGGATTTACAACAACACAATGAAATTAAACCAGAAAACAAAGAAATTAAGAAAACACAACAGAATAAAAGCAAACAAACAAACAAACAAATAAATAAATAAAATTAAGCAGAAATGACCACTAGAGGCATCATTGACATAGAAGAAAATGCTATTGTTTTGATCTTGCTGACATTAAAATAAAAACACTTTCATTTCTGGGTACAAATGAAGTTAAATTATCCAGTTTAGGTATATGTTCTGCCCCCTAGTGGTGGGGTGCATTTCTGTTAATGTTGTGTTTGGTTTACTGTGTAAATTACCTTGTGTTGTGCACCTCTGGGTCATTACTGAAAACACTACAGGACCCTTAGATAGGTTGTATATAGGAAACATAAACATTTACAGTAATTTACCAAAAAGAGACATTTGTTCAATATTGATCTCCAGTGGGGAGTTTTATAACATTTTCTAACTTTTTATAACATTTTCAATCTGTAACCTTCATTGGATATAAGATTATGTCTTATTTTTGCCGTAGGGTTGTACCTGCCCTTTAGGGATATGACAAGCTTATAGGTTTTCAGAGAGAAGTTATTGAAACATCTTAGCTAAAAATCTAAAGGTCGAGTGATTTTTTTGGGGTTGAATAATGTTGAATTTTAAGTTACAGATGAAAGCAGCGATATTTTGGATGCGATCTGCTACACTCGGTCTCGCTTCTGCCATCAAAGAAGATCATCTGATGTGATAACTGTTGCAAAATTGCAAATCAGTGGAGCCTGCATGACCAATACTGCAATAAAAGTGTCCATTACTTTCCGAGTGTATGTCTGAGGACTGTGTGAAATGAGAGTGTGCATGGCCAATAAAATATAATCATGTCTTTGTAGTCTTTAAATTATTTTTAAAACAAGGTGTCTGCTCTCTAAGCTCTCAAGTTTTTGCAGATATCAACTAACAAATTTTTTGCCTTTACAATCACATAATAACTGATTGGAAATAATTAATTTGTAATAATAATAATAATTAACAGAAATAATAATTAATTAATATGTATTAATACCACATGAATTACAATGCTGTTATACTAAATATCAGCACATATCACACAATGAAATGCTGTTTATTTTTAAATTAGATAACTTCTCATACACAATTGGAGTATACAAGAGCATGCGCACCAGAAGAAATACCACAAAAACTGACTCCAAGAGAGAAACAACTTTGTACAACTTTGTTAAAAATGCCCAAATCCATACAACATAAATAACAAAACAGCCGTATAACTTGTTCAACACTGAATTGTCTACCCCACTCTGGGCAAGATTTTGATCTTCTAAAGAGGATCTTCTTTGATCCTCTTTCATTTTGATTGATCTATTCTACATTCTGAAAAACAGGAATCCTGTTCATTGAAAACACAGTGAAGTGTCCTCTGCGGTTATATGGGACAGGTGGGCTTTTGCACTGCAACATGGGCACGTGATTATACAGCACAAATGCTGCTGGTGAGCTTGTCATCCACAATGTCTTTCAGGGCCAGAATATCTGCAGTTCTTATACACCATTATCCCATTCCTTTGGAACACCTTTGTTAGGTTGGAAAAATGTTCTAGGTTACTTTAGGCACTGAATGTTGCAGACAAAAGCAGATAGAAACGTTTGTAGTCCTGTACTGTCTGAACACAGATTGACCTCATTAACACCCTGAAGGAAACTGCAGTACTAGTTATTTGCTGGTGTTAAGCTTGTTTATGCTGGTCTTGTATGTTGGAAAAGATGGTCTTTTCTGGTTTAAGGTGGTTTATTGGAATATAATGTCTTAATGCTTAAGAAATCTTTGAAAATGTACGTCTCAATACAGCACCTCACAGATCACACACCTCACAACCTGTGTGCGTGTGTGTGTGTGTGTGTGTGTGTGTGTCTGTCTTGTAGTGTGTTATAACAAGCTTTACTGTGGACTTTCGCTCCTATTGTTCTTTTATCTCTACTTCCCAGTTTAGCTTTGTCAAATCCTTCCTCAGCACTGTCTGGTCGGGATTAGTGTGTGTGTTTGTGTGTGTGCTTGACCTCGTATCAGATTGTCAGGCTGTGGTTTTTAAAATGATGCTGTGCTTGGCTGTGTGTACTAAATATGAAAATATGAAATTGTGAAATTAGAACACATACATTTTTGTAAATTGTTACTGCCAAATCCTGTTCCAAACGTGTCAATGTTGAATAGATCTGAATTATATAAAAGATAAAAAAGATATTTTAAAAAAGATACATAAAAAAGATATTTTTAACTGAAAAGCTTTTTCTTGATGTTTGATGCCGAAACAGCCAAACGTCATACATTCAACAGATTTTATAAAGACTCAAGTGTCTGAAAATTGCTATCCCCACCTGAGGTTTGTAAGCTTGACAGAACATTTTCTAAACCAGTGACAGTGAAGATTAGATTGATGGCAACACTGTCTCATTGTTTTCATTATGTAATTTTCTATATTTTGCATTTGCAGACATGCCAATTTATTGGAATGTTATTGCTCACTATTAAAATATTATATAATATTATTAAGAAATAATAATAATAGTAGTAGTAATAATAATTTAATATATAATACTGTTGTGGAGTTGCTTAGCTAAATGGAAAGCTTGTTGTTTCTGCTGTTGCAGTGTAATCAAAGCAGCATTAGGCATATGGATTTTTAACAGGACAAGATATGTTGTCAGCCAGTATAAATTATTTTTGTAGAATAATATGTAAGACTTCATAAAAAATGTTGGCTCTTGCCAACTGACATGTAAAATTAATTAATCTTTAGACTCCACTTACCAGCCAAACCAGAAGGCTGAGTTTTCAAAAGTTCCAATAAATCTCATATATAGGACAGATCTGTTAAAAACATGACTGTATTTATGATTATCGGTTGGACACTGTAGATGTTGAGTAACGTAGCTGTGGCTGATACACAACCTTTGACATAGTAAAGAATGACTACTCTAAGTTTTGTCATATGTATGCGGAAAATTTTAGCTTTGAGACAAACAGATGTATTAAATTCCTAAAGTCAGTCTCCAAGGCCACATTAATCAATTACTAATGAGGTGCAATGGCAGGAGTGTAAAGGTAAGATCAGTTAACAAACCAACCTGTGTATAACTCCAGGTGTTAATTTGTTCATTAGGCATTCACAAGCCCAGGGTTAAGCACAATTTCAGCACCATCAGTAAGATAAGGCAAATGTGCCTGGGCTAGTTCCTCATTACCTCCACTCTCAGCAAAGTTTTTCTACCTCTGTGACTGCGCACACACCCACACCACACTCATTAATCAAAATTCAGCCCCTCTTCCTCAATCCAATTACAGGCTCTTGAGGGAAGGCCTGATCAGGGAGGAAATCAGGGACCGATTTGTTAAATTTCATTATCAGGAGTTTCCCCAGCCTTCTTTTATTTATTTATTTACTTATTGCCAGGAGAAATTCTTCTTCTTCAAGCTTCTTCAATCATCCCTTCCTATTTGTGTAGGTGCCTTTGGCTTATCACTTTCTCACTGCTTTCTTCATAAGTAGAGATCAAATCACAGCAACCTCAACTGATATGCCAGAGATCTGTAGAACCTCTTCCAGGACTTGCAAATGATTTTATGAGACAGTCTAAAACTGTTTCTTCTCCTAGCACTTTCATAAATCATACATTCCAAACATCAATAATTTTAAAAAATTTATGAAAGAATGAAGGTGACAAATGATATACCTGGAGGGAGGTCTGACTCTTTAAGATAATGGGATTTCTTTTAAATTATAATTAGTTTAATTTAAGAAGGGCCTGTGCGAGAAGTTAAACTGACGAGGTGACATTTAAACTCTGTTTAGCCTTGTTTCCACTCCACAACATTCCTGTACTGCAGTATCTTCACTTATTTAACCAGAGTGTTTATAATGCATTAGCTCAGCACAGGCTCATAAAAAAACCTTTGGATCAGCCTGTGAAGAGCAGTTCAAGATCAGTTTAAGATAAGTGTAGAATATTTTAAGAATATTGTCGTTATTTACTTATATGACCTTCACAAACCAGTATGACCCTTTTTCTTTTAACACAAAATGTAGGAATTTTTTTAGTTCAATTACAATAAAAGCTTCAGACAGACCATAAAAGTGGTTAGCATGACTCATGAGCCACTGTATATTTTAAAAGTTTTCTGAAGCCATATGATAGCTTTGTGTGAGAAACTGACCAAAACTGTAGTCATTATTCACTAATTGTCTTCACCTCCAGTTGGCATGGGACCAAGATCTGTTTAGAACCATGTCTTTCTGAAAATGCTTTTGTGCTAAAATGGTTCTTTGTATCGGGAAAAGGTTCTTTAGGTTCTTTTTTTCCCCTTTTACTTTTTTAAATTCGTGAAAGGTTACCAGTTGTTTTTAGGCTGCATCGTGATTGGTTGTTGCTCATGCGCCAAAGCCCTGAGCCACCTGCAGACTGAGGACACAAGCAGGCGAGCTTCATATATTTTATGGTTATCCATACAGATATTTATTTTCAACCATTTATCTAAAATATTTTCATATTAGTGTTCCCTGAGCAGCATGTGGTAAATTAGCAGGAGACAGTTATTTATTATAGTTATTTATATAGTTATAAATTCGAAAAGCATTTACAAGTTAACTTAAGTTAAGATGTGATATTTTGAGTTAATACAGGTTTGCCAACCGACCTGTATTTCATTGAACTGTATCGCTTTCTGTACTTGACGCCATTTGATAAAGAAACGTTATACGTATATTTAATATTGTATGACATTTATTGTGATAAAAAGTTGTAAATGAAAGTATTTACTACGTCTTGTAGTTTTGTTTTTTCAAACTTTAAAGCATCTTAAAATGCTGCAAATAGAAAAAGTAGATAAATATAACCCTCCTGACTTCTGATGAATAAGAAAATTATGTATAGAATCACTGATGTTTCTACATTGCACTCTTAAAGGCAAGGCTCCTCATGGAACCTTATAAAAAAGTTCTATTTTGCTTTCAAGCTGGATAACCCTTATTAGGTACTGTTTAGAGCCATTTATTTAATTGTGTTTTGTGAACTAAATCAAGTGGTTCATTAGAAAGATTTGAAACAAACAAAGTATTCATTTACAAATTTGACATCACTGAGCCATGAACTCCTGTGAACAAGTAGAGGAAAGTGTAAGGGTGGTTTCACTACAGTGGTTCAAGCTGTAGGAATGCCGAAATGACTAGAAAAGTATCAACAGTGTCAGAAACAATGTTTCCACCCTTTTTCCACCCAAGTTTCCACCCTTCTGCTACTTATACCAACGACGGAAATAAGCGCAGTTATGATAGCTAAATGTGGGAGAGCGTTGCTATAATGTCTATATTGTATTGCAATAGGTAGCTTTAATTATTAACAATGAATCAAAATTAGTTGGTACACAGTTTATAGGTTTATTAACATTACTGCCTGAAGTTAAACATAAAATGGATACAATGAAGATGCATATAATGCTAAATGACATATACAGTACACAACTTTAAACAGTGTATGTGGAGAATATTACCTTGCAGACAAAGAACATAAGACAGAGAAAGAAAGATTATAAAAGAGAGGGCTGGAAGTTGGGCCTAGAGCTCAGATAAAGAAGAAGAGCATAAAGTAAGTGCAGAATCCCAGAGCAGAACTCAAGGAAAAACACTCAGAGAAGAGCACAAAGAAGAGGAGTGCAAGAGGGAAAGACCCAGGAAAAAGACCCAGGAAAAAAAGACAGAGCATATCTTAAATTCCCTTTTTATCCTTTCCTTGACCATGTGACTGAAACCAACCTAAGACAACCAAAGTGACCAATCAGAAGACCATGTTTAACCCCCACTGTACTCAACAAAAGTTAGACCCCCTGCATGCAACACAAATATGTCAGCCAATAGCCTTTGTTCTCTATCAGCTCATCTGTGGGCTCAGGAATGCAAAAGGTACCTTTAAGCAAGGAGATGGGCTTTGGGGCACAGCAATAAATGCCATTTAAAATTCACCCCTACAAAAGCTAGGGTGGAAATGAAAGTTTTTAATTTAAGATAACTTTTAACTTAATTTATCTAAAGCTGTTATATCATGAAATTTAGATTTTCTCCTTTTTGTGCTTTGTGGAAGTAAGGGTTTGGAATGACATGAGTAAAAGATAAAAGAAAACACAGCAGCACTGCTTTGTAAATTATGACAAAGCTTTGTTTCTAAAGATGTAACATTCTGTGCTGCATTATAATTTCAAATGTATGGTCTTTCCCCACCCTACCTTCCAGTTATCCCTGACACAGCAGAAATTCATCAGATATCCAGACTGCATTCAGAGTTTGTCAGAAGCCCAAATACGAAGGTCAGAAAAGTTTTCTAAATTAATCTGCCCATTTGGAGAGGACAGTTTGAACCTACCTTGAAAGTGAATTACCTTGTGGGTCTCATAAATACCCTCACAAATGAAAACAGGCTTTTGGTTCTATTACGATACAAAGTTGAATCTGCTATTGTCAGGCTTTCTTTACAAAACTTTTTAATTCTTTCACTCTCTCTTTCACTGTATAAATAATCAATCATGTCAATGATGTCAAGTTTTGAATGGCAGTTATACTGTACATTTTCGATTTTACTAGGAGCCTTAAATAAAAATGATCAGGTTCAGAATTCATATAGCCAATACATTTGACAGGAGCTCAATGCTAAGACCATTTAGTAAATTGCTGAGGAGAGCTGCAGTGAAACACTGGTGCACCGCCATCCGCTCTAAAACTGTTTTCTGCTGTGGTGGCAAATCTATATGGGTGGGTTTATGTGCTGTCCAAACATAAAAAGAATAAACAAATATTATTAATGGCTTCTATTGGAGGGCTTAATAATTCAGTAGGTCTGTAATTTTAGGAAATGCTTTAAGTCTAGACTGTCATAAAGTTTCTAACCTACAATGACTTAACCATAGACTCTATTACTCCAACTGAGTCTTTTTTACCAGGTCAGTCTGTGGTTTTAGTTTAGATCTATATAAATGCACTGACAAGTAACTAAAAATTAAAACCCAAAAAAAAAATTGAAAAATTGAATGCCATTTGCCAAGTCTTAACATTTTGTGAGTGTGTAGAAACACACATTAAAATCTAAAAAGCTGCAGATCTAATGAAGTGTCATTTCCCTTCCTTCCCAGTCATTACCATTATTTGTGGGGTTTATTTATTTTAGTCTATGCAAATAACTAGAAATCCAGCCCTCACAGATCTGCTACAACAGCAAAACCCGTGTTTTTGAAGAAGTGCCTGTCCACCAGTGCTTTGCAATTTACTAATTGGTTATACTAATCAACTCTCTACTGCCAGCTAGATTTGGCATAAAGATTATTCAGGCTTAACAAAGTGATGTGGTGATTACTGTAGGTCATAGTGAATTGTTTTGAAATTAAACACCACAGAATGGCAACAAAACAGTGTGCACATGGCTAAAATATGTACCAAATGTTTCCTTACTGTCCAATATTTTAAAGAGAATGAGAATGAAGTGACTATATGTGTAAGAAGTGTAATTTGTATTTTGTAAATTTATATTTTTATAATTTGTATATATACAGCATTTGCACAGTATGGGTGTTTTGCTTTTGACATTAGTTTCAGAGACTAAGTACCTAAGCAAGTGATGTTAACCACACAAAATCATGGTGTTATGGTTATAGATTGGCGCACTGAAAACCTGTGGCTTCTTTTCTATGTTTGCATCACAGCCATGCTGATATACAGTACAGCCGTGATGCTCTTGCTTGTGTGATATTGCTTTTATACATATATGTCTGCCTTTAAAGAAACCTGCAATATTCCATGAGGATTTGAATAATCCATTTCTGCTCTGATCAGCTGTATACATAATGAACAGGCATCTGCTGAACATTAAAACACTGCGGAGACCGTGGCGGTGGATAAGACACAACCGGACACACGACTGCATAGACTTTAAATGTCACTCTACCATTTTCCCCTCTCTTTTATCACCTTATCACTCTCTCTATTCACACAAGACAATTATGGACTCAAAATGGCATCGTGGGCTGACACAAAAGCAGGTGCCACCCCGGTTAGCACTCACTGTATGAGCTTTCAATGCTTTCAAAGACCTGAAGCTGAACGTTGCTCTTTACAAATGTTAGTACAGCAGTACAACAAGGTCAAACTGTCAGTGCATTTGTATCTTGAAAAGGTTAAAAATGAGTTGTCTATCATAATAAGCAGTTCTTAGAAAACAAATAAAAATTGTTGTAGATTTATGAAAAAATATACAGCAGTCAGAACGACTGAGGCCATTAGTAAAAATACATGTTTTTTGCATGTCTTTCTAATACAAAATTTTATTAATTAGCATAAAATTAGCACATCTGAGTGAAAGGTTATTTAGAATTGTACATTAATTTCTTTCCCTTTGTTTTAATGACAGCATGACTCCACAGGTTTGTGCAAAACCTGATAATTCATGTTATTCCTGCATGATTCCAGCTTTTTTTGCGTGCAAAGAGGAAATCTGACCTTTTGTATGGAGTCATTTACATTTATGTACACATACATTTATGTACATTTAATTAGTGACCCAAAAATAATGGTCTTTATTTCTCATATCTCTTCCTCTCTGTATATGTATATATCAAAGATTATTTTATCCAACTCTTTGGCCTCACTGTATATTCATTAGCAAGTAATACCATCAAAAGTGAATGTTTATGCTTTCATGTGCTGTGCTAAAGTGAGTGGAGTGCAGAAGGGCTTTACAGTGGCAGTAATTGGCAGGGTGAGTGTTTACGAGTTGTGCTGACCCATGCAACACTGCTCGTCCTTTGCTGATGTGGTTTAGACCAAGGCACTTATCTTATAGTTGCTATAGGGCTGCTGTTTTTCTGATCCTGGCAGTGACCACAAGTTCATGACCCTATGTTGCTTGACCACAACATTGGTAACAAGCCCTAAAGCCCTTAAATAAACCCTCAGATCTCTGATTGTGCTCAGCCATTTGACAGCAACTGCCAAGAGTATAACACCAAATTATCCTTCCACCTGGTTAGATCAAACACAGTCAGGGTTTGAGAATAAATCAAACAAACACACACACATAAACACACATAAACACACACACGTACACACACACAAACAGACCCATTCTATTAACTCTTTTAAAAAACCTCCAAGTTCTGTTTAGGCAGAGGGGTATCACTCCTATTTCATGCAGTAGTCATTTCAAAATAGACAGATGAGATTCAGGAACAGAGGGGGTGGGCATAGACAGGAGAGAGAGACAGAGAGGGAGAGAGAGAAATACTTCTACATACATTTTATTAGTACCTCGGTTATTTATTGTATATATATTGTATGTCTATTTTTTATCAACCGTGTTTTTGTGTTAATGTATGTATATTTAATGTAACTGTGCCTTGGCAATGTTAAGCCTTTCTGCAGAGCTGCTCTGTACCGGCTGCAGCTACTGCTAATCAAACTAACCGTCTAATGAACTTCTCTGATGTTTTATTTGTTCTCAGAAGCCTCTGAGGTAAATTTCCATTCAGCTGGAGTCATGAGTCAGCTACCTGCAGCACTTGGTCGCTTAGCTCTTCCCCAGTTCATGTCCTGTAAGCTGGAAAACAGAAACACGGGTCTATTAATAACCTAAATATTCGCACAGTGTCGCGATAATTGACAATGCCTAACAGGATGGGAATAAAAAGCTGAAGTTAGCTATCATTAGCTCTCAATTTTTTGAAACATTATTGTCATCCCAGTGTCATTCCATAAATTTAAATATTTATTGAATATGTATTATTTAATTTTTGTAAAACCAGATTAGAAATATAATTTGAAATTCAAAATTAATGTGCACTTCATTGTGATTTGTTGTGACATTGTGAAATCTAAATATCTATAAAACAAGTTTAATCACAATGAATGCTTGGTGACAAACAGATGTCACCAATGTCACTCAGTGTCACTAAATAAACATCATAAAGTGATGTTAACTAATCAAGGACAAATACACAAAGGGCATATAGATATTATAAAAAGAAAATATAGATTCTTACTATAGATGCTGTGAAATGGATGTTGGAAACAGACTGCATGGGTCATTTTCATTGAAGCGAGGTTATTGAAGGCGAGCGGAGGTGACTGAAAGCAGGCCGATGTGAGAGTGATAAATGGGTGTCTTTTTACCTTTTTGTTTCTCTAGTGGAATCTAGGGAAAGGATGCACAAAGTCATTAATATCCTCTCTGGATGATAGAAACAAGTCCTGGGAGATGTGAAGTATTTGTCTCAGTACTCAAAGCATCTTGTTAAAAGTTTCAGGAAATCCTTTTTTTGTGGCTCAGAAATATTGGTTTGATTTATGGTTGCTCATGTCTCCTAGAAACCTTCTTACACATGTGGCTTTGATTTACTGTAAGCCGAAGATCCACTTTGGTTTAAATTTAAAATATGGTGAGACACATATATAATTACTGTCATAAAGGCAATGTAAACATTTTACGGTAGAAATGTTATCACAACATGTTATAATAATTAAAGAACTGTAATTTATGACAAGCCTTGATAAAGGAGGCTGTAAATGAAAAAAAAATATAAACTACAAATCCAATCATGAACACAATAGAATAACATTCACAAGTATAAATAAAGACAATAAATCAAATAGACTGTCCTGATCTGAATTATAACATTACATTATGCTCAGGAAAACATTACTGAAAAAACACATACTAAAAGACATCTAAGCCAAACCCAGCTGTACATCCACTATCTGGCCTAACGATTCCATGGGATTCACATGTTCAGAATCATATAGTATTAATACTTTTTTTAATTATAAAGTATACTGTGCACTGTACTTTTTCTGTTTGCATGGAATAGACCAAATAAATATAAAAAAATACATAGCAGACCATACTGCGTGAAATGCTGAATCCCACAATGCAGTGTGCTTGATTTTTGCAATTCTTAGAATGTTCTTCTTGACTCATTATTAGATGTGACTGCCACTTGTCATTTTAAGACAAAATTGGATTAAAATGTCACATATATATCCATTTTCAATTGTATAGATGAAAGCGTGTTGATGCTACTTGCTAAATTAAACATGCAACATAGTCAGCATACTACAGTAATGTAGCATATTTAATGCATGCGAAACCTCCTTGTATTTTACAGAATTGCTCCTTAAAGAAATGGTTTACAGAGTCTGGTATAGAAGATCTTGACTGACCCACACAAAGCTGAGATCTAAACCCCACTAAACACTTTTTAACACTTTTTTTTAAACACTTTTAAGTTAAAATTGGAACTCGGACTGTGATCCAGACCCCACTGCCCACTATTAAAAGACCACCCCACTGATGTTCTTGGCTTCATATGGGAACAAATCCCCTCAGCCATGTTCCAACATCTAGTGGAAAGTTGCAAAGTGAGGAGCAACTCTCAATTAATGCTGGTGGCTATGAAATGAAATATTCTAAAAACACATATGGGTGTGATGTTTAGGTACAAACTTTATTATTAAAAATACAGAATACAGTACATACTTTATCGAATGCAGTATTTCTATTCTGAACATAGCCCTAATCTTAATAGAAGACAGGCAATGGTAAACGGAAGCAAGGATCCAAAATAACAAACCACATCTTAGATATGATTGATACACTGTGGAATTACAATAGGAAACATAGATGACGGTGAGAAGAACTGAATTTAGGTTCTTCACCAGCTTTGTTCTTTAAACCAATGTTTTCATCTTCTGTGCAAATACAGGATAATACTTTTACTTGCTTTTTTTACACTTTTTTACAGTTTCTTTATTACAGTTGCTCTCTCATCTTCTTTCTGTCATGCAATGAAAGATTGAGCGTTTGTGTAGATTTTTAGATATTTGACTCATACTATATAGGTTGATATCTGAAGATTATCTGTTACTTTGCTCTTATGATTGACCATGACAGCCTCATAGCAGCTTATCCTGCATCTAGTTATCCTATATTTAGTTATTCTGCACTTTAATAGACAGAAATGTACAGTAACAATAATCTCAAAGAAAGCACCATAAAAGTAGTCCAAATGACTCATGTGCTACATTGGAAATGTTATGATGTGGAAGTTTGGGAGGAACAGGGTGAAATTTAACATTAAATTTGTTAAAGATTATCCCC
Organism: Chromobotia macracanthus; assembly: GCA_036877525.1. Taxonomy (NCBI): domain Eukaryota; kingdom Metazoa; phylum Chordata; class Actinopteri; order Cypriniformes; family Botiidae; genus Chromobotia; species Chromobotia macracanthus. Next base: position 5,543,068 of record JAZGTH010000002.1, read on the forward strand.
TTTGCCACATCTTATTCAAAGTACATCAAAGTTACATTAAATCAGTTACGTTTCAAACTACCAAGATGCAATCAGCCACGAGATGTGAGAACCAATGGCATTTGACGTTATTTACTTCATCTGTTATATTTGACTTTAGTCCATCTGTGTTAAAAAACAGAACATTGCCAGTGTTATTTACTTAAAGGCAACGTTTTTCATTTTCTCAATGTCAAAATACTTACATGAAATAAAATACTGGTCTCTAGCAAGACCTCTTAAAAATCATGTCATCTTCATTTCTACACAGTCAATGAAGGCGAACATTTAAAAACAGTCAGATGCTTCCTAATACCCTCTGCTCAGGTTTCAAATGCCACTCTTACTTTGTAAAAGAGTTCAAAAACATGCAGAAAACTCCAGTGTTGCATGAAATCAAAAGCCTCTTTAAACTCATATTGGCTCATTGCTTGAATACATGCAGAGTTATTTTCAGTTATTGTGTCGTGTGTTTTTTTTGTCTCATCATATCATGAGCCTGTACACTCAGATGAGATTTGGTAAGGACAAGGTCTGGCTTTCTGGTGGCCTGAGGGGATGTAAAACTCTCATGATACTTTGCTTTCGTCCTGGAGGGGGTTGCTCTCAGAGAGAGATCACATCAAGTGTGGAGATATGCTCAGCGTGTTACCCTGCAGTAATGTTTAATTATTCAAATTACATATTGCACTTAGCTGTCAAGGCTGGGTATGTCTCTTTGTGGCTTACCCAGCAAACTGAAACGTGGCAGAGAAAGAGATTTTGTTTCTGTTGCCAACAAATAACCCTTGTAGACTATGGTATTTATTATGTAAAATTAAACCTTTGCCCCTTTTTTTGTAGCCAGGAGAATTCCTTTAGACTTTTAAAACCCAAAGCAGATTATTATTTCATTAATTAAAAGCTGAATGTGTGGAGTGGGTTAGAACACTTGTGTATTATAGCAAACACTATCATTCATGATATTATACATTCATGATATTCATAATTAACGTGGTTGGTTATAATTGATGCCAATAAACTCCCAAGACATCTTGCCCATTTTTAAACACAATTACCTTCTAATATCATAGGGCAGCATGTTATCTCAGACATATAAGCTACATATACATATACATAAAAGCTGCATATATAAGTCACAAGTACCTCGATATTACCCTGGGAAACGGCACAACAGATGATTCACACATTGCACACAGTATTGTTTCTAATAATTACATCTGTACAATTAAATGCAGTATGCATTTGCACATTATTTCCACATTTACCCTTTAAAATCCTTTAAAAACCTTATTATGCTTAAACTAGTTATGCTTACACACCCTGTGTATTCACTTTACAACAAGCAAGTTTTTTTGTGATACACATTATATTGCTGGTTTCTATGCAGAGGCAAGTGGCATTGAGGGGAGGGACAGTGTCACTGTAAAGAGCATTTGATTGGACAACAATTTGTAGTGCACGATGAATTTAAGTTTGGTTTATTTTCTGGGAGGTGCGAGACTGTACATTTTAAATGTTTAAATCTGCCAAAAGTGAATTTTAAGAATATGCTAGCATGTAAGATGGCCTCAAAGCTAAAAATACATGGACTAAAAGCCACAAAATTACAATTTTGATTTCATAGGACATCTAAATTACATGTGGTCCTCACAAGAGCACCACCTCTTTTATTCGGCACAGGTCAGTTTTAAAAGCATACAATCACAGCCTTAATACACAGTACTAAAAGAGATTCTCGCCTGAGGATGTTACATATGTAACAGGAACACATACATATACTGACACCACGGGAAGTAAGCCAGCATGCCTCCTCTGGGAAACCATGGCAGCAATCCAGAAAATCTTACAGACCAGTGTGACAGGCAGACTGATGCATAAATTGGCCCCAAAGCCCAGTACTGCACTGTCAGAAGAAAATAGTGTCTCATACTCTTGTTACTTGTCCATAGTTCTGGGTCCATAGAGACACTTCTGTAGTAAATGTTGTTGCCAGGATGATTATTATTAGTTTTTTGTTGTCTCACTACTGTTTGCCGATTGCTGTTTCTTCACTCATTAAGCGCTCCTGTGTGACTTGTCCATAACCTTGAGAAAAATTCAAAGACGAGCAGCTAGACTGCATTAGGGTTTTAGTCATGGCTTAAACTGGGGTAAATCACCTCATTCGTTTGCTTTTACACATCATTACATCAGCAGTTGTAACTAGAGCTGTAATCGTGAGCCATTAGATAGCATGGAAATGCTGGTGCATTTTAAGATAATGACTGCAAAATAATTATGTAGTTGTATATAATGAAATAATTAAACAGTTTAATAACTTTAATTTATTCAGAGATCCTTTTCAAGGAGTTTCCTTTTCAAATGTGAAAATTTAAATGAAAAGTTGAACATAAAAGTTTTTTGGTATAAATTTCTTAGTATTTGGCATGCCACCCTGTTTCTTTAATGACCACAATAATTTGTGCAAAACCTTACAATCCATTTTTCCAAAGAGCAAATTTGCTTAAAATAAATGTTATTTGTTTTTATTTACTTGTAGTTTTCACTATTTGGTTGTGTTTCACCATTCTGATGCTATATGAATAATCTCCTTCCCATAATTCTTTATTTCAGGAGTTGTGGGATGAGGGGTATGGCCAATTTAATTCAATTTCCTGCTCTTAAAATGAAAGGGAACCAGTTCTTAAATTCTGAACTTCACTAAACCTCAGCGTGAGAGAGGGCTGACATAAGAACATGAGGGACGGAGATGAATTGAGATGCAACATTTGCTCTCACAGCATGCAGACTGTATTCTTCAACATGATTAAAGTGTGGGCTGGAGAGGTCATACATGTCAGTAATTTTCCCCCCAAGCCAACAGCACCCCTTCATACCAGACATGATTTATTGCCTCTAGTTTGACAATTCTGACAGTATTCTATTACTGGTCACATGACTTTGACACATTCTATAGACTTTTACCTACAGAGACAGTGTAGGTAACTACTGGCGTGACAAAAAACTGTATTGTATGCATTCCTGTCAGTTCCAGGAGCAAGCAATATGTCTTAAAAAACACACTTTCCAAATGCTTTCTGTGTGACAGACAATTTTACCAGCTTGGCCTTTATTTGCCTGTGTTTGTTTAAATATGCCTGCTGTGTCTTACATAAAGTTCTGAAAATCCATGTTTTTCAAAGCTGTATATTTATTGAGTGATAGTTGAAAGGTCCTGACTACGATATGTACACAAATATGCATACATATGAGCTTATGCTACAATTTTGCATTCAAACAGCCACTTTACAATATACAGTTGACAAATGGTAACAACTTATATGCAAAGAATAAAATATGAAGAGCTGTTGACAAGATATTGGCAGGGGTGCAAACAGCAAAGAAAATGCATGCGCAAGTAATCGCTTGACCTTGCATATACCCACTGAATTACAATTTAATACAATTTTGTCTACGTTGGTTTCATTTTGACTTTTGACACAATCAGGTGTGAACACAGAGGTGGACCTCTATCCTAACACAAACCCATATTCAAGATTTTGAGTTCAGTCAGCATTTGGCCCCATGTGAGAGTGTGTGGTCCCTCTCATTGTTACACGATTGATTGCAGCTCCGTATAGTTGTCCTTTGGGGATGGGGTGTTGGGAACACTCGAATACTAATGAAATTCTGAGAAATGTGTTGCTGACTGTTGTGTCCTAATTAAACAGGACTGTATGAGTTTGGTGAGTAGCTTGGTGGTCCACAAGGACTCTGTTAATCAGAAGTCTCCTTCGGTGTGAATTAACAATAGATTGCATTGAATTACCTGGGAAGGGGAATTGATGATAGGCCTGGAAAGGGATGGGCCTTGCCTCCGTGTATGCAGTATCCATGGTGTGAATATAAGCATCTCTATCCCTCCCTGACTCTTTTCTCATTCCCTCTCATATCTTATATGTAGGTCACAAACAAACTAAAGATATGTAATCTTTGTTTGTGCAGGTGTGAAGAGAATATATACACATATGATGCATGAGAGAGTAAGGTATTGTGTCAATAAAATAATAATTATTAATTATATAATTTATTAAGAGAAGCACACAAGAAAAGAGGCAAGCTTTTTATGCAAAACCAGTGAATATAAAACCTTTATGTTGGCTGGGTGGTTAAAAAAGTGAATAATGTGTAGATTTTGGAATGGGATTGTGTCAATTGTTTGTTTTCATTTATACTCAAATTATACTTGGGGTATAAGTGGCACATCTTGGCAAGTGTCCTCTTTGTTTCAAAATTATGATTTAGTGAGTCGAGAAGAAAAATAATGTCAGATGTCACAAATCTGAGATGATGGGTGCACAGGTGCATCCTTAGCATTGCCCAGTCACAGCATGATAGGTTCTGCGCACAATGCACAAAGGCAGCATACAGTCAACCCTCATTGACTGAGTTTTTGATAGCAACTGATGTGGCAGCATTATGCTAACTCAGCTGCACTGTAATTTGGAACCCACTCTAGTCTCTGCGTTGCTCCATCAATACACTGCTACCTTCACATGCAAATGAGATCCAATTGACACACTAACAAAAGAGACAGCCTGGAGGTTCATTTGAAATGACAGGACAAAACAGTCTGTTCTCATTTATCTGTTGTATTTTTATTTTAAAATGGTACATTAAAGTTTACATTTTTACTATAATTTCACGTAACAATGTTTTAATGTCTTTTTGCCATCTGATCAAATAACTCTCAAGTTTGATAACACAAGTTTGGTTTTTATTGCTTCTGGGTTCCTGCACACTGTAACTGGATGGTAAAGCATTGCATTGTGGGATACAGTATTCCTCACATTATGCTGTGTTGTATGCTGCCCATTTTGGTTAATTTAGTAGATCACTACAACAATACAGAATACTATACATACACAGTATACATACTGCATACTGCAAGAATAATGTGTGCTATTCCAAACATAGGCAACATTATCATAAAATAATTTATTTAAATAGTAAGTGTTTAGTTATATATGCCAGCTTCCATACAGTTTCTGTTACATCCTGTCTGCATCCTTTATTTACTCTTCAACCAGTGCAGCCCCTGCAAATCAAGATGTTCAGTAAGAGAGATGAAATACACAGACAGTGTCAGAACTGTTAGTCAGAAGCATCATGAATGGCTTTCCTTTGCCATGCAGCTGTACATAAGCCTAAATTCACCGTGCAAAATGGCAAGTGTCAACTGAAGTGGTGTGAGGCTTACTTCTTTTGTATTGGAGAAGTGAAAATCCATTGTGTGTAGTGATGATTTATGCTTTACCATATGGCAAAGTGGAACCAACTGTAAAGTTTGGTTGAGGAGGGATTTTCTTTTGCATTTTACCTTAGTACCAATCTAATATCTAGTACCAATCTTGCTTTAATGATGTTGGTGCAAACACAGACAAGGAGAGAGGAGTTCAGATGGAGTGGGACAATTTTAATGATCCAAACAGTGATCAGGAAGAAGCAGAAAACCAGGCAACATCACACCACAACACCAAACATCCAACATTCAACAATTACCATCCAGGAACAAAGGAAAACTAGGGTTTAAATACCCAAACTAAACAGGGGTTAAAAGAAATAGATGAGAACATTCCAGGACAACAGGGACAGGACTACAGCTAGAGAGTGGAGCAAAACTACAACAGAAAATGAAAGACATATTACACTTGCCACTAAAATGTTTTGAAATTGTTGTTTGAACCTGTTCAGGCTATTGCACATTTCTGAGCTTTGTGAATGGGATATTTTTAGATGCATTTACAATTTGTTTATGCCCTTCCAAACTGGTTGCGTTTTAATAGAAATGCTAACAAATGAGATCTCTTAAAATGTCTCAAAAGTTTATTCTAGAGAGCAAATGGATATAGTTTTGATACAAACAACTGACATTTACTACAGCAGCACTTATAACATATTGCCTAAATAAACAGGCCATACCCCCTAAAGCAAAGCATAACTGCCTTCTTTGAAACTGCAGTACAAAGTTCAGTTGCTAATGTTGTACTCTTGAACCGAATTCTCTGCTGCCTTGTCAGAATGCTTATGCTTCATTACCTCAGCTGACCTGTGCTGACTGTTTTGTACTAGGCGTAATCATTTCTTGCAAATACAGATGCTGTTCATTTGATAAACACAATAAGGCCAAATGAAGTTATGTCAGCAGTCTTTGATTCACTGTCTGCTTTGAGCCAAAATCTATGTTTTTCATTTGCTATATTCGATGCACCCACAGTGAATTACATCTGAACCTACTCTGCTAAATGCCAAGCATGCCAGTGTGGAAATGTCAGAGTAATAGGTAGGTTCACAAGCAAAATATGTTCAGAGCATGAGTGCCCGCATTTGAGGGAGGGCTCAAATGTACAGTACTCAAAGTGTGAAAATGCCTGAAAGGTTAGGCTTTTAAAAAGTTATGACTCAGAACAGCATTTGTGATGTGCTAAATTGTGAAATGCATTTATACCATTGGAAAAATACCTTTGTGGGCAGTGTAAATTTTGTTAGCTTAACTCTTAAGGTGTTTTTTACAGTATAGTATACGAATGCAAAAAAAAATGTAGTTGATGCAGTGTTTACATCTGTCAAAAAAGACTGTCAACACAAGTGAAATCCTATTCGGAAGTTTATCCTTTAAAGTATATTATGCTAATACAAGTCTGGTATAGCCCACAATCCATTTGCTGACAATCTGTTTTATATCTGAGGTAGTTCTGATCGAAATAGTTTTACCCATCATCCAAGTGGTGGCTTGCACGAGTCTTAAAGCTAAGACAGGTTTTCAAGGTATTAAGTTGGTAAAACAAGTGCTTATGAAGAAGAAAATTGCTGGGTTGCTGAAGTTAGGTTGGTCAGGTTAGTGATATTTTTGAACGCTAGAATTCTAAAAATGAATTGTTCCTGCTAATGCTGTTGTTTATTTGCACATGCTGTTAACATTGGCTTACCGCATGATTCATTAAACCTGTTGTAATATAGCAAGCATTTGCAAAGCAAAAATTCCCCACTAATAGCACTACTCTATAGGAGTTATTGCACCAGGCAGATAGCACTGAGTTTTGCAAAGTGCAGTCTATAGTAGATCTAATTTACATTAGAGAAAGGTGGAGAAAGGTGTTTTTGCACCAAAAAGAATGACAGTGACCGGTTTTAAATACTGACAGCTTTAAATAGTAAAGCTTTTGACCTGTTTAGAACACCTACTATTTGGTACAAAAAGATTTTAGTTACATTTCCTCACGTCTTAATTATTAGTAATGTTAACATATTCTGTAAATAAAAGATGTATATTTGTGCACATTTAGCTTAAACCTCAGCTGCTTATGTTTACACGTTACATTTGTTTGTGTTTATGAGTAATTGGTTGTGTATGATGCATGGCAGGGAAATAATTCTTCATTTCAGACTTTAAGGATGTTCTTTGCATATTTTACTGCCATATAGACAGAAAGAATGCATTTCACATTATACACATGTAGGGAAATAAATGCAACAGCTTTGCTGTGGATGAAAGGCAATGTTTTTGCTAACTCATGCCAATATGAGTTTCAAGTTTCTTTTGACATAAACTCTGTTGTGTGGATGGGTGATACAACTGAAATCACAATTCAGCTTTTATTCTCTGGCTGAATTATGACATACTGCAAATCCATGTTTCTAACCACCCTGCATTACTTCTTTAGAACTTTACATAAAAGAAGCTTAAAAGTCATCCCTTAAGATTTTCAGTTTCTGGAAATCAAAGAAGACCCTTCCAAAAGCACAATTACTCTTAAGGAAATATTTCTCTGTGTGTGTGCGTGAGTCTAACCAGTATGAACACACACCTTTTAAATGTGCATCTCAAAAAAGATGGCAGGGTAATGGGGGGTAACTTGAGGTAATGTGCTTTAATATCAAACAACTCAGCAGAGACGAGTTTAAATTTAAAGTTGTTATGCAGTTGATTAACCTTTCAGATTAACAAAATGAAATTCTTAAAAAAAAGCATCACCTGCATTGCAACTGTAATATTTTTGATCGATACTTTTAAGTTTAACATAAACTGTTGGTTACAAGCATTAATCTCCCCTTAATTTGACACAGTTAACCCCTGGAGACCTGAGGTATAATTACTACTAATTATAAAAATTATGTTTGCTTTAGGGTGAATTAAAGAAAAAGTGGCAAAATTTTATCAGTGAGTTTATAAATTAACTGTATTACAGCTATTTAAGTTAAAATAGTGATATATTTTGGCTTTAATGAGGGGCCTTGCCTAGGGAAGTTGGCATTCTTGATATGTTCAACAATGAAAGAAGCAGAGGTATAACAATATATAACAAAATTAAAAACAGTGCTACATCACCCACAGTAATTTTATGGCATACCAAACGCCCCCCCTGAGTCCAACCCCATTGTTTAGGTGGACCTCACTTTACCTTAGGTCGCAAACGTTTTCTTTCTTGACATTTGATTAAATATTAATTAGTAAATTTCTAACACCTACTAAGAGCTGTATTTTTTTCAGAATATTATACACCAGGGTGGGAGATTTAGCATCGGACTGCAGGTATTGTGCACATTTTCCACACAGATCAATAAATCAAACAAATACTTTTTCTAACAACCTGACAGATGCCTTTTTCCAATGCAACTTGGTACATTTTGGGTATGCATTGTATCAACTTGTGCACTCAATGGGAGTCGAACCCGTGACCCTTAATTTGCTAGTGCTATGCTTTACCAGGTGAGCTACTGTACAAGAACACCTCTCTTTAATATTATATATTATTATTATATTATATTATATATATATATATATATACTATTAGCACCACACAGTGCTGGCAAACAACTGTCATCTGTAATATGTTATCTAAATTTGCATGTCAGATTATTTATTCTCAGAATTGATTTTCTTGTTGCTTTAGACAGGGAAAGTCTCATGTGGGCTAATGCTACATGGCTGAGAGTAGCCGTTGCATCATATAAATTGCAAATAAATTGGAGAATGACTAAGAAGGATGAGGTCTGGTCTACCGTGGGATGAATTATTCTGTTTGTGTTGATTGTTTAAGCAGATGAATGGATGTTATGACTGATGCTAGGATGTAACTTTAAATGTTGGTGCAGAGGAATATTATTAAAAAAAATATGCCAGAGAAAAAGATGTTCTAAATCTGTTTAGATACATTCGATCATATAGAATATTTACAGTTGAAAACAGAATGAGCTTTTTTGAGAATGAGGATGTTATTTAAAAGACTTACTGTTTACTTATGCTTTTTTAAAATCAATAGGTCTAAATCCTCTTTGACTGTTGGTGCTTTTTAACATGTGAGGCTAATTTATGGAAAGTTAATTCATCAAATGCTTCTATAAATTTCATCAAATTTATATTTTGTCTATTCAACATCCACCTGGCAAATCCAGCCAATTAAAAGTGTCACAGAGAAATGTAATTATGTGGTTGTATTAAGCTTACTTATGTTGACATGTTTAACCTTGAAATGAGTTATTAAACAGGACTGTGTAATATGACTTCAGATGCAGATATTTCCATATGACCGATTGTGGATGCTACAGTAGGATAAGATTAATCCGGTTTTATCGCAGGCTTCTGTGTTCTCCTCAATTGCGTACAGATTAAAGAAAAATATTTCATATTCATATACAGACATTTGGATTGTATGGCTAAACTAGAGCTTGGCTTGTTCTACTGCTGTTTGATTTTCCCTGAACACATTCATTTTTATCCATTCGTTTGAATCCAGTCTGGCATTTCTCATCATTAATATTCAAATGGGCTATTCAAAATACATTCCCTCCACTGTTGGAAAGCATCAGAATGCCTAATGCTGTTTTCTTACATATTTGTTTTAGAAGAAATGTGTGATGTAAGTGAATAAAAAATGAACTTTGTAGTCTGATGCATTGGAATGGAACAAAAAATTGATAGTCTGTGTCCTCAGTGTCTTGACTCAACAAATATGAATAGTATGCCTGTTCCAGTCTCAGCTACTGTATTATTAGTTATTGACATTACCTGTAGAGCACTAGGATTGTTCAAAAGTTGAATCTCAGATGGAAGATGACACCAGGAAATAGCTGGGAATAGTCATGGGTGTAGATTGCAGAGAGGTTGTGTTGGATGCAGGGAATTCCTGACTGAATTTCTTCTAGATTTCTGCATGGGCTTTAAACTGAAGCCTGAACCTGGTCTGTGCCCGAGATTGTTCGACACGACTCATGACTGGTACCGTTACATTTTAAGCCTGAACCTTTGAACCTCAGTACATATCTTTATGTTAATCTGACCCGAACTTGAAGCTATTAATGATATATGAACCCGGCAGCAAGGTAGCGGACGTTTACTTTCTCCACTGCCTGTGGAACACACTGCAGCTGTGGCCACACACTTTTCCAGCTGCAGGGTTGCTATCAGTAATATTTTCTGTTCATTTTCTCCATAGACAAAAACAAAAGTGTAGCAAAATGTCCTGTACCTTCACATAAACAGAGGAAGCTACTAAAGTAATTATGAAATAATAATGAATCTGATCTAATTCTTTAAATGTAGGATTCATCATGTAAATATTTCTTTCCCAACTGATGTGTGGACAATAGTTGTATGTCTGTTCCTTTGCTGTTATTTAATAGTCATGTCTAATAGTGTATTATCAGCCTGACAATTTTTCTAGCTAAAAATCCATTGAAGTCTTTATGAACTACATATATAGTTAAGTAAATCAAGTCAAGTCAAAGCTTTATCATGTGTACAGAGCACAGAACATTATGTACAATAAAATTCTTGCTTGAAATATTTTTTATAGACTAGGACACCACTTGTTGCAACAAATGACGACATGACAACGTTTAAATTTGTCGTGTCAGATTTAAATATTAATAACAGTAACCAACAGTGGGTACAGTTAACAATACAGTAAACAGAACTAACCATAATTAGAAAATAAACACACATACATACGCAAATAATGTATATGCATAGTATGGTATAGCAGCAGTATTTAAAAGTGGAGAGTTTGAGTTCTGGATTTTTTGATAGCAAAGTTGTTTATACTAGATAATGCAGTTACATAGTCAGTAAGCTTTAGAACTTCACACACACACACGCTCTCTCTTTCTCTTTCTCTCTTTCTGTAGGTTATGGCACATAAAGGGATTGTTATAAAAACAATCTTACATCATTTGGCTCTTCTGTTCATCAGAAACGGTTCATATAAACCATCTTTCCATTTACCACTTTAGACTGAGGATGGAGATGGACATTTGAAAGGGGACAGTATTGTTTGGAGGGATAATACAATGAGCAGTTTCAGTGATTTGCTTAGCATAGCTGTCAGTACTCTGGTATAAATTGCCCATGTCTCTCACTGGCTTTCAGCTGGGATCACAATTTCACAGCTGCTGTTAATGCTCTTTGCCATTTATTGGAGTGTCAGAATGTGCCATTGTGGTGGGTATTTATTGCTGTTAAAATGCCTCAGATGGTGAGGATGCGTCTCATTCTACCTGTCACTTCCACATAAGAGTGGCCGGCATAGTCCATATTTAACCATCATGCTGTCTCCACCTCATGCCCTCTCTCTCTTTTTCTTTCTGTTGATTGTAAGAGCCTGACCAAACACGACTGAAATCAATTCCTGCCTGTAATCAGTATTAGAGCAGAGAAAGTGAGAGAGTAATGGTGCTTAAGACTGGATGATTTTCAAGTCGACATGAAATTAAAAATTACCCTATTTGCATTGTTCATACATGTTACTGGTCATCATTCCAAAGGAGAAAAGGGTTTAAGTAAAAAATAAAAATGCTTAAAACTTTCTCTTCATTTGATGTCACGTAGGCTTTGCAGTAAAGAGGTAAATATTAAGCCATAAAGAGTAGTCCTTCACAATCAACTTTAAAACCTGACTTTGTTTTATCCTATGGTTTGATACAAACAGACTGAACATTACTACATTCTAATTGTTAAGCCAGTAAAGCACACATTCTGTGAAAATGAGAGAGAATTGCTGTCAGTTTTACATCTCTTTAAAGCAATTTTTTTATTCTTATTCTTCTTGTGAACACGAACAACAAAAAGATTACAAGCATGACTGAAAACTGAACTCGGGCTAACTTTGAGCTCAACTCTGTTAAACTTTTGCTCCTGTCCTGTATTTCTCAAAGCTTTTGCAGTAGAGGAATCAGAAGCCCAGGTCATTCTCGAGTCTATTTTAATTCTAATACAACAAAAGTAGGATAAAACCAGTGATTAGTTCTCTTGGGAATCCTAAACTCACCAACGCACACTTCTAAAAGCCTTTATGTCTAATCCAGGATGACATTTCAGATAACTTTTGTTCCTAATCTCACCCTTTTCTGCTAGCAACATTCTCCAAGGTTTACCCATCAGACCTGTATCCTTAAAATATCTATAGCTTTGAAGGATTGCCTAAAGATAATTCTATATCTAACAGCATGTTTTCTGACCCATATTGCCCATATTTAAAGAGGGTTTGCATTTTTAAAGCCATGTTGTGTGTTGCACACATGAATAGTAGGTAAATTTGAAAACTGTAATTGTTAGCCATCCATTGATTGATTCCCCAGAAATGTGTAAACTATCAAAACATTGATTTGTTGTTTGAACATCTCAAGCAGTCTGACACAGCAACACCCCAGCTAACAATTTTAGGTTGTAAGAACATTTCCATAATGTTTCCATTAAGTGACAGAAGTATTGAAATGTTGTTTTGAGTGTTTTAGGAATGTTTAAAACATCCACGTTTTGGACGTTGCATGAATGTTATTGCTTGGTTATTCAAGATATTATAAGTTATTCAGTTGTCTTTTTTATGTTCTGTAACATTTTTAAAAAAGTGTTCAGGAACCTGTTTGAAATGGTCATTATTTTCGCAAATCTATTTGGTGATGCTAATAGTGTCTGAATTCTAATTCACCTTTAAGTAAATTCTTTGTTAAATTTATAAAAGTATGTTTCTGGTTTAGTGTAAGCTTCTTCCCCTCTGTGTACTCATGTTATTTTACCTTGTATTATGTTCTCATTAGCAACACAAAATGGTCAGAGGAAGAGAAAAGAAAATTACCCGAGAGGTTATGGGTAGATAGAGCCAAGAAAATTACAATTTTAAATTAGCTTTGATATCCCTTGTCAAAAGCAACCTTTATTATCAGGTATTTGGCGGTGATGTTTCAACAAATAAGATCCTTGCTCATCCAGTTGATGTGAGCAGATTGAATTCTTCCTTTATTTGTTCATATTCAGTCACCATGAAGGTTTGTCCCTTTCCTCTAGTGGAGACACATTTTTATACAAAAGTGCTTTTAAAATATGTTACTGAAGTGCATTGCAAAAAATGACACAATGTTGAACACAATTCAAAATTTTAAATAACGTATTTGTATTTGAATGGGCCACACCCAACAATTTTTTAATTGGAATGACAGAAAAATGAATTGTACACAAGTACACAGCCAAGCAATAGATTAATTTCATTAGCACAACAAAACAACAACAAATATAGTAAGAACAGATGCTCTGTTAAAGAATTACATCTTGTAATCTGATTCATGCTGTTTGGCTCAATTTTGAAGACATTGGGGTTAATTGGAGCATTCTGGGAAATTAAGTGTTTTTCCACCATGGTCCACAAAATGGTTTATGAAATGTTTGAGATGTATTTCAATCAAATGCAAATTTAAAATGTGGCATTTCAGACATTTATTATTAACATGATTTACTGTTAACTTTCTGAAAATACTCTGTTTTTTGTATAACTACATGCACTTATTTATATGCTTATGGATTATTTATACAAATTAAATAAATTAATAAGAACATCTAAAGTTGGATGGATTTCAAGTTGTTCATGGATTTCTTATAATTAGCAATTTCGCATTCTAAATTCAAGATTTGAATTGAAATTTAAAAATCAATCTCAGTTCAGTTCAACATTCCAGCAAAAAAGCGTGAAAGCTCAAGATGAAGCTTGACTCACACCTGAGACCTATTGCACCTCATCACTGATGCCATAAATTTCCGTCAGTGCATTGGAAGAGGTCTTCAAGTGTCATGATAAGGTCCAGGTTTCTACCTCTGAAAACCTCTGTGCATATGCTTTTCTCATTTTTGCACTCTTCCTCCTTCACCTCCTTCATCCTTATTTTTATTATTAAATAATGTCTCTCTAGGGCTCTTCACAACCACTTCACTGTGTTTCTATTCATTCCATGGCACATAATTGCGTTACTTTGATTGCAGCTTACTTTCAACCTCAGTGCACAGCATTTAATAAACAGTAGTGACGAGAATGCTCATAGGTTGTGTGGAAGTTTAACATCAGCTATTCGCTCATTTAGTTTCATGTTACTGTAATTGTATTGTTTAATACCATGAAGCTGATGTGAACTATTATCGCTATGGCAACAAGGCAAATGCTTTGTGTGTACCGCGTAGGTAATATTAGATATGATTGTCATTTTTCATATTTAACTGTACTAACATGCTGTATATTGCATATATTAAAGGATGGTTGGGATTTTTTGTCTAATTTTGTATCTCACACTTCTCTTCACTTGTGTCTCATTTTCTCTTACTGCATTATTCATAAAGATATTACTGCCATAAAAGATGGTTTTTATAAGCTGTCGAAAATCCAACAGGAAGGGAGAGCTCTGAGGGGTGACACTGTTGCGCCTGTCAAAACGTAAGCCAGCCGAACGTTGAGAAAAGATTAATTGTCTCTCTTCCCTCCTGCTCAAAAGACTTCTCAATCTGATTATATGAAACAACATCAATGGAGTCACAAAAACAAAAGCATAACTGTCTCAGCAACCAGTTTCTGTGATGAGAATCAATGCAAAGATCCAGTAGAAATAAAGACCCATTTAGTCTTCCCTCACACTGCCTGAATTCATTCCCATTCAGAGGTGCCTTTAAGCAGAAGTCTAACTGCATTTTAATGCAGTATTTATGACTGGCCCATTTAGGCCTCACAGAGTCCAAAGTGTCCTTATTAGCCGCTCATTAACACAAGGACAAGGAGCAGAGATGTTAATAAATTCTTAATTCAATTACATTTTTCCCTCTAGTGGAAGTGAGAAATGGGGAGGTTTGGTTCTAAAGTGATTAAAATTATTTTAATGACCATAATTCAGTAGCGTTTCACTTTGTTGTTATTTAATATAGCATATTAGGAAAATTTGGCTTTGCAATAAATAAATAATTATAATAATTATAACAAAAAATTTGGATGGGGACAATAAATTATATTTTATTCAGTGTCAAACTTGTACCTGAAGATAGCCTGAAGGGGGCTTTTAATCAGACATTACAAACAGCAAACTTTCTGTGTCTCAGGGGAATACAATTGTTTGGATATGGTGTACCACTGGCATGTTTTAGTAATGACAGACTGCTGTCAGAGCTGACTTAACTCAACAGTGTAAAGATGCCTTTAGATTTTCATGGTAAATCTTTAATTATTGATTTTAATTTATTAGTCATTGTAAACAATTGTAACTATAATAATATAATA
This sequence comes from Chromobotia macracanthus, assembly GCA_036877525.1. Taxonomy (NCBI): domain Eukaryota; kingdom Metazoa; phylum Chordata; class Actinopteri; order Cypriniformes; family Botiidae; genus Chromobotia; species Chromobotia macracanthus. Next base: position 5,558,652 of record JAZGTH010000002.1, read on the forward strand.
ATTATAACTGTCTTGATTCCATTATGAGAATTTTCTCAATACTGATTTTCTCAACATTTTTTTGTCATTCTTATGGTCAAGTCTAGTATGTGGGCTTTTGTCATTTGTTAATAAAATACTGCAGACCCTTATCCACCTCTCTAAAACTCTCTCATCACTGACAGATTCTCTTGTTAGATGTCAGTGTTGTTATTATGCATAAACAATCTTGATTCAATATTTAAATGTATTCTCCTTTTGAACAATTGTTTATTTTTTAAATTTGCTTGTTAATGTCTCTCTGGTCTCCCTGTAGCTTTTATATCTGCATTTTATAAACCTGCAATTTAGTGATAATGCCTGAAGGACATGAAATACAAACATGGATGTGATTACTCCAATACTTTCTGGCTGTAAGTGTGACTGCACCATGTTCACATTTGAAATCTTGCCGGTTGCCTACAGTTGGGTTTTAATGAAAGTGTCCACTGATGTTTCTCAGCGAGACAGATGTTAAAAACTGGAGCCCACCTAATCTCTTTCTGCTGTAATCACACAGGTCTGGCATATTTATTGAGGAAATACAGTCCTGTCCTCATGACTTTGTGCTATATTGTTATGGGAGAGATTAAACCCTAGAATGCAGCTACTGTTTTATTGGTTCTCGCGATCAAGCTTTTACGTGACTGTATCAAGTTAATGTGATTGTGTGAAGAAGAGAGAGAGATGACATGCATGACACAGCCTGTCTCTTGATCTAATGGGGGATGTCAGGTATTTACCTATGTAAACAGTTAAGTTGGGTGGAGCAGAGAATGGTGGTGTGGGTGTGGGGAGGTTACAACACAAAATGGCAGGTTGGCGTTTACACTAGATTAATGAGCTAGAGGAATGATGTTCCTTATCGGTGCACTGCACATGTTGCTGAATTACTGCAATGGAAGTCTCTCTCTCTCTGACTCTCTTTCCCTCTCTTTTCATTTTCTCTGTTACTGTATGCATCAGTACATTTGCATCCATCCTGCCCATTTCTGTTTTTATTTTTTGCGCTTACTATAACAAGGCCTGCAGAATGGACCAATGGGAATCAACTTAAAAAGTGCTTGTTAGGCAGTACTGTACTGATATTTCTCAAACATTCTGGTTAGGGGTTTGATCTAAACCTTAAGCATTACCTTCTTGCAGTTATTTCTGCCCAGTCCGCTTAACAGAATCAAGTTAAATTTGTTTTGTAGATAATTTAAGCCTTTGGTGTGAAATCCGTTGTTGATTTTGAAGGAATTTAAGATTAAAGTTTGAAAATTATCCCATTGACTTGCATTGATAGATTGTTTATCATTCAAAATCAAATCGCTACTGAAAACATTTGCATGCTGAAATGTGATTGGTCTTATTTACTACATCAATTTGTATACTGCATTGTGATTGGACTTGTCTTCCCTGCATGTATTCAGCCATTTATAGATGATTTTACACTGCATAGTAATGACATGTTGATGTCATCCGCGGTGTAAAAAAAGGTGGCTCTGATGTGGCATCTTATTTATGCCAAACCAAAAACACTGTTCGCTTGCTGCCTTGCAACCACTGGTATTTCCTGCACAAAAGTTTATCTTGCACCTGTAGAGCTTGTTTCAATTTTCAGGACCTGATTTCTCTGGTGTAAATAAGTGCTTATAATAGAAAAAGAAACTAAATCTGTAAAGTGTAACCCGGTGAAGAAGAATCTGACTCCTCTGGTCATTGTGACAGTGAGAACTGGGCAGGAGAACGTGAAATAGACCTGGTGCTCTGCATTGTTTAATTCTCTGCTCCACTGAGGACGTACTGGACATTTGAAGGATGAACACTCACTGCAGTGAAACAATAACACATGATCTCTTCTCTCTTTTCCTTCAGCTGTGGATATATGTCCACTCCTGTGTCTTACACTGCTGGCTTCCCTGCTCATATGATTATTGATAAAGCAATCACTTTCAAAAGACTAACAATGGCAGTCAGAATCTTTTTTATTTAATGTTGTGATTGGATTTGTAAGACCTATGCAGCCTTTGAAGATTTATCAAGCAGAGCACATGGCAGATATAAGAGATTCCCTTTCAAGAGCCAGAGATTGTAGCGTTGTTTGTATGATATTGTACTTACTAGAAATAATCATGGAGAGAATATGATTCATAGAACCGCTTTTAAATGTGAAAAGGTTTCAAACTGCCATTTTGGTTATCAGGTATGACTGTCAGTCTAAGGCAAGAGCAGGTAAGAGTTTAACATTCAGTTTTCTCAACATCTAGCTTAGTCCAGTCAGATTGGTCAATTAATTATGTCTGTTTTAGACAGAGGAAGACAGGTTTTTAAGGCCTTGATTAAATGTCAACAGTGATTACTTCCAAGCTGATGTGTCTTTCCCTGTCACAAGCAAACATCTGATGTCGATGTGAACATCAGTGGTCTGCTTTGAAGTTTTGTCTCTTTATTTTGGTCTGGATTGTGTTAGAACTGATCCACTCTTCCTTAAGAAGTTGTTTGTGTCAAATTCGCTATAGCATTTGGTTTCAAGGTACTCTCAAAAATTTAATTTGTTCTGTATGTGGTCGTGATATGTAATTTACTAAATCATGATTGTAAACAAGGGCATTACAGGCCAGTTAAGATTGCGTAAATGACAAATTTTAGTTTAAAGCCAACGATGTGTAGAAGGTGCGAATCAAATGGATTGATTGGCACATTTTGACATGTGAATGGATGATTTCTGACACATTGTTTTACAAATAAAATGTATACATTATACAATAATCACAGTAATCTACAATAAGCATAAAACTTATTTGTCAAAGATACACAGAGGAAGTGGTTAGTTTAAAAGACTGTAGATTGTAATTTAAAAAGGCAGCAGCTGAAATCATTTACACATTTGGCAGACATTGTTATCCAAAGCGACTTACCGTACATTCAAGTCATACATTTTATCATTACATGTGTTTGCTGGGAATCAAACCCACAACCATTGCTAATGCAATGCTCTACCAACTGAGCTACAGGAACACAACACAAGAAATCAATTGAAGGTTTTCCATTTTTTTATACAGTTTAACAGTCATTTACAGTCATTGACTTCACATGTGTAAATGTAGCTCTGAATATTTAAAAATAAAATTCATGTTACATACACACAACTCACACACACCAACAAAATTGTGCCGACTGAACATGCATCATTTTGATCAAGGTGACATGACATTCCTGGCACTCCTAGCTGCTCGTTTGGAGTGTTTGTGGGAGATGAAAAGAGTCAGAGCTGTTTGAAGCAGATTTTCTCCTTCTGCAGCTGTCGTTATCTCTGCCGTTCAGCATTCTCTGCAGTTAAGCAAAAGGAGGGGGGTCTGATCTGTAATTGTTTCCTACTCCTTGAACTTTTCCCCTCAGTTTCTTGCACTGAGATCCAGCCTTTAAAAGGTGTCATCTTAATACATTATTATAAAAAAGAGAAGACTTGATTCATTCTTCAGAAACACTAAGTGGTACGACAACAATATGTAAAAAACAGAAAAAATTAACAGTCAAATTTTTTTGAGGTACATTTTAATTTAGTGCAAAAACTTGCCATGTATTATATTTCCATGACTATATTCAGCCTCTCTTTACACTGTCTTTTTTTGGTGCCTGTAGCTTTAAAATAATGTTTAGTGTGTGAAATGCTGACCACTGAGCTCCTGTGCTCCTACACCACACCCTTTAACCACAATAACTCACTGTGATAAGAGTAAATAGATTTTCTGGCGCTAGCACTTTAATAGAACCAGCTCTCAGTTTTCAGTATTTTACAGCAGTTAATACCTTTAAATATCTGATATAATCTGATCTAATTTGTTTTACTAATCCTAATTGTTAGAACTCTGTGGTAATACTCTCTGATCCCTCTGTTCTGTCGCTGCAATGGATGGATGAATGGATGACGGATGATAGATGGCTTGATAGATAAATGAGGGCACTGGGAAATACAGTATTGATTGCACAGTTTGTCCAAGGTTAAAGTGTTTTGAAGGGATGCATCTACTTCCTTTGTGGAAAGGGTCTAATGTTTCTTGAGCTGTTCTCCATTAAGGCCCCATTAGGTGAGTATAGTAGGAGATGGCCATACTGTAACCTTTATGTGTGAATGATTTCTGCGCTGAGTGTTTGTGTGTGATGGATGTGTGTTGAGGGGTGTGAAACTGCAGATGATGGTGTGTCACCTAGCCTTGGGTGGGTTTTATAAGTTGTTATATAAGTTCCAGCTCCGAAACCTTGCCCGCCAGTATTAAAAGGCCTCAACTGATTATGCCGATAAACATTTTACCCTAAAAAGCACTATATGTGAATTTGAGGACTTTATGAGAGTTTCCATGAAAAATGGTCTCAACTCATAAGAGCATCAAGTTTTCTCCCTCGTTCTTCTTGTTGGGGGCTCAGATTGAGAAACAGCTATGCTATATAAAGACATTCATTCACCTTCAGTCTGAGTCCTTCATGCAGTCGACTCTCTGCTTTCCATTGCTGGTATCCATCACCTCTGACAGATACAAACCAGCTTTTTCCTTTGAAAGACACTTAATGCTCTGATCTCCAACAAATGTGGAATCAAGAAGGTCGTATCAAGGTCAAGTGCACTATAAGGGTCTAAAAGAACATATCACTTTTTAAAAGGTTTTCTTTATTTGTTTCTGGGGCAAGATGATAAATGTTTATTAAAAATGGAAGGTCCTTGCATGTTACACCTCTAATGTTATGAATTAATAATGGTCCCATAATTAGCCACCCGGCAGTATCTCAGCCCTTTTCCTCAGGTGTATAGCAGCTAGTGTGGAGTTGGTAAACAAAGCCTTCTGCTGAAAATGTAATGCACCTCAAAGAAACTTTCACTCCTATTCACATTTTTTTAAATGAAATAAATAGTGTTAAGGATGTTTTGTCATCATATACTCTGCAGTTATATGCATCTTGTCTGTCAGTTGTAGCCCCCAGTTTGTTAATTATTTCTAATGACTTGTAACATTTGTTACAAGTTAGTTTTCTGCACCAAGTGCTTGGCTTCTAGCTCTTACTCTGGTGTTGAAAACCAATTATCAGAAGCTGAATTCATTACTCTGCCATAGACTTTTAGATTGGCTTTTTTGGCAAATATATCTGTCTGGTAGCACCAAAAAGACAACTGATATACAACATGGAGAAAATGTTTTTGGACTAGGATCAGTAAACCTCTTCTTATTTTCCAGACAAATTATTCTCACTTAGGTACTTTATATACATTTCCTGTCTAGAAAAATACACCAGAAAAACAAAGGTGATACCTCTCCATCTGCCCGTTTAGGGTAGGTTTAAAATTCTAAACATTTCTAACAGATTCTTGTTTAATCTGTGATGTCTGTGAAAATGGTTGTAAAATGGTCTGTTCCTGACAGCTCCTGCATTGTACAGAAGTTGTCATCCCTAGATACCCCCTGACTGTACTGCAGAGCTGAAAGATCATTGAAAATCCTCTCAGAAACAAATTTCTGTGCTTTCTGATAAGCAATGACATGTATTCTTGTCAAATGCCATATGCTGGCTGTCTTTCTCTCTCATCAACATGCTGTCATATGAATGATTAGATATAATAGATGATTTCAGTTGGCGTCTGCCATGGTTTAATATGAACAATCACTGATAATCACCAAAAATGTTCTTTAGGATTTGTTGCAACAGATGTCATTTTAGTACAATCTTTATATTAAGCTGTGGGTAGTCAGTACATTTTTATAATCATAACTCCTAATTTTCTTTCAAAAACAGACCATTTGTGCTGAATTTGCCAGTTGTGATTTCACTCTCCTACATTTCAAATGCACTTAAATTGTATAAGTTATATAAGTAGGATTTTTACACTAATTATAATGTTGTGGGATCTTGTAGTATTTTTAGTAGTCTTAGGAATTGGACAAGTTTTACTCTTTCCAGCTTTTTTGTGTCACAGGAAATCACATTATCCAATCTAACCTCATATCAACATGGGTTTCTTGCATTATTAGGTTTGTATGATTAGGCTGTGATAGCCATCAGCATTGTGTTGTACATGTAAACTGACGCACTGGACTGTAGGTGAAACAGGCACAGAGCTACTGTTGAGCAACCTGTATAATTTGAAACAGGTCCCACAGTTCTGGCCACTGCTTAGGCCTGCAGGCATGTGCATGCACCAGCATAAATCATTACTGCTGCTGGAGACTGAGCCAGATGTGCTGGGTTACAGCATGACGCAACTGCTTGACAACTGCTCTGTGAAGAAGATAAAGCTGTTGATTTAAACCAGAAGATGTTTGATCAGGGAAAACTGAGCCCTCAGTCTTGTGAAGTCCTGGCCCATTGTGATCTTTCTGGCTTTTCATCTTGCCTTCCAGAAGACTAGTTTGAGCTGTTTGAGGTTAAGTGAGGCCATGATAAAACTACAAAATTCATCTTGTAAAGTGAGCTAAATGTGAATATTCTTTATTTGTTTTGTATATGTTCATTTTTAATCATTTGCCACCATACAGAGGCAAATTCCAACATCATGTCAGCAAGTTTTGCACTGACAGGCATCATTCACATTGTCTTTTTGAAGCTGTACATGTCAAGATTGTTAATACAATTCAGAGATTTGCAACACAAACATGAGATTGCTGGAATGTGAGATTCCATTTAAATAGAACCAGGTTTTGGTTAATGCTTAAATATACAGTACTGTGCAAAAGCCTTAGGCCCATTAGTATTTTCACACCCAAAAAATGGTTTTAATTAAGTTATTTATATCTTTTGTTTAAAGCTACAGTGCTATGAAAAGTTTTAGCCACTTGTTTAAAAATTCTGTAAAGTGGGGACGCTTTAAAAAATAATGTCATAAATAGATTTTATTTATCCATTTATCAAACTTCTAATAACTAAATCAGATAAATATTTTGTGTGAACACCCTTTGGTTAAAACCTCTTTTGACCTTGGTAAACATGCACATAGCTTTTCAGGTAGCTTTGCAGGCAGGTTTCTTCATGTGTCTTGGAGACGCTGTCACAGTTCTTCTGGATTTAGTCGGTCGCAGTTTTTTCTGTTGGTTCATAATGTAATCACAGACAGACTCTGTGAGATTGTGAGATCAGATCTCTCTGTGGAGCACTGACTGTTGTCAGTCTCCTTGTGCATACAAAAATCTTACTGGATTATTACAATTAATGGCAAAACGAATGTTTGGAAATGTATTCTTATAATTCCTACTGACACTACAACAAGAGATATAAATAATTGCTTAAAACCATTTTTGGGTAAGAAAATACTAATGTGCCTAAGGTTTTTGCACAGTACTGTACATGCACACACACAAACACAGCTGCCCAAACACAAAAATAAACACACTCTCCTACAGAAACCTTTTCTAAAGCTGCTCCCCACTAGCATATTTGAAGGAGGGGTTACAGCTAGCACATCAATCATAAAACTCAATGCACAGCTAGTGGTGCCTCAGTGGAATCAGACATCTCCTCACATCTTCCACACACAAACACATACACAGACTGAGATGCTTTGAGGTCACAGGCAACAAAAAGTTCCAAATGTTTTAATAAGACCACTTGTACTTGATAGAACTTAAATTAAAGAAATTAAATTAAAAAATAAAACAGTAAAGCATACATAGTACACAGTCACCAGACACAAACCTCATGTTTCATTGTATCCCATTCAAATCTCCATCAAATCCATCATGCATTGCTCCGATAACAGTTTTCAGCATTCAGCTTTAATAGAACACTTTATTATAGTCACGTAACAAAATGCATGTTTTATACAGACTCCTTGTCAGATCCAAATTTGCTTTTTTAAGATTCCTGGTCGCCCACCATTATATGCTGATGTGCCGATCTAAATGTGTTCTAGTGTCCCTTTGTAGGTTTTTTTTTGTTTGTATATTTCTCTTTGTAAACATACTCTAAACAGACATTTTCGATGCAAATCTATAATTATAATAAACAGAGTCCACTAGCCAAGGCAAAATATGTTCCTAATCTGAGATCACAATAATGCGTTTCTACGTATGTCATTCTCTGCGGTCTGGTAGCAACAATCACTGACGCACATTTTATTGATGGCCGTCTGGTGAAGAGCAATGGGTCAGAACAGCCATGCATTTAAACTGAAGTCATTAATCTACTTGTGTGATGAAAAGGAATGCTGCACAGTTTGTCATCAGAACCCTTCAATGAATTCTAAATGGATTCTATATAGTCCACCTAAGCAGGGGCATAACAATGAGTTTAGCATTAATGCAGACTGTTGTTTGTAATCGCTCCTAATGCATAAGTGAAGTCACTACTGCAGTCAATGTGAACAGTTGCAACCAGTCTGGAGTCACTTTATTATTTATTTCTGTGAAATACTATTTGAGATTACAAACCATGCAGGGCTGTAAAACTCAAGCACCCTGGAATCAAGACTAGATTAATATTTATTATTACAGGTCAGTATCCGACACACTCTGGCCTCATTATAAATCAGGACACACCTCAAAAGCTTTTTTGGATTTAAATGAGAGTAACCCAAACAGGTGTTTCTGTCAATGCTATACTTCTGCTGACACAGTTGCCTTGCCAACAAAATAAGGTAGTTTACCTGTCACAAACAAATTCCACCCTTTCAAGTTCACTTTATCAAGTTTTATGCATTTTTTTTATTTATTTTGAACTTTGAAAGCATTTTGTCCAGTTTGGTTCTGAAAGTTGAGAGCTTTGCTTTTCCTCCATTTCTATGACAAATTGCGGAACGCTGCCAGTTTTCCAAACCATGTGCATGCGTACGATAACAGACACTTAAAAAAAACATTCTATTTTATCCCCAGACTTGGGTTTTGAAGTTTCTGCACATCTGCTACACCTTTTTCTGTCTTATTTGAATTGAATTTCATTGCATGAACAAAGAAGTACCGTGTCAGCACTCCTAATTATGTGGATTTTTGAACGAGATTTCATGCTCTAGCGATTGCACATGCTATCAGCCACTGTACGCAGTTTGTTAATACACAAAGTATGGTACATTTGTGAGCTTATTTTGTCTTCTTTCTAATTTGTTTGATCAAATTCTGAAGTAACAGTTTCTAGTGAAAATTAGTCGGGTAAAATTACTGCACATTGACTAGCTGATGGACTTATTCTACAGCGCCGCTCTGTACATTTGTGATTAATTAGAAGAGTAATTAAAGTTTAAATTGAACCCCTGAGGGAACTGTGTTCCCAGGCTCCATTGTCACTTCATTCCCATGTCTGAATCACCAGAAAGGTTATCCTGCCGTTTAATCCCTGTGATCCCATTTGGGAAATGGTCTAGGAACCTGGTGAGAGTCTTTGAATTCAGCTTAGACAGAACATACCTAATTACATGCTTATGAGAGTAGGGATTTGCCATTTCATAATTGTAGAGTTCAACAAGAAATAAGAGACAATATGAGACAGACTTACCATGGTGGTATGCGAGTATGCTAATTGTCTTATAATTGGGATCTATTGCAGGCCTTGTGTATAATGTTTCTGACTAGAATTAAAAATGGAAAATGTTTCCTTTGATCTGAACAAATAATACAACTTATGCAAAGCATTTGTAATTACAATAGTTCTTAGTGTGCTGTTTAAAACCACATCAATTTTCATCACTGTTTTAATTATGATCTGTGTCTTTTCCTAAAATCAATTGTCATATTCTTTTATTTATGTTTTTAAACAGCATCTCTTAGATGTTTAAAGGGAATCGTGATGGAGAGAATTTCATTAGCACGGTCCTTTATCCTGTCAACCTTTTCATGCTTATTTGATGTTGACCTTTTCTGGCATATTACACGAAATGATTTGCAATCATTAAAGGAAGTTCTTTATGTAACATTTCTGGTCCTTCTCAGTTAAAAGATGGGGAAGGAGAAATGAGTAAAAGAAACAGGCTTGTCCTTTGTATTGGCTCCTTTTCTTTGAAAAAATGTAGCTGTATGAAAACATTCTCCTCAGAGCGTATAAGTTGCCTTAGGCTGATGGACCTTACCTTTAATTCACTGGCATTTGAGGAGAACTTTGAGGTACATTTATTCAGATGAGATTTTTCTTTTTATCTAGAGGCAATCTTCGTGTTCCTTTTTCTCTTTTCATCTTCCTTTATACCCTGCTCTTTGAAAATGCCTATATATTGAGGAAATAGGAAAATTAGTTGGGAATTTAAGGGTAATGCAAATTTTGAAAGGAGGATTTAAAAAATAAATAAGGTTGTGGGTTCGAATCCCAGGGATTGAGTAAGCCGTTGTCAAAAAAGTGCTTCCTAAGACTTCTAATTATGCATGAGGTTTCTGATTGTGTCGTTGTTAAGAAAGTGTAAAAGTTCTGTAATTGGTATTGCCATCAGTGTAATCAATAAGAAGTGCTGAGGGAGGATTACCACTTTAATGTGCATAGAAAGAGTGTGAAGACCACAGCAATTTATCAGCAATTAATGACCTGGATGAAAACAAGTCTTCTCTCTCAACACATTCACCCTGCATCTTTTCACTCCTATTAAGAGCAATCAGACACTTCTTCATCCTACAGTATTACTTACAGTAATCATAACATGCACAGCATATATCAATAAATCATGTGTGTGGGCTCCTTCAGACCACCATCAGGGCTGCAGTTTCTGAAAGGGAGGAACTGTTAGCTCCTTTTAATACAAACCTCTAATAAACAAGCAATTATCTAGCCAAACATATTGTTTGCCAACATGATGTTCTTTATACCCACAATGGTCAAATCATTTGCATATACATTTGTTGGTGTATTTTGGGTTTTGTCAGAATCAACATGAATCTGCCCTCGAAAATGCATTAACGTTCATAATTTGTCAGACACAGACTGGCACTCTTTATCTCAAGGAGAGAGACATTCAGAATTGAAATCGAAGTGTTCTGTCTGGTCTGCCACCTGTGCAGAGTTGTTGCCAAGATGCTATCTATTTCCTAGGAAACAGGCCAGAATAGTGAAACACTGGGTAGCAGCCACCAGGTTAGACCAGAGAGGTATGTAGTTCCTGAAACTCATTCTTAAAAGGCCGTTGACAGGTTAGGCGGAAGAATACGCAAAGACCTGGAGAATTATTGAAGCACTCATAGGTGGTTTTGCTGGTCTTGCCGCCGAATGAGCCTTTTTTTGAAAAACACAGAATTATACATACTGCACAGTAAAGACACACTGTGTGCTTTTACTCACAAACCAAAGTGCCATGGTCTCTGCAACAGTGTTGATAATCACAAAAACTTCAATTTGCTATTGGTTTTAGCTACATTACTATGGGAAAATAAGAGAAGGTAAAATATGTACACATACAGTATGCACACAGAAAATGCAGAATGAATGCAGCTTGTTACAGTATAAAACTGCACTATATACTGATTGCACATGTTTAGTAAGTGCAACTTAGTGTAATACAAAGTCATTTAAGTGCACTCCAGTATAACAGCAGGCAGCAAATAAACCAAGATCATAGCTAGCACCTCAACATTTATCATCAAGCCCCAGGAAGCAATTATGGTGGCATAGATTGGCCTGACAGCAGGATTCCATAAAATGTTCAGCCTTTGGAGGTGATTATGCTGTGAAAGTGGTTGAGGAACACTGGTGCCAGTGCACTAAGAGATAGACTCAAATTTACTGTTGGAGAACAGCATCGTGGCAAACAAAGGTTTTTAAACTACCAAGATCCCTTTGTCCTCATCACCAGCCTCTCAGGTGATTAGAGGAACTAGAAAGCAGTTTGTGAATTCAGTACATGATAGCAACATGTTAAACACAAGGGCACATTGCTGTGTTCTGTAGAATGGCACTCAAGGTTGGGCATCTAAAGTAGTGATTGTTGGCAGTATAATATAAGGGTTTTTATTATAACCAGTTAATTTATAATGTTATTTGTTATATACGTTTATTCAGGCTGTTTTGGAGCAAATCCAAACAGATTTTATTTTTGTGCTTTCATTGGCATAAGAAAGCAAAGCGATCTCGGCTCCATCTTGTTTTGTTTGATTGTGACGTATAATTGACTGTAACACTTTCAGTTCGGAAGTGGGGAATTTCAGCTCAAATGTTCCAGCCAGCAGCTTCATCTTGCCTGCAGTATAAGGCTGAGTATTAACCTTGCTCACAGTTCTGATCTGTTGTCTATTTTGTGCTATTAGAAATAATTAGTGCTATGGGAGTGATTAGGGTTATGGAAACCTTCAGCGATTTGTATGACAGTGAGATTTTATAAGCCTCTTAGCCAAAACATGCTGGAGTTTGTGATTCAGTGACAGTTTTATTTCTATGTTTATTTGTATGAGAAAACATAGATTTGGAAAAAATAAAGAACCAAATACAAAAGAATTGTATTTATTTATAGGACAATTACAGTTTATTTTTTAAAAAAAGGAATAAAAAGTGCATTACTTAAATGTTTATATCAACATACAAATGGCCTGATTCTCAAGTCATTCTCTGCTGTTATCTCTTCATTTGTTTCCCTTGGGTGTGAATGTGACAGTCTGATTGGTTGGATGTGTGCGGTTTCCTGACACTCTCTTACATCAGTTGTTCCATTGTTATTGCAGAGCCCTCAAACAGCAAGACTCCTCAAATACTTAAACATGACAGTTCTTAGATTTGGGTCTCAAACACATTTAAATAGGGCACATTGCTTTTGTGAAATCACAAGAAATCTGTCCTTTAAAGCAAAATCATGAACAGAATGCATTAGAATCTGAATTAAAAACATTGACACCCTAATTACTAGATTACTGTTGTCTGTGACAATCAACCCATTTGTGTAAAACATAGCTTTATTTTGGAGACCACTCAACAATCTAAATGCTACATCTTAATTTCTATAGAAAACTTGTCTCAAACAATCAGAAAGTTTGCTATAAATCTGTGAATTTATTTTCATTCCCAAATAGTTTGAAATCTATTAGACCCAACAAATTCCTTCTTGTTATCACCCAAGATGTTTTTATCTTTTTTTATAGTATCGTTCTGATATATTTCAAGTCTTTTGTGCTCCTATCTACTGCACAAACCTAGCACAGGTAATATATTCCACCTTCTATTCTGTCTGTCTGGTTTATAAGAGTAGAAATAAAGACCCTGTGTCACAAGGGGCGAATGTTGTGTCATATTTGACTGTTTTTTGTCTGTATTGTGCTGTCACCTGTAAATAGGTTGACAGGAGTGTTTTTTATCATCGTGTTTCCTTCCTCCTGTCAATCACTTTTCAGAGCCATTGATGATTGTGTCTTTATATTGCACAAGCAAGACTCGTTTATAATGAATGAGTTTATAATTACATTATAATTATAATTACAGTATTTTCTTCTTTCTCACCCATTCAAATTTTGTTTCTGATTTCTCATTTATTACATCAGTTACCACAACAGATTTTTTAAAAAGCACAGATGATACTATAGTACTGATATGTACCATGATATTAAATGATTATCATATTCATTATATTATATTCATTAATGATTATCATATTCATATACCATTATATTTACACTGTACTTAAAGGTTTTTCAAAGAATACTATGGCACACATAATGGTGATTGTCATTTAAATAATAATTAAGTAGCTTGATTATTATAGGTTGACAAAGGTGATGGTACATGTTCACAGTGCATAGTATTGTATTACCATGGTGTTTTTTTTTTTGAAAGAGAACATGAATTTTTCAAATGATGCAAAAACATTGCAGATTTTTTTAAATATAGTTTATGTAATATTTGAGGAGTGAAAGGATGTTCCCCATCATTTTGTGACTTTAAAGAAACATAGTTATTTTGGTTTTAATCATCGCTCAGTCCCTGTTCTGAATCCACCAAACACTCTCATAACTCTGCCGCTTTTCAAGCAGCTGATAAGAAAAGCTCCAGACGCTGTACTGTATTTTACTGCAGAAATCATTTACCTTAAATGTACTCATATGGAAAAGCTGAGTCACCTAACATCTTCAGAGCAGAACTTTTATGAGAATTAAAGTTTTGCTAGGAAGTATTTTGCTTCTTTCAGCCTTCAGCAATAGCCATTAAATAATGACCAACAGCTTTCAATATTAACCAACTTTTTGCAGAGTAAAAAATGATGTTAATGTTAATAATGTTTCTTTAATTCTTGCATTTACTATTGCCTTCTTTCTCGTGTTCTCTTTCATTTATTTTATTTTTTATAGTGATTATATACACATGTATGCATGCATAGTTACGCCCAGACATTTGGCTTTGACCTGTTGGATATTTATTGCACTGCAAAATCGTTCATTGTGTAGGTCTTAAGAAGAGTTGAATAAGAAGAGTTGAATAATCCATATAACTTCAAAGGAAAGTAGGTCAAGGACCAGAGGAACCTTGAACATAGAAGGAAAAACAATGAACCTTTACAATTTACACCAGTTTTTTAAACAGATCTGTGATTGATTAACCAACAGTCTTGCATAATACTGACATCCAATTATATAAATGCTGTTAATATACACTTTCAAATTCTGTAGGTTTGGAAGAAACACTAACTGCTATGATTTGCAGCCCATTAACAGATAATATCCACAGTGTCTCAGCAGTACCTAACAATAGTTAATGATTTTAATTTGCATCATTATTGGTGCTACATGTGACCTTAGATAATGTACAAAGGCAGGAAGTAACGTTAGTTTAAATTTGGCTTTTAGTGCTGCCATACCCCAGAGCTGTTCCTCGCATGCTGAGCATGTAGAAAAATCCCCACAGGTCTTCACTCCAAGCATGGGGGGCAGATTTGGGTACGGCATACCTCTAACCCGGAGTTAATGAGCACCCTCCGGGCTTTTCCCTTCATCGTTCTGAGGTGGTTTCTTTGAGAAACACAGAGGAACGGCTCCATCTCACCCACCAGGAGGAAGCATCGAAGCGTAACACAGGGTTTATATTCTTGCATGGTTCATGAGGTCATTACTGTGCAGAGCCTGTTGATGTGGTTGTTGAGAATGCAAACATATGCTTGTTAGTATAGCAAAAAGTATACAATAGTGAAAGCACTTGATATCAGAAAAAAACAAAGAATTTTTGAAAACGGATAAAAGGGAGAAAAAGGCTGTAAGAAAGAACATGTTTATCATTCGTGATCTCATGGGAAAAGTAAAACTATTTTAATATGTGGTTCATTTGATTTTTTTTTAAACAAGCATGAAGGTCCACCCCTAACCTTACCATTACTAGGGCGAAAGCAGAACACACAAAAGTGTACAAATGATATCATACGAAACAGCCATCATATTGCTAAAACGTAAAATAGTTACGAAATGCCATGAGACTGTTGTTTAAATTTGGTTAATACTGACACTGCATGACTTTTCAGTGTTTCATTTGTCTCAGATGTTGAAGTGGATTAGTTCAGGCAATTACTCCTGGTAGGCAGCACCCCAGTTTTGCTCATTAATTTAGCCTAATTGTCTAAACATATTTAATGGAGGGATGGGGAAGTGAAAAAGTCACTGACTGGAGATCAAATGGGTCACATTAATTGGTCTTTCCTTTGCCTCCTGTTGCATTGAAGAGCTAAAGAATCATACGCGGAGGTCCTTCTAAAAAACTTCATTACACCGAATGGACAAGATTTTTTACTGCTGTGCCTCTGTAAGATACAAGAACATGAGGAAATCAAAGAAAAATAAATGCCATTAGATTTTCCTTCTCTTTGAGCAAAAGGAGTAATGGGAAGTTTTATCTTTACCCTTATAAATTATTCATTTTATCACCAAAGCTGACTTCCCATACAGTACCAAAGCAACCTTAAATATGCCTTCATAACACATTTCTTTCCTCCAATAAATATTTATGTAAATTTATGTAAATTGATGTTTTCTTTTTTTGCTGTGGTTTCCTTATCAAAATAATTAAAAATAATTATCAAAATAATCTCTTCTTTTATAAATGACATGGAACAAAATACAGACTGAACATCCATATCTTCTTTATTAATGGAGCATATATATCATATGCCATGTACTAATGATGTATTTGTTGTTGTTTCATGACAAGAGTTTGATATGCATCTGAATGAATTTGAATATCATGAAGTATATCATCTGTGATTATCTTTCCCATATCCAATGTAACTGAAATGAAATAAATAATTGAATTAATTACATGGTATGCTAATTAAATTAATAGCATTTTAATATTTATTGAGAAAAGCCCCAAAATAAAGATATTTAAGACATTGCATTGCTAAGAAGGGGTGTAATGATAGTCTAAACCGAACCCAAGAACCATGATGCACCACCTACAATATGTACCGCAGTACTCTCATGGCGCACCAAACAAATGTAGTATGTAATCAATTTAAGCAGTCTTGATTCGGTTTTTGAGAAAAAAAACATGGAGCAAAACTCTCATCAGGGTAGGACAGGCAATAATTTTGTAAGGAAGTGCTGTAAATATTGTGACTTTAATCATGGAAATATGCTGACAGGTGTTATTAATGCAGTTGTATTCTGGGTAGCGAATGGTGCAAACTAGGCATGTTTTATCCACTACATATCTAAACTGAACACTAAGCACTTCATCTGACCTTTGAAAACACTGTGAGTGACACTTCCATACTAACAAACACACACACATACACACACAGATAAACAACAAATCTGAATATGGGTTGTGATTTTGTTGCTGCTTGAGTTTAATGGTGCTGTCAAAACTGTGAATGAAACAGTTCATGGCAATCCCACCCCCCCGCTGCTCAGACCCTGCTTGATGGCTGCGTTTTTTACCCTGACTTTCACTCAACAGATCTGTTTCTACACTACCACTACCAGCTGCACAGCTCCACTTTCTGTAATATTTGCATCATTTTCACCAGGTTTATTGTCATATACTAAAACTAGGAGGAAAGACAGAGTAGGCGATTTTTTTTTCTAGAAACATTTTTTGTTATGCTGGATGCATATCTCTTCACATGCTGTTACCAAGCACTAAAAAAAACATTTAGATCACTAAGTGATTTTTAATATACTTCTATATAAATATATCTTATGAGAAAGGCTCATAAGGACTATAAAATGTTTGTCCAATCATTGCATGTACAAATGCAATTATATGTATGAATGCAATGATAGGATGTCCTGTGGATGTCACGTTTTGGAGGAGACATGGCTTTGGAAGGAAGGCTTTGAAGAGAGGGTGGGATCTTATGCTTTCAGAGTTAGGTTGTTATTGCTATCCTTTACAAAATTGCCACTTTATTATCATAGCATTCTCTGAACTAAAATAATATTGGTGGTTAAAATTGGACTGAAATAAAATAACCATTTACAAAAATATTTTTTGTTGGCATTAAGCACTCATGGCAAAATAATTGGACCCATGGACCACCCATAGTCCAATGACTGACATGCATATAACCACAAATCTGGGAAACTGCTCTAATCTGGTTGGTTTCTATGGAATTCCCAGCAGCTGGGGTGCACTAGATATAGTGATGAACAGATATGTCTGTGAAATAATACTTTTGTACTTTTCATTTTTAGAATGAGCATAAAATCTAATTACAAAGTGTATACACAATTTGAGTAAACATTATGTAAACTGATGTGACTTTTATTTATAAGGGATTTGCTTTTGAATGTAAATGTAAACTCTTGCAAAGTCATGTTGTCTCCTCAACTGATTCCTCAACTACAACTGCTAAACTAAACTAAAACTAAAATCTACACTAAACTAAACAATGTATATCCATTAAAACATTTGAAAACAAGAAGAATCAGTGAATTTCAACACTGCTATCACCTCTGTCTCTCACATTGACAAGAAGTGAGTGGCACCTTCTAAAAATATCTTACCATCAAAGCCAAGCTCTGTTTTTTATGCCCTGCTCTATGCTGTCTAATAGACAGAAGAAGTCCTTTCTGTGCTTCGCCTCTATAATTTACATGTCTGTCCCACTCAACTGTGTGCTGACATCTACATCCAGCACAGCTTCCTGTGTTTTGTCAGGGCTAAGCACTCTGGCATGACATCCCCACCAAAATGACATTAATTCTGGTATCCAGTTCACATAATGGATAACTGTAGACAGTGAGTGAGTACAAAAAGTGGAAAGCGGCTCAACAGTGGCTCAGTTTACCAAAGTGATAAACAGAACATTAGTAGCATGTTAGTACATTTTTATCTAATAAGTAGGACATTAAAAAGTAAAAATAGTTTATTATTCATAATCATTCAACTTCATTGGATCATAGTTTCATAGTTTAACGGACACAAAAGGACACAGAATGAACAATTTTAGTGTATCCTGATTCCCATCATAAATTCCCATGGGAAACCCATGGTGATGTTTTTTTACAAGTGATCACATTATTACACATGTGAAATTCATGTGTCTTTCTTTGTAAGAGATTTTTTAGCATGAACTGTCCTTTTAAGAACTCGATTTGCAATGTTATCAGAAAACTGGCCAACAGCAGCAGTTGCCATGGAATGCAATTTTTTTGGACCTTATAGCACTATTGCAACCTGTTTTTAGGGGATGGCTTTGATGTGCACAAACCTCAACTTGGCCTTTGAAATGGATTCGATTTTTTCAGGGCATCCACCTCAACTACCGACCACCCCCCACCCCTCATCACACCACATTGTCGTAGGCAAGAGAGCATCACTGATGTGGTGTGTTGTGGATCAGGGGTATGGGGCCACAAAGGGGACAGAGATAAAGTAAATAAAAGGAAATGTTGAGTAAGCGAGACATGATAGGGCTTATCTTCTTGTTTCTGCACTAGTTGGGAGACTCCAGTTACACACTGATGCCTCATACATTCTTCTATCTCACAGAGCTAAAGCTCTGTTGGCATCACTAAAGGAGCTTGTGACACACACTACTCTCGAGGGGTTTAAACGCAAATTAATTATTAACAAATGAGACCGGAATGCCCACAGTAAGATAACTGTTGTTCTGTAGATGTCATCTGACATTTTTGTTACAGGTGAAGAACTAAGAAGGACATCTTTCCTTCTTTCCTCTGGCGGTTAGAAACTGGAGTGGGTGGAATCTTATTCACCCATTTGAATATCTTTCCAACATATATGTATAAAAAACATCCCTGTTCATCCTGTCTCTAGCAGCAGAATACAAAATCCACTTGTAAGTGTAGCTTTGTAGACTTGGCTTTTTGGTTCTTAGGGCAAAATGTTTAATGCTCATGTCTTTTGTAAGTCGCTTTGGATAAAAGCGTCTGCTAAATGAATAAATGTAAATAGAGACCCATGTGGTTCACGCTTGCTAATTTGTACTGTGGGGGTCAAGGGGGCATCCTGCTGCACTGGAGCCTAAATGCATAGAGCTTATTACAAACTTTTTTTTTACAATGCCATAAGACAGGGTTTTCATTTTAATGTTACATTGCTGGTGGATTAAAGCCAAACACACCAAAAATGTGTAACTGTAACAGAAAAAGAATGTGTAATGCTAAAATCTAATGGTTAGCTGTTATTTACCTTACTGTACACAGTGACAATTTGTTTTGCATGTTAGGATGTTATTTTATGAGTAAAAGTATGGCTTAATGCTATATTTTTATATAAAAGATACTTAATATTTGTATTTATTTACATTGAACAAGACATAAATATTATATTGTTAAAACTTTTATTTGTTAGTAGAGAAGGTTTATAGCATTATTTTAGTGTTGTGCAGTGTTCTGTGTATTTAACCACTGTGTGTCTAAATATGTTTGTTAATACAAGTAGTACAAATAGGTTGGCACATTCAGTTAACAACATATACATTTCTGAATTACTAAATGTACAGGCGACATCATTACATCCCATAATGTTTAAAACAGTATTATGGTGATTTTTGGCAAATGTAATTTACAAACATTTTGTCTGTATTGACATTGCTATTGTACACATTGTTATTGTAATATTTTGAATATCACGTTATTACATGTAACTTATGAATATAATTTAAATAGTAAATTTCAATTGGTGTATCACCAAGCTAGGTTTTGACTGTGTGTGTATCTGTTTGACCCAGCTCAATGGTTTTAGAGGGCAGATGAAGTGCTATTTAGTTCAGATATGTAGTGAAAACATGCCTAGTCCGCACCATTCACTACCCAGAATACCACTGCATTAATCACATGTCAGCACATATTCATAAACGCTCATTAAAGCCACAGCACTGCACCTCCTCACAACACTATCCTCTGTCAACACTAGAAGTAGCCCTGCATAGTTGGTTAACATTATAAAGTGAGAAAGTGTGAAGAGCTAGTAAACACCAACAACCATTACAGTTTAGTGTTTGCCAGAGCAGTGTGAACTAGCCATAAGGAACAAAATATATTTCCTGATTAAAATGATCAAATTATTGTATTTAAAAGCTCATAAATCATAATTTCACTGTAATAGACAGGTTTTTAAAAAGCTGTCATCATTACACATGGCAAATCTGCCTATTCAACATGCAGATTATATTTGATTTGCAGAAAAGAAAAACTAAATAACACTAAAAAAATCTAAAAAAATCGCTAATATGAAGATATTGTGTTTTCAGAACAGTTGTTATGGAGTTTTGTAAGTGTAGATGAAATTACCTCAAAGACTGAACCACAAGCTTTTCTGGAGACAGCGCAAAAGTCTCTTTGGAATAGCATAAATTGGCTGGTAAGAATCAAATGATTCTTCGAGGAACAAAACCTGGATTGTTAAAGAAAAGCTTTATAGTTTCCAAGCAATTACACTTCAACAGAGAAACAAATTCCAGCACTGCCAAGTCAATCAGAACAATAATCATCACCTGGGATTTTACCTCACGAATCTGCTTTATTTAGATGGTAATGTATAAATAAACAGAGTAGTCAACACAGAAATCCATATCCACATAACACTCTTCACCATGGAGAAAGCTTGGCCATTATTCAATACATTATTATTTATATTTAAGTCTCATTTCAGGTCTAAGATGGTTTATATGACCTTGCTCTGTCTTCATTGCTTAGTTCTGGCATGTCTAGGAGACTTTGAGAACAGCTGTAGGTCTATAAGTTGGCACAGAGCAGGAGACATGCAGAGCTTGGCTTTGATAATATGACTTACTGAAGACAAATTCCTAAAGCCTGTTGCCCACTGTTTATCAATATCAGAGGTGGAGACAACCAAAGCCTCTACCCTCTGCAGAAGAATTAGTCACTTGTGCTGCTTAAATTCCTAATAGGTTAATCATATTCTTACATCATACACACATTAAAGGTCTATAAACTTATTTAGCATGATTTTACATCAGAAGTACTAAATGCTTAAACCTGTTGTATTACAAAGTTGAGCAGAATTGGGTGTGGGGGATCTTCTGTTTTATCCAATTTGGCAACATCTTCCTAGACAGGCAAAATCACAATTTATATTCTGATTGTCAGAAACAATCGGTCACGTGTCTCTCTGTTCCTCTCTTGAAGACATTTTTAGATAAGATTGATCAAATGAATGACATTCTAGATAAAGGAGCATTATCTCACAGCAAAAGAAACAGGATTGCTGTCTGGAGTATCAACTGTCTGGAGTCTGTTTTGTACTATCACAACGTACAGTGAGTGAACAGTGTGTGTAAATACACTTTGCATGCGGTACAAACTAATTAGTCCTCATTTATGAAAAGGCCTTGAATTCTGCAGGAAATAATAAAGGCCATTTTTTGATATTCATGCAGTGTATGTCTCTTTTAGGGTGTTTTTTCCAGAAATATGCTTGCAAATGTATTTAATTTTATAAATAAAATAAGGCAAGGAAATAAAATAAGCAGAGATACATGAGCATAAAGTACAGCACAAGATATCGGTTTTTGGCTACATTACTGAAATCCAGTTTTAACAAACCTTAAAAAGTCCCTGCTTATAGTATACCTAAAATATATAATGAAAGTGGAGTCCAGATTCTTCCTTAAATCTGTCAAATAAATGATTTAAAAAAGGTAATTAAAGAAATTGTTCATAAATTGAAATGTCTGCTCTGGAACAGGCTCTTTAGATTTGATTCTTTAGAAGTTTGGACAAAATACCTAATAACATTCTAACAATGTGTGATAAAACTTTTAATGGATTTAAAAGGAAAGTGAGCTGCAGTCAGTTCAATTGTTCAACTAGATGAGAATGTCTCATATATTACGCTGTCTATATATAACAACCCCATCAGATGCGCAATGTATTAGGTGACTAGGGCTTGTGATATTTACAATTGCCAGTGGCAATTGTATATTGTACATTAAAATTAATAGTATCACAGTATCTCAAAATACTGCACACCCCAATGTAATGACATAATTGCTTTAATACTAATATTAAAGAATAAATTTCACCTTAATATGGTATTATAGCTGTCATGAATAGAATGTTTAAAGCAAAAGCCTAAGTGGTGCTACATTATAATTAAATCCTTTGTGCATTAAATCCTTTTTACTAAAATATACTGATCTGGTGCTAAGTCAAGATTAGTCCTAACATCACAGCCATAATAAAATCTTATATGAAAATGCTGGCAAATTCAAAACAAGCCTGAGACAGGTATACTGGCTAAACCAATGGTGTGAGTTTGACAAACTATCTGTTTGTCTGCCCAGTAAGGGAGATTGGAGAACAATCATTACTGTACTTTTTTGTAGCCTTGATTGGTGATGTCATTGCCACACAAATTACACACTTCAACTTAAAATCTGAAAATAGTAGTAAAATATAAATAAATGGAAAACTATATTAACAGACATTTTTGATCACCACTATCATATCTGGATCACATCTTAAACATTGTAATGGATGTCACACTGAATACACACTGAGATAACAAATGTGGAAAGCGGTAAAAATTGAAGTGGCTTTATTGACCAGGAAACAAGCACAGCATTAGCATATCTGGACCTCACAGCAGTCTACAAAAGGGAGGTGACCCTTACATCAAAGCAACAATGAGATGACGTAGAACTCTGCTAATTCCAGAGGTAATCAAATCACAATGTTCTATCAAACTCAAGTGACACAGTATAAGTTCTTAGTGAAGTGCTACTCCTTATCATTTTTTTATGTGCACTCATATAAGTGCATTTGAACCTTATGTTTGTCATTCAAACATTTGTCTTTTCCTAATACCCACCCCGACTCTTCATGTTGGCTACACACACACTCAGCAGTCACACACTTCTGTATCCACACCAGTATTTATTAATTCAGCACTGTGTTGGGGAATATTTGGCAGGCACTTTGTAGCTTGGTACATTGAGATTCAAATTCTCTTTGTCTTTTTGATAAGAGGCTGTAGGACTGAATTTGAAATGACACCTTTTAACAGGAATTTTCACAATTCTTTTTAAATTTCATTCACCAGTACTTCTGTGCCCACTGAATTTGACAGCACACTTTCACAAAATCTTTCTGAAGCACTGATCAAAATGTCAGCCTAGTGACAAGATCATTTTTCTGCCCATTTCAATTAGTTCTGGTTTTCACTCAACGACAAACCTGCCTTTTGACTTAGTAACTCCTTTAAAATATATATATATTTTTTCCAAAAATATATTGTATATATTTTTTCTTATCCAGATGTTTCAACACAGCACAAATAGAGAAAAGCACATAAGTAAGAACAGACACACCTCTGGGCTTCGTTTAAATTATTAAATCAAATTAAAGAAATAAGGGCAACATTCTTGGCATCTGGCAAACTAGATCTAAGTTTTAAATCGTTGTTACCCTTTAGAAACAGTATTACATCTGCAGAGCACTGATCTCATAAAGCCTTTAGTTCTATAAAGTATTGAATCATTTTATCAATTTGAATGAAAAACAAAATCAAAATGTGCACTATTAATCTGTTTACACAGATGGACCTTCACTGATACAACATATCCTTAATGAATTTCTCAGGGTTTTCATTTCCCAATAGTGTCGTATTTACATTTTATTTGCTGCGATGGTACATGTGTAACAAGCCTAGGACACAATATATAAATCGTTTTAGTTTTGTACTTTACATTTATTATATATAATATATATATATTATATATATATATATATATATATATATATATATATATATAGAGAGAGAGAGAGAGAGAGAGAGAGAGAGAGAGAGAGAGAGAGATGTCTGTTTATAATTTTAAACTCCAGTATTTGGAATGTTGGAAAAGAATCTAGTGCATTTACTGAATCTGTGAATTAGGTTGAATTAGGTTACTTTTTTCTTTTTTCTCATATCAAAATTCTGCATTAACTCTTTTTCCATACAGCGTGGTATCATAGAGACAAGGAAATAAAGAGGATAAAGAAAGAGTAAGGCCACATCATAAATTGCACACAATGATTCACATAACAATGAATGTGTCAGAACGCTCTGTCTTTGTCGAGATTTCTCTTGTTTGAAACTCCACAGAATCAGAGACAGACTCAGCAATTACCATAAATGATTTGTGGTCTGAGCACCTCCAGTCATCAGTTCTTCCCCTCCAATCCCCAGTCTCAATTCTAAAGATTTCTTAAGCCTCAAAACTTTCATTTAGAGACATTACATAATAATTAACAGCTGTACTTTTGGAAAAAAACATTCATATTCACAGACACAATTATACATGTGTGGGTAGCCCATCAACAGTGAAACCTGTGGGGACCGCAGCTAATCCTCTCATAAAGATCTGCTTTTCCTGTTCATCCACTGGTTCATTTTTTATCAACTTTAATCTCAAGCTTTTCTTTTTCAAATCTGTCAAACTAAGTACAGAATGTGATGAAGAGAGTCGCGGCACACCATTTCGACAGGGTGAAGATTTAAACTTCAAATGCTTCACGTTTTAAAAGAACCACAGGAAGGTAATTACTCCTGTTCGACTGATGGACAAAGGGAGAGAAAAGATGGAACCGGAAAGAATGTTCACAATGAGAAAGCTAAAGCACCTGTCAAAGAAGAGCGAAGACAATTCAATAAATGGGCAGTGGGCCTGGGATGGAGAATGTTTCTCAATGATGGTGTAATCCAATGGTGGACGAGGGAGTGCGAGATGCCCTTTCATAGACAGTGTGGGCGTCAATAAGTTGTACAGTAGACTGGAAAGCTCTGTGCCTGGGTCTTTACTTGCATGTCTGTCAATCAACAATAAAAGAAAGACCTAACAGGTCTTCACTTTGGAGTGAAGAGACTAAGCAAGCAGTATCTATTTCTTTGACATTGCTCATTCAGTCAGTTTCTCTCTCATTCTTGCAAGAGTGAAGTGGTCTTTAAGATATGTGTCTCTGTGTTGTCTCTCAGTTTGGTGTTTATTTGAAAGGAAACTTCAGTAAATAGGAGAGAGATGGGAGTTTTGACTCAAGATGATCATGAAGAAGTTCCATTAGCTTTGTCCTCAACATGAAGGCTTATGAAGCTCAGGTAGCTTTATATAGTGAGTTTTCCAAGACCAAACAACAGACAAAATAACAAGACATCAGTTAGGGCTTTTGCACCAGGACCTGAATTTCTTGGATCCTCTACCCTTGTGTTAGGTGGACTGCCAGGAACCTGTAAACAAACAGTCCAACAGAACCATATCAAATGGAGCACTAGATCATGTAAAAATGGGAGAATCTCATGAAAACATGACCAGGTTGTATTTCATCCCCAAATCAAAAAAATAAATAAATGTTTTCCAAAACAGTAATCAGTTACAGTAACAGAAAACACATACTGTACAATAAAGGCAGTACAACAAATGCCAGCATGTAAAAGCACTTTTTAGATGTTTTGCATTACAGTAATGAGAATTTGTTTGGGGAATTTATTGACACTTTTCACAGAAATGTTTCTAATAGTCTTAAAACTACATGGACACATTCTTGACAGATTCAATGAGATTCTCCCAAACTGAGATTGTACACAGGCAGAATGAAAATAACACCCAAATCTAACTCCAGTTAGCATTTATCATAATGTTGTGCAACAATACTCTGGATTTATACACACACAAGCAGGAGATGATCATTGGAATTATTTGAATCAGTGAATCAGATGAAACAGGAAAGTTTCATTTTTCTAATTCTTACCTCACTTTCACAGATGTAGTCTTTTGAAGGATAACAATCCTCTCCAAGTTCCTGCAAAGAAAAGGAGTTTATTGCAGAGAGAACATTAGTGAGGCAGAGGGCAGGCTATAAAGTGCATGTCAAAGGTACTAACAGTTTTGTGTGCTGACAGCTAATCGCAGATTTTTAGGGAGGCTGAGATGAAACACACAAGCTGACTAATACTCACTTACTGACAGAAAACTGTTGCAACATCATATCTGAGCAGAACACAGATATTCATTATATGTAATGGTTATATGTAAATAAAATACTGCTTCAAAAATGTCAACAATCGGGTTGTTTCTTGTTTTACCTGTCAATGTGCCTTGAGAAAGCGTTAACACTGATATAATTAATATTTTTCTCACCATTGTGATTTTTGCAGCTGTTGCCCTCTGCTAGACACCATAATATCTTCAGTATAAAGGAAGCATCTCTATAGATGGACATTCAGAAAAAGTTGTCCATTCTGATTTTATGAACTGCATTCAAGTTGCAAAAATTGTCCTTGTATTATAGTATTTCACCAGTGACCATAAAGCAAAGAACAGATTCTGGGTATTATAGATTAACAGGTTATAGATATTTGTTTTAACCTTTGGAATTTCTGATTATAAATATGACATGTATACTTCACACTTTACTTACAAAGATTTCAGAATTTACCTAATTTACCAAGAAATTTCAGAATTTACCTAGAATTTACCAAGAAACATTGTGACATGGAGATATTAAGATGTTGTTGTTTGTATAGTATTAGGTTGCTAGGCTTGAGAAACGAAAAGATTTCTATGATTTTTTGGGTTGATTCTCCTAATAAAGACCTGTTACACTTTTAAATATTATAATATAAAAATATTAAAATAAATTACATACATATATGAAATTGCCAGTAAAAATCTTTCCACTTTTGAAAGTCAATGGTAAACTTTGTGATACAGTATTTAACACACATGCGGGAGTCTATTTTTAAAGTTGGCACGTGATTCTTATTGCAATCCAAAAATGTGTCATTCACATGTACTGCAAGTCTGGTAAAACGTCTGTTAAAACAAACTGCCAAAAGTATCATCCAGACAGACGTTTATTATTCCATATGCTGTGCAGCCTGTATTGGCACTGTCCCATTCTCCTCATCTTGTTTTTAAATTCATTGCTTTTGGCCACTTTCTCTGAATTGGCTGAATTCTCATAAGGCCAAATACTTCTGAATGTCTTTACAAGGATCAAATGCTTCCCATTCACACATTTATTACTGCATCTAACGTAGAACTGTTCCCCCAAACAGGGTCATTAAGGCTTGTTTGTCAAGATGTCACTTCATGACACTCAGCATTGTTTATGACAGAGAAGGGTGGGATTGAACTAGTGCACTTGCACAGATGCAGACTCAACCTAATCCAATAAATCTGTTTTCAATTAAGTTAGAATAAAGACTGAGACCTTTCGGCAAGGCCTCCAGCACATTCGCACAACCAGGTTGGCATTTTCAATAAGACCAATAAGGCTTAGGGGAGATGTAATCATCTCCCAACAGCTCAGATAGGACAGAAGTGTAGCGCGTGGACAATGCTGATGTCTGATCTTGCTCTGTACTGCAGTGTTGAATTGTTTCTGAAGAGATCAGGAATAGCACTTGGCATTTAAAAATAGTTATTTTTTCTGTTCTATTTTTTATAAGCCAGTCTTAAGTTGATATTACAGCAACAAACCACAATTTGCAACTTGCTAGTCGGTTGCAGGTGATATTGGGGGAGGGGCATTCACACCGTAGAGAGCATTTGATTGGACAAAAAAATAATAATGCAATGCATGTGTCTGCTGAAAGTTAATTTGGTCTTCTGAGTATGCACTAGCATATAGATGGCTTCAAAGCTAACAAACTAAAGCTGCAAAACAACAATTTTGATTTATGGGGTCAATAATCAAGTGCTGTGTTTCAGAAAACTTAAAGGCCACATGAAACATACACTGGCCAGGAGGCAGAGATGGCACAATCTCACAGGGATTTGGTGCCTCATTTTGTGTTCCCTGTGTGCTGCTTCCCTGGTCAGCCTACCCTCCACTCAGCGCTATTTACTCCAGACTCAACCGATCCTAATCTTTCGTCCTCTGATTAAAAGGCTATTGAATGAGTAATTCCAAGTTCTTTTGAAAGTAAGTGCATTATATGAGCTGTAAAAGTGTCCTGATCTATTGGACCTTTAAAATCTAGTAAGATGGTTTGAAACTCTTTGACACAATGGGCAAATTTACTAAAATAACAGCTGCAGTGATTTAGCATATAGAATGGCACCTTATTTGCAAATATGGAATCTGAATTGTGTCGTGCAACACAGCCTCAATTTTCTGATGTGTTTATGCGGTTACCTGATTTGCATACAGCCATGCAAATAACTATCTCTTTTAATGATCACAGTTTAATTTATCCCCCAAAATATTCTTCATTTAATTGAAGGAATACAATTGCTGCTTCCAACATCCAGTTATTTTTGTGTGTTTCCGTTGTACATCTTTTATAGTCGGTTTGTGCGTCACTTCACCTGATCTGCAAGGGTAGTGTTAAATTAGTGTTAGCTCATGCAGTGAACTTTAACTGTCTCCTGTTTAAACATGCATAATCTGATGTTGACTTAGGCAAAAGCCAGGGCTACCAGAACTGTAGCCGGCAAGATGAGAAAGCGAGAGAGAGAGAGAGAAAGAGAGAAAGAAACTGTGTGATGACAGGCATGGATGTCGATGGAGGAGTGAGAGAAACAGAGGACGGTGACTAAAAGCCAATTAATTAGCGAGACCAGTGATGTGTGTCAGCTGCCTGTTGACATCAGCCCAGATCTCTGTTCACAGCTCTTCGAATGCTCACCATTTCCTCCCATTTCTCCTCCACTCATTCATATCTCATCTCTCTGTATTATGACTCTCCCACTCGTCCTGATTGTTTACAGAGAAAAAAACAGAGCCAACCCTCCTCAAACAAACACACAAACTCATTCATCCATTTGTGCACAGGTACTCTATTCATTAATTTCTTTCTCCCTCATGAGACCAATAACACCCTATATTGATGCCTCCAGCATATGTAAAATGTCAGAGGATCAACATAATGTATAAACATCATGCGGCAGTATTTATAACACTTTTTCCTAGTTCCGTAAAACAAGTTCCATAATGTTAAGTTCTGTAATGTGTACTAGTAAAATGGAATATTTAGAATGAAAAATTGGGGGCAAATTTGATTGGATCTTGAACAGTTAAGATGTGGTATTACTGGTTAATACTAGTTCCACCACACTTTTTGTATAGTGTACATTCTGTTTAGTCCAAATTCAACAATGCAGTGGCTGAACAACTTTATGGATGTGTTTCTGATCTTTCTCAGTAATGTTCTTGAGGCAGCAGAAAAAAATGTAATGCATATCCAGCAACAAAGTATTTCATATCAATGGAGCAATGTAGACGATTTATAGCATTGGGTAAATGGAATCTCTCTATCAGTTGTACCCAAGAGCGAAACATGTCACTTCTAGATGTAGATTCTGTATGGGAACATCCTTCCTGCCTCAGGCAAGCTTTAAGTGCTATTGGACCTGCTAGACAGAGCAAAGCGCTCGCTTTGAATTTAACCTCCAAAAATCACAGTGATGTCAAACCCTGCCTGAAATTAAAACATGGTAAACAGAGCGTGACTTTGCCTATTTTCTCTTTACCTGTCAAAATGAGAAAAATGGCCTATGGCAAACTATTCATCTTTAATTTAAGTGGGACCAGAAGAAAAATATGAGTTTCTGCAATTCAGTGAATCTGTGAAGTTCAACTGACAAATTTAGGTGAATTGCTGAAGAACTGTAAAGTTTGACAATGTTTCCCCTCAGGCAATCTCTAATTATAAACTTCCTGCTTGGATAGTGCACTAATTATCATTTTTACCATAAATTAAGCATTGCTCTACCGGCCCAGCACATACATGCACACAAACAGTCACACGCATACACAAATACATAATGCAGTTTAAATAGTGACACATCGTTTTGTATTTCCTCAGGGAAATTATGAGGACACATTTTTCTCTGTAGTTGTTTGTTCTGTTTTTAAGGGCCACATTCAATCATTTTACTTTTCACTTTAGTATGTTAATTATGAGCCCATCAACATCTCTGAACAATTTTTTGCAGATGTGAAAAAATAAAAAAAACAAAGAAATATATGTGTGTGTGTGTGTGTGTATGAAAATATGTGTTCAATTAACCAAACAAAGGTACATATGTCAACAGATTTATTTCTTGTCGGTTGTATACACTACAGTTGTTTGTACCTTGACTACTGCCAACTCTACTCAATGCTAATTAAATGCAAAGTGCCAGTTAGGATAACATATTTCTGTGTGTAAATATGTTGTCGAGGTATTTTCTTCACACACATAAATGAACAGAATTGTTGGCAAAAACATCAGTGGAGTGACTCTATTTTAAAGTACTTTTTAAAGGAACAACCTTTAAAAAGCCTATTGGTTTATAGTTTAAAAGCATAATAATTTAGTTTAAATCTAACACAACAGTACTTTTTATATAACAGTATTATGGTTAATATGAGGTTTATTGGAAGCCCATTAACCTTCCTGTAAAATAACATCTAAAACTTAGATTTAGGGATTAATTGTGTCACTTCCCTTCAATATTTACAAAAGCAGCATGTACCATATTGAACACTGCTTGTTATCCACATATCCTTGTAACATATACAATTACATATCAAATATTTTAGTCAAAATCAGATTAGTCTTAGATTAGATTATCCTGACCTTGCATATTTTTCTTGCAGAGTCTTGCAAATCTGAGGAGGTACTATAACTATAGCAACAGTAGGCTGCTTGGATAATTATCGGACAATATGAAATCAGCAAAATGTAAATGTCTTGATGTGATATATTTGTGATATGTAGATCTATATTATAGTGATACAAGACAATTCAGTGTTTTAAAAAGTCTTATGTGGTAGGGATGCCATAAATTAGTTCTCTACCATAAAACCATAAATATGACTTACGTTTAAATTTGCACAGGATGAGATGATGCAGGGCTCCTCTCCAGGTTCCATGGTTGTCTTAAGAACACTGGCAGTGGTCTCAAGATCAGGTTTAACTGAGCCACTAGTAGGCTGGAGGTCAGGCTTGGGTAGTGACCCATAACCAAAAGCCTGAATAGCATTTCCTGCAGGTACATAAATGAAAAACATTAAACAAGCAGATTTAAAGTGCATGGCAAAATGTATTATTAAAATGGTCCTGAACCTGTGCAAGCAAAACTACGTTTTCAAAACAAAAGTTGAAAGAATGTTTCCAGAGGAAGAAAGTTTTATAGTTCTTAATCCCAATAGAAAAGCAGTATGTTTCTTAAGTTAGTTAAGAATGAGACTGTATGTGGGGGTTAGCAGCTCAGTTAAACACTAATTCTGCAAAGCTTGCAGATTTTGGATATGTTAATTGCTAGAAAAGCAAACCAGGCACACATCTGCCACGACACACTCACAAGCTGTTTTTAAAAACTTATTGACCGCACTCAGTCTCCATGGGCAGCTACATACATAAGACATTCTTAGGTTAGCTAACAGCCACTTAAGAATAGAAATCCATGTAAGACACTTATTTTTCTTCTTCAAGTGCATTGTGGGATTTATTTTGGACACTTGAAATGCTGCACTTGAAGTTCTATTGAAAATGAGGTAGCAATTTCATTACCTACAATTTGAGACAGCCTTTACAACAGAAGCATGGTGAACAGAAGTGAACAGATGATGTTTTAAAAAGCTGTCTAGAGTGAAAGCTCACTAGTTTTTAGAATACAGACATGATTCCCATACACATAATGTAACAGAGCTTGTTTTGACTTGAAAAATCTCTTTCGGTATCTCAGCATCTCACAGTAGGATATTGGATAATATATCTCCAGAGCTAATGTCTGAAGCTGTGCAGCTTATTATCATGTTTTTTTTTTTTACTGTTATTTATTTTACTCTTGGGAAGATATTTCTGCCAAGCAAAATAACTTTAGGAATCTTAATCAATTTGGGAAGCAAAACATTCTATTTTACTTCCTTCCTAATTGTAAATCTAATAATGTATTTTTAGAACCACATATGCAGTTTGTTAAGGGCTTAGTAAAGTTCATTTGTATTTCCACAGAATAAAGAAAGGAAGAGAAACGAAACAATTTCTCTCTCAAAAAGAAAACATTTGGCGAATCAGAATAATCTCTTTATCTGTGTCTCACTCTCCTCAGCTCTCAAATGATAATATATGTTTTCTGATAAAGCAACATAATGATATTAACACTATTTCCCAAAAGCTGTGTTCGAAGTTTTATTATATATATATATATATATATATATATATATATATATATATATATATATATATATATATATATATATATATATGCACTTTTTTAATATTTTAATATTAATATGCACTATATGTCCAAAAATAGCCATATAGGCATGTTGAGCAATTAATTCCAACAACATTGGCATTAGAGAAATAGTTCACCCACCTTGAGGCCATCCAAGGTTATGGATTATTTACAACATTGTAACCTACCTATAATGTTCACCTTCTTGCACATTTTGCTTCACAGGACCTCAATAAATTGTCAGGGGAGGAAGAACTTTTGTTTTTGTGTTTGCTTGTATCTGCAATCTGTAATCTTAAAGACACAGTAGCCATGGACTTTGCATTTTATGAATCATCAAGGAGCACAGTTTTAGCCAAAAATCTTCTTTACTGATCTACTGAAGTAACAATGTCACCTACATCTCGGGTGGCCTAAGGGTAAATTAGAGTAAATTAACAGCAAATTTTTATTTCTGGTTAAACAATTCCTTCAATAGGCAGTTAATTTTAATAGGCAGTCTCCTTAATTTCCTCCAGTCTTCCGAACCTTTCAAAAGAGGTTGAAATGATGCTGTGGGCGTTTACCGTTCAGACATAAGCATCAGTGAGGTCAGACACAACAGTTACGGTTGTCCAGGATACCCCCAGTAAATTAATTCTTTATGGCCCTCGGTTTGGGGCATTATCATGCTAGAACAGAAAAGGGCCATCCCCAAACTGTTGGTTGTCAGTAGGAAATATCAATTTATATCCAAATATCAATTTAAATCTATAAGAACTGTTGCAACACCTCCAAGATGTTTGGACAGCTTAAGAATGAATGTTATTGCCTTGCGAAAAAAGTATGTTTTAGGATGGCTGAACTGACACATTATTACTATAAAAAACCAAACAAAGAGTCCTGGAGGATGATAACAAACTACAGTAAAAGCCTTATTAGCTCCAGCCTGTATATTTACTCTCTGCTAACAAGCATGACATCAGTTACCAAACAAGAGACTTTAAGATTCTGGTGGTGAGTGTAGGTTCCATACACAGATGAAGAAACCTAAACAAATCACCTTTAAATATTTTCACAGTAGCGTCGATACTGCATTCAGGCTTTAAAAAAAGTTCTAAATTACTCCAAAAGAGTATAAATTCTAAATCAAATGAAAACCCAGAAAGTGGAGTAAAGCTAAAATGAAGCAGACTTTACAGTCCGAATGTTCTATTACCCAAAGCAGAACAACTTACGGAGACAGGTGTTTTCTTTAAAGTCCTGTAGAAATTTCTCACACTCCTCCTCCTGGTTTCCGCTGCCTCGGCAGGTACACCAGGGTGAGATGGTAAAGTTTGAGTAACCTGAGTCAACATAGTTAGGAGTCATGTCTGTACCTACAGGGATAAGGGACAGAACAAATCAGAGATGGCACTCTAGGACAATATTTTTACTATTGTCATGTTATTATTTGTCATCTTAATCAATGAAGAAGTTATATATCAAAAACAAATATTTAGTCAGTTTAGTTGATAATTTTTAATTGTAATCTACAATGTTTTTTATGTTAACATTTAACAGAATAGTTCACTGAAAACTGTCATTATTTGCTGTAATTTTTGGCCAAACTATTTCTTTAATGCTTTAGATAAAAATACTAGGCATTCCGCTTGGTACTTTTGGTAAATATGTCTGAAGTCATGTACATGAGACACGTGGCCTTTATAATGGTTTTGTAATAAATGAATGGGTAACAAATGTATCTGATTAGGATTATTTCTACAATTGCTGTAAAAAAGTTTCATCTTCAATAGACGTAATTTTAAATTACATCTATTAATACTGTAACTGTATAAAATAACTCCACAGCAAAGACATTGTCTCTCTTTCACTCACCGATGAGTCTGGTGTAAGACGCCAGGCAGGCCTGATAGTCATCGTTGAGACAGCTAGAAATGGAGTGAGGAGTCATCTGACAGTTTGTGTGGAAGTCAGCCAGGCGTGACCTTGCCAGAAAAAACACATCAAGAACTACTTTACATGAAGAAACAAGAAAGTGCAGTCAGTCTATAAGCTGCCTAGGGGTAAAAAAAGGGGAAAGTTTGTGTGTCAAACGAGTAGTTTGTTTGTCCGTGTGTGTTTATGCCCGAAGAGGCCAGTCTACAATACACAAAGGACAGAACTGGAGTCTATGCAAGCTCAGCCACATCTCCAGATTTACACATCATTTCTTTTTTCCTCAAGAGTGAATCATGACTAGCTCTCTCTTTTTCTCTTCTTTTCTTCTCTCCATTAGTCATCGTTGCTGACCGTGACCACAACATGCTTGTGGTTGGGAGGTCTCCTGGGGGTTAGATAAAAGACAGGACCTCCTCTTTATATTATAGAGGACCACAAGGGCCTTCACAAGCATTTAAACTGTCCTTTTATAATGATCTTTTTCCTGCTCTCTCTCTCTCTCTCTCTCTCTCTCTCTCTCTCTCTCTCCTTCCTCTGTCTTCCACTCTGACTTTCTCAGGAAATAAGTCGCTACCTATATGTTATGGAGATTTTTAAACAATGTGACATAAGTTTACAGACTGTGCTGACATGCGGTATTTCTGTCCTCCTACAAGGAGAGTTCTGGTAGCAAATGTTCTGTGAATCAACAAGTGAAATACAAGGTAAACGTTTCTCAGCACCCATAGACATTAGGAACCACACAGAAACACGGGGTCAATTCAGTTGTCTTACTAAAGTCTTGCCTTATAAATTACCCACAGTTCAGTTTAATGTGATGAAACTAAGCTTTCTGGACTTAAATTGTCTTTACAGTGTTAAGGGTTATTTTCTACTTAAATTACAGCAGCTTTATTACAGATTGCATCTTGTATACAAAACACATTGCTACTTGCCTGGCACAACTGACTTCCATAGAAAGAAGGCTGTGAATTGAGCTGTATTCTAAACAGATGTTTGTGTACCCAGGCACACTTTCAGCAGTCTAAAGAGCCGACTCAGGTATCTGAATCACAGTGGTGTGGTGATGCTATAGTCCCTGTAAAATATGCAAGATCACAGTGTTCTGCTGTATCTTCAACAACTTAGTACTCAGCTGACCTGCAGAATAAAGAATTGTGCTGTGCAATTCATTGTTTGAAAATTTCACCCATCTGTCCTATTTTTTGTCCTATTATGTTGGGTTTGGAATCTTTGGAAAATCTGGACCATTAAAGTTTCTGTGTGGGCGTGGCTACCCAGTACAACATGGTAAATATACCTGTTTTGTCTCTTGTCTTGACTTGTCTGTGTTAGTCTGGGTCTGTTGCTTTCAGCTGAGTTTCATTGCAGAAATATCTAATTCCCAAA
Organism: Chromobotia macracanthus; assembly: GCA_036877525.1. Classification (NCBI taxonomy): domain Eukaryota; kingdom Metazoa; phylum Chordata; class Actinopteri; order Cypriniformes; family Botiidae; genus Chromobotia; species Chromobotia macracanthus. Next base: position 5,594,461 of record JAZGTH010000002.1, read on the forward strand.
TTCAATATCCTGTGGTGCACTCAGCCTTGGAATTAATCATGTTAAGGTAGTTCCCTAAAGGAATGGTTTACCAGTCAACAACTATCAAGTAACTGATTACAAACATTTGTGAAGAACTTTCTTGATTACAGTATCTTTACTGATCTTCACAGTATCTATACAGATACAGAAACTTTTCCTTTAAAAGCCATTTAGGCGTGTTTTTCAATCACCCTTTACTACGCATTAAAGTTTGAGCAAAGACAAAATGCACAGTCTCTGTGGAATGTAGTGCCACTCAACATGGATGCATTCCTAGTGGAAGCCAGGGTTAATTCATTCCCTCCTGTCTTAGTAAACGCACCTTTTAATTAGCATACAGCTAAAAACCCTGCTGTGATTTACATGTCTAATTACATCTGTTCACACTGCAGGAATCAAATGGAGAGGTGCAGAAAATATTGATATACCAGTTGGGTTCCCTGCATGATATAAATACATGAATGCTTAGGGGCTAAAAAAAAGAAAACTTTACAAACTTCCAAAGCTCTTTGTTCTTACTTTTCCACTATTGCACTATATGAGCTAAAATGAGCTAGTTGTTTTATGTCCTTGAATACCTTTGCAATGCTTTTGTAAAACTCACAGTACAAAACCCACTGTCTAATGAAGTATAAATTTGACAACATTTTAGTTTACTCCAATATATTTATGCAGAAATAATGTAAAATCTCTTATCCTACATAAATTATTACAGAGCTTTTGAGAAAGATCAAGAAGTGTCCCTTGCCCCCAGAAATAAGTACACAAAACAAAATATCTAAGTTACAACTGTAACCTCTGTTCCCTAATGGAGGAGCTGAGGAGCTGAGAGTATATCCCGGCCATATTGTGGACAGTTCAGCATGGTAGCATGAGGGACATAACGTCTTGTTCCCTCCATCAGGGAACATTATAGTCGTAACCGATATGTTTGCTTTCTCTTACTTAAAACTGTGTCAATGACATGATAACAGGGGTCACTATACTAAATGCCACAGCTGCCAAATCATGTTATGAGGTATGCTGAGTTAAAATGGCAAGCCTGAGCGTGCCTCGTAGTGAACACTCTAAACACTGAGCACAGGTACAGGGGCTTACCTAGCCAGGGCCATACACACAGGTACCAGGCCTGGTAGCAAGCCCCTCCGCAGGCTTGATATTGGAGAGTGCTAAGATGGCTAAAAAGTTGTCAGCCTTTATGCTTGTCAGACACAAGCATGCCTCACTGCCTCAGAGGAAGGGACAGCATAATGTAAGCAGTACACCCTGCCAGCTGCCCGGCATAACGTTAGAAATGTGGAGTACGCAGGCTGACACTAGCTCTATGTGAAGGTTATAAAACTTCGAGAAGGTATTGAGTGCCACCCAACCCACAGCTTTACAAATGTCTGTCAAAGAGGCACCATTGGTCAGTGCCCAGGAGGATGCCACTTGTCTAGTATAGTACACACAGACTTCACATCTATAGTTGGTTGGGTCACAATGGGACAAGACATGCCTAACAGCCTCCTTACTGCCTCTTCATGCACCTTGGGTAAAAATGGCACCGGGGCAGGCGTGGCTTAGAATCACACTCGGACCAAGTACCTATAATCCAGACGCAAATGCTGGGTAGATGGTGGAGGATTCCATTGCAACTCAATGCATGCAGCAACCAGAGAGAGCATGGCTGCCAGCTCCGAAATGGCCTCGTTTTGAGCTCGACCAAGTCACACATCCAAGAACACAGGGGCGAAATGACATCTTTAAAAAGACACGTGCTGACTGTGTAAGCTCTTTAGTTTCAATGAAAATTTTGCTCTTTACTTTAAGACATTACTCGCTGGCTGCTGAAGTGCCCAGGGAACAATGGCTGAGAGCAGTCAGCTGTCTTGTGCCATGTATCCAGCAGCTGCAAGAGAGAGATGATAACTGATGCTTCTTTCTTTTTAGATTAAAGTTGCATGCTCCGGCTCCAAAACACAAAAGCTGAATAAATAGTGCACACCATCTCCTTTTTAATACCCATCTTTTGCTTTTTTATGCCAGTTTTTCATTGGCCTTTTTATATTCGGACCTGTCACATCTTTAACACAATGTCGAGTGCGTGACAGAAACTGGAACAATGCTATGATGTAGCAGTGCTATGTTTTAACAATGCTATGATTTATGATTTAACAAACAAATCTGGAAATTCAAATTGTTCAGGTATTGCAAACAACAGCCTCCCTCAATTTTACCTGCTCATGGGCATAGTAACATAAGACACTATTTCCACCTCACATGAAAAAAATTGAATCAGCCATTTGTCTTAAAAACAATCAATAACAATCTCTCCTATTTCCTTACCTAAAGCTATGACTTTATCATAGGACAGACCTCCTCCTGTTTCTACCGCATTAACCAGGTAATGAAGCAAATAATGCTTGTCTTATTTGTTCAATCTCTTATTTGTTCAGTCTCTCCATGGTATTAGTTTGAATCTTCAAGCAAATTTCACTCTTCCTTTTTCTGAAAAGCCGGTTTGCAGAAACTCTGTGTAAATGACTATTGTCCATCTTCTTTATTGGTCAAATGAAGTACTCAGGAAGGCTTGCTAATGTGTTTTAGCTGATAGAGGAAGGTTGTTTTGCATTTTATATGTCTTGGGGGAGCTGTTCTGGTAACAGTAATGTATCTTATTAGCAGAAGAGATGCAAGAATGTTCCAAGCAGTTGTTTTTCATGGCAGAGAGGAGAGGGAGAGATACTAAGATGGACTGAGACACCAGCAGGTTTCTCCTTTCAGGTAAGGACAATATAAGCGCTATAATTTACTGTTCACTGAAGTTTAGAAAAGGCTGTCTAGGATTGTTTGGACAGAAAGTGCTTTGGCATCAAGATAAAGCACATTTCAGATCTCGCCAGGACTCCTCTATTATACCTGAGTGGACCACTCACTGCTCAAATTACAGCCTGTCTTCCTGCAAAGGGTTCTAAAGGTCCTTATAGATTCTCTATTCACAGAGAGAACCCCAAAATGAGCAGCACAAAGAGTTCTTTCATTTAAAACATCTGATGTTTAAAACACTGTCATTCTATTGGTTTGTGTTAGGGACTCATTTTAATCCAATTTTTTCCAGGCCTATGGAAAATTAATGTATTTTCAAGAATGATTTTTGTTGCTTTGGAGGGCACTGAGATGGAAACAGTATGCGGTAGGTTCATTGGAATTGAGCAATAAGTTGAAGCAGAAATTCAGGGGTCATGAGAAAAGTTAAGCACGCACATGTCTGTTTACTTTGTTAAAGAGGTTAGATAGCAAATTCGTGAATCTAAAAATGAAGCTGCAAAGGTTAAGCTGTGCAATTTGTTTGTGAGTTGCATTAAATGTCTCAGTGTTTATATCATGTATAATTTTAACTTTTTTTTCAAATTTATTGTCCATTGCTAAAATGTCTGGAAAAAGCATAATTTCAACGATTTATTGTTAAACGATCGATGCCAAAGCACACAATCGTGCAACCCAAAGACTTAAAAAATAAAAAGATTTCAAACTGTTTACTCCCCTTAGGTTGCTCCAAACCCGTATGACTTTGTTTGTGCCATAGAACACAAATTTTGAGACTGGTCGCTTTCTCCCATGCAATTATAATGAATGGGAACTGGAACTTTCAAACTTCAAATAGGACACAAAACCCTCAAAACACTTTCATAATTGTGATCCATACAACTCAAGCATTATATCCCAAGTCTTCTAAGCCACACAGTATCTTTGTGTGAGAAGCAGACTTAAATGAGCTATTTAGTGAAATATTGACATCTGCCATAGCAGTCACGTTCTTGAACAAATCATTTGTTTGAATAAGCTTTTAAATTGATTGGCTGCTCTGGTTCACAGAACCAGTCTGAATGACGTTTGCAAACCATATACAAAAATAACCACCAGCACCGACTTCAGAATATCCTCATTGTATTTCTCATTGTATTCTCATTGCAAGTCAGATTTGCAATGACAGGAAAGTCAGGAAATACTGACAGAATTTATTTTTGGTTATTGTCTTTTTAAAGCCACACAAATGTTATCTGTACCTCAAGTGCAGTTGCTCTCTGTTTTTAGGCAAATATTTCAAATTTACTACATACTAAATCTTTAAATTTGAACGTGCCCCCTCTTGCTTGGAAGATGAATCTATTGCACTAAGGCCCAGTAATGGCCCTCAACATCAGTAAGCCTGAAATTCAATAGAGATTGGAGAGCTTCGATTGCTTTCTTGGAGAAAGGTGCAGGGCCCTTTTGTTTGCCAGTTTGCCAGTCAATCATTAGAGTCAAAGTGGCTCTGCTTTTTGTCCTCCAACCCAGCATGAGAGGAGCGCTTTCATTCTCAAGTACAGGGCAACGCTATAATTTGGCAATTGAGAGTCATTGCCCTCAGGCAGTCCATGTGCAATGAAAGCAGATCTTAATCTCTATACGACAACATAAAGTTTGAGGGAATGTGTGCTAGTATTTTTAATGGAAAACACTAGGCCTCTGTGTTGTTCGATTTTGGAATTTCTTCTAACAATCTGATAAACGATTACTTTCTGATGACCACAAAGTTCCGCTGTGATCTCCTTGTACCTTCTGTTCCTAGTTCATTACTGACTCTACCGTAGTAAATGTAATTGATCTTAACATGTAACATATTTCAGAGTAAGCTGGCCCAGGTGCAAATAATACTGGTTACAATGTTATGGATTACAATATGCAAATCAAGCTGTAACAGTCAGTTACAAATTTCAGAGGCAAAGGAACAAAGTGCTTATAATTGTTATATTCTTTAGAAAGCATTATGGGACTTAAAATCTAAAAATCGAATCTGAAGACCTGACTTTTACAAATAGCTTGCCCATTCTCATCAGGGCCATGTTAGAGCAGAGTAGCGGGTCAGGGTATCTGTGTTAAAATCAATCTGTTTTTTGCTTTCTTTGTGAGAGCTCATCCAAATCCCTCAGACAAACAATAAAACATAACAGAGTAACGACTTCAAACATTCTAATGTGATGCCGATCTAGCTTCACATGAGAGAGCTCTGATCTGAAGGCAGATTATTTGTTGTCAATGTGTCTTCTTTGTCGTTTATGGGCTTTTTTTCTCATCTGATATTTTCTTTCCACATCTAGAGGTCTGTAAAATGATGTATCTCATGATTTATCTGCTCTTACTGATGTTTTCTACACTGCAAAACATAACACTACACTACAAAAACTCAAGTAAATGATAAAAAGAATTCTGGTAAAAAACAATTCTGATTAAAAATAACCAAATATTTACTTAATTATTACAGTTTTAACCGCTTGCAGCTTTGAGAAACAGAATTAATGCTTAGTGCTGTTGTTTTAGAATATACTGAAAAAATGATTTTGTGGCCTTCTACCCAGCATGCACTGGGACTTGTATATTTAATATGGCTTGTCACATTTTTACATGGTGTCTTTTATTACAGTCATTATGTGTCATTTATGTGGTCTTATAGGAACATTTATTATGTTTCCTCTGTTACCACCTCAGCAACCTCAGAGAAGATCTATCCTTGTTCTACCAACCAAGTTGACAACTCCACTTCAAAGTCAACCATGACAGGACGCTTTTCTTCTTTCCAGTCAGGACCCTCCCTACTCAGTGTCTCTCCACCTTAGTTGAAGAAAGCCTCCAGGTATATAAGATCCCACTCACCCCTCATCAGTAAAACTACATTTACTACATAATCTATTAAATGCATCCAAACCCCTTGACTTTCTTTGACTTGTATTTATTACCCAGTTATTTCAGTATCTACTGCCAGAATCAAACATAGACATTGTTTCTTGCCAATGCAGTCAGTGGCCTGGCACTCTGCTACAGCACCTACAATCCATTATCTAATTATACATCATAATTATACATCATACTCAGTTGATTTTCTGCATCCAGTTTCGTCATCTAGTCATCATTATTCCATTTGACCCAGTCCAGACATTTCTCCATCCTTGCCTTACTGTATCACCAATTAATTTGAAATAAAATCTTCAGACATCTTTCAAATAAGGCTTCTAAAGCATTTTCTCATGCCCTGAGGGCAAAATTTGGTTGGACCCCCCGACCCCCACCCCACCCCACAGCTGTTCCTGGCCATATGTGAAGGTTTAAGGTTCTGTGCAATTTTATTACATCTGGTTTTCTGTTTATAATGGCTATTTTATTGTATTAATTTTACTATTTACTGTTGTAATCATACATTCTGATGTAATATGATATATATATATATATATATATATATATATATATATATATATATATATATATAATTATATATATGCAGCTAAACACACTTGACATTCATCCAGAACTCTTGTGTTACAAGAGTAGTAGAGTTTTGCTTTTATGCTCTATTACCCTTCCATGCACTTCAGATCGAGCCAAAGTACTTGTTGTGTATTTAAGGTTAACATTATTGTACATTGTAACATTTTCTTGTAAGTCATTTTGAAAGCCTCTACCATTCTAGGAAAAACCTGTGAATTCTTTTAAAACCTTGTTATTCACTCACTTTCTTTGTGCTATGTATATTTGATCCAGCTTCTCACGTGTCATTGCTGTGCAAAGAATTCAAAAGTAGAACAGACGACTTATTTGGCAGGGTACCCATATGTGGTAAACACAACACAAAGGTTTTCAGATCCACAGCTCTCCAGTAGAACCCTGACCTTGCACCTATTGTGAAGGCATCAATAATTAACCTGTCAGACTGTGTTTTATTGGCCTGGGTTGTGTGGTCAGAACCAGTCCTGTCTGCTTGTGTGGTTAGAACTATCTCCTGCTAGTTCCCATCAAAACGGATAAACAACATTCCCCCATCAATCAGCACTAGGTGTTTTGCGTGTTTTTGGAAAATTGGTTCTAGCTAAAAAAGACACAAGCAATTGCTTTAGCTACAGGCTAGATTACCTCCCAAAAGCACAGAGGGATATGCCTGAACTTCAAAATATGGTCTACAATCTGAGAACCCAAGATAAAACAATAGCTTACAACAGAGGTCTGATATGGCTCGTCAACGCTTCAGCAGCGTAGCATTACATCACGGTACAAACAGATTCGAATGTGAAATGAAAAAAGCAGTCTTCAAATGATCCTGATCACAATAGCAGAGAGTATGAGCTATGAAATCTGTCATCTTTAAAACAGACCCACACTGGTCTGAATCCATCAGAACTGGAGATATTGTAGCATCTTATCTGACAGTCCATGTGGTTTATATGCAACTGTCTCATCATTTTACAGACCATTTAGTCAGAAGCCCACAAGGCTATTCATTCACTAATAATAATAATAATTAAATGTATTATGTAATTGTATTTAATTATTTTTAGTTAAATAAACTAAAATCCCTCATCTGTTTATTACACCTGACAATAATACTGTAACATTAAATGACAAAAATGACTGTATAGTAAACAACAGTAAAAATACTCATTTTGTACCTTCACAGGTCTCATTATGGCCATATGGTCTCACATTAAAAGACTCCACAGCAAAGGTCAACAATGGATCTATGGTAGAATTACAATATGTTTATGATGTGAATCTGCACCAAACACCTTTCATAATAAAAACGTATCAAATATTGCAGAGACAAACACAAGATAAGACAAGTGTCATTGAGGCAGTATGCCTCAATGACAAGAGTCAAGAGTCATAATAAACAAATAATATCAGCAGTCATGTCTCATGCAATCTCAAGAAAATTAAACATGTCATAAACTTTCCAGATCTGTTAAAAATGCGGCTCCAAAATAAAAAACAATAGTTTTTGAAAAGGCATAGTTGTGTCATTTCTAAAACTAAAATTATATAAAACAAATAATAACATTGCTAGGATTTGTGCTGAATGCATTCGTTTGAAATGCATTAATATGTTTTGTCATATTGACATGAACTGGCATGGTTGCAGGGATTCAACTCAAGCTTGGCGTGCTTACAAGCACAAGTAAAGACAACCAAAGGAAGAGTAAAGACATTTAATGCCATTATAACCAAAGGGCTGTCTGTACACTCAACAAGACAGCTTTGTTGAGTGTGATGGGAATGATCTAGTCTTTGATGTTAGTGGTGAGTTTTCTAATAATAGTCTACTGGTTAATACTGACAACATTACTGAACTATTATTATTTCTACTTATTTTTTATGAAACACATACCTGTATATGTTAAACATACACGTAAGTCATTGTATTTCTGGCTAAGACATATGATCAGAAAGGTCCCCTAAAGTCTGAATAAAAAGAAAATCCAGATCCAGCTTGTTACAGCGCTTAACATTATAATAGAAATAATATGAAGGAAGGAGGAGTGGGAACAGGACCGCAGAATGTTACAAGTGATTTGAACTCACATTGCCCACAGGAGCACTGCAGCTCAATGTCTAGAGAGCTTGCACTAATTGCTAAGCCACAGCTCCAATAACTTGGCTTATTCTGAGAAAATGAGACACAGTGTCTTTTCATGCCTCTGGCTCAGACTGTGGTAAGTTTCCATTATTAATCTCTTTGCTGCAAAGTAAGTTCACACACATATCCAACAGCCTGCATAGTGGTATAAGTCAACTTGTAGTGATTTGAGTCAATAAAGCATGTTAGTAAGGGAACCATGCTACGTGCATGGTAGAATCTAAGATGGTCAGATCTCTAAGTTCATTTAATATTTTCACACAAAGCCAAAATTCTTGTGACCCACTCTGACAGAAAATATAAGCGAGTCTTAGAAAATATAATAGTCTTAGACTTGTTAATGATGTTAAGGTTGGATCATTTATGTAAGGTAAGCTGTTGGACAGACAAATTAACTAGTTGACTAGTCATAGTTAACCAGACAACTCATTTGGTAGTCTAATACAAAACATTGGTTGTGTAAGCAATGCTTATACAATTTTGATGTTTTCACCTAGGCCTGAAGCCATTGACCTTCAGCGACATTTGAACGGGAGCAGATAATGACTGTCAATAAGGCTATTCAGATTGATCCAAAGAGCGTAAAATCAGAGAGGCCGTGAGGTCGCTGACTGCGGCCTGAAATAGATCAGCACTTTATGAGCCTGCAGCGTCATTCATATTCCGCTTCATCATGTATTCCTTCTCAGACAATGCCATCCCTTACAACAGCAGCCAATGAAAGATGATGTGAGGCCAGTTTCCACTGCAATGGATTCAGGCACGAGGCGAGGAAGGATGGCTTTGTGAAGACAGATGGGTAAGCAGGCTTATTGTTGAAGCAGTGGATTAAGCTGACTGTGATCTGCGAGTGACATTCATGTTTAATAATGCTCATTTAAACTGTGATCTGTCATTCAGGATGGGCGAATTGATAGAAACGAAATGTGTAAATGTGGAGGAAATCATGTGAGATTTTGTGTGTGCAAAAACACACTGTACTTTCGCTGTACTTTCAATACTTTTTCACAGTATACATTCAGCTGTTTATTTCAATTAGATGTTAACTGTACACAATAATTAGCCGTGTCTACATTACACTTATCTCATGTATATTACACTGCAGATTAACTATAATAGTGTGATTGTCATACCATTGCTGAGTTCTGCAAATCACAACAAACTGTCATGGTTGGACTAAAGAGTCCATCATTAAGCCTTGCTTGTCTTCTCCATGCAACACGATGCAAGCAGTTGTTTTGTAACAATATCACACTGGCTGGGAGAAAATGAATTAAAAAAGGTCCAGGTTCTCAGGCAAATGGAACACTAAACATCATACACAAAAAGCAATTGCAAACTATTGCAAAAACAACTATTTTACGCTATTATCCCACAATGTAATGCAACATAATGATGATTATTATTATTATTTTTATTATTTTACTGTAATTTGTTGTTTAATATAAGAAAAGGACAGCCCGCATTTCTTATTTTAGACTAAAATTCTTAATACAATGTTTGCTGTAAGACAAATTTACAGTGTGAGTCATATCCATATGTATCCAATACTTGGCAGTGCTAGGCATGTAATATTGTAAATCCTGTCATGATTAACCGTTGAAATTAAGCAGTCAGCAGAGAGAAAAGATGTCTTTCTGTTTACATTATCTTTTTTAAATTACACATAAAAACACAAACCCACGTCACACCCACATAAACACCTCCACAGTCGTGCCTCCACAACACTACAGTAGAATTTACATTCAACCTTTGCAGTGACAAAAACATACACTACACACACACACACCCATACACACAAGCATACATCTGAAAGTAAGCCACAAGAACAGCATATGCTGTCCTCAATCTATTCAGCATATATGTTTGTCCTTTCATTCAACCATTCATGGGATTATTCATGTATTTTTTTTCTATTAATGCTTCACTTGTTATTTGGTTATGCATAGGTGCTCAATGAACCCATCTTTAATAGTGTCAATGCTAAATGCACATTACTACCAAAGGCCACGTTAACATAGGACAAACGAGTCTCAGATTGGGAGAGACATTAACATATATCAAATCAAATGAATAGTTGTCTTTGAGATGCACTATTGCGACATTCTATCAGCTATTTGCACTATGTAGCTATTTCTGCTCCACTGCCGAGAATTAAAATAACAGTTCATCCACTCACTTCCACCAGCTCTGCCACGGATTCAGTGTCTTATAGAAAAATCCATGTTAGATGCAGCTGTTCTAATTTGCATGTAATATGCATGGAACCTCTCAGATTTGTGAATGATTTCTGTATTGGCACCAATGTGCCAAGCATTCTCTGATAATTCACAGCCCTACCTCAAACGTTACTATCTTTTTGCACAAAACAAATATTCCAAAAAAAAGTTACTGTTTAGTTACTGCAGTCTTCATGTAGAACCATGATGTGAATAAAAAAATGTAATAGTTAACCAAAATATTACAAAAATTAACAAAATAAAATGAGACCGACAGACAGATAGAAAACAAAAAGACAGATCTGCTCTAGTGATCTGCTTGTATATGCAGCTGTTAATCTTTTCATTTACGGCTTGCCATATACTGTGTCAAGTAAAACACCCAACCTATATGAGTACAAGCCTTCTTGTTCTACAGAGGCCTGATTTCTTGACAGGCATTGACAGAGTAATTCGGAAATGGTCCAGCGGTAAGTGGTGGTGGATAAACTTGTGTTAATAAAACGTTTGGCTGTTAAATCACAGGGAAACACAGTAAAAGTGATGTACTAATGTTCGGTTAAGCCTAATTGAACACTGTCTTGTCAATTAGGCAGAAAGACTTAGTTTGTAATGGAAGGTTCTTAAAATGTCTGCAATTACTTTTCTGGCAAAGGCTCAAGACAGTAATAGAATACAGTAGAGGAAAGACTTTAATTTCAATGCAGCATTAAATGTATTGGTCTTTTGAGTTGAACCATACTGTATAATATAAAAAAAATATATATATATATATATATATATATATATATATATATATATATATATATATATATATATATATATATATATATATATTATATAAAGTTATTATATATTATATATCTAAAAAAATAAAATAAAATTAGATAAAATTTGTAAGTTGCACTTGCAGAGTTGTATTCTTAATCTGGATGTGTTTAAATTCTAAGCAGCTGTTGTAAGAACAAGCTACAAATGCTTCACCATCTTTCTGTTTACAGATGTGACACACAAACTGACATTTCCCATTAATTAGACCTGACAGCACAAATTGTGAATCATTATTATAAACTTATTGTAGCGAATCAGGGTAAGGTATGGTCTGTTATGTTATCAACTGTTATTTGTTCTTTTTGTTCTTAACCAAAGAAGTTATAGATTGCAGCTTTAATGAATTGCACTCAATCACTTGTTGGCATACCTGCAGTGTACATCCAGACGACAGGTGTTGCGCAGCTGTAGACAATTTGGTTTGTTCTTGTCCTGGTATGAGCAGTGGGGTACAATGGTTTGTCGTCTTCTCTCGGCACAGGCCTGGTCCTTGCAGGAGCAGAAGAGCAGCCCGTAACTGTATTGCGTGTCAACACGCTCAAAGAATTGCCGCAAGGCCTTGTGGCAGCGCTTTCTGTTGCAGCTTTCCTGTGATTGAGACTGCGTCTGTGAGGGCTGCTGCCCCTGCACCTGTGCGCGGTTGCAGGTGGAGATGTAGTTGGAGCGTTGGCGCTTGCAGTTCTCATTCAGGTTGCAGGCTTTGGTGGCATCTAGGCAGGGGTTACATGGGCGACTGGGATCTGAGCAGTGCGGCTGGCCTTTACCAGTGCCAGAATGTATGCCTACGAGAGAAGGGCAGGCAAAGATAAATATGATAGAATGCAAAGAAAGTTTGTGAGGTTGTTACGAAGGGTGTAAAAGAGGAATTAAGAGTGGGCGTGCATAAAAAATAAGCATGAATTGATCAAACGTATAGGGAATGCACCATAAGTTACTTTGAATAAAAGCATATGCCTTTACTGATTAATAAGTCATCAGACTCCAAGCAATTAGGGGGTGTCACATAATTGATTTCATAAGGGGCACACATGGAAAAGTTTGGCTTCATTGGTGGACTAGTCAAGATATGATATAAGGTATAAGACACAATAGTGCTGTGGTACATTTTTGCAAAGAGACCTGCATATTATAATGGATCTAATATATAATTTTGTTAAAATAAACCAAGGAAAATTGCAACTGAAGTTGACAGCCATTGAGTGCATTTTTTATTGTATTGAGCATATTTGACATTTTGATGAAAACTCCTTTTGTGTTCCGCAGGGACAAACGTAATGAATGTTTGAGTGACTTGAGGGTGGGCAGATGATGACAAAATCAGTTTAAAGCAAATTATCTGCAGAAAGACTCTATTATACTGACCAAATGTAGACATGTGAATGCATGATTTCTGCCACCACAATGTTTTAGACAAACACGTTTAACACATTTTACAAAGATACAAAGCTGCTTTCAAAATGCACTTGGCTCAAGAATCTGAGGAGGCAAGTTTGAATGAGCATGATGATTTTACAAGCAATTAAGTCAAAGCTCCTTTTCTGACTGAGATGCTCATAAACCTTCACAGCCTTTCTTCCCTGTTCTCAGAATTTTGACAACTATGAAACCCTAAGTGAGGATTGTATGAAACAGGGCTGTGGATAATCCCATGCAATCCTGACCACTCTCAGAACGAGGTCCTGACAAAAGAATGCATGCAAAACATTAGTAGTACCTTTTCTAAAACTACAATAAATTTAAATGCATTATCTTAAATCTTACTGAAACCTTATTACCAGGGATTCATTTGTGCCAGAAAAAGAATTTGGTGCATATTTTAGTAAATCCACCAGCATCAAGCATCACTAAAAAAATATGTTGTGACCTGTACATTTAAATGTAACAAGAATAACGTCAAAGGTTGTTACATGCACACACAAACACAAGCTGTTTCTTGAGTTCCTGTTCTGTCTCAACAGTACTTTTTTGCATTAATGGAGGTACAAATTTAGGCACATTATTCACACTTTAATTTACCCCCCAGTGCACACAACTGATTCACAATGCAGTGTCCCAATCACATTCCAACCAATGATATTGGTGATAAGGTGATAAGGTGACACACTGAGTTACACCCATCTAATTTGCATAATGTGTCAATACAACAAGTAATAATTCAGGCATTGATAATGGGAAAACGGCTTGATGGTTAAATGTAAGTAAATGATTATTTTAAGAAACTTGCTAAACTGCTTGTCATTTAAGTGGGAATTGCCTTTGTCTGGGACATTATTTACAACAAAAACTGCTTAACACTACTGAAACCTCCGGTATTGTGTAGTGCAAAAGTCTCAATAAAGAAAAAAATCAATAATTAAATTTAAGACAAAAAAGTGGAAAAACGGAAAACACAAACATTTATACAGCTGTGTGACATCTTTAAAAGTGTTTGCTCAAGGCACCTGAATGAAGCATGCAGGGCATCTGAGAGGTATCAACTGGAGACTGAGGTAGTGCTCTGGACCTCTAAAAGTCTATGAAGGTCGGTATTGATATGTTGCCCTAATGGCGTCTCTAGCCTTGACTGTTCTTGTGATTGGAGAGAGAGGGTGAGTGAGGAAGAGAGCGAGAGAACTAATAAAACCCAGTGGGTGTTGGTATAACTTTGAGAACAGATGGTTTATCAGACCCCTTGCGGAGAGCAAAAGATGAATTTCATTCTGAATGGGTTTTCGTTACTTATGAATAAAGTGCTAATGATCTAAATGTCTGAACTGTTTACTCTAAATGAGTGGGAATTTAATATTTATGTAAATAAACAGGGAACATGCATACAAATTACCTTGTGTTATGGCAGCAAAGGACTTAGAAAAACATTAGTGGTTTTTCGAGTACCTTTGAAGTTCTTTTGAAACTGGTTGATATTAATAACTCAATATTTGTCTCAATGTTTGTAGGAAGGGTTAGCTTGGAAACCGAACACAAATCATAGCTCTGAAGTATTGTATTTACACAGTAATGATTAATAATGCATGTTCTGAAGCACATCATTAATAAGACAAAAATATTTACATCAAACAAATCCTTACTTATTAAATCCTTACTTAACCCATCTGTTTTACTGCCTTATTTGTACATTTTATGGAGATCAAATCTTTAGTTGCACCTTCAACCTCACTGATATGAGCAAATAAGTAGTATTTTTTAGATATTTAATCATGAAATAACAGAATGCATTTGAGCTCAAGTATCGGCAGTTAAATACAAGAGGGACGACAGCATGCAATCAATACAATTTAGCTCAGGTGAAATCAATGTAGCCTTCCTTCCTGGTAACCTCACTCTCTGAGCCTTTTTAGGCTTTAATAAAAAGTTTAGTTTCTCAAGGACTGGAACTCCAGATCTAAAAATACTGATCTTCTCTGTATCTGAAAATATAATCACAACAAATGCTTCACTGGGCACTATACAAACGCCAATGCTTGTAAATCTGTGAAGGTGCACATTGAGACAACAAAAGTGTCCTGTAATTGTTGCAGTCTTATGTTTCCATAATAATGATAGCCTTTGAAAAAAAAACTGACAAAAGTCATTTGCAACGATCATTTGCAAGTGTATGGCTAGCAAAGGTTACCCAGATCTAAAAATACTGTGTGGTTTCAGAGTGCTTCTAAATTTGATTTAGTGGTCCTGACTCACTCGTTGAATTGTTGTATGTGTGTGTTTGGGAGAGAGCAATTTTAGGTGTGTCTCACACAGGAGGAAGAAGTCATAAATGAGGTATGAAATTGGCTGGTGAGAATGTACATAAAAAAGCATGCTATGTCTGGAGGTCAATGCATGGTGCAGGAAAGACTGCACTCTGCGTGCACAAACATTTGCCTGGTTAAAGAAGGAACAGAAAAAAACAGGGAGATTATCTTTCTTATCTAAAATAACAAACATTGGCAAGTTAAGTGATTCGTTCTTCCTTAAAAGTGCTTATTGTATCGGTCTGGTAATCTGTAAACACTTCTTCATTTCCGGGCTGAGCAATGAATCAGCCAATGGATTAACTTTCAGATCAAATGCTCTTATTTTTGGTGGTGAAAGTGGGGGTCTGTAAGGTTGCTGTTTGAAACTTAGGCCACTCCCACACATAGAAAGCAAGTCATTACACACTGATGGATTTGGTGGCTGCGAAAACTATTTGGATAATTGTTCATTTGCTGTTTAAGTTTAGTTGTTTACTTATCATTAATTATGTTATGAACTAACAATAACAGTTTTTGAGTTCATCTTAGTATATGAAAATAACCCTGCTCTTAGTCATACAGGTTGTTTACTCTTACAATCAAATTATTGCAACAAATAGCATGTATAACATCAGATACCAATAGCAAATTTGTAAATGACCCTTAGATATGAAAAGATTCATTTTGATCACAAATACTCAATACTGAGATACAGAAAGGGAAAGTAGCACTAAAAGAAAAGTAATTTACAATTTTCTTTTTCTCAGCAAAGACTGCTTTAGGGGTACCATGTAATTGCTTGTCAAATAACAATTGCAATCAAAACTACCCAGTTGATAGCTTGCAGGTCACAATCTTTGTCTGATAACCACTATAGCATAATGAATTTGACTTTATTATGCACATGGGTTTATTTAATGTGCAAATACTTCAAAGCACACATACTCTTCTGACCATCCACAGGTCCATAACGTGTGAATAATGAGTGTGTTTGTGTTGTACGCGGCTAAAGGGACAGCAGGTTCAGTCTGGGTTATTCATGGCTCTTGGCACTAGCTGTTGATTGCAATTAGGAGAAGTGCCACAGTTTAGATGTAATCTCCTCTGCAGTGCATGAGCTCGTTAGAAAGTCTTTATCTTTTGCTGTCGCTGTTAGGGGAAGCAATCCCTCTTCTCATTTCTTATTTTTCTTTCTATTAAAATACTTATTTGGTTAAGACAGAAAGAGACAGATCAAAAGTTTTTCAGTCTTTGTACAAAATGGGGGGCATCGGAGAAAGAGGTCATATTGTAAAATTTTTGAATGTTTAATTTTTTCCCTCAGGGCTAGATAATGTAAATACATTTTCAGGGGGTTATTAAAAGGTCATGATATAGCTTTGACAATTTTCCACCATCCTTTTTGACTTTTAAAAAAACAATGTCATTTTTTTGCACAAATATTTCTTTGGTGTTCTATTGGCAATATCATGCGCCCCAAAATGTGAAATGACTGGGTATCACCGCACTACTTAGCTAGCATTAAAGTTCAGCTTCCAAGTTCAAAACTTATCTATGACAATTCCAATAACATGTGAAGGCATCTTTATTTGTGAGCTGCTTACTGACAATATAATTTTAAAATAAAAGTTACAAAGATTTACAAAACAGTGCATGCTGAGAAATGCCACACTGTTACGCAGGACTAAAGACCATTCATTTCTAGCAGTACAATAACTCAAAAAAATCTGTAAGGGAAAAAATCAAGTATAAAATTGATTCCTCATGAACTGACTCATTTAATTCTCTGTGTGTACTTCTACAGTCCAAAACCCTGTTAAACTTTCAAACTTTAAGCACAAAATGCAAAGCCACCATGTTGCTGCTGCTTTAATCATCAGTGGCTATAACACATTTGCTTGTAACTGCAACTATATCTCATTCCCTGCTGACAGTGATGCCACATGGTAAACAAAGTCTCATTATATTTCTCTCTTGAAGGGGCATAAAGACAACAGTGAAGTATACATTTGAAATGTGCTTTTACAGTTAATATAGAAGGCAGTAAAAGAAAGTAAAACAATATATGTGCAAGATAATAGAAATAAGAGAGAAGATAATAATGTTTTTAACTGAGGTTGTGTTGGGTAAAACAGTAATTTCCCTTTGAAAGAAGAGAAATTTGCATGGAGGGAAAGAGGGGCAGGAAGAGGGACACAAAGTGAATTGGTCTCTGTGGATGAAGGTTACACTTTACACTCTGACTTGTAAAAAATCTTTATAGTTGTGCACAAGTTTGTCAATATATCCTAGGAATATATGCATTTTGCAACATTTAGAATTAGAATTTCCTAGAAGCGTAATACATAAGAATTTCCATAGTCATTTTTCCATAGTCACATTTAACATGTGTGTGTTAGAGTTTGGACATGTAAATGCATTTTAAAAAAGTTAACTAAAGATAACTTTATCATTACACTGTTTTTGAGGACATTTAGGAAACACTTATATCCAAAGCAACTTGCAGTGCATTGAATGGATATGTTTAATCAGGTTGTGCTTTCCCTGGTAATCAGACCTAGAACCTTGGCATTGCTAGAGCCCAATTTTGTTACAGAAACATATATTTGTAGCACATTTTTATTAGTCTTTGCTAATTTCAGTCAGAAATCTACACACTGCTATCACTGACTCTGCATGCTGTCTTAGGGCATCGCTACAAATATAGCTTTTACTTCACTCTTCCATAAGGGCTCAGCCCAGCAATACACCCAGTCATTTTCAATACGAATTTCAGAATAGAGAAAAGGCTTGTAAAAATATGGCCACAATGAATCACAAACATTAAGGTATTTAACAGTTGAACTGCATAAATTATCTCATTTAATATGACTTTAATGACAAACAGTGATATTTCAATTTCTTATGTCTTCCATCATGCACAAGGTAAAGTACATTATCATAAAATTGAAAACACTGAGAGTCAATCCCAGCCATTTATTGCCCCTTTACCTATGTGCATGTTGTGCAAATATGGGTGTGTATTTGTTGTTTAGCTTTGTTTATGGGTTTCTGTGCATGAGCATATGCATGTAGCTGCTGCATGTTCTGAATATGGAGCATATTACTCCTCATAAACTCCTGTCTTTATTACATTCACTGTTATTAGCTTTCCTTCTTTGGCCTGTTGTGACAGTAATAGCCGGTTATGACTACAGAAGTGGACCTCAGAGGAAAATCAACACGCTATGCTGATATGCTAAACACCAGCAATGGTTATGAAGAAATGACCATCGTTCAAACTGCCAGTCTGTACACGGTTTTACTGGCACAAACCTTTGATCAGAAGGAACAGAAAATCTACATGCCTGTCAGTCAATATAACAAATATGGCCGTTAAGGGCCATGTTGTTCAGAATGTGATTGTGATCTCATACTAAACCAAAGATTTTCCTTTCCCAAACATTTAATTTTTAAGTGTGAATAAGTAAAAACTCAAAATTCATGTTGAGTTTGATTATGCAAGCTAGTGCTCAAAGGGAAGCTAGTGCTCACTGCGTTGCTCACAGTGGCCACTGTGCATTAAGTGCCTCTGAATGGTCTTGATTTATTTCAGTGTACATTTATTCTGTGCATTGATTAGCATAAAACCTTAAATTTTCTGTAGCAGGACATTGGAAAATATTAGACATGCACAGCATCATTGTCAGAATCATTTAAAATGCATTTAATTACTTAGCATACTACAAAGATCTCTAATCTAATCTTCATACAGTACTTCTACAGTAATCTTCTACAATACCACAGTTTTATCACGTGATTTATTATTTCCTGTCTGTGCAACCACTAACTATAAATAACCCCAACATTTAATCTCTATTCATAGTGGTTGATTATTACAACATTAGTATTGTAAATTGTAGTTAAAAATCTAATTAATTTTAGCATTCATTCATTAACACCATACAAAAATTGAGCAAACAGCTCAACCTACTGCTGTCAGCTACATTTTGCCTTAACAACAAAATGTTCACTAAATGCCAAGATTCCTACTTTATACTCCCAAAAAAGAGAGATGAGAAAAGAACAGATGGGTTTTTAAAGACCATAGTGCCCAAAAGGTTTAATCTAATTTATATTCCTCAACTTGCTACTTTTTTTTAAATGATGAAAAAAGATGATGGCTTATTCTTGTGGAAAGCGCTTTTGCTTGCCAGGCTTGAGGGATTTGTCAAAAGAAATGAAAAAGAAAGGGAACGAGGAGGAGAGCAGATCTCCTCTTAATAGAGTCTTCAGAAACACCTGAAATGACCCATGAAAGAGTCTTATGTCATATAAAAAGTTGTGTCATATTTCAGGCAGACAAATATTTCTCACCCTGGCCTGATATCTATCAAACAGGGCACAGAGGGTGAATGTGAGGGTGGAGCTCTGATAACTACACCTTTGCAAGGTATATATATATATATATATATATATATATATATATATATATATATATAAACATATTACATATATATAAATCATTTAGCAGTAATCTCACACTCAGGGTTTACTTGGCTTAAACATCTGGTTATTGGGCCATTAACAATTAGTTAATGGACGAGTTTTCCACCCTGAATGGCAAAACACCAGAAACTTTGAAATGAATATCTCCCTTATGATTCATCAAAAAATCCCTCTTAGCCTGTTAGCCAGCTTAATGAAATGCATGTTTTGATGTTCTTAAACATTCCTTGTATACTGTGAGAGGAATTAATTAAAAACAAAATGCACCTGCCCATAGCACAGTTTAGTTGCATGTTATCTACATTGTTTTGGCACCTGAATCACCAAAAGAATTATGAAAAATCAGGTAAAACAGCCCAAGCGCACACAAATTAAATGCTGAACACAATTCCCAAGTCTTGATCTTATGGATGGGTTCTGGTTGCTAGGTTGCAGAAGATGCAGCTAGGTTGCTAGGTTTCAGTAAGCTGGATTGCATAAATAAAACTTTTTTAAAATGAAATACAGTACACAATAAACATTGCTATCAAATTACTGATAGCAAGGAAACATTAGCCACACACTGTTGGTTCCAGTAATGGATGAACTGTGGGTTATGTATCACGGCAACAAGAGCACTAAGGGGTCAGACTTAATGTTGCCACATCCTAAATATAGCATACAGGGCTGTTCCACTTCCAGATCAGCAGAGATTCTGCCAGGGTGAGGGTCTGCCTGCTTTACCCTCAATATGTCAGTGTTAGTGCTGCGGTCCACTTGTTTTTCACACCCTCTGTAGTAAATGACCAGACATAGGCAGTTTCCAGTGATGACCTCGCCTGTCACATTAAATAAAGAAGTGCCATCACAATCTGTGACAGTTCTGTGTGGGATGCAATAACTCAGGCCCCCATTTCTCCTCAGGAATTTCATTAAGATTAAAGAAGGAACTACGTTTGTTGGGTGATTGTTGGAATAAGCCTTGATTAGAATGAGCCTTGATTAAAGATTTTACTTAATAGGGTATCACTGAATATAGTTTCACAATAAAGTTATATAGTATAAGAATATAGTTTTCCCCTTAAGTGTTATCATATCAAATTTAACAAAGATGTGACAACAAAACATATAAATATGCAACAAAGCCACTAAAACCATCTTAACTCACCTCTAATTACCAATTCACTAATAATCACTAATACCAATATACAGCAGTATTGAGCTGAATTTACACTATCATCTAATGGAGACTGTTTATGTTCCCACATTCCCAAGATGTTTATTTATGTAAAGAAAGCAAAAAATTATGCCAACTCCAAACATCAGCTCCTTTTCACAGCAGGCCTTTGAAGACAAAAACAGTATTATACAACAAATTGGCAAGAAGATGGATCTGGCAACCCTGTTGAATACACTGTTTTTTGCAGTGTGCATGAGATTTGTCATTCCCCGGCTATTCTTTCAGATCGGAATAAAAATGAGTAATTTTGGTTGTTCTATCCTCTGTGAGTGTCTGATAATGGATTGGAGGCAATATTTGTGTCCTCTTCTGTCTATAATGACTGCTGTCAGTGAATTAAACATTGAACTTAACTCATGCCAAGATGACAAATGCCTAGAAGTGGTTTAATTTCACTGAAATTATCATTAGCTGCTGTCTCATTTTTTTCATTTCTCTTTCAACATTTGGCTGTTGGTAAAAGAAAAAAATTAGAAAGAAGTTAACATTTAGAAGTAACAATTACAATCGCTAACAATTAGAAACTTCTAACTGATG
This sequence comes from Chromobotia macracanthus, assembly GCA_036877525.1. Taxonomy (NCBI): domain Eukaryota; kingdom Metazoa; phylum Chordata; class Actinopteri; order Cypriniformes; family Botiidae; genus Chromobotia; species Chromobotia macracanthus. Next base: position 5,615,914 of record JAZGTH010000002.1, read on the forward strand.
TGTATTGTTATGCATTGTAAAATAAGTGTTTTCATTGTTGGACTGTCTTAATTTAACATGAAAGCACATTTAAAGGTAACCAATATACAGTATAGCACCAACAACCAAAATTTTGATGTTTACCTGAAATAATTGAGGCCAGGCGGAATGCATCTGAATGGCGATGAGGTGTCATGGGTTCATAGGGGGATGGCTCGTAAAAGTCTTCACCTAAAAGGAAAGAGATAACAATTGTTAGAATTTATGCTATTGTTTAGCAATATACAATGCCACACTATTCTTCTTAATATGCTTGACCTGGGTTACCTGTGAATCCTGTATAATTAAGAAATGTTTGAAAACTATTATATTTTTTATACATAATAAGGTGGACTATAGCAGAAAGTGAGATTAGTCTATACTTGTGTAAGTAGCATCCAGTTAGGATCTTGGAAAACCTAAGCAGTTTACAATTTAAACAAATATGTTTCTAAGCAGTCACATGAAATGTGTCAGGAAAATGATGTTAAACATTATGGTTGATATCACTTGTATTTATCAAACTGGAAATAGAAGGTCAATATACAACACACACACATACATACAGTATGTATAACTGAATATTATTAATTCGGTCTATGTACTAGACCATAAGCAAACAGTCTATGTATTTACACTGGCCTGCAAACAGCATCTGCTACTATTTACACTTAACATAATTAGCATCTTTCTTTAATGCTGACAGTGTAAAACATTCATTTATATTCACTGGTGAGACAGTGAAAATCAACAACCTACAAGCTTTCCTGTAGCTATAGGAATGCAGGTATGTACTTAAAAAATGTGTAGCTTGAAAGGCGCTTTGGGTGAAAGCGTGTAAATGGAAAGTGCAATGTACAGGAAATATAAAGGAGTGTGTGTGTGTGTCAGAAATAATAATTTAATTGTGTATTGTTCCTGTTCTTGCATTGTTCCTCTTCTGGTAGGTTTAATCCAGAATTTTAAATTTACAATAATTTACAATCATTCCATGACATTTACATAATCGCATACTAGCAATGGTGCTCAGAATCTCATTTCTTTTAGGGAATGTAGATCATTTTTGTCTTTAAGCTGCGTCAGTCTCACTTTATCAAAATATGAGCTCCATTGTCACTTTGGATCAAGGATCTGTGAACTCCATTGATGTTTCTGAGCTGGATGGTATACACATGGACCATATATGCGTGAAGAGATGTGATGAAAGATGGCATATGTCAGACGGTCCCCAACACACATTATACCACTAACATGGAACGGTGAATATTAAGCATCACTCCACCTACTGACCAAGGGCTACAGAGTCACTCTGCAGTTAGATAGACAGATGCTGCCCTGCAAAACATGAATTACCCTGACTAAATTGAAAGTTGCACAGTATAAATTCTGTCAACACTTGCTCACCCTCATGTCATTCCAAACTCATGTGCCTTTTTCTTCTGTAAAGTACAAAAGGAGGATTTTAAAGGATTGTGCTGGTCGCTTATTTCCATGCAGTTACACTGAATAGAAAATGAGTCTTTCAGGCTTTATAAAGCATACAAAAGCAGCATAAAAGTATCACAAAAGTGGTCCATAAGACTTCTGCACTTTCCTCCAAGTCTTCTGAGGCCATATGATAGCTTTGTGAGAAAAACGGACTTTAAGTCACAACAACTCACAGAAAATTTTTAAATCCACTCTAGCTTTTCTTGAGTAGTAAGTTTTCTTGAACAAAAGTGTCAAAGTAGTTCCATTCTACAAAAGAATGAATCGTTCTTTTGAGTCATATCTTTCCAATGATGTGGTCAAACCAGTGAAATAATTCAGATTGATCTGGTTCTGGATTTCACCTCACTGGCTCGTTGTGAATTTACAGCAATTCAGAAGGGAAGATTATCAGCGAGTAATGACTCAGTGTCTCATTGTACACGAAAACAGTACACAATGTACGATTAGTGTCATGATTCTTTAATGATGCCTTTGAATTCTTTATGATGCCTAAAAGCTTCAGTCCCAATTTATTATATTTTCATGAAAAGGTTAAACCAGTACAATACTCAGTTTAACAAAGGACAACAGAGACACAACTGTAAATGCTAAATGTCAGCTAAATATTCAAGTGTGTACCAACAATGTTGATGTTTTAGTATAACATTTGTGACATGTAATATTACACAATTAAATAGGTGAAAAATTGATTTATTTTTTGGAGTGACATTATTTAAAACCGTTTCTGGGTTCCTGAGTGAAATCTAGTTATATAAAGACCGTTTACTGTAGTGTAATTGTAACAGACAGTCTACATTGACTTGGATGACTGATGACCTTTTTGAACGCATGTCAGGTACCCAAATCATTAAATGTGACACTCTGAAAAACTGCAAGAGTTTGCAACATTTTCTTTTGTTTCCTCTTTTGTTTTCTTTTGTGTTTTGACTGAACAGTTATTGAACAGTTTGAATTCCACTGTGAACCTGTTCTGAGTAGCACTTACTAAACATATGGTATACAGAAATTATCATATGTCCTTTCCCGAGTGACATTTCAATCTAAATAAGAGCTCCATCTTTCGCCCGCTCTTCCCTCACCTGCAATCATCGCAATGTGAAGTCAACTCTGATGGTCATTTGAAGAGACAGCTTATTACCCGAGCCACAGGGAGTCTGTCTCTCTCTTTCCCCTTGTGTCTTTCTCTCTCTCACACCTTCTTGTGTGTCTCTTTGTCTGCGTTGAATGTCTGTGTCTCTTTGTCAGTAAGCCCAGCTCAGGAGTTGTGAGGTGACAGCTGAACAGACAGATGTTGTCTTTTGAGAACACTCAATGCCACTCAAACTCTCTGTAGCGTTAGGTGGGGTGGCGGCCTGCTCAAGAGTTCCAAAGCTTCACACAGGGAAACACAAGACGACATTAACCGGCTTTCATACTATAGTGAGTGTTGAAAATTGTCAGTTTGCTCCATTACTATATATCCTAGCAACTTTTCACCATAGAGAGACTATAATCACTTCAAGTTTGATGTAATATCATAAAACAGTTATTTCTAGTTCTATAAATGTATAGACCAATGGTGTGGCAACAGTGCTGTTATATACTATCTCTGCACTGTTATGTTTCATTGTGTTTCACTTATCTGTATTTGTAGCATTCCAGACCAAAGTATGTGAGTGAATTTTGTGGTGATAAACTATCCTAGCTGAGCATTTATCCTGCTGTTATGGCTTGGCTTTGTTTACAGTTAATTTAAATTTGATGTTGATTTTTTAGGCAACAGCAACTGGTTATAATAGAAATATTTAATATATATGGACACCATGCAATAGGGTTTTGTTTAGAAAAACAATATATATCCTGCATTAAAGTATAAAAGTCCAAATAAACAACTCCAGGGGGCAAACATTGCCCCCTAATAAAAAGTTATTTCTGTAAGTCCAGACACCGATATACCCCCATATTTCATTATGAAACTCAGAAATACAGGTGAGACTAATAATATGATATTTCTTTTTTTACTATGTTTTGTCATTTCCTGCTTCACAACAGGTTATGTAAACCATTACAAAAGTCCTGAAGTGATGATAAATGAATATATAAAATCTTCCAGCACAGGGAGCGACCGGTAGATGGATGTCTCTTGGTGGACCATAACCATATAGAATTATTTCTCCATATTCCACCCTCCATTGCTCTCTGTTCTGTGTGCAAAATAAACACAATATTGATGAGCACAGTAAAATACAGAAAGTAAGCTCAAGAATCAACTTCTGTTGAAAGGGTAATTCTGGCATGTAGATTTTCTTAAAAATACACATAGAACATTTTTTAGAACAGAACTAATTGATGAAGACAACTACATATACAGCTAAATCGTGTTACGCTTCACTGATGCATGCTGGGTAATTGTTTTTGTATACTTGTGCAGGGCCAAAGAAAAGAGAAACCAGACAATTATCTTTAAATATTCAAACCATATGTGACCTCTGCAACATATCCAGGCACATTTTGTAAATAATTTCATCCCGTTTGTCTCTATAGACAGCCTCTTCTTGTACATAGTTAGTGTAATTTACACTAAAATCGCTTAATTTTGATGGCACATTTTATATTTAGCTGTAATATTTAACATGCAGAGTATCATCATAACCTGTGTTTTACTTTCTTGTCTTCATACCATAAGAATAACAGAATGTGGTCATCACTAACTCACAATAGCAGTGGATAACATCTGTCTTTACCCAAGACATGTCTCTCTAATGCTGTCACCACAGTCTTTGTTTGGAACATTGTTGTTGGGACACAAACAGTTTAATAAGCCCCAGCTATCCTGTTAATGCTCCATTAGGTCAGCAGGAAGCAAGTAATTCAAGCAAAGCTTGCACTAATGTCTGAGTATCAGCCAAGTCATTCAATATCAACCTGACTGAACAAGGTCTTTGATCCTGTTCCAAATTGACAATGAATACAGGAACAGACTGTGATTTAATCCACAATGTCCAATAGACTGTTAAGATTCTCACAGATACTTAATTTAAAATAAGATTTGTAATATAAAATAAGCTGTGTGTTACATTGTGTACAGATTTTTAAGTGTAATTAAACCCTAATTTGGTAAAGAAAATGTAGTCATAACTAAGGTAAACAATGTTTTTTCATGTGTTATATTTTTCACTCTTGCCATTCACTGGCTCAGTCTCTCAGGCTATGATACCAATGGCAAGCACAATTGATCTTTTCCCAGCATCTAGCTATTAACACTATGACTGATAGCAGCAATCAAAGACCATTATATTTAACTTATATTTACGTTATATTTGATACGCCACATATAATGTTTAAACTATATATTTAATGTGTGTTTGTAGGTGTGCACAGGTCTGTTCTGATTGTGACAGAAGAGGACAAAATATGCAAATAAAATGCAAATACAAATCATGGATTGTTAGGATAGCAAATATATATATATATATATATATATATATATATATATATATATATCAAACATCAATTTTTATTTTTAAAAGAAAATATGGTGCAATGTGGTGCATCCAGCCAAACTCTACTGTATTTTGTGCAAATTCATCTATCACTCAGGAGAAAGGGAGAGAAAATTACCTCTAAATTGCCTAAGCTATATTAACACATACATCAAAGTGTCCTGTGAGGCGACCACATAAACCACTATAACAGCTGTTTTAATGCCAACTATGTTGCAAAAATCTGTACATTAATTAAAGCAAACTTGTGTTTATCAAGAGCACTTAGCCACCTCAGCTGAGACACCTCTTGGGAAATCAAGATGGTAATTAAGAGTGAAGATCAGAGAGTTCTTTAAAGTAAAGCAGAGCCACTACACTTCAACTTCTACAAACACAGTATGTTCACTCAGGACATACATCAATAAATAGCAGTTGTGTTGTACTCATTAGTTCTAAACCATAAGCCCATGCTTCCTCATAAGATCTTTAGAGATTAAAGTTTGGAAAGCAAAACAAGACGTCCCGTTTCCTAACACTGTTAATGAAATCCTGTATAAACTTGCCACTGTCATGAATATTACATGTGGTTAAACTTTTGGTTATTGGTATTCCAACTTCTGTCCATCCTAATCGCATTAGCATATTTGGAGAAAGTATTTCCCGAAGTGTTGGAATTAAATTAAGGTAAAGATTGTAAAGTTCAATGCACCAATTTTTGGGGGATATAGATTATTGTGCATTATATCTGCTCAGCCTACCCTGCTGACAAAATCAAACTCAATTATTCAATTATATTGAGTTATAAATTATAGATGGATCAATTACCCATGTGGTACCAGTCTATGCATTTTTCTGGACCGATATGGATTACATTGAAATCCTATTGTCCTTTTTCCTTATTGACAGTAAATTGAGGTAAATGAGAGATTTATCAGAGAGGTCAGCAGAGTGATCAGTCTCTGTGTTGCTGACATCTTTGAGCTAATTTAATTTCAATGGGACGCTCCTTCTCAACCTCATAGTCATTTTTCACTCCAATTAATTCACAGCTGGGGTATTAATCAAGCTGAACTCTGGGTTTATCTGCCAAATGCCTTATCCCAGCTGTATTCAACAGCACTGTTGATATACATTATATTACAATATATTATTTTAGATATATACTTTATACCTAATATTTTAGATATTGCTGGATATATACACCTTGTTAAATGCGACAATCCTTAATTTTATTTACAGTATCTTGGCCTTGTCAAACAATTTTTTATTATCAATAAATCAAATTTATTGTAAATATGTTGTATATACTGTTTCTGTTAATATTTCATATTGGCCTACACACTGCTTTGCAGGTAATTCTTTAGCTACCACTGAGTGTATTTCTAAGTTAAAAGCCAAAACAAGACACATAATGCATTATTGATTGAAGCTCCATTTGGAAAGAGTAAAGAATGTATTTGGCTGTACTTGGCTGATGATTCTTCAAAACTGAAGGCAATTGTTATGCTGTGAGACTAAGAATTTGTACATCTTTAATATGATTGACAGCAGGTGTTAAACACAGTCGAGACTGTATCTGCCATCCACAATGAGGCACAAAAGGTAACAATTCAGCTATTTAGAAACATGATTAGGCCACCTACTAACATCAATACCTGACCAGCAGGTATAATTTTGTTGGGTTTCAATATTTCTTTTTAAAACAGCATGTTAATACTCTCATTTCCCATTTGTTTACTAAAATTTTTTTTGAGAAGAAAAATCACAAGCTAAAATGGGGGGCTGCATAGTGAAGTGACGAATCATCCTCGGCATATTGCAGAATAATTGCTTTTTTCTTTCATTACATTCTCTAAGAGCACATCCATTTCCAGTTTAATGGAGCTAAAACAATCCTCTACCTGTGAGTCTATATTCCCTCCAGCGTGATTGCTTGTCCCTTTTGCCTGTAAATCATGTTCACCAGTGTTGTGGTGACATTTGTTCCTCGAACTACATCTTTCCAGATGATTGGGGCTATTGAAAAGCAGGAGGCAGATCTTCTGAAATGGGAAGTGCCAAAAGGCGTAACTGAAATTCAAATTCTTAATGGGCAAACAAGAATTCAATGTAACATTGAATGCTCTGTGCGTGAACTAGTTCCTAACAACCACTCAGAATTGAAGGTGCACCTGCCTGTAATCTTGGTGATACCAGAAATCTGTGATGATAAAGTAAATATTTAAAAAAATATGTAAAATATTGATTATATGAAATATTACAATATTCTTATAGCTCTTTTTGAAACAATTATTAATTTTTTTAAATATAAAAAAAGATTACACAAACACTGTAGAACATGCAAAAGAATTGCCCTGAAGTGCCCTTGAACAAGGCACCTAAACCCCAGTTGTTCCCCGGGCACAGCAGTGCTTTCCCACTGCTCCGGGTGTGTGTGTGTTCACAACTTGCAGTGTGTGTTCACTCCTCACCAGTGATGGGTTAAATGCAGAGGTCACATTTTGAGTATGGGTTACCATATGTGACAAAAAATATCGCTTTCAATATACAAAAAAAGGATTTTTTTGTTTACATAGCATTCTATAGGATAGTGATTCTCCATATTCTTTTCCAGAATCCACAGAATATAAATGTAATAGAACTTGAACATGATTTTACAACAGACTAAAAAGCCCAAATACTAAGATTAACTTTTGTTACTTAATTAAAAAAAAAAGTAGCACTGGGTGCTCTATATTTAAAAGCACTGTTGTGATACCTGTGTGGTTCTAGAAGATGCATTGTGCAGTAAGCATCAGGAATTTCCCCAGTCTATACCCAGACATTTTCACTCTGCCTACCCTGCAAGTTAGGCCAGTCCCAGCCGAGCACTGGGCTTTTTTAAGGCTACATCTCCTGGCTCATCCATCTTGCAGCATTGTCTCTCTGCATCTCCATTTTCAGTAATGGAAATCATTAAAAAGGGATTCACAAGAAGATACAACTGCTGGGCCTGTCATCGTATTTCTTCTTGGCTATACACACAAACACGGGTGCCGAAATATTTCTAGGGAAAATATGGGAGGTGTGTGTGTGTGTCCGCCTGCTTGGCTGGCAGTTTTCGAAACTCTTGTGTGATCCAGTGTAGAGCTATTGAGCTGCCCTAGGGCCAGCGCTGATGATTCAGTAGAGAAGGGTTGGGTGGGGGGAGGGTGAGGGGGTTTTGGAGGAGTCCGAAGCAAGAGAGCAGAGGACAAATAGAGCAGGTGGGGGTGAGGCGTCCTATCGCCTCCCTGTGGCCAGCCTGTCCTTATGAGAGTGGATGACTGAGGTAATGGTCTTTGACTGCTGCTATCAGTCATAGAGTTAATAGCTAGATGCTGGGAAAAGATACTTTGTGCTTGCCATTGGCATCATAGCCTGAGAGAGTGAGCCAGCGAATGGCAAGAGTGAAGAAAATACCACAGAGTAGAATATATACTGTATGTTTTTTCTTTATATTCCCTTTTTTACAGATGGGAAAACCAGACACCATCCAGGGTTTGGTTCCACATGTCTCCAGGCCTAAGATTTCAATTGGTAGACCTTGACCTTGAAGATGCTCCCAAGGTTTGCGGCTGGACCTTAATGCTAACCTCACCCAAATTTTGATTAGGTTGTTCATTATCTTAGATTGTTCAGTGTACCTTGTACAATGACCTTATAAATCATTCGATTTTCACTTTCAGATTAAAATGTCAATAAACTAGATTATAAATCACAAACATCATTTAAGACAAGAGATGTGATTTCTTGAACATCTTCTGTGGCGATGGCTCTATTGTGGAAGGCCAGCAGAAAATTACTGGCATTTCATTTACAAGATGAGAAAGTGTCTCAGGTATTTATTGCATATGTAAAGATTCTGGAGTATCTTTGGGAACCAGAATAAGATGAAGTCAGACATTTGATTGAAAACACTTCAGGTTGACTTTTATAAGATTTTAAAAAAGCTCAAGATGTCAAATCTGTCATTCTGAAAAAAAAATAAATTAAAGGTAAGGTAGGGAATTTTGGAAAGGATAACAATAGCAACCTACTTTAAAAGCATAAGATCCTACCCTCCATTCAGAGTGATCTCCGAAGCCATGCTTCCTCCAACACATGAACCTATACATAGTTTGACAGGCATCCGAACTAAAATGTTATGGTCCTGCGCCATATATATATATATATATATATATATATATATATATATATATATATATATATATATATATATATATATATATATATATATATATATATATATATATATTGATATAATTTTTTTTTGTTATCAGGATGTAAAGACATTTTCAACCAGCATACAATATTTCTGGAAAAAAAATCACCTACCCTGCCTTAAATGCAATGGATTTTACCATACAACACAAAATATTTCCCTACATATTTGAGAATCTGGTTAAACTAATGTTGTGAGTTTGGGGCGAGACTATCTATTTGGCTGACCAATTGAAAATGAAGGAAGAAAATTGCTTTCTTTTTTGCATTTTCACATAGAGATTCTAGTGTCACAGACAAAAAAACTTTTTAATTCTTTACTTAGACTATGCTGCCACTTGGAAGTTTTAGCAGCACCGTTGTTTTCAGCATAATTATTATTTGATTACACCATTTAGCAGTGTTTTTCCCAAAGCACTAGAGAAATCAAGGGTTATTTGTGTTTCTCAAGTCCTCAACTTTGGCAGGAACAGCGTCGTGATCTCACTCATTCTTTAACCTCCTTTCATCTGCATCTTAGAACTAAACCTTCTGCCTTTAGGTATAAACTCAGATCCCTGAGGTTCACATTCCTACTGCTCAGTGGCTTCCAGTTTTCCCTGTGGTAAAATTACTAAAGTGTTCGTCTTTGGTAAGATGACTGAGGGAGCTTGTGTCAAAATAAATTAGCCTTCTGTTAAATTAAACCTGGTATTTGACCAATTTAAACTACCAGTGTCCACAAGTGTACATCCAAAGTGTGCACTTGATATGTCTTCCCATGATGCTGTATTAGTACAGTTCTGCAGGTCAGGGAGTAGTCAATCAGACTCATTCTTAATTAAAAGACCACATAATGCTTGCTACTTTGTGAACAATAGGGTATCTACATAGTATTGCTTCATGCCAAGGGGTCAGGGTTTGTCTATCATTCTGGTGGCAAAAAGTATCTTTCTTCTTTGACCAGCCAGTCAAAAGTAGCTGTGTATTTGTAACGAATGGCTAGCTGGAGGCGTAGTGGTGATGAAAACCCAGTTTACTTCCAAAAAGACCAAAGCCAAAACAAAAAAATGATAAACTAGACTGTGAACTTCTGATGGACACTTTTGAAATACTGCTTCGTGAAAGTTTAATATATTTCTGAATCATTTGTTTGTATCAAACTGACCATGTCAAGTGATATTTCTGTAAACTAAGCTCTGCTACATTATCCCAGCTATCAGGAACGTTCATAGAACATTGGCTAATGTTCTCTAAAAAGATCTTAATGTCATCAAAAAATGTTTTTGCAGTAACATTAGAACTTTTTTTAACATTATATATCAAATCTCAAAAACATTCTGAGTTGTTAGGGTAAACTTTAAAAAAGTTACAGAATTTGCCATTAGCAAATCAGTGTTGTCATTACGTCATTTTCTGCAGCTTAAGAGTGATTAGTCCCATGACATTTATACAGCATAATTGACTCAAAAACTTTTATGCCTGTGAGCAAAGATGTCAGAATCCAAATCATACTTCAGGGAATTCTGCACCAGTCTATTTTGATGAAGGACAATGCTAACAGGCAGCTTTCTCTGTGAGCTGTAGGATAGAACAAGTTGATCTATAAGCAAACATTACTTTTCCTTGTGTTTACATTAAAGGTGTTCATGATAAACTACAGACAGACTAAAGAATGGAGCTTGCAGGACTCTCTTATATGGCCATACAGATGCATTTACCAGTTCTACTGAAGTACATATGCACACTGATGCTCAAGAGGATGCATGGCCTTGAAACACTGCAGCCTTTGAATGAAATCTAATACTATTCTCTTGTTCCACTGCACTGCATTTCTTCCTCACTGTAGTACACACAGATAATCTGTAATCTGTAATCTATTGTTGTGGTATTGGTGAAGAATTGTACACTTCCCTTTACACATACATGAAAAGCTTTTCAGGCTTAGAAGATAAAACTATTCTATTCTGTATAAAAAAATACATTGAATTTAAAATGGAATGTGTGATGTGATGCTGTAATAAATCTTCAAGAACAGTGCCTAACAAGGCAATTAAAGAGGCACAACATAATAACAGTGTTGAGGCAGTACAGCCAATAAGCTTTGTATGTTCTGGGCACATGGGAGTTAGCATGCACTACTGTTTGAAAAGAGGTCAATCAATCAGTTTGCCTCCACATTGTTCTGTTTGCATCAGCTTGATCAAGACAGACATACAGAATATTCTAGAACAGCAGGACACACAGGTCATGTTGCCTTACACTAAATGACTGTTAACTAATATATAATGCTCATACAGTGCAAATGTGAAAAAAGAATCTCAGTGTTTCTTGCAGCACAGTGCATGTTAGACATCATCAGATGCAATAAATGAATTAGTGGCGTCACATTTCGCATGTAAGGCCAGAGGGTGATGCACAGTGCAGTCATCACTGTGAATGTGGGCTCAGTTAACTGTGAGCTGACATCAGACTGCTGCATCCTGGAACTGAATGGCTCCTCTGTTCAGACCCGAAAGGGTTCCAAAACAGTATTATGACTGTGTTTCTAATGTTCACACCATGTGGTTTAAGATGCAACATTACTAGAGCGGATACCAGTCACTCTTGTAAAGCAGATGCATATTTTGTGGTTTAAAAAAATGGCGGGGCGTTGAGGAGGAGGTCTGAGCATAATAATGTTCTAATGTGTCTAGCGGAATGTGACTAGATCAGAGAAACTTGTAATGAAAGATAAGGGGTTAATTTTGAAATGAGTATAATTAGTTGTACACATATAACATTAGTCTCTATGTCCCTAAACATAGTACAGAAAACAGTACATTTAAAATGAACAGAACATAAGGATGAGGGTTAATGAAATGAAAACATGTCAATAATGAGAATGAGGAATGCGTTCATGTATACAAATCATGCTTGCATGACTACAAATCACAAATTACATTCCAGTTCAAAAACAATGTCAGAGTGAATAACAAACAAACCAAACAATGTCTAAAGCAGATCAAGTAAACTGGATTCTTTCTCTGCGTGTTTTCACTGGCTCTGATCTGCAGGAAGATGAGCTTCAGACTGAGGTTTGGCCAAAGCTGATCAAGTCATATAAATTCAGTGCATGTCAACATGACACCACAATGCTGTGTCCTCAGCCCGCCCACTGCATTAATCCTGCCTGTTACTGTGATGAGGCATAATGACAGCACACAAGGACAGTTTTCTCTCATTCATGGGCCTGACAGCACTGCCAGCTAATGCACTCCCATTACGCATTCCATGTACTGCCACTGGACTCTGCTTTTCTTTTGTGCTTCCCCATTGGCACCGTATACATTAACTGTGGTGTATTTGTGCACTCTATATAAGAATGACTATGGCTAGTTGTCACACCAGAAGTTACACAGCTGTCACAGGGATTTATATCTCAGTAACCACACTGGGATACATTCAGTTAAGGGTCTAACTATACAATAAATGATTGAGTCGAGATGTTTTTTTGTTTTACAGTATAAAGTGTGTTAAACTACAAGCCACACAGTGCTGTTGTGACAACTTAGACCATACAATGTGACAACAAATGTTCACCAGGCTAAAAAAAGTGTGACAACCTGCCTCGGTCCTCCCTGCTGCTCTCCCACACCTAAATTTCCTTTGTGTGGTCAATAAAGTGTCTGTCTATATAACCATAGTTCCATAATCCCAGAGAGCTCATACCTTCGGTCAGGCCTATGTTGATGCTCCAGTAACTCTGCAGGCACTGCATTTCCTTCTTCATCCCCCTCTTGCAGCGGCAGTCAAACAGAGCCATCTCCTGCAACACCTCCATGGCTACCTGGCAGTCCTTATTGGCCAGCATGGTGTTCCTGTCCTTGCCTGCTAGGCACTGCCTCAAGATCCTGAAGCGGTGGCTGCATTTTTGATCCTGGTTACATTTCTCAGTGGCCCTTAAACAATCCATAGGCTCCTGGAGGCCAGATTCAGAGAGGGTGGAAGAGCTTGACATAGAGATCACTACCTCATCTATGAAAAAGAGGAGTACACACATTTAGGTATTATTTTTTTATTTATATCAATTTATATTTATATATGCGTACACATTTGTTTTACCATACAGATGAGATGTTGAAATTTAATTAAAATCTTCAATAGGATTATTAACATAAATTACGTATGTAGATATACCTATAATGTATTTTATGGCAAATAAATTTACAGTATGAAGATATTAATGACTGCATTTCGTCTTTTTTATAGAGCCGTATATGAGGAGTCAGTTTTGCAGTACAAAAATCATGCACATTTACAGCTATGCAGGATGATTTAGAGACTGTAAAACCAGTGGCAAAACCCAGATAATCCTTTTTTGTGACTCACAAAGATTGCTTGACAGCTCAGAGTGTTGTCCAAGTACAAAACACATGCCTTGAAGTCTGAAATATCATATACATCACAATAAAGACTTCTAATTAACCATGAGTCACATGTGACAGAGTTTGGAAGATAAAGTTTTATTTTAGTCTTTGAGGGAAAGGATGCCATCATTACTAGCTTACAAGTGTTTATGATATCAGTACACAGCACAATAAGTGACTTTAATATAGTGAACACTCTTCATTAGCAATGCGTGTCTATGCTGAAAAAGAGATGTAAAGTATTTTTTAGTATGTGTATGCTTGATGATTTTTTTGGTCATCGGTCTATTAGAACAGAGGTACAACTCACTAGTGACACCTGCAGGTATCCAAAATGAAATCTGTATTTTTTTCCATTATTTAATTCTTTTTCATTATTGTTTTAGAACAAAATAAAAGATTCTAATGCACCCTCGGTCAGAGACTCACTCAAGAACGTTTATCAAACATTAGATAGATGTTACTGTCATTAATTGCTATACTAATAAAAACAAGTAATTACAAGCAATGCAACGACAATTAAACATTAGGAAAATGTTGCTTATTAGCATTACTCAGTATTGACATACACAACTACACTGTAATTTGAACACTCACTGTAATGTAACGTGAAATAGTTGTTGCACTATGCGTACTAACATATATAAATGGTTAATATGTTCTGCAGACTATTTAAATGTTCAGTCTAAGTTTCGTCACACAGGGTGCAGAAACGATCTCGTCAGTGTGCAGCGTATGGGCAGTGTTAAATCTACAAAGTGACCTTGATATTTCTCACCTTTACTGATAAATTACGACTTGTATTTCTTAGCGATGACTCTTAAAGCGCGGGATTAGACCCATTAGATTCTAATTAGATAGTTTAGGAGACGCGTAAAAACTTAATATTTATGTTAGGAAATTAAGACAGATATTGTAATATTGTGTTTTGGACAAACAACAAAGCACAAAATGTTCTATCTGCGGATAGAAGACGCAGCTTCTTGTACTAAGCGACATTATGATTAAAATACGCAATAGGGTATAATAAACTGAATATAACATTTTATGCCAAGCATGTCTAAAATGTCAAGCATATCTAAATTTTAACCCACATAATGAATACCTACAGAAATTTGATGAATATACAGATTGCCGTTTTTCTGCTTGTTGGCAAACTTGACATTACATTAATTTCACGTGAGTTGTCTAAATATTACAGCGCCTGATGATTAGCAACTTAATTAATGTAGGATAAAATGGGAATGAATAAAACTTACCTAAAAAGAGCAGAAAGCCGTAAATATAGATATACATCTTGCTTTTGTTGACAGAGAATCAGTGTGCGTTAAAGACTGCCGCGCCTCCTGTCATATGTTCGCTGCGAATAACTGTATTCTGCTTTGTCCTATTCAAACACCGATGCTGCTCTAAACGTTCTCTGACCTTAAAAAATCCAGATTGTATCCAGTGTTTGTCGGACCATGATTCTCTCTTTCCCTCTAAATAATCCAGTGCCTCATATATAGAGGAAAAGTTCTCTATTCCGCTCAGGAGGAGAACTAGAGCCCGGATTCCGTAGGAACCGCTACTCGTGGTTTGGTCTGGAAAGAAACATACTTCCAACGCTGATGCTCTACTCTTGCAAAATGGCACAGAATTTAAACGCTTGCTTTACTAAAGTAATGCTCCTATATAGGATATAAATTCCTACTCCCGTTTATCTCCGAAATGAAATTCCCAAGCAAATACAGTGAGAAACTTCAGATGGCAGGGCTATGCAGACAGACCTCTGTCTCCTCAATGCGCGCTCTGGCTGAGGCAGTGCGCTCCCGGGGAGCGACTGTAAAACCGAGCGCACGTGCCTTCGTTACGCGCAGCCCACGTTAAATGATCCGGCGATAAATGAGTTAAAGTGCAACCAAACAAGGGAGTCGATCTCACTTTACTGTGTTCCCACTGGCAGTCTAATACGTTTAAGAGCCAAGGATAAATTGACAAGAGGTCAGTAGCTGTTGTATAGATTGCAATTGTGTAACTATTCTACTGTACAAACCCATTAGCGAGCATTCAAGAGGGACCAGGTTCCGATTGAGTGCGAGTATTTAAGGCACAGAATCACAGTTTGTGATAAAGACGTTAAGTCGGAGTAACTCATTTAATAGATTAAATGCTCTTTAGGCTACATTAGGAGTTTAGAGAAGTCACAAGTGTGTTACCTCTGGAGAGACATCATTAGCGTCTGGATAAATGAGTCTGGCGCACGCTGTCATACTCCAAGACATACTCCAAGACATACTCCAAGACATTTTTTCACACATCTTTCTAAATAATTACAATTTATGGTTCTGTTGTTGTTGACACCATCTGTGATCTCTCTGTGACGTGAAAGGTTACAGCATCTTCGCAAAGAACATTACCTGTTTACTACTGGCATTTATATTCCATGTTTGCAACAGAACAGATACCAAGTAACCTCTCACTATAATACACTTTATAGTTTCTCAGTTAAAACACATACTGTTAACTATCCTTAGAATATTTAAAGTGAATTTTCTATTTTCTTCTCAGATAAAACGTATATTTTCCAGCAGTAGCATCTGTGGTCCAGTGTTATCTCCTATTCCATTATAGTATCCCTAGCACGGGGGATAAAAGTTATAGAAACACAGGCTCAAAATAAGATAATAAATACTAAAAAACCCTCCTAATGACTTACAAGTTTTGTAAGAAAAGACAGAATCTTCTGTTGTGGGTGGAAAGACCTCTGCAGATTGTTTAACAAAATAGTCCTGCACATTCCAGACATCTCAGTAATCACTTAGGATGTTCTGCTGAAAGACAAGGCCTTGTGAAAAATTCTGATATAAAGATATTTACATGCTGCTGTCAAGCTCTGTCTTCTAATACCTGAGTTGTCTTCTGATTTCAGTCACTAAATTACAATGACTTCAGTCTGACTGATGGATCAGCTGTCATCCATAAGTTTTTTACAGATACTAGCAATTAGATGATTACCTAAAACTTTCTTGGGTCTGGTCCTACATCATCTTTTTTTGTCCTTTCTTGTTAATTAATGTCTTCTTCCCATCCCACTTATGTTTGATCTATTGAGCTCACAGTGTCCTCACAGGTTAGACCGATGTCCTTTGTTTCAGCATGATAAGAATCCCACAGTTTTGGTGTCATTAAGCCTCTGCTGGGCCCTGGTGAGTGACTGAGCCAAATTTAGGCCATGCCAGCAGACTCACACAGGGATTACACACCACCAAGAGGGAAAAAAGATGTTCTTTGATGTTTGAGGAAACACCTCCTGGCTGTATTGCAATATTTGTAGGAATCTGTGTTGTTATATCTGTATGGTGTGTTTCTAAATGTGAAAGCTTAATGGCAAACTTTTGTTATGTTTTGTTTTCCAAGTGGACATACTCTGCAAGAATTTCCCAGACCCCAGCCAATGCACTCGGAATAAAATTTTATATAAACAGTAAACGTAGAGACAGCTGCTAGCAGGCCAGCCCTTTTGCTAGTGACACTCCTGTCAGTGGGTTATGTTTATCATTAGATAAGTGAGAATGTTTTCAAAATGCCTTTGGTTTACCATAGATACCAAATCTGTGACCCAAGCTACACAAGCCTTTGAAAGCAGATAAAAATAGAGAGCATGTAAACAGACACCAATAATTCTATGTGTATTATATTTCCCATGTCTTAACAATAGACCTGTCATCAGCCCAAAGTCATTCAAAGATGTCCTGTCTACTATCCACATTGCATGATGTTACTGATTTAGACAAAACGGATCAGTTTTTTTATCTCCATGTCTCCAGAAGGACCCACCAGAGCAATATAATCACATTGTAATTCCATAATAACAAAATACAATCAGGTTCTTTTTAATACAAGGAATTTGATTTAGCAAGAGAACATGATGGGGAGAGAGGGGCTGCAGTTTAAACCATGTTTTACTACTATAAATGATCTAACATGGTCATCAAGCAGTAGTGAGAAAGACTAGGAGAAATAGCATACCCCCTCAAACTTTGGTGCGATAAATTATAAAGAGATTAGGGTTTTACAATCATTGCTATACTGAAGCAATATAAGAATTATAAAGAGAAACAGAGATAACTTAGAGTGGTGTAAAATAATGTTAATAACTTTGAATTATTCTCTCTTAGAAGTGCTGGATAATTTTTTAGCTCAAAGCACTACCCTTTGAGCTTAAAAAATAGAAATATTACAAATTACAGAGCCCAGAACTTTAAACTTTCAAGTATGGCAACTTATGGTTTTTACACATTAAACATATTACAAAATGGCAAGTAAACCAAGGAGATGCCTTGTTTAGAAAAGGACAGAAACAGAACAGGATAAGAAAGGACAAAAAATGAACATTGACAGCTTTCCATTTTGGACAAAAAAGTTCAGATTCACCCTGTGTTCCCTTAGTTGTGATAGATAACTAACTAATGTAATTGTTTATTGTTTTATGTATTAAGACATATGCATTGGTGAAATTAAAGGATTGACCCTGATGCTCCCAGTTACATTCCTATTTTTTTATCTGTTTAAACCCTCCTTGTCATAATCATGTAAAATAACACCCACCCTCTCTCCCTCGAGGTCCCCAATCAGCCAGCCCTACTCTGCAGAGCTGCATAGCCCATACAGACAAGGTCATGTCAGGTGCATAGTCGCTGCTGCACATGCTCCAACATGGAGGACCTCCTTGATCCTGCCTATCTCCTTCTGTGCATGGAGGCCTCTGATGAATTTCAATATACAGGCTCTGACCTTCTTGTTGTCTGGGACAATAATGAATGCACAGTTCATCTGACAGCTGGGGAGAAACCGAGAGCCACAAACATTGTTATTTGATCTTATATTTTTTCGAGCCAAATTGTTTTATTTGTCAATAAAACCAGGGTCAGAGAAGGTCTGTGCAGATATTACATTAGTTTCCAAGGTTGCTGTTGATATGCAGAGGTGCTTTGAAGAGTAGGAAGATGAATTCTGTAGGAATGTAACTGGAAGAGTAATTCTACAGGAAATTTGATTTGAAGACAACCCTGCTCCTGTTTCTTCTTTGGCAAATTTACATTTATGTACTGTAAGTCACTTTATCCAACGCACACAATTATGGCATACATTTTGTCAGTACATGTGTTCCCTGGGAATTGAACCCAAAACACTTTGTGCTGCTAATGCAATACACTACCACTGAGCTACAGGAACTCTATGCTGGTATTGAACTGTCCTAGCATATAGGTATTGTGTGTTTTACCCACATTGAAGGATTAATCTTTATAAACCACAAAAGAAATACAGCAAAATACAGTCAATATGAGGCAAATGTGGCTTTAATTATTTTCATCCATTAAACTGCGCAGATCTTGAATCTAAATAACATTTCATACAAGTTTCAGGAAGACTACAATTGTTTATTTTCAGAGATACAGAAAAAACGTGCAGGTAACATTGTGAAATATAGTCTGCAATAAGCTATTTTTAGCTAATCAGCTAAACACAATTTGCAAAGCACCGTTCCTTGTCTTGTGGATCTGTGTACTGGGTTGCGTACAATGCAACAGTCTACCAAGAGCTTTTTCACTTCACTGAGACCCTTTAGCTTTTGTCCATCACCTTGATCCAGGCATCTGACTTTGCTCTTTAAAATGCAGAACATACACTGCACATCCAAATATATGTGCCATCGTAATTCTGTTCTCCATTATTTGATGATTTACTGCTGTCATGATCAACAGAAAATGTAGAGAAACATGTCTTTTACACATAGGTTGCACTGGGGTGGGCGGGGCTTAATCTGATTTGCATAAAAGGAATGTATTTAATGCAATGTGAAAAAAGATTGTTATAGATTTTTTAATTTTAGAAATAAAGAGGTTTAGTGTAAGCAGCTTAATAAATGTTTGATGAATTTCCCCTCAGAAATTTCACCTTTAGTGCAGAATCAAAACTGTGCAGGCTGTAGTCTAAACATCTGACAGAATGTAGCAGTTGCGAAATGCCAGCTTGCTTATTTGACATATACATTCTTACACATATCGCACCTTCCCAGGTGTTCGCTGTCTATCTTCTGTCTGCTGGAGTTTACACAGCCTGTCTGTGACTCAACACCTCTTCCCTGGTTGAATCCACATCTTGGCATAAACTGAATAGACCATCTGAAACACTCAGTGGCTCCCTACACAGATAATGATATCTTCCACTGCGCCTTTAGTTAAGTCTACATCGGCACAGTTCTACCACTCCAAATAGTTTGTGACAAGCATGAGTCCCCCTGCACAAAGACCAATCACGTACCACCAAACCCAGACCCTGTCAGTTCAGTTAATCTCTAACCTACACAGTTTTAAGTAGACAATTAAGAAGAACCAGAACTTTTTTTTACCCGATTACATAAAATAACTCGATTCCAAGGTGTTTGTCACTCTTGTTTGTTGAGCAAGAAACTGTCTGCTCAGAACATCTGTGCTTTTATTGGTTTGATGTCTGGTACGCCATGAGATAACATGCAGATAATATGCATGACAGCTTTTAGAATCAGACTGGCATACAAGAATTAAGTTGGACTAAATACAGTGGTTCTAAGTTTTTGGGCACTTTGTGACAGCAAAAGATATTTGAACTACACTTCATAAATAGCAAATATCTGCAAAGAAATAAGTCTGGGCCAGTCTAGTCATTTTTACAAGAACTTTTAACAAACTAGTCCCAAGCATTTTTAGTAGATGTTTGTCAGTTGCCCTCAAGTTTACCTGTGTTTTGACAGAAAAAACCACAGGTGTAGTTCATCATTTTATCTATAAATACATTCCACTGACAACCAGAACAATGTTTCTATTAATGTGTAGAGCTTAATTATAATGAATAATTTAAATATTTATACAAATATCTTAATATATCTTAAAATTTTTAAATGTAACTTAAGTGTCCGAATACATTCTGGATAGAAGAAACTGCCATTTGGTCCAGCTCCAGCCCTGTCAGTGACCCCAAATCTAGAGTTAAAAAGCAGCCAGGGCCTAGTTCTGCCCATAACCTCAGGTCATATTATAAATACACACACATTCCAGCCTCAGTAAAGTGAGTAGGAGTTTCACAGCACTAGAAGCACATCCACAGGAAGCATGTCGATGGTGATTTACCAGAGGTCACAGCTTCACATTTCAGCTGTACACTGCTGTGAGAGTATTGTAGAATGCGTATGAACATAAAACCATCACCCAATTGCCTTGTAAAAACATAATATTGCACACTACATGGGTAAAATTATTGGTTTCCTTTATCAAAATATGTGGAACTGCAAATCTAGGCCTGTTTATGTATTTTTATCGATTTTTATCGACCACAGGTCAGTTACATTTGACTTTACTTGTGGATTGTTTTCGTCCTGTAGGAACTGCTAAAAATGCAATTAAAATACATTTAAATACAACAGTTCGGAGCCACAGGGAAACCGCAGCTTTAGCATGCTGCATGTTTTATGTTACATTTGCAAGGCATATGAGAAATAACAGGTTTGTCTTGCAGCAATTTACTGTGCTCATTCAGTGCTGGAAAACAATAGAAAGGGGTTTTGGTGATTCAGATAACCCTATTTGAGATTAAGACTAATAATTGGTTTATTTTAGCTGTTCTTTAAATGAAACCACTTGTTTCAAACTGTGCCTTGCGTTGACTATTTTCAGCTGTATTAGATTTAACTTTAGATTTATGTGTTTGTATAAATGTACCTTAGGTGCCCCACTGTGTTTTTACTTATTCAGGCTGGCTGTAAGCGGAGTGGCCTGTTGTTTTCATTGTGTGATACTTGACTGGAAATCCCGACATGACTGTATGAATTGCATCACTATGACTGAAAAAATTAAGAGGTGAGTCACGAGCTCTGTTCCAAAACTTAGTAAGCTGTCGACAAATGCTAAGACTGTTTCAAAGGGTAGGCAACTTAATGCTGCCTTCAAAGGTAGTTTGATTTTGGCCAAAATCCCAGGCATTGCATGTATCCTATGCAGAGAATGCAGTTGCACAATGCATTGCAAGAAGTTGAGTGAAAAGAAATCCAAGATAGCTTACTATGTGAGAGTAATCTGTATTAATACAAATTGTTTTGTTGAATTAAAAATGGACTATTGTACCCAATATTTGTACTTTGTGCTATGGGTTTTTATACTTATTAGTGGATAGTGTTGATTCTGAAACAATACAAAACTGCTATGCCATACAATTAGCTTAGCAACATGATAACATGCTGATTTCCTTTACAGAGTGCTATTTGTGTGGTGATTGGTGTTGCTGATTATGCTCAGTGTTCCAAACAAGTCATATATATGATTCCTTATATGAGGCAGCTGCCTATTCAGGCAGTAGACAGTGAGGCAGCTCCAAAGGTTTTTTGAAAGAAATAAGACATGTTTATACAAAGCAGTGCACAGAATTCAGGTTGGCAGTTTACGTTTCTATCGAAGTACATTAATCATATTCCAACTGCATGTCTAAGAGAGTGTTTAGAGGTATTATGTTTACCATCCCATTACCCACAAACATAATCTGTGACCAAAAAATGCAGTTCAGCAAATTCGGTCTCTATGGGCATCAGGACTTTTACCTGAAAAGTCTCAACAGTAAATAAAAGTCATCTATCTTTCCCAATGAGACAGAAACAGCATCTCCACGGTTATGATGTCCCTTGTGCAGGAGAGAACACTTTCATTTTTCCAGGCCATCTTTGTTCTGAATTACATGTCACTTTAAATAGGTTGTTTGGTTCACATGATGAGATGCTGGCTCAGATGAAAGAGAAAAAGAGAAAGAGAGAGGGAGATAAAGTTTAGCGGGAAATAGGGGCAGCCAGCAGATGGCTGGGGTTGTGTATAATGTCATATATTACTGGCACAAGCAGAAGGTCCGAGCCAAAGCCATGCTCCCAGACAAACTGACATTTACTGAGTGTATGTGTGCATCTGTGTATACATGCGAGCAATGGGAATAGAGAGTTATTGCAGATCTTGAGATGCATGAACAATGCAATAGGTAGAGCATTTCCCTCTGTGCAAGACCGTCAAATGGGTTTGTGGTTATTTATCTACATACTTCATTCCTTTTGCTCTCTAAAGGTACCACTACCTGTATGTCTGGAGGACCTAAGTACTCAATAATATAATTTTTGTTATATCAGTACTATACATACATACAGCGCATTCAGAAAATATTCAGACCCTCTTCACATTTTTCAATTTTGTTGTTGCAGCTTTAGTTTTCTCTTTAATATACACTCAGTACCCCATAATGACAGTAATGACGGTACAGTATAATGAAAGTAAAATCTCTGTACTTTGCTCCATTCAGCTTTCCCTCAACCATGCCCAGTCTCCCAGTCCCTGCTGCTGAAAAACACCCCAACTGCATGATGCTGCACTTACCATTCTTCACTGTTGGGATGGTATTGGGCAGGTGATGAGCAGTGCCTGGTTTCGTCCAGGCATAACATTTAAAACTGAGGCCAAATCTTCAATCTTGGTTTCATCACACCAGAAAATCTTGTTCCTCACAGTCTGAGAGTCCTTCAGGTGCTTTTTTGCAAACTCAAAGCAGGCTTTCATGTGTTTTGCACTGAGGAAAGGCTTTGATTTCTTGGTCACCTCTGTTACTAGGGACTCTTTCCCTGATTGCCCAGTTTGGTCGGGTGAGCAGCTGTTGGGAGAGTCCTGGTTGTGCCAAGAATCCTCCATTTGAGAATTATGGTGGCCACTGTGCTCTTGCAAACCTTCAACTCAGAATTTTTTAAGCTTTCCCCAGATCTGTGCCTTGCAACAGTCCTGTCTCTGAGCTCTGCCGGTGTTTGACCTTGTGGCCTGGTTTTTGCTTTGATATGCAAGACTTGCATGACTTGATATGCAAGATAAGCTATGTCATGCCTTAGAAGGGATAAAACAATATATAGATGACATTTTTGAGTATGGACATACTGTAGTAACTTTCAATAGTGTCATAGTTCACTCAAAAATGAAAATTCAGTCATCATCTACTGAACAAATGTAATTTCTCATAGAAAATCATGTCACCCGCCCGTACATTAAATATAGAGCACCAATGATATATAGAGCTTTCAAACAACATGAGAATGAGTAGATAATAAAATAATTTTCATTTGGTACATCCCAAACATTCCTGTATCATGTTAAATTCATCCACATATTCACTTTGCCATTCAACAGCACTTTTCTCTCATTTGATTTTTTCTGTGCATGTAAATGTCATAATGATTTCTTTCATATCACCAGTGTCGTACAGATGTAATGTGACATCAGCAGCGGGTGGGCAAACTGTCCCCTGTGTCTGCCATCCCACAGAGCCTGACCTGAACTCAGATAAGTCCCAGCTTGTCTTTTAGCCTCTTATATCTGACTGGTGATCAAAGCTCCTCTCTCCTTCAGAAAGAACCAACAGGCCTTCCACCTCCCATGGTTCTATATAACTCAGATAAGCCATTAATAAATCAGAATCTACAGACCTTTGATTGATGATCTGAAGGTTGCTGCTGCGTGATCTGAGTGATAGTGAATGTGCATGGAAGCTGTGTGCAGAGTACAGAGCATTTACCCTTTTTAAGGACCAGGAAGTCTGTACTGGCTGTTGGTGGTACTGTATTTTTGATCACAGAAGGGGATTTTGTCTCAGAAAGATTGCTTCTTTGGACATCAAGCGTATCTTTAAGAAGCAATTGCTTGACAGATTTTTATTGTTTAGTTCACACCCATAGGAAAGAAGAATCACAAGCGCTGAGATTAGGCACTGAGATGGAGAAAAAATATTTCTGGCATGTTTGGCATGTGTCTCTTGCTTTTCGGATTTTTGTCTTGAGAAAGCGTTCCAGCTCTGGATTTTAGAAAGATTTCAACAGTACAAGATCTCAACTGTATATTTTCCAGGGCCAGAGTCTGAGTGCAATCAGTGAGAAATTTCAAAATTATCTCAACAGCTTTTAATCAAATTCTTTCAAATATTATAATTTTATATAAAAAGGTCTGTTCTGTTGTCTTATTTGTATCTAGTTTTATTTGTTGCAAGAAATAAGAAACAATATGATAGAGTTGATACTTAAATCATATTTGAGAACTAAATTAAGCCTCCCAAATTTAAAATAGAAAAGAAACTGAGCTATCCAGATACATTATCATTGTTCCAGACTTATTGCAGGATGTTGTATTATGCTGTATACAGTTAATACTGTATGTAATATAATTGTAAACTGTAGGCTTTAGTGAATGGTAGAAGTAACCTCATACAAACCTAAAAACTCATACTCCCACTGTGTTGTCCCAGCATTTCAATACATTCTCACACCCCGATCCCAGCTAAATCTGGGCAGCAAAATCCATCATGACAAGACATTAAGACATGACAACACACAACAAAACAGATCAAATGAAGGGCTGTGATCATGACAGTGATGAGTGTCACATCAGCTCCACACATGCACAGCTGTATGAGGACAGCGGAAGGGAAATGTTTGCCCCCGGGCTCCTATTGACTTTCAGTGTCACATGGAGAGAAGTGTGAGAGATAATTTATCACAACAAAAGACAAATCAATGGACTTTGCAGAGCTCTGGCTAATTATGTGTTCTATTGATATTTTACCAGTGATGGAGGACACTGTGTGTGTGTGTGTGTGTGTGTGTATGAGAGAGAGTGTGCATGCCTGTCAACAGCCCCCATAAGGAAAGCAGCTTAATTAACATACTAATCAGTGATACATTTAAAATGTGATAATGTGAGGGTTAGGTTTAGGACTATGGGCAGGGTTGGGAGATAGAAAAGTTAGAAAAGGTGATTTCAGGTTTTAGTAATCTGGCTGGAAATACCATGTAAGTCAATGGAAGTGCAAATGCAAGTCTCCACTATTTCACACATTTATTTGAGCCATTAGTGTCAACAGTTTAGTTTTCAGAAAGTTATTTCAGTATAATTCTGAATTTCACATATAAGTTCATTGATGTCAAAATTAACACATTAATTAATGGCTCTTGTAAATATCTGTTTTCTTTCAAAGCAGCTCAGACAAAGGCTGGAAAGCTTAACATTTTAATCATACGAAACTCCCTTTATTCTGCTTATATCTGTGAGGATGATAAATTGTGATCATTATTTTCTATAATGGACCCTGTAATTGCTTGCAATTAGACCCCATTATTTGAGAGCCATATGACCTGGCTACAGACTACAATTTAACAAATTTTAACAGAGCCGAGCTATCGGGCAAATTTTTTGTAGAAATCTTTGAATGATCATAATTTTAACATTTTATTGTCTTGCACTGGGGCACCAGTTGTCATTCCAGACTGTTTAGATGAAGGATCATTAGCTGAGCTTCTGTAGTAGAAAACCACAGTAATGGTCACTGCTAAAATCAGTGCTCAGTTTCAGTCAGTCTGATAATACAGCCAAGAGAATCTCGCTTGATGGGACCGTTCGCCCAAAAATAAAAATTCCATCATTAGTTTTTCCTGTCATTTAAAGCCCATATATCTTTCCTTTTGTGTGGAACACTAAGGAGATATATTTCCACAATGTCCAAGCTTTTTCCATACAAAGAAAGTGGATAGTGATGGACCAACGTGGTCATCACTATTGTTGAATAAAAGAAGCAGAGCGGCTTAGCAGCTTGGACATTTTGACAGACTGCAAACTACTTTTGTTGAAAGTCGTATGGGTTTGGAATAAAAAGGAGGTACATAAATTATTTTTTTTTATTTAACCCTCTCTTTAAATCCTTTCCAATAGCATAGAAAGGACAAACAAATGGATGTAATTCTGTAATCAGCTTTATTCAATACCATACAAGGATTCAGTTCATTTTTTATATATAAAAATCAAATAGAAGTCTATCTCCAACATAGACACAGATAAAAACAACAAAGTGAAACAGCACCACAAATCCAAATCCCTCAGGTAAAATATTCCTAGAGAAAATAGGCCAAAGCCTAACATAGAAATAAAACTGAGATGATGAGATATCTTAGCTAATAGTTTCTTTCCCCTTTTTATTGTCTGATTTTTCTTTGAGAACATTCAGAGTGACAGTAAATGTTTTCCTTTATGTCTTTAAAAATACTTTCTTCGTGTGGATATGCTTTTTATGTGTGTCTGAATGACAGTATGAGAAAACATGCTGTAAAATTGATTTATGCAAGTGGCAACATCTTCAGGCCATATGTTCTCAGCAATTTCCCCTTCTTCATTACATTAAATATATATTTTTCTGTACAACAATCAATTCAATTCTCCAAAAGAGGCAGACAAATATGCACCACAGGACAAGTAATTCAAATTTTAGGAGCAACATAGTGAAAGCTTTTTAGCACACACACTAAAACATATTTTTAGTGTATATTATATTTCCATATCCTCCATATATTTTATTAATGTATTTGTGTAGTTTCCATGTCTCAAACACTTGTGTGTGTACACTATATTATACTATATTGCCCTACAAAAGCAAAACACAGTAATTATGCTAAAAACTGAGAAAAATGGCTTCAAATTTATACGGTTTTGGTGTGGACATTGTAATTACTGCAAACTCTGTTTGCTCTGATTTTGAGCATAGGTTAGTCAAACTCATCTGTCACAGGACAGATCACAGTCTAAAGAGGGGTTTCAGTTTAAGCATCAGCTAATATCAGCAAATTTTGTACACTTAAATACAAATACACACTTAAAATAAAGGTTATTAAAGGGGTTTTTTGTTTGTTCTTTGCCATTGAAGAACCATTTTCATTTCGCCAAAGAACCTCTCAAAGGTTCTTACAGTAAAAGAGCGATTTCTTTCTTGCCTTTCAATACACTGTAGAATGTTTTTCTCTACAAAGAACCTTTTGTGCAACAGAAACTGCTTTTAATATATATTTTGCATGGAGGCATCGCCTGTAGCACATTTAGCTGTTAATATGCTTAGAACATATCTGGACTTACCCTGCCCCAGTCTCATACTCCCTCTTTCCTGTGTAGTCTTACTAGATATATGTATGTATATATCTTCAGTATATTTTAGTATGTTTACAAATGTATTTATTTAACAGAAGCCAAAGAAGTGAGAAAAATGCACCAAGGGACTTTTCATGTGAGCTAAATGCAAAATGCATCTTTGATGATCATGATTATACATCATTGCATCTGCTCTACTCAAAAGAGGCCTCTCATCGACCTGGTCATTGATCTGAATGTTCACAGCACAAGCTCAAATCAATAGAATAAAGAGCATTATTATACCTCAGCCACACTGACAGCTCCGCTGATTAAGAAAGTACAAGACCTAATGTTTATATAATGAGGAACTCATCAGTGATGACAAATTGTCATTTGTCATTGCAATTGAACCTTCTCGCCCATGTTTTCCTTTGTTTCTCAAGATTTTGGTATTGATTAAACAGGTCACTCGAAAAGACAACTTATTTGAGTATTAATGTATAGGAAAAGCAGGGCCTTTATTGCCATTGCTTTTACTAGTTGAAGACTTCCCCCTGCTATTGAACCATTATGGACTATACTGTAAGGTCATATTATGTATTGCAGTGCAGTACTTTAAATATGCACTATATACACAAACAGTGGAAGGGCAGGAGACAAACAGCAGAAAAATTAATTTCTTCACAAAAATAAGCTGCTTTTTTATTAAATATAATAACAGAATTTGAGAACTAAAAACATCAGCGGAATTTAGAAGTCATACAGACAGCTGAAGTACTCTTTTGAAACAGTTAAAAAACTAATTTTCACAAAATGACATCTCGATGATAGTGCCCATGCTCTTTTGATATCAAAATAAACCGGCAAATGACCGACAGAACGAGGCCAATTCTAAAAAAACATTAAAATTACTCCAAAACAGGGACCCACTTTTAAACCATGAAGGTAAATGGTTTTACTATTGCTCAGTGATAATTCATTTATATCCTGGATAAATAATATTAACTGGAAAAAACTGTGACAACTAGCCCCTTTCTGCTCTGTAAACTGCATTCCTGTAAAATTAGAATCATTGATACAATAGCTCTATGCAAACACTTTCCTCATTATCCCATCCACTACAAATGTTGTCTCTGCAATCCAGTTAAGCCACAAGGCCTAAACAGACTTCAGCTGTATCACTACAGTTCCCTAGACTGACCTTTCTATGGAAATTCCACATTTATCAACATGATAATGTGCTTGACAAGTTCAGACTGAATTGGTGTAAAATTGTAACACCAGCATCACATTACTTATATTTCTTTTTGTCCAGACATTTTATGCAGCTAATTTGCTCAACTGATTGGCAGTTTTTTTTTCTTGTTTCTTTATCTGTCCTTGTGGAAAAAGTATCTGCTTCATCCTATAGAGTTTCCATTCCCCAGTGTGCCCAGTGATAAATTACATGTCTTCTACCGTTTATCAGGCAGATCTTGTGATCTAACGTATGAATTCTCATCTCACACCTTTTTTCCTGATCCCTCTTTCAACCCCCTAGCCTCCAAACTGTGGGAGCAGAGGAACCTAAAGTTTCCGAGGTAATTTTCCACTCATCAGCGAGAAGGAGAAAACAGCTACAAAAAAGATTAAAAGAGAGAAAGAGAGAGTTTTACAGAGAATAAAGTGAATGCACAAAAATGGAGAGTATATCTTCTATATCAAAAGAACAACAATCAGCTGGACAATTTTGCCACATCCGAAAGGTCTAATGGAATAGATACACATTTAATGTGCTAAAACAAATTCCCTTGTCACTTAATGCTAGGCTCAAAAGGCAGAAAAATGGAAAAGTCTGTTGTGCTATTGGTTGTTTTTGTTGGAAGGAAGGCTAATGGGTTTTGGATGTCAACAAACAAATTGTTTTTGTTCAGATAGATAAATTAAATTTAAAACATTTTAGCTAACATAAAGTCTGCTTTCAATACAGTGATAATTGATGTTTTAGCCAAGCAACAGTGTTATCAACAGTGTGTATCATTCTTTTGTTAAAACTCCAATCTCTTGCTAAAGTTCTGTAATGCTGACACCTTATGTGTATGCCAAGCACACACAACAAGACTGAAGCCTGTCACCCTGTGCACATTAGACAGCTTAGTTTCTTCTCTTCTGCAGTGTAGGTGTGCACTTTACAAAAATAATCACAGACTATGTGGATCAATTACAAGTTCATTTTCCACCCTGGCTGTAGTAACAATCCAGAAATTTGTTCCCACACAAACGTTTATTAGCAATCTACATGCAGGAAGGCTTGCAGTGGTATGAACATGAACAGAATGAGGCAAAATAAGAAAAGAAAGAAATACATTATGTTGTTTGCAAATCCTGTTATTTGAAGAAATATGTGTTTTAGAAGCATCAATTAAAGATTCTCAGATGGTAAAGTTCTATTAGGTAGCCCAAACTGGTCATTTGCTGGTCCAAGGTGGTAGAAAAATGATCTGAAACCAGGAACAATCCAATGATCAACTTAAAGCTCTTTTTACACCAAACGCAAAATGAAAAAGTGAAATGAACTGCTGATGGTCTATTCACATCAAGAGTGCAACAAATATTAATAAATAAAATAAAAATATATTCAAGGTACAGTAGGTAGCACTGATTAATAAGATGTTTCTAGGCACAAAAACGATTCTGAGAAATGAAAACAGAGCCACAGAGTATACAGAGTATAGTATGGTTCAGTTTTCTCTCAAGCATCTAAAATTCCAGTGTATTCATTTCAATGACTGGAATTCCAAAAGCAAGTTATTTCACCTTCTATGCAAAAGTACTGTTAAGTGCAGATGTTTAGAGCTTGTCTAAATAAATGTTAACACCATCCCTGAGACATCTCATCTTTCTGTTCACAAGGCTGCTAAAACTAATTTTGGCTTCTATAATTCTAGTCAGAACTGCAGGTCTAACTTGGAGACAATTATTCCTTTGATAAAGTCTTCTGATGGGCATTGAAAACAGGCAACGTTTTGCATTGTCACTGCCGATAGATCGCCGGCCCTGAATTACTCACATTAGTGCACAAAATATACAGCATTTCCTACAAGTCATTCCCTGCTCTGTTCAAATGACTTTTATCCAATACTGCCCAATAACATTGGTCACCATAACATTGGTCCTTCTTCTTGGAGAAGCTCTAATGGATGATGAAAGAATGGGCATCTTACTACCAGCACTTATGATGAGGTAAAGGCATTAATGCGTACACTTGTGGTCCGCATAATCAAATTTCTTTCTGAAACACTAGATCACTATTGAGACTGTACATGCTAGATGGCCATTAAACTGTCAGCAAGACATCGATTTGAAGAACAGTACGGGGCAACACAAAGACAACGTGCAAACATCTCACACTATGGATCCAGGCCAAATGATTGCTTGAGAAAAATGGAGAACATAGACTGGGCATAAGTTGTCCGAAAAGTTGGACTCCACTGGCTGTTTTTACAAGGACTGCTGCATATTAAGCTACTAAATTATAAATAATTTTTGGAGCCCATTCAAAAACAGATAATTTAAAATTTGAGGGAATGTAATAAAAATGATAATAGATGTTTTATGTTTTGTTATTCCTCTTTTCTGCTAAGTAAGATGAAAGCATTATAAATTACATTTAAGGTGCTGTAAACTATTTTTTCTCTTTGAAACAGATGTGTGTGACAGCCAGTCATAAATGCTCTCTGCCTGTCAATCATTTAGCGTTTTGAATACGCTGTTATTGGGTTTGCCAGGGCAGATTTGGAAAGAGAGTGTGTGTTTGAGGGGATGGGGTAATGTAACTCAGGGGTAATTCTAGGATTTAAGTAGCAGGGCTCAGTTTTCTGCCTTAACCTGAGTGGATGTGACTCAGAAGAGTTGAGAGGTGAGAGTTCAGATCTTGCTTGGATGACATTTTTTAAAAATAATATATATATAGAAATATAGTATATAAGTAACAGAGAGAGAGTGTGAGGGTCTCCGGTAGAGTGTGTGTCTTTGACAGTTGCACTAAAGTTAATATTTGTTAGTGCATTAGTTAACATTACCTAACAATAAACAATGTATTTTATAGCGTTTACATGAATCTTTGTCAATGTTAGTTATATGTATTGTAATGTTAGTCAGTGTATTTGTATGCAAATACAATTGCTCATTGATCATTCATAATGGTTTATTGTGCGTTAACAAATAGTAAAAGATAGAATGTTTGATTTTAAAATTGTATTAGTAAATGTTAAAAATTAACATTAAATAATATTAATATATGCTGGGTGAGTAATGTCTCAATATATCTTACCAAACTAATGTATGATTTCGCATTGCAAAAAGAATTGTATAAATAAAATTTTACTTTTTCACTGGAAGTTGGCAAAATTATGGAAAGTTAGCCAATAAACACATTCTTAAAAGAAAAAAAACATACAGCAAAGCAGTGTTTGGCCCTTCTGTCAGGCTCAATACAATGGCTTACGAAAAACTTTTGTTTATTTAAAAGTCACCTTCACTCTGCACTGCACTGTTGGACTGTAAAGTATCTCATGAGAAAGTTATCAAATATGGTAAAAGATATCTACAATTCTTTCAATACTTGCTTTAAAGGTGCTTCAAAACATGCAGATGCAGAGGTGCTTTTAAGAAAGAACAATTGTCCAGATTCCTCTGATCAGATTATATGAATTAGTATACAGTCTGTTTAAAAAAACTGTATTGCAAAAATGAGAGGGAATGTGTATTTTCCATTCAGTTTTAAGCTCTTTGTACAGATCTACTGTCACTGAATTTCAATGTAACTCAACCACAACCTGTTTATTCAGTAATGTTTATTCATATTCACATTATCTGCAGGTGTGCAAACAATATTTGTATGTGACAAAGACTCAAATAGTTTATTAGCATTTTAAAGATAATGACAGATTGTAGATTTGGCCATCTGTTATTAATTCTATTCTAGAAACATGATCTTTATTTAAGTCAGCCAAAACTTATAGAAGACATTGAAAGCTCTTCAAAGTGAAGTACATGCACAGATGGGAAAATAAACATTTAAACAGCAGGTTATTTTTGTTTTTGTCATTTGGAAAGAGAGAGTTAGATTCCCAGCTATTATTAAGTCAAAATGTCTCTGTTCATGAGCTTAACTGACTAACGATGAGGCAAGCAGAATTTAATAATGATATAAAAGTAATGATTCTTTCATTGGATTTCCATGTATCTTTTTTGACACTATTGATCATTAAATCACTGAGAGAATCTCAAGAGCTCATTCTGGTCAGTGCTGGCAATGCAACATATGAAAGCAGAGAAAAGACTGACCATTACAGTGGAAAGTTTCTTTGCACTGATACCTCACAAGGTGAAATTCACAGGTGAAAATGTTCTCCAAAAAACATTGCACCCATTAACCAATAAAACGTTCTGAAATGGAACATTTCCAAAACTGATTAATGGGTTGTAGTGAAATACTGTTTTTGCCTGTTCAAACTCAAAATATTGGATTGGAGTCATCTGTACATACTGTACTTAGCATGGATGGATGGATGGACAGATGAAAGACAGACAAACAGAAAGTTAGAGTTCTACAGTACCCACCTCCACCTGTACAAATATACAATATCTACCATGGTACCAAAGCAGAATCTCTACCAGCAGATATATTTGTACTGTTAATGTCTACATGCCCTTTAATGATTATCTTCTTATATTGTATATACTGTATAACAGCATGAGTTGGGTTATGGCCATAGCAGTAACATATAGCACACAATGAAAAAGCCCCCTGCTTTGCCCAGCCCCTCTCTTTTATGCTTCATCAGTACCAGATGATTTCAAAACAAGATCCATCAGCTGATGTTAATTACTATAGACTGAGCAGCACTCTCCTGTAAACTGACTCTGTGGCTGTGGTTTTGGACATCAGATATTTTACAGTGGATAGAGATTACAGCGTCATTTTTTACTAAAATTCCAGTCAAAAGGTTATAGGTCTGATAAAGACTGCAATGCAGCCCATTTGAAATGAATGGGAAAACTGGCAGCACTTTTACCATGCATGACTGCATTGCCAGGTCTAACAGTGTATTATGATCAGGATAGAAGCTTGTCCTGCAACACATTCACACACACCTTGAACTTAATTAAGTCTTTTCTAATTTCTCTACATGTTTATCAATTTAAATAAGAATTTCCCATGACACTTCCTTACCCAAATCCATTAAAACATCAAACGTCTCAGAAAATTTTAATTACTATTATTGTTCAATCATAATTAGTGTCGGTGACAGAAGTTTCCATCAGTTCTTCTTTTATGTTGGAATGTCAGGCATAGCGAGTTCTCAGCATTATTTATTTAGAATGTTTTTAATTGGAGATAGAAAATCCTGGAGCAAGAAAAGAGACAGATACTCCAAGCTATGAGAAGGACAATAAGAAATACAGACCTTTTAAAGTTGAAGGCCCTTAAACTTTTAATTTCTAATGGTTTTCTTCTGTTCTTGTTTAATGTTAGAACACTGCCCTGGCTTAGTGTCTTAAGGCTTTTAAGTGCACCTCATGAATAGGTTTTTTAAAATATCTGATGTTGCATAGGTAAATATTTTATCTTTATTTCTTATATCTCATATATTATTAATTTTTATATGCAAATATGGGTAAATACAGATGTTTTGAGGAAAAAAAAAACAAATCTGTTCATGCTCAGCTGGAAGTTTATGACACTAGCAACAGTTATGGGTTTAAATCTCAGAGAACACACAAGCTGACAAAATGTGTTGAATGTGCTGTAATTTGCATTAGGTAAATGAATCTGCTAAACATACAGAAAACAATTATTCTTTTATAATTTAATAAGATTCTAAAGAAGTTTTGTATACTGTGGAAAAAAAATACATTCTAAAGTGAATAATTGTGCAAAATTACTTCCAATTAGGCATTTGTTTGTTTCAGTCTTGTACATCAACTCAATTTTTTTTATTGAGTGCCTTACTGAAGGGTCCATTTATAATTCAAAAACTTTTTGGAATTTCACTTTTTGGCCAACCTCACATGCTGCTCAATTGCTCACTGGTACAATGTGAAATTCATGGTTGACTTCATAATGGCTGACCAGACCCTGCGGCTACAGTACAGCCCCACACACACACACAGTTTGTTTTTTAACCAGGATTTCTTGTGTTCCAATTTCTTGCATTGTGGTCAAACAATTCTTGTGGTCAAAAAAATCATTGTCACATCCATCTAGAGTGTATGATTCCAAAAGTCCTGATCTTCTGAACTGAAGATGTCTGGCACACATTTGTCATGCATTTGCTTTTCTTGAGAACAGAGACTTCTTCATGACCTTACATGTACTGCAGAGTTGTTACTTTAGAATTTTTAGCTCATGCTCATTGACATGGAAGCAACCCTTCCCTGTGAATCTTTTGATGTTATCCTGAAGTACTCTGAGAGTTCATTTAGATATTTCTGTCAGGTCGTCAGCTACATTCGGTGAGATAAACTGACCTGGATGGATTACCAGTGATTTCAAATTGTCCCTATTTTTTGGGATGATCTTTTGTACAACAGAGTGATTGGCTACAGATTGCTTGAAATGGTTGTTTCCACTGGGAATCCCGGAGAGCTTCTTTGATCTCAGCTTTACCTCACTTTCGAAGATCACACCAGACCACCGGTTTTTGATGTCTGTATAAAGCAATGCCTTCCAAGCTGCTCTCTAATGGTGTTCTAAATAGTTTTGCATTTCATTCTAAATTTAGGCATTTTACGTAAGGATAACAGGGACGTAACGCACCAGTTCAATTCAGAAGTCTCTTAACAGTTTTGTAACAAAATGCCACATCATTCACAAAGCAAAAGGAGCTTTGTGAAAAGGGATTTAATACTTTGTTGTTCAGTTTAGTTATGGCTGTAATATTAGGTGATACAGATAAAACATGTTATAGGACAATTATTGCTTTCAAGTCTGCATTTATTTCAGGTTGTAAGAAATAATGGAGAAATATCCATGCTGTGGCTCTATTATTTTACGAGGGGTACTAAAGTTTAAAATCTGCAGTACTCTGCTTAAGAAACAAACTTTAAAGTTTCTAGCCTCTTATGGCCATTCAGTGCTGTGAATGACAGGTAAGTTTTAGAGTTGGCAGATTAAATGTATAGGGCATTTCCAAACAGTCCCAAAAATTGCCAAAATCTAGATACTAAGAGGTTGTTTATATGTATAATTAACACTTTTTTTGCAACCAGAATTGTGTTATTGCCTAATTATGGTCTTCACAAAATTACATTAACTTAAAAAAGTACATGTAATATGTAGACTAATGGGGAAGTGTGTGAGTGAACTAAACACAGCTCTTCTGCTTTCCCCCCTTTCATTTAATGATGCCACAGGGGAAGTTTTCAGCATGATTCTAAAATGAAGCACTAATGGGAACTTCCATTATTTAAAAGCCAAAAAAGTAAGCAATGAAAAGTAATTACATTTTGTTATGGGCGAGCCAACCCTACGTAAGCTGTGAGCAATGACCATGCTGGCTTTCTTGTGTCTATTTAGAATGTATTTTATCTGATATTTCTGTATTTTTTAATCTTAAAGAATGCCTTTCAAGTTAACATTGTAACCCTCGTTCCCTGAATGAGGTAATGGAGATGTTACATCAAAGACTGACGTGGGGTTTCGCTTGGGAGCCCAAATTGCCTTTGAGTAGTAGAAAAATGGCCAATGAACATTGGCAAGCGAGATTTGCATGCTGAGCCACTCCTACCCAGAGGGCTATTTAAGACAACAGCATATACACTTACGCAGTTTGTGCTGAGGGACCAAGAAGGAATCCTGGCACACCACAGTCAGCCCAGGGTTATGGCAGGTGGTATGTAACATCTCAAGTCAAGTCAAGTCAAGTTGAGCTTTATTGTCATTCCGCTATATGTGGGGACATACAGTGGAACGAAATGTCGTGCCTCACAGGACCACGGTGCTACATAAATACAGACATACAACAATGACGTGAAACAGTATAAATCTAAACACAAATAAAAAAATCTCCATTTCCTCCTTCAGAACATTCCCTTCCAGTCAGTCACACCTGACGTTAAATTGAAGACTGATGTATGGGGTCCCTAAAGAAAGCATTACAACCACTGAACTGTGTTATGGGCATTACCGAGGCAGATGCATGTAAGAGTCAAGTGATAATTGACGTTGCAGCTCTGTAACTTTCCTAGCACCCCATGTAAGCTAGAGAGTACCTTTGTTCCAGTTCAAAGGTACTCAGCTACTGTTCTTTTAGAAGATACCTGGGGAATGCCGGGCATACTGAATCACAAAGCTGAGACTAATCATTCGATTGAGCCAGTGAGACAGGTTGGAGAGCACTTACCAGGCCCCCAGACACTATGTGAGCAACAGAGGGACAACAGACCTGCCTACGGAGGGCCAGCGAGATGGAGCACTGCGGCCAACCAGGGAAGTGCCGTGTACTACTAGAAGTAGAGGCTGTGAGTGAGGTCTCGCCTGCCTGAGGGACTGCGCCATGACTTTAGTCACCATGTGGGTGAAGTCAGTTGCTGTGCGCAGTTCCTGCAGTTCTGGCTCAGAACTACCCTCATGCAGCTCTCTCAGGGGCAGGAGTGGTTCGACATACAAATCTCACCTGCCATTATTCATTGTCCATTTCTTTTCACTGTTCAAATGCCATAGGGGCTCCTAAGTGAGACGCTATATGTCAGTCTTGACGTAAAGTTTAATATGACTGACTGAAGGGGAACAGGGGTGTACACAATAATCCACCCTTATCTTATTGACCACCTATAAAAACAACATCTAAACCTTTTTTAGGGTTATCTAGTCTGTGTGTGGTACTACACACACACAAAAAAAAATATGTTATGAAGCAAAGTTATGAAAAGTTATATAAAAAGGCCAAGAAAAATGTTTTTATATTTGTATATGAGGCTCCTGGGCTTTCTTTAAATGATTTTATTGTAAATATTAAAAAACAAAAAAAAAACAAGCACTAGTTTAATTGTGTTTAGATTTCAGTCATTCTTGAAATAAATGCATTCTGACTTTGATACAAGACAGAGTTTGGTTCATAGTTTTATACTGTTCATATTTCTGCAATCAGAGCATAAACAAATGTGTTCACCGGTTCCTGGCAACACGTAAATAAACAGAATGAACAGAAAGTATGAAGAAAAGGCAAAGCATCTTTCTTTCCCTGCATATTTAATAAGGAACGATTAACTCCTGTTAACTTTTTCTGGTCGTTATAAATAGTTTTATACTACAGTACATATTGCCTCCCTCTCTCTCTCACTCTCTCTCTCTCTCTCTCTCTCTCTCTCTCTTTTGCTCTCTCTCCCATACGTTATGTAACCATTTACTCATCAGTGCATACAACATCAAATACACAACAAATGCAGACTGTTGGATCTGACAACATTGACACACACATACACATCATGTGTACTTCTAAATAGAAGTAATTTTGTAGGCAGAAATGGAAAAGAAGAAAAGTGTACAGAGAGTTTTAGCCGTGGGACATTCCTCTGTAATCTACTGCCAGAGATACTGTTTATCCCGTCTGACACATTTCTGTAAACATTGCCTTAAATGTGTTTTCCTTCCAGTCAATTCTTCCACTACCATGTTTGGAGGAGGTTGTTTTAATGCTCTTGTGTCCTCACGCTGTATATGAACCTGTTTAGTGTGGTAAAAAACAGCCTGGGGATTAATTACATATTGAACTGCGCTGGTGATGTAATCACTCTGGAGTGTGCGGATTTTCATTGGCTGAACAACCACAGTGTCGACTTTGTGACTGGGTTGATCTTTGACCAAACTACAAGGTTGATAAAAGTCTTTGTTGTGTTCTGTTGTCCACACATAGATCAGGGACTTAGTAGGGGGTGCGAATCAGTAGATATTTGATATGGGATTGTTGTATACCAAAAACATTGCAATTCTATGTGTTTAGTGCATGTTAGTGTATGTGTAGCTGATGTCCTTACTGTTGACATATTGAGATAAAGTCATCTAACCCCTGGAGGTCAATCCATTCACCTCAACTGGTCTTTCAGAGCATAGGCTTCTTAGCATAGAACTGCATAACAGTGCCACCCCAGTTCACGTAAGGTCTGTGCAACCCAGGGGTAATGACCATGGCAATCAACATCATCCAATGCAACAGTGCACTCCCAACAAACACCACCACAAGCATACTGCCACTCTGTTCAGTTGTAATTAGGGTTGTAAAAGATATCACGTTGAAATGACACAGTGATTAGGTTCACTGTTGCTGAGTGTGTTTGATTCCTGTTTGTCACTTTCAGATGACTGCTAAGCACCTGTTTTCAACAACTATTGAAAATGTTCCTCACTTAATTTTTGATTCAGACTTTATTTTGTACCCTGTTCGTGGAAAGTTTTTGGTATGTAAAAGCGTGGGTTACATGCAGATCTTTGCAGATCTAAACAAAAATGTTTCAGCCATACACATTTTTTTGCTTTTCCACGATTTTAGTATATATACCGCAATGCCTAATCTGCAAAGTTGTTCAAGTTATTTGTTCCATATTCTTTCAACTGGTATATTTGGTGCATAAATCTTAATTACAATTAAATTAGAATTTTATTGTAATTTTCACTTAAATTCAAAATCTTTTGGTATTTTATTTAAAACATGGAGGAAAATGCTAACTTTTTAACTCTCAGACCTTTTCAGTATGCCTAGTCTGCCAAGTTGGCTATAGGTTTGAGGAAGCTACAGAAGCTCTGCTATGGGGAGACAGGCAGAGCAGGAGGGTGAGGGGCAGAAACAGGTCTCATCAGATTGCAGCAGGCAGAGAAGATCCCCAGCAGCATTTGCTCAGGTCTGCAGAAGGTTTTGAATGGGGTGAGGAAGGTGCTAATGTGCAGTTGATACTTGATCTGTTTCCACAGCGTGACCACTTCAATTCCTCCCCTCACCATTTCCATTTGCTTATCGATTCTCTTTGGCGGTCTCATCAAACAATCATACAGAAGGCAAAGCAAAGATTAAGACTCACTTAACATCAAGGAAATGATATCATCCTTCGATCATAATACGCTTGGGAATACTTAAGCAAACATTTTAGAGGACAGTTATGCAGAAATATAAAATTATCCATTCGGGTTTTTCCCAATAAGCCTGTGGGACTTTGATTGAGGCTTTCTGGCCTATAATGCATATGATTTAAATGAAGAAAAATGGCTTGGGTTTGTCCTCAGGCTAAGATTCACTTATCCAGCTTTAGACTACATTTGCTCTCAAACTCAGCAGCACAGTGGAAACAGCAGCACAGTGGAAAAAATGTCTCCTCACCATTAGGAGCAAAGCAAACACTACTTCACAGAGGTTAAATGGGCTTAGCTCATCTTAACCCAGACTGAAAGATGTGTGCAAAGTCTTTATAGCATCAAGACTTTGTTTGGGGAGAGTCTGTCTATGTGGGTCTACAGCCTGGCTTAAAACATTTTAAGTTTAAAACATATCATAAGCTCCCGCTGTGTTTGCTCCAGGGTCGCAGCTTGTAAAAGGACAAGATACCCGAGCGTGAATAACAAGGGAGTTATTCCTGCTACTATCCCTCACGTACAACTTAATCAGACACGGATTACATGAGCTGGGAACATCAACTCTGCCTTAATTAAAACCATCTGACCTTGTAATTATAGATCTCTGTCAAATCTGAAAGTGAGCAGTCAAATATCAGACTATGGCTTTGAAGTCTTTTTGCTATATAGGCTTAGTCTTTGTGCTTAGTCAGATGTCAGATGATATTCTTTAAACTTATAGTAAGTACATAATTTATTTTATAAATAGTTAAAATTTTATTATAATATAATAATACAATTAAAACAGTTTTACATGCCACATATTGCTGAATGTGCTGAATTAATTTAAGCGTTCAGCTGTCTTACACAAATGTCTATGGCTACAGAAATATTTGGCATGCCATCAGATTTATAAACAATTAAATAAATAAAATATTTTGCGAAATGAGGCCTCCTGTTGCTTAAGGAGAAATTATTTAATCTAAAATCCTAATCTAAATCCACCAAAGAAATGCAGAACGTATTAGGTGGAATTCCAAACCCCAGATGCATGTTTGGATGAGAATCTAGTAAAGTCACTGATGATAAATCATTCTTAAAACTGAAACCTACCGCTGATTCCAGGAAGATATCAAGAGCTGTTTGTGTTCCAGACCTGATTAAAACTGTAGTCCTAGACAAACTGACAGTCTTACACTGTTACACTGACAGTTTACTGTTATATACACAGAATTCTAACCGAGCCACCTAAATAAATCAGAAAATACATGTTTCTATCTCTCTCCCCATGCTCACTTGTACATTATCCATGTTTGGCCAAGAGGAAGCGTTAAATGCTCAGATGTTGCTCTTTCATAGCTCCGGAGACTTGTGTTGGAGTTCTTATGATTAATTGAAGTAAACATAAATATACATAAACATAAATAGGACAATTGTTAATAATCTGCCCTTAAAGAATTTTAAGACAAAGGCTTTCAAATCAGAAAAGTCAGACATTTTTTGGATTTCTTCTTAAACACTTAAGATAAACAGGCTATGTTTCTCAGGAGTAAAATTTGAGAGTTGGGAGACAAGAGCAAAGTCTCCCTTTGATTTCCATTTATTCTCAAAGCTGTCTCAGAAACAATTAAGATATACAGTAGTTAGATGTGGTTTTTGATTTCAGTACTTATAATTATAATGATTTTCAAAGGGAGCTCATCATTTTAGGAAGAGGGACAGATGATAAAGATAAGAAACACCAGAACACTAGGCTTTCAGGGAAGAAAATCTGTCCCACAGGTCCTGCTAAACAACTCAAGCGTCACTCAAACATAACCTTCGGGTTCAGGTACCACAAGGTCAGCATGCTTTGTTATCTTTGTTTTATCTTGCTGTGTAATTTCATCAGACGTCCATATCTGGGGGAAAGAGAGAGAAAATGCTTGGCCGAGATGGGTCAGGGTTAGAGTTTACGCTTCAGGAGGGCCCCATGTTGACTGAGACGGAAAAAATCTTTTGACACAGGCCTTACGTTATGCAATCACAGCTCTGGGCCTGTCTATGCTGCTACAGTGATTTATAATAAATACACTACAATATTTTACATATAATTAATTGATTAATATTAAGCAGTGCTGGGGAATATCACTTCTAAAAGAAATGAGTTACTGTATTGTACTATTCATTACAAAAAACAAATAATTACAAAGAGAAAAATATGTTTATTTGTTTTTGTTTTAAATGTAAACAGGAACCACACTTGCTAACTGTCAAGTACAACAGCTCCTCTGTTTTGCTGCTGGCATGGAAAATTTATTGTTACAATGCACCATGTAAACAAAACTGAATCAAACAAATTATTAATTTATATGACTGAATCAACCTGACTATATTAAGTTGTAACAAAAACAAGTTCTAACAAAAGAAATTGTTAAGGGTCAGATCAGATAAGACTGATAAATGCACATTTGTGGTAATATAAGCATCAAGCGTGGTCAGCATACACACATTGTTACTATTACACTTTATTAAGAGACACTTGAACACATCTGACTATAGAAATGCAGTTTGTGAATGATGGCTTATGAAGAACAGCCTGGAGTGTGTCCTGTGCTTCCCTCATGATGAATGGCTGAAGAGAGACTCAGGTTGCAGGATAATGTGAATGTACATCTTGATGATATCTGCCAAACGACTTTTTGTCAACACTGTGGTTCTCACCGGCAGATAAG
Organism: Chromobotia macracanthus; assembly: GCA_036877525.1. Taxonomy (NCBI): domain Eukaryota; kingdom Metazoa; phylum Chordata; class Actinopteri; order Cypriniformes; family Botiidae; genus Chromobotia; species Chromobotia macracanthus. The sequence goes on from JAZGTH010000002.1 coordinate 5,658,292, forward strand.
AGTAATTACCTCTAATGCCCCTCAGGCTGCCAACACTCGCTCAGGTATGATGACGGTGTTGATGTCAATTTGCCAGAGAAATATTGAGCAGATTTGTCCCCTGACAATAATAATAACTGCCACTGTGACCACTGTAACCACTGCCACTGTAGCACAGTGCCACTGTAATAAAAACAGAAAATAAGTATGTTGTAAAAGGTTTAGTCATGAAAAGATTGTGATAATATTTTAACCTATATACCTTATACAACAGATTTTGTTTTTTAATGTACTAACAAAACTTTTGGCAGTGTTGGGAAATATGTAGCTATTATGGTGATGTTAGCATGTTAGCACCGTGCTACATTTTAGGAACCTTGTTGCCACATCAACCAAGCATCATGTGTCGTCAAAATGCCTTTGCCCTACGTATTTTAAAGTAAAATGTTTACCAATACAATAAAATAGCATTAGTGAGAGAAACAGAGAGGAATAGAGATCAAGCATGACCAAATAACATTCCATAACTGTTGTGAGGTCTGGTTGAATTTTGGTATTTTCAATATGCTATTGAAATGTCTCATTCAAATAAACAAATTACATTACTTTAAAACCTAAATAACATGTTGCAGCTTGGTCTGGTTTTATTTTCATATTATAAATATGATATGTTGATGTTTTGAGTCCTTTTAAAGAAATCCTACCCAGTTGGTGTTTTTACAACATGTCCAATTTTATTTGTTTTTGTTTGAAAAGATGTATTAAATCTAACCTGTCTCAAAGCTGAAATTTGGTAATGGTAGTTTTTTGCCAATTCAAACCGCACATGCAAATCACATATCATATTTTGGTCACATAAATGTTTCAATTATAGGCATTGTTATGAAAACATTTTTAAAACATTGCACCATAACATTGCGTGGCCTGGCTTTTTAAGGCCCCTTATAAGGTCAGTCCCCTGCATCAGGGGTCGTGTAATTGCTCTGTCCGCTGGCCTTTTTCTCTCTGTCAGGTCCTGTTGCCTGATCTCTGTTGTGAAAGCAAACACAAGAACACAGCATGATCAGAACACAATTTGTTGAAGGGAAAGAAAAAGAGACTCAAGGAGGACGGCCTCAGAGACAAGGGCCTAGGTAGCACTTTGAGAGAGTGATAAAATTGAGTTAGATTGGTACCTTGACAATGGGAGTTCAGAGAATCTGAGGCTTGTTTGGTTACTTGTCTATTTCCTGTGGGGTTTCTCAACAGTGCAACTGCTGCATACCAATGCCATAAGTGCATGTCAACCTCCATGTCAACCTCCAAAGCGCAAATTTATGAATATGTACGCATAGATGTTTAATCGTCGTGCTATATCACTTACTGTAACACAGAATCAGTGACTTTTTGCACAGATGTGCCATATGTGAGATATATGGGAGGACAAAGCTTAAATAAATTATATAGAATCTGAAAACATAGTTGTAAATCAGAATATATACTGTAATTGTAAATCTAAAGAGCAGCAATTGTCTTCTGTCTCTTGTCACATACTTGTGTCATGCTTTACCAAAGAATAAGTCATTATTGCGTATATGTTGTTAACTAATGTTGTTTCATTTGCTGTCTTTGTCACTGTAGATATCACAGCTTATTGCCTGTTTGTATCTGAAGGTTTTGTTTTTCACGTTATTAGGCAAGCATATAATAAACAACTCATGTTTCATTCCAGACAAATATTGCTTTAAAAATTGAGATTTAAATAAATTACATTTGTATACATAAGAATTGTGGAAACATAACACAATAGAAACACAATAGAAACACAATAGAGCAAAAACACAAAACAAGACCTTCAGGGAAATATAGACGGAAAACTGTTTTATCAAAGCAGGAGTTTTTTTGGAAGTGAACTGAAGTAGTTTTTCATACTCATGGGCTATTTCTCTTTCATTGACTCTACGATACAAAATACAGAAAGACACATCAGGAAACTGAATACCTCCATACTGTCATTTTGTAACAAGGCCAAAAAAAATAGAGCAAAGATGACATGGTTTCAGGAGCATTTGGTTTGTGCTTAAATTTATGTTTAGGATCTAAAATCCTCTCAATTTTCAAATGATTCTTTTGTTTTTTCTGCCTCAAATCTGTCTGTCTTCAGAATGCTAATGGTGGAATGGCCACAGCACATCTGTGTAATTCTACTGGTGGCAAAAGCCTATAGTTTCATCCAGCTTCAGAGATTTTGAACAATGAACCTAAAAATACTGTGGACACTTACATCACACTTATGATGCCGTATGACATTATATATAAGTATTGTTATGTTCTTATCAAATAGCAAATCACATATCATGCATTTAAAGAAAAATGACTAAGAAATAATAAAGCATTAAAAATAGATATGTCTTTGAAATTAAGTCAAGTATTTGGAGACTTTCTTATTGTCAAAGTTAGCAAAAAATGTCTATTGTTAATGTTATGACCTACACATTACTCTGCTAGGACACCTGTGTGAACTTGAGAAGAACTAACATCATACAGCCACCAAAATGACATTAACACCAGTTGGTGTTAATGTCAACAGCAGAAAAATAACTAGAAAAAGAGAAGTTAGTGCTGAGAAAATCTGTATTTCATAAGCCTAGCTTCATTTGTTAGCAGATGCCACTTGGCTTGCATCTGACACAGCAAAATCATACATTTTAAAATGTGGCTTAAAAACGAACAAGCAATCTTAAGATTTCAAATGTTTAAGGAAACATGAGGCAGGAATAATACCTCGCATTATTCGCATTGGTAAGTGCTCCGCTGAGAGTTCTCATTTCATTACTGATGTATGAACACTCTTTCTTTGTTGAAGCAGTTCAAACAGCATTGCAATATTAGTGGTGTCGAGAACAGTGTAGTTTTATACAGGTTGAAAATGTTTATGCAAACCTCAAGAGATTTTCTAATCCACATTGCGAGCCCAAAAAGCAGAGAAGTGCAGAAACAGTGTATATATGAAGAAACCAAAATACAGAACTCATGGGAACCAGTCAACTACATCCACTTCCTTTTCTTTAGCATCCCTGTGATCTTTCACAGCTTACTCTCTACTGGTTTCAGTCAGATTTGGGCTAGCTTTGTTTTATAAACGTTCTTGTCAGTTAATCATGTAGACATTAGCAATTAATGATAAACAGACAGTTATGAGATGTAGACATTTAGCTTCTAGTTAAACAGAAGAACATCCTTTTGTCAATTCCTCCTTTCTTTTCAAAAAGAGAATACCAAAAGAGCCATCCTTTATCTTGGGAAAACAGCTGAGTTTCAGGGCAAAGAGCTTGGCTCACAATGGCACCACTCCCCCCCCAAACCCCCTAGTTCCTTGTGGAATAGCGAGTCTCCGGGGAGTGAAGCCGTCACCACACACAAACCCCTACGGGTCTGGTCTTTACTCTCCAGTCTTGTGTCTTTTCTCTTTTCTCCACCAAATCCCTTTTAGTTCTTAACATTCCCATCCCAGTCAGACTCCCCTCAGCGTGAACCACCCTGCGAATCTGCACCAACGCCCCTCTGCAATGCAGAAGCAGTGCGAATGAAAGAGCGAAGCTGTATGTGGATTCCAACCGCCATGTAATAGATGCGTTTGACAGGTTGTTTTAAAAGGTGAGACAAAAGCAAAGGAAGACACAAACAAAAAGGCAGCCAGCCAAGTGCAGTGTGGACACTTGAACAGGTTTTCAATGTTCGGAAAAATGACTGTTCATGGAAAAAGATCAAAGGGAAGGATTTTCATCAGCCTTCGGGAAAAATGTTGATTGACTGTGAGAAGGTGAATTGATTTTTATTGGGTGCGTGCAAGTATGATTGGTTTTTTTATCACAACAATGCCTGGGGAATCTGATTACAGGGAAGGGGGGGCCTTGGGTTGGCAGGAGAGGCAGTACTACATAAAATACATGGGGTACACAGACACGGTAAGAAAACAGTACTGCTTATGCAACACCACCACCTGTTTCCAAATCAGAAGACAGCTGATGAATATGCAGCTTGTCACACCACATATCTTATAGCTAAAACAATTGTAAAGCTCAGATCGAACTAGCCACAGGAGTGAACATTGGAGAAAATAAAAACACAAGACTTTGATCTGGGTTGTTTGTTTGACAGCAAACACGTTGGGGCTGAAAAAATAGTCTGACGTTAAAGTGTCTGGATCAAATCCCTCACTGCATGACTAATGAGATCTTTTATTTGTTTACCGGATTTCAACGTTCAGTGTTGCTTATGGGATACCAACACGAGTAATGTAATCAATAGGAAACAAAAACAACATCCGCACATAAAGCTGATCCATCCATTCAAACCTGGCTCCCGCGAAGCCTGGATTGTCTCGCATTGCTAATATCCTGCCCGGTACAAATAGAGTACCAAATTTCACTGCACACTGACATGCCTGATTAGTCCCATGTTTCAAGGGAAGTTATTCACCATCATACAAATATTACAACAGCCCTGAATTAAGGAAGGTTTGAAACAGGAAGTCAAATCAAAGCACCCCCTCTATGCATTGCTAATGAAATGTTAAGAATCACCTCATTTCCAAATGGAAGCAATCCCAGAATCCCAGCTGAGAGCCCAGCACACTTAATGCAAAAATACACACATATGCAAAAAAACATGAACCTTGTGCCTTTAGGACTGAATCTTAGGCCCATATACAGGAACACAGACACCCCCACATACACACAAACAGTATTCTCCTAAAGCATCCTGTCCACAATGTCAAAAGAAAAGTGACAGATTTTGGTCGACCTCCTGAGCCCTTCTTTTAGAAAACAGACACACTTTAAAATGGAACAGCTATTTCCTGTAGGATGATAAGAAAACTTCTTGTTGTACAAGATGCCTTATTGTATTCTTCAGAGCTTGGTAAAAGTTAGCCTCTCTTACTTGGACAGTAAAGCCAAGGTCACTTATTCTGTAGGGGACTTCTGTGTGCACTGTAAATAAACAAGGAGTTTATAGAACTCAGAGGCAAGTCGCTTTTTAGTGTTTTTCTGTTAAAGAACATGAAATGTTAAAATGACATGACTTGCCCTAAAATGATATGCCCTAAAATCTATCAATATAAAAATATACTGTGTAAGTACAGAAGTCTAGAAAAAAATTGCTCCCTTTGCTTTCATTTAAAATACTTTCAGCTTTTTTTATTACATGCATCAACTTATGTTTTTTGTAAGAAACAAACATGGTTGACATGGAGAGCAAGGACTTAAATCTTGTCATAAAAACATACATTTAAACAAATCAGCAAACAAAAAGCACACATGAATTAAAACTTACAAATGGACAACAATGCAACTGTATTTACATCCCAGTGCATGCTGGCATATGGGACTTTACCACAAAATATTTTTTTGTGCATAGTAGGTTTATTTGAAATAAATAAAAATGCATTATTTCAACTCTCCTGCTATGCTTTATTGTCACTTCAGCCTTATACAGCTTGAACACAATGAAACAAAACAATGTTTCTTCAGGACCAAGGTGTTACATACATAAGACGATACAGGACACAGTGCTGAATAAGAAAACACAAGCCACACATTAACTACATATTTAAATGATCTTATAAAGATTAAAAAATAAAAAAGTTAAATAGAACTAGGAAAAACAACTATGAAGAGAACCATAAACATTATACATAGACTACACAAGACTAAGAAAGTTGCTGGTTCAACTTTAAAAAACAGAATATATTGTTACTTAAAAGCTGCAACAAAAGGCATCGCTTGCATTCCAGAAACCTTGTTACAGCTTCGGCAGTAAGTAAACCCCCCAAATGCTACAATCTTTAGTTATTTTAACAGCAATTTATACTTGATCTTAGAACCATTTTCACAGTATGATGTCACCTTGGGTGCCTGTGAAAATAGGCTGATATAACCATGGGTATGGTGTAAATGTGTAAAACACAGAGCAATGTTGACATTGGAAATACCCGGAGCAACTCAGTCACAGCCGTTCTGAAGTAAATAGCTCTTTCTAAAAGAGCATCATGGACCTGAAAATTAGTTTTGTTTGAGCTGTATAATTCCCGAGACAACTGTAACAAAACCTCACATTTCTATCAAATCCCATGTGCCATTAAAGCACTGCAACAGTATTTATATTTGAGTAAAACGTATACAGCTAATAGTATTATAACAGGCACTCCACATAAACTCCATGCATTTCATCTCTCTTGTGGTCCTTCCTGTTTATTTTCAGCCAAACCTGAATCTCTGCACTGTGTAGCACCGATAAAACCAATGCTGGTCTATCAGTGAGAAGCGCTTATGCAAAATCATAACCATAATCTCTTCATTCCATTATTGTCAATGACAAGTTCCAATGAGTCATACATAGGTATTCATCATCCCCCCATTTGAAAAGCATTTTTTGAAATTTGCTTTGGCAGTAAATTTTACCACATTACAAGCCCCCTTATTGCAAAAGCTTTATTTCAGTGGCAGATAAGCAGTTCCAATTTTACTGTGGTCACACATTAATTAATCCTGAAGAAGGATTCAAAGTGCTGCACTTTAACACAGAGCTTTGTCTCTGGAGCCCAAATGACCCTCTGTGTGGGAGGATTAAATACATTCAGTATTAAATTAGACAAAAGGAGAAGGAGAAGGGAGTATGTGACTAACAGAAAGTCTTGGAGCTTTGCTCTGTTTGTAATTCTACAGCAGGTGTTTAACCCACATTCTAATCTAAAGCTATTCGCACATACACTGGTCAAAGACTATCTCGAACCCTCTTCACCCCACACCACTGCAGCTTTAGAAATGAACAAGCCATCATAGTGACAGGTAAACTACCAAATCGTGCTCCAGCTGAGAGATGTTTAAGCAGTGACGGGCCACCTTTTTCTATTCCACTTAGTCCATCAAGTTGATGACAGAAAAGCCCTTCAAATGGCTATGCTGAAAAACACAGCATTGGTGGTCAAAACAAGGGCCTGCTCTTTGCAACAGTCATTTACTTGATGGCAACCATTTGCATAAGCTAGAAATGGCAGATCATTCAGGGAATGTTTTTCTTCCAAATTCGCTGTGCTCAGAAGTTTTTTTTAAAAAAAGCTATTGTTGACAGTTTAATTGCACTCAGTGTAGCACATGAATTACTGTGTTGCACTTAAATCTGAGGATATAGGCTGAAATATAGTATGAGACTCATTTATTTTTTTCAAGTTTACGGAAATTCATTTAATTAATTTGTTGAATGCATTTCCAAGATCAATTCTGATTGGATTATGTCTGGTAGGTGTGACTGATTCAGCTGTTTTAGCTAGGGAGTTAAGGTTTGGCTGATTGGTGTGAGTCATTTGTCTTTGTCTAGTTTTGTTTGGTGTATGAAGGGTCCTCATTAGAAAACTGCTTTCAGAGGAAACAGGCTTCCAAGGCACCATAATGTCACATCTTATAATCTAAAACAAATTCATAACCAAGCTAATATTATGTGACTATAATGTTTATTTCTTGGTATAAATGCATACAAAAAGTGAAAACAATTTACATTTACAAATGAATTCACCATTTTTTTTTTCCCACAACCAACCACAAATTGCATATGAATGCTGCCTTTAAAAACCAACCAAATGAAGGCACTTTAGCAAACAGGATGTGGTTAACACTGATTTTGAACATGCTTTGATGCCTTCCTACCTATATATATTGTTTGGGAGGCCTGTCTGACTATGAACAAAGATAGCAACACAGGTAGGTACCTCCAGAAATAACGGACCTCCTGGTTTTAATGTTCCACAAACCAAATCTTCAAGGGTCATTTTGGGAACTCAGGGCCTCTACCTAATGCTATGAATACAAGGCATCATATTTTTTAAATGTGGCATGGCCAAGCTGTACATTGTTGGACTCCACCATCTGCCATCTGCCTAAAGTTATTACCACGGCATAAAATCTCATATGGCACATCTTACATGGACAGTCTGGAAGCTTGTTATCAAAAATAAAAAAGTTTTTGGTAGTTTCCATCGTGTGATTTATTTTTATATCAGTATGATGCTGGTGTTATTTGGATTCCAAGCAGGGTTCAGCAAGTGCACCAGCCAACAAAACAAAAACCAATTTGTTTCATGCAGCCGCACCATTCCCTTCTGATTGCTGCCTTTCAGAGTTTAAATGGCAAGTAAAGATACCTTTAGTACTGTGACAGACATTTAATTCTGTTCTCTGGTGGTAAATAGCAAATTGATATTTAGTCCTAAAGCAAATCTGAGGGCTCAGGAACAACTTGGCTTGACCTTTGAGCTTTTAACATGTAGCTCTTCTTGAATATGGCAGACACAGACACAAGCTACAATGGCAAAGTGTGATCTGAGCGCAACACTGTTGACTTCACCTTGTAATATCTAGATGTCACTCTCTATGTAAATAAGCTTTTCATAGAGGTATTGTTGTTACACTTTTAACTATAGCCTTTAATGACTGGATGACCTAGATGAGCGTACATGGTCTCCATGCAAATGTACTAGTCAATAAACTAGCATCGCTTAGAGAAGGATAATTCTTGTTAGTGTTTTCTGGCAGGACAAGAAGCTTTAAGATGGCTTAACAGCACAAAATGCATCAATTAAATGTCAACCTTAATCAAATTGGGCTGCTGTCACCTTGTTACAGTCCAGGAAACCTGCCTGTTGTCTCAAAGCAGTTGGCCATTTGAGCTAATGTAATTCCGCACAAGATTGATTTTAAAATCGTTTCCATGGAGGGAATCATCTTTTTGCACAGATATTAAATTAGACTTAAGTACTACACCAGAAATATGTTCCTATATTCTACCTTAGGTTTTTTGAGAAATAAAAATATGCTGATACCTACAATATTCTTTGTAATCTGTTTCTTAGATTGTGATGTGGGTTATTACCCACATTTTAAAACAGAAAACAGTTTTTTACCATTAATTTTATCCCTGGTATGAAAAAACAAGCTTATGTTGTGTTGTGTGCTTATATCCCATAATAGCTTCTTAACTATCTTAACCAGCTAAATTTCTATATTCAGCTAGTTATTAGTATATTCTAGTTATTCAGCTTTACCAGCATGGCATTGAGTTAATCCAGCTTGACCTACACCTAACCAGCATTAACCAGCACAGGAATTCATGCCTGTCGAAACTATTTTTTTAGCAAGGAGATGACATAACTGTTGAAATTTCTGCAACAGGCCCTCCCAGGATCAGGCAAGGAGATAATTGTTGTGAAACGAGAAAAAGAAACATGAACTTGGCCATTTGAAGGGCCTGGAGATTTACTTTCCCTGAAAATTAAATAAGGCCAAAATATCCAATTGCATTAGTAAGAGTTAGAAAAGGCTGCAAATCGAGTTTGATGTTGTTTTTATGAGAGGAGACTGGTGCCTGAATGTTGAAAGGGATGAAATATGATATTTATAAGCCAATGTTTGGGGTGGTTTGTCATCGCTTTTTCATGAGAGTAGTTCCGGTGATGGGGCCGCTCGGTGATCCGTCATGTCTACACCGGCATGCAAACAGGCTGAATTGCTCAGATGGTGCAGAAAATTATCCTGTTTCATTGCTGAGGTCTGGCTTTGAGCCTCAGTGCTAGAAAAATACACTGGTTTTGTTTCATTGTGGATGGAGCAGTCAGGAATAACCAAAATCACATCAGTGATGCGCCATTGGTGGGCTGCTGGGATTGAGAGAAATCATGTGGACATTCATGTGTGCTACATACTGTGGTGACACAGGGTAAATGAAGGGCGAAAAGAGACATCTGATTTACTTTATGTGTCTTGGAGAATCATGCATACAATCTTTAATCAATCAAGGGTTGAGTTGGGGACAGTGAAATTACAAGAAGCTGTTTGAATATTTTCTAGTTAACATTTGCAGAAGAATACAGGTGCATTAGGCATTATCTGTTCCTAGACAAGTTTAGTCTACCTTAAACTACATGTAAAAACACATAATTTATAATATTTTTTGTGTCACTTTACCAAACACACTAAAAGCTTTTTCATTTTTCACTAAACCTTTAACACATCCTTATTTTACTATCCTAATAAAACCAATGCTTAAATTTGGGTGTCAATACAACCAATATGTTGTACAGACAAGACATAATAATACTGAGACATAACCTTGACTATCAGTCAACACGTGAAAAGAAAAAATATGTTAAATATATATGCAGGAACATTTATTTACCAGCATGAATGCTTTTATTCACTGTTAAAGTTTAGCTTAAAAGTAAAGATCACATTCTTTCTTAAGATGCAGTTTTCAGAACCAAGATGTGGTGCCGTGGCCCAGAGAACACTGTGTAAATGACAGTTTTTGATCCAGGAACAGCAGTGTGCAGATGAATGAGCTGCCGTGTAGTCGTCTTCCCTTAACAGATGCCAACTTGGACCTATATTTCAATCTGTGCTGACACACTCTCCAAGAACCTGTTTGTATATTCCACAGAGGCTGGTGCTTTCTCACTCCCATCTAAACATTTGTCTTAAACATGGAGTTCCCAGGACTGATCTGCTGTCACAAGTATTAAGGTACCATAAGCTACCTGAGTGAAATGTTATTGACAGGCAGTTTGGAGAGTGGTTGCCTAGGTAGCAAGGTGTTTTCCTTTTTAATCTTTTTCTCTTGAAATTAGCTTTGTCATTCTTCATTTCCATGTGAAAGTCCTGCAATGAAGATGCTAATAGAAAACAGTTATAAATTATGGCAGTGAATAGTTTGCTACTGTTGTGTTTTGGAAAGTTATGTCATTCATTACAAAATAATTGCCTGTTGTTAAATAGGGAATGTAAATGGCTCTTAATAATGGAAAACATACTGCTGACTTTGTGACCCTCATCTCAGTTAAGTTGTTTTTTGTTGGTAAGAAGGTGGGTGGTATACCAATATGGAATTTAAAAAGAGTTTTAAATTTAAAGAAAGTTAAACAGTTTTAAAGAGATTTTTATCTACTTCCATTCAAAATGTGTCAGAAAAATGATTTCTTTCTATGTAAATAACAATCTATATCAAATGTGATATTTTGATACATGTAATAAGCCAAAATATTGTATAACCTAATAAATTTCTATCATTAATATTATTGCATGTACTGTAACAACTAAAACACTTGTCCACGGTTCAGTTAAGATTTACCTACATCATATACTTCATGCTTGACTGAATGCGTGCCAGTTTATTTATTTTGTATTGTGGTCACTTGTTCACCAAACAGTTATTTAAAATATGATATTAAATAAATAGTTATTCAGATATAGCCCTTGTGACAACTTCCCTCTAACAAGACCTGTTCCACCAGACCTGGCCTGCCCATGTGTTCAGCCAGTGCTGCAGAACATATGCACAGCTTTGGAATCGTTTGACAGACTTTATGTTATTTCAAACAGGTCCTGGTCTCTCAGTGATAGCGTGTTTACTGAGGCCTCTCTTATTGCTTCTGACTGCAAAGATTACTGCATATTAATAATGTCAATATTCATATGTGTCAAATAAAAGAGATGAATTTGGCTCAGCCCACAAGTCTGCTCCAGAGTGCTTCTAGACAGTAAGTTGAGCAGATAGCAGACAATTAAAGACAATTCTATACCTTCTTGGTCACAGTGAATTTTTCAACAGGAAGCACAATGCTGCTGTCCAGACGTATAAATGTTTTAACTCACAAACTGCCCATTGTTGAGTATTCCATGAGAGGAACACTTGTGAGCTTCAGAAAGGCAATAACAACAAATAGAATTGGTTTTTCTGTGACCTTAACAAATACCTTTGCTCCTGGCCTAGTTTTCTGAACCTTTATTGGTAGACAGAAAACATGTCTTCCCATCTATAACTAGCTGTACTTCAGCACAATTTAATTTAAGGCCATTTAAGGAGTAAATTATGTGACATCTTGTTACACATCTTAGGATGAAAAATCCTTTAAAAAACACATTTTTCCAACTGAAAATATTTTAATTTGTTAAAAAAAGGATTTTTTATTTTAGGCTGTAACAATAATAGAAGTTCATCTGTTCTTCTTCAAGGTTTTTGCCAGATTCGTGAAGGGTAGCTGTCACCTGAACAATTTCAGATAAAGTTACAAAAACAAAAGAAAACAGTCCAATAAATCACAGCCTGAGGTTCATGATATACTATTTGTCTCAGTTATAGGGATGTATTGATGCATCAGATACTGATGTTGTATTGAGACGATTAATCCTCACACAAAATATCGATCCTGAGTGTTTTAAACACAGCAGTCACAACCATTGCTCACTCAAAAGTATCATCTGGGGTTGTTTCACACTAAATGATGATTTAGTTACGTTACAATATCTATAATGACTTTGTGTGATACGTGTTATATGTTTATTTTAATGAATAGTTGTTAGATCAGTCATGTTCTGAAGAATTTTGATAGTTTGATCATAAGATTAAAAGCCATAATTACCAATTTCATTTCAAGACATACAAAAACTTTTAATTCAATAAAACACCAGTATTGTTATCGATATCAGCTGTGAAAGTACAATACTTGGTATAGAAAATCAGTGGTATTGCCAATTTGTACTAATTTCACAATTTCACTCCAGAAACAACACAAATCTTTTGCAATGAAAAACTTTTAGGCATTTTCATTGCCTGAAGGAAACATTTTCTATGTCTTCACAGTCGAACAGATTAAAATCCAATATTTTGTCATGCTCTGCAATTTTGAGAAGCTTTGGCATTTCCATGATGGTGGACAGCAGTTTTGAAATGCGAGCGTTTCCAGATGGCACTGACCAGATAAAACAATTAAATGTAGAGCAGACAGCCAGACTCTTCAAATGAGACGTTAGCACAGGGTGAATCCATCTGTGTTAAATTAGTAGATGGCACAGGATGCCTGGGAGCCAACAGATCAGCTGAGACCATCAATGGAGGACTTTATGGAATGACGTGAAATTTTAAGATTTATTCTGGTGTCTGATATTCGTACAGATTCACTGTAAATGTCCAATGGTGTTATAAGCCATTTACAATAACAAAGGCTGGTCCCATATGCAATACAATGTGCAGAGAGGGGATATAGAACAATATTTAAAAGGAAATGCAATGGTTTTGGAGGTTAAACAATGCACAAAGGCCCCTGCAAAAAATCTTTAAGAAACTTTAAACACAATGTTTTTTCAACTAAGGAAACAATAATATTATATTAGAATATATTATTATATTCCTTATTGGAATTTCTTATTGCATTTTTTGTTGCCTTGCTTTCTTATTCTTATTTGGGTGAAAGCACAAACCCCCTTTTAAAAGTGCACTTTTGTTCCTACCACCTCATCTCTTTCTGATTACAATTATTTTAAGGGGCCTTTAAACACCTATTTAGGTCAATTTAATTTCCACTGTTCTTTCAGGCAGTGTATTTTACTGTATGTGTATTATATTGTCCTCAAGATTCATGTTTCATGTGTTTGTTTAGAATGATTTTTTGTGTTTTATGTGTCTTGGCTTTACATGCGCCCTCACCGTATTCACAGCCTTTTAAATTCGCAGTTACCCTGGGTGCCAGCCAACTTTAGAGAAATTTTCAGGCTACATATCTTCAAAAGAAAACAATCCCTCTCTGATGCCAGAGAATTTCGATCATCTGTTATCAGACACATTGATATTCAGCTGTCAGCAGGTCGCCCTCTGATAGAGAGAAATCTGCTTCATGGACCTTCTCAATTTCACTCTTGCCACAGCTAAATGAGCTTGCATCTCCTTGTCCACCTGCTAGCTATCTAATTAAATGTTTGCCGTGGCCAAATTAATTGAATTCAACCCCATGCTGCCATTTTGTAATTGCCGCAGATATTCTTTGAAGAAAAATTTATGACATTTATGAAGTCGTGTGCTGATACCGGTGATGCTGAATTTTTTATTTGTTGTCATTGCTACCTGTGGGCACAATTTTGCATAAACAAAGGAAAATTTCTTCATCATTTATTCTCCCCCCATGTTGTTTCAACTTTGGTTCTTCTGTGGTATACAAAAGGTGTAATTCTGAAGACTGCTATGCTGTTTTTCATCCAGTTATAGTAAATAGGGTCTGCTGCTTACAAACTGCAGAATGCAAAAGCACCGCTCAGGTAATTTGTTAACTAATGTGATTAGATCTTTAAGTAAGTCAGTTTAAGCAAAACAGATTGAACAGAATGATTCATTTATGAGCATGCAAAAATAATAAAAAATTCAGTTAATAATGATTTAAATTTCAGTCTATTTCAGTCTATAATACGGTGCATATGGAATATGTAGTAATATGGATTCAGGTTTTGAAATAAGGAGAGTATATTATTAAAAAATATTATTAAAAAAGGGGTGAACAATTCCATTAACATAAGCATGTACAGTACTACAGAATTCCAAGTTACATTCTGAAAAAATGTCTAATTAGTAACAAGTGTGGATGTGTCTATATGTACAAGCAGACTGTGTGAGCAAAACAATTATGACTGTAACATCCTAGCTAATATGGAACGTTGGCTAAAGTTCTGTAAAGTTCTCTCTCAAAAAAAAGTTCTCTTTTAAGTTCTGTAAAAGTTATCAAAAAATGTTGTGCAGTAACATTAGTAGAACTTTTATTAACATGATATATTATATCAAAATCTTATTTTTAAGTTCTTTTTGTAACTGAATGGAAACATTCTTATAACCTAAATTTGTTAGCTGGGATGTCAGCCCAGAGGAAATAAATACAGGTTTCATGACAGGTAAAATCAAAATTTATATAAAAGATAAGATTTGTTTTGCACAAAAATGTATAGTATCTTTTGTTTGACATTTAATTTCCCTTTTCTTGTAAGAGTTTCCTGTCTTCCCTCCCTTGCTCATCTCAAACAGAGACCCAGTACAATGAAAGTTAGATATTTCCCTCCATGTGAATGTCAACTCAGCTAGATGTCAGATAAAGTAATAAATTTTGAATGAAAACTATTTGCAACTAAATTATTATCGTATCGGTTCCTGACATAGAGCTACTGACATTATTGTATTTGATTGAAAAGCTCTTTTTTGCCAAGGATGCCTGAATTATACATTTCCATATCAAAGGCTGAGTCTAGGCTTATAACCAACTTTAAATGATCCTCTGTCATATAATACAATATAATGGTTTTGATTTTGAATAGCAGAATGAACTATTTCTTCTCATCTAATGCCCTTCCAATCACCCCCTCAATGGTCCTCCTTCCCCTCTTTACCACTGTTTGCCAGCAGCCTTTTCCTGTCTAGATTTGTATTCCAGATTCATAGAACCCTTCCCCTCATTTATCCATTCCACTGAAGGTCTCTCAGAGTTCAAGATACTTCCGGGGTGTGTCCGTTTAACAGATTCGTAAATGGCAGAAAGCTAAACAGGTTGTGTAAACTGAATTTAAAACGTTTTTTTTAAAGAGTTTTGTATTTAAAATGACATTCATTAAGTATTATTGCAAATATTCTCTGTTCTCCATTCAGTTACCAAAATATGTGAGCTGGCTTTTGATCTGACACTTTTCAAAATACTGTAATGCAAGGCACTTACATAAAATATATAAAATACCTAAATAGAGTTAAACATTATCTCAAAGCACTGACAGACGTTATAGTTTAAAAGCTGGGGCTTTGATTTTTAAGTTTTTTTCTTAACATTACTTGTTTTTATTTCTTTTAACCTGCACATTACCACTTCTGACTCAAAATGGTATAACTTAATGCTTTATCACCTAGCAGCGCCATGCATGAAAAATCATATTTATTTCTGGCTAAACAATTTACATTTTTCTGGGCACTTCCTGTTACAGAATATGTGAGTGAATTATCAGGAAGGCAGGCTGTGATTAATTCTCAGAAGTGGCTAATATTCCTTTGAAATGTTCTTTCCAGGCAGCTTCCTCAAAAACACTTTAATTCACTCCAGCTGAACCACTAATGTCTGTGAGTACATGCGTACATGTGCATGTTTTGATTGAAATCTCTAATTGTAAAATGACTCTTACAGAAATCAAAGAGTTCAATTACGATTGTAGCTTCAAGCATGGACAAGATTGCATTTAAGTGAAGATAAATAAAAAATGATACTTGTAATATATGACCCATGAATGCATCAAAGAGATTGATGCAGTTCTTCCGAGAAAACAATTCCAATTTTTGATTAATGCTACTAGCCTGCGGAATTTTAACATTATAAATAAGACATAAATAAGGTGCATTTCCTCACCTTTGTTTTTCAATGTCATTTACAATTTATTCCTATAAACTACTCTTAGTTAAGGCTGCTTTGTACACTGCAACACTTGATCTAAATGTTGTTTTGTTTAATCTTAAATATGGAGCACATAGTGGAACACAAACTGATTTACCAAGGAAGATGTAGACTGTGTGCCCTTTACATCTTCTTCAAACATCAGAAACTTTGTTAATCCCAGCACCCTTTATCCAGAAAGCACCAGGTGTGTCACGTTAGAGCAGATGCACTTAGACACAGAGGATTATGGGATTTCGGCAACTGCAGCACTGCAGTACCCATCAAAATGCATCACATTCAGATGTCCCGACAAAACCTCTGTTGATGGTAATTGGTCGATTTCCATAAGTAAATCCACTGCTTATTCATTCCCTGGATTGCTTAAGTTGAAAAGAGAACAAAATGGCAGGTGCCGATAAGAGGTGCCATGAAGAAGTTAAAACAAGATATTTCTCCCATCTTCTGATGATAACATGTGATTGCACATTAGCATGTTGTTGCAAGTGTGCATATAAAGCCAAAGATTATTACTTCAAAACACACTGTAGAGGTTCTGTTTGTCTTTTGTCTGAGCCATACTACAAATCTGTGATTATTTGATGGCTCTATTACTGAAAACAGTAGCTGCGATGAGCTCTCATAGTACTTTCAGTGTTAATGCTCCTCTTACCTGTCAGAAAGGAACTTCACATTGAAGGGATTATTTCATAAGGATCAAATAAAGTTAATCAGTTACAATAATTCACCAATTATTTTAACTGTAATAATTTTAATTCATCAATTTAACATGCAATCCATTGGAACTTCTAATTCTGTGTTCTAAATTGGATTTTAGAACACAGGTTTCTGATTTAAAAGTAATAAGGTCAGTGGTTATGACCGGTTTTAAAACTGTAAAGTAAATGTCTCAATACAATAATAGATAAAAGAGTTTATTGAAATATGAAAGATCATATTGTCACTGGTAAACACAGAGCGGAGAACCAGTCGCATCTTCTTAGCGTATGATAAATAATTTACCAGACTGAAGCCATCTGGTCTTATTTCTCTGTTCTTTTATTCTGGCTGTGGGCCTCACTGGAATAATACTCTGAGTGCTCACAATGTATTTCCAAAACAAAAGGTAATGCAATAATCAAGGTGAAGACATTCAGTCCCTTCTCGGAAAATCCTATCTAAGAAAGATGGTGAGAGAGAGAGAATGAAAGAATGCCTCCCGTAAATTAAATAGTGTGACGTTTGCATGTTTCTAAGCAAGTTATGTGATACTTTAATATTAAAATAAATAGCACACACAGATATGGAGATAATCTGTTTGCAATTATTAACTGTTTTGTCAATATTTTCAGAAATAAATGAAGTATATATTTATATAATTCACATTATTTCACTGAGCTTTTTGTAGTGCAGTCTGGGATCACCCTCTCCACAAAGAATGCTTGTGATGGTACCCAAGAATTTATTACATTGGGGTCAGCATTATTCAAGAATAAATTATTCAAAATAATAATGAATATAATGCAATGGAAGTATACAGTGTTGGGCAATAAATGTTAAAACAGATTTTAGATCTGAGTAAATTGTAGTATAGCTACAAGACTTAAATATTATGTGTTATTATGAGGCTAGTATTTAGCACTTACTGGCCATGTCTGTGTGAAGCTATATCCAGTTTTTCAATGTCATTTTCATGATAAAGTAACACTGGTAAAGCCTGAAAACTCAGCAAATGTGGGATAGAAAGGAGGTGATGTAACTTTATTGTTTACTTTGAGCTGAGTGGATAGTTCAGCAGACAGTTGTCTTGAATTACAGACTAATATAAACTTGTCCCTTCCCAGTTGTCTGCATATGTTCACAACAAATAGTCTAAACCTGATTTTTTTTTCTTAATAATAAAAACTAGCTTTCTGTGGTAATCAGCATTTCACAACACATGCTGTTGTTTGAGCTTGTTTTAGAACATTCATTTTCTCATTTTTGGTACAGCCTTTGCATTGAGTTTTACACTTGCCCTCATAGGCATCTCACTAGGTTTTGGAACAGAGCTAATGTCTACATATGGAATCTAACAGTGGCAGAATCTGAATTAGAATCTGACACATTAGGCTTTCCCAACATCTTTACCAAATAATGCAAACCACACATCGACCCCAAAAGAACCTGCCTCACAATCACATCAGTGCCTCTGAGACATCCAAACACCCAAAAGGATCAGGTTGAAAATGATAAAGGTTTGACCCTTACTGTGATCATTTCTCCATTATCTGCACATTATGTCCATTACTGGAATCTTCTCACAGGAGGTGTTAGGAAGGGACAGGCTAATGTAGTTTAGGTGTTTTGTGACTACAATAATATTTCTGTTGCTTACCGTAAAAAAAGAAGGCAACATTTTGTACATCATGGTAGACAAGCTGCATATTACTAAAACTCCAGAACATTAAGTAAAAAACTACAAAAATCATTTAAATATTTATTTTTTCAACATTATTTCATCCAAGAAACATTTGTACAGTGCAGTGTGAGTAGACATGTGCGCTGGTCCCATAGCACAGACACTCCGCCATGTAATATCTTCTCCCGTTGTTCCCAACTTTGAGTGAACCGTCACACTCATAATTTGAAGATGGATCACTCTGTGATGGGTTTTGTGACTGGGTGAGATGACTGACATGGATTACACCAGTTCTGCTCCCTTCATCCTCTCTTGATTGCTTCCTTTGAGCTATTTGCAAAACGTCTCGCCGTTGGTCCTCAGTCATCCTTTTTGTTTTGTCTTCTTGTTTCTTTGTGTCTTCTCCAGGATGATTTATAGATAGTGTCAATTATCCCTCACCATTTCTCATCACTCACTGCTGTAACTATTCTCTGCCTCCTATCTTGAGCTAAGCCTTCAAACTCCACATCAGAAAGACATTTGCTTGAGAAATTCATAAACGTCACTGTTTTGTTTTTGTCTGCAGCTGAGGACATGTGCACGTCATTATGATTTGAAAACACACCATCATAGAAAGAAAAGCTTTCTACACTTATGTCAAGGTTTATAATACCTGGAGAGAGAGGTTTATAATAACTGGAGAGAGCTATCCACATCAGCATTCTCATTCATGCTTGGCAACTCCCACAAAATACATTGTACACAAATTTCTTGCTGTCCTGTTTCCTCACTGATTTTCATTTTTGGGCATCAAAGGTTTTGTGATCCAAATGCCATGCTACTAACAGCTATGGAGCAAGTAAATTACATCATGAGAATGCTAACTGATTTATGTCATAAAAACGAGAACATGCACAGTGACTAGTGACTAAATCTATGTTTAGTAGAAATATATGACTAGTAATATATGTTTATTATAGCACTCAAGAAATGTAAAGTCACTAGTACTTTGATCACTAGTACTATTTTTTTGTCAGGGTGCATAGTTGCTTTGAATGACCAGCAATGGAGGAAGATGTAGTTATAGCATCATTTAAGAGTGACTAATGACCTATACTAACCCTGAACCCTGAACTAACCCTGAACATAGTAGAATGTGCAAAATTACTTATTTTCCAGATCAGCTAGTCAGGGGGATTATAAATAAATAAATAAATAATGAAAAACATTCTAAAATTTTCTAAAACTAATCAACCTCACTAATCAGCTAGTCAATTGTTGGACAAGTAGTCAAGTTATCTTAGTCAGATAACTTCACATACTTTATAACTTCTGTTGCAGCCCAACTTGTAGAGGCTGTCACTAACAATGCCAAGGTCATTGGTTTAATTCCCAAGGAACATACAAAATGTTGAATGCACTGCATCACTTTGGACAAAATCATACAGCAAATGAATCAATGTAATGCAAACATATTTGAAATTGCGTGATGTGATCATTGCCAACTAAACAGCAGACTGGTTGTCGATACAAACATGCAGCAACAACACAAGCACACCATAATGCTCTGCCCATGGAATCAAGAGCCAAAAAACTGGAATCTGTGAAATGAAAGAACAGGATATGATGTAGGGATTACCAGTGGGACTGATGCACATACTGTAGGTGGATCAAGTCATGGTTTAATAAACTGATCTGCAGAGTGAGATGAATGTATAGAATGGGAAAAGGCCTGCTTCAGTGACCTTTAGCAAGGGGTCACCAATACACTTTTTCTTTCATTATGAAATGGCCTTTTAGGTGCACAAAGCTACCTTTCCATGTGAAGCGATTATTTGGACCATTATTGCATTTTTCCACTTCAGTGTAGTTCTGGACAAGTGCAGCTGGTTTCGTGTCAGTGGACTTAATATCATTTTGCAGGTAGGAAAAGTTGTGATATTAGTCAAGCCTTTGACCTTTTACAAACTGAATTTTTCCTTCTGAACTTTTGAGCTTACACAGACGTTTCCTTGTTCAGTCAGACAAATTATTTAACAAAACAGCCTTTGTATGATGATGACCACGAAAATGACCATGCACTGTTCATCTAGATATACAGTATTTCTTAAATATTTAATCACTTTTTGACCACTAAAAAGTGCGTTTGCAGATTGCCAAGTCAGCTGTTTTTTTTTTCCGTAAACTAAAATAATTCAAATGCGGTTGTTCGTCATCAATCCAGAAGCATTTTCCTTACAGACAAACAAAATGGCGGCCTAAATATAGCAAAAATATGATTACATAGTAACTCAACAAAACCTCAGCGTTTGCATTAGTGTTTTTTTGCTGATCGCTGGTTTCCACGTCTGTAGATTCTTATGGAAGCTTATGTGCTTATGTGAAGCTTATTTACTGTCTGTACATCAACACATATTTCTACATATATTTCCACTAACAGCAGAACTGGTGTACAGACATGTCTTGTGAATGTTGTCGGATTGATGACTACATCTTCCGTACTGATCTGTTTAATGGAACATGAAGGTCTGGGGGAAAGTTCCAGCATTTTATCAGACACACAGCAGTTTTTCTTCTCTAAAGCTTCACAGAGCATATCTGAAAACTTTCAGTCAATGTTTGTCAGAAGCTAGCTCCATCTTTCATTCCAGCCATAACCCTTAGTGCCATAGTAGAAGGTTAGACTGGGAGTCCATGTCTCACTCGCTCTCTCTCTCTTTCTTTCTTCTCCCACACATGGTGGGCAGCAGAAGCAGGCACTTACAAAATGAGCATTTATGACAGAGATTAATGTGTGTGCAGGGGGGGAAAGAGCAGAGCAAAGAGAATACACAACAGCAAATCCATTACTTTCTTTTTGATAACCCCTTCTCTTTCCATTCTCTGTCTGTGTAGTGTTTCTTATGCTGTATAGTGTGATTATGGAGGTGGGGACAATGTTTCTCAGGATTATTGCACTCCTGCATTATATCACAGACCTAATTGGATATGAAAGGCCTTACCTTTCCCCTCCCACTGAGACTGGGGTCTCTGCAGAACATAATGGGGTGTTTCTCAATTACTTTCTGTTTTCAAACCGGGATAGGCGTTTTTTTAATCTCTACCAGATGTATTAAAAACAATCAAGTGGGCGATTCCCACTACCTTTCTCCCATTGGATAGTTAAAAAATGCCTATCCCAGTGTGGAAATACCCAATAATTGAGAAATGCTGTTATGTGTTATAAACATGTACTATTGAAATATGTCAGGTTACTGCAATTCACATGCAGGAGTATCTAAAATGTTATTAACAGTTATTTCTGGTTCTCTAATCTGACTGGACAAGTGGACAAGTGGTGTTCCAAGAGTGACAGCACTGGGACGTTTCATTGCTTGTACCAGCTTGTCTGTGTTCATGGTTTTCCTGACTGCTGTCTCTGTTTAATTTTAGTGAAGGGTACAGACCCAATTCTGCCCTGTAGTAATTACCTATGCAAAAGACATATATTTTACAGAAAACATTTGTATTTGTATAAGACTTTATTTTAACCTTCTGCTTTAGTGTGTTTGGTTAACACATATCAGTTTTTAAATGATAAAAAAATATCTTTAATGAAAAAAGGACAAAAGAGTCCTGCAACACATGATTTGGCCCACAGAGCCCAGATCTCAACATTACTGCTTCAGTCTGGGATTGCATGAAGGAACAGAAGCAGCTGAGACAGCCATAGAAGAATACCTAGTAGAATTGGTGTAAAAGTAAGGTGTGGTAACCAAATAATGATTTAGTTTGCTGCAATTTGTATAATTGATAAGTAAAAACAATGTATGACATAGCTTGCTTCTAAACAGCGTTTTTTCAGAAGTGCCTAAAACTTTTGCACAGTATTCCTAACATGTGGTGCAAAAATACCATGTGCTTGATCTAGAGCCGGGACCCTTAAATATAGTATAGAGAATGACAAAGTAATATCTGCCAGTTATTTGTAACTGTAGTTGAAGTTATAGTGTGCTTCAGACGCTTGCTGTATGATTGTAAATAATATGTTTACAATTTTTAAAAGTATGTTTTACACACTAATTATTATCATAAAAGAGTATGTTTGAATTACAATATTGTAAACGTTTTATAGTTTATTTTTTTCATTTTACCAATAGTCAAAAACAACCTGTCTGCACTTACACAGCCTAAGGAAACACAAACACACACCCTCTCTAAATAATTCCCACCCATTTTATATTACAAGAAAGAGAATGAGAGAGAGACGGAGAGGCTGAGAGCAAGAGAGAAAGAGGAAGCTGATGTTTGGTGGTTGCAGTGCGAGTTCTTGTCAAGAGCTGAGAGATTATTCTTGTTCTGTTGTTGAGAGGAGAGGGAACAGATGCAGGTGATTCTATAAACCTGAGGGGAAAGAATGAGAGGTCAAGAGAGTTCAGGGAATGTTGCTGAGGAGAATTCTGGCACCTTGAACTGTTGTTATAGCAATACAGAATCATTATTTGTCTTATTCCATATAACAAGAGCAAGGATACAGGTGACCTTTAGTCCTAATATGTACTACTAAGATGTATCTGTGCCTTAACTAATCACCCCAAACCATCTGGTCCATTATCCAAGCACCAAGCATAGTACAGAAAGCACAGTAATTTAAAACTATTTAAATGAGGTAATGAAAAGAGGTTCTATTCAAAATAACCCAAAACATGTTTTCTATAAAATAAATTACATTCATTTTAAAGACTCTCTTGTTTTGTTTTTTAATAAATAATATAACAAACAATTTTGTACAACATGCTTAGCACGACATTATTAAATTAATATATATTCTGCTCAGCTGCATGTGTTATTTAGGTTGTGCTAATTGTTTGTTTGTTTGTTCTGAGGGCACTGTTCTTTCACGTTATGTTTTTCCACACAGCAACAATCATTTATTTTTTATGTCAGTATGTGTCAGGAATTTCATTTCATAGTAAGTACGAATCTAGTCAATGTGGACAGAGATGTAACAGTGGTAAACCTCTAGTTTTTTATCCTCTATCTGATATTTTCCTCTTCTTTTCATTTATGGCCAGGGAGCGAGATTTCACACAGTAACGCACTCAGAGGCAAGTGCACACACTCTATATAAATAACACATTCTGGTGGAGTATAGATAAACAACTACAGTAGCCTGCAGAAAGCACTTTAAAGTGTATATGATTCCAAGGCTGTTTATCAGCCAAATAACCCCTAATAATCAGTATAACCAGTTTACCTCATATATAAGTATGTCAATTAAAAGTACTGATGCCCATGTGGTAATATACCATCCACATTAAAATGTGTTTCCAAAGGGCTTTTAATAAGTTATTATACATGCAGTGGACTGGCATTATAAAACAATAGTCTAGATCACTCTAATGGTGATGTCAGAATTCAGACACTAGATTACTCTTTATAACATTTCTGTACTCTTCCTCACAGGCAATACAAAATAATTCATGAAAACTTTACTTTTTTTCATCCAAGATACATCCTTTTCAAAGTTTGTTTTGAACCATCTTCTTTCTAAAGAAAACTGTCCACGTCTGTATGCACACATAAAGTTTAATTGTTCTGCTGCTTTGTGGATGGCTGTACCCTTTAAACATGCACTTTTAAAGACATCTTTCAAAAACAAAAAGCAGAGAGCGTGTCCATGACAACAAGGATGTGGGCCTATTCCTTGTACAAAACATACAAAGAAAGCACAAATGGCAATGACAGATATGAGGGCGCTGCAGAAGGTAATGACTGTTTATGCTTAACAGTAAGCCAACATGAGGCCAAATTAATGCTTGGTCTGAAGGCCCATCACACTGATGATATTACACATAGCCTATATGTCTTTCATGTCAGAGCTTTTAAAACCTGCACAAAAAAAAACCTGCATCCTTAAAATCTGTAATTAAAATCTGATTTCATTGTAGGTTTGCTGCAGTAAAGCCATCTGAGGTTATGTTACTCTGGATCCACCCTTGTCCCATTTCGCTGGAAAAGAGAGTAAATAAATTACAAAAATAAAATGCAAAAAATGTTAATTGGAGCTATAACCTGTTCTGAGTCCACCCAGCACCACGTCCTAGCCAGACGTGGTTTTATGAAAAGCTAGAAAAGCAACACTTTCTGTCAACACTTAAAATGTAAAAATGCATGAGAATGACGAGTTCTCTCTGTTTGAAATTCTGTCTACAACTTTTGAATACATCAAATAATTTGGTAATAAATATATGCAGTCACACATTTTGACATTTTAAACTGGCAAAACCTGTCCATCCGTCTTAATAAAATATGTTTGGGGGGGAAGTTGTTCCATAACTAATTTTATTGCTCCATGAACTTTTGTTCTCCATAACTATTGTTATATAGGATCTCTCAACAAGCACTACTTTTATTCAAATCTTGCCAGTACTGTGATCTCTGGTGTTTACATTCAAATTTGCTTTGGTTTAAGATTTGCAGAACTAAAGACGCAGCTAACAATTTTAGGTTGTAAGAAATTTTCCCTAACATTTTCCCTAAGTAACAAAAACATAAAAAAATTTATTTTGAACATTCTAAGAACATTTAAAATTTCCAGTTTGTTAGATGTTGTATTAATGTCATTGCATGGTTATGTTTTAAAAACGTTACACTAACTACTTGAGAGAAAAAGTTCTACCAACCCTATTGCAGGAACTTCAAGAGAACTTTTAGAAAACATTTGCCAATGTTCTAATAATGTTTCCTGTTAGCTGATAAATTGTCAGATATAGATTGCTAGCTTTAGCTTCTGACAAAAATGCACTGTCATTTTCCTTACTGGATCAACACAACTGAACTTCAAACTTGTAAACCCTGTTGGCCTGCAGTATCAAATGATGACACCTCACCCAAACCATTAATGCCAAATCCTGGGTCACTGATTTTCTCTGGGTTGTGTAACATTATAGTCCATCAAAAAGAAAACAGTCCTCCAATGGTGCCATTGGCTAAGAGAACAGCTTAACTTGTGTAGAACTCTTACCAAACTCAGCTAACTTTCCCTTTCAGATGATAGACCTCCTGTAACTCCCAGTGAATCAGCTGCTGGTTCACTGCTTTAACGATTCATCATAAAAGCCTAGAAGAGGCCCCTTAGAATACAGCATAAGCTAGGGTCTCTGGCTACTATTTTATGTTGTCTAATGATACTACTATAGATGGTGTCTTAAGGCCTTCTCTACTATTTGTCTTATAGCTTCTCTCAGCTATAGAAGACTGCAAAATGTTTGATTCTCTGTGTGTATGTGTTTGTGTAACAGCAGAATCTACATCCTTTCTCTCTGATAAATGTTCTGATGAGTATAACTTGCATATTTGTTTACATCATTTTCAGCATACTGTATGTTGTTGAATAAACAAGAAGTTGCCTATATTCTGTATGTATGTGCACACATATGCACATCTTAATACTTGATAGCTAAGTCATTATGTACTTGTTTGTGTCTGAGTGGATGTGTTTAATCAGTATTATCAGAGAGGGAGAGAGAAAGAAAGACAGAGAGGGAGAAAGAGAGAGATCTGGCTACAAGGCTCAGAGGATTCTCGGGTGCTGCCACCAGGCTCGGCTCTCTATGAAAGGTAATTTTGCAGCAGAGGATTCAAACTCTGATAGCTGTTTATCATCTGGAAAGCAGCTAAATCTGGGGAATAGAAAAAGAGGGACTGGAGGTTGGGGGGGTGCAAGGAGAAAGAAAAGAAAGTGACAGAGAGAAAGTGAAAGAGGAACAGAGAGGTCCCACCGAAATGCATTTCTTATTGAAAGCAAACAGAGTCCTCTTGCACTAGGTCTTTGACTGGCATAAGTTCTGGTCCACAATGCAGCTTATTCCACTCACTTAGACTGGAAGTATTCACCTGATTGACAGGTAAAGCCACCAGCCATGGTTCATTTTGTTTTTGGTAGGCAGGTTTATCTGAAATACATTATATCATAAAAATTGACTGGAGTGGAAAATGAAATCAAATAATGGTGTACCATGTACAGAAAATTACCAAAACATTTGCAGTGACATTGTGATCAGAGTTTCTGTTCATTCAAAAGTAATATATTTATATATTTTATATTATTAGTGACTTTTTGTAAACTGGTGCTTTGTAAATAACTTTTTTGATGGATGGATCAATAAACTGGGATGTTCTCTGGGATGTAAGGTCAGCCAATCAGATTAGAGCTTGTCAGATCAAGAAAGTACTTCCAGTTTGCTGTGCAGTATATAATAGGTTAGTAAATGAACTGTGGGTGCTTCATGAGTTTGGCTTCTGAGGTTGAGACTAAAGCCCCAGAGAAACACTGAGCCAGCAGTCGTGCTTTATCATGGTTATGTCCAAGAGCAAGGCACTTAACCCCTGTATATTACTGTAAGCCTCTCTAGATAAAAAGCACCTGCCAACCATCCAGTGATGAAGAATGTTGGTACTGTAGATCATTCCATTACTGTTGAAATATAAAATTCTCTAAAAACTTCATTTCTGTTATGCCAGTTGACATCAGACAAATGTCTCCTATGTTGAATTGGCTTTTGCTGCTTGGCACAGATGCTTTTATAGCACCCATTAATCATACACTCCTATTACTTATATTTTTATAGCTCGTCTATAACACTTAAAACTCAGGGTCAACCTAAAAGGAGACTATTAAAAGCCTATCAACACTATTTACTGTTTCTCCAAACACAGCTTAGCACTAGCTCATGCGGAAAGCCTAAAACTTTATGACAGTGACCTTGTAAAAGATAATTTAGAAGTTGACCATGTTGTAAAACTTTGTGTAACAAAAAGTCTGTGTTCTTGTCATAATGATTTATCACATGTATAGGCATACAAATGCATATCTGTTGTGTTTTAACATTCAAATTTAAACAGACTGGACCATGTCAGGAAAAAGAAACATTTGGGTGAAATCACTAACATGACAAGCACGGAAGTGGTGCTACTGTTTAATGCAAAAACTCCACATCGTTCTGTATTGGTACTGGTTCAGTAATATACCAGTTTAACCAGCCTCTGACACAGTGCTGTGGCATATTTAAATTAAGATGTCTTTTATCTTTTACGCAGCAAACACACCTCATACCTATGAAAAGTACTATTATTAAATTTAAGCTTAATTTAAGCAAAACCTGAGCTGTTAGCACCGTGATGTAATTACGTGATGTTTGTTACATTTTCTATTGGTCATAGCAGCAATAATTTGGCAAATGTTGGAGAAGAGCAGTATAATGGAGCATATATCCAGATGTGCGATGTAGTCAAGCACACTTCAGCATTTTAAGGTATTGCAGTGGAGTGATGCTGTACAATCCAAGTATCAAATACAACAGACTGCAGTAGCATGCTGCATCTTTCACAACCTAGTTCTCAGAACTGACCGGCAATTTTGTGGGCATGTGTGCATTGTTACTTCATTTGAATAATTCCATTAGTAAATCAGCATGGGTTGAGCATAGTCAACATGAATATTTTCTAAAGCCTTTACTTATCTTTGGTCTTAGACTTATCTTAGACATGCTTCTTGTTAACTGCAAATTCATGATTCAGGCTCCCCTCTTAACTTGTGCATTTGGTTCCCTCTGTCACATTTAGATGATAAGCGTAGATACAGTCACTGTGCGGTGTGCATTACTCTAATATCATATGATATGCAGATATCATTCATTTTAAGAATATTATCTCTGCTGAACACACATATTTCATTATTTCTTGGGTGTCCACAGCATAAAGGGAGAAATACACTCATTATATGTAATACAGGCACTGACTACACCCTACACCCTTAGATGCTCACTTGCTCTGGTCACAACTTCATTATGGCTCTTTTTTGCATTTTTATCTTTCTGCATGAATTCTTCATGAATGTTGTGCACTGTAAGAAACTCTTTAAAAAGACTGTGGACCAGCTCAGGGACCTGTTCTGTTCAGGGTGTCACTGGCTTAAACTAGAAAACTCATGTTGTATTCCCATGCTTACCTTTGCAAGTTCATATTCTGCTACAGAAAATGACTACACAAACTACACATAAAACAAATGCACGTGTGCACAGTACACACATACTGAATTGGCTTTACCTAATTGTTATTCAGTTTCTTTTTTACATTCACAATGTCTCTTTCTCAAGTCTTACCAGGATTAAGTTCTCTTAGAATTTAGAAACAAATGTAAAATACTTATATTAACATTATTTGCATAGTTCAGTCAACATAAGATATTGTGCATGTTCTGGTGAATTTGTGCATGTTCAAATTCAAACTAAATTTGACAATTGATTCATCATTTTTGTAATTTTTTCAAATGTTTTCAAAAAACATTTGATATGATATTGATTATATTAAATATGTTGAAACAAACATTTACCCAGAATTCAACATGATGTGACATCAGCTTCACATTCTCTATAGGCAAACAGGTAGGCAATGGCACTTTGCATTAACGACAGGCCTGCGGTCCCTCTACTGCACACACATATACCGGTCTCAATGATTGACAATAGGTAGGCGAGTAAATCAATAAAACCTCCCTCTTGTCCTCATTACAGCACAGCTCTGTGTTACTCAAGGCGACAGGCTTCTGAAATTTTAAATAGCCATGAACAAGGAGCAACGCAGAAGCTCTGCCAAACAGCGAGAATGTGTTGATGATGAGGCCACCTAACTGCACGCACACACACTTTCTCGCGCTTGCTCTGTGAGAAACATGTGAGGTTGCTGGAGGGGAGCGTTCACACAAAAGCAGTCAAGGGGGTTTTCTGATGTAGGGAAGGGAATAAGAATTTAATGGGACTAATATGTATTATTGATAGGGGAGATTAATGTAAATGTAGATTTAGGATGGAAACTATCATCTTTATGAGATAGGTATGGGTAAGTCAAGCCGAGACCCTTGAGCCTCCCACTAGCTCGGCTTTCTATTCATGCACTTTCTCGTTCAGATGAAGTCTTTCCTTCTGGGTGACAGCATCCACATTTGGTACTGTAGCTTTTCAAAAAGCCATTCTTATAAATCTCCAACCCCAAGCCCAGCGGTTACTCTTTTACTGCTCATGGGACATTTTGGGTTTTTCCCATTCTCTCTATTTTATTTAAATTTCAGCTTAATCTGTCTCAGATGTTCCTTTAAAATGTTAATCGGAAACAACAACAGACATAATTGTTGACATACAGTTACTGTACATACAGGCCCTAAATAACTGCACATGACACACATTTAAAAATATATGAATTTAAATGCATTTGATAACAAAATACCAAAGCAGGACATTGTTGCATATAACATATGTTAGAACTTATAGAGACATTGTTGTAATGACTTTCAGCCACCTGGTCTCAAGGTCAATGTTAGGTGCCAGTTCTCCTCATGTTCACACGGGTGTCCTAGCAGAGTAACTACAGGTGTAGTTTGTCACATTAACTACAAACTTGTTCCATTAATGTTTGCAGGGCAGGCAGGCTGGGAAAGTTCACTCATGATCCCACGGTTTTAAAAATATCTAATTTGTCATTTTTTTTAGTTCCCACAAGATGCTCCCCAAAAGCCCTCCTTTCTATCTAATTTCAATTCCATCTTCTCGTCCTCTGTTCCTCCTCCTTCCTCCCCTCCCAGCCTCTTTCATCCCTTAGGTGCAGATGGATGTTATCATTTCATTTCCTGCCTGCTTGCTTTCTCTTGGGGACAGCTCAGGGAGAATCTGCTTGAAACGGATAGGAAAGAGCCTGGGCTAAATTATTCTCAGTAAACAGGAATGAGTAGTCTTGGGCCTCTTTCACTCTGTCCTTTGTTGAAGAGGGATAACAAGTCAATGATTAAGATCTGGCCCAGTCAAACAAATAAGGCCAGGCCACGCTCTGTGCTTAAGAGCTTTGAAAAGGTCATATGTAAAACACACCAAAGTTATCAGTTGATTATCGTGGTGGATGTGCCTCTGGTTAATGAGCTTGTAGGCAAGGCAAGGTCTGTCTCCATATGAAGACCAAAAACCCGATATTCAAACTTAATGTGCAGAGACAATTAAGTTTCTTAGACAGATTTTTCTGTTCTCATTTGGTGATGTTAATGGTACAGGAATCATAGTTTACTTTAATGTCAATGTGATTACATATTTAATCTGATATAAATGTATAACAGAGAAGTTAAGCTTAGCTCTGAAATAATATGTGACACATTTTTTTTATTTCAACTTGGAAACAGCAATGGGCTGCTTACAAAGAAACACAATATTAAGAAACTTGTGATTGCTGTGTCCTGGGTTTTAAACTATATAAAAGTTATACAATTAAATTAATAAATGTTACCCAATTTTTTGTAAAAGTGAATTTGTATATGTATATTATATGTGTTTATATATATATGTGTGTGTGTGTGTGTGTGTGTGTGTGTGTGTGTGTATGTATGTATTTGAAATTTTATTTGTTAAGTGTCTGTGGTTACATATAACCCACTTTACACAGTAACTATCACTGATTTATATTCCATTGCATGAGGCATCACTGAGCTACTGTGCAGAATGTAAAACGTCCTGCATTTGGTCATGGTCACGGAATGTGGAATCTTAATCAATTCGGCATTCCTGTGCTGGTAAGGTTTCATTTTGGCAACAGACTGCACATAGGCAACAAGTGTGAACTGACGCCTGTTCTGTGTTTATAAGGATAATCTCAGCAGAAGGGGAGGAGTGAAACACCTGTATTATCCTCCGTCATTCTTTAAAAAATATTCCCTCCGTTTCTCTCTTTAATAATGCATATATAAAACAGCATCCCATTCCATCCGTCCAACTGCTTTTCGTACTAGCCTAAGTAGCTTAATTTGGGCGTTTGTTTCTTTACCTTTTCATTTCTAGCCAAGCAGTTGGGTAAAACAGCTTGATGGTATTACACATGGGGCGTTAAGTAAACAACAGCACTGCAAGTATGCGGTTGTGTTGTTGTGAGCACGGTAATGCGTGTGTGACTGAGCCGAACTGCGGAGAGGTAATGGATGCAGGGATCAGGCGGATCGCTCGGCGCTTTCCTCCTGCGCTTCTCTAGCTGGCGGAGACTTACCGGAGGGGGAGAGAGGGAGGGCAGAACGGATGATTGCCCTCTTGCTGCGTGGGTTCAGAATTGCTTTTTCCCCGTCTTTTCCCCGACGCAGTTGTTGGCTCTCAACGATGACCTGTCAGTCGGCAGAAGTCTCACAATGCCTTTGGTCACAGAGGTAATGCCAGTGCAAGCGCATGCCTGTGCGTCACTGTGTGCATTCAGGCATATGAGCAAGCAATAACCCAGCTAATAATATTATGTATTACCCTAAAAAAGCTCCACTAACTATACTGCAAGAGTGATTTGGGGAAATGTTGAGAGAACGTTAGCCAATATTCTGAGAACGTTTACCGGTAGCTGGAAATGTGTGTTGTGTAAGGCTTTTCTACCCTATCCCTCTATCCTATCCTTCTATCCTTTAAAAAAAATTCCTGTCTCTAGTCCATCTTTCTCTCTAGTAACAGAATACAATGTCAGCTTGTAAATGTAGCTTTGTAGATTTTGGCTTGTTGGCGTACAAGACAAAATGTTCAATGCTCTCGTCCTTTGTAAGTCGCTTTGGATAAAAGTGTCTGCTAAATGACTAAATGTAAATGTAAATGTGTAAGGCCTAGGAATGGGGGGTTGTGGTGGCTTGGCCCACTGACCCTCTTACATTTAGCATTCACACAGACTCTTAATGAGAGGCACTCAGTGCACCCTGGCCCTTTAGCCCTTCCCTAAAACTAAAAAGCCTGGGGCCTCATGCATTAAACTTCCTATAATTTTCATCCTAGAAGCACACAAACAGCAAATTTTGTATTTAATACAGAGTATTTAAAGTACTAGAGATGATACAGGCTGTAAATATCATGTGTGCTGAATTATTAATTAAGGTATGATAAAAAGCTATTTATATCAGCAGATAAGACGGCATAAGTTTTACATTATGCATAATACATAAAAACCCTTAACTGCAATGGTATTTTTCATAATGTAGGCCATGGTTGGGGTCATCCTTGTTATCAGTTGTTGGAATTATGCACAACCACAGGAAACCTGTGTTGCTGCACAATGTTGTGCAGTATTGCACATAACATCAAAGTATATGGCCTGTACGTGTGCCATCTGATCAGAGGTATCTAGAGCAGTGGTCTGTTGAACTACAGAATATGTCCGGCTGTGTCTTTCTTTACATGTTCTGTCTTGTCAGATTAAACAATTAATTTTGTATAAATGTGTAGAAATATTATCCTTTATTTATATATGTATAAATTATGTAAATCAGATAAAGTCAGTAATTGTTACCTAATTACTGAAATTTACTTTGTTAAAAAGTAAAACAATTACCGAATACTTCATGTGTTACTTCTATGACACAGCTAGATGGTTACTTTTATAATTACTGACATGTGCAGGAATAATGGATGTGTACATTCCCAATGGCCATTTTGTGTGAAAGGAATAAGGACCTGGTCAACTCCACAAATCAGTTAATTAGCCAGCCAAGTATGGCATGTGGCTCAATATACTTTGTTTATTTGGACATCAAATAAATTGTAATTTAAATAAAGTTAATTGGGTTGAGATCATCAATTCAACAGGGACAGGGTGTCCTAAGCTGAATGTGTGATCTCACCATTACACTATAAACACATGCATCAAACGAGGGGACTTTTTCTAACAGTAACACCATTCAAACTAAGTTAATCAAGCAGTGAAATTGTATGTATTTGTAGCCATGTAACTAACTTTAATCACCAGTACTTCAGAGATTGCAGAGAGAGCCATATAATACTCTGATGGCTGTCGCCCAGATTCAATCTGTGATTCACTTAGATCTCTTTATGATGCTCACTGTGAGACAAGAACCACAAAGTTGCAATAAAACAGCAACTAGATTATGTTCAGTTAAATAAAAACATATACAGGGTGTAATGAAGGGTCAAACTCACGAGGATCCATATGCAGCATATTTATTACAAAACAGGCAGGCAGGGTCAAACACAACAAACAGGGTAATCAAAGGCAAACATAAAACAGGCAAGGGTCGAGGCAGACAGCAAACAGGGAAAAAAAACAGAGTAAACAGTCCAAGAACAAAAACACAGGAAATCCAAATGCAATCGAAACCGCTCAGATTGTTGCCGGGGCAAAACAAGACTTTGCCATGAGTAAACCAAAGTCAGGGGTTTGTATACACGGGATAACTGGCTACAGGTGAAGCAGGAAGTAATCAGTTCCAGGGCATGGGACATTATGGGAAATGTAGTTCAGTAATGGTTTCGTATTCAGGTAACAGCTCCCTCTAATGGATCGGGGGAAAGTGGTGTGGGAGCCTCTATCATAACAGAGGGGCTAGTTGTCCCACATTTTTTCTAATGAATATTTATCAGGGTAGGTTTGTTTTTGAAAGTCAGTTTCTGAATAGACACCTTAAATTCACCCTAAAATACCAAAAAAATAATAGTTATTATTTGATCAATCAGCTTTAGAAAAATATAATGATTTTGGGATGTTCATGTGGAGGAAAGAATTCACAAATATTATTCTAAGTCAGTTTGAAACCACTGCTAAAGAAAACAAGTATGCATGTAATTGGACTTTATTTTTGTGACAACTTTACTGTGTGATATCTAACCCTGTTCTCCCGTTAAATTCTAGCATAGATGTGGGTTTCTAACACTTAGTACACTTATTTTTAAAAAATTATGCAAATGCTTCCTGATACATCTTTAAAGTGACACTAGCCCCCACTTTCCTGTCACTCTGCTTGACACGCCACACAGAGGGTAGCAGTGCTTTTGTCGTACATTAAGCTGTCAGAACAGTGTTCCTCTGTGGCAGGGTGTTGGAAAAGAATTTCTTTCCATTTTCTGATGTCACTGCTCCAATCGGAATCCGTTGCGGGAGTCAGATTGAAATATCAGTGCTGTGCTTTGCTTTGGAGCTTTTGAGATGAACGTACAGACATTAAAGCCAAACTGAAATGTTCTGGCACACTTAAGTATGAATAACTGCATCTAGGGTCATGATAACTGAGCCGTGTACATGAGAATCTTTAGACACTGTCATTAGTGTAATCAGTGTTGATGAATTGGAATTTAAAAGCTATTGCTACTGGATATGAAACGACTGTTAAGTTTGGTCTGTTCTATTAGTTGCTTATCATTAGAAAGTGCCAGTAGTAAATTGGATCCACTGGAGCCAATTAACCACTCCAAGGCATTGAACGGTGTGTATCCTCATGTATTTATTGATCAGACGCAATTGCTTTAAAGTGGGGTCATCAGGCTGTGAGGCAAGCTGCTTGAAAATCCTCTTCAGTAACATGTTAAATATGTTATTTTGCATAATTATAACAGGAGTTTGTTTTTCCTTTGAAAAAAGTGAAGAAAACAAGCTCTGTTTGACCATCTTTACATCTAGCATGGAGAGAGAAGCAACTGTAGCTTATTTTTCTGCATAGATATGTCCCATTTTAACAGATGCTTTTTATCCAGGGTAGCTTACAGTGCACTAATTGTGAGCACAATGCCCATAGGATAACTTGGGGTAATGGGTTTTGCTGAAGGGCACAATAATGATTGAACAAGACTGTAAACAGTCCCGGCTGCATCACTGCTACCCGGGATCAAACATGCAAACTTCATGTTAGCTGTTCAAATCCTTAGGCTGCCTACATTAGCAATTCTTGCTTATTGAAGTACGACTCTATCTTACCTGTACCTGAAACACAACCAGATTTTTTTATTTGATAATTCTGTTTGATTTTCTACATGGCTCTGGGGGGTTATGAAGAAAAAGAAAAGCTTTTAGAAGAACTTTTAGATGATTTAGTATGTCTTACATATGCCTGAACAGAACAGCATGTCACTGGTTTTCCATTCCATACTCTTGTCCTGATACAGTGATAAAGAGATATGCTTATGAAATATTTAGCAGAGTGTCTAAGATACTTTATCATATATTGAAAGTGGATGAGAGCCAAGGACAGCCATGGTCACCTTTCACTTTGCCATGCAAAAAAGAAAGTCATCCAGGTTTAGAATGACATTTTGTGTGAACTATCCTTATAAAACTGTGGCAAAGCCTCAGCCTAATCTTATGAAGAGGCTGGTTTGTATCAGTAACGTCTGCTGTCAGAACTTGCGGATTAGGCTCATGCTAATTTACTGTCAAGTTTGGTTCAGAACTTGGGCATAAAACATAACTTGGCATGAGGTTCATGATTTCCACCTAAAATAAGCTGGCAGTGCTCGTATTTATTCAGTGGGCACGCCAAGCACATTTTTGGTTTATTTTTTCCATTAATAATTTGAAACATACCATTGAATACTTCAACTCAATTTCTGGGTAACAATAAGAGAGAAAATATGATTTTTATTTAAAAACATCAACACCCCTGAAGCATTCCAAACTCACAGCAACTTGGACCATCAATCCAAACCTGCATTGTTATCACAGATCCCCTATTGAGGACAAACAGTGCCCCCTGGTGTTTAACAACCTATTTTACACAACCAGGAACTAGGCCGTAGAGTATGTACTCAGCAGAGCTTTTATCTTTTTCAGCAAAGAGCTCATTTCACACCAGACTGCCAAAGCTGGAATAAGTGCATCAGTGTGCACTGCATGACGTCTGAAGTCTGCACCAGTTTACTTAAAGATGATGAGCCACACAACAATAAAAAACAGCTCTGAAAACAGATTGACACTATATGTAGGTCCACTCCCATCTGCAGTCTGAAAGCTAACTTTAAATTGCCCTCATATATGTTCTCTATATCTATATTTAGTCCAATGGAAAAGAAATGGTGTGTGCACAGTTAAAGGGCCCCAAATATAGTTCATCCAAAAATTACAATACTGTCATCATTTACTCTTCCTTGTGTCATTTCAAACCAGTATGACTTTTCTTTAGTAGAACGTTTTTGGCATTGCACATTTTTTATACAATGAAGATGGAGAAGGATATATAATGAATGGAAATCGGGGACTATAAAGCTACATAAAAGCATTCAGTGAAAAGCATCAGAAAAATAGACCCTTGTGCATTATATTCAAAATCTTTTGAAGCCATGTAACAGCTTTGTTTAAAAACACATTGTAGTTTAAGTCATTTTTCAGTTTAGATCTTTGCTTGAAAATCTTGCTTGCCAGTCCTGGTCACAGATTCTACCAAATAACTGTGCTTGTGTTTCACAAAAGGAAAAAATGAGCCATACAGTATGTTTTAAATAATAGATTTTAAATAACAAATAACAGAGTTTCCCTTTTTGGGTGAACTATTCCTTTAAAAGTAATATGCAGTAAAGAAGAAAATTAACATGATGTATTATACACAGAAGTAAACAAGTAAACAAAATCAACACAGGGTGATGCAGGTCACATTATTTGAATGTTTAGAAACAAAAAAACAAACTAAATGAAATGAGAACTGTAAAGTGTTTTTAAAAGTCTCAAGACTGTGTGGGATTCATGAACCGTGGCAGG
Organism: Chromobotia macracanthus; assembly: GCA_036877525.1. Taxonomy (NCBI): domain Eukaryota; kingdom Metazoa; phylum Chordata; class Actinopteri; order Cypriniformes; family Botiidae; genus Chromobotia; species Chromobotia macracanthus. Next base: position 5,695,419 of record JAZGTH010000002.1, read on the forward strand.
CAGGAAGCCCGGCAGCATCCTAACAGTGCCCCAGTTTTCCTCCGCAAGTCAAGTTATTATTATTCATGTGTTCCTCAAAATAGGAAGTCAGTGAGAGGGAAAGTCAGATTTGCCCTGAATAAGACCACGGTGCTTTACGGCCCTTCTCCACAATTAGCAGGTATAGGATTAAGTGATGGCCATCATCCATTGTGTGAGAGGTCTGCAGGGGTTTAATTACTTGTGTGAGCTCCCATCACAATCCTGTTGAAATAAGGACAAATAAAACACAAGGGCTAATAGAACCCATGTGTTCTACTGAATCCATATTACTATTCAATTTACAGCCTGACAAAGTCATCTAGTAATTTTGGTCACAGTAGATACACTGGACTCATGGGGGTAATTCACTAAGAATTAATTGTGCACCCATTAGGAACTACACAAATCAGCCGTCATTTAATCACATTTATCATTTGATGAATAACTGCTGTCATCATCAATAAAAAATGAACACAAATTTCATTTGCCACATGTTTTCTACAGGCAATAACAGTTTTCTACAGTCAATGACATTAATTGTGTGAGGCAATTAGCACTAAATAGAAGCAGTCTATGAGCCAAATAAAATATAATGTATAATTATACAATATATAATAATTTACATAAAACAGCTTATGGCACACTGTTACTGGGTCCCTGGTTAATCTTTTTTTCAGATTTTGCACTAAAAAATGATACATAAAAATAGTACAACAGTTTAGTGAATTTGCCCCATAAATCATTTGTCATGTTTTTGTAGAGATTATCATGTGAACTGATATGTATGATTTTCAATCCAGTCTCGGATCACATATATTGGAGAACATTATTGTCCACTCTGTTTGCAGAATAAATATTTCATTCATTCACTCACTTAGCCTTATATGTCATACATCTCCTTAGTATCTCCTAAAATACAACATGACCTGAGCAGAACCAATCATTACAGTTAATTCCTAAAGTCCTTAGTTATTCTTTTGCATTCCTTTCACCATGATATTGTCGTATGGTGAACTGTCCTCATCTTCATTGTCCTTTTGCTCTGGCAGCACAGCCCTCCTGGGAGGTTTAGGAACTGCATAGTCATCCACACAGGCATTGTACGGGTACTCGTGACCACTCGGATCCACTACTGTGCCCAGTATCTTCCAGGCATGACCTTTGACCTCCTCTGGTTCATCATAGAATGATGGAGGACCACTTGTGGTCACAGCACAACCTTCAGGTTCATCGTAGATGTGCTCTACTTTTTTGTAAGTGCCAGAGTGTGACTGTGCTCTATTTGAGAAACGGTTTCTAATGGCAGTTTCATCTATGATGTCATACAGGGGTTCTGGGTTGTCTACAATTCTTTTCTTTTTGTTATCACAGCTGGGCTCCACTAAAGTGGGTGGTTGGTTAGATGTTGTCAAAATGTCTGCCATGACATTCTTGGCAATGGCATCAAAGGGCAGAGAGTAGTCGGATTCTTCAGGGTTGGAGCAAGTGGAACGTCTGTCCTTTGGTTCTCTCTTCTCCCCTGGACTCCGGTCCGGTGCTGGTGCCATAGCCCGAGAGTAGGTCTCATCTTCGGTGTTAACCAAGGGGCAACTTCTGAAGTTCTTGACCTGGCTTTTACGTGGTGGAGGTCTGGAGTCCAAATTGAGGCTCTTAACTACTGTCAAAAGTTTCTCTGTTGGGGCTTCAAGCCTGGAGAGCTGGGGATTTTGTTGTTGTTGTTGTTTGGGGCTATTCCTGTTTGGACATTCAGACACCATACTGTAGATGCTATAATCCTCCACAGGAGCTTTCATTCGAGGAGCAGGGGGCATGGGCTCTCCCTCTACACTGGATACCTGCTTTTGAGGTATACTGGCCCTATGCAGATTGATAGCTGCCTCTACAGATTGGAAGATAGCGTTTCCCTGCTTTGTGTCAAACTCAAAGTTGCCTTCCCCAGAGTCGCACCTTCGTCCAGCCTCAAAGGAGAATGTTGCCTGTTTGTTAATGAGAAATTAGTAAAAATTTATAAGAAGAGTAAAAAGATGCTAAGATACTGCATTATTGGTTTGTGCTGTAAGAAATTGTATGAAATTTTAAAAGATAAAGAATGTAAAATGCTACAGTAAAAATCTATAAGATGTTTAGCTGTCAATTTGTTTATATGATGAAACATTATATTAAAAAATACTGTAAAGGCACCTTTTTTAATTGAAAAGTATGGATTACCATATAATTTTACATTATATATACCATACATTCAGCAGATGTTTTACAGTAAAAGGGTCTCATTCTCCAATGTCAGCATTACTAACCCTAACCCTTCAATCATTGGCTACTGATCGCTTTCAAAGATTTACCTTGTCACGTCCAAACCTGCGGAGGAATCTGTAGGGCCAGGAATAGAGAACCTCTCCCGTTTTAGGTTCTTTCAGAAGGAGGCTATCAACATCGGTCCGTAGCAACAGCGATCCTTTCAGGCCACATCTCTCAGAAGCCTCTGTGCGCCTCACTGATACCTTAAAGTCTTTCATAGCTGAAGGAAACAGGGAGTAAAACTTTACATTAACTATATTCCAAAAGAACAAACAGACAATTACATCAACTAGCTTTACAAGATATGCTAAAAAAACAGTAATTCAGCAGCCTGTGGGCTTGTGAATCTTCTTGTGCTTAACCTTTCAAGATTGTTTACAAAAAATGTGAAATTGTTTAAAATTGTATTATAAACCACATCAGTAATAAAAACAGAATACATCGCACAAGAACAACATTGAAAGAACAATACAGAACAATAACTACTTAAATAAAGGCATTTTTTCTCATAGAATGAGCATACTGCTTTTAATAAGCTACTTAATAAACTCAAGTGAAGTTGTGCCCATTATAATTGTATTTCTCACAAGTGTACACATTTGCGTAAGCACTGCTGAGCAAAAAAAGAAAAGGATCTTATTAGTGTAAGTGTAGGTCAATACCCCATTTATTTCTGTTGAACTACAGATTGAACAGATTGAACTCTGTGGCTTGCTGGTTCATCAGAGGGTTTGTGTGTATGAGGGCTTGCGGATGTTATCCAGCATGGGGGCAGACATGAGTGATCAAATTCCATTCATGTCCTGGAGTGTCAAAAAGAGGTGTCACCTTTTTCTGCTAATTCTATTCAGCCCAAAAAATAACCCCGGAAGACCGTAAAAGTATGGGGTTACATCCAAACTTAGCGCAAATGTAATTCAAATGTGGAAAATTTAAAAATTTTAAATTCCAGGCCTACATAGTCATAGACAAAATTTTATAAAATGTTCTATAATAAAAAGTGCCAAATGGGCCAAAACAATTTCATTGCACCCAGTGTAATGTTATTAAAAACAAAACAAACAAAACCTGGAAGGGTACCAATTACTTCATAAAATCATGGAATGTCCCAAGTTGAACATCACAGTTTGGCCCAGTGCACAGAGCAGACTGTCTCTGTTCTGCTTTTGAATACTTCTGTTGAAGTACTTTATGTAATTGTTATTAAGCATCACAACCCTGCTGTATAACCTTGTCTAAAAATATACTAGCAAAAGGAACGAGACAGAGAAATAAATACAACCATGTGGTTTGAAGAGATCTCTTTAGTTTTAAACATGTGGCTACTCCAGCCACAGTAAAACTAAATCAGAGGAAGTGTGTCAGCACAAAGACAATGCTAGCTTCTGTTTGCAGCTGTTAAAACAGAAGCAAACACTCCCCAAATGAAAGAATGACAGTTCCTTCCTGTAAAACAACAGAAAAACCGCAATATATAGCGTAATAGTGTAAAATGTAGCAAGAGAGTCTGTGCATTTCCATATTTGCATCCTGTTGTCACTGAGCACAAATTGGCAAGATCCGTTTGACTCAGATTCAGATCAAATTAATAGAAACAGTTTTGCGGTTCTCACGCACCCCCCCAACACATTTCTTTAAACCGCCTTACTTTCCACACAACCTCATTTGCATAACACTTGCTCACCCTCTGTCGTTCTGCCCTCCAGGTGTTTGTTGTGTTTAGTGTTCTCTTCAAATCATAGGACACTTTACAATGTACAGTATGTGTGCGTACTGGGTACCAGAGGCATCTGTGGAAAAGCCCATCATTGGGAAAATTGCATTCAAAGAGCATTCTTATTATTGTGTACAAACATCCAAAAAAACATCTACAAACATCTACATCATTAAAGTTGCAAAACCCTCTGCTGGATGTTGTTTAAGTAATCGCCAGGGAACCTTTTATAAACAATCTGCAGATTCAGGGCAAACACTCTAAAACTTGCATCTCACAAATAACAACACACACACTTAATATATGCCAACTGATGTGTGGTATTGAACACTGTGCATGGATTGACAATGTGAGATCATTTGGACTCATGGATGTTCACAGTATGTTCTTTTCTTTAGAGTTCTGTAGACTGATTCTCAGTCTAGTTGGCCTTTTCAAATAATAATGACTCCTGAGATGTGTACTGTTAGCTGTAGAATGGCAAAAACAAGCCTTTATCAGCTGAGGTGAAGGATTTCCTGTAGCATCCAATCAGGTTTGCTAGCAGGAAATCACTAGGCGGTGGCTACTGCTGAGATGTAAAGTTAATAACAGCCAGAGAAACTCTTTCCAATGGTTTTGCTTATTTTCATGTTTTCTGCATGTCACAATGTGTGTGTGTGTGTGTGTGTGTGTGTGTGGGTGGGTGTATATACATATATATATATATATATATATATATATATATATATATATATATATATATATATATATATATATATATATATATATATATACACACACACACATATATGTGTGTGTTTAGCAGGTCAGGTGTGAAACTACAAAACTCTGTTTGTCATTTGTCAACATTTAAAATCGTAATGTAAATACAAACGTAGTTTCACTACTCTTGAAGTAAGACTAGGAGAAAGTGTATGGTTCAATGAGATGTAATTCCTATGTACGTGTTGTTTCCTGGCTGTCACATGGCAACAGTTTTAATACTGTGTGATTTTATCTTTACCATTTTTGGAGCATTTCTGTCTTTTGTGTTTGTTTTATTGACTGTTGGCCTGTTTTTTAATTTGCTCAGTATAATCAAATAGATGAAAGTAGAAATAACAAGTGGGAATAGTGAGAAAATTCTGGGGGAAATTGAGGGGGAAATTGACTAAAAATGAACATTTATTTGCACACACCTTGTTGTTTTAGCACCTGTTGCATTAAAGGAATTATTCAGATCAGGAAATGATGCAATGGTCCAATGTACAACTCTGCCAGGTTAGGTCTGTTCACAAGAGTACAGTATAAACTAACCTATAACAGGAGGATACAGCATACTGCTGTGATCTGGCACATTTAACACCACTGCCATGATAAAAGTACCTGAACTGGCTCTTTAAAATGCAGAGAGTGCACTTGTCTTTACTTGTCCGTTTATAACACTGTTTTCTATTATTTGATGAATCACTGCTGTCATTATCAAAGGAAAATGTACATCACAAGAACTTCAATTTACCCCTACTCTCTCAATGCTATGCTAATTGCAGCAGACAAATAGCACTGACTTTTATGAATCTATAATTAACTTACTTACATATAAAGGCTATACCAGTGCAGATTGTGGCTTAAAACTAAAACAGGGTGGGTTGTAAATAAGTTGCTAGTTTTTTGCACTAAAATACTGTGCACTGAACTGTTTAGTAAATTTGTTTAAAATGTATTGTTTCAAACTTCTCCTGTGACACATATGTAACAGGTTTAAACAGAATAAGAGATGGATGTCAAGACGGTCAAAGTGGTTATTGAATTATCTTTAAGAACAGCAGGATATTGCACATTTATGCAGATAGGTGGTCAACTGCTCATAAGACGGACACTTGTGTGGTGTTATTTTCCACCACAAGAACAGAAAGATGGGCCACAACTTTCCACTACATAACAGAAGAATTAAGAAGTTTTGTTCTAGGGTCAAACCATTGATAGAATTAGCAACACTTGAAGCCTCAATCAAGAGTATGCAATTCCATGCGTCAGAGTAACTGATCAGTTGATACACCTCAGTTTCTGCTATGGGATCTACTTGTGTGTGTTCTTTACCAGATCATAACACAGACTAATACCACATAGCAGTTGCATAAGCAACTCTGTTTGCAACTGATGTATTCACGTGTTGCTATAGAATTTTATGAGTTGTGTGGTCACATATGGTCTTACCAGTTTCTCTGCTGCAGTAGAGGGTGTTGTCTGCCATTGTGACATTATCAGATTCACCATGTAAACTGCTTACTGCCCCTCTCTCTATCCAGTTCATCTAGAACATACCAAACACACAGCAGTTTATAAAACATGCAAAAACACTCACAACACCAACAACAATTACAACAGACCCAAACACAGAACAGAACCTGTAAAAAAGAATGAACTATTCAAACATACAAAAACTTTACAATACAAGTGCACAATATTATTATTATATTACACTCTTCATGTTTATTCTGCATGTGCTACACTCTTAAAAATAAAGGTTCCTAATGTTTTTTTTTTGTCTTGTTCCATAAATAACCTTTACCTTTTCTGCTGCACAAAAGGATCTTTGTAGCTGAGAAAGGTTCTACAGAATACTAAAAGAAATGGTTCTGTTAAAGGGATAGTTCGTCTAAAAATGAAAATGTTTTTTATTATTTAATCACCCTCATGTTATTACAAACCTATATTATTTTTTGTTCTGTGGAACACAAAAGATAATTTGAAAAATGTCTCAGTGGTTTTGTGTCCATACAATGGACGTCAATGTGTGCCATTGTTGTTTGGTTACAAATGTACTTTAAAATATCTTTTGTGTTCCCCAGAAGCAAAGGGTCATAAAATGACATGAGTGTGAGTGAATAATGGAAAAAGTTTAAATTTTGGGTGAATTATTATATTATATTATTATATTATCTTTTGACCAAAACGTTCTTTGGGAACCCAACAATAGTTCTTCTATGGCATTGCTGTGAAGAACACTTTTTAACACCTTAATATATGTGCAATGGAAATTATCATCACACTTTGTTTTTGCACCAGCCTAACAGAATCAGTTAAAGTCCTTCACAGTGAGCTTGAAGTGTGCGGGACAAACATGGACTAATGAACTAATGACACCATAAGCAGAGAACCAATCATAACAGTCGATTAATTTGGGTACAGGCCCAAAGCATGACCAGATGTCCCGTTAGCATGACCAGATGTCCTGGTTTACCTGCGATAGTCCCAGTTTCACAAGGTGTGAAACATTAATACGTCCCAGTTTCAGATTTTAGGCTTATCACATCCTCAATGTTCTTTTCAACAGGTTGGAAATGCAGAGATTGAAAAGCTGAATCTGAAAATAGAACTTCATGCGCTTTGCTGCTTCTCGCCGTAATCCACTCACAGTCAAACAAAAAAATTCACAGTCTTCACAGTTCACAGTCTAAAATAAGTCTACATTTCTTACACATAAGTGTTCTGCTGTCACATACATGTCGCACAGGTAAATTGCAGGTTGCGGACATTGCAGATCACACCCTCCCACACATAAACAATCTTAGGCACATTTCTTCAAAGTACTGTAAGCTTAAGTATATTGTAGCACTAATTTGCCCAAATGATCTCTACCATCAACTTATGCTCATGATGCTTTTGAGAAACACAGCCCTGGTCACACTAACAGAGTACAGTTCATCCTGATGTAATGCCACAAAGCATTCATTTTGACTCATGGCAAGAAGTAGACAAGGCTGAATAAGAGATGTTCTTTATAAGTCTAGCATCCACGTAGGTCATGTTACTTGTTTGCTTCCTTTATTTAAATTATTACTGTCACCCACCTTGCAAAATACCATTAGAACCATCAGATAGGAAAACAACTTCCCCACAGACTGATACACTACAGCTATAAGTAACATTTCTGACAAAATGCATTGGAAATGAAAGCTCCCAGAGCAGGATGAGGAAACTTACAGTCAGTGAGTCAGAGCAACAAAGTACAAATACTCAAAGGACTTTTAAACCTGCTGATGTGACAAGAAACCCTGGAAAGTCACTGTAATTTAAATCCTTTGCCTCATGTCTGTTGAAATTTTTAGTGTAAGGCTGACAGGCTGTCTTTATAGTTCTGACAGAGGGCAGAAATGTTCATATGATCATACTGGCAAACCACTCTAGTGTTGCAATGAAACGTCTGATGAGCTATTAAACCACAATAATCCAAAAAAGGAAATATATATGTGGTTTAATAATTACAGTAAAAAATTATGGGGTGGAGGTTGCCATGTTTCAACAAGGTTTTTAAATGTGTCAGTATTTACATTTAAAACCAAATTTAATTTGCTTACAAATTTGTTTAAAAGTTAAGCTTACAAGGAGCATATTTTTAAATGACAGCAATAATAGGCTGCTCAAACAATAGTCATTAAGGTTGTTATTTGGTCCAAATATTAAAACACATTAAAATACAGTCATTATGAACTTTATGAGATGAACATCTGAAATATATTGTAAAAAAACATTTGTATGCATAACAAGTATTTAAGATTTTTAGGTTTGGCTACAACAGTGCAATATTGTAAATATTCCAATAAAAGTTGGTCTCTTTGAAAGTCACTGTATAATTTGTACACTTGTTTGTCACTTGTATATCACTGTTACGAATGTCTGGTGATGCGTGTACAACAGAACCTCTGAGACCAAAAACAGAATTAAATACTGGACAGAGAATATTTAGTTTTAAATGTTAATTACCGGAAAAGCGATTTCACAAAGTTTTTGCATCCAGTCCTCCAGTTCAGCTGTCTCGACAGCAAAAACAAACGTCTTTTCTGTTGTCTCCACCAAAAATGGTCCACAGTCCCGTGGACAGCCTTCCACATCAGCATCTGACACACGAATGCAGTCACTCAGCTTTATCACCTGCAACATAAAACCTAAAAATTACACTTTCATTCTTCATGTTCACTTCATGTGCATTGAACGTTTGTCAATTAGTGGTGATCAAATGCTTTAATTAAAACTCTTTGAACACACTACCTTTTTAATATGTCTATAATAAAACTGCTCCTAAATGTTGATTTTGTGCAGTGCACCTGGTGAACCAGTTTAATAAACATCAACCATCGTGTCTGATAGTGTCTGCTCTGAAATATGCTTCATTTGTCATTTGGGTGGGTGGGTTGATGTTTGAGCGTGTTTTTTCAGAACTGATCCTCCCCATGCATTCGTTTTTGAAGATGGTGAAGGTTTTTGAAGGTGGTGACAATTCTTTGTTTGTTCCCTTTTTTGGGGAGGGGCTATTTTCGTACAAGCATATAAACAAGTCATAGTATATAGCTGCAATGGGAACAGATTAAAAAATACTTCTTGCAAAACGTTTTTATACGTCTGCCCACACATAAGACTCCCGTTTGTGCCTTACCTCCCACTGAGTTTGATTGCTGGTGTATCGTGACAAATCAAGGAATTGCATCATATTACTAAGGTACGGCACATCTAAACATTATGTTTGTGGTGGAGGGAAAATCTGTTGTTGTTCTTCTTCACCTTTTTGTTTTCCTGTTTGCGGCTGGCTTTTTCCAGCGTGTTCCCGGTTCCATCTTTAGCCTCAAAGAATTCGAGACGGGAGATAGAACAGGAGCTTTCTCTGTACAGCACAGACCAGACCTTTCTCCATTTCTGAAATAGAGGAAGAAAAAAATGAATGGCGGGAAGAGGTTTGCTGAACTGTTACAAAGGTCGAGGGAAACAAATAATTTCATGTAAATGAAAACAATATTGTTATTGCTGCATGTACATGGTACAGTCAACTTCAGTTTTCATTTAATGTCAGTGTTGCCGGTCAAATGGTTAGCTTGTCTTTGACCTTAAAATGGGAAGTGGTCAAAGGCAAAAATACAGAGTGCTGTATTTCAACACAGTAATGTCATTTCGCAGTGATCTTGACATTTAAGACCAAAAAAAAAAGATTTCTCTTGGATTTCTGGTATCTTTCTGGTCAAAACGTGTACACACGTTTTCTTTTTACACATGTAGGTAATTAATTGTGATAATGAGATCTTAGCATTGGCTAAAATGCCTTGAGCACAAATAACCTCATGGTTGGATTTAAGGTGAATCAATTGATGTGAGATTCCCTTAGACAGGAAATAAGCAAAAAAAGAAGAGCTTCTGTGGTGCCACCATTAGGTATAATTTCAGGAAAATGCATTGCTTTAAACAGCACATAATATTTAAAAAAAAAAGCCACACTGTTTGCGGTTTTGTAAAAAGACAGCCTTGATCCTATTGCTAACACTTGCTCATTTTAATGGACTCCTGCAGTCCATAAATCCTTTAAATTATGCCAGTGGGCCAACACTCGGCTGCAATCTCGTATGCCGGAACCAACAATATTATCAGTGGCATTAATCAAAATGAAGCGAAAATGGTTTTAGATGAGAATGTGAATGTGTTGAACTGGATCACATTCATAGTTCAGGACGTTTCTCATGGCACTGCCAGCAAACTTAATATGATGCATGAATTGCTGTCGTTTTGTAATTGCTCCACACATACAGTATTTGCCAACAAACGTGGTTTAAATTAAGCAAAATGAAAGCTGCTAATTGAAATTTATAGACCCAGCTTTACAGCCTCCACACCAGTGTACAATGCAGAAGTCATCTCTCAATGCCATTTTTATTTTCTTAATATTATTTGTGAGTGAACTGCAATAAAATAAGGCATATTAAAGGCCCACACACATGCAAATGCACACTTTTACACCACTACAGAGACATATACCTTGAAAACAGTGTAATATTTTTCCAAAGGTAAATAAATTTGGCTTGCCAATATCAAGAGTACAGTTTTTGTCTCAAAGACCTTCATGTTTTTTTATTTTAATTGTTTATTTAATGTAGTTGTCTGCCATATGATCTGTACTGCGATTTTATCAACTAGCAAAAATTTCACAGGAAACACAACTGGGGCAATTGTCCAGTAGTATTTTGCGACGCCATAGAGTCTAAACAAGAATAAACCAAATGTGTGTTTGCCCAGTATTTATGGATTTAATTACTTTGTGGTAATTTATGTAATGTAGTGTCTACATCATGTAGTGATGCCAATTGATTTCAGCCCTCCAGTTATAGCACTGCCTTCCCTCTGTGCTATGACAAGTTACCAATAAACCACTCTTAAAAAATATACAAGACTGATTCTTTGAAAACTGACATTTTCACCTAACCTTGAGCACCCTAGCAAGTAAAGCATGTTACCATCTCTTACCTTCCCAAACCTCTGCTGCTGTAAGTATAACATCCCCCGTTTTCTGATGTCCTCCTCCATTTTACTGTATTTCTCAGACTCAACTGTTGCAGTTAGTGTATCATAGTACTTCTGCTGAATGTGCTTGTGACGCAAACATCAGCTCCAACTTCCGCCATATCTACTTCCTGTATAGCCAAAAAAAAGTTTACACTTCTTTTGCAGAACACTGCAAGAGGCACCATGTGTGCATGTGTGTTTTAGTGTGAATGTCTGTATTTGCAATGTGCTCACCACATTGATTACTCAAGATCACGAATGTTGTACCCAAATAAGGACACAATATCATGTTTTACATTTTCAGATATCAAAAGCCATTTAAAGTACAGCCCTTAATGATAATTTAATACAGTAATTTTTCTGAGGAGAGGTTAGGGTTCATCTTATGTTGCACGTTATTTTTAGATTGTAAACAATAAAACTGATATTTGTTGTTGTTGTTAAAAATTGTTATTGGTTTTTAACGAACAATTAATGTAAATAAATGGCCATCACTGATTTATATTTGTCATATTATTACTATTTTAGGCCAATTTTTTTGTCTCTGTGGTCAACTGCTAACTTCCTTTTCTATGGTGTGTCAAGTTTCCATCACACACACACAGTCACATGATTATAAACATTACAGCTCAGCTCTTTATGCTCCACATAACTTTAGCATGCATTTGTAGTATTAACCCAATTAGTTAAGTCTGCTTCATGTTCATGATGGTAATTTATGCTGGTGGACCAGCATGACTTCAGCTGGCGAAACTGATTGATCAAAGAAAGTCTTGCTAGTTTAGCTAGTCAAGAAGGCTAGAAACACACCAGCTAAAATACAACATATACTGGTGACCAGCAATGCCAGTCTTTAATCAGGGAAGGCATCTGATGTACAGTAAATAAACTATTTGATAACTGTTATGACTTAGCACCAGCAGCCTACCTTTCTTCATGTAGGCCTCTGTCTTATGGCCTGTAGTGCTGTCAAACCAATACCACAACAACCACAAATCTCTCTTCACTAGAGGCCTAGACCATGAAGTCATGAAGATTAGGTGGCTAGTCAGGTAAGTTTAAGATAACTTTGTACCAACGCTGGGTTTTAGGCACCATAAAGCTCAGCTTTACCGGTGTTCATCACTATGGTAGATAGTATACTGCACGGCTAACCTGCTACAAGGCAGGTTATGTTATCAATAAACAAATCAGCTGTGAGCAAAAATATATATAATTGATGCAACAAATGTTTTTGTGTTTGTGTGTGAGACAAAGAAGCGTTATGGTGAGCTTATAATGAGCAGCATAATGGTACCACCCTGCTGAAAAACAGCAAGAGGTTTTGGCCACTTTTTTAGCTAATCAAGCTAGTCTTAGCTGGTCAAGCTGACATGCCAGCTAAAACATCTACAAAATCACATTTTCTAGAGTGGTGCTTGTGTGTTCAGAAATTTTCGCCATAATGACGTGTGGGTTTTCCAGGGTGTAGCTTTGTTGTTCCTGAAGTGTTTCTGTTGTTTCGAATGGTTTAGAATATCTGAAGTCTGAAGCCTTTTCTCAGCACAGCTTTCTTCAAGCCGTACAATTTGAGGAATCATTCCTGTATATAAACAGTGCAAGGTGGGATACATGGAAACGTTTCAGTTTTGTCTATTTACCTAACCCTTAGTATGCAATATTTCTAAATATGAGCAACAATGTAATAGCTCTAGCAAGGCCGAATTAGTTAATCCATAGTCTGTCTTCTTACTGCCCTCTAGAGTGTTAAAACAGCTACTGCACAATATCTGTCTCCCACACCTGACATGAACTTAGTGTGTGTGTGTGCGTGAGAGAGAGAGAGATCACACACTGTAAAAAAAAACTTTTAAACAACATTTTAAATCCTGACTGGTATAATTTAAAAAAATAGGTTAAGCATTTTTTCAGCCATGTCTTAAAAGTTAAAGCAAATCAAGACCAGTCATGATTACAAAGAGTAAGTTGAAATGACTTGTGCAGCCACATTGAATAAACTTACGGGCCGTCCAATTTATTCAAACCTTTAACCTCTAATGACTTCAGAATGTACCAGTTTACATTTTTGGTTCATAAGTTCATCTGACTTATTTTCATTTTAAAGCTGCTTTGAGTTCCTGTTTTGTCTGTTATTCTTTCACAGTAATGAACATTAACTGTTCCTATTGTGCACTCATTGCATCTCACTGATTACAATAAATCCACTTATAACAGTTATGATCTTAGAGCACATGGATTTCATTTTACTCAAAACTGGAAAGAAAATTAAAGGATGAAAATTTCTTATTTAAGGCAAGTGACTCAGACTGTGGGAGATTGTGGAGGCATTTCTAAATGGATATCATGGTTTAGCATTACCCATGCTGTAAATTCTACAGGCAAATTTGAGTGCCTGTGGTGATTATGTTAGTTGATGGAGCCCAAAAGGCAAATGTTAATGAGATTTTGTTATATAGGTCTTTTTCTAATGGGAAACTATGCTTTTCCAGCCAGAAATAACTAAGACTGGTTAGCTATATTAATTATTCTGCATGAATTCTTCTGACTTTACACAAACAGGCATTTATGTGGTGGTCCTCTATATTTTTTTAGAATTACTGTTTGTTTGAATTTGTGGATGCACACATGTATTTCAGAGTAATTCAGGTCTCAGTCTGTTTTTGGTCTCCTCTGTTCCAGTAATGTCTTTTCATGACATAGGATATTAAGCAGATGCTTGGACAGAGATGGAAAGCCCCTTGCGTCTGGCTCCGGATTTTCACCCAATCCCCTGACTATTTCCACAGTTTCACCACAGAAACTGAGGGGAAAATGGATGGAAATTGATTTCTCTAAAAAGGAAGAATCTTTTCTGCTCATCCGCTGGAAACAACTAGGTTTGCACTTGTGACAAGAATTACAAAGCAAGGGGGATTGTGGCAGAAAGATTGTCATGGGCCCTGTGACAAGATGAGGCCCACTAAAAAATTTGGAACGTAAAAAAGTGGGGCCTTAAACTGAAACAGAATCTCTATCGTACAGCCTCGGCATTGGTGCCAGGAGCACCTGTCTGTAACTGTGGAATATGTCGTCAAAATCTTTAAGATGTCTAATTATATATGATACATCAGAAGAGGTCAGTTTCAGCACCAGGACTCTTTTTGCAGAGTGTTTGGTTACTTAAGACGAAAGGAAATAGTCATGTCCCTGGGTGCCCACAGTTAGGAAAGATTTAGATCTTACTCTAGGCTAATTGTTTTAACAGCTGACTGCTAAGTGGAGCTGTGCAAATAGACTCTGAAACCATTTGTTGTTGCATTTGGTTTATTACACATACATTGCTCCTGGAAAGAAAGAATGGTATATAACTCTGCATAACTCTATTTACAGTAAAATAGCAGTACAGTATAGTACATTTATGCAAAACATCATCAAAAGTTCATCTAATAATAAAGTTCATCTAAAAATCATCTAATAAAAGGTATTTTATGTTGGAAACAACATAGTGTAAAAATGTAAACCATGTCTCATCAAATCCTAACCTAACATTACATGCATAGCTGTTACCATAATTATTTAAAACTTTATGAACATTATGAAAGGGCAGGGCAAAGACCATTTGTACCCATGTGTACATAAGAATAAAATGCATGCATTTATGTCCTAAACAGGAGATCATAAAGATATATTAAACCCAGCTATGGACTTAGTCAGCTTACCCACATCTAACACACCCACTCAATGAAAAGGCTGGTAAAAGAGAGATGCTATATATGGAAACATACATAAACCCAAAGACAGATACACATTCTGCTTTGAATAGAAAAGGACAGCAAGCATAAGGACAGTCTACAAGATATTATTGTGCACTTTTAGAAGACCTGGAAGGCACTCAAAAAGTCACTTATCAGTTTGTCATGTCTCCACTCTGTGTTTTTTGTTATTCAACTGGTCACAAGGGCTTTGAAGAACAACTCTGGTAGAACAAAAGAAACATTGATCCCCACCACTCTCCACACTCAACCCATTCGCTGCTCCAGTCGCCTCATTCTGTGTTTTTCATCCATCTCAGAGGCATTCCATAAATTCTGGAGGGGATGTTTTATTCTTTACAGGCTTGAATAAAATCATTACCTAATTGTTTTTCTTAAATTTATTGTCTCAGTCAGTATGTTTGTCTTAAGGCTGTTGGGATCTGAAGTTTAATACTAGTCCATGTCATAGTGATGTATTTGGTCATAGTCCATCAATGCATTCGTGTTTTGTTCCAAATAAGCAGCCATCTCATCTAAGCCAAAGAGAGGGGAAAATACAGAGGAAACATACGACTAATGGAACCCGCAGTATTAATGTGAGATATTGGAACACAGGGTATATACTATACCTGGTGGCAGCACCCCTAAAATTGCAGTGGCTGAAACTTGGCCAAGCTCATTTTGGGCGATGCACCTGTATGTGCCAGAATCCATCTGACTGGCCACTTCAATCTGGAGCCAGCTAGAGAGCTCATACTTCTGAGGGCCACCTCGTGACTGCAGAACAAATGGAGAAATGAAAAGAGGTTTCCTGCTAAGCTGGGCTGAGATCAATACTGTATATAACTTCTGCAGTTATTGACATGTTCATTGAGACATATATTCTTTGAATGTCTGCTGTCTCCCAAATCTGTGATCTATAAACACCTTTAGAAGATCATGTTACATAAATCAGCCCTTTATGACCCTACAAAGTTTCAGTTTCAAACAAAGCTCTCACAGCACTTTTATATTTGACAGTACTGTACCTGAATGGATATGTGGGGATCATCACCAGGTAAAATTACCTCTTTTCCATCTTTCCTCCATTCCACCAAGGCCATGGGAAATGCAAACACCTCGCACAGAAACGCTACACTGCTTCCGGTTACATTTACCAGATTATGTGGTGGCACCTTGATGACGGGGACTTACCAAAGACAGAGACACAGACAGCAAGAGAGATACCAGGATCATATTTAAAATCAACTTCCTATTTCAGTTTGACTTAAAGAGCTGTTAAAAGATAATAAACCCTCTTTAAGCTGCAGGGAAAATTACAGGGGACAAGTTTAAAATTCCCAGATGCAGGCAGACGCAGGGGAAAGATTCTTGAGATAATATTCCTACTCCATGTGTGAAAGAAAAGAAAGAAAGAAAGAAAGAATTGTTTTGAAATAAGATCTTACCTGTCTTGCACGGCCCGTCTGTTACATTAAGTCCTGGCTGTATAAAGGCCGCTTCTTTAAACTTGCACAGATTCATGTATGTTTGTCCGTCGGACCCACACAGGGGTTTCTCATACAGACACACACACTGCGGTTCCTGCTCATCTCCGTCTGCTCCATCCGACCGGTCCAGTCTGCACTCCAGATTCTCCCCACACAGTCCATAATAGACGTTTCTTTGTCCGACATCACAGGTCTGTCCCTCTAAATTGGCGCATTCAGAGCAGCAGCCGCATCTGTCCTTCACCAGCCCCGCTCTGCAGCCCTGCGCAGGCGGACACAGATCCAGCACACACGCATCGCACTCCTCCGTGCTGTTCCTCTCGGTAAACCCATCCGTATCTTTGTAGTAGTCAAAGGTGGCCAAATCCTCATCCATGTAATCATACTTGTAATTGGGAAAACCATCTCCAGGTTTTACGCTTAAGACAAAAACAGCAAAAATACTCACACGCATTAACATTATTAGGGATTGCGTCTCGTCCTCAAGCTAAGCGAGCAATAAATACTTTTGTACCCAATTTTTTCTTTCAGAAGTTAAGCGGGGTGAGCTTTGGTGGTTTTAAAATGAGTCTTCATCTGGACCGCTTTCAAGTGCACATTTGACGAATATGAAGAATACTTGATGAACGAAGACCCAGACATAAAAACATAAATACGTAAAACCAACACAAATAAACAGAACAAACATCTAAAAACTCCGCACTGCGTATTCTGTCTCGGTAACTTCTGAAGAAGGAAAACAATTGATGAAAATTTGATTTGATAAATCTGATGATAAAGGGCGCCTTCGGTGTTGGCAAAGCTGTGGCCTCATCCCCGACTGTGCTGCGTGTCTCTACCTTGTGTTCAGCCTCTAAAACCATCTGTGGCTCAAGGAAAATAAACACTGCTGTCCTCCCCCACTCCCGACATCTTCCAGCTTTGTGCTATTGCATGCCGGGGGTGCAGAAAAATGTATAGTAAATGTTTGTGTTTTATTACTGGTGTACTAACCCATACAGAGTTTAAACGAGTGTAGTGACAGCTGGCAAACGGTAAGCACCATTGTCGGAAAAGACTAACTCTAGCCACTAGGTGGCGGTATATAGACGGTATATAAAGTTTATATAAAGTTTAAACTGACATTAAACCTGATTACAGATCGGTTTGTATTTTCGGTTAAATAAATGATGTAGGTTTCAAAATTGTAAACCCTTTCAGTCTCAGTTTTTTATATTTGAATGATAGTTTATTTTATAGTTTCTCATGTTGTAACAAATGTAAACCCTTCTTCTTAAGGGTTTACATTTAATCTGTTTCAACCAATTTATTACAATTTCTAATTTATATTCAGTATATCTGAGCAATGCCCCAACCCCCAATTGAAATATATAATAGTGTGAGAGGTTACATCGTTATAGGTTATACATAACATCTAGGGCAAGGCCAATCAGGTAAATCTTTTTTTTCAAAATCAACTCTTTAACTATATAAAGCAAGCTGCAAATGCAATCTGACATTGAGACCTCACAGAATATCATTAAAATATTTTCACTTCAGTGTATTAAAATGTCTCTTTTGGACAGCCCGAGTCTGTTACTCTTGTTGTAGGTGCTGGACTCTTGGCACAGGTTGTGCTGAATCATGGGATATGAAACAAAGCATGGCTGGGCGAAACTGACAACTAATGAAATAACTTTGTGGGCCATCAAAAGAAGAGGGAGGGCAGAACAGAGAGTGTGAGGATGATGATGTGTTCGCATGTGTGTGCGTTTGGCTGGTATTTCTTCTGCCCTCCCAGTGCCAGTCAGCCAGCCTATTGGGCCATGCCTATGAAAGTGTTTGGGTCATAGAAATGTTTTGGCAATGTTTCCGCCCCTGTGCTTGCAATATATAGAGCCCCTGATGCCACCCCACAGTGACTGGCACCCCGGAGCTGGTAAGAAAATACTACATGTCTCTTTGCATTCTTTATTATTGCTATTATATTATTATTGCATAGACATGTAAGTATAGCCCATAAGTATGTTGGGCAATACTCTAATTCATACAGACTATGCCTTGCTACATTAAATTGTGTACTGTTTAATTGCCACTGATAATGATTGGTTTATTCCTCTTATATTTACAATATCATCTCTCTACAAAGCTCATCACACCCATCCTGGTTCACTATGGCAACTGATCACCAGAATCCTGCAACCAAGCAAAATCAACCAGCGGCCAGTGCGTTCAAGGTAGAAACACTTTCTCACAGTATCTGTGGCAGTGTGCAATACTCATCCAGTATTCCTGACTAATTCTCCTCTCTGCTCTCTCTCCCCTTACAGTTGGTAATCTACGAACAGGAAAACTTTCAGGGCCGCTGTCATGAGCTGACTGGGCCCTGTAACAACCTCCAAGAGGCGGGCGTGGAGAAAGTGGGCTCAATACTGGTTCTCTGTGGACCGTAAGTGTGTTTGTTTGTGTGTCTCAAAAAACTGGATTGAAATAAAAGTCAGGCAATGTTCCCAAGATACACAGATGTGCAATTTGTGTGTAGGTGGGTGGGATATGAGCAGCCCGGCTGTAAGGGGGAACAGTTTGTGTTCGAGAAGGGTGAGTATCCTCGCTGGGATGCCTGGACCAACAGCAGACGCAGTGACTGCATCTTCGCCTTCCGCCCCATTAAAGTGGTAACTAAGAACTTACTGCAGGATTGTTAAATGGATGTTTTGTTGCACACCTCCAGTAATAAGTGTACACACACATACGTTTCCACATTTTAGAATAAAAGTAAAGCTTAACTACAAAACAACAGAAAAATGGAAGTATAAGGAGTATGTAATGACTAAAAAATGTAAAAACATGCTCTTTGCCTAGATTATTCTGTCATACTCTCAACCAGCTTCATAAGGCATCCAAATGGGGAGAAATTTCAAAACAGTGTACAATGGGTTACCATGTGTGCTGGAGGCTTGTTGGCTGTTTTCTCTTCACTATCCAGTCCAACTCATTTAAATATGTTTTTAAATATAATTATATTCATACATAGGCACATTTTACAAAACTAATTGTAAGCATTTAAGCATTAAGCCATTAGATCAAAATATTTTTGACCATCAAGCCTTTTACTGGTAGTGTATATGTCTTAATTTTATCAGGAAGACTTTCCTACACTTCCTATGTGTCCTCGCAGGACAGCCAGGAACACAAGATTGTGCTGTACGAGAACCCAAGCTTTGCTGGGAAGAAGATTGAGATCATAGATGATGATGTCCCCAGTTTTCACGCTCATGGATACCATGAGAAAGTCTCCTCAGTTCGTGTGCAGAGTGGCACGTAAGTAAAGCCTTTCCAGTCACTGCCCCCTTAGTCTTAATTAACACAGTAAAGTCACATTTAGAACCATTTCTTATACTTACCATTGTAATATTTATTGCAACCATGTAGTCACCAGTGATCTGCCTGTGTTTATCTCCATAACAGCTGGGTGGGATATCAGTACCCAGGATACAGAGGCTATCAGTACTTGTTTGAGAAGGGAGAGTATAAAGAGTGTTCTGAATTCGGGGCCGTGCTGCCCCAGATTCAGTCAGTGAGGCGCATTCGTGACATGCAATGGCACCAAAGAGGGGCCTTCCACCCTTCAAACTGAACAGCTAGCAGATCCCTTCACCCCCATCTTCTGACACTCTGTCCCTACTCTTTACCTTTAAATGCTGATCTTTCACGCCCCTTTCAGTTGTGTCAGTGATTCCATTTGCTACTGCAGAGTAATAAATAATTGATTTTGCGTTATGACTGACTCTGTTTCTCAACTTTTATTTTTGGTCTTTGTGGTTTCAAGGCACAGATACAAATGGCATGGATTTTATGAATTCAATAGCTGATTCGTATTCGCATAAAATCTATAGATTATTAATACAAAAAAAGGAAAAAAAAATTTACAAATTCTTTAATACTTAAAATGTTTTACAATTTATATCCATTAACCATTTTTAATCTGCATTCTATTTTAAATATTTTAATGTACTACAAGACATTTGTAAATGTCCATATTTGTATGATCAGGAATTATATGTGACAAAAAAATTGGAGAGCTCATTTCCTTCTATTATTTTTCTCCAGTTTGAAAACTAGTTGGAAAGCTCCAATACCTGTGTTGTCGCTGCTATTCTCATAGTCAAAAACATGGTATCTCATGACAATTTTTAACAACCCATTTATAAGCACATCCTTTGTTTTTAATGTGCTACTTAAGGCTTGTGTTCCTCAAACTGTCCCTATGTGTGAACAGCAATATAGACTGATTCCAAACTCTCATAGCCAATAGTTGAACATGTTTTCAGTTGCATTTCTATGTATTGCAGTGAAGTCTGAAGTCATGCACTTTCCACTTCAGTATTACTCTGTCTATTGGTTTGAATTCTGATCATTTTGAATCAGAAAAAAAGAGGAAGACAGAAGAAGAAAATGTGTTACCTTCTCATGCACAATGTACACTTGCAGTAACACTAGTAACTGTTTGAACATGATGAACATCTGTTTGACGTGATTTTGTCAAGATGTATTCCTGGCTTAACATGTTTTGCTAACCTTGCAACAACATTCCTGCAAAAAGAAACATAGTCCGAACCTAAACAATACACCCATAACCCAAGCACTAATGATAATTAACCCTAAAATCAGAGGGAAATAATAGGCTCAAATGGTACACAACCCCCTAACCGAGTCCTAAACCTAAAATTCATCTAAGACTACAATCTAATTGGCTGACAACATGATGTTGTAATGTGACAAAACACTGTAATATAAAGTGTTATCTGATGTTACAAATGTCCTTACTTCCATGCATCACACTCTCTGTCATGTATTGTTCCTATTTTTAACAAAAGGGTGTAAGCTATAGGGTAGTACAATAAACAGTTCTGTTGACTAGCTACTAGCAAATAAACTAGGTCTGTCAATTACAGGAAACAACAAAAGTCAGTTTGTAGTAAATTTTATTATGAATTTACAGTTCTGGACACTGTAATTACAACACAATGCAATAAACATCTTTACAGTCAAATTTAAAATAAAAAGGACAAATTACCCTTTAACAGATTACAACAACTGTAGGCAAAGAAATTAAGCTGATATTAGAATAAAAAGAAAAGCAAAAGAACCAGAAGACATTACTCACATACCTTCAGCATACCAACATCAAAATAGTGACATCACAGGTGACAATTCATGCCCTATAAAAGTGACTATTGGTCAGTACTGACCACTAAACAGTACTATTCATTAACAGGTGGAAAGTGCTTGTTGAAAAAAGGTGGGAGCAACACCATGGCCCTGTGTTTTTAAAAATATGGTGACAACAAATGTGCAATGCGAACAATGCTTACAGTACGTTGACATTTCAAATTCACTTAAGCAAACTAGTTAAATAATTGTAAGCTTAAGATGACACAAAATTTTTAAAATTCCCCTTTGTATTTGTTCATTACTACATTGTAAGAAGGGAAAAGAGTGTTTGGTCTACAGGACAGATTGATTCTGCAATTTAATACCATTTATTGTTGGCCCATTATTAAAGCATGTAAAGTTTTGGAATGAAAAATTTGTATGATTGATTGTGCATGTGCTTGAAAATGTTTTCAATCATGATATTACAATGGAATGCTTGTTTAAATAAGATTGTAATGGAATCCTAAAAACTCAACTAATGATTGTAAAACAGCCATCCAGTTATAGTCAGGCAGTACATACACCACTGTATGTCTGATGGCCCAAATTTCTGAATAAATGTCTGTGGGTTATCAGGAATGAAGATGTGCAAAAAAAATTATAAACTAAACGCATTTGGTGGCCCAACCAAACAGATTCAAACTCTTTCGTTTTTGCATTCACAACCTAACACACACACACTCCACTTCCTTCTTCTTAAATGAACTCTTTACTAAACATATAAACATTCTCTCACAGACTTCATTAATTTCATTAATACAAATATAACATTTTGTGTACGTTAATATTTCTCATAACTAAATACACTTTCTATACAGTCAGTTTGCCAGCTAGCTCAGCATTGATGTGTAAAAAAAGTTTTCAAGAACTTTATGGAGATGCTTGTGCAACAGGTGACTATAACCATCAACTGAATGAAAAATAATAGGAATAAAAAAGGCAAAATATGACATAAATGTCAATAACTGGTTTAGACAGTTATATGAAGCACTTCAGGTTACTGTAGATGTGTGTGTGTGGTCCCAAATAATTAAATAATGTGTGGTTAAATAATTCCTGATAACAACACAAGTTGGAAACATCAGTTCCACCATAATTATGATCTCTTGCTCAGAGGTTAAAGTGGCTCTATAAAAAAATAATTTGCTTGTATGACAAAGGACTGAAGAACTCCAACACATACACACACTTTCACACGCAGATCTCTGCTTTTCCCTTTGTCAGCAGAAATCTTTTAGAAAGGCACCATGCACATGTACACAACTCAGGTCGGAGGGAGAGGACAATTAAACAAACGAAAACAATGACGTCGTAGTCAGCAGCAGCAGAATTCCCATCAACTCCAGGTCAAAGGTTAAGGCTTTAAGTTACAGCTACAGATACTGCAGTTATAAGGCATCTTGAGGTGAAAAACAACACACACACACACACACACACAAATTGACAGAAAAGAATCAGATGGGATGCAGCATTACACAGAAGTGAGAAACATTTTAATTCAGATATGCATACACACACAAGATCTTTACCTGCCTGTTCAGGCTGTACTGTCGTTTTCATATTGACTTAAGCGTTTTTTCGTCTTTAGTTCCTTCAGCCACTGAGGTGAGGACTCTTCTCTAAGAGGGAATGTAGAGAAAAAACAGTTAGATGCAAAGCACACGGTCAAACTGGTGAAGGACATGCATAGTTCTAAATGGGAGACAAAAGACACTTTTACCTCATTTAGGCCCTGTTTACACCAGATATCAGAACTCTCAAATGTGTGTCCTGTGACTGCTTGTGATAGGAATTCATAATTACTCATTCACCACCTTGTACTGCATGTTTACTGAAGCATGATAAAGATTGCTTCCAAATATACTTGAATTTCTACCTCATCGCAAACATGTTTTAAGCAGAAAGCTCAGAATCTTCTTTATGAGGTTAACTTCTCATGTGCATGTTTTTGGGGTGTAACAATATTGTAAATAGAAACAAAAAACCACAATACACCACCCACGGTACATACCGCTGTACTCTCATGGTGTACTCAATGCTCTTCGACCCTGGCCCGTTGATGAGGTTGACCTCACTTTACTTCATGTCACAAAACTAACTTTTCTTCTATGACATTTGATTAAATAGTAATTGGAACACTTTTAACACCTAATAAGAGCTGTACTTTTTCTAAATATTACACACCAGAGCCTGCAACTCAGTGCAGGATTGGGGGTATAGCACCCAAGAAATATCTGCAAACATTTATGAACTTGGGAATTAAACCACACAGATCAAGTAATCAAACTAATACTTTTCTTTCAGTCTCCAGTATCATAATCAGCTTGGGTGAATCAAGCCTCTCTGTGCGCGTGTGCAGGGATTTCAGTGTAAAGAAGCGGGTTCTTGCTTATTTGTTAATGTAGATCACTACATAAAGCTGATGATAGTTTTAAAGTTTTCTGCACTTTAAGCAATTAGAGACCAAATGATCAGTCACGTTTAAAATCAAGACTCCATGATCACCACCTTATAGTGCATTTATCACATTTAGGCATATATTCATACCTTATACATATTGTCTGTCGTCAATATACTGTATATATGATGTACCTCAGAGGATAAATGACTGTTTTAGAAACAAGGTGTCTATCAGGACTTAATCACAACTATGACTGTAAATAACTGTAAATTTCTGCAAGTATATTCCAAAAACAACTATAAATATAAATCAACACATGACTGCAGCACACTATGCTGGGAAACAAGTGTGTATAATGTAATGTATGGTATGACATAGGCCTATGGTTGGTTTACTGAAGGGTTTGTAAGGCACCATTCTTTGTTAAACTGCTTTAAAATACTATGTATTGCAAACATTATATAATAAAACATTATACAAAAACATTCAATTACATGAAGTAGATGTTTTTACAATGACTCCTACAAGCCACCACCCCAAAATTCATCAATACCCCATATGAGCTTCTGACAGGGTAATTCCCCCGTACACTAAAGTTACTGTTTACAAGAATGAAGTTAAAAGTGATTCTAGTGTTCTTTAGCATTACTGGTGCTATGCCATGAACCCTGCCCCCACAGTAAACAGAATCGAACTGAACCAAACCGTGGCTCCAAAACCATGATATGAACCAAACCATGGGATTGGTATATCGTTACACCTCTAGCATGTTTCTTAAGACTTGTGCCCGGGATATTGATATCAGAAAACAACAAAGAAGACTACAGTGTGTTATGACTACCTCCGTACATGGTTTTAAGTGATCCCAAAAAGTTCCAGACCTGTATTTATCTCATGGTCTAAATGCACTCACCCATTCTCTTTGCCACCAGCAGGGGGCAGCACACGGGCAGCTCGAGGCATGAAGGGAGATTTAGGTGAGCGTGACAGCTGAGAGGGGGAGGGGCCATCTGTCTGATTGTCTGACTCTCTCTTCTTTAGCTGGGCCTGAAACAATAAACAATATTCACACACATCAAACAATTTCTATGATTTTTGCAAATCCAAGGGCACGTTTCAAGACTCATGAGATCTTTTTCAAGATGTTATGACAGATTTTAAACCCGTTTAAAAATTTTGCTGACCAGATTTTAGGTGTACACACTGTCCCAACAAACTAGAGAGCCGCAATGAACAACAACCAATAAAATGGAGAGAGCGAAAAAGTGCAAAAATCTCTCCTGCTGCTGTGAGTTTGTGTGCATTTTGGGATCAGCGGGAGGGGAAAATTAAGTTGTAGTAATACAAGTCTACAACACGAACAAACACCAATCTGGTTTGTCTGTGCGTGCAACTGTTTGCACGCAAAAAAGTTTTTGTGCTGTGCAACTGTTTTAAGGAAGGCGATCATTTTCAGCCTGTAAGACCTGAAGCAAAAACTGTCTGGATCCTAGATGCTGTGTTTTGTTACTTTCATGAAACATGTATATTAAGAGATGTTTGAGATGGAATGACAGTAATGCATTCCCATTGTCCAGCATAATACATAGAATAATTGAAAAAAACACAGTCAGATGCAGATCTGGCAAACAGCTCCCTCACCTTCAGGGCAGATGGGTCCATGCCAGGAAAGAGAGACACTCTTTGTGGCTGAGAAGAGATGGAGGAAGTGCGGGACTCCAATCCCTTGGCCTGTTCCTCTGAGTCTGACTCCTCCTCTTGCTTAGAGGAGTCAGCCTTTTCCTCTGAAGACAGAAAGAGACTGTGTGTTAGGGATGTTATAGACTTCACTTATATTACAGATAAGAAACAAAATGGATTAACATTTTGCAAAATTGTAAAAAATTGGTGTAAAAAGCACCTGTAGTACTGTATAAACACAGCTGTTTAGCTGCTAAGATGTGTTTACATACCTGTTGTGTCTCTGTAGCGCCATTCATCAGCTCCTACTCCTGTTCCTTCAGGTACTTGTGATAAGAGGGAGCTGTGACGGGCGGCTCGGGAGGGCGGGGCTCTGCGGGTGCTCTTACTTCTCAACTGGGCCCTGGCACGTTGTGCACTATTATCTAACAGTGTCGTTGGTGTCTATACAGATTGGAGAGAAAAGTAAAGCTCGCTTGTTTTCCTATCAATTTGTTAGTTAAGCTTCAAAAAGGATGCAAGAGGATGCATCACAAAAGTATCATTAAAGACATTTAGAAGCCTCGGCCTCCATTTATTTTAACTGCAGGGTGAACAAATAATGACAGAATTTTGGGTGCACTGTCCCTTTAAATTTGGGAAGGGTTGGTCAAGACTGACCTCTGGAAAAGGGAGCTCGGTTTGTGTGTGAGGAGAGGAGGATGAGCCGTCCGGTGCGTCAATCAGAAGGCTCTGTTCTGATGTTTGGGGTGGGGTAGGCGCCTGTGTACATGGAGTGAGGTTGCCTTCAGATAAGGGTGTAGCTGGAGTGAGGCTGAGGAAAAGATAAAGGTTAATTTACTACTATCATACACTGTCTAGGTTTAATTTATGTAGAAAATGCATTTTTGCATGGTAGAATTGAGAATACATAGAGAAAACAGAACAAATTTTTACATTTTCTTTAGAAGTAATAAGTGATGCTTGCCTCCAAAATGCTTATAAACCAAAGCTTATAATTTAGATTAGGGATTTAAACAAAACATTTAAGCAATATTCATGTTGTGCAAAACCCATGACTTTCTTTAACAGATCACAAAAACAGATCAGAATGTTAATGACTGACAGCCTCATGTTTTGATTGGAATATATGACATCAACAGTCTTCATATTCCTCCTCTTGTGTTCCACAGAATAAACCAAACAGGGTTTGGACATACATGTGTATATGACGACAGAATTTTGGTTGTTTTATTGTTGTCTTCAGAACAACCGACTGCAGGCCTCACCATGGCCACAAGGTGGTGCAGTTTTGCAACCAATACATTACTTGCAGAACTAGCTATGTTGCAGCCAAAAGACCACCCAAACTGTACTTGTCCAAAGGTCCATATACAGCCCATCCACCCAGTGATCCACTCATATCAGTCATATCAGCTCCAGTCTGACTGCATTAATTGCATCAGTCAATACTGTAATTAAACTTTCCTGACAAGCCAAGTCTGGTATAAAACAGAGATGTATCTGCATGTGTCTCTGTGCATTAGGTCATTGTAACAGGAGACAAAGTTCAGTTACAGAAGAGACTCTCAATAGATGCTATTGATTCTGGTGTAGAGTTGCATACAGTGCCTGGGGACGGATTTGAAGTTCTTGCAGTGTATATACTGTATGTCTGTTTAAGCAGAAGGCATTGTTCAGCAAAATATAGCTGCCCCACAGCACTTTTAAATGAGTAGGAGAAAGACAGTGTCCTAGTTTAAGCATAATCTGTTTAGATTTTATGCAGCTTCGTATTTTAGAGCTGGAGCAGCTGCATTAAGTAAAGTCATTGCTGTAAATTGTGAATCCTTATATGAACATACTTACATAATCATTTCACTTATAAGACTTGCATTACATTTTTAAATGTACATTAACTTTTTTAAATCCAAAACTAAGTGATTGTGCATCTGAGAGACAACTAAACTAATAAGATCAAAGGACTTGGAACATTGCATTGCACAAAGTCTGACTTGATTCATGATTTGATTTGGTTAGGAGAAGTGTGTGTGTGTGTGTGTGTTCACCTTTCATCTGTGCGGAGACCTGTCTCCCATGTGCCGTACTGGCTGTCTGTCTCCTGCACCAGATTGTCTGTGTCTTTATTCTCTTCTTGTCCACTAACACATGACTTCACTAGCTCCTGGAGAGAGGAAGAAGAAAACAGAATGTTTAATGAAGCGCCAGTAGCAGTCAGTCTCATTTCATAGCTTGGTCAAGTTGAGATATGACCAATAATTAAACATTTTTAACTGTATTTGTTGTATATTTGAATTATTGTATAATTCCTTTTGTATTGTAATTGTACAGCTTTTGTTTGGTGTGCAAAATAAGACCTGGGTTCAAATCCTGATCTAATATGTCACTTGTTTTAAAAAAAGCAAAACTACAACGGAACTGACAGCCAGTGACAACAGCTTTGACATGTTTATAAAAATGATTTTTGTGTTACACAAAAAAAATTAAAAGGGCGTTTCAGGTGACAGTAAAATTTTAAGCTCAAAGCAAGTCTGTGGAAGTCAACTCAATTGGTCTGACAATGTTTACACATGATAGTGTGATTTTTGCCACATATACTTAAAATAAACTAACATGAATATAAACACGAAAAGATTTCAGATAATGTTTTTACAGTTGAAACATGCTGCAAAAATGCAAACAACCACCAGGTGGCGGTAATATACCGACAAAGCAACTCCCTTTGGATGTGACATCACAGCACCAGAGCTGGACATTAGCCAGTCATTGAGTGTAGAGATGCAATCTTCCCAGGGGAGTATAAAACCATTTTTGCACAGACGCGTGTCATTGAATAAGCAAAAGAGAAAAGCCATTAAACCCCAACCACATTTCAGCTACAAACCCACCACTAATTCAACACTATTCACCACATCTCAATTAGGAAACACCACTCAGCTAAAACAGCTTCAGTATCAGCATTAAAGTAATGTCATGAGTTCATAACTGTCCAGCTGCTGATAATTCTCAGAGGAGGGAAAATGTTTGTTATATGAGGGATGAAATAGGTAATGAACTATTTACTTGCAAGTGAACCAGTAGCTGTGAAGACACTGGCAAAGACAGAGAGACCATGAAAATACTGGGATGACCTCATAGAAAAATACTGGTTGAACTGGTGTTCATTCAGCCATGGCGCTTTTAATGAGGAGACTACAGAGCATAGTGTATAGGACACACACACACACACACATAAAGTGTCACACATATAAACTCTTTGACAGCATGCAGAACTGTGACAAATGTCTCAAAATGTCACCATGTGACTGTTGCTCTGTACCAAAATCTAGTGAGATACCTAAGATACTTCATTTTAGCCAAATTCCAAGTCAACATCACAAGAATTCTTCGTGGTACAGGCAACCCTAGAATGCACTGCTTAAGCTTAGAGAAAAATAAATTCAAAGTGGGCTGAAAGTGAGAGAAATTATGATTTTGTTTATTTAATGCTAAAAAGTCATTATAAAAAACAATTCAGTTTAGTTCAAATGAACTATTTTACAAATTATTGTGTGCTGTGTACATATATACTTATTAAAGTATACTAGCTTAGCAACATACTAACATCAAGGTCCTCGGCTGTGCAGAGCACTATTTGTGTGGAGCACAGAGCCTGCACAGAGCCTTCTAAATCAGTCACTATTGGTCATGGTGGTTAGGATGCAGCCTTTGTTTTAGGATAGAGCTTGTGTGTTTAAGATGGTAAGTATCGACCTGAGCATTAAGGTAAGAATGAGAGTGTGTATGTGACTGAATGAGATGGAGAGTGTGTTGAGTTTGTTTGCATTAGAGAACACAGCACAGTATGTCATTCACCAGCTCTGCTTTTCCTGTCAGGAAAAATAACAGAAAACAGTAAGAGATACACTTCAGTGCCACATACATCAGGCAATCTACTTTGGTGACAGACACACACTATTACTTAATAGACTCAGTCTTACAGTCTCAGTTTTGAAGCAAGTATTGATGAACTGATTTATTGTCCAGGCAGATAAATCGGATTTTCCTCATCAATGGAGAAACAATTACTGTTTTCCATTTCAGCAGTCCTGTGTTCATCTCTGTTGTTATTAAACTGCATTAAGTGTATCGACAAGAATCAACCGTATATTTAGGATTGTGGTAACAATTACATAACATGTAATAGTTTATGCATTTAGAAACACATCAGTCAGGCACTGTTTAGTAAATTAGGTCCGTACGGGGCTAGAACAACTATTAATATTGGTGGAACCTTTAAGCCCTGCTCCATCTGTAAATATCAGTACTGGCCATAAAAAGCCAAATCTGTCGACCACTAGACATAAGCGCATGCTGGTGTAGACAAAGATAAAGAAGTCTGTGTGAAAGATATCTGTATAGCACACAGCTTGAAAACAAAAGAGCATAATGGCCCAGAGAGCTTCAAAATAATGACTGCTGGACTAACTTGTTACTACAATAAGACTACCGTAAAGCTGGTATTTTGGCAGAAACTATGGCTACCATTGTAAATAGTTTGTAAGGATACCATACTAAGATAATTAAACAGCAACAAATAAGTAAACCAATGCCATTAAACAATGTTATACTGAAAATACCTTCTTAATCATTTGTGTGAACTAATCCAAATCCAAACCCTAGGCTGGAATTTTGCTGTTTATGCTAATCACTTGACCAGAAAAGCCAAGAGGAATGTCACAAACAGCTGGTGGCTGATTAACCTAAAGCTTCTAGCATACATGTTAGCACAGTTTCATTTGCATCGGCTGTGAGCGCAAACAAAGCATCTGCAGACTATTTGTGTGAACTTCTGCACATCTTTGCATATTTATTTATATTGCCTATATATATATAAAACACCATCAAATGGGCGTCTCTTGTTATAAATACTTTACATTTTGGTTAAGTAGACACCTCTGGTGTACTTATGGCAAGTAGATCTTTCAAGTCTCATAAAGGAAGCTGGTTATTAACAGCAATTCATTGTCAAATGAAAACACACCTATGAACTGACTGATTGCCCAGTCTTGGAAAGCTACTTATGCTCCGTGCCTTCCAACCACACATAAATAAACACACACAGACTTAAAGGGAGTGGTATTTAGGTTTAAGATTAGTTGTAGTTGCCTAAAGGGCCACAATGACAATATAAGGGTGTAGGCCCTAGAAATAACAATATCTTATTTAAAGGGCAATACCCTGGATAAGAACACTCTTATCTGAACCTTTCAGTGTGAGATTAACAAATACACAATGTGTATCTGTGTGTGTGTGTGTCTGTGTGTGAGAGAGAACTTCTCACCGTGGACAGGAAGAGTGCGTCAGGGGAAGCGAAGGAACAATGAACGGATGGAAAGAAAAGATGACAAAAAGGCTAGTTGTGACTTTAACACCAACATGCTGGTGTTTGAAAGATGGTTGTGTTACTGTGTCTCCAGTTAGTTGTCACTGAAATCTACTTTTTGTGTCACTTCATATTCTCTGCAGGCAAATATCAAGAAAATATTCATTTTCAACAGTGCATGTACGTTTTATACGCATGTGTGTGGGCAGATTTACATTTTCTTGTGGCATTCTCACGAACACATTCCGCCAAAGGTGTGGCTGCATACCTCAGGGAACATCAAATATTACCAACTGACAGACTAGGCTGTGAAGGAAAAGTGTTAAAGGCTTTGAAAGACTGAAAGCAAGCATATTTCAAACTGGGCCTATCTCTACATGGCTGCATATGAAAGCCACCTAATATAAATAGTAAATAAACAGATAAATAGTAGATAAACAGCAGAACAGCTCAGAATCACATGTGAAACGAGACCTTGTCAGATGCCTTTTTTAATTTTCTGCAATCAAAGCTGAGGTTGTGAGGGTCAACTAATGCACTTATTAGGTCATATTATTATGAATTAACCCTCATTGTTATACACCTGTGAGTCAATTACTCAGCCAATAGTCAGAGCACACCAGGAATTTTTTTAATTTTTTCTTTTTGCTTCCTTTCTTTGTCAT
Source organism: Chromobotia macracanthus (assembly GCA_036877525.1). Lineage (NCBI taxonomy): Eukaryota > Metazoa > Chordata > Actinopteri > Cypriniformes > Botiidae > Chromobotia > Chromobotia macracanthus. The sequence goes on from JAZGTH010000002.1 coordinate 5,727,288, forward strand.
GAACTGACAAAAGGCACATGAGGTGTATATTTGATCATTTTTGCATTTTGCATCATGAAATTTATACCCATTTTTATTCTCGCACACAGAATAATGGCCGTAGCTTTGCTTTTAGCCCCATAAACCAGCTAAATCAATTTATATTACATCAGTCATTATTTTATTATTTTAAGTCATTATTTCAGTTTTTTTTTTGCTGTAACTATTCTTCAACAATGGTGTCAAAATGCGTACAACTTAAAATTGCACATTTACACTGGAAACTAGTAACAATGAGTAACATTTGGCTTTCATCATTTTTATCATTTTGTTGATACACCTCTAATCTGAAAAATAATCATATTATATAACTGTTTATGCACGCTCATCTCATATATGATAAATCCAACATGACTAAAAGGCAGAATCCAGTATGCCTGTTGGTTTTGTGGCACAGTTTTGTCATTTTATTTTCATACATTATTTTCTTTAGAGTTTCTGTCTGCAAAGGTTATTTTGTCTGAAGTCGTTCCTATGTACACATTTACATTCAGACACACAAAGCTGAGCTTGTAAACCCAGAGGTGATGTTAAAGGCGAGTTCATACTATCCCAAACAGTTCATGCAAACAGTTCATGTTAAAACCTGTTCATGTGTGCTAATATATAATATGGTTAAAGGGAAAATGGATCACTCTGCCTGTCTGTGTCACTGCAAGAGTGCCAACAGCCGAAGGACACAGGAAACAACCCATTATGAATAGTTAATTCTGTTACAATAGTTATGTACTGGTTTTCAACTGCTTCCTGAGAGACTAAAGCCACAGATAAATGTACAGGACACTTCTTACTTTCGCTCAGTCTGACATACACATACTGTGAGTGATGGAGGAACAGCCCCTGACTGACAGGGATGAACAAATGACTATCATGAGATGTGACGTGACTAAAATGTAGCCATCAGTGGGTATATAACGGAGTTGGAAACCTGCCCACCAGCATTCCCTACTTTCACACTGTCACTGTGTTACACAAACAGCAGATTTTTGCCTTTGAGATTACTTGTTGTTTTGTTAAGCGTCCATAAAACAACACACCCTTTGTCCTTGGCTCATACATACCTAAACAGCAACTATAACCTTTAAATATATGTGGAAGTAAAACTAACACATTAATACAGACTTTCGTTAAATCTGATTGTGCTCTTTATTCTTAGAGACAGTTCTTCAAAAATAAAAACTTTCTTCTGCTGTGGAACCTGAAATGGACAAACTGTCACTTTAAGAAAGCATCTACTGCAACATACATGTTTCAACATCCAGGAAGAGTATGAAAGGACAACCTATACTCACAACCATTTCTTGCTATGTACTGCCAGTCTTTACATTACCTCTTAGTGTATGCATGAAGCTTCAGTGTGCAAGAAATACTACCCAAGCAAAAAATCTTTACATTTTGTGTCAATCATGCTGACCTAGCTTTCCAATAATGCTCTTCTGGGCTTACTGTGCAATTAATGTAGCAGCTTCTCTCCTCAGGAGGTCAGGACACCAGCACAAACAAATACATACAGAGTATGAGATGGAAAGGTCATAGGTTTATATAAACATTTTTAAGCAACCTACATATTTGCTGGTCTCCCAGCCTGGTCAGTGTACTTTACTGGTTTTAGAGAAGTTTAGTACACTTGCCCACTGATTAGGCTAAAACAGTACAAACAATCAAAAACCAGCTTGGCCAGATTGTGAGACCAGTTAGACCAGTTTAAACCAGCTAATATCAGCAAACCTTTAAAAAGGTTTAGGTTGCAAAATGTCTTTTTCAGCAGTGAACACAGGGTCAACTAGTCCGTTAGTCAAATGGAGTTGTCTAGAGATTTTTGTTTAGCTTTCAGTGGCTTTAAAAGGGATGAATTTAGACACGTAACTACTCAAAGAGGGTTTAGCATGCTGAAAGTTATAACAACTGTGCCCATCAGTATATTAAAACCCTCTCTGAGAAGTGGCATCTCTAAATTCATCCCCTTTAAAACAACACCACTACAGCCATGAAAGCACTGCTTTTCTAACAACAATGATGGTATTACACATAATCCACAGGTCTATGTATAGACAGAAAGCGAGAGAGAGGTGTGTATAATATAAGGATAATTGTATAACTAAATACATATAGATATATAAAGTATGTAGTTACAGCCATACAACTAATATATATGGCCATTGTTTTGTGTCTTCTGCTATTTTTTCTCCTGCCACAAGCACTGCATTTCTATGATAATGTGCCAAGTTAAAAATACCAGTACGTGCACTACTATGTATTTGTGGCGGGTGATGTGGCTTTTGGAGAGATTATGTTGGTGAATGTAGTAATTGTGTGTAGTTTCTCTTACAGAGGATGGAGTGTTTGGCGAAGCCGCTGCGGTTGTTCGCCTCCGCAGGGACAAGCGCTGGCTGCGCAGGCTGAATCTTCGAAAGGATTCTCGGCTGCGATTGGCCAGGCTGCGTAAGGAGGCAGCCCTTTTAAAGCTACTTCCCTCTTCTCCACCCCTTCCAGTGGTTCTTCTCTCCATGCTGTTGGAGACCATGTTGATGGCACCTTGGAGGGAACGCCGCACGTTCCCCATCCAGCCCGCCACTTGAGAGTGGGCCACCGATAGCTTGTCTCCCAGATACTCCATCTCAACCGAGCTAGCTTAGAGCAGTAATATTGAGGTGAGATTTGTGTTCTTATGGAGCTCAGTGTCCAGATAAGCTTCTTCAATGGAGTCTGGGGACACCCAGTGATGTCCAAAAAGAGTCTCTCACAAAGAGTTTTTAAATCTTTAAGGTCAGTTGACTGTAGTCAAATTCCACCTTCAGGATAGTTGCTGGTTAAAAAAATGTCAAGTTCAAAGTGCATCTGTGTTTAAACTCCATGGTTGGGTACCACTATGTAGATCAGCCTTATATAACCTATATAAGAAAAGTTTATGGTATAGGATCCTTCCTTTTAGCTGTCCAGGGACTAAAGCATTGCTCCGGTATGCTGTGTTTTCAGAGCAAGGGCAGGACAGATTGTTTCTGCACTGCAGCACAAAGGAAAGCAGCACCTGCAATTCAACTTTCCACCATGCCTGATGTGAATTTACAGTCCATTTACAGGAGCTACCTCAATTTGACACCTATGCCTTCAGCTGCCAGTCAAAGATGTACAGTAAAATACAGTCACACATATGCACTCACAGATTAAGCGGCTCAATGCATCATTAACATTACATGGGGCTTCCCTATTAGGCTCACATAAGCCATTGTTCTATGCAACAGTTTTGTGAGACCTGAGATATCAAAGAAATACAGGATGCACGGTTTTCCAAGAGGTCATATAGCAGTTTTGCAGTGCCTCATGCCTTCACAGCAAAACAACAACAACCAACTTATTGTAATGATAAAACCACAGAAGCACCAGCAATTACTTCCCTAAGCATAAAACAGAGAAGTGTGATGTCACAAAAGCTCAACTGATTGATTGTTTTAATTACGTCATTCACCCCGACATTTGCGTTATAACAAATTTCCAAAATCTACCTCCTGTTCATCAATAGTTATATCTGAAGTAAGAATATTGGCGTCTTATGTTTGCTTCTAACTCTATTCCTAAATCAATGAATGGATAGTAATCTCATTCACATTTCACAGAGAAGCTGCTCACAGCTGCGTCACTCCAGAGAGTACTAAATTAGCAATGAACTCCTACGTAAATGTTTGTCTTTTAAGTGAAGCTGTCAGCATATACATACTCAAACTAACGCTAGTCAACTCACTGTCACAAACACACATGCACACACACTTTTCAAGTCACGTCTCAGACCTCAACTGCTTCCAAAAGAGCTTTGACACGCAGATTGGAAACACAGTCCACCTGTCAATTCAAATTCCAGGCAAACATCCACAACCCACAACGTAGGGTCAGACATAGGTAGACCATGAAAGCTTCCTTGTTTATTGCTTCCAGAACTTGCAGTACACAGAGGTCCAGGTCAAACGTCTGTCTGTAAATGAGAAAGTATCCAGTTGTGTTGTCGATGGATGTTGTCGGGGAAGTCCAAACATTATTTTGAGGTTCTCTTCCTCTGGTTCCACTGTTTCCTATTGTGTGTTCCAGCAGGTACTGGCAGGTAGAACAGAAATGCGTCAGCGTCCCTACTGCTGTTCCCCTGTGCTACAGGACATTGTGCTCAAGGAGAAAACAGAGGGAGGAGAAAAACGAGAGCAGAGAGAGTGAGAGGGAGGGGTGAGGGAAGTCAGTGATATGAGCAAGAAAGAAAGAGGGAGAGAGAGGAAGATATATACGCTGCAGTGTTCCCTACTACTGTTCCAGCTTACAGAGAGAGAGAGAGAGAGAGAGAGAGAGAGAGAGAGAGAGAGAGAGGTGCATCGCTTATGCAATGTTCTCAGCTGCTTATTTGCTGAGAGCAGAAGAATAAAATAAAGAATTATAAAAAGTGGCCAATGAAAGCAAATGCATAAAATAATGCTACACAGACAAAATAATAGGCATGTCTTTCTAAAAAGTTGTTAAGAGGAGTAGGACAAATGGTACCATGAGTGAGTTTGCTTTGCAAATGGACAGCGTCCGTCATGCAAACATCACCGAAGACTAACCAACACTCCCTCTGCTTTTCTGGTCTCATAATTTTTCCCATATATGCTGCATTTTAAAGCAAAAAATTATATTAACACCCACTTAATTATACCGTCTGTACATGTTGATAGAAAAGTGAACATTAGTGGACATTGTTATATGTACTGAAAAACAATTATTTGTTTCAATGGGGACAAAAATGAGAGGACAGAATCTGATGAGGTGTATATCAGCCCCTAGTGGAAAAAGAGTGCATTACACTAATGAAGGAAAAGTTTGCTAATTTTCTCAAGATAACACTTTTCTAATCCCCTACAAAATAATTGACTTCATCAGAATCTGTATAAACAATCATAGACCACTGACCTATTACAAACATCTAAAGCACTTCTTCATTGTCAGATTATTTAGCCCTTTACTGTGACAGTTGTGTTTACACACATTCAGTGGAGTCCAAATGTGTGACCGCATTAAAAATGTGGAATTCTAGATTTTATTTAAAACTTTAAGTAAACAAAGCTTTAGGATTTTGAAGAAGTTACAACAAATAACTGCTATGATGTTGATGAAAATGAAAAACAAATATTTAAGATTTCTAGGTCCTCATTAAATCAACTACTTTATCACATTACCCAGTTTGCACAAAGGTCAAAGGTTATGCTTGTAATAATAAAATATTTAAAATCATAAACAACAACAGATAAGATCATCCTTCTGCTTAAAAGAAAACTCAAATGCTCCAGTTTCAGAGGTACAGCTGGTACATAAAACACAAATCACTTAGATTAGTAGATTAGATTAGATTAAGGAACATCAAGACAAGAGAGTCTTATAAATGTCAAAAGCCAATCAATGGTAAATTGTTTTAGGTTCCTTTAACAGACACAGAAGAACAGTTATGTAGAGTCTACCTTTCTTCCTTTGTGACTAACAAACAACACACAAAAAAACATCACAAAGTTTTAGCACAGAGGCAGAAAGTCTAGAAGTTTTATCAAAGAGGCAGAAAGATACAGTTCTACAAACTAAAATGAGAAGAATCTGGCTAACATCCCAATGTTGAATAAGTGCACTCAATATCCACAGTGCTGAGTGGTACAATGATGACTATCACTGTACTTATCGAAAGTCAGCATGTGATATCATAGATCATGAGTCATGACACAGCCATCTGTCTGACAGTAAAGCCAGCCAGAGAACTGAAATCTGCTGCTTCCAAGGAGTACACTTTTAACTGGGGGAAACACAGCAGAAATGGTGACTGGTCAATGGGACCGCTATGGGAATGGGAAGAAGGGATGGCACAAAACCAAAAGTCCATAATGATCATAACTGGAATACATTATAGGTAGCTGTAAACACTAGCTCTACTTTGTCCTGAAATGAGTCGTTTACTAATGCATCAGATTGTTTTAAAATTCTTATTTAGGAAATTAACTCAAATAGTAATAGCTGATATCTAAATGTTTTTGCTTCTAACCAATGCAATGGAAACATAAATCATATTAAATACATATGGCCCCTTGATGACTTTTATGATGTATTTGCATATAGTTCTATCAAACACTGGTGGGTCACGTTCCAATATCCCAGTTAAATTTAGAAGGCTTATAAAACATAATACTATCAAGGCTGAATTACAATAGCAGGTGTTACTGTACATATGCCTTATTATTTTGACTACACCAAGATAAAAAAAAAGTAATTCAAAAATGTGCACACAGCCCGATAAATATTACACCATCTGTTTGTGTGAAGGCCCTGTGTATGATGTAATAATCAACACTGATGTGTGAGATGGTAAAGCTTTGACACAGAAGAAGTAGTGTCAGTCACTATTAGTGTTGTAATGAGCAAGATGCTGACCAAAAATGACATAGTCTGGTATTCTGACTCATAGTGCTAACTCACTGCTCCTCTGACACAGCAAAAACAAAGTGTTCAAAAACAGACTTCTTTACTCAAAATCTTTTCTAATGAACCAGTTGGTTAGTATTTGGAAATAATGACAAAATCTAAATTAATCAGAGTGTTTATTCAGGACAAATATAGAAAGGTATACTTGTGTTTGAGATATTATGAACCCAACAAAGTCTTTTGAAAATGAATGAAGAATGAAAATGCAAGAACATAAGTGCTCTAAAGTGTCTGAAAGCAATTTGCAAGCAAAGTTCATAGATGTGTGCTTCGCTGTATCTAGGTATCAGTGCAGAAAATGACTGACTTATATATTTTGCTTTATTAATGATTTAATTTTTCTTCAGTTAGCTGTTTATGGGCATAGTGGTGCTGCACTTTTAATTAAACATAATTACCTACTATAAGTCTTAGCAGCACACTTTAGCTTAGATATGCACACATAACTAATAACATGTCTCAAGTTGACTTTTACTTTCCTGAGAAATAGAAAAATGTATGGGATGGACTCTGTAAGCAAATCTGATTCAAGGTTCAGTCACATGAAAGTTAAGGAGGTTCTGTTAAAGGGCCCAGTTCTTTTGTTAGGCTTGGTCCTGTACATCAGCAGAACTAGTTGGCATTAGCACAGTGTAATCAAAGAGTACTGGCATGTTTCTTACACCAAACAGATCCCACAGAGACTTAAACTTATACTATTTACCTTTTATAGCCATGCCCACCTTCACAATTGTGTTATGACTTGCACCTCAAATAGCACCACAAAACACAAATGTTTTAGTAAATTGGGGAGTAAACTTTGTTAACATTAAACAAGCTTGCGGTTATTAGCTGACATGGATAATGTGGTCATGGGAGCATACTCTTTCTATGCTCCGGTGGTTGGATTGTGTACTGCATCCTTCAAGAATCGCTACTCGAAGTGCTCTGCTGACAGCCAGGTTACCATGGAACATAAGGTGAATATCAACCTAATCCCAATCCCCAATTTTAATAATTCAAAGACACCTGGGGAGTAAAGTGATTTATTTGCTGCCTTTTTTAAAGGGAGCCATCTGTCCCTCTGCACAGTAAAAGACACAAATCACTGAATGATTTTCAGGAAATTAAACGAACAGACTAAATACTGTTTATTTAATTAGTCTGACAACAGGAAGCATCTGCAGTGGCCTCCATTTGGTCATGTAAATATGATAATATTGATCAGAACAATGCTCGTACCTCACAGAGGAAGAAACAACTTCACCACTAAAAGCCTGCACTGCACTTATGCTACAAAAAAAACTACAAGACTGTCAGTGTTACATCAAACTTGTGACAAAAAATAATGCACTGTCTCTGTACTAGCAGAGATCATCCTACTACCACAGTTAGCAAGCTCATACAGAAGTCGAAGCTTTTTAACAGCATCATTTGTTGTGGTTTGTTGTGGTATTACGATCTTAAAAGGAAATGTATGCTTACCCACAGCCACCAACAGCAGGAAGGACAAATGTGATAAGCCATTTTTCTGTAGAGCCGATCTTTCTACAAAGTCTGTCCAAGAGAATATCTCACTGTTTTCTCTCAGTTTTCCCATAAGATGTTTATTTGAGTGTTCCTCTTAACCTCTCTCTATCTCCTCCTGTAACCATGAGCACACAGTGATGTCAAAATGACTCTTCCTATATGATGACCAATACTGAGAAAAGAGACAGAGAGAGACAGTGAGAGACAGAGAGAGACAGAGAGAGACAGAGAGAGAGAGAGAGAGAGAGAGACAGACCAGGCTTCCTCTTTAAGACCACATGCAGACAGGACTGATAAACACTAAAATATACAAGCAAACAAGCTCTTACACAGCATTTGATTACATATGTAAAGCAGAAAAAAGTCAACTACATTTGATTTTTTCCTGACAACAATCTTTTGTAATATAATAAAACTATTGCCACACATTTTATAGCCAAAGCTTGAAATGATGTAATAACACAATTCACACAGCAGATGGCAATACAAACACGCATAACACAAAGAACTTGACAACTACTGCCTTGTGCCGTTTCAGTGTAAACGCTATTTTTACTGCAAACACTTTTTTAACAATACAACTAATACAATTTTTACAAAGAGGAAGAATGTTAACAAAATTAAGAAAGCTAATTTAAACTCTGCTAATGCATAAACTCTAGATAACACCTTCACATATGAACCTAACTACAAGTGTTACATAAACATGATCATGTCTGTTTTTTCTGTTACAGTCTTATATTCACTTCTATTTGTTGCCATTCTGGAAGACAGTGTTTAGAATAGCTCTGCCATTACACCATAACTTTTGAGGCACTCCTTTCTGCTTTCTGACTGCATTCCTGCACCACCCACTGTCATACACACTCATAAAAACATAACTTTGGCTTGGCTTCCATACCCAACAGTAACAGATATGAATATAAATAAAAACATCTCAAAAACATTTATCAAGTTTCAATATGATCTGAAACAAGTCTACAACTCCATCAGATTTGGGTAAACATCATGAACCCCGCACCACATGCCAGAAAGGGTCACGTGACAGCTGTTTTTCACATTGTTGGGGAACTCCTCCAACATCTGGTCTTTAAAAGATGGTGACATCATCAAACCCACTAAGCAATCTGTCCTTTTGTTTTTGTACATTTCCATGAGAACATGGTGAAGTACTCTTATGTAAGATGTATGCTTCTCCATGTGCAAAAGCAAAACTAGGCGATACGTAAAAAATGGTCTCTACATTTTTACAGCCTCTTGACAATGTTTGACATATATCTTGATATCTAGGTATATGCTGTGAAATAGCTCAATAAGTCAAGGAACTATTTTGACTAAACAGCCATTGTTCCCAAAATTCAAAGAACAGACTAGGCACGTGATAATCTACTGGTTTGTGTAAGCACCACTAATGAGTAAGATGAGTAAGCAGCAGTGATGTCAGCACAGAGAACATACAATTTCTTGTGTTCAAAAACACCTTGTGTGTGGATCGCAACAATGTATGCCATAAGCCTTTTTAAAATCAACTGACAGTGACTGTGAGTTTTTAAAGGATTCACTGCTTAAAGTGTATGAAATTGCATTTGGAAATAAGTTTTGCCTTTTAAAATTGCAACCTTGCATATTAATTTACTCATATATCATGCTGAAGAAGCCCACACTCCATGCACATTTTACAGTAACACACAGCAGGCTACTACTCACCGAGCACTCTCCACTTTTGTCTCTGTGTGCACTGCGACTTCTGCGGTTTCTTACATGGACAAGTGGACCATCATCAGAATTTTCTTTGGAGGCATACTTTCGGCACATACTCCTTGAACGTTTCTAAAGAAACACACAGAAAGCCATTTAAAGACAAGGGTGAGAAACAACAAACAAAAGAAAGACCACTGAAAACAAACCATAAAGTAAAAGCATGCATGTACATTTGAATGCTTCCTCACCTGTTGTCCTTTATCCCTATGCAGTGCATGGTTCTCCCTCTGAACCTGGGATGCCAGCTCCCAGTTTGGGCTCAGTGTAGCATCAGTCAAAGAGGAGGTCATGATTTGACTAGTGGGCACCCAAGTCTCTTTCCTAGCTAATGGTGTTGCAGAAGTAGGGCCCAAAGCCCCACTCAACCCTCCACTCAAAGATGCTGAGATCCAACATCTCTCCGGGGTCAGGACAGAGGTTACAGAGGGCCCAAGATTTGGTTGTACCGTCGGTGTAGGAGTCGGACTGGGAACTGCAGGGGCTGCAAGAGAGGTGTGCTGTACAGGGGTAAAAACAGGACACACAGCAATTGTTGAATCTGGTGTCAAAATTGTATCTAAACCTCCATCCTCTTGATGCAAAAGCTGTTGCTCAAGGCCTCCTGCTCTGGTGGTAATTGGCCTTCTAGAACCGTCCATGGCTGACACCCAAAGAGGCTCATCTACAGTCAACTCTGTCTGTCTCCAAACTGTTTGTACGTGAGGCAAACCTGAGTTGGGCTGCTGAGCAAAAAAGGCCCAGTCTGAGCTCTCAATCAATGAATGCTGTGACCTAGGCCTTTCTGTTACAAAGGGCTGTGAATTTGGGTGGGTTTGGTGTATAATTTGAGGTTGCAGAGGTGGTGGGAGTTGAGTTCTTATGCCTTCTGTTAGCGAGGGCTGGTAGAAAGCCTGGAACTGAGGGTGGAATTGTGCTTGAGGATAAGACTGACTCTGAGGTGCTGTCTGGGGCTGGAGAAGATTTGGTTGTGTAGATTGTGGCCGAGCTTGAAACATTGAACCAACACCTCCTCCTGGCTCTAAACCTCCAAAGCCTGTTACAGAGAAGGTATCAGGTTGGGTTTGACTCCTGAATGAGTCAATGTCTAAGATGGCTGGTTTGTAAAGCTTATCGAGGTGAAGTGAGGGCTGTTTCCATCGGGCTGTGGGGCTATTCTCATGGCTGTCTTGACCAGTCTGAACACCCAGAGAGACGGAGTCTAGATCTACAACATTGGGTCGAAGTGGAGATGTTCCCTTCTCTTGCTCTACTTCACTTCGCTGTTGTTCCACTCCCCTCTGCCGTTCAGGATGCTGCTGTCTCTCCTCTTCAAGTTCCTTTGTTCCTTTAGCTTTGGGTTTCCTCTGATCTTGCTGGATTTGTTTTTCACGTTGTCTCTGCAGCTCAAAATCCAAAAGCCGTCGTCTCTCAAGCTCCTTGATCCTCTCAAGCTCTTCCAGTGCTTTCTTGCTTTCCCTCTCCTCTGCTTTCTGTTGCTTCCACTTCTCTAATGTTCTCTGTTTCTGTCTTGCAAGTTCTTTCTGCCTCTCTGACTCCCTCTGTCTTTCAATCTCCAGCTGTCTCTCCATGACCCGCTGCCTCTCAAGCTCCCTTTGTCTGTCCAGTTCTCTTTGCCCTTCCAACTGTCTCTGCTTTTCCTTTTCTATCTCTTTTTGTTTCTCCAGTTCCCATTGTCTCTCCAATTCCCTTTGTCTTTCTAACTCCTTCTGCCTCTCATCTCTCTTTCCATCTCCTTCTGTTTTTCAAATTCTCGAAGCCTAAGCCTCTCCTGGTCAAGCATTCTCTCCTTCTCTCGCTCAAACTCTTTTTGTCGTTGCCTCTCAAGCTCTCTTTCTGCTGCCTTCATTCTCTCATATTCAATTTGTTTTTGATGTTCCTTTTCTCGTTTCTGTCGTTCAATTTCCTTTTGCCTTTCCAACTCCCTTTGTCTTTCCCTCTCTTGCTTTCTTTGTCTTTCCAACTCCTTTTGTCTCTCTTTCTCTTTCTGTATCTCTATTTGTCTCTTTTTTTCTTTATCAGTTTCCCTTTGCTTCTCAATCTCCAACTCTCTCTGTTTCATTTCTTGCAGCCTCTCCAATTCTTTCATCTTTTTAAACTCTGCTATTCTTTGTTCCTCTATTTCCATGTGTCTGTCTTGTAATCTGTTATCTGTTCTTTGACCAGTGTCATATATATGTAGCTCCTCCTCCAAACTCCTCTGCATGGCAGCTTCCAGTGAAGGATTTCTTTTAAATGGAGCAGATGGATTCTGGGGACCCCACTGCGTTGTTTTCACAGTGAAGTTATCAAATGACCCCTCTTTCTTCATCCCCATGTCTTCTCCACCCACCATTGCTTGTTTACCTTTTCCAAAGATGTCTTGCTCATTCACTCTTTCACCTTGGTGCACAGCCTCGTGAATCTGACCAGTCAGAGCAAAGTATGTGGCTCTAGGTTTGTTCATTTGCTCTTCAGTGTCAAACATCTTGGGCCGCTTTGGTGCTGCAACTGCTTCTCCTTTCCTTTCACTTTCTTTTTGTGCTTCTGTCTGTTTCATTGTTTCTGCTTTGCTCTCTTCCTCCAATGCTGCTGCTGCAGTCATGTGCACCTCTGTTTGCTTTTGTATCTCTTCTTCCATCTTTCTCACCATCTCCCTCTGCCGCTCCCTCTCAGTTTCAGCCTCTCTGTCCACTTCTGTCCATTTCTGTAGCCCCCCCACTCTGAGGTAACGAGGACTGCATGGCTCCATCAAAGAGGCAGTCAATGTGCTGTCTGCATCTTTTGGCAGGTTACTCTTCTCAGTGGTGGGTTTTTCCTCTTTCTCCTGAGGAGCTGATCGACGTGAGCGAAGAGTAAGAGCTCGGCCCTCTAGTTGAGCTGTTGGTAAAGATTCGCTAACAGCTCGGTTCTCTCCAGACAAACCCACAGTGTCAAAGACATGCTCTACACGTACAGGGCTGATAGGAGAAATTTGCTTTCTATAGGTTGCTTTGACCAAACTACCAGGATCATCATCTTCAAAAGCTTTTAAGGTGTTGTCTCGAATCCTCAAAGAGTGATTTCGTCTGGGCATGGGCTTAACTGTGCATTCTTGTTGTGCTCCTTGGCCTTGTAAGATGCTGTCTTCCACCACTTGAACACTATGCCTCTCCACCACATGCTCGAACATTGCTGCTCGTACTGTTTGCACACCCGCATCACTGTTTGCATCACTGACAAATGGAGACTGGGTGGGCAAGTCTTGAACACCCAGTGATGACATCTTCCTGTTTTCCTGTTTGTTTCCTGTTTGTCCTTCAAAACTGGAGTACTAGTAGATAAAAGACAGTATATTAACAAATTGTTTGGTTTTTGTTTGTTAAGCAAATATAGGAATATAGGAAAAATTATATAAGAAACAATGTAAACATTTTTGGATATGAAAAAAAGCAGATTATGAAATATTGCAAATTGCTCATCCAAATTATTTTACAGAGAATAAAATTTAAAAATGGGATAACAGAAAAGAAATAAAGAAACAAAAGAAAACAACTGATATGTGAGTTGTGATATGTGAGAAAAGAGAAAAGAGCAAACATTAAAAACAAAAAGAGAAAGGAGAGAGGAGCTGGACTGAGAACATGTGCTACTGAGAACAGTGTAAAGGGATCTGTATGCTCTTGTCAAAGCTCATAAAGCAGGGTGGGGGCCATAATCAAAGCGTCCTTATCTCTCACAAAACTGACCTTTCCCACCCCTCTCTCTTCAAAGCATGCATGTTTCATAATCACAATATGACTATCACTACAACTCAGGTTACACGCCTTTGGAGTGCCACACCTCTAGTGACATCAGAATGTAAAACTCATTCGTTTCTCCTGCCACTCTCTCCCCGTAAGAGAAATCTCTCTTTATTTTCATTTTTAAGAGTCAGTAAAGTCTGTTTTAGGGCTCTAACCACAGGAGGGTAGTAACTATTTCAGATGGTACTGTATAAGAGCCCTTGTAACTTCAAGGTTTCAAAAAATGTTTGATTTCAAAAATACATTGTTTACCTTTATCAAACAATTTTGGTGCTGTCCGAAGAATAACTGTATTTAGCTAAGAACCCATAAGTATATAGCTGAACTCACTTAAAAACAAAAAACATTGTTTTGAGGGAGAAGAAATAATTCACAACTTGTATTATTTAAACTCTTTCACAGGACTTTTGGTCACAAATGTAACAGAAAATGAAGTAAACAAAAAAATTAGTTTAACTAGTGGTTAACCACATACTGATAAACTGTTGTGTATATAGTGCCGTGTTTTGTAAAAATATCCAATTATATGTTGATAAGAATCAAACAATTAGATGTGTTTCTGGACTTTGGTACATAAGGTGCGCGCCTTACTGCACCTTGTAAAGATGTGCCAATTCCAGCAGTACGATTAATGGCATTGGTTTCTATTCCTTTACCTTTTTGCTAAGATCCTCCTCCTGGGGACATTTGGACTCACTGGAACTTGGGCTGTCATGCTCTGCCTCAAATCTGCAAACCAAGTCAATTGCTTTCAAAGAAAATGCTTTCTTCAAATTATGTCAGAAGGATTATATGTAAAAGATGAGTTCACATAAATGCTGAATCTTCTTTGAGGCTCAGCTTTTTTAAGTTAGGGGTTGTTACAATTCAGTACAGGATTGTGACTGAGGCACGTAATCTTTATCATAAATAAGTTTTATCTTAAGTTTTTTCTCATCTCATTATTTTCTGTAGCAGCATGATAATGATAAAATACATAAAGCACACACATTTTGTTGCGTTATATGAAATAATCCAGAAATTCATACGAAATTATTTATTATTTAAATGATTTGTGTCCATTTTATTCTGACCAAAATCATTTGAACGCACACTGTACTTATTGCACATAAGTACCTCCCAGAAAGCAAAACTGTGTATACTACTCCATTTTTAAAATGCACAAAATTGAAATTTTTAAAATTTAAAGGTTTACTTTATATACACACACTTTTTTTAAAAAATTATTTTTGTTTTTTTTTATTTTTTGTTTACAGCACAGCAACATATTAGACCTAGGTTTTAAAATAACCAACAAACCTTACCCTTTAGTACGGTCAGAGACTAGGCTGCGTGGTCTATACTGTGGCTTCTGGGGTGGTGACAGTGTAGTAGGCACTTCTTCAGTCAGTTCTTTGATTCGCTGTTTCACCCCCACAGCTCCATCAGTATCAGGGGCTGCCAGCACCGGTGAATGAGGCTCCGTCCCTTGAGTATCCGTACGTGCTACTGAGAAGGCTGAAGAAGTAGAGTCCATGAGCAGACTGATGCGCCTCTTTATACTGCTTCCTCCTGTATCCTCAGGTTTGGAGTCTTTCAATTCTGTTGTATGACTCCTTTTCTCAGACACAGGGGGCTTATTCTGCCCTTCTGCTTTGGCAGCAACATTTTCTTTCTCTCTCAGGCTTACATCTCCTGCACCGTCTGTTTTATCTGGAGTCTTCTTTTTGCTGTTGTCCTTAGCTGGTCGGCGGTGTAGTGACAGCCCAATTGACTCAAACTTTGAGGTAAGGTCAGAGGAAAGTGGCCGCCTTTCTGCCCAACGAGGGGCAGGTGTTGGAGGAATTGGAGATTCAGTCTGAGGCTCCAATTGAGTGGGATTTGAAGGGAATACAGCTGAAACTGGCCGGGGTCTTGAATCTTTAGATTGGGGCCGAAGAACAGCAGGAGAGGACTCATCCTTGGCACCAGTATCCTCTTCACTGTTCTCAAAATTTTGCCCAATCTCTGTCAGGAAGCCCATTGATTTAGCACGAGTGATTGACGAGCCTGACTGTTTATTTCGTAAAGCAAGAGGCCATTCAGCACCAGGAGTTAAGGCCTGAACATCAGTCCTGGTTCGAGCCGGAGTGGATCCAAAACTTGTTCTTCTTAGTACATCTCCAGTATGAGTCGGTCTAGATTTGTTGGGATCAGTAGAGGCAATGGTCGATGTTGGTTTAAAGGGCTGTGCCACTGGTTTGTTTGTTTGTCCTGCACTGGGCTTTGAGCCTGTTTTGAAGGCAGTAAATTCAGGCCGATTTGAATTTGTGGGTGGTAGATTGGGTTTACTTGCTGGCTGTGGTTTTAATGTGCTCGGTGGTTCTGGCTTATAAGAAGCTGGCCATGTGGATTCAGGTCTAGGCTTCAGCTGTGGTTTAGGAGCTGAAATTGGGCGTATAGTAGGATTCTTCTCCACAGTAAAAGGTTTTGGGGTCAATCTGGGCTTGGGGCCTGGGACGGGCTTGCTTGGATCTGAGGAAATAATAAGTGGCCCCTGGGAGCCACCTGAACCATCCATCAAGCTCTTGTTGCTAGAGTCAATGAGAGGGCTGAGATGCAGACGACCCCCAACCATACTTGGCCGCCCAGCATCAACCTCCACCTGAGCAGCCATCACACCACCTAAGACAAGAACAAATCCACAAATTTTATTGCTGTGTTGGTTGGTGAGGTCAGTCTCGTAGTTACATCACACATCAATCAAATGCATTAGCCAATTTTGTTTTAACTGGTGGCAGATCTAAGCAGATGCCTCTGCCAACCATTTGCATTGGCCAACATACAATGGTTTAATTTTTAAAACAAAATCAGTTACAACTACTGGACAAACATTACGTTAACTTATTAATTCATGAACCTGGCTGATGTGTAATCTGAAAAAATGCTCTAATTTTTCAGATTACTCCTCTGCCATCTTATACCGGCAAAAACAATCTGAGTAAAAAAGAGTCCTGAACTATTTTTTTGCAGTGGGGTGTGTATATAAACTTGAAGTAAAGCACTCTTCAACCCTCTGAATCTCCACTGCTATGGAGATTCAGAGGATTCAGAGGGATTCAGACTTTGCCTTGGCAGATACAGAGCCCACAAGAGGACATAGAGCGCTTTACTGACACACCATTAATCAGATGCAGTGTGAGTATTGGTGTATTAAATTAGCATGACTGGACATTGTCCAGGAGGAAGGGATCAATTTTCTGAATTAAGAGTGCAGACTAAGATAAAGTCTGGAGTGTAAAAATCATCCACAACCACAAATACACATCAAGCAAAAGGAATTCACAGGAGTACCCAATGAGCTACATGTGATAACACAATACACATGTCACCCTTGGAAGCCCCGTGCTAACACACACACACACACACACACACACACACACACACACACACACACACACACACACACACACACACACACAGGCACACAGACACACAGATGGGCACACAGATGGGCACACAGATGGGCACACAGATGGGCACACAGATGGGCACACAGACTTTTTCAACAAACACAATGCACGCACAATGAAAACGTGCTTCATAACATTCACATACCTGTGTAAATGCACATGTACACAAAATGCATCCCAGTGCAGTTATCAAATTATGCTTTGTCTGCAGTTTTCCAATCCTACAATAAAAAACTCACCTGCCTGGCTTTCAACCGTCTGCAGTGGAGCCCTGGTTTCTGTGGTAACTGCAGAGTGATGTCATATCATATGGAAAGGAGGTGGAGCCACTCTGTTGCAGGGAATACAGCATGGTTAGACACTGCTACTTCTGCACAACTAGTGTCTCTAGTACCTATTACAAAGGCTCAAATGCATGCGTACACAAATACATACGCACACTTGTTGCAAGAAATGCTGTGTGACAATTACACCTTTATGGCGTTGCTAAATTAATGTTTACAATTGGTTACAAGAGAATTACTTTTGAGATGAAAAGCATTCACACACATAGCACAGACACAAACAGTAAACAAGTTTCAGAGTGCAGCGCATTTTATGCAACATGCAGAAAAAATCTGATCTGTCCTGTTAACAAACAAGTTAACACACAGAGAGCAAACCGGAGCAAGATATTTACCAGTACAACTGACCTACATCTATACATTACCAAACAAACCAACACATTTGATATGGCTGTGTTAGTGAAGTGACATGGAAGGAGGGGGTGGCAAACAGATAACCAGAATGAAAATGGACGCAGTAAAAAGGAGAGGATTAGGATCTTGGTCAAAGTGAGTGAACTTGCAGTTGCCTGTTAACAGGAAATGCCTTTGCAGCTGGAATGTTTAATATTTACAGCTTCAAAACCAGAGTGTGTAGGGAAATAACTATGACGTCCCATTGGGAAACATTTGCACTTAAACACCATCTAGCCATAACCTTAATTTAAGTTAGCCCTTTCTGCACAAAATTACATGGCAGGATTATAGAGTGTGGTGCCGGAGTAAACATCTTTGTAAAGATAAAACTAAATATAAATACTTTGCATAAACGAAATTAAGCCCTTTATACGACCATTAAGACGTTTCACACTGTGACAATTATTGTGTGAGAACAGGATGATTTATTACTGTATTTTGTTTTGGGGTGTATATGAGCCAGACATTTCTTTGTGAGAGTCACCCAAACAGTTTTGATATACAGAGGAAATGAACCATTTAAAGTTCATTGAGGGAAATCATCAGTTAGCACAAGAGATTTTATCCATTCACAAGTCTCAAAACTCCACCTGCAAGCTGTGTGCACTTTACAATCTTATGGTACTTGCTCTAAATATTATGACCTGACCTTCACCATCAAACACTTTACCAACCATAAAACACAGTAAGATTAAATTAAGTCTAAATAAAACAATGCATTAAAAAAATCAAACCTGAGGTCAAAGGTTTAGCAGGAAAATTAACCTTAGTCACTGTTTTAGCTTTCCATCATAAAATGTAAATGAACTTTCACTTTACTTGGACAAGATACCGCCAATTTCCCATAATGATCAAATCGCCAGAAGAGTGACTCATGCTGTAAATGTTAAACTGTTTCTTAACAAGGAGTGTCAGAAAAAGGACAACCAACACAAACAGACACACATTCTCTGTGCATTGTTATCAAAGTGAATTGACTGTTTTGAGAAACCAAGATATGCAAGGGATAATGCACAGGCAGCCAGTCATTATCACAAAACATACTCTGACACAAAGTGGGGGCACTGTACAATTCTGAATGGGTTTATTTCACAGTAATGATCAGTTGACCGCACTTTGGCCCATGTTTTACTAGGCCGATTACCAAATAAGTAAATAAATGATTATAAATTATTGCTTTGAGTTACATTAGATATTGGTATAGCAGAAGAATGGGGTGTGAAACAAAATGCATCAAACTAGCTCAGGCAAAATACAGGTTACACAGTTTAGGGGTCATTGTATTAAGTTCTAAGAATGCTGGGCTTGACCAATCAAAACCAAGCGTTTCAGAGATCTGTGTAACAAAATAGCTTTAAGAGTCCAACATTGAAAATAACTTTGCAATAAAACAGGAAGTGCTATGGTTTGCAATTACCCAGCCTTAAATAGCAACAGCAGCCATGTCTTAAATGCAGTAACATACCAGTACCCGAATGCAAAAAGATTCTAATAGGGACTATAAAAACAATGACCTCACCCTCTTTTCAGCTGATTTTGTAAAGAAAACCTGAGCCATCCAAAGTAAAACACCATAGAAGAAAAACAAGCCAAACTGCTTGTCAGTCTCAAAAAGATTTTTTGTGTACACACTCAATAAAAACTAGCCAAAATTAAAAATTTAATTAATAAATAACAGGTAACCAACACAAGTGAATGACAAAAAAGTTAAAATTTGGTGTATAAGAATGCTAGGGTTTCTTTAGGACAGGTTGTGTACTTTTCCACAACTGATCTTTAAGTTTACCAGGCAAGAACCAACTGAATGCCCTGAAGCATTTTAACACAACTGTGTTTCTGTCTAGGTTTTTTTTTTTCAGTTTGCATGCGTGTGCAGTGCACTGACACTCTGGTTCAGCCAGTTTTGCTGAAGGAAAATACCCTCCATGCTCTACCTGAAGAACAGAACGCAATGAATAAACACGGCTGGCAATGCTTCAGTACACACACAGGAAGTGATCTAGTATGGCCCATCACCTGCACATAAATGCATAGCAAACCCAATTCACCATGTCATCATTGCATGTAAATGACTTGGCAACATAACATCAGTAAAGCGCATCTGAGGCCAAGCCATGATAGAAAATGCTACTGGGTTAAAATTAAATTACGATTGAACTTAAATAACCTAAAACTTTAGGGTTGTTAAACTTTTTTACAATTATAACATTATGTACCAATGACAATGTTACCAATGACCAATCACAGGCCATAACAATTGATCCACTACATATCACAGCTTGTCTGTAGAAAAAACTTAAAAAACAGCTATCAATGAACAGCTCACCTGCTGTTTACTGTAGAAACAATAACGTTCACAGATATGAAAGTCCACAATATTTCGACCTTTAAGCTGGAGAAGGGGAAATAAAGTCATATACCATTACCATGGTAATCATCAGTCACGATACCATAGTTATGATCGTTATAGTTACTACTGAAGTGTTAAGAGGCTTAATATTCACATGAGATTTTCACAAACTTTCCTTCATTTTAATGTATTTCAGTTTTGTTGACAGCGATATCTAATTACTATTTCTACAAATTCGTTTCTTATTCAAACTTTTTTCAGTTTAACTGAAATAATAAAACCCGCCGTACCCATTTTGGCGGAAACTCTGGTTACCATGGTATACAAGGTTGTTGTGGAAAGAAAAGTAAATAGCTCGCCATTTAAGTTTCTTTCTTTCTGGCCTGCTTAATAACCTATTACGATAATCAGTTTGAAGCCACGCACAGCAGATTAAACACACAGTGAAATAAAAAGCAAAATCTCGCTTCGCGCACCTTTTTGAGAGTTTAACTAGATGTGTCTGTCCCACCTGTGTGTTCGGGATCTAAGCGTAACCAAACCCCGCTGCTGTCCGGGCGATCGTCCTGTTGATCGCGGGTTAGCGCTCGCCTTGACCGCCGTGACTCCCGCGTTATTTAGGTGCTTTATCCTGCATGGGATACCACCTCACACCTGTAACGCTGATGCTGGTGGATTGTTTGGCGAAGTGTTCTGTCAACAATTTCACAAGCCCGCACACACAAACTTACAGCGGGAGCCGGAAGGCGGTGTGGGATCGCATTGCACGGAAGGATGGAGGATTTGTTTTGGTACGCCAGTCTGGGACAGTGTGGAGGGAGAGTGTGGATCATTGCGCCCCCTTGTGACGGACGTTATAATAATAATAGACACACGGACAGACCTCTGGTTGGAATTAGACATCTGATTAGACATCATGTTCCGCTCGTCTTTCCCGATCAGTCACTGCTGTTAATACAATTAATCAAATACCAATATGGTTTAGTCATGTACCATAAAGACTATCTTCAGTAGAGTCATCTTTAAGACAAGTTAAATCAAACAAAGTCCTTACATCCTTTCATATATCTGAATTGTAATATTTTTGTAACACCTGACATTACTTTGAAGTGATTGCAGTATATACAGTATTTATGCAGTAGTTACACATAGACATAAGGTCGTCATGTTGCAGTGTAGATAAGATGTCCCTCTTTTTGTAAGTTCTGATATCTAGTTATTTATTCTAGCTTGCTGTCAATAACTAGGGTCAAATGGGTCAATTTTCCATGACCCAAAATTCTGATTTTGAATCTGGTTATTGCAATCAGGTTAGTGTATTTACATGACATTATACATGAAGTATAATCAAAATATGACCAAATTCTAATTAATATCAGTTGCAATATAAGGTCAAAAGTCCCAGCACATTGAGGATCAAAATGAAGTTGCAGCATCACAAAAGACCAGCAATACAAAAACAACAGAAAATAAAAAATAGTTAATGTGCAAGTTAGGTCCTTAGAATAATAATAAAGATTTACACCTCAGTTTACTTGTCTAGTTGCCTCTTCAGGTTGACTCGCTTGTTGTATTCCGCACTTGTAAGTTGCTTTGGATAAAAGCGTCTGCTAAATGAATAAATGTAAATGTACTTAACTTTTACACATTTTCTGTATTTCTGCAATGAGGCATGAGTATTAAAAGTACTAGTTTCCCGATTCCAGTCAGGGAGTCTCTGTATGTCTTGGTTAAGCATTACTATGTATTATCACTATTATAATACACACAGGGTCACATATATAGGCTGAATAATGTGTTGAAGCTTTTGAAAGCTGGAATGGGGACTTGAGTGTGGGGCTCCCTACTCAAAAACATACGTATAGCTAAGCAACCAATTGCTGTATTAAGCTTAATGCTTACATTTTATTTTATAAAATACATACTTTGACATGATTAATATTTGACAGAAAGAGAATATGACAGTGAAATCCAACTATATTGTGTATCTTGATAATTTAGGTGGTTTACACACAAACTTTTTCCACAAAACTGTTGTTCAAGTCCATGGCTTAATACTTACACATTGTTATTATCATGTTTCAAAAACATTTAAACGTGTGTGAAGTACTTTCTCTGTTAGGTCATCCAGTTGAACCAGTATTTGTCATATGAAACATTTACTTTCATTTTCTTTTAGTTTGTTGCTGGATCGAAAACACATCTTAAAGATTTTCCCTTTTAAAGCTGGGTAAGATACAAACTTTATTATTATTTACTATTTAGTATTATTTACTTCAGAATCATTCTACAGATGCTGCTTCATTTATAAAAAAAATATCCAAAATTTGAGCATTGATATTAAATCATTCATGAGAACCTGTTTACTGCAGACATCAAACTGCTAGTTTGATGTCTGCATCAACAAAAAGCAAGAACATCTAAAAATGTGATTTGGTTTGATAACAAAACAATTCACTATTTGGTAAAATAGTGTTTACATTTAATTGTCATTGCACATTAAACCTAAAAAGAAATAGACTTAAAAGACAAACTTTGTGTTAGATCATGAATTGGTTGATATCATTACAGTTTGGCTTGGTGTCCACAGTAGAGGGAAGAAGAAAATTTATTTAACAATCTTGGTTCCTCCTGAACTATTTAATCAGAATACAATACTGTGGTATCCAAATCATTATGTTTACAATATATGTGGATTACCAAACATGGATAAAATCTGAAATCTCAAGACAAACTGTAAGCATCACTGCTGATGTTACAACATCTGTTCTAAAAAAGACTTTAAAACCCCCAAAAATCCAATGTCAACATAATCTTGTGATCTCCTTGTGAAAAGGAGGCAACCAGTCAAACCTGGAAAATGCTGAAAACATTGAAAATGTGGAGTGGATGGCAGACAGCAGGATGTCCCATAGAGAGCAGGGGGATGATACGATTATTTGTTCACGTGAGTCATACAAAAAATAAAATAAGTATGTTTAATAAGTTCATACTATAGTAATGTGTGCAATATTGGTTTTCATCAGCCCTTTGTCTCTTCCGTTCTAGGATCTGGAGGTTCAATGTTAGCAGGAATACACAATTTCTCAGGAGATCTAAAATCATCTGGTGCGTATTGGTCTGGAAAATCCCATATTAATAAGTTTTTAGAAAATAAATTGCTCAGTTTGCTTGTTTGTGTTTAAGTTTATTGCAATATCAGCTTCAATGGCTATTTTATGCCAAATAAAAATGTGTTTTCTCCACTTGAAGCGCACCTGTTCTCTCTCTCCTCATTATTACTTGCTCTTTACCAGTTCTTGCACTTAACCTCTTAGACATCAGAATGTTTTGGACTATATATAACTATATGTATCACTCATTGCCTGGATGTTGGAATGCTGTGTTTCTGTTATAGTCTCAGCCCAGTTTCCCCTGTTGATTACGGCTCTCTGCTCTTCGATCTCTGCCTTGCTTTTGAGCTTGATTCAGAAAGCCCTATGAATTAATGTTTACCTGTCCCCGACATCTGCCTGCCTGACCCCCTGCCTGCGTGCTGATTCTGAGTTGGTTAATGTGTGGACTGTTTACCTGGTTTCAACCCCTACATGAACTGATTATTCCTTTTGTCTCTCTCTTTTGCCAGAGCTTGGCCCCGGCTTGGTGACTTAAACATTGTTTGGACTGACCTTCGCTCTTGAGTTCCTTTGTACAAAACCTGTCAGCAAGATGGAATAAGAGAACATACATTAATATGTGTGAGTATTCAGCCAACATCAAACACATTATACTGAGTGCAAACCAAACAATATGCCATATTGAAACTAAACTGTATAGGGTTCAATACATTTCATTGATTATTTGTGTTAAATGTAACAATAAAGGCAAACAATAAAAAGAATCTGTGTATAAGTGTGTCTGTGTGTCCACACACTTTAACAGTAAGTCTAACACACACGTATGTGTCTTATTTTTATTTAATTTTATTTTAAATTCCAAAAGATTAAATAGGTTTATGAGAACAATGTTATACTGCTTACCTGCAAGGCAGCAATACATATTTTCTGTGGCCAACAGAGGGAGCCATTTCTCTTTCGGTTATATTTCTCCCGGTTATATTTCTCTTGTTATATCTCTTGTTGCAGCAATTTCATAAGGTGCACCTGACAGTCACTTTTAGGAACAAGAAAGAAACCAGTTTAAGATGGCTTGAATTTTGTGATATGATAAGTAATGCTAATGGAAATAGCCCATGGGGTTTAAAATAGCTGATGACACATTTTTCGTGATACATACTTTGGTCGTAAGGAAATGGACATGGTCAGTAACAGTACTCAGGTAGATATACATATATCCCCCACCTCTCTGAGATATACATATATCCCCACCACCAGCACGAGCCTGAAGCGTTGATATGAGGAGGGACAGATACATGTATTCCTGTTGTTTACCCCAAATTCATGAGTACCATGATCTTTGTGAAATCCTTATCTGAATGTCGCAGCAGAAACCTAGACACATCAGACCAGGCAACGTTTATTCAATGTTCTGTTGTCCAAGTTTGAATGCAAAAGTTCTCGGGAGAACGCAAAACACTTAAAGACAACAAGGTGTCAAGTCTATAAGTTTTCAGTTTTATCATGTTATTTTATTTAGAGCTAGATATTAAAAACCACAGTAATTATTTTACATTCTTTCAGTGTTTCTAAATAATGAGTTCGGTGCCACATAAGAATGGAGAGAGTATGAACTGTCCTCCAGTAAAAGCAGAGCTGTCACAACAGCAGGTCATAGTTTTGTTTTATTCTTTTTTATCTGCCCCGTGTCTTTACTTTGAAGCATTTGGCAGAGACTGGGAATAGTGGTATAGAAGAGACTGCAGTCGCTTTTACAGTGATTTTTCATACAAACAAAAGTCCTCATCAATGTTAAAATTGTCCAGTCCAGTAATCAATGTTAAAATTGTGAGTTACACAAATACTTACATATATTTGAAGTAGAAAGATAATGTTTGGCATATATGACATTTTGGCCCTTGGCTTAAATAGTTTATACATTCATTTTTTAACAATTTTCTCATCTGAATTTTAACACAATTTCAACAAGTTCTGCTTTACCCCATTAACTTTTTGTTATAAAATTTTGTTAGATTTTCGGAAAAAACTTAATGTTATATGATTTTGCTTTTCAAGTAAATGCAAATGTTAACTTCAGGATATGCTTTAAGATAAGACACAGGCCTTTAGGCTTTCAGCTTCTTCAAAGTTACGAGCAGCACATCTAGGATAAAAATGGAGATTTGGCTTTGAGTAAAGCAATGACGCAGACACTTAATGCATCACAACTGTTTCTGTTTAAGATCTCATATTCAACTATTAGATTCACACTTGTTTAAAGGGTAAACACAATTTAATTACACTCCCAAACTCTGCATATTATGTTGACTGCACACAACAGAGGCAAACTACTATTATAAACCTGATTAAAATTTCACTGAGAGGAAAACTACCTTGTGTGCATGTTTGTGCATGTGTTTGAAATCTGCATAGTTCACAGAACATTGTAGGTGACCATTGTTTTACTGTACTTTCCCATCCACCATCTAACCTTCAATAATTCATGAGATGCTTACAGCATTGTGATTTGCATGTTGGTTCATGTGGAGTGCATGTCTGAATCATCAGTGCTATTTTTATTAGGCGTAAATCCCCAGGCATGCCAGAAATGACTTATAAGCCTCGGGGATGGCTCTTGGGCGATGATGGTCACAGCTGAACACACATCATTATATATTCTGTTGCACATTTCATGTGCTATAATCCATCGCTAGACCAAATAAAGCAAATGTGGCCTCCCTGATTTCAAATTAATTCACAGTTTTAAATGTCCTTTGAGCTAATTGTAGATATCGTTGATGAAATCAGTCTTGTATATGCTTTATCTCTCTCTCTCCCTTTCTCTCTCTGCCACTCCCTATTCTGCCATAATTAAATCTCTGAATGCTTCGTTCTCCAGGGGTCTCTCAGTGCTTGAGGTGAGCTAAAAATAATTCTGGTCATTCAAGTCTAGACTTAACTCCCAGCAACATGAGTACACATTTCTCAAAAATCTGTCATGTATTCTCTATTCCTCAAGGTTCTAATCTGCCCATTCTTGCACATTATTCTAAGTCATAATCTTGTGTTTCCTCAGAAAGTCTCATTCCCTATAGCTCACTCTGTTTCTATGCTTCCCTGAAATTGCTACTTAGCAACAGTCTCCAAGACAACAAAATCAGCCCTGTCTTCCTCATCTTTTTTCAGGTTTTTCTTTGCCTCTCTTTTTTAGTATACTAGACTTAGTTTAGTCATCAAGTTTTGACCACCCTCCAGATGTTCTTGGTGTGTTATAACTCGGGGTTAAAGTTAACAACGGTTTGCAGTGGTGATTAGCTTACTGATCATGTAATTATGAAGGTGTGCTTTCATCCGTTTCTTTTGGAGTATGTCTGGAAAAAGAAAGGAAATCAGCCATCAAGTGTGACAAATGGAAATTGCTATTTTTAAATGCATCTAAAATTAGGCATGCAGATCTCCTTAAATCCATATGACATCAACACAGCACCTGCATTTGGCAACATTTTAAACCATATGCACTATAAAAAATCACTCATTGTAATACACATTGTAAAAATTGTTCGAAATTGATCAATAAAAATGCTATTTTGTTTAAAAGTGTTAAATTCCATAGACTCCCTAAATCTTATTTTTTTAGACAATTTCTGAGCTACTAGAGTCATTAAACAAAATGATAAAATTTATGACTCTTGATGAAACAGGTTTCCTGAACACGCCCCCTGTCTGTCATTGGTCTGACAAGTAGATAGTACCAGCTAAAGCGTCACGTCATTGGTTGAGCAAATATGTTACGTTGTTTCGATAGTACTACAGAGCCACAATTCACGTTTTTTGGTAAAATCAATAGTTATGTAGCATCTGCTGTGTGCTTGGCTTTACCATATTACAGCAGCAAGAGAGAGATTTTATGATTTAGTCATTTAATTAAGCTTTGGAACACAATATTGTTCTTACAAGTTACAAACCTAAATATTCATGTACATAATCACCCTATAGCTATCTCTACACTTAATAAAGCCTGAAGGATCCTGTCTAAAGCCTCACATAACTAAGGCATGTTATGTAACGTAATGGGATCTTTCATGATTATAGATCCCAGCTGGACAATTGACATGGACATTCTAAAACACCTATAATAATTATAATGTGAGAAAGAGAGAGAGAGAAGGAGAGAGAAAGCAGCCTGCTGGGATCTCATTAAGTACATCTGCTTTTGACTAATGGAAATGAACTCGCAAATGAAGAGAAATAATTTACAATGAATAGTCAATTGACAGGAGCAACACATTTGATTGATTAAACATTTGAGAATTTATCATATAAATATTAAAAATACTCTCTAGGCTGTATTGTACTTAAACAATTATATACGCTCATGAGAAGCAGCTAATATTTCCATGCCTCTTATTCTCTCCTTCTATTTTCAATCACTGTTATATACAAATAGAAGCTTAAATCCTTTGCTGTCCGTTTTTTCTATACACATAACAAACACAAGATGTTCAACAACAGGAAGCTCATTTAAGGTTAGTTTCAGTGTATGGGAAAGAAAACAGACACATTATTAAGTTTAGTCAAACAGATGGCAGGACGTTCTTGATGGCAGGATGTTCTTGAGAGGGTTACCAGCAGAATTGTGCTCAGAGGTAGTGAGGTTGTCAAAGTGCAGGCCAAAGGACAAAGTTTTTATGGTAACATTCATTCAGTCTGTAGAAAAAAGCATGGATGAGAAATAGAGAAAAGGGTACTGCTCATTCAGTCAGTCTAGCAGGCTCATTAAACCCAGTGTAAAGAGCACTGAGACAGCATGCTGAAGGACAGTACACAGCTGCACAAACCAACAGTGACTGCATTGTTAACAGTATCACTGGTATGTTAAACGACTTTGAATTGACTGATGATTGTATGATCTTTATGAAACCCATCCGAAAACAGCTTAGACCACCTGTTAAGCTGTTTTAAAATGGTCTGGTTTCATAACCTGCAAGCTGGTTCTCAACTGGTCTAGCTGGTCTCCCGGCTCCTGACCAGTTGATGTGCCTAAAACCACTTCAAAACCAGACCGGCTAAGACATTTAAACCAGATAAGTCTCAAAGGGCTGCAAGGCAGTCTATTATCTGATTTAACAATGAATGCACTTTTCTTGCACTTTTCACGTGTATTTTTATATTGCAGCATGATTACTTTTCTGTTAACATAGACTTGGTAGCATTGGTAGTTAAGCCAGCATTTAAAATGACCTCAGTGGCCTTTTTTGGATATGCTACAAGATTTCTGACTAGTTGGTTATATTGAAGGTTACAAGATGAAATGTTTTATTAGTTTTTATGTTAGTTAATATTACATATATTCTATATTTGTTAAATAAATACCATATTGGTAAATAAATATCACATTTACCTTAACATTACTCATAAGTAAGGGTATGCATCAAAAATGTTTATGCACGTTTGACTGCCTAATCCATAGGCTTGCTCAAATATATAACAAATGTTGTAATGTATTAATTGATAGCAACTTCAAATACACTAATAGTGCGAAAAAATAGTGCTTACGTTCACAGTGGTTCTTTTCAGAATAATACTAGACAGCGTTTATATTCAGAAATTTCATTAATGGATGTTTAAAAATATTCTGGTAAAATTTCTTAGTTTTTATGAAATATTAAAATAAAGCAGCTTTTATAATTGTTATCTGATGTTATTTTGTATATTACTATAAGGATTGTTAAATTACTGTATATACTGTTCTTTATTTATCAAGGTTTTATTGGTATTATGGTCTTGTTGCTATACACTGTAAGTTGTAATACTCTGAGTTTGCCATGAAAATAGCCTTTGTTGTTGACATGGTGTTAAAGATCTCACAGGTCAACTGTAACTGACATTCTGCATAAATCTTAACTTTAGTACTTCAATACTCATTAGGTTAACACCACCCCAATACCATTCTAATTTCCCTGATCAATTAAACAGCACATAATCAATCCTAGTCTAATCTAACTAGTCAATATACCCAAAGATTCTGTGTTAGCTTGAAAGTCAAAGAACCTCAGGACATTCTAATCAAGCATAATCAAGCTCATCTGATGTGATCTTCACAATGAAGATCCTGGGTAAGATAAGTAACAGGGAGACTTGGTAATGCTAAATGTGATTTATTTGGCCTTTAAAGCGACTTTTATTGGAAGTCATCATTGTGGTGATAAGTGGAGGGCACTAGGCCGGAATCAAGCTGCTCTTTAGCACAGCTATTTTATAAGTCATTTCAATAAAAGCATGTTTCCTGATGAACTATGCAATTAGGCACCTTAATTAAGCACCTTAGTGTTTACACTAAGTAGAAACTTCAGGCATTGACATTAATAATAACAATAACACACTCAACACTACTATTTCATTTGCATATAAATTTGTCATTTCAGCCAAAAAGAAAATACATGTTTATCCCAAAACGTGCACCCTTTAGGGCCTCTGCACCTACTTTCTTCCTTGCACATTGTAATGTACCCTAAGCAGTGTACACTATTTGCAGAGAAAGTGGCCCTGGAGCAAAAGTCTCTTCCATATTGGTGAGTAACTCTGAATTAAGAACAGACCAGTAATATATTTGTTAGCAGCCTGAATTCTTTACTGTAGTCCACTAACATCTGCAACTGCTCCTTCCTCACACTTGTCTTGCTTGCCTTTTGTGTGTTTATTTCAGTGTGTGTTTATTTGTGTCTGTGTGTATGACAGAAAAGGGGAGGCTTGATTAATTGGTGTAGAAGCCCCACGGTCTCTGCTTATTTGTTGAATTGTAATTGCAATGTTCTTGTTTTAGAAGCATTTGTGGACCTGTTTCTTTGGACTTGAAGAAATGCTGTACAGTTCTCATCTTTGAATACAGTAATAAAAATATGATAATTGTAATACACATTGTAAAAATTGTTCGAAATTGACCATAAAAATGCTATTTTGTTTAAAAGTGTTACATTCCATAGAATCCCTAAATCTTATTTTTTTAGACAATTTCTGAGCTACTAGAGTCATTAAACAAAATTATAAAATTTATGACTCTTGATGAAACGGGTTTCCTGAACACGCCCCCGTCTGTCATTGGTCTGACAAGTAGATAGTACCAGCTAAAGCGTCACGTCATTGGTTGAGCAAATATGTTACGTTGTTTCGATAGTACTACAGAGCCACAATTCACATTTTTTGGTAAAATCAACAGTTATGTAGCATCTGCTGTGTGCTTGGCTTTACCATATTACAGCAGCAAGAGAGAGATTTTATGATTTAGTCATTTAATTAAGCTTTGGAACACAATATTGTTCTTACAAGTTACAAACCTAAATATTCATGTACATAATCACCCTATAGCTATCTCTACACTTAATAAAGCCTGAAGGATCCTGTCTAAAGCCTCACATAACTAAGGCATGTTATGTAACGTAATGGGATCTTTCATGATTATAGATCCCAGCTGGACAATTGACATGGACATTCTAAAACACCTATAATAATTATAATGTGAGAAAGAGAGAGAGAGAAGGAGAGAGACAGCAGCCTGCTGGGATCTCATTAAGTACATCTGCTTTTGACTAATGGAAATGAACTCGCAAATGAAGAGAAATAATTTACAATGAATAGTCAATTGACAGGAGCAACACATTTGATTAATTACACTTTTGAGAATTTATCATATAAATATTAAAAATACTCTCTAGGCTGTATTGTACTTAAACAATTATATACGCTCATGAGAAGCAGCTAATATTTCCATGCCTCTTATTCTCTCCTTCATATTTTCAGTAGCAAAAATATAATACTGAAATTTTACAGTAAAATGATTACTGGGCTGTGACATGCTTGCATTATCTCTGAAGTTCAGTTTAAAACATTGGAACATGGTGCTGGGAATTGGTTGTTATTCCTGGTTAATGGGTAGGCCATCAACAAAGATAATGGTTTAAATTAATAGACCCTTTAACCTTGAGAGAACTCATAACAACGTTTGAAACCTGGGATATTTATGTACATTATCAAAATGTTCTGCCAGTGTTTCATTTTCCTACAGGTGATGTTTTTAATTGCCTTTGTCTTTGCCATTTCATGGTTGGAGTGCAAATCAATTACTTCCAAAAGAGTATTAAGTAGATGGATTTTTAGCTTTTTTGGTTGCCTCTGATTTACGTTACTTCTCACTCACGCAGTGTGATCATGCAAAATAGATGGAATGTGTCATCATCTGACCCATCTGGACAGACCGTTCCACCTGCGAGGATGAACTGTGCTGCCGGTTTCCCAGAGGACAGACAAATCATGTAACATCACAGAGGGTTGAAAGCCAATGTAAGGCTGAGTGCAGAGTTATAGCCAGACAGAG
Source organism: Chromobotia macracanthus (assembly GCA_036877525.1). Classification (NCBI taxonomy): domain Eukaryota; kingdom Metazoa; phylum Chordata; class Actinopteri; order Cypriniformes; family Botiidae; genus Chromobotia; species Chromobotia macracanthus. The sequence continues at coordinate 5,758,822 of JAZGTH010000002.1, forward strand.
CCTTGTCTAAAGGGGCCATTCTGCTGTTTGCATAGGCAGAGCAAATTGATTTGTTGAATCATTACACAGGGATTTTTTGGAAGATTTATAGTTGCGTTTAATTTCATTAATAACAAATATTTCTAGCAAACCCAAATTTCCCCATATTTTGCTTACAGTCAAAATACCAGCCTTAATAATGAAACATATTTGCAATGTAGCCGTTTAATGTTAGTGTACGCAGTATTGTGCTACCTTATGGTTTAAAGACCGTAATGCACTGTTTTTATTTATATATGTAATGGCCATACATTTATTTTTTTATAATATGCAGGGTGAAGACGCCAGCACTTTTTTCACTTTATTGGCACTTTACGGTTTCGACATGGCAGCTACTCGATTAGCATCGTAATCTGCCAGCTGGGGTGTGCGCTTCGTTCTTAATTAGGCAAGATAATAAATGTCTTGAAATGGATAAAACCCACAGACACATTTTTAAGCTGTACGAGCCCCCCCTTCTGTTTTCTCTCTCTCTCTTCTCTTTCTCTCCATCTCTCTCTCTCTCCTTCACACACTGTTGGAGAGAGAGGTTCGGGGCTCAGGCATTCCCTCGCATTCCACTTGACAGATTAGCGCGGTGAAGCTGGTGCACGCTGAAGTCCGTGGAAAATAACATTTCTCCTCAGGGCTTTTGAGGAATTAATCACAAGACACAAAATGCAGGTGAGTAATAGATCATATCACCTTTTCTTTAAGAATTATCTTTGAAAACACCAAAAATAACTGATGTGGTATTAATCGCCACCAGTGGAGTCAACGAACAATTGCTTTTACTATAATAAATAATATACTTGTAACGCTATTTCAGATCTACTGTTGTATGTTTTAGTACGCTTCTTTACGATCACACGACTGTATACTGAGTTGTGGAGAAGTTACGTAATTTCACTTAAACTGTTCCTCGCGCTACCGCACTGGTCTCTGGAGCACGAGAGGTCGCGATGTCATTCAAATAGCGAGGTGTCAAATATGATGTCACGTGTATTATTTCGTGAAAAATACCATCACGGACCGCCTGCCCGCACTTACAGACCTCCACAGAATACAGATGTCGTGCTCTTTAAAGCCGCTGAGTGCCACTTCAATTTAGTCTGCTGTAATACCCGCGGGTAAAAATCTCTTTAAATCAAATCGCATACATTTTAGTAACGATGAAAAAGAAAACAGGGGGGCTTGCAGATGAAAAGTTGCGGAAACGCTTACGTCCAGGTCGACCGAGGACACATGTACTTAGAGATTGCTCTCTATTCCCTTTTTTCCGTATTTTTTTATTATTTAATTTCCTTCTGGTTTTAGAAACCATAAACGTTGTTTGTATGTTTATTAAACGTTGCTTTGAATGCTTTAAACATTATATGACAGAAATCCAGTTTGTCATTTCACGATTGGGGTTATATATGCATAACAATACACAGATGTTACTCCAAGTAAATGCTTATGTGGATGTCAAGCATTGGCTGATATGGTGACAGGGTGGCTTCATGCTGTTTACTCGGGTTTGTGAGTCAGCGGGATTTAGAATGATGAGTTTTCAACCTTAGGGTGTGTGATGCCTACTGGCTGTGAGAATCCTCTTTACTCACTCCATGAAAGATCTGACATTTGAAAGGTTCAGTAATTTGTTTATGTCAGCTTTGAAATAATTGTGTGGAGTAAATTCCATCCTCAGCTTGACAAATGAGTGGTGGTACTCAGGGGATCTGTCAGGTACATTTCCCCAGAGCTTTGATCTAGCATGTCAAAGTGGAATTTGCTCATTGTGCCCAGTTGATAATGAGCATTACACTTTTTTGATGTTTTGCGATAGCTCTGTTTCAGAAGGGCACTGAATTTTTGAAACATAATTTAGTGCACACCAGCTGTTAACAGGCCATTAGCGCAAAACACAAATGTTCATAGTTTTATGATTTGTTTTTGTGTCCAATCCAATTTCTTTATTGCTACAGTGACTGGCTTTGAGATTGAGCTCACAATAGTTCGCCATAAATGAAAATCATTTATTCACTGTTATATCGTTGAGTCAAATTTCGGCTTTCCTTTAATCCATTAAAAAAGAAAATGTTTTAAAGAATTTTCCATTTACCAATTGGATTTAACAGTGACAAGTTACAGTACTTTTATAAGTATTTTTTAAGTTGTCTTCACAAAATAACTGTCTGGGGTTCTTAAATCTCATTCACACTCGCGTTTGAAGAGCATGTCTCCTAATGGATCGCCATGTGCCAAGTTTGAATGATGTAGAGGCTCTTTAACATTGTACATTTTTATATCGTTTTTCTTAATTTTTTGTGTGTGTGTGTATTTTCTGCGTCACTTGTTTTTATTGCAGCCAGTATAAAGCAATAGCACATTTTTTTGCTATAATCATAACCTCTTTGATGTTGTGGTCATGGGTGCTATTGCTATGGTGTCCTCTATGACGTATAATGGAAACCAAATACCATTCTTCAGCTATTCACCCCAAATCAATTGATATAGATTAGGTTCTTTCATTAGGGTAATTCAATGTCTTACACATGGAAACACACACACAATCACACAGTGGCCTGGTCTCAATAGGGTCCAGGTGAGTGAGAAGCTGAATAATAAATAATTTGGGGTGGCGTGTAATCCATACTACTGGTAAAGTGAAAGGAGGAGGAAATGGCTGGAAATGGGATTCAGAATAACACAGTACCCAGTAAACCAGACCTGGAACTGTCGGTTGCAGGCCAGGTTCATTTCCCTCTCAGTGTGATTGAAAGTATTTGTATTGACTAAGTAAGTAACTTGTATTGACACATTCTTCAGTGATGCTTAAGAATTTCAAATAGACCAGAAGTGTTTTTGTTAGTGTTGCAATTAGATTTAAAGCAACAGAATCATTTTGATGTTCTGTTCGTTTGATTTGGGATCATAAACTGGAGGGGAACTTTATGTTGGCCTGCTTCACCCGTGACTGAATTGGCTGACTGCAGCAGACTATTGGCCTCCCTGCTCTGAGTTTTGATCAGGCTGTGGTTCTGAATTTTAAGCGTGTAAGCCTAGAACCTGAAACAGTGATATGTGCAGCCCTGGACTAAATGAGAAACATAAATTGGCAGAATGCAGATGGAATACTAACAGTAGAATGAGTGAAGGATTGTCTGGAGGGGAACGTGAACTAATTCTGGTTTATTAGATGTGTGAAGATTTGAGTGAGATATCTTAGTAAGGGTGTAAATATACAACACATCTGTTAATTGGCATTAGTGACAGTCATGCGTCTGTTTATTTCACATGCAGCACCTGCATATGGTAAATCAATGCAGTACTCAAAAATCAAACAGTCCTCTAACCAGTCTTCCACAGATGGTCTGAGCTTGATGTTTCATAAGAGATGAGGCACAAGGCCTATATGTGGCACTTTACCAAACATGTCACTAATTATGATAAATATGCTACTGTACCTGGGTCAGACAAAACAGATCTCACATGCTCTAAAGACTGAGGTTAAAGTGCAGTGAACCAATGATGATTCTTCCCTGAACCTAATCCTCAGTTTGGAGTCTAGAAGCATATGAGAAATGGTGCTTGTTCTCCATTGACTCTAACCTGTCCCTGTAGACCCATTATCAACAGACCTGTGTGTACAGCCAGGCAGAGGAAGCAAGCCACAAGCATTATTGAAACAGTGTTTTTTGTGTGGCATTCAATAAACGGCATCCCTCTGAGAGGTGCTGTTTACTTACATCAAACACGCATAGAGTTCAAAGGAATGTCCCATGTGTATTTTAAAACTATGCGCATGCATGTATGTGTGCAGTAGACATTTAGGCATTTGTGTGTCGTGCACATGCCAATGCATGTAAAAATGTTTGCACTGACATATTTGTGAATGAGAACTAGACATGGTACATTCAGAAAAAAGTTTGTTGCCTGGGTGTTACTGTTCGGTTCTAAGTGTACTAAATGATTTTTGATATGTTGCTATGCGGTTGCTATGGCATTGGTGTGTGGTTTCCCAGATATTCTGAGTGATTTTTGGCCTGTTGCTATGCAGTTGCTAGAGTGTCTTGCAAGGTTTTGATTCATCAATTTTTGTCATCAACCAGGTGACAATCGTGAGCCAGATTCAAGTAACAGCACATCTCTCATTCATTTTTTTAGTTAGTATAAGTAATTGTAATAGTGTTGCTTACCTTAGCCAGTAAAAACAGATTAAATTTGGGATTTGCATGCAAATAATGCACAAATGCATTTAGGCATGTTAAAAAGAGGCAATTGGGCATGCAAACAAGAGCAGAACAATTGTTCTCAGTACCCCCTGCTGTTTATCGAAGAGCCCGGTGACACAAACACACACACATTCACACGCTCACTCGCACTGTAATAAATAGATGTGCTCTCCTTGCAGACCTGTCGCCCAACCAAGATGTGTATATGGAACCGCCGTCCACCCACTCACAGATGCACCAGCTTCATAAAGCAAATCTGCACTCTCTCTTTTCCACACTCTGCCACCACAGAGACAAGGAGCCACAAATAGTATCTCATCACCTCAGCGTACCAACAACGTCTTTACTCTTGACTATCAAGGGTTACTGTAGACATGATAGTTCACGATTATGAAAACATAAGAACATCAAGACGCACACCCTCTGAAAAGGTCATTGCGCCATTCGTGCTTAGATCGGAATAACGGGAGAGACAATTCTCCTGACACTAGGGCAACTGAGGCATCAGGACGTTTAAATTTCCTGAAAGAGGAGAAGTAGCTTTGAAAAATAATCCTCTTTTACGGCCTCCCTCCTCTTTCTGTTTTACTGTCCCTATCTCTGTGTCTTTTTGATCTTCACCTTAGGAATGCCAGAGCCTCGTTTGTCTGTTTTCCAATCCAGCTTTTCAATCAGCTTCTCGTTTGAGCTGGCAAGACAATGCCAGACATCTCTCAATTCAATCAATCTTCGTGACCAGTCAGGATCAGATCTTCTGAGATGAGAAGTCCACCCCCAGGATTAAGAGGCTTTCAATGTCAATTAATTTAGTCTAATCCTAAAGGACAGGGGCAAAGCCAAACAGACTTGCACGAAATAGTAGTGCAGCTGTTTCATAAGGGGATTTTACTGGTTGTAAAACTGTTTAACTGTATGATGGAGATGTTTGTGGAAAAATGGGAGATGTTTATTACTGAAAAGCCTATTTCACACCAGCATTTTTCACACTGGTCAGTCTGGTTGGTTCTGCTTTTTTTCTGATCTAGCTGGTGAACTACGGTAGTATGGCAATGCTGTTTACCAGTTTAAAAAACCTGGTCAACCAGTATGGTCTTTCAGTGTGGGTCTTTTCAACAGGGCTCACATCTGATTGGTCCATGGCATGACCAGAGTATTCTGGGAAGTGATTCCACTACTCTTGAAATCTCTATTGGATATTTTAATCTCAGTAAAGAAGTTTATGCGTTTGTGTTTACGTTAATGCTTGTTATTGGTTGGGCGGTCCTGAGCCAGGATTATTGACAGTGGTGTGCTCGTGGCAGATCAGAGAGATTATATAAGAGACTAGACACAAGGAGGCAACATACACATTCTCCTTTTGATATTTAGAGAAACACTGTATCTCTCTCATGTGGCACCAGATCCCAAGAACAGAGAGAACGTGTGAGAGGGAGAAACAGGGAAATTATATACAGCAGAGGGGGTTGGTTTTTTTAGGAAAAACAATTCAATATAAAATAGAAAAAAATGCTCAGAGAGGGGCAAGGAGGGGAATAAAGGAGAGACTGTGAGATATGGTATCAGACACCAGGCGTGGGTGGACAGGAACGAGCATGGGAAGAAAGATTGACAGGAAAAGATATTGAGCAGAAAAGGCAGATGGAGTTGGAGCAAGTATCAGGAGAAAAGGAGAAAGAAATGGATTGATAAATGGAGCAGAAGTTGGAGAAATTTGGGGTTACTTCAGGAAAGGAGATAAGATTTCAGCTTGAGTTTGAGGATGTCTGTGTTGGCACTGTAGATGAGTATATGTGCATCATGTACAGTACTGGGTGAGCTGAAGAGAGTGAAGGTGGAGATTGAGGAGCAGCAGGTGTGTGAGTTGATTGCAGGGTCTTTCTTTTGTTTTCTCTCTTTATCTCAGGGGAGAATGTGCGTCGGGTGGTCTCTGCTAAAAATAAACTCCTTAGTGTCTCTCTCTATTCCTCACCCTCTCTGTCTGTGAGGCTTTTTCAACAGCTCATGGGCTCATGGGCTCATTGAAACCTGTAACAAGTAAGAACCAGATGCCAATCACAACTCAACAAATAGTGACTGCTTGAAAAAAGATGTTTTTCCAGATATTTTTCTCATCAGGGTATAGGCCGATTTATCAACCAAGCTGTTTCTGTATAATCATTTTTGTCCAGTTTGAGATTATCAGCATCAGTTGATAATTACCTTGTTGGGAAATACAGGTTAATGCAGGTTTAAAGCTGTTCATTAGCTGGTCATTAATGGACATTTGACAATTCAGAGCTAGGTACTACCATGTTTTAAAACACAACTATATCCAACAGGGTAAACACCAGCTTGTTCAGTCAAGAGAAGTTCCTTAGTCCTAAAGTTCCAAAATTTCTGAAAACATTGGTCAGTGAATAATAAACATTTTTCTTTCCTTTCTGAGAATTTTGAGGGACAATGGTCAGATGTGTTTCATCAATTTTATTGACAAATTAGAAAATTTATCTTAAATTATATGATGCATTATATCAGACCACACTGCTAGATTTTGGCATCAATATCGTCTATTTACAAACCTCCCAGCCCATCATTCCATATTTTCTGTTACGGCACAGTGTGACATAACTCTCATCCATTAAAAACAGTAAGTGAGGGGACAGGCTCTTATGTAACAGCACGAGTGACTGATTGTTTGATGTGTGAGGGGCAACATTTCTTTTTATGTCTCCCTCTTTTTCTCTTGTAATCTTTCTCACCCTTTTACAGTGGTTAGGAAGTGACAACAGCCCTTTGAAGACTGTAGCCTTAGGGTGGTCCTGAGTTAGTGGGATGTGGTGTGTTCCGATATAACGTTAAAACTGACCACATCTGATGATCTGCGCTGACTGTCAGCACATGGAGCATATGTCTTTTTATTCAGTTTTTGCTCTGCGCAAACTGCCATGTGGTAGCTGCAGAAGGCTGGTGTTTCCTCAAATACATGTGTAAGGATGCCATATGTCACCATTTTTAAATCCACATTGATCAGTCATTATTTTAGCAGTACATGGTTACATTACATTTGCAATAACACTGTACGGCTGTGTCTTTCTAAGGCCAATAAAGCGGTGTTCACCTACTTCTTTAGCAGTCTGTTTTCTTTTTTTTACTTTCTCCATTGGAATTTTTAACAAATCTTCAATAAATGTTTCTACATCATACACAGGCCCACACAGAATCTGCATTAATAGTTCAGCTTGTGAAGGCAGAGCGCTTTATGCATGTTTGGTGTTTTATTATCTAGCATTAGTCTCTACCTCTCCAGTACATGTGCACTTATTAAAAATGCAGCTTTGCGCAGCAGTTAATCTATCTGTGATCAATACTTAACACTTGCTACAACAGGAGGTTAAAGACCACCATGTGTTTGGGAGGCTTAGGTTTTGAGATGGGTGGCTGTATACAGAATATCATACTACTGTTACTGTTTATGTAGCATACAGTATGCATACAGAGCACAGGTTGGGAATTTGCCAATGTGCAGTATTGTCAGAAATGAGATCAGCCATGATTTTTAACATCTCTTTCTCAAATTATTGCTTTATAAAACTGCCAAGAGACATTTGTGAGGCATTTCTAACATTTTGTATTTCTAAACGCAGCCTTTATTTCAGACATTACAAAAGGCCACCACTTACTTAATTGCGTGTTGCCACATAATTCCTGCAGCTCATGTGGTAGAGTATTGCATTAGCAGTGCAAAAGGTTGTGGGTTTGATTCCTAGGTAACACATGTACTGACAAAACCCAAAAAATATGTAACTTGACTGTACTGTAAGTCCCCTTGGATAAAAGCGTCTGTGCCAAATGCCAAATGCATAAATGTTAATGTACATACAAAGTCATTGCTGTTTAGCATTGCACAAACACATGTTTAAAATGCATAATTAGTTGGCAGTGCAGAATGTACTATGCAGTATTCAGTATGCAGTATGCTAGTCAAGCCACTATATTTATGCTGGATTGTGTCTTTTAAATGGGTTTTTTTTTTGAGTTGGTTGAGAAAGTTTGTGTTTTTAATGGTGACTGCACACCTGAGCACAGATCTTCCATCTGAATGCTAGAGTCTCCCTCAGGCTTTAATTATACAGCCTTGCCTTAAGTCTGGTTCTCCTGCATCAAATGCCAAACAAGGTTACGCTTTGTGCATTTATACATTCACTGAATCGAATGGTGACTGGAATACAGGTGAAAATAGAGGATTAGGTTTTTACATTTCTAAGAAAACCTTAGTTTTGTTTACCTTTGTAGAACTTTGCACCAAGATACTAGTTCCCAGGGTGTTTATGTGCAGTTGTTTAACGGTAGCTCAACTGGTAGAGCATGTTACTAGCAATGCCAAATGAATGGGTTTAAGTCCTGTGGAATGCACATATTCACAAAACATATAGCTTTAATGCTCTTAACATTTCTTTGAATAAATGTTGTTTAGATGGTGTTTTTTTGTGTATTAGTTAGTTGCTAGGGAGTGGGGTGGCTGCTAGGAAGTTGCATATCACAGGAGCCCACCTCCAGGTCTTTAAAATATTCTGGCTCCTGTGGGTCTCTTTTTCAGTGTTAGATTTTTCGCCCACTTTGTCGACCACAAAACAAACTGGAAAAGAAATCTATCACTTTAGCACTACTCTTTTAAACAAGTCACATGATTTGTGGTATGTTAGCAGCACTCACAAATATAGAGAAACTTTGTTAAAACTTGACCGGCACTGAAAGGGACATTTTAGTTGGTCCTTGCTATAAAAGATTCAGTCATAAATCGGTGAAATCATGTTTTACTGTAAATTTAATATTGTTTTTGTGAGCTTTGGAGATTTGAGTGTAGGATTAGGGGGTCTGAAATATCATTGGACTGGTATGTAACAACAGTATGTCAAGAATACGTCATCACCCATATAGTGAAACAAACCCAACCTAAATGTAACTCGTACAATGTGATTTGTACAAAAATGTTCATTTCCGAGAGAAAAAGCAAGCATGAAGCACCCTAACCCTAATCATTACTGGAAGTAATAATCGGGTACGAACAGTTTAAGACAAACATATTGAAATGCATTTAATGCTTGTTACTTCAGGGAAAAGAGAACAAATGTTTTTATTTTGAAAGAAAATATAAGAGGAGCAAAGAACATTGTGAACTTCAATATTTGTGTTTTCTTGGCTGTTTATTTTAGTATTTGCATTGAATTAACTTGATGAATTTGTGGAGTTAATTCATTCCTCCACCTTGTGCCATTATCAAATCTTCCTCTTTGCCTATTGCTCTTCTCATTTCTTTTTCATTTTTTCCCCTGCTCTCTCTTTCTCTCCATCCACATTTAAATGCACAGAAATAGCAATGCAAATATCCCCTTCCAAAATGGTTTCATATCATCTCTATATCTTCTCATAACCCTCTATTCTTGCTGTCATTTTCCCTCTCATACGTTTTTTCACTCCTCCACTCTCTTTCCTTTGTTTTATTGTGCTCATTATGCTAACTGGGCACCAACGTATCTAAGAAGAAAATCTATTGCCTGATTTTTTTCTTTATTTTACACTCTCTTGCTCTCTCTCTTTCTCCCTCTCTCTTTCTCTCTCTCTCTTTCTATTTATATCTGTGGTGGGAGTGTTTGGTCAGAGCGTTTACACTACATTATTTGCTTCCCCCCTCTCTCTCTAATTCTCATTCTTTGTTCCCATCCTTATGGAAAACAAATGTGGTCCTGTTCTCTTTTATCTCATCCTGCGTTTACACAGGGGCGTGTTCTACATTCGAGCAGTATTCTGGGTGTCTTCGAAAGCATGTCGGAGCCCTTAAATGTTGCTAGATCAACAATCTCTGTGGAATTAAACCATGTTTGTCTGCAAACATGTAACCAAATGCATGCCTATGCATGACAGTATAACTGGTTATGTACGAACTGAACAGTGCGTATGTGTCTGTATGGTGAGATGAAGGCCATGTCAGACAGTCAATTAGAGGGATACAGAGTGATTATCACTGGCATGTGGTACTATGATTATCCCACGACTGAGGCATCATGGGAGGATTTGGAAAGAAAGATCCCGACTGAGTGGTGAATGGGTAAAAACTCTGAATGGCCCACACATTTTCATTGTGCTTGCCTCTTCATAATCATAATAATACTCTCGTGTATGATCTCTTCCAAATTGTACATAGTCACCACCATATGAAGACATATTATATGACAAACAGAGGCTGTGTTAACATTAGAACATACAGTAACAAAAATAAACATAGAAATACACTTACTAAACACTTTTTTTAGCATCACCTATATGCCTGTTAGTGCGATTTTACGTCTTGCTCACAATATACATCTACATGTACATGGTTACAATTGTGACTAGTGGGGAAACATTCAATCAACAAACAATCATTCTAGTCCTGTTGCAAACCTCAGAAGTGTTTTTACATTAAATCAAAGTTAAATTAAACTGTTATTTTACTGTAACAGGCTAAATTAAACATTCAAAGTAGTTGAATGAATGTGTGCCAAAAATGTGACAAATGCACATTTTTGAGAGACATAAAATATCTCTTAAATGCACACATTTCTGAGAAATCTTTTTTGCAAACGTTTGCATGTTGTCTATAAGATTGGCTTTCTCAGAGGTAATAAAGAATTTGAAACGTATTACATATTAATTCAGCAGAACAAATATGAAGCTAATGTGCCTCTTTATCCTCACTTAAAGATGTTCTAATACCTAATTTGACATTTTTGTCTTTAATTCAAACTTTATGCAGTGAGAGCAGCTAGTCTTTCATTTTTAATTTAGCCAATTACTCTCGCTGTTGGAATTGAATGGCCACTTTTCGAGCATCTCGCTGCAGCCACCAACCAATGTATCATTTTCTTAACGGTCTCTTTCTCTCACCTGGTATTTAGCTCTGTTTCCAGCAATTGTGTTTCGACCCAGCTGGCACTGCTCAGCATTTACAGGACGGACTAAACAAACCTTTCCCTCAGAGCCAAATCAATGTCACTGTTTATCTGTATAAAAGCCCTCTCAGGTTGACAACGGGCTCCTTTGTGAGTTTATGAAGAGCAAGGCATCTCTCCAACCTCTACCTGCCATGCTTTTGTTTATGCATGTAAAAGAGGCTTTTGTCCTACTGTTTTGTGCTCTCTCTCGCTGGCACTCTCTCTCCTCCACCCGATCTCTTATTGATGGCATCTTTATAGAGTTAGAGTTTGAATAATTGAGTGCTGAAAGATGACTGCGTGAAGTACAGTACAGTACGGCAGATGTCAAGAGAATTCTCGTAGACATCAAGACCCATCCTGTGTTTTTAAAGCATGGCAATGACAGTTGTACAGTTACATATGTGTAAGCCTGTACTGTATGCTGGAGTTGTAGTCGAGAGTTGATGTGAGACGTGGGGTGTTTCTGAAGTGGAAAGTTTGAAGCTACATTTTTGTTCAGTTTGGAATAGAAACAGGAAATGGTTACAGATGTCTGCTATTCACCATATAAAAGAAACCGTAATGCTGACTTTTTTATTGTTATGCTCATTTTTTTTTGTAGTGATTGTAAATTAAAATGTAATGTAAATAAATGTGAATAAATGATTTTGAATCAACACTATTGCTTGTCCTGAAACACCGTTTTATACAGCCAATTAGACTAAAGGATTAGATTTAGGTTTTAATGTTTGGTACACAAGCCAAAGTCAGTAAACCTTGTTAACCTAGTAGTTTCTTTTAATTACAGGTGTAAGTTGAGGTTTAGGTTATGGGTTGTGTTTAGGTTAGGACTATATTTCTTTGACAGGAATGTTGTTCCAGTACAAACAAAAGCTGTTGATCCAGAAACACATTTTCTTGGCCAAATCATTGTGACCTGTTATTTATAGAGGGGACAAAATTAGCCAAAACAAGAAGTGCTGGGGACAATTTTGCTATATCTACTTTTGTCCCCACCATTGTTTGAAATATGGAAATAATAAAGTTTTCATTTTGCTAGTGTGGTTGTTAAAAAAGCATTATCTCCCCCCCACACACAGCTGTCAGAGTCTCAGCTTCAATTTATCACTTATCAGTGTCTCTGTATCTGTTGCAAACAAATGTGTCCCTACTGCTTGTATCCCCACACATTCAGGCCAGTAATTCTGCGAAGTGTTGCTTTCTGGTTTACAGAGCACCAGAACAACCAGGCACAAAAAATATTTTATTTTCCTCAGACCATCAACCTTATAGGCTATCCAATGTAGTTCTCGCCGTACAATAGTCATGTGAAATACCTGTTTCATCCATTTTCATCCAGTGGAAGTGTGAGGATTCTTCATATAAACAGCTGTGTTATGTAAACTGTGTAAACTAATTTTAGATTCATGGGCTGACATAAACCACATTTATTTATATCTCTATCACAACAACATGACAACCCACTGAAGATAAAGATGTACATTTGTCACATCAGTCTTTATGAAAGATTGCCCTGTATTGATATTCCACAAACATCCTGTTAGAACCGCTGAATGTACAGACTGCATTCAAACTTATTGTGTAGATAAATGTAAACTCTTTCAAAGTAAGATTAAATGTTTAATATTGTTCTAATCCTTACTTGGCATTATGTTAGCAACCGACATTTTTAAAAAATACACAGCGGCCTAAAAATCGAGATCAGAGATTGAGGTATGCATGAGTATGATTGAGGTACTGCAAGAACACTGGATGTTTTAAATGGGATTGACAGTGATGGCATTGCAATATTTATGAGTTCCGATTGGTTCTTACATTTATTTGCACACTGAATGGTGCTTGGTGATTGTTCATGTTTCTCTCACATCCGTTTACCCATCTACAGCCAGCAACAGCAAACCTAAGCTTACCTGAAACTTACTGTTGGCTGTGTGTTATAATACCATTCCTGTAAGCACTGCTGTTTCCATGACTAAATACAATTCTAGTTGTTTATGGAATTTGTGAATTGAGTTGACAGTTGTAACCAGAATAATCACAGGGAATCCAAAAACGAAAACTGTAAGTCAATCTGCATATGATTGATGCCAAAGAATCTGTCATCTGTACACAGCAATACCATCTGTTTAGTTTCAAACACCATTATCATATTAACAAGACACTATTTGCTGTTCTCATGATTGGAATAATTCGTTTTAGTAAAATTGTATCTAATTTCTTGTAGCAAGTATGTATTCTCTCTCTCGCTCTCTCTTTCTCTCTCTCTCAGTATTCAAGATCCTCTCTCTCTCAAGATTCAATATTCTTTCTCTCTCTCCAAGGAGGATGGCAAGGTGGTGGATGGCAGTCTGTTGGGTGATGCTAACGGGGTGGAGCCTGGCACAGGCCGACAGAAGGAGAGCGGCAAATGGCAGAGGCCGCGTTTCACACGGAAAGCCCTCATGAGGTGCTGTCTGGTCAGATGGATCATCACCAGTACTGGACCCAAAGAGCAGGGTGAGACATTCAGTAGAAGAGCATAGCTTGGGTCAGTATGCTTTGTTCTAGGATCTAATGATACAGTAATTCAGATAATCCCTGCTTGGGATGTGAGTGCAAGCAGAGTGTCAGCCTGAAAATATGCTTTATGCAATTGCTGTGTTGGCCCATGATTACTTTCCATTCGGTTTAGGTCCTAAATTCAGGGTGATGCTGAAATGTCTTGGGAAACAACTGGTTTTTATCATTCGTTTAGATGTTTGAAATAAGTCTTGGCTAGAGTTGCTGATAATGGAGAAACAGAGTTAAACTTGTGCAAATGGAGACAATTTAAATTACAGACAGAGATTCAGATTTGGAAGTTGAGGTGAGAAGGCAAAATGCGAATTAATAGCTTATTTTCAAATTCAGGCTCAGTATACATCAGAACAACTGCAGATGATTCCTTAACTGCTGATTTAAGCACATGCTTTTACTCACTTAGAGACAATGTGAAGTATGGAACCGAGCATGTGTGTGTTGACTGAGGCTGTATTAAATTTTCAAAACTCTTGCGGATTTTCTTGCGCATAATGTATGACTGTGCTGTGCAACTCCTTCAGTGATCTGATATCTGCTGTTAATTGTCACTAAGGGAGGTTATTATAGTTAACAAAAACTGTTATAAGGATGGAAAAATAGATAAAAAACCTACTGAAACTGTAAATGTGTCTTAAAATATAAATGAAAGCTCAATAATATTACAGAGAATTTGGCTTTATGTGTTTTTGTAATTTCAGTCTGTTAAATGGTCTGACCTAATTAATCTCCCAAGCCTGACTTTAGACTGCCAATGTGTTCTTCCAGAAGGAGAGAAGCAGTCTTTTGATTGGCACAGAAGACAGCCAATAAGAGTTCGCTTCTTGCGTTTGTGAATATTGTCACAGGCAGGAACAATTTGACGTGCTAAAACTAATACTGAAATGAAAGACTGAAACAAACTAATATCAACAGCTTATAAACAATAAGCTAGTAAACCAATATATAATCAATTTACTTACAATTTAATAAAGTTGAAGCTAAACCAATATTACATGTAATTAAATAAAAGTGAAATTTGCGAAACTGTAATAACCATATACTGTACGCCTCCTCTGACTTTCACCAGCAGAGAACACATGTAATCTGCATACATTAAATACATTATATTCTCCACCGACAACATCACAAACTGTAAATGAGAGCCTGGGCATCTTGTAAGCATAGCAGCTGGGTCTCAACCCCGGCAGGGTGACATTGATCAAACAGACCTCAGCGGAAGTTTCTCTGTTGATCAGTGGCACAGCACAGGGAATAGATTCAGGTTGATTCGATTTTTCATTGATCAGTGTTGCCACTGTTCTCGTAAGCTAGTTGCTTTCCGGGTCATTAATGAGATGCTATCAAAACAAAGATAAAACCAAAACTCTAGAAAGCTGTCTGCTGAATGTTCCACCTTTGTCTGCTTTTATTAGAACTGTTAGCCTGGTGGAGGAAAGTGCTCATTTTAATTGTGCAGTTAAAGAGGCCAATTAAAATACTTCACCTGTTTATTTTGAATGATGTAGCTGCAAGCTGATGAAGGACAGTAGTAGGGTGTTGTGTTAAGAGTATACAGAATGTTATGGCCTGCTTAAGATAAAGCTTTATGGGCTTTTGTTGATTACATTGTGGTGATGCAATGTTAATACTATGGTGTGCTGGTATATACTATAGTACTAAATGCTTTCCAAATTTATTCACATGGTAAATTAACCAGAAATCTAAGACATAAATAGGTTCTTCACCATACTCCATTGCTGCCACCTAGTGGTTATGTGAGTAAAACGACTCGAGTAATGTATTTGCTTGAAAGAAAAAAAGGCATATTGGACAGTTTAACACATCATATTCAAATACAGAATGCTTACATTAATGTTTTATTAAAATAACTTTGTTATTGAAGTATTGTGCAAAAACAGAATGACTACAGTGAGGGCATTGAAAGACTGAAAAAGGGAAACAGAGAGAGAGAGAGACTGAAAGAGGGAAACAGAGAGAGGGAGAGAGACAGAGAGTGAAATGTTTGTTCCACTTAAAAAGTTCATGGCACCATTAAAAGAACATGGTACCGTAGGCAGGAAGAGGAATTGAAATAGAGATTGTCTTGTAAATGGGAACTCAAAGAGGATTAAGATTTAGATCAGAGAGCGGAAAGAAGAGACACAGAATGTAAAGTGTCACAGAATCAGGCTGGTGGCCTTATCTTGATAGTTACTGTATAGAGGTTCTGACTGACGTCTTCCTTGTTGTTTCATTTTGTGGGACTGTGTGTTGCATACGTGCATCCTGCCCTCATGCTCCCTCTCACTCTCTAATGAGTGCTTCTTATTGCTCACAGCTGACTTACATTCTTAGGTTCTTACATTCTATTTTTCAGGATATCTTCAGATAAACACAAAACCCTGTCAGAATCAGTTAGCTGTTTTATATGAGCTGAGGAGCTTGCTCACAGTTTGGTTTGGATTACGATCCACGCCTGGACCGGGAGGTGTCATGTTATCCAGATAACAAATCAGCTGTGTGCTCCACATTGGGTCACATTGAGCTTTTTCTGCTCTGGGCAACATACCCGTCGGCTCCGGATCCCAGGAAGTCAGTATGTTTTCGCTTGTTTGGTAAACGAAAGGATAAAGTCTTATTATCTGACAAACACTGCCAGCAAAGATAAACTCCTTGTTTGAAGTAAGAAGCTTGGAGGACTGTCAGAGTGAAGAAATCTTGTGAAGTTTTCAGAGGTTAGTTTGTCTGCTGTTTTAAAGATAGTGGGCTACACTGACAGTAGCTTCTTTCGTTCTGTGAGTCTGTTTAACAGTGTTTGTTTGGTCAGCAGTAATAAAGTGAGTCGGTTTGTTGGAGAGACATTACTGAAGGACAGAAGACATGGATACAGAGAATGACTGTAAAGATGAGTGTCAGAAGGAGTTGGCCAGCATGCTCAGCTGCTTTTTCGGTTTGGTCACCGGCTCTTTTTCCCAAGGTACTTTGCTTACTGTAATTTAAAAGACAAAATATAGATTTTTTTGTTTTTCTAGCAATGAACTTTAACACTAAACTTTATGGAGTTTCTGCAAAAGTAAAGCTTTGTGGCACTTTCCACAAATAGGGGAGAAAATTAGGGGTTAAAAAATGTTCATTTTCAACAAATGGTCAATAAAGTGGTCAATTTGATTGTTAGGAGGTGATATTTAGTATAATGGGAGATACTATTTTGGGTTCTGTTTGCCATTAGTTTTGTTTAGTTTGCAATTTTTGGGATAGAAATACTCTTTATCGGGAAATAAAAACTGTGAGTTTTGTAATTCTGTTATAAGCATCAAAATTAAATAGATAAAATGTATGAAGTACTTAAAAACCATATGTGAGAACAGGTAACAGGGTTGCAAGTAACAGGGTTTTCGATTTAGCCGCTGTCACTCAGTAGAGGGCTGACTAGTTGTGTTGGTTTGTTACTGTTGACAAAATTCCTTTCAATTAAAGTAAACTATTTGATTAGTAACTTGGGTAACATGATTAAATGGTTGATCTTGATGATTGCAAAAATATATTTGTAATATTTGAGAAGATGAAATTAGATTATTTCTGTCTTATTGTCTTTACACCATGTTGTAAGGCTCCAAATGATATTACTTACTAAGTGTCTTAATTTAGAAAATGTTATTTTTCTTGCGATTCGTAAAGTAGGGTTGCATGCAAACTGTGGAACACACATTGATATGTAAAAAAATATTACTATAATGACTGTGATGGACTGATCCAAGGTGTTTTCCTGCCTTGGCCTGAGATAACTGGGATAGGTTCCAGTGCTCACTGTGATTCCAGTAGGGATAAGTATAATGGCTGGATGAATGGATGAAATTGAAAATTAGTTTAACAGATTAGGCATTTATTGAAATTATGACACTGTTGTATGACTTGTATGAAAGGTTGGATGTGCAGCCTTAATAACCATACACAACCCCAATTCAATAAAAGTTGGGATGCTGTGTAAAACGTAAATAAAAACAGAATGCAATGATGTACAAATCTCATATACCCATATTTTATTCACACTAAAACAGACAACATATCAAATGTTGAAAGCGAGACATTTTACTATTTTATGCAAAATATTAGCTCATTTTGAATTTGATGGCAGCAACACCTCTCAAAAAAGTTGGGACAGTGGCATGTTTACCACTGTGTAGCATCCCCTCTTCTTTTAACAACAGTATGTAAACGTCTGTGAACTGAGGAGACCAGTTGCTGGAGTTTTGGGAGGTGAATGTTGTCCCATTCTTGTCTGATGTAGAATTCTAGCTGCTCAACACTCCTCTGTCTTCTTTGCCAGATTTTTCTTTTTATGATGTGCCAAATGTTTTCAATTGGTGAAAGATCTGGGCTGCAGGCAGGCTAGTTCAGGACCCAGACTCTTCTACTAGGAAGCCATGCTGTTGTAATAATGCAGTATATGGTTTAGCATTGTCTTGCTAAAATATGCAAGCCCTTCCCTAAAAAACGTCATCTGGATGGGATTATATATTGGTCTAAAACCTCTCAGCGTTGATGGTGTCTTTTCAGGTGTGTACGCTGCCAATGCCATAGGCACTAATGCAACCCCATACCATCAGAGATGAAAGCTTTTGAACTGTGCACCGATAACAAGATGGATGGTCCCTCTCCTCTTTAGTCCAAAGGATGCCCATGATTTCCGAATTACAGAATTTCAGATTTCGACTTGTGTGACCACAAAACCACTTTCCACATGGCCTTAATCCATTTTATATGAGCTTAAATGAGGATTGTGTTCACATATGGCTTCTTAGCATGATAAAGCTTTAACCTGCACTTGGCTAACTCTGGAAGTGTTCCTGAACCCATGTAGTGATTTCCAAGACAGAATCATGCCTGCTTTTAATGTAATGCATTTGATATATTGTCTATGTTCTACTGTGAATAAAATATGGGTATATGAGATCTGCAAATCATTGCAATGTTTTTATTTACATTTTACACAGCGTTCCTACTTTTTTAAATTGGATTTGTACAATATATGCATTTACAGTACAACCTTAAAACTCTTTGTCTCTTTGTGTGCTAGATTTTATAATAATTTTGTTAGAAATGTTTTATAAAAAGTTTAAATATCTTGTATTTCTCACAGCAAAACAGGGAAAATTGAAACGTTTTTAGGCGGACAAAAACACAATTAATCTGTTGTCCCAAGGATAGTTTGTATGTCATTAAAGGATCAAACATACTGCATTATTGTGGACAGGCAGCTTAGCTTGTAATGTGTATATCTGCTGATACTGCAGTGATTCAGTGTAAAACTATCTCTGCCTGATGTTGTAATGCTGCAATGTTATGCTGTCACCATGACTGTGTGTGTGTAACAAGAGCCCTTTAACTTTCCCAGAGTAGAAAAATGTTGCTCTGTGTCTCATTGGTGGTCAAAAGGACAAATGCATGTTAGATGATCAAGGCATGTTCAGTTTGCCTTCTGTTTTCCTTGCACACTAAAACTGCTCAAATGATTATCTTGTTCTTATGCACTAACAAAAAACATGTAGTGTCTAGCTGGCCCAGAAGCAAAAGTCCTCATTTTGCAGAATGACCTAAAATAATTTATTTTTATTTAATCAAGTAAAATTGCAACTCTGTGCCAGTGGATGTATTAGCAGGAAAATCATAACTGTACATGTGTTGCCAATTTTATATATGTGTTGTTTATATATGTTTGTGTGTACGCACCTCTTAAAGTATGGTATTTGTTTCCCAAAATATCTTCAGAAAATTTAAACTCTCATGCAAAAAGAAAAAATTTAGACCTTTTTAATGCTGTGATATTTACAGTAAAAATTAACAAATGTCAGTCTCTCTTCTAATTAAGGGCTTCCAGTAGGACCTGCTCTCTGCTTTCCTGACTCCAAGTAACGGTCAATTAACTTAGAACCGAGACATTTACTGATCCATTAACTAAACATTCTTCTGTGGTCTAATTTACACCACAGAGACAGAGTTGATTTCATTTTCATTTTGCACATTCAGATAGAAAGATACGAACTCAGGGTCAGTAATGAAATTAATCATTGTTAGCCTCACTGAAATAACAGACAAACCACTTCTGCAGAAAAATGTAAGCCACCTTTAAAATCTTGCACCTCGGTGTCCCTGAGCTACATCAAAGTCCATTTAAGACAAGTCAGCCATATTGGAAACACTCAAGCAGCTTTTCCAGTCATGCAAAGACAACTCATATTTACTTCAATAGACAAAGATCAAAATCTCCAGATCCGCTGCCTAGATTATGTTTGTAAAACATACCACAACTAGGGCTGCACAATATATTGAAATGAGCTAAATATCACAAAAGTGCATATAACAGTATGCATATCGCAATGGTTAGCAATAATTTAATGATTTTAATACTTAATAACTTTTAACACAAAAAGTTAAGTCAATTTTAGGTAGATAGCTAAGAGACTGCTACCAGAAATTGCAGTGAAGCTTTCTTTCCCAGATAGAATGTGGGTATATAACTTAATATATTTTAAAATATATTGTAAAATCATTTAAATTGATTTGACAAATTTAAACCATTATTTTGTCAAACAATGTATGTATCCAGCAAGTTATCACACCTCATTTTTCTTCATTACCGTGCAGCCCTAAGTCCAGATGATGTCCATGAACATTCAACAAACATGTAAACATGCATATGATTGGCTCTGATAACTTTTTAACTTTTTTGAAAGGGCCTGTTTCAGCAGTTGACATTTTAGTTCAAAAGAGAAAGATATCACCATACCAAAGGATGTCAAAGTTTTGCGAATCTGTTTAATGTTGTAGGTGTTGAGCCTAAAGCAACAGTGCAACATCACTTGAAACAACACTGTTAAATGGTTTGTAAGTCTAACAGTTGCAAGTCAACAGATTTATTTTAAGTATGGGGCAGGAAAGGAAACTGCGGTGTCATGAAGGGCGATGCAGGTTAAGCAGCAGAATATAATCGTAAGTCTGCTAGGTAAGCATTTATATGTCCCTCAAATAGTCAGATCGACTCGATCAGGCTTCTCATGTTTCTGTGGCCTTCAATCAGGTCAATAGAAGACACTTATGACTATTGTGGATTCATCACATCAAGTCTTCACTACACTAGTGCCATACAGTGGAAAGTATGGTGTATTACACTACACACAACTATAACAAGTTAAAAAGCCTGGGCTGCTTTTCTCAAAAGCATTGTAAACCTAAGTACATCATAGAGACCATTGGCGCTAATGGGTCTATGATGTATTTAGGCTTACGATGCTTTTGATAAATGCAGCCCTGTTATGGACACCAGGCATCAGAACAACCCTTATATATAAAAGCCAGTATATATCTCTACATTCACCGTGACCTCCACTATCTCGAAACTTGCCTTATACAAAGGTCAACATATTTGCTTGTATCCTAAATCTACTAATTTGGTCAAAGACCATTTGGTCTTTGCACAGCCTGGAGGTCTTAAAGTGAAGAGTAAAAATCATTTGTTTTATTTATTTTCGTATATTAAAATCCCCCTGTAGTCAAAAATGTTATGCCTTAAAACTCAACTTTGATTTTAAAAATGACACTTAAATGTTATCAGTTTTTTTAATTGTTTAAAATTGTTTATATTTTCATCATTTCTTTGTGTTTTTCTTTAATTTCTTCATAGCTTGAATGCAACTTCACACCCTCGCTTTATTTAGTATATGCGGTGCCATGTATATGCAAATTAGCCCCTGTCTCCACTCGGTCACACTAGCTCAGACTGCCTGATCCAGGAAAAGACCTGCCCTGCACTTTTTACATGACTGGTTACAAGTTGCTTTTGATGTTGAGAAAAGGGGCGGTTTTGGACTGTCTTTGGTAAACTTCAGCTTTAAGAAGAAACTACTCAGCAGTTGTGTTGACTGGTGAATTTTCACATGATCTTAAAGCAACTAGAATAAAATAAACATATAAACAACAATAAAATTTTGACTTTTACCACAGGGGGTCTTTAATATTTCCACTTCTGTAGGGTAAGCTCAGTAAGAGGGAAAACGAAAAGAAGGATTTCAAACAAAGACTGCAGGAGAGATTGTGTGTGTGTTTTAGGTAAAAGGTCATTATTGCACTAAATCTTTGAAGTGTTCCTCTCTGGTACATGTAGTCTACCTGAGTGTCTGACCTGTAGTCACCAAACAGAATGTTTAATGTGATCTTTGACACACACACAGTAGCTGTCACCTTCTCATGGATATTTCTAACTATGTGGTTCACACTCTTACATGTGAGTCACTGAGGCTGTTTAAAGCATTTTACTCAGTTAAATGCCACTGGTGTAGTTTCTTTAGTAGTCTATAATGGGCAGCATGATGGCTACGCTGTCTTTAGAAGCGCGTCGGCGGTTCTCTCGACCCAGCTTCCTGTGTGATTGCCAGCACAGCACAGCTTATTATCTTCGCTCAGGTAACATTTCCTTTCTGAGCTTTGTCATTTTGGACTTGTTAAAAACCATCGAAACTATTGTGCCCAGATGTGCAGTTTGACATGAAATAATAAACTAACGAATAGCAATAACATTTGAGTGCACTAAAATTAGCTTTGAGAAAGTGTTTATTGAAAGTTTGCAACTATAAGTTATTATATTGCATAAAACAAAGAGAAACAGCATTTTTGCATAATTCTTTCATAATTAGTAGACTTTTGACCTCATTAACTCAGAAACCACATGGACTATTTGTACTATTACAAATGAACTTGTCACATCCTTATGCTATTTAAGTAAACTGTAAAAACAAAAAAATGGAAAAACAAAAGCCAAAAAATATTTCCAGTAGTTAAAATATACACTTTCTTGATGCTGAAAAAGTCTGTCAAACACTTAAAAACAGGCATCAGTCTTTCCGAACAATACATTCTGAAAAATGCAGATTTTTTGGGTCTAATCATAACCAACTCATAGATATTGCATTACACCATATCCATGCTTGCTTTTGAATAATTTTGCATGCCCTGGCTGTCAATATTCTTACAGTTGTATGTAAACTCTCTCCCCCCCCTCTCTAGAGTCTCATAGACTGAGTCTATTACAGTGGACGAGTTTAGACTCTGATAGATTTGGCTCATCCTGACATTTTCTTGAAGGATTTTTGAAAATGACTTGCTTACAGCCTAAAAAAAGATTACAGCAATTTACAGTATTAGAATGATACTTTGAAGAATAAGTTAAGCAAAATAGGTCTATATAAAATTATATTTGATTTACTATGTTCAGTAAATCCTGGTTTTGTACAATGGTGTATCAACATGTTAATTTATTATGAACTGTAATAGCTTTATAATAATCCAAAATGCATTAATATCACTTATTTTGTGTCCCATTGATTCTAATAGTGCTGGTCTTTATAGTATAGTAGGCTCTCATTAATTGTTTTTATTAGTGCTTGGACAACAATCCTATATGGAAACATGTTATTAGTTATGTGTCACTGACATGCTACAACCACAGTACCACAGTCAAACATGCTGAATTTATCAATGTAACTGAAATTACGGATGTTTTACATGCAAAGACTCAACTTGCCTGTGTGTTTTCTGTGCTGCTGTGAGGGTCAAAGGTGACGGAATCAAGTGTGATTTCATCTGTTTGAAAGAGAAGTTACTAGTTTAGTTTAAATGTTTATTAGCTGTTTATACATGCACAGAAAGTATGGGTGCATAGGACATATTGAGCCAAGCTCTTAGAGTCAGGCAGTTTTAATCTTAGAACAACAATAAATAGTAGTAAAAAATAAACCGAAGTAATGAAAAAAGAGCAGTCAGGGCAGTGCATTGAATATAGATACTAGGAAAGTACAATGAGATACACATAGTAAACATCAGAATACAAAATATGCACACTATAAGATATTGTTCCATTGTATAAGAATATTTCACATTTGTGTCCTGAGATAGTAAGTGGTTTGATGTAGAAAAAAGTTAAAAGACTCAGTATGACAGATACATATGAATAGTTTTTTAAACAAATGCAACTTGAGCGACTCTATAAGATAACAGACCTTGTGGTGTGGTCTTACAGAAATTAGGTAAATATATTTACATCTTTATTTTCCTTCTGTTGTCCTTTGCCATCAGTATGACTGTGGCAGGAAAGAAGAAACTGTTGTAAAATTGTGCTTTGTGTGTCATTATGCTGTCTGGTCTGATGTGTCTCATGGGTCTACTGTTATACCGTTTATGTCTGAGCAAAGAATATAATATGCAATTTGTACAGTCCTCATATACCACAAATACCAACATGTGTGTATTTGAACAAATGACTTCTGTGGATGTTTTACCTGTGTTCTGGTGTTGTCTACATCTCTTTAAACATTTATGCAGAAAATAAAACAAAATCGCCATAAACACAACAGCACAGATGCCATTTAGTGCATATATGGACCATTCTGAAGGAAGAGAGTATATTATACAAATTAGTCACTGCTGATATACCATGGGGTTCAACAGTCTAATGAGACCAGTGTGCACAAACATATGAATTCATGGTTTCTCAAGTGCACAATGTCATTAAAGTAAGATGGACATACTAAAAACTAAGAAATTCTGAAGTTAATCTATATTTATCTATTTAACTTTTTTAACTACAAATGATTATAATCATTTAGAAAAATACAAAATGGAGGCATTTTTACTAGTGGACTTTGGTACCCCACCCCAAATTCATTCAATAGCATTCATTCAAAAGCTTATGAACATACATGAACATACTTAATATAAAGGAGATAGTGTAATTATTTGCAGTTGTGTAGTAAATGTCTGATTCCTCTATGCTCCAGGACACTTGTGCAGAGAGACAGGCATGCATTATGAAAGAAAATAAATATATAAAAACATTAAACATTGAGATTCTCTGATAATAATTAACTAAGTTTTAAGAACAAATAATTAAGTTAATAGTTTAGATTTTGATTCCTTGACCCACAACTAGATGCTAATGAAGAAATCTTTTTTCTCCTTTCAGGAGAGTTGCTTTAAATGCTCTTAATACTTTGTGTAACACGGTATGTTATAAAAAGCAGGTCTGTTAACTTATTGTAAACTGGCCATGAAGACAAGCATGGTATGTGAACAACATATCATACTAAAGAATTAGAGAGTCATTAGCAGATGTTGTACAAATGAATGATGCTACAAAATTCATGTACTCACTATGAGTTGGAAATTTTAGCAATGCTGACAGGGCGTCTTGCTGCTTCGAATGGTTCCATGCGTCTTTTCACCTTTGGGCAATTACAAGACACTCCGCCCTAAAGTTGCCACAGAGCTGTACTGTCATTCTGTTGTCATGTCTGGACTTATAAATACACTTAGATAACGTCTATGACTTAGACAGACAGACAGACACACACATATGTTAGTTATTATGCCTTGTACTTTCATGAAACAAATGTGTAACTAGTGATTTGTCTGTAAGCATTCAGCCGTTGCTCATTTTGATTGTCCAATAGAGGGCTCTGTAGCACCTCTACAGTCTGTTTGTGTACAGGAAATCATGTTAAAAGTTAAAATTGTTCAAGTTTGTGTATATCTGTTCCGGTCTGTGAGGTTTTGATGTTATAACTGTTGTCGTTCACCCTTTTCTGCATTTAGAAAAGCCTTTAGACTAATTTTATACTTGAATGGTTGTCATAAGTGATTTTGTTGCCTTTTGTTTTTTTGGTGATTACTGGAAACAAAATAACAAAAAACACTTTAAACCCTCATATAGACATCAGGAGGTTAACTTCAAATTTGAGAGAGGAAATTTAAAAGCATAAAGGTAACTAACTAAAAACTAAGGACACTGATGGGTTATTTAATATGTAAGTAAACTCTAAGGTAATGTGTAATTGTCTCTGGAAAAAGGATGTATATGTGGCTGATTAAAAGTAATTTGATCAAGTCATTTCCACTGTGAAATCTGTTCCAATTAATAGGAATCCCTCCTAAATTCATGATCTTTTCAGATGTTTTTGTTTTTGTTGTAAATGTTGTCAGTGAATTCCTGGATGTTTGTCATCAGAAGCCGATCCATCACACCTCATTAAAGAGAGCAAGTCAGAGAGAGCACTTCTGTTGACTCTGAGGATGGAGAATGGCAGCCAATGTTTGGCCTGAGAGTGCTTATGTATTAGATAGAGGACCAGCTGCCTTATATCAGGTTTCAATTCTGTGTGCGCAGTTACTGAACATGTATTGGAGGGAGTGCAGTGTCTGTACACATTGAGTTATTACTGTATCTCTGTAGTATTGGACATTATACAGGTTGTATAAGTGTAAATTGGGAGAGCCGGGGTGATGGGAACTGATTTTACATGCAGGATCAATAGGTCAGTAGGTACACTGTCCCTGCTTGCAGGTTTGTTCTCACACAGTCCTGCTTAATTGTTTTACTTAACCTAATTAATTAATTAATTAATTTAATTTACATTTCCATATTGTCTTGGATATTTGCATGACAGCTCTAAGAAAGTTAGTTAATAAAGCAAATCTTTCTGTTTTTTTCTCTTGTTCTACAATCTCTCATCTCCAGACCTTCAGGTAACCCCACATCCAAAATCCCCCTTTAACCCCTGTGTTTGTTGTAGTGAGTTCAGTGTGAATGAATGCTGCAGGCTGAATGCTAATGGATAAATCCAAGTTTTGCCATTTGTAATCGGATTGAGCTAGATCAATACTCAGGAAGAACATCTGCCTTTTAACACATGGAATGAAAAGTGGGGGATGGAATTGTTCCAATTGAAATTAGAACTATATTATAAAAGAAACATTTTCAAATCTATATGCATTTATGCTCCGGGCTGTTGTCCTTCATTTGAAAGAATCTCAAATGTCTAAACCAGCTGTGCCAACCTTCAGATTGTAACATTGTTTTTGGAATGTTCCTGTTGAGTTTCAAGAGTTATGTTAGTCTGTAGTGTCTTGTCAGCAAAGGATTCATGCTTTAGCCTCTATTAAGAAGTGTTCATCTTCTAATGGCATTACTGGAACCTGCCCCGTCCTCCTAAAAGCTCGACATTAATTCCTATACAAGAAGCATTTCTACTGACGCCAGCCATAAATACAGCTGCTTAGTGAAAGCATGCATTATATTATTGAAATTGAGCCATGGGAGGCATAATAATAAGGTAAGCTTTGGCTTTTTTGCTATAGTATAATTTTTTGTTGTTTTTAGATTTGATTTTTCTTCTTTGGTAACCCTTCATCCTGGTCAAAAATCCCGTAAGTGATGCTAAAAAATCAATAATCAAGTAAAACCATACAATACAGGGATTTTACCATGAGTAATTGCCAGAGGTGTTATATGCATAATGCAAAACAGGTGGCCTGAATGGCTTATTGCTTTTCCCTTCAAACAGTGGCTTTGAACTATCCAATCAGAACTATCTTTTTTAAAAGACAATTTATATCATAATTTGGAATCAAGAAAAGAAAATAAGGAACCAAATAGGAATGAAATTTGCATTTCCAGTTTGTCTTTACACAATTCCAGTTTCTCCAGTTTATCTGATGTTGGCATCAAACAGCTTTTAATCTCAGCTTGTGTTTGGTTGACTTGGTTGACTACCATTAGGACCTTATCGATCCCTTTATCTAACTGAGCTTTTATGGGTCTTTCCTTTCCTCTCCTCTCCTTTCTCTTATCTCCACTTCTCTGCTTTCCTCTTTCTCTTTTCTCCTTTCTCATCTCCACTCCAGCTAGCTCTTTTTCTTTACTATAGACCTGTGGGCTAATGTCATCTCCTGTGGTTGTCCCATTCCATGCAGAGGCCTTGCCACATTTCACTCGAGACAGAGAGAGAAAATGCTTCTGATGGAACAGATACGTGGGTGGATGGAGGCTGGGAAATCGGTAGGGGAGGGCGTCCCTGGAATTTGATCCCCCAATATCTCTCAGTCTCTCCTGCATTCTACCCTGTTTGGAAATGTAACTTTCCCCCAGGTCTCCATACAGAAAGAGAGAAAGAGAGGGTGAGAGAGTGGGAAAGAGAGGGATTGTGGTCAGTAAACTGACAGGGGACAAGCTCTCATAGGGGTTTGACATTGCAGTCAGGGGTAGTGAGATTAGCAAAGGGAGCAATGGATAAGAAAAGAGATGGAGTGGTCATAGATGAGCAGAAAGGAAGAGAAAATGAAGGAGGGGTGGAATGGACTAAGAGGTGAAGATAAACTGCCCACTGCAGATTATTACAGGACAACAGAGGGCAAGAGAACCTGGGAAGGGTGGGGGAGAGGAAAAAAGAGCATGAACTGTACAATACAAGTTGAAAGAGGAGACAGAAGCACTTGATGCTGATTCAGAAGCAGGAAAAGATGAGAGTGCTTGACTGATAGCAGAACTCCAGAGAAGGACGATTAGAAGACACACCGCATTCCTCCCTCCTGTCAGAAATCTACAGGGCCACTCCCATCGTGTACATTTTAACTTAATGGGTCATTTTATGAGATTTTTAAGCAGGCCAAAAAATCTTGGACTTCTTTGTGTTGTTGACTGCTTTGAATCCGAACACGGTCTTGGATGTGGACGTTCCTCTACGTTTAACAAAGGACTTTCTTATTTTTAACATGCTGTTGGAAGTACCTTGTAGATTTTTTGCCGATTTTCACCATTCTGGTTTAGTAGGCAAGAGGCCACTGAATGTTTTTAACGTCCAGGCTGTGTCCAGCAGTTTCATCTCCAACTACGTCCTGCTCTGATCCGAATGCTGTCGCAGTGTTTAAGGTACTGCCAGATACTGAATCTGCATTTAACTAAACCGAACATTACTTTAATGACTGATATTTGGACTATGAATCCAGTTTGAGGTGCCAGGGGTTTACATTTGTGTCAAATGTCTTTCAAATCCAGATCAAGAAAATGAAGATTTAGGAGCCACTTAGGGCTTGTGAAATATGATCATTTTGACAGCATAATTGCAACAGTGTGTCCATTTTTTGTCACTCTTCCAAATTCTGCTCTGATGCCTCTTATCTTGCCCTGTTGGATCAAAAATCTTGGATATTGCGAAACCTGAAGCATTGCTGCAGCTGAGTTTAAATTAACTTGTCTGCTGTTGACACTTGCAAATAACATTTGCAGCCCAGAATGGCTTTTACACATCTGGACTGTGTAAGTGAACTGCAATCCTGCTCTTTATTTATCCAATGGGGCTTTCAAGAAGACTGACCTAACATGGGAAGACTGACTTCTTTCCTAACCATGCAACTGGACAGGATCCCTTCTCCCATGCGCACAAACATATGCCAGCTTGATGTTCTACTATAAATATCCTCTGATTTTCCTTTATAATATTTAACCGATGAAGTGATGAAATTTATTAGGTGCTTTGTTTTGGAGTTTCCCCTTCATGCACTACTATCGCATGTTGGCCAATTGGCTGTGTCCCTTGTTAGTATGCACTAGCGAGCTCCCTTCACGTACAGATAAATACTCTCACTTCCAGTAGTTCCTGAAGTTCTCGTGCCAAGAGCCTTAAATCAACGTAGCCATGGGTATTCAGGGAATGGAGCTTTTTGCCATTGGAGTGGTCATCGTTCTATTTGTGGCTGTTCTTAAGCAGTTTGGCATTCTGGAGCCCATGTCACTGGAAGGTAAGTGGAGTATTCTGGAACCAAGGTCCTCCCCTTTGTTGTCATGGTGATGTGCTTGACCAATGAGGCGTGGGGGAATGGGGTTGTGGCAGGCGCATCCCGTTGATGGAGACAATAAATCTGATTTTACCCTGATGTTTGCATTAATCGAAGGATAATGCAATCAGCTTACAGTTACAGTATTTAACAATAGTTATGAATGCAATAATTGATTGCTCCTATTGTATGATGCTAGTGTAGTGTAGCTAAAAGTGTGCTTGGGTGTTTTAAAGGTCATTGGATTTTGCTCAGTTGGGGGAAGGTTAATATTGTGATCACAGTGTTTACTCTGCTGTGCACAGATATAAACAGAGCAAATACTTGTTACACCACGTTCTGCACGTATTCTATGTATGTGTACGTGAGTTTATTTAGCTATACTTAAGATGTGTAAATTGGTTCCAGGTCCCCATTCTAAATGTACCAAATATTTTGTTTTAGGTACTGAATTTGTCTCTGTAATAACTATAACTGTCTTTTTGTAAAATACCATTGTTATCCATGTAAATGCTGAGGTTTATAATGTATTGTGTGATTTGTTGTGCACACATGACAGGTGTCCAAAAGTTTTGTCTTATTTACAAAATATATTCCAGATGAGTACACTTACAGGGTGACGACTGAGATATTGGTGTAAGAAATACTGCATTCTCTCTCTCTCTCTCTCTCTCTCTCTCTCTCTCTCTCTCTCTCTCTCTCTCTCTTTCTACCTCTTTCTCAGGCACTCTCTTTTTCACTCTTTGATTCAAATCCAGTCTAACATTACCCTTCATTCATTATGTATGCTGTATCGAACAGGCTTTCTTTACGGCTACCTAAAAATGGGTGTGCTGGTCTTTGTACTGGGTCCTGAAGGACACTGTCCATTTCCTTTTTTCACCCCTCACTTCAGAACTGCGCCTCCATCAAATCTCTCTGATCATACCGGCCCAATCATTTCTCAGAATACAGGTCAGCTCCTTCACACAGGTGGAATTGTTGGAAAGCTTGTCATTGGACATTTTCCCACTCTTCTGGTCTATTGTTTTCTGTTTGTTTGTCTTATACATGCACTTTGTCGCATCTTGGCTTTCCCGTAGCGCATAGCACTTAACAACCTCAAGGTCATGGGTTTAATTCCCAGTAAACTGTATAGTCTGGTAAAATGTAAATTTGAAAAGCACTTTAAGTTGTTTTAGATAAAAGCACCTGCTAAATGCATCAATGTAAATGTTATCGCTGTTTTCTTTAAAATAATGAATGTAGTACAGTAAATATACAGTAATTTTTTTCATTTTCTGTTAAATATTCTGGTTCAGTTCAGTTTTAGAAACAGTGTGATTATTCACTTTTATTGACAAATAAATTGAACGCTGTCTGTGAAAAGTTAATTTCTTAACTTAATAAAGTTGTTAAGTTGTTAAACATAAGTTTGGGAGGAGCATGGCCATCCAATCTTCTTATTATTAGAAGGAAACAAAAGCAGCCATAGGCATAGCAGGGCTCATTTTGAGCATCCTCCCTGAGCCTCTTCATAGTGGGCAG
The DNA here is from genome assembly GCA_036877525.1 of Chromobotia macracanthus. NCBI lineage: Eukaryota > Metazoa > Chordata > Actinopteri > Cypriniformes > Botiidae > Chromobotia > Chromobotia macracanthus. Next base: position 5,789,735 of record JAZGTH010000002.1, read on the forward strand.
CAAGCAAAAATGTGGCTGCATGCTGGTCTAGTGAGAGTCAAAATGCTGGCTATGCTTGTTAACCCCCTGTCCCCCAAAATGACCCCCATTTAAAATGCATCATGTTTATATTATTCATCTATATTGATTGTAGAACAGTTTTGGATGTATTATTGTAAGATCATGTTAATAGGCGTCAAGGCCAAAAAACAAAACCAGAGTAAATACATAAACACATACAGCACAAATACATGGTGTGTATTTAAAGACACTAGATACAACACAATACAACAAATAGTTATCAAATAAATACTTCATCATTCAGAAGGGTCTGCATACCCAATGTAATCTATACATAAATCGTTGATCCAATATTGGCCCACAAGCCAGACCACCCAACAAATCACGTCATCAGGACTCTATTATTAGCCTAACAACATTACTAGCTCTATTTCTGAGCTCCATGTTTCAGAAGAGTGAAGTTTATTTTGGGTTTGTGATTGGGTTTCTGGCTGTGTGAATCTAATACGTAATAAGAGATGGTGAAGTATTACTTTTGAAGGGGAGCGTGTATAATGATCGATACATGATGGCTGTGTTTCAGTCAGAGTAACATGAGGGGCAATTTGATCCATCAGCCCTTATTTATTCAACTTCCATGTTTTTAACTGCTGGTTGTTTATTGCAAACTCTGCTGCAGTGACTGTAAGACTTGAAGCACCAGCCACTAGAGGGCGATGTTGTTTTAAATTATCTCAAACGTTTTGACCTGAGCTGAAATAATGCTGCCTTGGTAGACAGCATATGATGGTAAGGCAACTAATGATCAAGCCAACAAACAAATATTTCTGGAACATTTCTTCTGTTCTGCAATGTGGGAGCCAATGTGAGCACTTCTGTTTGGAAAAACCCTTTTAAATCAACCACTTGAAGGTTTGGCTATGTTTAAGACCCATTTGGGCCATACCTGAAATCTAACAGTACCTAAATATTATTGTGCTTTTGGCTTCTGATGGCATTGGCACTGTTAATGGATAAATAAAAAGAAAATGACATTTTATTAATGTTATTACAGTGGCTTACATTTCGTTTTCCAGATTCAAGAATTTAAATGATTTGGTTGTCATACTGTATATGTTTTCTCTGTGACAAAATCTAAAAAGATCTCACTTGGAAAATTAATAATCTCCCTAGATCACCCTGAATCACAAAGAGAACAAGAAGAGAGAAACTGGTTCACAAGACAGGGGATGCAACATTTAGGACACGTCAAGTGTGTGTTTGTGTGTACATGTGAATGCATTGTGAGATACTATTTCAACTATTTCAACAGTCTCAGATTTCAGACTCAGTTGTTCTACTTTTATCAGGAGACATTTAAAGTACGGTCTTAAGCACAAAGATTTATATACCATACAAGTTTCCACAAAATGTAATGCTCTATTGTGTGCAGATCAACAAAGCAGAAACATGGTGTGAAACATACTTCACATCACACTGCTTTTTAATTGTAAAATCAAAGTTGAAGGCTGATGTTGGGTTTGCATCTAAATCTAACTGGGACGATCTTTTCTCTTGAGTGCATTTCATACGGTCGTAGTTTGATTCGAGGTGGGAGTTTTGCTCAATTCCCTCTGAAAATTACAAGCGAAAGATTAAGCAGATGTGAGTGGAATAGAAGCCAAGAAATAATGAGAAAAGAGAAAGGGGTATACCAGCGTATATCTGGACACCCGAGTCATTTTGGACTCATGGCAATGGCTAGATGACATCAGTGCTGGATTGGGTCATGAAGACAGTGCCAAACTGACAACATTTGTTTTCCCAGGTATTACTGACTCGTTGGAAAAGTGTAACGGATGTTTATTGCAAGAGGACATCTGCCCATCTTCATACCTCATAGGATACTTGGTTTTTTAAAAGGGCTTATGTTGAATTTATGCAGCTTCTACTGAGTTCTGCTGTTCGTGAAGGAACTGACCTGGCAATCTTGCAGTGAAAGAGTTTTGAGGATGAGTGTGAGATGGGAAACAGAAGGTTTGCAGACAGTGGGCATCGTCTGCCTGGTCTTCATGTTTTTCAAACTCATGCATCTGCTCGGGCTCATAGATATTACTGAGACAGGTGAGAGAGAGGAAGAGTGAGAGAGAGAGACTGAACAAAAGTTAGAAAGTATAAATTCAGGGAAACATGCCATTTGACATGGATGAAGATATTGTTTTGTAGATGTTATAGATGTCTAATATTTACGTGAGCTTAAAGGAATATTGAGGGTTAAATATAACTTATGCTCTAATGCCACATATACTGTTGGTTACCACTAAATAATTTTGATGACAATATTGTGCAGAACACATAAAACTGACAAACAAACAAAACTTTACATAAGAAATTTACATCAAACAAAATCTATATCTACAGGGTAATTTGTTTTTTTATTAAAGTTTTAAAATGCTTTCTGTGGTAACCGACAGCATGTGAGTTTTTATTTAACTTGTAATACTCCTTGTTTTCCTTTTAGAGGATTTGTATAGTTCTCTGAGTTTTTAGGAAAGAATTTTATTTTTTTAAACGCTGTTTATATCTTTCTTTCCCTAAACCTTCAGAAGTTTTTGACATTGTTTCTCTTCTTCATCATCTTCCGCTAACCATCATTCATTTTTTTTTTTTTTGAGGATTAGCACTTTGTGATGACTATTTTTCTCTTTTTTCCTCTTTTCTCACTTTCTCTGACCCTTTCTCTCCTCCATGTGCCTCTCTATATCACTTTCTGTTCTGTTTGTGTAAAGACGGTGAGTATAAGCACCTGTCTAGTTTAGTTTTCTCCTTTATCTGGTCTGTTTGGTCTTTGTGTTTTGATAGAGTGCTTTCTTTATCATGCAATTGATTGACTAAAGTGACCGATAGCCAAATACTTGCACAGCTCAGAGCAAAAAACAATTGTTAGTTGTTGAAATGATTAAATCAACCAATTATCATTGCTTAAGTAATTCTAAAATGAACAGCAAAGGGAAAAAACAGGGCCGCTGTCATTGGCTCTGTAACAAAGTGAGCCTCAGTGGTGTAACCCGAAGTACGTGTTCTTCAGAGGTACTAGCTAGGATTGTGATATTGTTAAATTAATAAAACAGAAATTATGACTTAAAATATCAGGGCAAAATATTACTATTATTTATAATTTATTTTGAAAGATTTAATTTATTTCGAAACAAAAAAATGTGAAAAAAAAGATGTGAAATACATCTTTTATGTTAATTGAGTAAAGTGACAGCCCTGACTCACAGTTATCCTGTTGGAAACTTGGATATGTTGGATATGTTTAATCAGCAATCAAACGCATTGTTAAAGAAAGTTTTGCCCTGTCTATCAAACCAAACCACTTCTCTTTCTTTCTCCACTTCCTGCCCGTCTTCTACTTTTATGCTAACTATCTTGCTTTCACTTCCCTTCCTCTTTCTTTTCTCTCTCTCTCTTTGTTTCCTCATGCTGTCTCCCTCTTTACAATGCTCTCTCACCCCATTCCGTCCTGCATCCCATAAACTCCCTCCCCTCCTCCTCTCCTGTCTTTCTCTCTGCTTTCCTCCTTTTTTTCTCTTCTCTTTTTTGCTCTTTCTCTCCCATAGACAGCAGTGACAGTGACCTTGAGTTGTCCACGGTGCGACATCAGCCCGAGGGACTGGAACAGCTGCAGGCTCAGACCAAATTCACCAAGAAGGAGCTGCAGTCCCTGTACAGGGGCTTCAAAAATGTGAGTATGTGATAAAAGCCACTGTGAAACCAGTTTTAGTTGGTTTTAGACCTATCTACACACTTTAAGGTTTCGTAAAGAACATTTAACATCCAATAATGATTTTTCTTTGGCATCACTGCAAAGATTGCTTTGTAACACCTTTAAGAGTGTAGCTGGTCTCCTAGCCTGGTCAGCTGGTTTAACTGGTGAGCCAGCTGGTCTCCAAGCTCACCAGTTAAAAACCTAAATGCCTCTAAAACCAGCAAACAGACCAGCCTAATTAGACTTGTAGACCAGCAATAGTAAATATTTGGATAGTTTTTTTGGTGGTAACCAAGTTATACAAGTAATATAAATTGCAAATTGCAAATTTGGGCTTGGGGTAAGACTTATTTTTTGTTGTTTTGGGTTTGATGTTTTACAAGATATGGAAAATGCAGAAAGGGGGTGTTTGGTACTTAATCTAATTGTGTGCTATAGGTGATCAACTTCACAATGCTAGAAGTATTCTTAGTGTTTGCCAGTGTCATTGCTATGCAGTTGCTAAGATTTTTGAAGTGGCTTTTTGCCTATTGGTATGCTGTTGCTAGAGTTCTCTAGGTGTCTTTTGAGCGGTTATTTACTGGTTATTTAAAGTTAATAGTTAGATTTTAAATTAAATTCTAATCCCAAAGTATAAGGCAAAGTAATAGTGATTTCTATGAAGCACTGCTAACAATTATTTTCAAACTGGTTTCCCCAAATACTTCCATTTTCCCCAAATACTTCCCAAGTCCCTTTTTCAAACACACACCATTGGTTGAGCTAGACTTTGATGCTAAAAAATGCAGAACTATGTTTTGCAAGGAAAAATACTTTAACATTTAAGATGTGTAGTTTGACCCTAAGGAAAAGCTTTGGGAATTAATGATGTGATAAGAAAGCTCTTTACGTTCATTTAAGTAGGTGTGTATTATGGTATTTAGGGCAGAGTTTTCTCTTTAAAGAAAATTAGCACAATGCTCTGATTTTAACCTTCATCAGCTGCCGATGTGGCACAGTGAGAATTAGTCTATTATCTGTTTAATTAGATGTTTAATTAGATATGCCTTTCTTTCCATTTCAGGAGTGCCCAAGCGGTTTAGTCGATGAGGAAACGTTCAAGACCATCTACTCGCAGTTCTTTCCTCAAGGGGGTACAGCAGATTTAGCCATAAATGTTATCTGCCAACCATTATCTGGCAATATTGTTTATAACCTCCATCGGAAACTAATTTTAAGAGCCATACTGATTATACCTAGTTGATGTTCTTTTTATCCATTCCTCAGATGCAACCACATACGCCCATTTCCTGTTTAATGCTTTTGACCTTGACAGAAATGGCTCTATTCGTTTTGAGGTGAGAATTTCAGTATTTTTCACTCTTTAATTGTTCCATTTCCTGCTGGAACCTCATTATCTGATCTCTGCTCTGACCCTGCTGCATCCGGGGGCAGGACTTTGTGATTGGTCTGTCAGTGCTGCTGAGAGGATCTGTCACCGAGAAACTCAACTGGGCATTCAACCTTTATGACATCAACAAGGATGGATACATCACTAAGGAGGTGCTCACTTGACCCTCATGCTTTGATGATCCAATGATTCCAAGACTGGTTCTTTTTGGCAATTGAAAATGTGCGCGTGTGTGTTGTAGGAGATGCTGCTAATCATGAAGTCAATTTACGATATGATGGGCAGGTACACCTACCCCAGTGTGAGAGATGAAGCTCCATCTGAACATGTGGAGAAGTTCTTCCAGGTACTGATAGCATGCACAATCAATATGTGGATACACAGAAGATACTCAACATACATGATTTTAAGGTCTTCTGCATTTCCTTTTCGCTTACAGAAAATGGACAGAAATCGAGATGGTGTGGTCACTATTGAGGAGTTTATTGAGACCTGTCAGAAAGTAAGTTTCTGTTTTTTTATTCTAATGGCCTAAATGAAATTGAACGTTTCTGTCATAATTTAGTCACATTCTCATATGACTGACTTTCTTCTGTGAAACACACAAAGAGAAGTTTGGAAATTAAGAAGATGACTTTAAAAGTCCAGACTGCTTGTTTTCTACATAATGGGAACTGGAGCTGTATCAATCTCCAAAATTGTATAGACAAAAATATCTTTATTTTAGGTCTTCTGAAATTAAAGCATGTAATAGTTTGTGCCAGGAACAAAATACATTTTAAGCCATTATTTGCTGAAAAATCTCAAATTTCATTCTTTTCTTTTTGTATGCTGTGTCAATAAACATTTTGTTTAACATCAATGACAAGACATACACAGTTCATTAATACAACATCATTGACCATGAAATGACATGTGAGAACTACAGAGGAAGGGCCGACTTACCTATTAAGGCTGATACCAATCATTATGAATTCTCATACTAGTCTCTTATCACTTTGTTCCAGGATGAAAACATCATGAACTCCATGCAGCTCTTTGAAAATGTGATATAGATTGTAAGTGAATCTAAACTTAAACAACCCTTGATGTCCCAAATCACTGTCTATATACCAAACTAGCACAGCAGTCACTCTGTCTTGTTCTGTAGCACTAGTCCCATGCCAACTGCACTCCATAGCATCTTATAGACTACATAGCCTACTACAGTACGGGCTTACTGTTTTTCTTCACAGTGGGAATACTTTTGAAAAGAAAAGACTTGAGTGACTGGGATCTCTCCTGTTGTAAAATACTGGCATCCGTGTGGTGGAACTTGGATTTGGATGAGCATATGAAGTTGTAAAGCCAAGTTTTGCATCAGTAGCTGATGGATTCCAATGGAGTCTTCAACGTGCATATCTAAACCATCTCCACCCTGGACTGCTTTCTTCTGCCTTATGAATAAAGGAAATGACTCAATCTCAACCTTCCAGATACCGCAGCTACTGTAAAAGGGAAGTACAGTATCTATGGATTTTAATGGAACCTTTAGCACCGATGACAATTTGAAGCACACCAGAGATTACACGAGTGGTGAAAAACGTTATATTCACAGAAAGAAAAAAAATAAATGTAATGATAAAAGAAAAAAACGAACTGACTCATGCATGTCCAAATATGTGAGATATTAGTGATTGTCTTGCATGGAGACTGACCAAGTTTCTTTCTTGTAAGCCAGTAGGTCCCACAAAAGACTGTAAGCAAACTAAAGAAGCTGAATGCGTGATGTATCCTAGTGTACCAGTGTTTCTAAGTTCTGCTCAAACTTGTATTGCACATATCAGTGGGACCGAGATGATTTGTTTGGTCACATTTGATTCTTGCACAGCAATGAGGTATATGAAAAACTATATATTTAAAGTATAATCATTTTAGTCTGCTTTAAATCTGACTGACTATAGAAGTATGTGTTTTATTTTCGGGAATGTATTTATTTGTCAAGCAGTGTAAAGTTGAATGCAGGGTTTTGGGCGTGAACTGAAATGCCCAAGTTATTAATGTGGTTTACAAAATTTATCATGCTCATTGGAATCAATCATTTAGATTTTGCTATATATGTAGCTGAGAAAAATATATGAGGCTTTGTTTATTTTTATTTTTTGATTGTGCTCATGGAGTTGGAACAAATTGGTTTGTAAAAGTTATATTTCATTATTCTTTTATGAAGAATGCACATTGGGAAATAAATTTCTCTTCCATATGATCAGGAATACGGTAATAGGCAGTTACTGGGAATTTAGTCTTACATGCATATCTAACACCTTTTAATCCTTTTCACCCATGATGTTAAATTAAGGATAGTGGGCAACTATGACCCACCAATAGAGAAAGAAATAGAATTAGGTGAGTAAAAGTGTTTTAGTTCAGTTGCAGTTAACTTTTAGTAGCACCACAAAATTGTAAAAGCTCTTATTTATTTATTCAGTGTTTGGTTGGTTGGAGAAGATACAGTTTATTGTACATTCAATGAATAAAAAAAATGCACTACTCTTGATCAAAACCAATGAGCTTCTGTTAATTTTAGTAATGCTTATCTGTCTACTGCACTAAGAGAACATCTGTTATTTAACCAATCAGAGAGTGAATTCCTTGAATTCAAACAGGCAACTCTTAAAAAATCTGCATGTGTTCCTATTCCCTTTGGTGACATTCCTATTTCTTTTGGAAATCCTCATTTGTAAAAGCACTATATAAATCAATTAAATAATGTTATTGTTAAAATATAGGTCATAAGACCAAAATGTATGTCTTGGTTTTTTTGTAATGTCTCCTTTTTGCTTTTATAGTTTCACTTTTTAAAGATGTCTACATTGTCTATTACCCATACAAGTAATTTGGTTCCTAGAATCCAAATAAGACAGCTGGTATATGCCTGTATTAATCAGAGCTTATTGGTTTATTAATTCAGAGCTGTATAAACTGTAAAACTTATTGACAATCACAACTGAACATTAATTTATAATAGTGCATTTCAAAACAAAAGGTCATTCTGGGTGTTATGTTGCAGATGTATGTTGGATATGAAGCATCTGAACAAACGAGAACTCATTCTTAATAACGTTTTACAAATGAAAAGAAACCTTATGGTCTTTTGTAAGACTTTTGACCTTCTTTTGCAGCTCATCACAATTCATGTGATGTGGTCATTTTGAAGGATATGAATGTGAATGATTATGGTCCATGTGTTTATGTAAGTCTGAGCATATCTAATGACTCATCTTCACCTGTCCCTCTTTTGTTGCTTTGGGTTTCTGGCTATGAGATATAATCTCTTTCTCCTCTTTCTCTTTACTCAAAGCTCTATAATGTTTACCTTTTAAAATGTGTTTGAAATGTGTTTTATTTTCACCTTTACATCCCCCATCATTTATTTATAAGGTATGGTCAAATACATTTTAGCTGTATTTGAATTTTACACAAAACATCAAGAATCTTGAGTGGGGCCCATAAACCTACTAACCTATCATTACCATGACCGATCTACAAATTTGGACCATCAAGATCTTAACCAAGAAGAAGACAGAAGTTATTTGTATTTTTAGAAGTAATATCACTTGTACGTTTATTCTAAGATGAAACTTATATAGCTTCAGTTGCCATATATAGTCTCAGTTGCTTTGAGATTTTGGAGATATAAAATTAGACGCACATCTTGCATAACCAACACGTAGGCATTATATTGGTGATTGATCTGAAAGGATGTTATATTAATTTAAAAGGATTAATAAACATAACATTTACATCTTGGTAACTGAACACACAACAATCTGTTGCAAGGGTCCTCACATAGCTTCTACTAAACCAGAAAATGTTGGATAAATGTCCCTCAGACAATGACTAATCAGGGATCAGCAAATCAGGTCAGATGGTCACTGGTAAACAAGTGTTTGTACACCACAGACTTCTATTGCTTTCATACCAGAATAATGGTTTATTTTTAATTATATCTTCTAACCATACCCATACCCCTAAACCTAGTGCTCACAGAAACAGACATGACCATACAAAGTATCTCTTACACACAAGGACGACTTGTTACCGAACATCCAGTCCATTGCCCAGAAACTCCATCAGGGGGCAGTATAGAGTAACAAAATGCAAGATCACATTTGTTACCAAAATATTTAGAAATTCAGCTGGCATAGATTTACTCATTGTGTGTTGCTCAGGAAAAATAATACAATCATTTTAACACAACGAACGCAGCGTCTGCTTCTCTGGCCTCTGTCTTCAGTGGCCCTCTGTTGAGCAAATAACAGTCAAACTGTTGCCACTGAACAGACGTCTGCATTGCTGTTTACACAAGTAGGCACATTATAATTAAAGAATAATTAAAGTGGTTTGCTAATTTTCAGGATTTTTTAATTTTATTTTACTCCTGTTTGGTTAATCTCGATTACCGAACTGAAATGCACTAACTGTGTATTTAGGCACTTATTTATGTTTTACAATCAATAAACATATAAGCATAAAAGCAATAACAACAATAAAAAATAATCGGCCCTATTTTACAATGCTGTGGCAACTTCATAAAATGTAGGTCAATTAAGTAAAGATGTAGTGCGGGATATAGACCACGAGAGGGGCGCTGAAGAGCCGCAACAGTGGCCTATAATAACATGCGCCATTTTTACAGGTAAAGCACAGCACACTGGAGGAGATGGGTGTCTTCTGAGACAAACGGGGGCGTCTGAAGGAGGCTGCAGTGAGCGGGCTAATGGAGACACCGGCAGGTAAGACACCGGCACAAGAGAAGACTGGAGTGTTGCGTCTTCGCTTTCGAACGATTCTATTGGCTGAGAGTTAACGTAAAAGAAGGAAGTAAAAGCGTCGTGACGTCAGAGTTTGTTTTGAGCATGCGTTGAAATGCCACAGCGCTCCGTGTTCTCTAGCTCTGTGCGCTGGCTGTATAACAGGAGAAAAATCCTGACACTTGCCTTCTGCTCAGTACATGTAACGGTGTCTGATCAAAAACATCAGTCTTGTTGAAATACTTTGATCAGAGACAGTCGTTATTGCTGTGTTTACATTCAGCGCTGATAAAGTACGACACTGAAAACAGCTATCAGGTAGACCAAGACAAAACAGAAGGGTTAATTACAGAAGACAAGGACGTTTTCCTGTAAAAGGTAAGCTAGAATTTACAAATTGTATTTTATTACAGAACTGCTGTACATTTTATCACAAGTATTTATTGTTACAACGTCTAGTAGTCATACTATTAGACACAATAGACAATGTCCTCACATCCTGGTCAAGAGATGCGAAGTGCTGTTTAGAAATCTAATGGAAACTAGTTGTGTCAGTCTGATAGTTTGTTAGAGATAGAGAAGTCAGTCTGATAGTTAGACCTCCATTTGAAATCTTTCTGTGGTTGGTCAGTATGTATGTAAGGGTCATCTGTTTTAGATATGGGTGCTCAGCACAATTGATAAGCCATTACTGGTGAAGTGGGCGAAATAAATACTGAAACACGTATTCTATATAGGTTTTCTGCTCTTTTTTTCACATTACAGTATAACTTTTTTGACATCAAAGGAAGTTCGTGGTTCCCTTTGAAAATGACCCAAGATTGACTTTTAAACTTAACTAAATGAAAGGAAGCTCAGTAACTGATAATCAATCTTTGTTTTCAACGGGTGTGGTGACGATGCCAAAATGGAAACTTGCGCATAAGTTGACTTAGTTCACTGTTCTTTATCTATCAAGTAACGGCTATTAGTGATAGATGGCTTGAGAGAGAAGGGGGTAACAAAGCATGCGAGGGAGATGATGCCATCATGTTAGATTTATACATTTATATGTATACATAGATTTATGCCAGCCTCACTAAAATGACGCCAACAATGTGACACAGCCTTGGCATTAAAGATGATTTTACCTCATTTAAAATATGTTGTGAATTGTTAAATGATGACAAATTACATGCTAGTAGTTTGTAAATGGTTAGAGGTGCTGGTAGGAAGGACAAACGTGCCCTCACAACCCTTTCAGTGTTGCATATAGTAGATGCTTATCTATTATCTTTCATGAATCTTTGAGCAGTGCAAAATTAGAATCAAGTGCTGGTCACATAGTGATGCATCGCACTGACTTTGAATCAGTGATACACTTAAAAAACCTCTAGTTATACAGTTACTTGAATGGTTTCAGGAATAATGCTCCACAGTCCCATTTACCCAATTTGCATTATTTTGCCATTTATAATTACAGAGAATACTGAGAAACAGAACTGATACTATTATTTTGAGCGAACAGTATGCACTACACAAGCTTGTTCCTCTGAAAAAAGAAATGAATTCCAATGCTCAAACACATCCAAAAATTGCATAAACAGTTTAGATAAACATTCATTGTGTCCTGAAGCAAATCTGATTTCTGCATGTTTTGTGCTCAAATATCTGTAAATAATATAGTTTATATCACAGGCTGCCAGACAACAAACATCTGTTAGTCAGTGTTTGAGTGGAATGCTTTGCCTAAACAAATCAGATGGTTTTTACTTTATTATAGTGAAAGTAAAGGTAATGGATCATTAATGTCACCATACTCACCATATTAACGATGTGCTTCAATATTTAATTTTGTAGTTTGAATTAATTAACTAATTAATCAATCAGTAATCTTTTGTTCTTTACATGTGTGTGTTGGCTGCTCTTTTTTATAGTATGAATCAACATTTGTCTGCAGCGGTTGCTCTCTACCCATCTGTCAAAACATGCACAGTAATAGATTAAGAAATTAATTTGTTAATTTAAGTATGTATATGCTTTTAATAAAATATAATAAAATAGTTTTCATATTGATCTAATATGTTTTGTAGCTTCCCATACAGTAGTGCCCTTCCAGGAATTCAGTTTTAACATTCATTTTCATATGGTGTTAACCAAATACAAATTTCACCCAAAGCAAAAAGTCCAGGGTCAGGTTTAGTCCAGGGTCAAGTCCTTGAGGGTGACATTCTCATACAGAACATGCAGTGTATTCTAAGATTGATGTATTTAGTTTTGATTATCTTCCCAAATTCAGATTGAATTAATTTAAGCACAGAACTAAACACAGAAGGCACTACACTTTGTCTTTCAGAAATTACACTTTGTCTTAATGTCTCTAGATGTGTCAATGTTTTATGGCACTAACTTCTCCTTTGAGAATTTTTTCAGTTGACAGTTATTGTATTCTGAATAAATGTTACAGGAATCAAGACTGCAGTCATGATCTGATTCAGTGGTTCTTAAACTCCTCCGTACTGTGATACTCTGTGCTCCTTTTAATTGGGCCACATCTCCCAAGGTCTTTTTGCTCATACACACCTCTATAAATTACTTTGGCCGTACTACAATAAATGTCCTGCAACCTGTGTGAGACTGAATTCCAAACCTCACTCATCAGTTGACAGAAGCTACACAGGCCCAACTGATTCAAACACCCCCTTCCTTTCCTTGGGGTCTCTGTTGTGCTTAACTGATGCTCATTCTGGAGACCCTGTGGATGTTTTCATTTAATTCATTGTTCATTGAGATGTACAGGCATTCAGTGGTATGCCCCCTGCTCCCCTGCGGAGGTGAGCTGTGATGAGGTAAAGCTCCTCGTGGTGCCCGGGGCAGTGGTCCTGTGATGCTGGGCTCCCGTGGTGCTATGGTATTGTGGCTAAGCTCAGTTCACCACAGAGGGGGCTAATTAAACAGCATATTTGTGTAAATTAGGTGGTATGGAAGAATGTGTTGTCATGGGTATGGAAAGGTCTATCTACTAGCAGGAAGCCAAGAATCCTTGGGAGAAAAAAAAGAATGATAACTCAGGGATGGGAAGGTCACTTTATTCAGCATGATCTGAGTAAAAGTCTTAAAGAGGAAGTTTGGGAGGGTTTGTGGCATCTAGTAGACATTAATAAGGAGTTCATCTAAGGATAGTGATAGAAAACTGTTGCGTTCAGTTAACTGAGATGTTTTGAGATTGATTAATGTCAGACTAGCCCTAATTTTAGTTGTGTAATTATTGAATAATTGAAAAATTTCCATAATTATATTATGGAAAACTGAAAAAAAGCAAAAATCTTAAATTGCACATACTGTTAAATGTGTTGTTGAAATATATTTTTGTCCGCTCAAAAAATAATTGAACACAAAAATGTACTAAACTTATTGCAATAGATGGAATAGAAAAGCACATGTCCAGCCAGCAGTTTAAGAGCAGTCATGTGTGTGTTTCCCCTTTAAACTTCGCTGTTGTCGTGACAACTATTCTGAACAAAGGCAGCATTCATCAAAACATAACATTTCATATAGATGTTACAGCTGCCATTGCATATTATATTCAAAATATGCACTGTTTCTAAGTCAATATTAAGGCAGCTTTTAAGAAATATAAGCAGTTATGAGTTCACAGTTCGTTTAATGCTTTGACAATGTTTGCATCCTGTTTTATAAATGTTTATATTTGCGCTATCCTCCTACATTCATTTCTCACAGTGTATCATAAATTTTGACAGCTGTATTTTTGGCCCTGCATCTAGATGTAAAGTACTTAGATGACCCAGGAAGATGCAAAAGCCCTCAAGAAATATTGTTTATATAAAAGTTGTGCAAAACTCTTTGTTTCCTTTCATAGTGTTATCCAAACTAACTTACGGCCTTAAAATTAAAATTCCCATTTTGTCAACGCATCATATTTTGTTTCATGTTTTGATTGGTCATTTTATGATAGGTTTGAGGAAACAGATCAAAGCTAGTGTCAGCTTTTTTTTCTGTTAATGCTGCAGTTATCTCTAGAGATTTTTGGAAATTTCCATTTAGAAGAACCTGTTAAAAGAGCATCATGGGAGCAAATCATATTGCTCCCATTTCCTTTGAGCAGGTGCACCTATGACATAAGCACATATTGTGAAACTTCACATAAATTTAGAAAGTGGGTGAGAGGTGAATGTTTATTGCATAAAGATATCATGTAAGTAGTCATTACATTATTAAAATTCAGTCAATTCATCATCAAAAGTAAGAGAAAACAAAACCAGAGATCTTTATTTAATTATTTATGGCAGTTATTGATGTATTTTACTACTCAACAAGTGATGGTCACCTGAGCAATTACATTTGTAATATATTTGACCTCTTAGCTTTTTTACCACTTTCAAAGCCTCCATCTTTGATACTGCCAAACTGTTGTCCCAGTACAGTAGTTTATCCCTGTGGAAATGTCCTGGTTAGCATGATGGATTTGGTTATTTATTTAGTAGTTCACTTTGGGTTATGCTAAATTAATCAGCAAGTGCCTTGGTTTTACCATTTTTAGACATTGTACAGTAAATGTCTAGTACTTACCACCACAGTTCTTGTTTTGAAATGGCCCTGAACACACAAATGGATGTCAATGTCATGTTTTCCAGATCTCTCTCAATGGCCTTCACCACTGACTGTCTGACTGGCTGATGTTTTGTCATTACATTTGCAGAAACGAGCTCTGTGTGTGCTTTGGCTGTAAATATGGAGTAGTAGAGGCTGAGTGTCTGGGTTTAAGCATCAGAAGGCTATAGTTAAGAGATATTGAGATCATTCAGGGAAACACAATAAAGCATGTGATTCAGGTGCTAGCCACCAATGTAGCAACAAATGAGTCCATTGCTCACAAAAAACAAACAAAACTGCACCATCATCAGACACTGTTGTAGACTGAACAGTAGCTGCCTGGAAAATAATTATTTCATTTAAAAATAAAAACCTGTACCATTATGCATCTTGCAGCTTTTCTAAATGTCACAAAATCTTTCAAAGTTTATCCTTAGGATCTCTTCCTGTAGTGTCAAACTGTTATGTAGGTGATGATTTCGTTTTTTGCAGTAATAATTGTGTTCTGGTGAGCTGGTGATCTCTGCGTCACATCGGTTAGCTAAATATTTGTATGTTTTAGATTTTTTTCCACCTCTACAGTTTGTCCTTAGTTCCTCAGGATCTGAGTAAAGAGGCTTTACTCTTTTACAGTCTTTTGTAATTTCAGTGGTTTAGGTTATGAAATGTAATTAAATCCATCTGTGTCTGAGTAGTCAAAATCCAGTATACCTGCTTGGACAAACTACCAGACTTGATGTCCCAATAAACTTAAAATATAGTGAAATAATGTGAAGTGTCCTTTGATATGGTATTACCTTGGTAAAGACTCACACACTCCACTTAGTCAATGAGACTAATTTACTTAAACAAAATTTTGGAAGATAATAAGATGTTTTTTTTTTTTTTTCAGATAATGCTTTTGAAACCAAGGCAGGGGTCTCATTTTTTGTGTTTAAAGGTACCTTAAAAGGAAACTGGCTTTAGACAGGTTTACTGGTTTTAGACAGGATTTAAACGACTCTAACTGACCTTTAGTCAAAACCAAGCAAATATTTACTGACTACAATGCTTACTTCTCGGTAAAAATTGAGTCATATGTTTAAAAGGAGTGAATTTATAAACTGAAGTTTGTTCATTTCAAATTCTCACGCAGTCATCATTGGACATCTAAAGCTCCAGTGTAAATCGATATATGGTGTGTGACAGCAGACCTTAAACATCTTTTTTTAAATGTAATTAAGACAACTTTGTATTATCAGTATTTTTATTAAATACAGTCTACTGTTTTTAGTTCCTGATAAAAATAGAAGTTAATAGATCATGATTGAGTTTTCGATGCTAATTAACACCTGTCTTCTCTATTTTATTATTCTTGTACCATTCCTTTTCCATCCCTCTATCTCTTCTGTCTCTTTTTCTTTTCTGTCCTCCCTCTATCCCTCTCTTCTCCCAGTGTAACTCCTCCCCCACAGATGCTTCTGGCCATCCTGATTGGTGGGAGTGATGTGTGAACTAGGTACTTATTTTGTTACTGTCCCTAGCTGCCTTCCAGCATCTGATTTTCAAATCAAATTCAATGCACTTAAACAATCACAGATATTTGGTATCAGCTTTGGTACTCAATGAACCTGTTCAGTAAACTTAAAGTAAAGATCTAAGAATGGCAACTTTTTAGTGCTGTATTTAAAAGGTGGTAAAGGTGAGAGATTTCCTCACAATTGGTTGTATTGTTAATACAAAGGTGTTTGAGAGGTTTATAATATTACAACTTATATTAAAAGCAAAACAGTTTAAGTAAAAAGGTATTTTGTGGTTTAATCTCAAATTTCAATCTGGTCTTAGAATTTTAGAGTCTGTTGGTCAAATGATTCAACGTCCTTTATGTAAGAGTTGGGCACAACACGTGGTGGTTCTGAAGTCTGACTCTGGTTTTGTGGACGCATATGGTACTTAGATACAGGCAGATGTGATTGCCCTGGAGTTCAAGGGTGCAGAGAGAACATGGGGGGACAGGGGAGGGGCACAGCTGTCGGGGGTGTGCTAACATGTCTAATGAACGTCATTAAGCAGGAAAGGTGCTGGCCCAAGGCCACAAGAAAAGTAAACAGGACATGATGGTTACCAAAATAAACAACATCCTCTGATAAAATGTGCTGACCTTCCCCAGTCAGTCCCTTTCTGTCTCTTTCTCTTTAAATCTCTGTCTCTTCCGGTTGTTTTCCATGCTACCCTGACTCATTTTCATCATCCTTTTCCCCCTTCTTTATCTGTCCTTCAAATTTGTTTAGAGAGAACAAATGTGAATTTTAATAAAAATATTTTTTTTTACTTTTTAATAAAAATGTTATTATTCTTTTAGCTCCAGAATGTTTCAAATGTTTTTAAATTTTCTTTCTCACAACTATAATTGTTTAATCAAACTGAAATAGTTCTTGTAACAAGCATCTTCATATAATCCAACCAAAAGTTCAGATCAGTTGTGTTCTCTGCACACAAATGTTCTGTTATTAAGGTGTGGGATGTGAATTCCTGTTTACAGACGTATCAGCTGTAAAATATCAAATAAATGATTGCACACCTGGATTCTTTATAGGATTTCAATTTATTGGATTATTGCTTTATTTATTTGTCAATTTATTTAGGCCCTTTTTGGGAGATTTGAGAAGTGCCAGGTCCTGTTAATTGCCTTGGTTTAGTAATGGATTTATCACACTAATAACTTTTGAACTATTGTTTTGTTGAAGGTCTGAGAGTAGTCTGGTCATGTAATGAAGAATTACATTTGAGGTAATTTTGACTTCAATAGGTGATGAATCACCTTTCTCTGTTGTTTCACCTCAGATGACCTGGCCAGCCAACCAGCGGAGCATGAGAGAGTGCTGACGGGCAGAGCAGCAGTGTTTCTACCAGCGTGTGGGTGGGAGTGGAGGAGAGAAACTAAGGCCGAGAAGAAGAGGAAGGGAGGAATGGGTGTTGGTAAAAACACCACCTCAAAATCCATGGACTCCACCACAGAACCTGGCAAATATGAGGAGGAGAAAAAACACAGCGCACACTTTTACCCCATCCCTGTGAGTGTGTGTGTGTATGTGTGAGTGAGTCTGTAGTCATAGGGTCAAAAAACAAAGTGTTAAAGCTTGTCATTATATCCAGAAAGCTTGACATCAAGTGTGTGTGTGTGTCAGCAGCATATGTGCATAGTCACATGTGCATGTTTAGCACCACATCATTGAATGTAAGCTGCTACTTTAAATAAGTGGCATTTAAAATTCGGCTTTCCACAGTTTATGAAATATAATCAAACTACTAGCAATGAGAAACAACAAATTTAGGTTCAGTGCATACACATTTACAGTGTTTTCTGAAGATTTATACGAATAAATCATACATCTAATTTTAGCTTACCATTTGTGTTTGAAAGTTATATGTCATTGACATGTGGGTCTAAACCTCATGTTTTGTTTATCACTTTACCCCAGGAATAGTTATTTAAAAAGCAAAATAAATGTTGGTGTGTGCATTTATTATGATTGTAAAAGTGTGATTTGTTTTTTTTTTTATTTGCTTGCTTTTTAGATCTTCTAGAGATTATCCCGTGTCTCTGCGCGTGCATGTCTCTGCGCGTGCGTGTCTCTGCGCGTGCGTGTCTCTGCGCGTGCGTGTCTCTGCGCGTGCGTGTCTCTGCGCGTGCGTGTCTCTGCGCGTGCGTGTCCCCACAAGCATTGTAATAGCAGTGCATTTTAACCTTGTGAGGTCATTTTTATTCCTCCTTAAGAAAGCAAGTTTATTAATTATACAGAATGATTCTCATTTAAAAGACATTAGTGTCAACACCACAAGCATCTCATTTCTCTTGGTCATACATCACACCCATCAAGACCATTTCCCACCTTTAATTCTTGGTGGATGTCTGCTGTTTGGTCATATGTTTCTGTGTTGGACAGGTGGTCAACGGAGTTGTCCAGACGCCTGGAGATCAAGACACAGAAGACACAGAGCTCATGGCCATTTACACCAAAGACAGCCAGACAGAGGACAAGGTGAGTTTTCACTGGCATCTCCAGCCGAACACACACTTGAAGCTTAAGACTGACACTTCTTGCCGTGTGTATATTGAAAGACTTGCTGTTTTTTGCTGTTTTTTTATGTTGTACATAACCACATGCAGACCCTGTGTGTTTAATTCGTTTTCTCAAATGCTTGTGCTTCCACAGCCACGCCTTCACTTTTTATTGGCTGTTGCTTCATTGCTCTAAGTCCAATAAATGCACATACCTGACGTTTTAAACTAGTTTGAAATTTGTTTGTGGTATCTGTATGTCTCTCAATTGTGCACAGTAGAAAAGCAGGACAGTTACAGTTGTATAGTCTATTATTGTCCACAAACTATAATCATGGAAGAGTAACAGAGAGAGTCTTGTAGAACGCGTTTGGCTTTACAGATCCCATCCAGAGTCACCACCACTGACCCTTGTGGCCATGACTTTGGAGAGAATAAAAATATATATAAAATTAGAAAATAATTTTTTAAAAATGTATAAATGCAGAAAGTTTTCTGTTAGGGTTAGAGTGTGGGTTAGGGTTAGGTTATAGTGTTTATAACTAGCTGTGTATAAAAACACTGGAAGTCTATGGAATGTCCCTATTTAGATAGATAATCGTATGTGTGTGTGCGTGTGAGGTGATTTTATGATAAAGTTCTGTTTCTTTATCATAATATCTATCAGTTGTAATCAGTTGTTCCTCTGTTGTCACATAGTTCCTCATACCAGACTGTTTAATCCATTTTTTATTAAGACTTTTGTGTAATATACAGGGCCACGTTAATGCACAGGCTTTTTTTAGGTGTGGTTCTTGTAATCCAGTAGCTCAGTCATTATGACTCTGCACTTTTTTCCCCCACACAGAGAACAGATCCAGTGTGAGGTCACAGCCACCAGTGAAATTTCTTTACTGTTTGTCTCAAACACTGACGCAACACATGGATTTTATCTCTCTCTGTCATCTTTCTCTCTGGCTCTTGTTTTCTGTTTTTACTTATCAGTCATGTGAATTACTGCACTGGAAATCCAGTGGTAAATCCAAAGGTTTATTTCAGCACATCACACAATAACACGTTCTGTAAAACTTAAATTGTAATTGAGTGTATTTACGTTTAGAAATTTGGCAGAAGCTTTTTATCAAAAGCAACTTAAAAGTGCATTCAGGCTTTTGCATTTTTATCTGTACATGCATTCCCTGGGAATTGAACCTGTGACATTAGCATTACCAGTGCAAGGCTTTATTCAAACTCATAGTTTTTTTTTTTTTTTGATTATTGAATGGTTTAGTAAAATATTGTCTTTCTTTAGGTTGTTTAGTAGAAAATGTAATTTTTAGGTTTGAGAGTTGGCTTGAGTTTTATAATGGCAATCCCACTTTTTTTTTTGCTTTGTATTTTAATTGGAGATCAAAGCTATGTTAAAAGGATTCAGCTGTTACACTGTTGCGTTAAAAGAGATAGCTGGGATCACTGTTACATCTGTTGTTCATTTCTGGAAATTAGAACTGATTTTATCGACCTGAAAGGTTCATTTTCAGTATCGTTTCATTTAGAGGCACTGTTTTCCCGCTGATGTAGTTAGAATCGGCAGTTTTGTTTGTGTGTGTGCTTATGCTGTTTATAGTGTACTGCTCTCAGTAAACTTCTCTAGAGTCGAGGTCGGTTACCATAGGAACTGCCCAGAGCCTGACTCCCATGTTTCCTGTGCTTCTCTGCTCCAGTGTTCCATATCAGAGACAATGGACAGTGCAGGCAGCATGGACGCCAGGAGAATGGACATGATATACACCATAGAGGACACACCTCCATGGTACTTGTGTGTGTTCCTGGGTTTACAGGTACTAGCACACACATGTAGTCTCATTTACCTGTTAATGTTTAGAGTGATTTGCTCTGTACACTTGAGATGTTTTATATATCAGCTTTGACTCATCTACAACTTTGAAGCTGTGACTCAAGACATGACGGAAATGACTTAAGGCTTTATGGCAATGATTTAAAACTTTATGGCAATTACAGCACTATCTCCAAACTTTACAGAATTTACTTAAAACCATTGTCAGAAATTATCTTTTTCCATTAAAATTGATTTCAAGGGGCCTTTTTTACTTTAATGAGGTAAAATTATGAATATATAGTTTCTTATTTCTCCTCAGCACTATCTTACCTGCTTTAGTGGAACTATTGCTGTGCCATTCCTGTTGGCTGAAGCCATGTGTGTGGGATATGATCAGTGGGCCACCAGTCAGCTGATTGGCACCATTTTTTTTTGCGTGGGCATTACCACCCTGATCCAAACCACCTTCGGCTGTCGGTAAGTATGGGTTTACTTAACCATATATTAGGGACAAATTTGTACCCAAAAGTCAGCAAAACCTGACAAATCTAAATAAAAACTACTTTTGGAGACATCCTCATTTGTAAAAACACTATAAAATATGGTAAATTAAGTTTTTTTTTAATTGTAAAAATCCTAAAGAATGTTTTCTGTTAGGTTTAGGGTTATAGTGTGGGTTAGGGTTAGGTTATAATTTTTTTTAACTAGCTGTGTATAAAAACAACAGAAGTCTAGGGATTGTCCTCATTCAGATGTTGTATATGTGTTGTATATGTGGGTATGTGATGTGTGCGTGTAAACTGACCTGTCAGGTATACTGTGGGTGGATCATAGCTACACAGAAAATGTATATATTTGACCAAAATTTATAGACGTACATATTTTTTTACATTTTTAAAAATATTTTTTTTTAAAAAAATTTTTTTTTTTTAAAATTTTTTTTTTTTTTTTCATGGGGGGGGGGGGAAATTATTTTGGGGAAAAAAAAAAAGGAAAAAAAAAAGGGGGGGGGGGGGGGGGGGGGAAAAAAAAAAGGGGGGGGGGGGGGGGGGGGGGGGGGAAAAAAATGGTGTTTTTGGGGGGGGGGGGGGGGAAAAAAAAAAAAAAGGGGGGGGGAAAGAAAAAAAAAAAAAAGAAAAAAAAAAAAAAAAAAAATTAAAAAAAAAAAAAAATATTTTTTTTTTTTTTTTTTGGGGGGGGGGAAAAAAAAAAAAAAAAAAAAAAAAAAAAAAAAAATTGGTGATGGTGAGAAGATTGTGGTCAATGAAAAGCTGTTATTGAAACAAGAGGTGTCCATTATCAGGTCAGGCAGAAGTTGGCACTGTTGATTGGTGGAGTGGTTTTTCTGTTTATGTCTGGGCATGTACTCAGGGTTTGGTGTGAACTGTTTGTGTGTATGTGTGCGTGTACACATAGCTTCTTTAAACATATACATATTTGCACTAAATTAATCAACCAAGCGAGGGTTTTTTTTTACACTTTACATACCTGTCTTATTTTGTCTTCTTTTCCAAAATCTGTGGGAAAGAACAGATTTCCTCTTTTTTAACACATTTTGTTTCATTTGTCTTATCAGACTTTCTCACTTTTTCCAGTGTATATCTCTCTGCCGTTTTTTTCCCCGTCTGATCTTACTGTTTGTAATTTCTTTTCCTGTTTTATTTCTCCTCTTTCTTACTCTTGTTGAAAGTGAAATTAACTCAATGACCCAGATTTATTGTTGATTTATAATCACTTAGTTTGCTCTATGTTGAGGAAGCTCGTTCCAGCCAGCTTTCTTGTAGCGCAGGGCCAGCCACAAGATAGGAGTGTTTGTTCATAGAGCTACATTCTCACCTCCCATTACAAAGGCCGTGTTCCTGATATGGACCATCAGCCTTGAGTCTTCCCCCTTGAATATTTTTCAAGAATTACTCTCTTTATCTCAATGACTCTCAACCCTTTTTAGACACTCAAAGTTGACCATATTTTTCACTTGAATAAAATAGTGGAAAAGAAAATAAGGGAATTTCTATGTTTCTTGCATTGAACAAGGTCCTTCATTTGGAACTAAATCAAACTCTCAGATGATCTTGTAACAGGACCTCTGGAGAATTTGGGTCACTATTGTTTTAGCTGTCTGGAAGTCTTTGTGTTTTTATTACAGTTTTGGACTGAGAGATTTAATGAGATTTGGCCAAAAAGTGATTGGACCCAGTTAAAATAGGGTTGATTTCTGTTCTGTGTGTTATTGCTGAAAAGAGCATTTAATCTTAAAGCGTGACAATAAAACACTCAGCATGTAGTATTTATCTGCATAGTCAGCTGCCATACTCTGGATATCACAGAACAGTTCTGCTTCCACAGTGCCGCACAGACCACAAAACTGAGTTACTTAGTGCATTGCATTGCATTCTTATGTGTACAATGATAAAATTACACAAAAAAATATGATGCAGTGCATTTATTTAAGCTATTATTTGATTGCCTTTTTGATAACTCAGATGAGTATTTGTGACCTACAAAGTAACTAGTGCGTCAGTGTCTTATCTACAGACCTTGACTCCAAGGTATCCACATCTCATTTTGAAAGCACCAGTTAGAGGAATTCAGGAAATGGTTATTTTCACCATAATTTCAGCTGAAGTTTTGACCTTAATGTTTTTGCTGCATTATTCATGCATTTCACTTTGATTTAACCAATGTTGTAAAATAGTACAAGGCCCAAAATCCATATTGAGGAAGCACATGTTGACAGGTGACCTGCCAAAATATTCGTAATAAACAGTAAAAAAAAATATCTGAAAAAGACTGGTCTTGTGGGATTTAGAGAATGGGATTCTAGCATAGCCTGATGATCATTTCTGTTATGGACAAAACTTTAAGATGGTAAGAAACAGAAGAAATATAAGTCGTTTTTGTACTTGTAGAACGTTTCTCCCTTTGTGCTTGTGTTCATGACAGAATTTTTGGCAAATTTCTGTGAAGTATCCCTATTAAGTCAATTGCCTTGGCCTGTTCTGTATCATGCACTTTTTGTGGCCAGCTTGTTCCCTGCATCAGAAACCCATCTGATGAAAGTTGTCTCCATTCTGACGTGACTCACTCTCACATGTGGTCTCCAGGGAAACATGAGCAAAAGAGGAAATGAACAAGATTAGAGTGTAAAGAACAGGACAAGTGCTGCGTTAGTCTTCTGTGCTGAGTCACTTTTTAAAATGAGCTGTGTTTGTTTGTTTATGTTCTGCCTACCTATGTTTGCATGTTTAGGTTTCCGGAACTGTGTATGCGTGACTGTGGTAGCCCAGTTGCAATCACCTGTGGAAAAAGTGATCATATAATACCTGTTAAATCTGACTGATCAGCAAATCAGATTTCCCATAATGCCAGGTGTAAACATTCCCACTCAGAGAGGATAAAGAATAGTTTTGACTTGAGGTTCCTTCTTGCAGATATAAATGTGCAGTTTCAAAATAATCTGTTATTGTGTCCTGTTACACCAACAGACTTCAAATCCTAAGTCAACACCAATGTCTAATAGTATGTGGAGACATCTAGTGGTTATTACTCAAATGTGTTTCCAGTTTCTGCACATTTTGTTACTGTTGTTATGAAATAGTAGTGTGATAAGTTGATTAGATGTTAGTCTTAACCTGTCACCACCCTGTTTACTGATACATATTGCTTAGGAAAATGGAAGTGCTTTCTCAACCTGGCTAGCTTGTTTTTTATCTGTTTATTTTACTTCATGGCAGTCTATTTTTGTAGGATCACCGCTTTCAGATAAACCTGCTCCTAAGTGCGTAAAAGCAAAACTGCGGTTGATTTAATGCCTGAGGTCTGTCTATGAGACTATACATATCAATATTCACGTAAGATAATGTTCTTTACAGCAATTTAAAAACATTCTGAAAATCAGTTTAACCAAATCTTTAAAATGAACTTTCGAAGGATTGAAAGGATGGAAATTTTCAAAAGATTGTCTCATTTGAAGGGGTGACATCACTGGTTGACAGTGGGATTTGGTGGTGCTGAAGGGAATTAAAGGTCTGACCTCATAATTGAGTTAAGAGCTTGGCTACTAGAAGGTGCTGTTTGTTGTCTCATTATCCACTGATAGATGCTTACAAGGGACAAGTGCACTATGTGCATGTTGTAGTTGTCCATATGTAATTGATTAATGCTTTTATGTGTGTGGGTATTATTCCTCCAGACTTCCGTTGTTCCAGGCTAGTGCTTTTGCATTTCTCGCTCCAGCCAGAGCTATCCTGTCACTGGATAAATGGAAATGTAACACAACAGGTACAAGTCACACAAGCACACACTCCCGTACCCACAGAACTGAAAACCATAATCTGATTATGTTCTTTGTGCAGCTGTTCCTGTATTAAATGGCACAGAGCTGCCGCACACAGAAGACATCTGGTATCCCAGAATTCGAGAGGTGTGTCTTAACACAAAGAAATAGACTAGCACAGAGCGCAGATAAAGTGTAAACCTGTGAATCTGTGCAGACAGAGAAGTTAAAACAAAAAATTAGTGTGTGATGATAAGGAACAATATCATCAGATCGACAGAAACTGAAGTACACAAATAATGAAATCAAATGAAGTAGAAAATCAAGATCTAGAATTGTTTGATCATAATATCAGAGTGAAAGTGACAAAGTTCACTATGGCCTCAAACCCATTTGTAGGCTGAAAATGAATAGATTTTATTGCACATACCGATTGTTTTAGTATTGATGCTGTTTTTGCAAGTAGATTAGATATTTTTTTTTTTGATCCTGTCTCCAAACACTTTTTGGGACTTCTGTACATAAGTCTTTTATAAAACAAGCATCATTACACATTATCTGTTTGTTTATTTGCCTTTTAAAAGGAATTAGTGTAAACAGAAGTTTATTCTTGGTCCCTGTAGAAACCATAGTGGGCATGAAGTTAAAGCAAATTAAACCAAATTAGATTAAATGGAGTATTAAACTGTCTGGAGGTCTTTGTCAATGACACTGTTCAATCTTAATGTCTTTTAACTTTTAGCAATCTCTTTATTTTGCACATCTCTCTCTCTCTTTGTTTTGTTCCACGGACATATGCGTTTGTTCAGATTTACAGTTTCAGTTGCCCTCAGGGAATGACAGATCTTAAATTAGTCCCAACACCCTCAGCTTTCTCTCCCAAAACATCATTTTTTGTAGCAGCCTGTGGCCAATCTGTTTTTTACAGAGTCTATATAAAGTCAGTGCCTTTACATTTTTTGTTGGTCAGCATGTTCACTTTCTGTGTCCAAATTCAGTTAAAAAAAACATTATTGGCATGACAGAATTGTTTAGTGTTGCCAAAGCATTTATAGTTACATAGTAATTACAATGTTGTTCAGTAACTAATCTCAGTAACTAAACTCTCTGTCTCTCTCTCTGTGTAGATTCAGGGTGCTATTATAGTCTCCTCTCTAATAGAGGTGGTCATTGGGGCCTTGGGTTTACCGGGCGTTCTGTTGAAGTATATTGGGCCGCTCACCATCACGCCCACTGTCACTCTAATCGGGCTCTCAGGCTTCCAGGCGGCTGGAGAGAGGGCGGGCAAACACTGGGGCATTGCCATGCTGTGAGTATTGCTAATACACATTTACAGAGATCTCTTGCTTTATGATGTGCACATCATGTGGACTTGCTGCTCTGTTTTTTAACAGAACCATATTCCTGGTCCTGCTGTTCTCTCAGTATGCACGGAACATTCAGTTGCCGCTCCCCATCTACAAATCCAAGAAGGGCTGGACCTCGTACCGCCTACAGCTGTTCAAGATGTTTCCCGTGAGTATCTCCACAATCATCCAAGACAAACACGTCTGTTTGTTTTATTAAATAAATAGTTCACCCAAAAATGAAAATTCTCTCATTATAACCTTTGTAACCTTCATGTTGTTCCAAACAGGTATGCTGCTGTTTTTTCAGTGGAACACAAATAGACTGTAGAATCCACTCTTGCCATACAATGACAGATCATAGGTCCCATGGCTGTCCAGTTTTAAAATAATAATAAAAAAGCCCCTTTAAAGTACCATCAAACAGTCAATGCAAAGTTTTCTGAAGCCATACAATAGCTTTGTGTTATTATTTTTCTGTTATTATTATTGCATCATTATTAACCAAAAACCTTGTCACTAAAGCTTATCTTGGTTTGCAAAAATCTTTTGTTGTTAAAGCAATAAAAGAAAAAATATTGTAAAGCAAAACAGTCCTACACAGCACAATTTTAATTGTAGAAACATTTTTATGAATTATTTATTGAACAATTATATGAACAATTTTATGAGCAATTATTGTTTGATTTCAGTATCATCATGGAATAGTAACCAGTATCTTTGCAAAATGAGCTGTAATTTAGGCTATTATCCCATTAAGAATTTTTCTAATGATTAGCAGCCTGCTGTCTCTGGCTTCCAGCAGCATTAGTTGGCACTTTTAGGGTCTTGACACCTGGCTGCTCATTATTCACTGTAACAGAGGCCTTAATGATCATTGTAATGACAATGCTGTTTCACTAACAAGATGTTTTTGCCCCGAAAGCACCAAAGATATTAATAATGAAAATGGGTGGCAAAAACGGCTGAAATATTCCAGTTAATCTGATGATGAAGAATCAACAGGGAGTGTCGACATTTGCTGTTGTCATCTTGTTTTTGCTTTCATATGCAAGAAATCTGGGTTTGTCATCAGGATTTTACATAAATTCTTCCTAGATGAGCAAGAAACCCTGAGAGACTTCCATTCTCAGTCTCAGGAGGGCAAGCCCACCACCTTGGCCTGGCACATATTTAAAATATATATATACAAAGCTATATAAAGTTTGTTCATACAGTATTATAATGACTTTGTTCAGTGCAAATGCTGTAGGCAGTGTAAGACAGCCATAATCTGGTAACATTTAAAGCAGTTTTATTTAGTTTATTTCTCTTATGCTTTAGATCATCATGGCGATTCTTGTGTCCTGGTTCTTGTGTTTCATCTTCACTGTGACCGACGTGTTTCCTCCTGAGAAAGACAAGTATGGATTCTATGCCCGCACAGACGCCCGACAGGGCATCCTGGCAGCCGCTCCCTGGTTCAGGATACCCTACCCCTGTGAGTCTGAACATGTGTTTGTGCTTTCTCATAGCTTAACTGGTAGAGCATGGAGCTAGCGATGCCAGTGTCCTGGAGTTAATTCCCAGGGAACACTCCTACTAAAAATTAAATGCACGTTTTTACGTCACTTCGGATAAAATTGTCTGTCTAATGCATAAACAAATGGTAATGGAAATGTGCATTAGTTCTTATATTAATGGGGGCATGTGCTGAAATGTTTCTACAGTAAGATGACTTATGACAGTGAGGCATTTGAATGAAATTATGAATCCCAGATGTTCAAGATTATATATGCAAAATTTGCATTTCTGTGTGCTAAACCTGATGACATTACCCACAATGCTTTGTGTGATGGGTTGTGCGTTGTAGTCCAATGGGGGCTGCCCACAGTGACAGCAGCAGGGGTGATTGGAATGCTGAGTGCTGTGGTTGCCAGTATCATCGAGTCTATTGGAGACTATTACGCTTGTGCCCGTCTCTCTTGTGCCCCTCCACCACCTGTACATGCCATTAACAGGTAAAACACAATCATGCAAACAATTCTTAAACGTAAAATGTAAAACTTAAAAACTGAATCTTTCGTTTCATCTCTCTTTGTTAGGGGAATTTTTATGGAGGGTATTTCCTGTGTTCTGGATGGCATCTTTGGGACAGGGAATGGCTCCACATCTTCTAGCCCAAACATTGGAGTGTTGGGCATTACAAAAGTATGGTCCTCTCCCATCAAAATTGTTTTGTTTGTATAGTCTTTCCACTTAACACAAAGCAACCAGAAACATCACAGCCCCATCTTGGATCAAACTGCAAACTGGTTTTATCATGATTGTAATGCTGGAGCTTGTCTCAAGGGTTTACAGAACAGACCATGTGAACAGGCACAAACACCAGCATGTGTTAAACTGCAGTCGCTGTTCTTCAGCGACTGCAGAAGAACATTAACACCCTAATGACCCTTAATACTGAGGAGAGTGGCACCTGCGCTTCTGCTGAGCTTCAATTAAAACATAAGTTCTTGACTGGCTATGTGTTCACATAGGGCCATGATCACAGGAACTACTTATTTCATATGACATTATTGCACATGTGATAATGACCACACTGCTTAGATTTCAGTGCTTTTAGTATTTATTATATTAATACTGATATTGAGTTCCCTGTGGGAATGAGTAACTGGCCCGGATTAATATATTAGCTAGTTTGTGATAAAATGTAGTTGTAAAAATGGTTGTAAACATGCCTAAAAATAGTGCATTTTGAGAATCAAGACATTAACTGTTCTCTGACTGGTGGACTGTTCTCTGATTGGTGGGTTTCTTTTCTGTCTGTTTCTGTTGGGTAGGTGGGCAGCAGGCGGGTCATTCAGTATGGTGCTGCTCTGATGCTTATGCTGGGAATGGTTGGTAAATTCAGCGCTTTGTTTGCATCATTGCCAGACCCGGTTCTGGGGGCGCTGTTCTGCACACTGTTTGGCATGATCACTGCTGTTGGTCTCTCCAACTTGCAATTTGTGGACCTCAACTCTTCTCGCAATCTCTTTGTCCTCGGTTTTTCCATCTTCTTTGGTTTGGTCCTTCCTAGCTATCTTAAAGGGAACCCCCTAGTCACTGGTAGATACATACACATGTACACTTACATACCAAAGATGAAACATTTGTAGGTTTGCATGACTTTAGCCATGAGGAATCAGTAAGGAACCTTGTGCTCTTCTTGTTCTAGGTATATTGCAGATAGATCAGGTGTTGAATGTTCTTCTTACGACTGCAATGTTTGTTGGGGGTTCTGTGGCATTTGTGCTGGACAACACTATTCCTGGTAGGATCAGTTCTTACAATACATTCATAAAATGCTTTTTCTATTCAATGATCAGAAGATGCTCTATTGTTTTCATTGTAATGGTGTAAAGCTACTGGTGAGTTGTGGGGCAAAAAAGGGTTCCGGGAACAACAGTGATAAAACGTTGCTAAATGTAACTAAATTGAATCTAGCTAACTACATAATCATGCATAGTAAAAAAAAAGTATGTTAAGGGTATTTTCAAATGGCACTGTTGGAATGCCATTTAATGTGTGAAGTAAAATCAGAATTTGAAAGGTTTTGATAAAATCTGAAGCAAAACAATTTTAAAAAAGCATTGCAAAGTTAAGATGTTCACTTTTTTCAGTCTTGTCTATAACTCATTTTTTTCTATTTTAGGCTCACCAGAGGAAAGGGGAATCCGCAAGATGAATCGCGGAAACAGCGCATCTAAACGGGATGGAATGGAATCTTACGACCTCCCGTTCGGTATGGACTTTCTGCATCGCCATCGCATTTTCCAGTACCTCCCAATCAGCCCCACTTTTACTGACTACAAATGGAGTGTTCTCACCCACGGCTGCCATGAGCGGAGCAGCAGGAGAGAAGATGACATTCCGACAAAACCAGATCTGGGAGAAAGCGGGGTATAGTTTCCAGCACCACTTGAGTTTCAGTGGAAGAGACTGTAGCAAGGCTTCATTTCAACCCAGTCAGTGCAACCCAAATTTAGCCCTTTATTAAACACCCTCCTACAATTTGTTATCAAGTTTTGCATGTTGTTGCTCATAAAAAATGTTGACAGCAGAACAGCATGGAAGCTAATCTTATGGTAGGTGTTTCCATGACAACGTTGACTGGATGCAATGCAGGTTGAACCTGTATCTCTTTCTCTCTCTGTGTGGGAGGACAAGAGAATACAGACTGATAGTTGGAAATCGTTTTGTAATATCTACTGAATTTCAGATATCAGTGTTTCTTTATCAGCAGACCTACGTTGTTTCGTATGCGCACAAAGCGTAGTTAGTAGTCACAATGTAGATAATTGGATGAATTAGAATTTGAATTTACAACTACTTACGATGTGCCTGTGTGCACGTAGTGTCGACCCTCTCACACGTTCATGTTCATAAACGTGCGATCACAGACATGCTCACACTCATTTCATGCATGTCACTGGCTGGGATCCTGTTAATGCAAGCAGCTTGTTAAAGTTTATGTAGCAATGCAAGGTTAGTGTGCTTTATATTGTAATTGCACTCTTGTTAAAGCAAGAATTAACGCACAAAAATGTAATTGAACGTATTTTGCTTGTTCCTAATTTAACTTTCAGTGTCTTTTGCATCTTTCAGAAATCTACTCAGTCTATCAGCATAACTTTATTAAACTCATCAGATTATAAAGATTTCATTTTAACCCGTTATTTTAAAATTGCCTGTAATTAGTGCTGCTGTGTTGATAAATAGCTGGTGTTAAAGGGGTGCTAAATGGCCTTTTGTATTAGAGTCAGTATAAAAAAAATCATCGGGTAAAATATATTTCTATCCACCATGTCAAAATTGTAGTCATTGCGTATGTTTCAGGGATGAACAAAAAGCTGAATGCAGACTGCTATGCAGTAGTTAAAATAAAACAGTGAAAGAATGTATAAACAGTTGATGAAAAAAGAAAGACTAGAAAAGACAGAATGGAAAGACTCTGTTGAAACCAGTGGTGAAGTTTTTCTTTTAGTCCAGGTCTATCAATAGTATACACTTCTGTATGCCAGGTTTCTGATGTGTCCTTCATTTGGTGGGACTTATTTGGTCTTCACTGCAGTTGAAGTGTATGTGGTTTATATTGTAAACACTAACAGCACTGCGCATGTGGCCATTTCACAACTCTCGCAAACTGTACAAATCCTGTTATTACTGCATTACCACAATCTATAACTATTGCTTACTGCTTTTCGTGTCACAGTAGCTTACATTATTAGCATAATTCACGTTGTTGTACACTGTCAGCCATAGTTATAGAATTGCACCTGCAATTTCCACAGAAATTTGGGTTATCTCTTGAGGCAGTGATGTCATGGGTCACAGACTGTTCGTTTATGACATCAGCAGGCATGAAAGGGCCAGATATGCATGAGTGCTTTAATTGAGCGCAGTTGTGCTATGACCTCCTGCGGGAAAGTTTATTTGGAGCACCACCTGATGGACATTATCTGAATATCACCCTTACACTGCATCCACTTGAGATGCAGAGGTTAATTTTGTTTTATTTTGTTTTAATTAAATTATTTATGTACTATGTCTACTATATTTTGATAAATCCCTTTGCTCCCTGCACAACCAGAAGGTTTTAGCAAGATGTGGGAGATTTGCCTAGATTAAATTTGATCTGATTTAATTTGCAGGTAAATGTCGCTTGTCAGCGCAGGCATAGAAATGGCCATTTTATATTAGTACAGTCCTAAAATGTACAACAGAACTGGTGCTTCCTCTGTAGCTCATTCCAAGTAACATGTTTATAGGGGTTTTTAAGTTCTTTTTTTATCTGACCTGTAATACTGATGTTATGAGCCAATTTTTGCTTTCTTTGTCTTTTTTGTTTGTTTCTAACAGAAACCCATATTTATGCAAGGACCATTTCACTTGGTAACGCAATGTTACAACTGTTGCTATGTTTTCATCCTTATGTGCATGTTTTACAATTTTGTATGAGGACTTTTAAGTGACAGTATTTGGGACCTTAACATCTGATCTGAGACAGAAATGGAAAATCACTTATTGTTTAGTGGACAATAGGAACAGAGCCCTGCGGTATTTACACTAATATAAACATTCTAATTCATTCAGTCAAAGCAAACGTCTGATATGGTCAGCATTACAGCTTATTGGTAGTCAGGAATCCATGACTATAGCACTTTGTGTCATTACTAAAATTAATATTATAAACAATCAGCACCACAAAGTGTGACATAATGATTGTCTGAGAGTTGTTTATCCAAAGTTAATGCATTAACTATTCCCCCCATCCCTCCATTTACACCTGTAGTTTTTGCAATGGTGCCAGTTCTCATCTCTTAACCTTTTCTGCTCCTTGAATTGTTTAATAAAATGTGATTGAATACAGAACTGATGACTCAAGAATATGGACTTCCTTATAAAGACCTCTCACTTCCTGTGCCAATGATTCTTCCCTCAATTATAATAGTTTCTATTAAAATATAATCACAAAATTATTTTTTTGGATTACAGATGAGGATGTTGTGAAGCATTTTTCCAGCTGTCTTTAGCCAAAATAAATGCTTTATTGATGCTAAATTTTGATGTGAGAACATTTTAATAACACAAGGCGATTGGCTGTATCTCAGTATCAGCTGAAATTCAAGTCGAAAGGTTGTGATAGGTCTTAATAAAGTGGTTGCATAGTGGAAAAAATAATAAACCCTTCAGTTATTTTGAGGGGGACATATCTGAATATACTTGGTCTTTTTGAGATGTACAATGTTTTTAATGTTTTATTCTTGTTTTTTATATCATTTTGTGTTTATACAGACAAAAAGATGTAAAAAAAATTCATGCATATAATCTTAAATCGTCATGATGCAAAGTACACTAGTTTGCTAAATTTTTATTTAAAAGTAAAATTCTTTTTCTTTCTGAAATCTGTAGTTCAATTGAATATTTTTGTTAGCTAGAACTTTTTCATATTGTATTTTTCTAACATTACTTCCTGTTCATGTTAATAGTAACCTAGTACAAATTGAGAAAGAGGTTAAATACATTGACTATTATAAATATGACTATATATTGAATTGAGTACAGAGTGTGCTATATCCTTGGACCAGCCATTACAGTTCCTGTAGTAACAGCAGTTTTGTTCCTTGTTGCTAAAAATATTTATTAAGATGTTTCTGAGCAAACGTGTCTTTGTATTTGTGTGTGTGTGTGTGATTTATTTGCATGATTAAAAGTTCATTTGTTTGCTAAATTATAAAACGACATAAAAATGATAAAACTACAGTTAAGGTACTGGAGGCACTGACGTCTATATGTCTTCTTTCGTAATTAAAGTTCGGTTTGTATTATGTGTGGGCCTATCAGGTTTAGGTGAGGATAAAATGTTGGTTGGTCTGTCTTATATCTGGTGAACTCATTTGGTGTTAGTTTATGCTTGCTCCCTGTCCTTTCCCCCCGTAGTGTGCTGACCGTGACCGTCTGAGTAAACGCGATTAATCGCGTCGCTGTGTCTGCCCGCACAACACCAGTCTCAATCCGCACTCCAGGAAAGCAGCCAGAGAGAAAAGTGTGTAACAGACAAGACCTAACTAGTGTATGAAACAGGATAAGCGGGTTACTGTATGCATCCTCGTATTTTAAAATGGTGGCCCTACATTAATCCTACTTTTCTGGGAGTTGATTTTTGGAAGAACTATATTGCTTAACATTTTATCAATATCATTACATTTCTGTTGTGTTTGTTTTGCGAAACCTTGCTAGGTAAATGGAGTAACAGTTTTATAAAAGCAATAAGCCTGGTGGAGCCATGTTTTACAATGATTTTACAACAGCTAACGGTGTTTCATGAGGTTTAATGCTTTAATGTGTGTATTTTATCCCACAGGAAGTTCTTTTGGTGCAATCGCCGACTAGTGCAGTCGAATTATACAAATAGAAACGCACAAACAACGAAGGAATAAAAACCCTCTATATTTACAAATGTAGAAAAGTATCTTGTACTTTTCCTTTAAAAATGTTCCTTTTATAGGCTCCATTAAATTATGATTTTATTTAGGTTTATTTTTTAGGCCAATCTATTGCCATATACATGATCGTGTTATTTGAGGGATTTCCCACTGTACGGAGCGCAGATGTATTATCCATCACTAAAGGAGCAGCGCAAACAAAGGGGCGTCAGCGAGCGCGCTGATTGGTTGGTCTGCGATATGGAGGTCTGTAACAACAGATGGGGTCTTCCTCCTCACACTTCCCCTAAAACCCTGATTGTTCGCGATATGTGCACAGAGAAGCTCGAACCCGGTCCTGGTTGAAGTGAGTCCTGAATCGGTGCATCGTGATCGTGTTCAGCGGAGTGTCGGCTGTAGACATAAATCCAGAGATCAGATTTAAACACCTTCACAATCTAATTGGATCGACGTGTTTCGTGACATCGGACATCTGGGGATCGGAGATCTACACGCGTGGTGAGAAGGGGTAGGCTGTGTTCCTCAAGACTTGCCCTCAGTACTTTGGGAGATACAAGCATACTGATGTATCCCCCTGGTTGTCTTACGCTGTCATGTGATTGTAACTTTGTAGCGCGATGCGTAATATGATCAGTATTTTGTTGATTGACATTCTTTGCGAATATTTTCCTGGAAATGTAATGTAATATTTAGGAGTCAGATGACGGTACTATCTGTACACTGTTGTCAAGCGGATAATATCCCCAGTGTTTAATAGTTATCTACCAGCAGCCCTTGGTAAGACTGGAGTCGCCTATCATTTACAATAAGAAAGTAACGATGCACTGAATCTGAATTGACTGGACTTGTCATAATCTGGCCAAATTACGTAACGGGTTTTGTCTGTTTATCCGACCCATTTTGAGGGATCAGTTCCACCGAAATGACAATTCATATAATACACCTTTATGTAATGCCAAACCTGTTTATTTTTATTTCTTTTAAATTAATTGTACGCATCTTAAAATTTGTTCACATCTCTGTTCACATTATTGTAAGTATTCAAAAGCCATAATTAAAAAAGCTGTTGCTTTGTCTTTATTTGCTAAATATATTTATTTGCCTTTCATTGTGTTTCATGGAAAAGATAAATCTGGGCATTCTGCTAAATATTTCCTTTAAGTGAAGAAAAAATTATACAGTTTTAGTATGACATGAGGGAAAGTAAAATAAAAACATTAATAATCACACCCAAACCTTGAGTGTGACCAACTCACTCACCTAGACACAGACTTAAAGGTGAGATGGTGGTCATACATTTAAAACGTATTGTAATCTAAACTACTGCACCTAAAAGAGATTTGTAGCTGTTGTTGCAAATGCTAAAAGTTACCAGACTGCTTTAAAAGGTTACAGACGCAATTTAACTTTAAAGCATGTTAGAATCTCAAACAGATCTGGAAGTCACATTTTCCATTCTGCAGATTGTGAAGTAGCTGTGTACTGTCTTCTGTCTCACATTTCATAACTCCTCAGGGTCTCATACATAAGAACAGCAGTTGTCTGTAAACACAGTTACTGTGATCAACTGTGCAATCTGCTGAACCTGTGAAAGAAAGACAGCGAAAAGAGAGGTAGAAGGAGCAGAAGCACGACTTTTGGCATTGTTGGATGAAGCTTGTTGGATCACAAGTATTTTCCAGGTTGTTGTGATGATTTAAACAATAGCAAGCTATAGAGTTTGTGTGAAGATGCTGGTTGGGGGAGGTGAGGGAATGGTTGGACTTTCATGTGTGTGTGTGTGTGTGTGTGTGTGTGTGTGTGTGTGTGTGTGTGTGTGTGTGTGTGTGTGTGTGTGTGTGTGTGTGTGTGTGTGTGTAAAAGATGGATGAAGGCCAGGAAACAGCAAGAGGAGATCTTGGCCAGGATCTTACAGACAGAGGTTAGTGAGCAGTTACTTTGGAATTGTACAGCAGGGGAAAGTTTGAAACCAACAGGAAGCAAAAAAAGGGAAAGGCCAGTGGCCGTTAGTTCATTCAAGTATTTGTGAACAAAAAATATGAAGTAATCTTACATTAGAATTCCTTATGTACATTTGTTACAGCAATAAATTTAAAATATGGAAGGAGGTCTGTGTATGGTGAGTTCTGGGTGCTTTAGTTATGTGTGGATGGTTCATGTGGTTTATGCATAGACCACAGCTTCCATACTGTCTGTAGCACTTCCACAAACCCCAAATATCTCCCCAGCTCTGACACATATGTCCAGACTATACAAGCTCCAACCCACCAGACAACCTGTAATTATTTGTAATTAGGCATGTTTGTTGATGTTACTATGCAGAGTTGATCTCTAGGAAGGTCCAAAACGTGTGTATAAAAAGTCCTCGTGCTCTTTTCATGAAGGTTTCATTGACTTCTGTGACATATTTAATGGTAGACTGCACAGTTGCATAAGCATGGAGAAGTACATGCTACCTGACTGCTGGTTGTTGCATTTGAGAGCAGAGAGAGTTGTGTTGCAATAAACACAGGACGTCTTATCTAAATTTGCATTTGTTATTGTTCTGTAATGATAGGGCACATTTTCCTAACCACCATTTAACAGAAGAGACTGAGAGTGGTTGAAAGAAGCTGATTGTAAAAGAAAAAGGTGAAAGGTCACAAAACTGTGAAATA
Source organism: Chromobotia macracanthus (assembly GCA_036877525.1). NCBI lineage: Eukaryota > Metazoa > Chordata > Actinopteri > Cypriniformes > Botiidae > Chromobotia > Chromobotia macracanthus. The sequence goes on from JAZGTH010000002.1 coordinate 5,826,372, forward strand.
CATTTCTGTGCATTTCTTATCCATTAATTAATTATTTCACTTATTCATTCTAATGTGCTGCCTATAGTCAACACTGGACATTTTCTAATGTCCATCATCTGTTGTCTTTGACTTTAGATGTGTATCACAGCCTAATAGCTCTTACATCGATCGTCTATCATTCTGACTGGATTATATTTAAGATATGAAATATTAATGTAAGAATAAGCTGCTTTGGGGTCGATTGGTATTGAATATTTTATCATCTCATGACTGAACGCAGCAGGCCATGTGAGAAAGATGTGGGAGGGGCTACATGCACACACTCACAGTTATACATAGAACACACTGGGCCAAGAGATGGTGATGTTGATAAGTTTGTACATGCCTGTGCAAAAGTGAGACTATTGGTTGCTCGTGGGATAATGTTCTTGTAAAACGATAATGGTGTAGGAGTTTTGTCATGGACTGAATCGAGCCTTTACTGGTTCTATCTGGGGTTCACTTGAACAGCACCTGCGCTCTGTTTGTGTACATTTATGTCTATCAAATAGGTTACTTGTACGGTAAACCATTGAGTGTTATGTGCTCATATCTGTGTATGCTAAGTAGTTAGTCTAAAGTGATTCTAAGTGGTCATAAAGTTGATGAATGTATCTTTTGTTATTATAAGATTAATGAGAGTGGATGTGTGTATGAATTTGTGCATTAAGATATCCATAACATGAGGGAGAGAGAGAGAAAGAGCAACAGTGCAACCAGTATTAGGCAAGTCTGAAACCGAAAAGTGTCATGTCAGTTTCTGCTGCAAATCAGAAAGAGGAAGTTTAAGAGAGCAAAGTACTTTGTTTGAATCTGCATGTCACATGGATTCAGAGATCGTCCATCCTTAGATTAGACACCAGACAATCTGCGGCAAGACCCCCATACCCACCAGAGAGAAGGTATGGCTATGCTCATTAAATCTCAAAATCAAGTTCAGGAAGTTACAGAAGATGTTCTGGAATTGATTACCTGCTTCTGTTGATAGACGTCTGAATTTATGTCTTAAAATGTGGGGTGTTTTATAGTTTATAGCAGGAAGGTTTATAGAAGGATTGTTTTCAGTGACTTGCATGTCATTTATAATGGGGATATGATTAAAAAGAGCACAGAGTTGAGAAATGACAGAATGGCCAGATTTTGTCACCAGAATGTAGAAAAAACGTGTTAGTTCTTTCATCATTCACAAAAAGCTATGCTAGTTGACAGTTGTAAAAATGTGTCTTTTACAATATCATCATAGAAAAAAGCTTGTTATATCAAAGGTAATAGATGGCAGCTGCTAGAAGGCAGTTTGTTATTACTGTTAGTAGTGGTAACAGTGGGGTAACAGTACCCTGTTGTCCAGCACCTGTCCTTGTCCCGCATCCCTCCAGTTGGCTAGGAAGGAAGTCTTCAGTAGCACAGCTGGCTATGTGCCAGGGGAACCTCCAAACATGAGGATATTTGCCTGCTACTGTTTAAAAGTTTAGTGTGGTGTTATTGTTAAAACAGCTTTGAAGATCATTGTGTTAAAAATGGTTTTGTCATTTCTGTCTTTCATTTCTAAAATGTAAGATATTTTTATAATCTACAAATAATTTTTTTCATTTCGTTTTTAACTGTTCCTTCTCAGTGTTTTGCTGCTGGAAAATTAACATAACAAAGATTTAGACTCAGCGTGTGTTCTGTCACACACGCTTTCTCAGTTCTCTTTATAGAAGAAAGCACATGACCAATGAATGCTGTAGTCTATTGGAGAAAAATGCTAAATGTCCTTTAAAAAAATGATATTAGGGTGGTTGTCATGTCATACAGTGTCCTGCATGTCCTTCATCTAAAATCCTAATCCTAATAATTATACAAAGTAGTTTTATAACCTAGCATTTACTTTTAGCTGTGACTTGTAGATGTTGGCTGCATGTGGGTTTTGCAAGATATTAGAACAGGCCTCTCTTTCTTATCAATAGATATCAAAAATGCATAAGCCAGTCTGACTTAGCAATGTGAGACATGCAAAAATATCTTCTGTTTGTTTTAAGGGTTTGTCGTTTTGTTTTCGTAACTTTCCTCTCGCTCTGACCTACATACAGAATAATTCTTTGATGTTAAATAAAGAAACAGGAATGGAAAATTCTCATTTTCTCTAGAGACGTTCCATGCAGTTGTGGCTGGAGTACAATGGATGACAGGAATGATGGAGTGCGATTTGGAGAGAACAAATTCATCAGCAAGTGAGTATAAATCTTACACCAAATGCTTGAGCAGTAAAATCACCCCAGTTACATCTTAAAGGGATAGTTCACTCAAAAATCTGTCTTTAAAGAAAAATCATCCTTAAGTTATTTCAAGCCTGTATCTCAACCTTGTTTTTCCATGGAACATAAATGACAGAACACAAAGTGCTGTTCCCATTTCTGCATGTCAAAAACAGCAGCATCAATTTCTTCTCTTGTGTTCTGTTGAAAAAGAAAGTTTGGGTTTGGAATTAACAACAGAGGAGTAAATTAAAAAAAATTCGAATTGATATTTACATTTTTACAATTATTGCTTTAATTCAAATTTAAAAATATATAAAAAGTATTTTAAAGAATAAATGAATGAATGTTTTTAAGTGCTGCTTCTTTTGTTAGAAAAAGTCCACTGTTTTCATCCACCTGCCAATTTAGTTGGCATTGTCATTGGACATTCTCCCTCTAGTTTACTTTACGACACACCCCCTCTGACAAAATATGTAAGTTTTATTAAATACATTGTTAAGCAAGACTTTGGTCTTTCTCAGGAGCAGCATTCTCTCTCATTTAAAGACCTATAATCTCTACTATGAAGGAAAGAACCTGCAGCTGCGCCACAGAGAGGTAAGAAAGAGTTTTATCCCTTTCGTCCACACCCCTTCCTGTGGTAGGTGGGGTAGGATTTGACCCCTTCTGTGCATTCTTAATAATTCACTGTTCTCTGGGGAGTAATAACTGTCTGGGACTGGAGGGGGTGTGACTGGTGTGGGGCTGATCATATGGATCTGCTTTTGTGTTTGTGAATGGAGTTTGCTTAGGTGCTTTGGCTGTGTCAGTTTTAAATCTGCTGTCTTTTCTCATTTATTACTGTTTTTTATCTTCATCTTTTTGGCTTTGTCTTCATCTTCAAAAGTTTCTGAGAATCTTTTTGCTTGACAAAATGGTGTTTTTAAATAGACAGATCAGTTGTTTATTGTGATTTCGGGTAACAAATTCAAAATATTAAGTTAGAGTATATGTGTGTGTTGTGTGTATTATTACTACAGGAAGAGGGAGAGTTGATCATAGAAGGGCTTCTCAATATCTCTTGGGGTTTGCGTCGACCAATCAGGCTTCAGATGCAGGATGACAATGAGCGAATCAGACCACCTCCCTCCTCTACCTCCTGGCACTCAGGCTGCAACCTAGATAACCAGAGGTCAGACAATGAATCAAACACACAGACATAAACACATACATTTTTAATGTAGGTCATTAACTTTACACTTATGCTTTATAGAACAGAGTAGTGTATTTTATTCTGATGTTTCATTGAGAAAGGACACTTAACGTCTTTAAGACTGAAAAAGTGATTTAATTCAGAATTCATTTAATTTAATTCAGCTTTTGACATTCCAGGAGTTGAAATCTTTAGGACTTCTGTAATATAAATAACAATTTTTTATGGCTTTGACCTACATTCTTGCCTGTTTTTTACTCATTTTCTTTACAAATTGAAAGTTAAAGAATGGCACCCATTCACATCTAAGCAGTCCAACAGAAATATTTTTTTTCAGCACCTACTGGGTTCAGTAAACAGAAATAAATAGTTACTGTGAAATAGAAACTGTCTTGCTTTGGGCTAGAAAAGATCATGTTATCTTAACAGCCTATTCCCAGAATCACTTTTAAATCCAGATCTAGTTTGTTGTCAGAATATGACTGGAATGGATTTAAAAGCATCGCTCTGATCGCTCTGAAACACTTCTTTCTTGTGAAAGCTCCCATTTTTAAATCTTTTTCGACTGACTGATTAAGTCTGCATCTGTTTGTCAGTACATGTAGATCAGTAACAGTGTTGTATTACAGTGTTGACATGCTGTGCTGAATAATGCTGCCGCATGTAGCATTTGACATGGTTACCAGTGTCTAGAAGAAAGACTTGAAACTTGAACTTGATCTTTAGATGAAGATTCACAGTGAAATAACCTCAGATATCTTTCTGCAACTGCTGTACCCAACATTGAGAAGAATCCTATAATGACAGATTGTTAAAAGGGCTGAGCTGAGTTAATTACAGTTCTTTAGGGGGGACTGAGATGAAAGCCAGAGAGGGCTGAAGCCTTCTTAAATAGAGTCTCATTACAGATTCCCCCTATGAGATAGTGAACCTCCCACCACAGGTTTAAATTACGTAAAATGTTGTTCCTGTTTGCAAGATTTTTGCATGTTGCACAATAAGTGATTTGTCAACATTAGCAACAGTCATGTCTGTTAGCTCCAATGATTCATGCATTACTTTTTCAATTACATTACTTTCCTTAAGCACACGTCTTGTTTATAGTGACACTTCTAATGAACACATAGATTATGTTGGTTTCTGCTGTGGACTGTGAATGTGTATGTTATGTCAGCATTTTAATGTTTCTCTTTACTTGTTCTTCAGCCAAGATGGTCAGAAACAGACTCCGCCCCAGGTTGAGGTTACGCCTCCAGTGGACCAATCAAGCAACGGCACGACACAAGAACATGCAGAAAAAGATGAGGAAGAAGGTATGTCTTGCATTTAAAAAACATTATATGTAGGTGTCACTTGTCTTTACAGTGTACTTATATTCCACCTTATCTTCTCTTGGGCAGAGGGGTGCGATGTTTCTTCTCAGCTTCTTAGAACCAAAAGTGATGCTGGTGTGCTGAGACGGGGCAGGAGACGGTCTCCTAGCGACCAGCGGCGAATCAGAAGGCACAGATTTTCCATCAATGGTCACTTTTACAACCACAAGGTTGGGAAATTTGAGAGGATGGCTTGTGGGTGGGAGTGGGATGGTGAATGGGGTTAGGGAAAAGAAAACATCATAGAATAGAGCATAAATAGAATATAAGCAGGAGTAAATGGAAATTGATACCATGATAGAAAACAAACGTGTCTAATTGTGAGCATAAATTCCAACTCCTTCCAACTACTTCCTCTGTCTTTCCTTTTCTTGTAGACGGCTGTGTTCACACCTGCATATGGTTCTGTTACTAACGTCCGGATAAACAGCTGTATGACCACACCACAGGTGCTGAGAGTGTTACTGAACAAGTTTAAGATTGAGAACAGCCCGGATGACTTTGCCCTCTACCTCGTTCACGCCAGTGGGGGTCAGCAGTTTGATCCTTCCATACTCATGTTGGAATAACTTGACTGTGCGACACTGTATTACCGTCTTGTGGACAGAGAACATAACCATTACAACTATGTTTTGTGGTGCATGCTCAATATTACAATTATTCACATAAAATATTCAATTACGCATATTGTTAAGGAGAGGTGTGCTATTACCATTTGTGATTTGACTTACAATTTACACATGGTGAATTATAAAACTGACGAAGAATCCTTTAACAACTGTAGCATTATAGTGTCAGGTTTTGCACGGTTGAGCAGCATTTCTAATTTCTTATGAAACTGTAAAATCTTATATTTGTTTCAGAGCGTGTTAAGCTGAAGCGTACAGACTACCCGTTAGTGTTGAGAATACTTCAGGGACCATGTGAGCACATCTGCAAGATATTTCTAATGGAGCAGGACCTGGGAGAAGAGATCCCCTATGAAGTCAGTGTGTTGTCAGATTTTTCATATGGTTTAAAATGTGTTATTGGAACATAATTTTCACCAACATTTTTGAAGATTTTGTTCTTACTGCAGTTATCCTTCACTACACTAGGTGGCGCAATACATCAAATTTGAGATGCCAGTCCTGCAGAGCTTTATAACCAAACTGCAGGAAGAGGAAGACAGAGAGGTGCAGAAACTGAGAAGCAGGTAATGCTCCACATTACAAGAGATAATACTGATAACCGTTTAATGATGGGAGAAACAATGTTTTCAGATGCTTTTAATTAAGCCAGTGGCATTGCAGAATTGTTGACAACTTTACTATGAGCTCAAAACACCACATGCTGGGGACATCTGCTGGTCAAATGTGTAAATGCAATGAAAATATTTAGAATGAAATCAGATCAAATGAAAAAAATCATCATACATACCTAAATATACATATCAAAATCTTTGCTATTATATTTAATAGACAATGTGTACATGACATATTTATAATCATACTATAGATTTTAAAATACAAATTTAATATAGAGTGTAATATAATGCATGTATGTATTGTTTGTCTACTTATATAAAGTCTATTTTCTAGAGTCTAAGCTTCTCTTTTGCTTTCTTTGTCTCTCTCTGAATAGATACAAGTACCTGCGATGTATCATAGAGAAACAGCTGCAGTGTTTACTAGAGGGTTCCACCTGTATGTGAACAGTTTTTCACCCCTGATGTTCCCTTTAGCACTTATTGTCTCTTTAATTTCTCTGTCTGAGCACAGAGGGGTCTTAGACTGAATTTCTCTGGTACATTCCGTCCTAACTGATTACCAGACTAAACCACTTATGTGCATTGAATTGATATTTCTTACATTGACAATTTGCTGACCAGTGAAGATAGATGGTACACCTTGTAATTTAAAATTGTTTGTATATTTTTCTCTCTGTATTGTTTGCATGATTTGGTGCTATAGAGAATCACATACAGGTACAATAGTGTAAAAGCACATTCCACTAAGCCAGGAAATTTCTTGATCCAGTTTGAACTGGAAATGGAAATTATAATGACAAGCACAAAGTTTCAAAGATATGTGCTGACAATTATAGTATATTTGTTTGGTTAAGGACCCTATGACATTGCTTTAGAAGCACAGCATATTAAAGGGCTCATTCCTCTTTTTAAATAGCCAGTAGGCTTAGTTACATCACGGCCATGAACCATGATTGCAGATGGTGTGGGGGGAGGAACATTCTCATTCTAGAAGGGCATTTGATTGGACAAATATCTGCATAGTGCAAGATGAGTAATCATATTTTTGATACTTTTTTCATTTTCAAAGGCAGACAAGTGTCTGTTATTTTAGGAGTACACTAGCATATAGAATGAACCTTTTGATCCACCTTTTGAACCATAAGACATACAGTAAGACATGGACTAAAAGCCACAAAACCCTAATTCTGTTTTATGGTGTCTTCAAGCCCTTTGTTTAATTTTTACTGGGTTATGATTGGTTGATCACTTCACTGTATATGTTGGATGTATTCAGAAAATATGCATTTTATTGTATTCTATATATTCTGAGCCAACCTATTATACTGCTTTAGCTGTCCAAATAGCAAGTGTTGTTTAAATGAGGCAAATACATATACATACATACGTATGTATATGTATTTGCCTCATGACTAGAGTGTGAGCTAATTGCAAAACACTTTGATTTCAGTTGACCAATGTCTTATTTAGACAGTGATTAAAAAACCTATTTTGTACCAGACAGGTAAGAATTGTCTATATGAATTGAAGTACTTGATGCTGACTTTGAATATAAAGGCTGATTGAGAGCAGAATAAAGGGGAATGTAGGATCTGAACATCTGAATGCAGTTTGAATGTTTGTGTGTGTGAGAGTGACTAGTATGTATTTTGGGTACCTAAAGAGGACAGCATGCTTACAGTTAAGAGAAAAGCTATATTTTTTACATTTTGATGGTTCTCGTTGACACCTGTTACTGATTTCTGTATTGATATATGGCATGAATTTGGTCTGTATTATAATGCTACTGATTGTAAAACTGAGAATATGATGATGGTAATTATATTTAAATAAAGTGTTATCATCCGAAAATTAAAAATATTGAACTTGTTAGTGTGTGTGTGTGTTGTGCACTACACACCATCTAGAATGCAAAAGTGTTATTGATTACAAATCTACAGGGTACTACATATAAAAGACTACTTTTAAATAAAATGCCCAATTTCAGAAATTCAATTTAAATTTCTTGTGAGATGGAGGTGTTCCAGGTTTGTAGTTGTACTGTTCATGTAACTTTTAAATCCTAACTTTCCCAGAATTGACCAATTGACCAAGAATTGAATCATTGACCTTGATTCCTGAAATCTCTTTTTATTTGATCTTAAACCTTTTAATCCAAATATAAATTTCTCTTTGTGGCAGCATCTCTCTCTTTACTTTCGGAAGCACAATTTACAGCAGAAATCTCAAGGCTAATCGAATCAGTCCTGAATGACAGAATGAATGACTTTAAAACCTTTCATTAGTTACCTAACCAGTACCTCTGAGCTCATGAAGAGATAAACAGAGACCACATGACCACCCCACAGAGTGACCCCAGAGCCTAAACACCTGTGTCATGGTAAATCCATAGACTTCTTAATCCTGTTGATGGATTACAGCAGCATTCTGGTCCAATGTTGGCAACAACGACATAGGTTTATTCCACGTGACCAATCAGAGGAAGCGGAGCAGCCAGGTAATGCCAGGGTATACATGTAAATGTGTCTGTTCTGTCTCATACTGTCTTTTCCATTCAAGCACTGCAGGCTGGAAAGAACAAAACTTGGACAGTCAGTCTAAACCTTTGAAATATTGAACCTCTCCTACAGATCCTAACTCAACGTAAGTCAACCATCCTGTGGTGTGTTTTTATTTAACCATAAGAATATTTAATGAAAATGTTTTTATTTGTATTAAAAAATCTCAATACTCAAAATCTCAATTCTCTTTTTGATTATGTAATGATTACTGTTTCTAATGATAATGTATTGTATATAATATTAACATTAATTTGCTTAATTCAGACACAGTCAACATTATTTCATAGACAGATTGTGGTTCTTAAGACTAAACAACCTTTGTGCTGCATTTATGAGCTTGTAGAACAAGAGTTTTAATTGAAAAGGGTTTAGATTATTTTTGAGAATGGATGTCATACACTGAACTACAAATGATTACTGTATTTTTCTAAGCCTGTCTGTCTAGCTCACAGGATGGTGGCCTAGATTCTGAAACGACTCATTCCACTGTCTGATTCTGTTGTACTGATGTTCTGTGGCAGTTTTGACATCTTATAAGGGAGAAAGAATTTTAATCAGCTCCAAAATAAATATTTCCAGTATTTTTGTCTTGTTTTCTTAAATATCTAAATGGCCTTATTTTACATATTCATTCTTCAGAGGAAGTATCTTTTAAAGCCTTTGGTAAACAGTTCCCGAGATATTTCTGTGATAAACAGGACTGATTAGGAAAATGGTTTGTGTGGTAAAGGGCCTATGGACATTTTAATATATTACACCTAAAACGTAATTTCTCATCTATCTTGATGTCATGGCCCTTTATCTAAATTCCTCTATATTTCCCAAGGGGTTATCTTATCTAATATATTTTACTTCACTGAATGTATAGATTCAGGTGCTCTAAATCTGACCTCTTGACCTCCATTTCTACAGCATGTCCTCACACAAAATCTCCCTGATGATCTGCCTGTTACTCATGATGACGATGTATCCAGCAGTCTGGTCACGTTGGGGTGGGGGCTTTGGGCATGGTGGAGGTGGCATAGGCGGCGCGTGGGGTGGTGAAAGTGCTGGTCGTGTAGGCTGGGGAGTCGGTGGTGGTCATCCACACCATGCCCATCCCTCCCACAATGGAGGATCGTCTGGACATAATGCAGGCAAAGTAGGCTTGGTAGCAGGGGATGGCCACCCACACCATGCCCCACCCGCCCATACCGGAGACTCCTCTGGACACAGCACGGCAAAGGCAGCAGAGGCAGATTCTGAGCTTGGTCTGAGCTCCATGGTCCATCCTGGTTATGGCCACGGGGACAGGCATGAAGGTTTTACGCATGGACATGGGCATGAACACGGGCGCGGCCATGGGCATGAACATGGGCACGGACATGGGCAGGAACATGGGCATGGACATGGGCATGAACAAGGGCACGGGCACGGACATGGGCATGAACAAGGGCACGGACATGGGCATGGACATGGGCATGAACAAGGGCACGGACATGAGCATGGACATGGGCACGGACATGGGCATGGACACGGACATGGGCATGAACATGGGCACGGACATGAGCATGGGCATGGACACGGTCATGGGCATGGACACGGACATGGGCATGAACATGGGCCCAGACATGAGCATGGGCATGGGCATGGACACGGGCATGGGCATGGGCATGGGCATGGACATGGGCACGGGCATGGGCACGGCCACCACAGTAATGGGGCACACAGCGCTGGGCATAAAGAAAATCACACTGAGTTCCGAAATGAGACAGATATGGATTACTACAGTGGTGCTGCCAGTGCTGTACCCATTTGTAGATGTGTAATGGTCCTAGGGTCTGTGATGTTATTGTTACTTGGGCACATTCTGTTATAGGGGCAATTTGTCACAGGTTTTTGGACTTGCTTTAATTCCTGGGCAATTTCTTGCATCTGTCAGTAAAAAAATCATTTAAATTTAATTTTACAAAGGCAGTATTAAAATATGGGCTAAATATAATTGCAGCCTAAATGTAATGAGATTTTATAACTCTTGAGGCATGTGTATGATTGCTGCACTTTGTTTCATGTTAACCTGATATATTTACATTTGTTCGACAGGCATTTGGAAAAACTGGAACAAGTCTATATACAATGAGAACATTTTTTTTGCTCTGAAGCAAGTTATGAACACATGCCTAAAAAGCCTGTATAATTTTTAGTGTGAGTTTTTTAATGAATGTTGATTTTTTTCATAATGATGTACCTTCTTTAAATAATGAATATTTTATTTAAAATATTGAGTAGTTAGTTCATTGTCTGAAGAAATTTTATAGCATGTCATAATATATATATATATGTCTTTCCGTTCTATGTACGCAAAAGTTTTGTGTTCTTCCGTTTCACCTTCTCAGTGTTTTAATCTGTCTTTGTTCCTGTCATTTACGCAAGTGTACATTCAAAATAAAACAAGGCTTATGGTAAAATCACATTAAACTATTAGAAGCTTGACAAAGTGAGTTGGGCTGAGAACAAATCTTGTTAAAGAACTCGGGCGCTGTCCACCTCACTTCCTCAAGCTCTTCAACAAGCACCTTATTCTTTTCAACCAGAGTTCAGCGCTTTTGTTTGTACTGTGTCCCTAGATATGTTTACCAGCATGCATATTTTTGTATTGCTAAAGTAATGAAATATACTTCCTAAAATATTTGACTTCGTAATTTTCCATTTTGTGTCAGTGACAATCTACAGCAGAATAAATTCTATAAATTGCAGTAGTAAGGGTGATTATTTCTGGGACAGCAGTCATAGGGTAACATAAATGCTGTGTGACCACAGCTATGGAGCATTTACAAGTTGATTACTGCAGCTATGGTAACTACAAACTGTATTTAACATATTGAGGTTTTACTAAGATCATCTGACAGCTTCCCATCCCTTATCTAGCTTCTAATAAAATGTATAACGTGAAATAGGCTCATCATGAGGTGACAGGGGTGTCTTGTACATTTTGAGATCTAGTTCACAGACAGAATCTGAAACACAGTGAGCAGACATTACACTACAATAAAACCAGCCCATCAGAGGTCTTATTAGAGCATTCACTCCATGTTGCACATAGTACAAATAATGCCCATTAAATATTAACAAACATTCAAACGTTACAGTGTGAATCTCATGAAGGGAATCTCAAGACTCTTGACAGACTTTGCTACCTAATTGAGCATTTGTTAACATGTAACATTTATAGCATAATGGATAGTTTACACTAAAATATATTTTTTATCATTTATTTGTCCTCATGTCATTCCAAACATATGAAAATGATTTTTATTTTCTGTGGAACACAAAAGATATTTTGAGAAATGTCTCTGTGGTTTTGTGTCCATACAATGGAAGTCAGGGGGGCACTGTTTGATTACTAATATACTTCAAAAGTCATACAGGTTTGGAATAACATGAAGATGAGTAAAGCAGTTTTATTTTTGGCTGAACCATCCCTTTATTTAAACTTAATTACAGATTATGCATTTATTATTTATATAGCTTTATGTAACAGAATATTTAACAAACCAAACTTAAATGGCCTTGTATCTGTGTATGGAAAGTATTCATTAGATACAGGAGTGATTTTCATCCCTTGTATATTCTAGTTTTTTTGTCTTACCTTAAACCTAAACAATGAAAACCAAATATTTGTGTTCATACTGTTACTAACAGTAAGTATGTGGGACAGTATTTCTGTGAATAAAAATGACTGAGACACTTGCCCTTTGATTGCTGTAGGTATTTAATAAGAAGCATCAAGACTTCACATTAGCCTGTAGATACGTGAGAGAGTGAGGAGAGCTGAAGAAGATTCCAGTATCACTGCAGTGCTCATGAATAAATGAGTAGATATGAATATGCACCAGAGCATGTTAAATCAGCAGGCAATGATGAGTTTGGCAATAAATGTGTAAGGGGTTTTGTATCTAGACTGAAACTGATTGGGACATAAAAGACAGACAGAACAGAACTATACAAAAAAAGATGCTGTAAGTCAGATGGACAAGAGAAAGAAATATTTGGCATGCTCATAATTCTTCTTCTCGCCAGAGGTGAGATGAAAATATTATTAAAATGATTGTGAACAAAAGTCTTGTTTACATCATTTTTTGTTTTTACAGCATTGCATAAATAGCAGCAGGACGTACAGAAGCTCTAAGTGCCCTCAAAAGACTCTCCATCTTTCTCCTAGAAACACAATCATATCTCCTCACATTCCTAATATCAGTCTTTGTCTAATTATCCCTTGTTCAATTGCCAGTGTGTTGTTCAGTGCCTCCCTGTGTTGTGCTGTAAGATTGTGTTGGTTGTTTAAAATCTGTTGTGCATTAACTGGTGTGTTTCATACATTGTGTTTCAGTCAGAGGTATGTTGATAATTTCAGCAATTTTGTATGTATGTTTTCACAATTATAGAGTTCTGCATATACTGCATTGGTATAAATACACCCTATGTTCATATACTTCTGTGTTTTAAGATGTTTATATGTGCACATATGTCAGTCTTAAACAGTTCTGTCTGCGCCTGAGTGTTTGCGAACTATTTGCTCTTCGTTGACTTGATCAACGGCGAGTGTCTCCACCTCTGCCTTTGGCCGGGCTGCACCTCCACCTGCTGAAGGTGAGTGGTGGATCCGATGTGCTACACCTATATGCACGTTAGCATGGGGATAAGGCCCTTCCCATGCGGGACTATTCCTGGGGCTTGAGGGCACTGCGATGTGGGCGGGGCTGGATGGGGCAGGGGGCGTGGCAGAAGAAACAATGGGTGGGATTACAGAGGGGCGTTCCCGCCCCACTGTTTGAGACTCTGCAGGGACAGCTTGCTCTCTGGCCTGCAGGAATGGTGTGGGATCTGGCATGCCATCTACCGAATCTCTTAATACCACTCTGCGGCCGTCTGTGGCACCCTGTCGATACAGCTCTGTGTATTCAGAGTGCAGTGGCTGTGATAGACTTTTGCGCATGCGTCTGCGGGGGGTTTCGGGTTGGCGGATGTCCTTATCATTACCAGAAGCCACAGGACCGGGTGGAGGGCTTGGTTTGTAAGAGCCAACAGGACTGACAGAGGGGCTTACACCTGCTGCGCTCCCGGCGAGAAGGCGCTTTTTGGTAGCGTGGAGCTGAGAGGTTAGGTAGGCGATGGTGCTGGCTCTCTGCTCTAGCTCTCCAGACAGCACAGCCAACTTATGGCTCTTCAACTTCAGTTCATCCAGGTACTTCTTCTCTCGCTCACGGATGGTGTTCTCCAGCACAGAGATCATGGCGTTCTTCTGCTCCAGGTCCCGCAAGAGCTCTGTGTTTTCCTGCTCTTTAGCCTTCAGCTGAGCCTCCAGTTCCTCACAGCGCTGGTGCAGTTCTCTGCAGCGTGCCTCACCATCATCTGAGAGAGAGAGAGAGAGAGAGAGAGAGACGGTACATACACTTTATTCCAGTGCAGCAACTCATTATAGAGTCATTATACATGTGTGAAGACAATTATGCTGCCTCCTATAAACCTCATGTAACCAAATTCAGCTAGCCAGGTTTTGGAATAGAGTTACTATACCAAAATAATAGCATGTTAAAATAAAAAAAACATAAAAATAAAAATAAATAAAAACATTTTGCAAAGTGGCAAAGCATTCTCCATCAGCCTATAGAGGGCAGCAGTGAGCTGTGAATCAGATGTCAAAAACCAAATACCCCTGAGAAACTACTAATGGCTATGAAACATCAAACCCTTTTCTAATTTAGCAACTCTTTCAGTCCTTCCTCACGATCTGATGTTAGGCTTTGACAGAAAGCATTTGTAGTATTATGGGAACAGCTCGTTTAGCCTAGCTCAGCATAGATACTATTGATTTCTCCATGAATTTTATCTGGATATATACACAATGAGATTGCAGGAATACATTTGAAACATCTTCAATAGAGTTTTGTATTGATATGGTAATTAAAAAATGAAAAACATACAGGGATAACTTATATTAGCCTTATAAATGTCTAAGAGTGGGCTACATGTAAAAAACATTAGTTAGGATGGGGCTGAGATGGGACGAGGGGAGTGTATGCATAGTCAATGGCAGTGTGTGTGTGTGTGTGTGTGTGAGAGAGAGAGAGAGACAGAGAGGAGAAAGATCCTATCTCATGTTACTGTACTAATGGAAATGAAAGTTGAGGGAATAGCTCTGTCTTTACTGACCTTCAGCTTTCACGCAGTCTAACAAATGTTTAGACTGTTTAAATGTTTATTGGATCTCTCTCTCACTCTCTGTCATTCTGTGTTTTACTGGCATGACAAAACTTTAAACTATGATATAAAGCACTGCAAAATAAAATAATAGTAAAATAATAATAGTAGAAATGATAAAATCAGGTAGCATTAACAAATAAAATAAATCACAATCAGTTAAATGTTTCTTATATGAAAACCGATTCTTTTATTAAATCCATCCTGTACACTTCACCTGTATTAATGAGGGTCTCATTTCCATGTGACTTCTCAAAGTTATTAAACCAGACATGTAGAATGAGCTCATGTAGCGACTGACTCACTCATTTAGAAGAGTGACTCTTACTCTTTCCCTCTTGCTCGCTCTCTCACTTTCTCTCACTGTCTCATTACCACTTAGCAATGGCCACATCAGCTAATGAGGTCACCATCAAATCGACACACAAACCCAGTCAGACAACCATAATACATCCATGCAACACATTCCAGCACATCCAGCCAAGGTCAAAGGCACAGCTTCAGTATGACAGAGCACATTCATGTCAAACTGTTATGAGCTTTCTAGACTTTTTACAATGCTAATGTTGCAAGTGTCCGAATACTAGTAATCTACTCCGAGTACAACAGTGCTTGGTTTAAATAGGCATGTGGTCTAATAAGAGTGAAGTTTTTATTTCAGAGCCAGTTTTAAGCTTTTCACTATAGCTGCCAAATTAAGAGTGATCTTTAAACTTCAAAGTAGGGAGAATATCTCATGCTTACTTTAAAAACCTCTCATGCAACTGGGAAAAGGATTCCATATGAAAAATGTGCTTTTGGATGATTGCTAGTGTTGTGTCTGTAGTATCATAGCTATTGTTAGGAACATGAGCGTGTGGCTCTGCAGTATCATGGCTATTGTTAGGAACATGAGCGTGTGGCTCTGCAGTAGCTGAGGGTGTGGTGCAATCAGCAGGTTGCAGATGCATTAACCTTTTGCATTAGCTGAACTGGCGTGGTCATTCATAATCTCATTTCCTGTGCTGGACTGCGATCTGGCTCACACTAACCTTGTGCAACAACACAAACTATAGTGTGTGCAGCAATACACACATTATGTTAGTCTAAAGCTCTCTGGAATACTGTATTCTGATTGTTTTATCTCAGCATTCTGCAGACAAATATAATAACTGTGCTAATTTCTTGTTTCTTACGTTAATTTGTGTCTTTATGTCAGTTTCTTCCTTAAAATAATTATACCCCAAATATATATAATTTTATAAATAATACAAATGAACCAAAGGGTGATATAAGAACATCTGAGGCCTCGTAACTGTGTGTTTGTAACACTGCAGAGGCTATTTCAGGGGTTTGCCTGGAAACTGCATGTCTGTGGGAACTGCCTTGACCATTCAGATGCCTACAGTAACTGTCTCAGAAGTGCATTGTGTGTGTTTGGGCTTGAAAGCCCAACATATATTATATTGGGAGAAGGGAGGGTGGGTGCCAGTCCTTGTACATAGCATGGGGTCTGTGTGTATATGTGCTTACCGGCTGCCGAGTTAAAAGACACAGACGTGGTGTATATGTGTGCAGAAGGACAGAGTTCTCTCTCTCTCTCTTTGCGGAAACAAAAAATTTATATTTTGCTACAAATTTGGCACTGACAGTGTGCCAGATACAAATAGGAGACTTAAAAAACACAAAACTCTTAAAAGGAACATTTATTTAGCATTTCTGCTAAATGTTCCTCCTGTGGTAGTACTTTAGTCCATGCAGCATCTGTATGACAGGCTGTCTGAGATTTCTCAAAACAGGTGGATGTTTTAAGAAGCTATTTGACAGCATCATAGCAACCACAAACACCTGACATACACATTCCCTTATATAATTGTATTGTTCTGGTCAATTGCAAGTGTTAACACACAAAATGTGCATGAGAAAACTTACCACCTGCATTAGAGCTCCTCATTGTCAACTCATATGTTAGATCTGTGAAAGGAAAGAGAAAAGGGAGTGAACAGACAGACAGAGAGAGGGAGAGAGAGAGATAGAGATCAAATGTTAGTCTGGCAGCACAGAGCATCACACAACCTTTAAATGACAACATTGAAGATTACATGACACAAGACATCACCTGAAACAGGAGGAGTGCAAACATAGACCACAGGACCAGGAAAGAGTCATATGGGGTTAAAGGAGAATGCTGTATTTTAAAATGTAGTGATGGACATTTTAAGCAATTTTTAATTTTTCAATTTTTCATTTTGATTGATCATTTTGATCTGAGAAATGAGTACTCAAGTATTCAGGGGCGGGGCATGAGTGTTGTGTGTGTGTGCATCATGACAATAATGAAAAGATTCCATTTAAAACACTGTTACAAACATTAATGTTGATGAAAGAATGATGGTAAAATGCTAAATTATTAAAAATACAGTATTAATATTTTTGAAAAATAAACATGGTGAGGTATCCTAGATATCCTAGATTAGATATCCTAGATATGTAATATAAATGTAATATTACATTTGCATCTATCTGCAGAAAATGCAAGTGAACTTGATCTAAGTTACAGGCTAGCCAGAAAGTGTAACTCCTGTTGTGGATGCGCTCATCTCATAACAGCTCGCTTTAAACACAGACAAGCTTTTCAAGCTGTATTCTCTCAATGCTCTGGTCTTGACTCTGAACCACATTACGAGAACACCAGAAAAATGAAATTAAACTCATACAATCATACTTTCATGATCGATCTTCATTGTCACAACTGAGTATTTGAGTACTCGGATACTTGTGCCCAACCCCAATAAAATGGCTGTCAAACTTAAATTCTGTAACAGAATATTCAATGGAAAATAACGCAGACCAGGACCTGATTATATCCATCGGCATTCGATTGGACTGATTAAAATACAGTTAGGCACTCACACAAAATGGACTAGGTAATACAAGTTCTAATTAAACAATAGGACAAGTGCCACTTCTTATTCCATAATGTCATTAAGAAGGAAAACAGAAAATGAAACTGAAAGTGTTTGGAGCAAGGAATGTTATAAAAGTAACAGTTCAGATGAGGACTGAGCTGTGAGAATAAAGTTAACTGCATTTCTACAAAACCAATAATAATCCCTGTGGATCACGCTATTAACTTAACCAGATGATCTAAAGACAGGACTGCCTGAAGCTGTACGTGCAGTTATGTTTTCGAGATTTTTGAGAAGGTACCAGAGATCTGTTTGCTTCAGCTGATACCATTAAAAGTGATTTTCACAAAGACATTTCACAATGGTGGTTACGTATAAAAACTTTGCGGACAATTATAAAAAGCAATTGCAAATTGCATTTATGTTTTTTATATATTCTATTTGGGGGTGTAAAAGTTGTGACAGTTTAAATGCAAGTCCCACCCTGGCACTGATTGATAGGTTTGTCTGAAGGCAACGTAAACGCAAATGCACAAAGAATTGCGATGACTTTCGAGTTTGGCACACTTAGTATGCGATGAAATCTACAATTTGAGAAAATGAAATCTACAATTTACAATTGCTTTTTAAAATTGTTCTCATAAACACTCCATAGTTATGTGTGACCAATCCAATTTTAAATCTAGCCCACATTTCTGATCCAACCAAACCCCCCAACTGCTTGTGCAGTTTTGCTGTACCACAACTGTTACATGATTGTCTTGGCATGTGTGTGTACCTGTGCAGTGCTGTTGCAGGCGGCGGATTTCAGCATGAAGGCCCTTCAGTGTGTTGGCATGATCTTGCTGCAGAAACAGCAGGTTCTTCTGAGCACTGTGGAGCTGATTCTCCAAGGTCTCACTCACCGAGGCCATGGTGATAAGATATGGTCACACTCACATTTATAAATAAACTCAATCACAGACACATATGCACACACTAGCTCAAGACACCTGTGAAGACAAGCACAGAGAATACTGATCACATATACTGACCTAAAAAACACTATTATTCAATGCCAGACAGCTTTGTGACATTTACAGCTCAATTACAGTAAAAAAAACTGCTGCTAATTAATTAAACCTCTTCTAATTGGCACACAACAAGAGTAAATGTGTTATAGTTGGCACACAATACATCTTTATAACTGTCTCAATAGTTAAAATAGTCTCAAAGTCACTATTCCTGTTTGTGAGGTCAAACTGTTACATTTTACCTATAGTTCAATACATGCAACTGTACATCTGTGTGATCAAAAAGCTTAAATTCAAATAGCGCATGAAGTCGGGACAAAACTTCTTTTAGATGACAGATTTACTTATAGATGCAATATGCAATAGAGTGACAGCCATAGTGAGCCATAACAGACAGCCATCAGCACTGTCACACTCTCTTTTCTCTCTCTCTCTCTCACATACACACACATACATGCACATTCCAGCAATCAAATATGCTCTTTCTCGCTCTCTCTATCTCTCTCTCTCACACACACAGACACACACACACATGCACATACCAGACATCAAATTATGTTTACTTCGGATGTCATCCAAATGATCTTCCCTGTGTCTGAGAGGACAAAGAGGCTATATTTAGCTAATGCCACCATAATAGCTTGACATTACGTAATGCCTTTCAGACAAGGAGGAGAGAGAAAGGGACAAAAAGAGTCTATGGGGATGTATTGATCTGAGGCGGTCATGCTAGAGACAGGCTGGTTTCCACAGACACCACACTGCTCAGGGTTCACCATCTGTCCTGGCACTCTCTTAAAGGCGTAATAATTTATTTTTTGTAATAATTTTATTTTCCCCAGAGCTCTGTGTATAGTGTTAGCCAAGGTACATTTGCACCAAATTTAGTTTTCCATTTTAATTTTTCACTCTCTGTGTGTGCTTTGCTGTGCTTATACAAGGGCTGTCAATTCGCTGTAGTAACCCCCATGCAAAGCCTACATTACATTGTGACACATTTCCAAAGATTCTTCACAGGTAGGAACAACACAAGGATCCGTTTCTCATGATGAGATACATTAACATTAAAACAAACCCACAACCCAACCCTCTAAACCTAATATTACACATCCACAACACAATCCACATCTTCTTGTGGTTAAATCTATAATTTAATATTAAAAAAATCTGCTTCTACCAGAAAAAGTAAATTGAAATAATGTGTATTTAATAATGTAATAATGTGTATGTAATAATGTTTCAAGAAAGGCTTTGATATTGCTTAAAAAGAAAAATGCTCATAATCTCATATGCAGTTTGAATTATTAACAGACAATAGTTTTAAGACGGGCTCTCTCTTGTGGGCACACTTTCTTATTTCACAATAATGCACCAGACTAAAACTGACAAATCCAGACAGTCTGAGAAACAAGGAAAAATAAGAATACACAGAGATAAGAAAATGTCTCAAGGGTGTTGCATCTGCACTGCTCATTGTATTTTACATTCATTTTGGTATATGGTGAAAATGAGATTCCTGGTCTAACTGGTAAAACATGACTAATCATACACTTTTGCAAAATGTGAAATATGTTGCTTCACGTAAAAACGACTGCAGTTTTCAGCCAGGTTAAGCAACCACTGGTAGTGCTAGAACTGTTATCCACCATTATCCTTATGTAAAGCTACAATATGACACCCGAACACTTGACGTTTTTGAATGCATTGTAATTGGCTCAGATATTGCTGTTGTCTTGTCTGAATTAGGATTTTCAGAACATAATTTATCATAATTTATCACAATTTATCGTTTTTTAAACTCATCTGCAATGGGAAGAATAAAAACATAAAGAATAAAAGTTCACATATTCATATATCCACATATCAGGTTGAAAATGAGAGAAAGAGGGAGTAGCCATTTGAAGTACTAGTCATTTAAAACAATTCAGAGGGACGATGTAACTACAAAGATGGTGAGTTAAGCTGCTAATCAGTAGAACTCATGAAAAGCATATGAGCATGAATGAGTCTATGCTCACTCTGGGTGCAGCACACAGAAGACAGCCAGAAGACTTTGCCCTTCTATTTTATTTATTCATTTCCTATCTTCCCTCCTCATTTGTGTCCTCTCTCTTTCTCTCAGTCTTCATTTCTCCCCACTCATACATTCCCCCACATGAGGATGCAAACCTCTACAAATAATTCAGCATTTCATTTCCATGAAAATTGTGAGCTGGAATTTGCACTTAAATTGGGCACGCCCCATAAGACATCTATGTGAAATTTGAATTGACATGACAGGAAAAGAAACTGAATTACTGAATTGCAATTAAAAGAAAGAACCTTATTTATAATGTTTACTTTATGTTGCCTGTACTTTACATTTGAAGTACAATTCCAGAGTTTGTTTTGCTACCTTAATGTAAATTCAGGTATTAAATTTAAATTTGACAAACAGATAAACACTTCTACACTCATATACACTGAATATACTTGTATACTGAAATCATTTCTAAAATCTCTTTTCTTCCACATTATAAACAGACACCATCACATCCTGCTTATAACAATAGTAACAACATTTAAGGTATCTGATTTTTTACAACAGTGACTTAGCCACAATCAGACCTACAGTGTTTAAAGATATTAAATAAGCATTCAGTAATGCTGAAGAAGCTATCATGCTACCTAATAAAAGACAATGACTAATGACCTCCATTACTCAAAGACAGAAAAAGAGAGCCATCCAGACTCTGTGGAGAAGACAAACAACTATGAATAATTTATGAAAAGAGAAGGACATGGAGGAGATTGTATGCCTATGATAAGCTATAGCAATATTAAGGTATGACTAAAGAATGATGATGTCATCCACGGTAAATCACATGACCACTTCCTGAAACAAAAGAGCTTCCCGGCACCAACCATGACATCATAACTTCGAGACCAAAAATTTCAAAAAGGCATTAAGATTGGACAATTTTCTTTTAAAGGCTATTTTAATATAAACAACACTTATTTATATTTTTTATATTGCTGTCTCTGAAAAGCACTAAAATATTTGCACATTTAAAATGGCTAAAAATCTATATTTTATAACATCATGATAAAAAACATTATTCAAACTCTTAACATAACAAGCAACCTACAGTATTTGACATCTACTGTAAACTAACTTATCCATGCATCTTATAAAGGTCTACAATAAATTCAAAATTATAACACACATATACATTAGTGTGGCAGCATCAACAAGCTGTTTATCTAAGCAGGAAAGTGGGCATCAAAGCACACACACCATCTGTACCCTGTATCCATCCGCTTACCATAAATAAATGTACCGGAAACAGTGATCATCCTTTAGAAGTGATATTCCATGGTATATATACGAAGACTTCCTCACTCCTGTTTAGGAGCTATTTGTGTGCTGGTAGGCATTTCACAGTGCTGATGTTGACATTTGCTCTGATCTCACTGATGTTGGTACTTACAGTCAGTGGGTGAGGCCTCCCCCACCCTGCTCCATTTGAGACCCAAAGAATTCCCCTGACATTATTCCTCAACTCTTCCTTTATCTCCCTATACCATCTCTTTTGTCCTCCTCACATCCCTAACAACTCTTACTCCTGTCCTCCAAAATCTCTCTCCCTCCTTTCCATTAATAATCTATGCGCTGCAGCGTTATAGGAGACTCTGTAAACACTGCTTACATCCTGGTCCTGACAGTCACTTTATACACACATACAACCAGCATCTAGTGCGCAGGAGAGGACCAACCCTAGTGTCACACCCACTACACAGCGTATGATGTAAGCTAGTGTGATGTCACACGATGCCCTCTACAGTGCTGAGAACCAGATGAGGTTATTATTATCAAGTGAATAACAGTTCAGTAAAACATAAGCCATTTTTATTACTATAGAAGCTTAAAAAAATTACAATTTAAAAATATATAAAATAATAAAATAAAAAATATTTTTTTCGTGGCAACATCTCATTGACCAATGCACAAAACACGCACATGAGAATGGCTCGGGCTGAGCAGGATCGTAAACAGCACCTGCATTGCGGAGAGCGCAACAAATACCAATAACATAAACCACCACATTTAAATCAATTACGTTTTAATAAAGAAATAACAATAATAAAAAGAATACAACACGCAATCGTTGGCTTCAGCGGCTTTACTGAAATCCAGTGAACATAACAAAAACGAAAGCACGTGTCCAAAACAATGCATCTGTCAATAGCTGAGAAAAGGCGATAAAGAATTTCAAAAAACTGCAAGCATTCATCAAATGAAAGCTTACACATTATAACAAAGTAAAACAGAGTAATAGTAAACAAAAACATTAATAGCATAAATAAACATAAATAATATAAAATGCTGTGTACCAGGTTCTACATTACACCAAAAATCCAGCATCTTAAATAAGCGCTGTCAATGTCAATAACATGTTCAGTTATGCTATTTTGTTATTCTGAGCTGACGTCCTGATTTATTTCTGTTTATAACATCCATCTTCACTATCATACCTAGTTACTTTCACAACTGCAGACACAATAATCGCCCACCGATAATACAAGTCGATTAATGTTGTCATCCGTCTGAAAATACGTAACAAGCAGCAAACAACAAACAATATTACAGCCAGTCCTAAACAACGTACGGAAACCGCAGATGGCATTTCTGCTTCATAAATCGATTATTTTTCTATTGCAATGGCCTTTCAATAGAAATGACATTCTTTGTTTTAGGCAGGCAGCGGCCAGCAGTCAGCAGGTGCAGCTGAGGATGCGACCTGCCCCTTTGCGCACATAACGCATAACGGCACAGTGGACACCTACCTGAAAGACAAGCTGAGAAACAGTGTATGTATGATGGCTAGAGATGGGGCTAGATCGCCTGTCTGGAAGCTTTTTGGGGTTTTGATTCTCCTCGGCGGGGCAGAGAGAGGGCTGTGTCCCTCATCTCCCGGAGATACAACACTAAATAAAGCGGTGCATGCCGGGATACTGAGGAAAACACGCACACGCCCCAGCGCACTGGCGCCTCTGGCTCAGGTGAGACGCACGTACGCACGTTCACTTTGTTAACCTCTTACCTTTCGCATCAGTGAACAAACAGATTTAAGACAGATGTTGGCCTTTTAATGGTTATCTTACTGGGTTTAGTTGGTATATGGATAGTCGTTGTCATGTCAAAAAGAAATATATTTGTCCTGAAGCGTCATCAGTAACACAATAACGCTCAGCGCGCTTTTGTAGGTTGTCATAGTTTAGAAGAGCTTGAGACTCGTGCTTTGAATTTCACACATAGGCCACCGTGATTTATAACAATTTGTTTTGTTTAATTATACAGGCCTTATAGCACAATGTAAGTGTTACATTCCAAAACGTCTGGAGCAAATTTGAGTAACACTTTTAAATAACTTTTTAACATGTCATTAACATATTATACTATAATGTATATGTATAATATGTTATAATGTATAATATGTTATATTATAAATAATATTATTTATTGCTTCATAATAGTAGTTTGTGTACATTCAAATGTGTTGTTTGTACAAATTTCTAAAATCAAAGTGTAATTAAAAGTCAAAGTCAGTGTAAAAATCAAAAGTAAATCTTTCTCCCTGCTTATGCATGCAAATAACAATACAATTTACAAAAACAATAAATTTTTTTCAAATATCTATTACACTAATATAACTTTAGTGTAAGCACCAAAAAAAGCTTTAAAAATCTTGATTTTTATCATATAATATTCATCTTCTCATAATAATTGCCTTCACATAAACCTAACACTTTTAGGAACGTGTATAATTCTTAGTAATAACTGTTCTGACAATTAGCCATTATTTTCATTATTTTCACTGCACAGTTTATTTCTTGGCACCATTCATTACCATCCATTATGGCAAGCTGATGTTAGATATGCACAATATAAGGCTTGTTTTGGCTAGTGTATGATAACGAGAACATGAGGAGTGTCTGCTGGCCAAGATATAATCCCCAGGATTAGTGAAATTATAACTGCCTTCAAGTTCAGACTGGAACTCCACCAAGAGGAACATTCCACAACAAAACCAAATTGTTAGACTGAAGCCTTGGCATTTTGTAAACACACAAAACAGTCGAATGTGAGTCAGATTTCTTCCTTTAGAAAGTCTGCCAGTCAATTCTTAGTTAGGAATCTAGTGAGGGATTATACAATATTCAGTACTGTTCAACCTTCAAAAACTAGCATCAATTAATGAAACTTTTGTCATAACAGTCTGACAAAACCATTTAAAGACTGCGCTATTTTACAGCAAAAGACTCTGTACATAGAATGTCCACAAGAGGGCAGTGGTTAATCATTGTCATTAGATCTTTTGAACCTCTTGACTCTGACCTGCTTTTTGTCTGAATAGTCCAGTAAGCTATTTATTTCAACATTTAACATGCCTTTTCAGATACTTACAGTATATACAGACATTAAGACCTGAGAGTGAAAATAAAACAATACATATTGTTTTCTCTTTTCCACTGAGCAATTAAGACGTTAACTGAAACAAGATTAGCTCATGGCTAGAGAGTAAATGCTGTGGTTTGTGCTAAAAGATTTTTCACGGACAAACACGTTCATGCAACACTGAATACTTGTAACAAAAGTGTTGTGATGACAACCATACATCTAGAACATGAACCAAATTGTGAAACAAAAAATAGCAGCTAAATTTTGGCAAATGTTGCGTTCATTCCCAGTCAGCCTACCTACAGTACAAAGCAGACTTTATATAGAACTTAAATTGTATAGGTCAAATTCTGTGTAGTGCAAGATGAATCATATTTTTGGTCTATTTTGGGCTTTTGTTAACATTTAACGATACACTAGCATATGGATTCAAAGCTATTAGATATAAATCAAAGCCACAAATCACGGTTTGATTTCATGGCTCTTTAAATTGCATTTAGTGCACTCTTAATATTTAATTGAATTTCAACAGCAGCTGAAGAGCTTCAGTCAATATAAGGTCGCCAAGTCATTTATTTCAACAGATGACATTTCTACACCTAGCAGCTGTGGCCATGCTAACACTCTTGTAAAAACAAATCACCTACATGTTCAGTTTCCACTTTACAGTTTATCTTTACAAAAACGAAGAGTGGTTATTCCCTGAGCCCAAACCCTCAAAACCCTGTAGTGAACAGCCAGAGCAGAGAACAGAAGTCTCTCTGTGCTGCTCTCGCCTTCTCTTTTACTGTCGGCACCGCATACAAACAGACCTCTCTTCCCAAAATTACATTTGGCATGGTGAATTCCACAGTGGCCCAGCTACTGTGTAAAGTGAGATGAACCAAACAAGAAATCAGTTTAAAAAAGGCTCAAATAAAATAAAAGACTGTAGATCTGTGGAATAAATTTAATTATTATCCTAAGAATTTTCTTTTCTTGAGGTGTTATTGTTTGGAAACTGACTTTAATCTTTACCAAGTTTTCTCTTGACCTGGATTAAGTACTTCTCATTTATTTATTTTTAACATGTCTGACACAATGCCCAGAATTTGCAAAGGAGTGAAAGAGTGAGAGAGAGAGGGGCTAAGGGCACAACTCTCTCCTAATGCATTTCTTTTCCCATCAGTGGTAAAAGCAAACTCCTCTATTGAAACACCTTATTCAGGATATTATACTTTGCATCTTTTGTAGTTGTTTCATAACATGTAGCTATAAACGTTCAGGGAGGGGAAGGAGGACTCCCCAAATAAAAAAAGCATGCACGTAAATGTCCATACAGAGAAAATCAGTCTAGTGTGAGGGTGACGTGACAGAAACGCCAACGACGGGTTACATCTAGAAACACCAACAAGTTCTTAACATACACATGCAGTGTGGCAGTAGTTGGAGACATACACCTGTAAATGCATTTAGACTGTTTGACTCCCTGAAGTGATTTCCAGACGTTCCTGCACTGTTTTCCAAATATGTCTCAGTCTAACTATAATCAGCTATTTCAAACACGCAAAAAATGCACTGTTAAGGCAACTGCATCTAATCCAGAGGAAGAGACTCTGGTTAAAACCTTTATAAAAGTTTTTAAGTTGCATCGAGTGTCAGTGCATAAAGTATAATCCACAGAAAGGCAGATATTTAAACAATAGGTTTAGGAGTTAATTGTTTTGAGGCAACAGTTTGGGTTGTTATTGTTTCTATTCACAAACTAGCCAGCACATACACATTTCCCAAACCAAGTAGGCAATTTCCTATAACAGACAGGAAATCTCATAAATGTGTGAGTGTGATTTAATTGCTCACTCATTCTGACACAAGAAGTAAATCATTGTGTGCTAAATTGTAGAAACTCAGTGCCCTGTGAAACAGTGCCCCTACGCACACTGTACCTTTAAAAAACAAGCCCACTAGTGTGTTACTATATTTGCCAGGCCAGATATAAGGTCAGGTGTGGTTTAAATTCACTAGGAGCAGGTAGTGAGAAGGAACTTTAAAAGGGAACTCAATGAGCATTTGAGGATATGTTTGAACTGCTTGGCTGATCTGGATTGGGTGGTGATTCTGGTCTTGGGTCCAATGCTGGTATAAAGCTTAGAAATCCAATCCCACAGATGAAGCCGGGGATATGGCAAACAAAGCATCACTTTACAGCCCTAATTCTAACTTGGTGCCAATACCAACAATTTTCAGGTAGTAATGGTCTTACAGCTATTATATTGGAGTTGGCAAGGCAGATTGGCCCCAAAACATACAGCCAATTAAAGTATCTAAAAGATTTTCCCCCTTTCATTTAAAAAAGGAAGTCAAAATCACTCAGAGACTGAATTGAAAGTGCCATTTATGTGATCATTTCAAAGCGAGCACGACTGCCAATGTATTCACAGTCACTGAATAAAATGACTGATTTCAACAAACTGTTGCTCCACAATAGAGTTCTTCAATCTGGCTGCCCTCATTACTGTAAAGCTTGAAGTACAGTTTGAAATTGACCTTTCAGGTGTGCTATTAAATAACTAACTGCATAATATTGCTTGCTTGCCAAGAGCAAAATTACTCTCAGAGAGCCAAAACTGAGTATTTGTTTCAAAAAGATATTAAAAAGGCAAGCGCAAGATCCATGCAGTATGTGCTACGGTATGCAACAAAATTCAGCATGCACTTGACATTCACACACACATTCAGCAAAACTGCATGTCAGATCATTACAATAAAGAGACATTTATGCTCTTAGCAGATGTTTCGTCACATTCTGCTGCCATACATACAGTTTTCTTTGTCTCTTAATGATAGAAGCATGTGTTTTGAAAAATTTGGGCAAATACACACACACCGGCGAACTCAAGTTAAAGGGTTAATCCTAACCATTGAGCTAAACCTTTTCCCCATCAGCACTCTCCAAAGAGACATCCATCTATTTCATTATTGCCCCTCATCATGTTCAGTCCAGATGTTAAAGCAAAATGAGACTCTCACTCTTTCTCTCTCTGCTGTGGTGAGGTATGGAAAGTATTTGCTGGGTTCCTCTGAGGGCTATGCAGCTGGAACACACAGGGAGGAATCAAAAAAGATAGAGCAATAGCACATAAACATTGCAGAAATGGAGCTCAGGAATTATGTGTGAAGACCAGGCAGCTTCTGGGGTTTATGGCATGTCATCGCTGTAATGACCCGTTTGATAATGTATTAGATGGCAAACCTACAAAATCAAACAAAGTGCTCATCTCTCATGGTACCGTGTTGGCTTTTCTACAACAGAATTGACAAGATGACAGAGTCAGAGAGAGTTTGAGGAAATGTAGCGTGATGATAAACAGTTCATGTTTTAAGAACTGATGATGAATATTATATTGATTAAGGCAGGTTTTGCTTTAGGACCCAGATTTTACGTTGGACCTCTGGTGGTGACCCAACATGGTATAGATATGTTTAATGTACAAAAAAAACACCATTAAAATCAAACATTGATATTAATATTTACTACCATAAAATGTATATAGAACTAACAGTATGCAAAATTAATAATAATACTTAATAAATAGCAGAAATGTGATTTAGCAGGCTAACACATAAACAAACACTTGCCAGATATTGTACATTATTGTACATTTAACAATAGAAAAATTAGCCTAAAGCGTAATTTGTCAGAACACCATTGTTTGTTTTAATGCAACAACAGAAGATGTGGGAGATATTTTCTCTTTCTTTTAAAAAGTTCACAGGCTTATTTATTTTTCTATCCTGACTGTGTGATTGTACAATAAGTTGCATTATGTTTTCCCTTGCGTTCTGCAAGCCCAACAGAACAGACCTGTGGGTTAAAACCACCAGCTGAGAACCACAAGATTCTTGTGGACATACAGTATTTAACAAAATCAAACTTATTCTAAACCTTTTGACATAAACTAGCACAAATAGATGCTGGTTCTATACGCACACCCACTTTCCAAATCTAATGAGTGGAGCCTGATAGGTCAAAAATAAGCGTTCTTTGGTTCAGTCAGTAACTTTAAAGACCATACAGGTGTACTGGTCCATATCTTAATGTGCTGACATAAATACTATGGTGTAATGGGGTACACAACGCAACCTCTCTGGTGGCAATTCACTTCTCAAAATGAGTGTACGCAAATGGATGTTAAAGTCTACCATTTATCTGCACTATGTATCTGTAATCTTTCAACACAAAAGATTTAAACAATATTACAACTCTGCTTGGACACTGAAGCACGTTGAGTGTCCTGTCCAGCCCACATGTGTCTGGTAGGCCTAAGCTCAGATTGGTACTGTTGTTGTTTAAGCTATGATTTTATCAACAAGCATAACCATTTTTTGCAAGCTTTTTGGCTGTTCTGCTTGGTTTTGCTCATAGATTTAGCAAAGATTAAAATGTTATTTATAATGTGTTATACAAACAATTTTGTTTAGCTGCTTTTACCCTGATACAATGATTTTGCTCTGTAAGTCTGTGTTTTCATCTGTGCTATACATCTAAACACTGTTCTGCTCAGTTTTTAAAAAGTCTGTGCTATACTTCTAAACATTACAGACATATTAAAACAGCAGTGTGTTTCAGCATGTGATACAGTAACATCCAGTCAACCAACATCCAGTTTGTTTTACTGTAACATTACCTTCATTGGTAATACCAATTCGCAAATTTTCCAACCTCTACGCTCTTAAAAATGTTGCTTCATGATGCCATAGAAGGAACATTTTTGGCATCATTTTTGAGGACCTTTTAAAAACCTTAATTTTTAAGAGTGTACATTAACTTCTTTTCCAGAATCTGTTCTTAGGTAATATGAAAGTTGGTAGTTTCTCTACCAAATTTGCATCATTGGTATGGGATTTGGGATCAGGTTTTTATGAATACAAAAATGATCCCATAGATATGAAAGATTATTTAGGATCAGCACTCACAGAGACTTTGTATATGTAGAAGCCCTGCTCCACAGTTTATATTAGTAAATGAAAGTTCTGGAATCTGACCAGGTTTCCCCTGTGTGGTTTGCAGGCTTGACTTCCCCCCCCCCCCAGACTCTCCAAATGATGGAGGCAGTTTAAAAAAACACACTGTTAAACTCCACAGTGAGCGGAGTGAACGTATAGAGAGGTCCAAATGGCTCACTGAGGCTCTGTTACACGGGCCTACTGAACCAGCCCAGCAGCCTTTCAGGGTTTGTTTGTAGCTTGTGGAGCTCTGGATATCTGATCTGAGATCAGACTGATAGAGGGTCAGGAGTTTGTAGAGCTAATCAGGGTCAGAGGAATTTGTTTCTCTCATTGTGATTTGAACTCAAACAAAAAACATTAAAAATAAGAAGTTGAAAAACTGAGAAATACATACAACAACAAATAACTATAAATGTACTGTAGTAAAGACTTTAATGCATGTATTATAAAAACAACTATACATTTCCAAAAAATGGCATTACTACAGAAACATATCTAAATACCATCGTAGTTCTTTATCAGTGATATCCACCTTAAATTTCTGTATACTGTTTTTTTCTCATTGTACTGTATAATTACTTTTACACACTGTTTAGAGACATTGTTCTAAAAACATCAGATTAGGGTTCTGTGGACTGTAAACATGTTTTTGTGATAAACAGAACCCTGCTGTTCTTAGCCAAAGGTCTGTTGTTGTTACAATCGAATAGAGTGCTAACTTTCTCAAGTGTGTCAGTTTGTGTGGTCCTCAGAATCATCAATTCACTCTGTTCCGTCAGTCAAAAACACCCACTGTAATATAGATTAATTCCACCATACAGCCATTTCTTTATTCAGCTGTCACAGATGTCACTGGCTCTGTTAAAAAAAACATACAACAAAAACAACATACTTAGACTGAGTCAAACCAACCGAGAGACATTTGGAATAACAGAAACTTCAGCAACTTTCATGGAGAATAGTAACACTATGTGTGTTATGTGTTGTTGATTATATTTAATGTGTCGGTTGGTGTATTTGGCAGCACCAGGTGAGTGTGTTTGAGTATGTTGGACGTGAAATGTATTGTATGTGTAGGCCTAGCAAAAGAATTGAGGTAATGCTGTACAAAAAATACTTTTATTAAATGTATTTCTATAGAATGATGAAATTGATTTGGGATAGAGAATATGCAGCCTGGTTTCATTAGTCCTGCTCTTGTCTATTGATTATTAACATTCCATAAATTGTTGGAAAGACATAACATTTGGACCAGGGAGCATATATTTACAGCAGCTGGAGATCCATTCATTGCTCTTGATTTGTTGAGCTGAGCAATATTGGTTCCATATTTTCCATCTCTACTCTAGATGGTTAGCCAATGTCATATAATCTGGGAAAACCCATATATAGCAGCCTTGCCAAATGTCTCCAAACTAGCTGACAGTCTCACACAATGTTTCTGTTGCATTTTCTGTATAACAGAAACTTCACTTGCACATTTCTGGAATGTCCAAGGTCTCTCCTCTTTTATTTTTACTTTTTGTTGTCTTCCTGTCTGGATTGAAGTCATCTGTGGGAGGAAGAGGTGCATGCTGGGAGGAGCTGTTTATATGTTCCACATATGGGATATAGAACCTTGTCTGATCCTCAAAGGCTTCTGGGTCTTCAGCTGCCCCTGTTTCAGACTACTCATCTTTTAACGCTGGTGTCCAAAGAAAACAGGAGTGCAGAAGTCAAGCAGACTGCACCTCAGAGCTATTTTCCACATTCAGTGTGTGGCCAGACCAAATACTGTGACCAAATACAGAGGGATTGAGTCCCGTCATCCATAGGAATGATTTGCACCAATGAGGCAGGCAGAGACCAATATCATGAGACTGATGAAATGAACCAATCAGCATGCTGTCGATGCTCTTTCAAGATACGTCTTCTCCCCCAGGAAAGGGGATGTGCTCTGCTAGTTCATGTTATGAAACACCTGAAAGCATCTTCCACCACAGAGGTCTCAAATCCAAATGACCTTGGTGCCACAAGCCAGGTGGTGTATTCTATTGTGAGCCAGTTTTTACAAATACAAATGTTTTTGAGACCATCAATTTTAACTACATACAGATATTGGCACAGTTACACTGATGCATTGAACTTTTTGGGAGCAGCTCTTCTCTCACTCAAACCTGCTTGCAGCTGGACTGATGGCATTCCTAGAAAAATACATTTTACTCCTTGCAGGGCAGCAGGTAGCTAGCATTGCTGAAGTGACCAGAAATATCATGAGCTGGACTATGACTGGACTATACTGTAATTTTTATTATTTTATGTATTTCAGCCCAAAGCTTCACCTTTTGAAGGCCAAACACATCCTGACCTTTAACTCACATACATCTGTATCTAATTTTTTGAAGTACACATTTATCAAAAAACATCGACAAAAATTGACTTTGGTCCCTCAGCAGTAGTTAAAATCTGACTGATACGTGAACCCCCATCTGACTGCTACTTTACCAGTCTAACCACTAGCTTACAGCTCTTCACCAACCACTCATTTAAACCCACAGTGACTCTAAGACACTCCATTAATCCCAGATATTCATCTGCTGGTTTCCCTCATGGCTTTCTCTCTTTTAAATGGATGTTGACCAAGCCATACTAACCCTTGCTTGCCTGCTCACCACTACCACACAGCCCAGCTTATCCACTCAACACCAACCATCCCACTATCCACTTTCAAAGAGAAACAAACCAGATAACAAGCTGCCCCACACCCAGGACCAGCTGCCTCATAGCAGTAACCCAATACCCTGCAGGCCATCTGGTTTATTCCTCTAGTGGGACAGTGTCTACATATGCTCCCATAAACACTGTATGTGATGCGATGGCTAATGGGAGATTTCGAATTTAATTCATAGCACAACCATGGAAATGCTTAAATGGCTTATGGAAATTAGTAAAGTTAAATATGTCCAAAAGAACAAAGATGGTACCTCAGTAAGGATGCTCAAATTATCTATTAATATTTATTTTAAAAAATTAACATTACAATATAACAGTGTGAAACTCATCACTCGAAAACCATAAGTAACCCAATCTTCATGAATAGTTTATCGTTTATAAGTACATGAGCTAGTATTTCATTAGGAAGAGAAATGGCTAATTCTCTCCTAATTCAAAGGAGGCCACAAACCAAAAGTTCATTCAGGTCTGCATGGAAATGGTTTCATGAAAAAGGGCTTGTTTTAACTTTCCCTTTTTGACTGACAGCTCGCCATAAACACTTACTCCTCACATTTATCAAAATCCTGCTGTAGCTTTCCAAACAGCTTCCCTCAAACAAGCTCTGAGCAGCTGGGACCAAATGCACAGAGCTGAAACTACCCCGCAGAAAATAAACACTGTCAATTTTTCCTGCCTGTTTGTATATGTGCACTTCTGTTTTAGGGGCAATGAAACCAAACAATCAGAGCTTTGTGATAAGATTTTTTTTCCCGTCAGTGGTATGTGAAATGGATAAATGTTAAATGTAGTGGATAAATTGTTCCCAGTGTGAAAGATTTTCAAGAAAGCGTTCTGCTGGAGGGCAGGTGGGCGTACAGTCCCAAAAAAGTTGATTCATGATTTTCATAAATCATCTGAGAAAATAAAATAAGCTGAACAAATTGGAATGAATTTCACAGGCTTATGCTGCAGGGTAATTGGCCTTAAACACAATTCCTGACAGAACACTAAAGCCAGGAGGAAAAGTTAATCAAAGCTTCTCTGCCCTGCTTATAGTCATCACCTTTGTTAAATAGTTATAAAGTTGGCAGTCAGGAATTATTAATGCTGCCACTATTTGCAGTGATTGCATGATGGATGGATACATGGATAGATACATGGATAGATAGAGAGACAGACAGAGAGACAGACCGACTGTCCGATTGATAGATAGATTGATATTACATTAATCGACCATATGATACTTACACAAAACAGGAGAATTGCCATTTGTGTAGTTTTATAGTTACATTTGATACTCC
Source organism: Chromobotia macracanthus (assembly GCA_036877525.1). Lineage (NCBI taxonomy): Eukaryota > Metazoa > Chordata > Actinopteri > Cypriniformes > Botiidae > Chromobotia > Chromobotia macracanthus. The sequence goes on from JAZGTH010000002.1 coordinate 5,860,575, forward strand.
ATTGTAACTTCTCAGGGTTTTTTTGGTTTGTCTCAAATCACCATGTCAAGTCTATTCAGTGTAATGCAGGTGAATTTAGGTAAACTGAGACACTTTTAAATTCATTTCAAACTAAAGTCGCCCTATGTAATTACACATAATTCCTGTCAGCTCTCCTTGTCAGTTTCTAACCCTTCATTCAGCTGTGTTTTTCTTCTAGAAGGCACACACCAGCAGCTGTATATGGGAAGAGACTTCAGATTGTTCTTTCTTACACATCTCCTCCACAACCTGTCACAGATCCACAGTTAAACCAGCCTGGTTTTTTATGTGCAATCTTTATGTATGAAGCACTGTTTGGACAGGTGAGTCAGACCTGTTTCTGGCCTTGATTTAGCTGAGTCAGAAGAGCTCTGGTCAAATTAAACTGACTGTAAGTTTTTTATCACCTCAGGTTTGCTGTTTATAGCTGTTACATCATTTGATAGGAGGGACCTATGAGATGTGTTAGTGTGTATATCTCTGTGACACTTTTCACATAGGAGCAGAGAAAGATAAATGTTGATTCAGGTAAATCTGATACTCGTCACACTTAGAAAATGTCTTGTTTTTCAGAAAAATACCTCAGAAACACAGTGGCCTCAAAACCTGAGCTGCAGTTAAAAATGTTTGAACGACATTGATAAGATACCAAAAAGAGAGTAAAACTGTGCTTTACAAGCAAATCATTTTTCAATGTTTTCTTTAAAAAGCAATATCTATGTTTAAACTAGAGACAAAATATACAAAATTGAAGACATCTATATAGTTAATGTAATGAACCACACAGTTATGGCAGTTTTGTTTTTATAAACAAAAGCATAAACAAAAACAAAAGGTATACACCTCTGCTAGACCATCATAAAGCATCTTTACCTACACATTAAATGTCCTCCTTGTACCTCACTTCTGGCCCTTAATAGTGTAACAAAGTCTACCCCCTGCTTAAGTGGAAAACACTTTGCTGGGCCACCTGTGTGAATGTGAGGGCAACTGGCTTTATACTTCCACTAAAAGGTCTAGCATCATTTGCAGATGCCAGCTTTTGTGATTTTTTGTGACATATATGTAATAATATAATGAAATTCATACATTTTAAGTGTAACTGTATGTCCAGTAAACACAGGATGAAAGATTTAGCAGGTCAAAGTTTTTGTGCTTGAATCTGATTCATATAAGAACACTTGTTACCAGTACAGTGAAACCGTTCAGTGCACTAAAATCCAACATTCTAGTTACAGTTTAATGTTCCAACAGTCCCATTTTCTCCAGCCATGTAATGTTCCATTCATTTCAAAACAAAACTGCCTCATTCAGACTTTATAATGGATGGTGACCAATGCCCAACAATAATCTCTATTTTGGAAATAAAAGACCCTTAATTAAAAACACTCGCTGTTAATGTTTTAACACACTGTCTTTACTGGGGTTTGTTTTATGAGCTTCCCACGATAAAAGTCCTTGAACTCAGTATTGGAAAAATCGTCTGACAGAAGGAAAGAAAATTTAATAGGACAAATCTGAAGGCAGCTTATTAAGGTAATCAAAAGTTTTTCATTGTATACTCTGGCCATTTAGAAGAGTGTAAGTGAGAAAAGAACTGTTTATAGCTTCATTTCACAAGTCTACTGAAAGTTGGGAGGAGAATCAACTCCAAGTGGGTTGTTTAGTATTTTCCAAGGCTAATGGTCGGTGGAATGTCTCAGACAATGTGTGGGACCATGTGGAATGCATGAGAGAAAAATAAGAGCCAGTGTAATATTTCAGCATTAAGGCAGACATGTTTAAACAATATGAAAACACTTGTTAAGTGTGTTTATGCTGAGAATCATAACACATGGCACAAAGTCCTCAAACTGCTGTCAGTTACAGTGCTGGCATTAATCTTTACCCATAATCCTCCTCTGCTTGAGTAAATGAAGAACTGTAAAGGCTTAACATTGCAGGAGCTTTGTTATTTAGGAAGAAGAGAAAAATATTTACATGATTTGTAAACATTACCTGACTGAAGACAACAGGCATAAACGTACAATGACAGAAAATAATGTGTTTACTCCTAGCATCAGGATTCTGATGAACTTGCCAGAGTTTAGTTTGTAATAATGATTGGCTGTACAGGCTGTACAATTTAACTGTACAATTTAAAATGGTGTAGTATAATAGGCATATTTTATTTTATATTGTCTTATATTATAGGATTGATTATTATCTAAGTATTTTCATTGTTAGTGAATCCATAAAAATCTTTTATGCCATTTGTGGCATTTTTTTTTTAAGTTTTATTCTTTGTGTGTGTGTGTATTTGGGTGTGTGTGTAGTCTTATAATCAGCATTTGCTTTAGCTTGAATTTATGTATAATATTATAATCTCTCCCTCTCTCGTTCTCTGTCTCTCTCTCTCTGTCTGTCCCTCCTCTCTCTCTCTCTCTCTCTCTCTCTCTCTCTTTAATAGCAGTAATGCCAGTTTGGCTTTACCTCTGTGTTTGTACAGGTGTTGAAGCAATGCTCCCTCAGTGCAGGTTGTGTGTGTGTTTGACAGGAGCAGAGAGAAAGAATGCACACCAACCCACTACTTCAGCTTGGCATAAAGTTAAATTGGACCAATACCCCCCACACACATACACACAGAAAGTAAATTACATTGGTCATAACAGGTCATGGCTGGAAGCCAGATGTCACAAACTGAACATTTCTGCTCCCTGAAAAATCTTTAGAAGGAAGACAAACATTCACTGTGAAGACAATAAGCAATGTGTGCAAAAGAGACCTTAAAATTACTAAAATACAGGTTGGTTAAACATAATTATAGTTCATTATATACATAAAAGCATGTTTTTGTATGTATATAATAGTTAAAACTGTAGTTAAAACACCATGAACAATAAACATGCTTGAAGACAGTGATATTTACAGTGATACAACATAACTTTAGTCTAGTACTGTAATATCACATCACAATAACAGCACATCAGGAATCTTATCACATGTCATTCAGTTTTGACTATCACACCACATCAAATGGTCACTGGGTAGCAGATTGTAATAGGACTCTATGCAAAAATTGAAATGAGTACCGTACATAGAGTTTGAGGCAAGTAAAAGTATGTTATGACTTTTTCCCATCCTCTGGACATGTGGATACTCCTGGATTGGGGAAAGTATGCCTGAAAGCCTCAGGCACAAATTTACAATCACTGTCTGTCTGTTTTACTATTTGTACAAGATTGCGAGATCTTTATACAGCCTGTGTGTGTGTGTGTGTGTCTGTGTGTCTGTGTGTGTGCACATGTTTGAATTCAGGCAGTTCTGTACCCTACTGTACCAACCCTTGTATGGCAGTCTTGTATGGCAGGTCTTTAAAGAAAAACACATTATTGCTTCCTTTGCCACATTACGATGGAAATATTTGTCAGGTGCTGATTTAAATCTGGGTTTCAGACACAGTTGGCAGTCCAGTAAGCAGCTTCCAGTCCAGCACATCATAGAGAGTTTTATAGCTAAGAGTTACTTTCAGAGCACGAAATCTACTGAACAGAGCAAGTAAAAGACTAAAAGACTAAACATCAGGAGTCTAGAAAGTTCAGAGAGAGATAATTTAACCCTCAGGACCCACTATAACTGTACACAGTTAAAGCAACTTCCAAATAATTGATTTGTATTATTTTCTGTTGTACATGTTTTATTAAAAGGCAGCATTACAAACAAATATAAAAACATGTAAAAATAAGACTGTTCTAGATGTCATCCCAATGGGTCTTTATAAATCATTCAGAATTGCCAGCAAGGCTTCATAAGAAAGCACATGTGCTTGTGTATATGCATATGTATACAGAATTATAGTTATTTACTATTATATTTATAATTTTAGCATTATGCTTATCTGTCCATTCTCCAAATCCACTTTCCTCTGCAGAGTCACAGCAGTAAATTTATTTTTTATATTTCATTATTTTATTGAAATACGTATGTAACAAAAATGAAATATAACAAAAAGTTAATCAATGAGCAAAAAACCTACAATACAGTATCTGTAAGAATAAATGATTTGACTATGACAACATAAAAGAGAGAAACATTGGCTGGTCCGTTTCACCTTCAATGACGGCTCCTGCCAAACAAAAGAAACTGAGCTCCAGCCAGCCTGTCTCAGAAACCAGTGAAGTGAAAGATGAAGGAAGAAGATGAAAGGAGTGAGGCAGATTTTCATCACGACCAATGCCCGTCACACTGAGAAGGTGCAGATCAAAGTATGAAATCAAAGTTATAGGAATACAGATGCATACAAAATGGTTGAAGGTCTGAATTCCTGCGCTGCATCTGTTTATCAGAGCAGTTTTGCTGCAATAGACTGGACCTATACCAGACGTTTTATCTCTCTTTTTCACACACACACACACACACACACACACACACACACACACTTGTTTACTTTGCAATCTGTTGGGGACTTCTATTGTATTTTTGTAAAGCTGTTTTGTAAATTACTATAGAATAACCCTTTTTGCATGTTAAGAATTATACATTATTATTAACTTTATGAATCATTTTTTCATAAAAAAGGACAAGAAAGGGAGGTTTTTGTCAGATTTAGCTAACGTCTGGTGACAAATTTATCCCTAAACAATATCTAAATGAACCCACACACTACTTGGCTTGGCTCAGCTAAAGTTTAAGAGGAACTGGGAAAATTAGAATCAGCTGTGTGTGTGCAGGACTCCCCACACATATTGTATCCTTACTATCACAGGCTTCATTAAAGGCAATAATACACCTTTAAACACACAAGCATGCTTACACACATGCATCTCAGATGCATTTGTCTGCAAACGTTTTCAAGACTGAATCATACAAATGGCATGACTTTAAAGAAACATGCACTTTCTATTAAAAAAAACAAACATTTTTGTCAAGTACCCTAAAACTGGGCTCCATGTTTTAACAACTAAACTAGTTTTATGTAGGTCAAAAATATTAGATATGACTGTATCAACAGAAGTCATTGTAAGGATCAGATGATTTAGAAATAAAACAACAAAACAACAATAATGCAATTTCCACTTTTTATACTCAATGTGTTGTGTTTATGATCAATACTTTGCATGATGGATGCAGGACATGATGCAGAAGAACCTTGGCCCATTAGCTGAGCTTTCCTAGCTCAAAACAAGCAGATTCTGAGTTGCTCTATCGGCCCCTTCTCCTGTTCTTTATGCAGGATGTGGGGTATCCTGTCTGAATGCCGGAATGTTGGGCGCCCGACATCAAACCAGAGGAAGCAGTGAGGGAGGGTAGAGGGCAAGAAGAGAAGGAAGAGGTTGAATAAGTGGTAACTGAGGGTTAGAAGAAATAAGGAGGTAACGTATGTGAGGTAACCATGCCTGCCTATGGAGACGAAGGCCCATGTGCACGCTGTGGGGGAATTTGATGTGAGTTTAAATGAAAACTGACCTCGGAACGTCAAAACAGAAATAGTGCTTTAAAGGAAGCATTTCTAGAGCAGATTCTGCACCTGCACTTCATTTAAACAAGTTATGAAATGATTTTTTTGTGCTGGCAATCATTGAAAGAATGTTTAGAGGGTAGAGGTGATTACCAAAAGCTCTACAGTGGAACTATTTAAACACTGTAACAGGCGACTGGTTCATATTATTTCCCATGAATCACCTGCAAGACCTTCTGATGGTTTTACTCATCACAGAGGTGTAATTGTATTTGGTGGAGAAAATGAAAGCTAATGGTTTATGTTGGCATGACAGCAGTAATGCATCTTATTTGTTATAAGTTCAAAACTGCTCTTAGTCATTGGCTACAGTGCCTCACCTTTTCACAGTTATTCTGTTGTTCAGCTGTCCACTTTGGCTAGTCTCATGTGTCTATTTAAACCATACTGGGAAAGGCTATCATACACACGCACACACACACACAGGGGTGGGCTGGGTCTCAAAGACATTTTCAGATTTTGACTCTGCTAATATGCAGAGATGGCAGCAGACAGACCCCGGGCCCCTGATATGTGAGTCATTCACAAACACACACACATTGTTGTTTTTATACACAGCTAGTTATAAAAACTATAACTTTACCCTAACCCACACTCTAACCGTAACCCAGATAGAAAATTTTCTGCATTTTTACTTAATTTTTTTTAAACTTACTATAAACGTACTATATTTTTATAATGTTTTTACAAGTAAGAATGTCACCAAAAGGAGGTTTTGCTCACTTTTGGGTACAAATTTGTCCCCAAAGTATGGTTAAGTAAACCCACCCACCTACATACACACACGCACACGCAAACAAACACACAGATGCACAGAGGTTTGGGGGAAAAGAGGGATAACACATTAAACACAAGATGCAGACAGTAGCTCACTTCACATAGCCATATAAACCTGCGTGTATAAATTCTTGCTGTTAGTGTTATGTGCAAAACTTCACACATAAGGTGATATGCTTTAAACGTTAACCTATATATCTAAGTATTATAAGGGAAAAATCATCCATCACCAAAGGAACACAAAGATATTTTTATATGTTGGATGGAAAACACTGAGACATTTCTCAAAATATGTTCCACAGAAGCAAAAAAGTCATACAAGTTTAAAGTAAGTGTTACTTTATTTATCTCTACAGAGATAGCAATACCGTAAATACATATACAAAAGGAAATTGTGGTCCAGTATGTAGGATCAGCTTAGATTTATAGCTTTTAATTTACCATCAAACATAAAGCTGTTGGACGTACAGTACACGCACATACATACATTACCAGACCTCAGCCGGGCTTCTGAGAAACCAAAGACACACAGCCAAGTGAAACCAAAGACACACAGCCAATGCAATATGTTTATTTAAAGTGGAATCAGTTGCTAGGAAATTCTTAGTAAATGGTTAGTGTTTGTTTAGATCAAATATGGTGTTGAAAAATGTCCCATTAATTCCCATTTCCCACAAATATCTGGAATTCCACAGTATCTCTCTCATTCTCCTTTTCGTAATTTTGCTATTGGAAGTAGTGTGTACAGTGCTGGTGCATTATGTGTGTGTGTGTGTGTGTGTGTGTGTGTCTGTAACAGCAGGGAGGAATACCAGCCAATACAGGAAGACTGAACGAGCCAACATGTGCCAAACATATGAAGTGACACTCACACATACATACTCATACATACTCAAACCACTTTATAAGTAAGAGACAGGGAGAAAGAGAGAGGGAACGACTCAGCACAAATTTCTATTAAAACCAGAACATGCAAACAAGCAGTTCCTCAGGGAGGAAGAACCTTATCAGCTGTGAAAGAGGATGAAAGCAAACAGGAAAACATATTATAGGGAAGTTTCAGCATTAAATTCTCATTTTAAACTAATTAAAACACTAATTTATAAAATTTCAGATTTTTCTTATGATACCAGAATATATGAACTTGGTCATTAACCACAAAAGAGTTCACTCGTCCATGTTTTTGTTGTTTCTTTCTTTTTGGGTGTCAAAGCTTGTCACACATGTAATTAAAGTATTTTGTTAAAAGAAGAGTGTGGTCAAATAAAAACAATTGTGAAATTCGTAAGGTTATTCCATGTCAGAGTCACTTTAGTTGTCTGATGTGTGTGTGTGTGTGTATGTGTCTGTGTGTGTCTCAGCGTGTAAAAAGCAGGGCTATGGAACACCCAGAGAGTCGAGAGAACTGATTACAGCTAATTACTCAGATAAAACAGACCAGCTGCAGCCTCAACCATGCTAAATCTCTCTCTCTCTCTCTCTCTCTCTCTCTCTCTCTATCGCGCTCTGTCTCTCTCTCGCGTTCTGTCTCTCAGATTGACTAGAAGCTACCACTCATTTCAGCTATCAGCACTCTCTCAGTGGTTCTCTATAGTAATAATAACAGCTCCAGTTAAACTCAGTGTTTTCTGCATGCCAGTGACATTGGCTGAACATGATTGAAGGGTGTTGAGCCAGCTGTTAATGGGGACTCCCAAAAAGCCACACGCTCCAGCCAAGAAGTGTCAACCAGCACTGCAAGCCATATTAATCCATAGTTGTTTTGAAATCTATCTATTAAAATATATGCCACAATTTTATACTCATCCAAAACCAGTCACCAGTGATGAAATGGCCATAGGTCTCTTGCCAAAATAAAACTTTCTATGCAGAACATATTAGGATAAAGATGTTTTAAGATTGCACAGCAGGACAAATGTTAAAAGCACAAACTACAATAATAATAACATGCAATCTGAATTAATGGTATTATTTAAAGGTATATACTGTATATTTAAAAATGTAAATGTTTTTATTAAACCGGACAATGTGGAAAAGGCAACAGGAAACTATTGAAACAAAGTAGTTGGGTCTAAAAAATGTAGCCAAGCCAAACTCGAACCTGTGTCACCACAGCATGAGCACCACAGCACAACATTTCATGAGAACTGCCACTAACCGCTCCATGTTACTTATACTAGTTTTGTGTGTTTTGATATCTCTATAGTCTTTCACTGCCACAGTATATGATGGGAATTAAACAGAACTGTCTTAAATACTTCTTGGAGTAATAAAGAATTAAAAAGTCAACAACAATACATAGGCCAGTCAGACTAGACTCATTTGCCACCTAAACTGTTCATTCCCCTAAAGCTTGGCAAGTAACTCATGCATGACATTCTCCTGCCTCTCTCCTTCACTCTCACACTTGTTCTTTCTTTCCAGCCCTCACTCCACTGGCCAATTATGCGTGGGCTTGGAATTGAGTTCTCTTTTCATTCTTTCTCTCCATTTTTCAAGCTTCAGTCTTTTCTGGTGATATTTTTGCCTCCTTTGTCCTGTTATTCTCTTGCCGTTTAAAAATCTCTATTTTTCAATCTTTGATGTTATCTCTAAGTTGAACTATTTCATCACTCCGGTTTGTCCTCTTTCTCTCTGAAGTGTGGAGTTTCTCAGTTCAAGGTCCATCAGTGTGCTGTTTATTATTCTGACCTCTGTCAGTTTACCGCCAGGCATGGTGGGTAATCACAAGGGGCCTCAGAGAGAGAAGGACCTCAGAGAGGCCCCGCTTCAATGTATATTTGTGTAGTTTAATGGCCTAAGGGAATGTGCAAAAACAAACTCCACTTCCTCTCATTGTGTACAGGGCATCAAATACCCTTTTAACCCCTGAATTCAGAAAGCCCTGGGTAGCTTAATCTTTGTATCTTTTATCAAGTCAAAAGACTAATGGATATTACTGCCTTTTCTAATCCAGCAATATTTAGATAATTTAAGATGAATTTGAGTATTTATGATGTTAAATGTGTGACACTAAGAAAAAGAAAAAAGAAAGAAAAAAATGAAGAAAGGAAGAGAAAGAAACTGATCGAAGGATTTAATGAACATTTTCTCTGAGGGAAAAGAAGAAAACACACAGTAACAATAAGTATTCAGTTGGCCTGAGGCAGAGACTGTTCTGTTCTAAACAACTGACTGGATCATTGTAGGATACAGGGGAAAGGAAGTGCAATTTAATTAGCTTGTGATTGGAAAGAAACTAAATACTTCTGACATGTAAACAGGCTCAAACAAAAGACAGGAGACATCTGGAAGAATCAAGGTTAGGAATGATCCATTCCTCAATGCTTAGCTAAATATTACAGCCTTCAAACATTGCTGTTACGTCCTGACTCATGCAGTTAAAGCAGGAAAAAGGGTTATGTGTTAGTATACTATCAGTAAGTTATGAAACTGTGAACTATTGAAAATCCAGCCCAGCCTGTCATATCAACCAATGGTGTATGTTTGGAGGCGGGACTATCTGTCCATCTAGGGAGTGTTTGAAAACAAGCCTAATTTTTGAAATTGTGTTGAAAATTAAACACCTTACATTTTCACATGTAAAGCACAAGATGCAATGTGTATTACCATGTCCTGAAATTATACACTTTATAAAGCTGTACCCATGACAAGGAAAGAATTATAACTTTCATATTATATTAAAACAGTCCATATTATATCATATTATTACAGTCTTCAATATAATAATATAATATAATATACTGTATTATTACAGTCCATATTTCATATTATAACAGTCCAGATGAACTGGTGATCCCTGTTCAATGTGAATGTGTGTGTTAGAGCTCGTAGTCCCACATAGGAACTAACAGGAATGCTTTCATGTTTCTGCCCCAGTTCTGGAATGCAAGCATTTGAAGCAACACAAACCACACCATCAATTCATTAATAGACATCTGTTTCTTATCACAAAAGCCTAATTAGAGAGACTCCAAACAACCCTCTCCATCCTATCTCAGGCTGCAGCCTCAGTGTTCACCAAAGCTGTTAATAATACCTGCAAAAAAACAAAGCATAGCATTAGCATTGCTATTCATCTCATTGGCAGTTGTCTGGCTGGCTGTAAGTATGCAGTTTTAAATCTTCCATCTTGGCTTATGGGAGTAGGTTTCAAATCCAGGTGCTGAGACAATCACCTAAGCCATAAGTGTCATGTGACTAATTACCCTAGAGCTGCTGGAAAATACATCATGACAATAGTGATTGGTTAATGGCCCTTCACTAGTGGTTATCCCGAGCTGTAATGTCAAAGGAATCAATGGAAAATATGTTATGCTTCATGTTTTTCAGAGCTTACCAAAAAAAATCAATTACCTATAAAACAATATATTAAAATATAAATGTCTATTTATAAATGTTCGTCAGTGGAGAAAAAGATCTAACCTTTTGGGTCAGCATGGTGTAGTTACTACACCTATCTGGCTATTTGGAGCATGCAGATCAGCCAAATGTTGAGCCCTTTGGCATTCACCTGAGCCTTATAGAGATGTAAAAACGCCTCTCAAACACATCTGTACATTGATGTTGCTCAAGCAATGTTTGAGCCCTTGTGAACTGATCCATAATCGCTTTAGACACACTTCTAGAAATGGCTGGTAACATCAGTGCTGTTTACATGGTGCAAAGGGCAACAGTGCACTGATACTGATGTCCAGTGAGCTACAAAGACTCTCATATGTGGAAGTGATTACCAGGGAATGTTCACTTGACAAACACAGAGACACACATTTGGAAACATCTTTATAAAGTGCTGTACTATCTCTGGCTACTGTCTTTTGTGTAAAAATGTACATTTTTAATGGATGGGTTGACGTTTCACCAATATATAAATCTCAGAATATAGTGTAATAGTGTGAGAGTTCACACAGGCACAAACACAGTAATGCTGGTACAATCAACTGGAATTACTGAAGCCAGTTTTGTGCTCTAACCACTGGGGCCCCTGGGCAAGTTATTTCACTTTACCTTGTGGTTATAGAATTTAAAAATGTTCAAATAACAGACTTATAACCAAGCAATAATGTTAATACAAAGGACGTTTTGAACATTCCTATAACTTTCAAAATAATTTTTTAAACGTTTTTTGTTATGATACGTTACGGAATGTTACGATGTTACGGAAACATTCTTAAAACTTAAAATTGTTAGCTGGTAAGTCCATACTTTTAAACAAAAATACACCTGACACTCATTTAACTCCACGCTAACAAGCTGACATATGCAAACACGCTCTTTAACCAACCACCAGTGCCTTAACATCAAACACTGAAACACTTGCCAACCTCGATTAGCAACCAAACTGCTGCATTTATGCAAAGCATAAATCTGATCAAGGGCTCACTCGTACCTTCTGCCCCCAGATGAACTCTGTCGCGTATGGGCAAGCATCCAAAAGCATGTATGTACATGCTAATAATCTTGACCCTTCTAACCTGTGAAGAGCTTTTTCACAGCAGAAAACACACCCATAGACTCTACAGTACATGTCTACACTGGCTTTATCTCCTTCTACAGGAAAGCTGTTCTCTATAGCAGGGCCCTTACAGATCATTCAGCCTAGCATCAGAGATCAAACTCAGACACAGATACAAGTCAGATAGCAAACAGCACTGAGCTGTAAAAACAGACACCTCGAGGCCCATCGAAGAAAAAAGATGAAGAGAGATGAAAACAAAGGGAAAGAGAATGTATGTATGAATTTAGGTATGTGGGAAGAAGATTGGGTATATGTGGATTGGGTTATGTATGAATTGGGATGTGTATGGTTTAGGATATGCATGGATTGTTGTATGAATTGGGATATATATATGGATTGGAATGTGTATGAAAAGACGTGTTATATAGAGCATGTATTGGGTAAATAAGGACTAGAGTGTAAATGGTTGAATTGCTTTATAGGGATGTGTATGAGGATAAATGAGATTATGTGCTCAATTCTATGAAGTGTCTGTTCGTAGACTACGGTCAACACTACAGAATATAAGGTGATATTTGTGGTATACTCAAGAGCAAGGCATACCCTTCCATGTACAGTCAAGGTTAAGGTGAGATAAAGTTTCTGTTTTCCCACACTTGGTCTTGTGATAAGAGCTCTGGGATTTGTAAAGACTCTCTCCACACCACCATATGTCTCGCACTGTGTCTTTTTAACTCTTTCACAAGCATGAAACTTGTACATTCACTTACCTTCTTTCTTTATCTCTATCTATATCTCTCTCACACACACACACACATCCATATAGGCAAAAGCACTTATTTTAATACAATACAAAACACAACACATTATAAAACTGCAGTTATCTTTACATAAGTTCCCACATACAGTGTATCTTCCATATACAAAATTTCATACAGTATCTTTCTGTTATTCTCTCCCTGATGGTTTGTTATTTTGATTGCTATATTGATTCTATTTCTACACCACTAGTGTCATCACATGTAATTGCAAAAAAAACATCTGCTTTCAACTTGGTTGTCTGGAACACTCCCACTATAACTACTAAAACACAGAGTCCCACTCCAAACTCATGCCATTTGCTGGGTTACTAAATTAGACTGTTCAAGACGCTCAAACAAACAGAGCAATTTTGAACCTTTTTTAGGTTATCATCATACGAATGGAATGTGAGTCACAATCATAGTATGAATATATAAAATACAGCACATTAAGCTAAAATATAAAGTGTATTAAACACTGACAAAAATACATTCTGCACCCTTAAAAATGCACTTCTTCTGTCTCACATTCCAGACAAAACAATATGCAGTCATGCAGTATGAATGTTTTACTCTTATTTTCTCATAACAGTAGATAACAGGGTGATTGAGGTTAACCAAGGGCCAAAATTAAAACTTGTTAAAGTTATGTGGAACTATGGATTGTTCAGAAAATTGGAGACTATGACTTTCTTTTGGCTTTGTAACATAATAATATATGGCTTCAATTGTTTAAAAATGCAGATTAATTTGGTTTAATGTGTTGGAACACAGTAGTATAACCTACAGTTGTATGCATACTGTGTATGTGTGTAAATTCAAGAACTATTTAATAAGAAATGTCAATTTCTTTGACAATTATGTTGTGACTTACAATAATTAAAAATGAATTAAACTAGGTTATATTATAGCATCTTCAATGCAGTCACCCTTTGCCTAGAATTTCAAAAATGTTTTCTTGACATTTTATTATTCAGTTTTCTGAAGCATCACACTGGAGTTCTCATCTATCCTGGGTTCTGATTGCCTGCTTTATCTTTATTATTTAATACAATTCTTTTATCTATTCTTTATTATTTCCAAATTTTGGCTAGTACTGTAATTATTAAGTGTTTCAGATCCATATGTGCCACAGCTCCTGTAGGGCTCCTCAGTGCTTCAATTTTACAGAACAGGCTGCTGGAATGTGTTACGATGGCAGCTGGCAATAAAAGAATCAAGGTCTTCAGCTGTGTGGGTTTGTACGTGTTTAAGCACTTCCTCTGAATCTATGGCCTACTCCAACCTATCTTCTTACATAACCCCAGGCCAGATCAATGACAGTGGTATTAAGTGGGCATTACTGGACTGTGGTCAGGTCCTTGCCAAACCATATTCCCAGGTGTACAGTTAGCGTGCTGTACTCAATCATTCTATTATATCCCCCCACAAACACATATAAACACAGTACAAACCTGGTGCCCTCTGTCTTCTGCTCCATCCCAGAAGATCAAAGCAGCAGAGAAAGAATGACAAAGGAAATCTGAGAGAAGAAGATGATGGTGATGTGAGAATGAAAGACTGAATGGTATAAAATCTCAAGGTAAGAAGTAGGAGAATAGTAACATGGTGTGCATATGCTTGGGGGTAGCATAGCACACCTAGCCTAAAACCTGTTTGAAAACTCTGCAGTTCCATTTAGTAATGCTAGTGGTGCAGAAATGTCACAATATAGCTTTATTAACCTCTGATAATAGAGTTACAGTAAACCAACGTAAAACTAAGATGAAAGAGTGAAGGCAGAGATTCCCTCTTCCTCAGCAGTCAGGCGCTCATTCCATGCGAAGTTTGCTGATCACGCAGGAGACAGCAGTAGTAAACCTGACTCCAACTGCACACACACATTCTGGACATGCTCAGACCTCACACAAAGTCATTCAACTCCTCTCTGCTTACAGCATAATATATAGTAGGGGTCCATATATGTTTGTTTTGTAATGAGAAGTTAATTACATAAAAAGGTTTAATTGCAAACATTTTTTTTGCTTGTCAAAATATAGGGAAGCTCAACAGCTGCAGCAGTGGAAATATTCATGCAACATGTTGGTTCTGATCTACAAACCTGTTTCCGATCATTAATGACAGCTTGGTTTTTAGAGTCTTGGGTCTATGAAAAAGTGACTCAGGGACGCCCATATCCAGAGCAGTTAGGCAACAAGCATACCACACATATTGCACACTCCACCCTTTCAGACAGCTGGGGACATCCTCGCTTTCCCCTCCAAAACATGCCATATGTCTTTTGCGTTGTCCATCTACACCAGTAGCACATTACAGCAGAACAACGCATGACCATCCAGAGCCGATTCAGAATGAGTTACAAACTCAGCACAAGGTTCCCACCCACCACTGATCATGACATTTCTTGGCTGCGTCTGGCCGGGGACATACACCTGGGACCTATTTTTGTTTTCAGAATCTATGACTGACTAACCTGCCGTGACATTTGTAACTTTTTCATGTACTTTGCTGAAGTTCCTACCTTTGATTATGAGTAACATTTCCTGAATGTGCTGCCAAAGAAAGGTTTCATGTTCTAGGAGGGCTGAAAGGTTGCATACTGTGAGAAGAGCATGCAACGATACACAGATCTTAATCCAAAGCCAAGAGCATCTCTGATGACTGTAGTTTCTGCTTGTCCCTCTAGTAGATTATGCTTGACAGACTGATTAGAATCCTAACTGAGCATTATGGGAAATATGCTTTGTACTGAAGAACGGTTCTCAAATGAGGGACGTGAATAATATTAAATAAAAAGTAACCATAGCCTTTTATCCAAAAATATGCAATATAATTTTGAAGAGTGATCACACTGCTTCTATACAGAAGTAAGGGACTATAGGGCTATCATGCTCCGAAAAGGACAAATAAATGTTTTCCATTAAAGTCTTGCCTTAAGATTTTGCTTAACATCAGTGGTCATCAATTACTTTTGTTGTATGGAAAAAAGCAGATTAGGCATTCTAATATAAATGTTTTTTTCAGGTTTTAAAACACCTGAGAAGTAAATTACAAGGGAATTTTCATTTTGGGGTGAACTATTCCTTTAAAAATATTCCATACAATAACGCAACAGGATTGAAGGAAACCCAGTAAAGAGGGATGTTCAATAAACAGTTGCTAGTACATCAGTATGATGGTGTACAGTCACACCACATCACATCACATTGTCTATGGTAAATTTTAAAACTGTTGAGACTCTCACAGAGGTGCATTGGGTACACATCTGACAGCACAGAGGTGTTGAAAAGGCGCCCTTGTGCCAAAAAATTTCTGCTTTACAAAATGAACAAGAGCTATTAGAGAGACAGATAAGACATGAAGGAATCATTTGCAGGTCCTGTAAGCCAAAATATACTGGCTCTTCATTCATTCAATGCATACAACAATACTGGCTTGATTTATAAATTCCTGGTATTTTCACATTTTTGTTTCAAATTTTGTATGATAACAGGCCAATACATACAAAGACAGCAATAGGTGAGTTATTCATAGTTTGGAAAATCAATCATTATTTTTGCAATTCTGTTGCGGCAAGTGGCAGAGATCAAAGTGAAGGTATCATAAGGAATGAGGTAAATGTTGGGTGAGTGGGCAAAACAGAGACATAGATGCTCAAGAGCTGCTATAGACTAAAATGTGTACAGACATATGCCCTCCTTTGTTGAATTTTCTGCTGTGGTTTATACATTTCTTAAAATGGACTTTACCTTTGTGTCATATTAACATTAACATATTAATTGTGGTGGTGGATTTAATGTTGGAGCTATATTAATGTTCATTATGAAAACTACCTGATTGGTTGGTAAACTGCATGGGCTGTATGTAAGACAGTGGGATCTACAGAGGAGGATCAAACTAATGCATATGTGCAAAGAATGTTAATATGTTAATGTTAATGTACAAGACTAAAATGTACACATTTTAGTCTATAGCAGCTCTTGAGCATCTATGTCTCTGTTTTGCCCACTCACCCAGCTGGCAGAATAGTCCAATGGCATTTTGACAAGCCAGAGTGTTTAAGACAAAAATTAGCATCACAATAGCTACAACTTTCCAGGGATAGAATGAGATTTTCCAACCACAAAATAAACTCCCTGCGCCAAAAAATGCGCAAAAAAGGAACATATAAATAAATAAGAAAGAAACTTTCAAACAAATCTCTTCGTGAGGCTCAAATGCCACATCCTGAGGGGAGGGAGAAGTGAATAAGTGCCACAATGCTAACATTGTTCAACAGCCAGAGTGTGTGGTCATAAATAAGGCTGAGTATACAAAAAGTGGGTGTCGAAGAATGGCGGAGCCCTTTAAAAAAGTCTATGAGACATTCGATATGTTGTTAATGGCCATGTTCATGTCCCAGAGACCCCATGCAAAAATAATTATAGTAATTTTAAAATTAAGCCTTATTTTCACTTTATGCAGTACAAAATGAACATGCATACATGCAGTACAAAAACTTTGTTCCTTTTGTATGGGAACTGTAGCAGGCACTATCTGTAGTAGGCAGATATTATTAAACCTGTCTGTTGTATCACAAAATAGACATGCACATTTCAGAAATAAGATTTAATGTGACTAGTCTGACTGCTCATTAATTATTTATTGATAAATAATTAATCAAAATAAAGAAATGACAGGAATGCACTGCTACGCTGTGTACTCAAATCAGAGGAAGTCATCTTTTGAAATATCTTTGCATTTAGTAATGTTTTCTAGATACCAAAGTAGTAAATTTACTTTTTTCCTTTTTTTCATTTGAAGCTTTTTATCAAGTTAATTTGTTTATAAAAGCATCTGCTAAATGTATAACGCGTGCTGCATTGCATTTGCTTTCATTGTCTGATGCACTGATTGTAGTGTTTTAGTCAACAAGTGTTTTCTATCTGAGACATCTAGTCCTTCATACTGTACAGTACAGTTCCTGGCTTAATTTACAATATGGATTTGCGCACAGCAACAAACCAGATCTCTAGATCTTGTGTTTGAAGATTTGAGTTTGTTTTTTGATTTTCCCTCTGTCAAGACTTTTTACCACTTTTTCCTGTATATCGCCCCCAGACAGCACAGCCAAACAATGTGGCAGTTATTACAGGCATCTCACAGTAAAGTTAACTGCAATCAGAGTGATAAGACCTCTCTGTTCCTGCCTGCAGCTGATTGGGAAAAATTGAGTTTGGGACCCTTAGCGAGACCCTGAATTCATTAGCATGCTGTCTCAGTGTTTGGTTTTATCTTTCACCCACCCCTCAGCTGTGCTGCATAAGAACGGCACCACACTTGTTTTTTAGAGTAATTGAGGCACTAGGTTTTACTTAAGCTCTCTAAAGCAGTGAGAGTAACTTATCTAAGCCGCAGCTGGGATTTAAACACAAGCACTTGGGAGTACCTCACAGGGATGACAACACTATTCTGTAACACAGGCAAAATAAATAAATTGCAGCTGAATGAGACCTGATGTGTTTAGTTTGACAGTTGGTACACTCACAAAGTGGCGTGGGTTCATGTTTTGGCATTGGAGATTCAGAATTGTGCCTGTCATTTTTACAAAGGGTGAAAATTTGACCAATGTTCAGTTGAAGTTAGGGCTGTTTAAATTAGGCCAGGCTGAGACAGGTTTGTGTATATTGAGCTAAGTGTGTTGGAGTCTTCACAGAGGTGGATGATTGCTGCATTTCCCCTTGGCTCCCTTTTCACGTGTCAGGAAAGGTTCATTTTTTTAGAGTCCAAGAATCCAAGTTTGGACAGGTCACATTACACATGCTATCCTCAGTGAACCACATCAAAGCACCATCATCCACCTCTCTGAGAATCTTTGCTATCCTCTCACAGGCTTTCGGCATTGCCACTGAGCTTCAAAGGACAGCAGTTTCAAAATGACTTTTCACCAACTCGTGCGAAAAAGTTAAACACACAAGCCTGTTTTAAGTTGCTCTAAGCACGTTCCCTTGAATCATATGATTTTAAAGGAGTAGTTCACTGAAATTTAAATTTTCCATATTACTTATTCACCTATTCTTAGACTTTATTGCTTTTTCCAGCTTTAATGGCACTAAATAGTGCCTGAGATTTTGAAGCTCCAATTAAGTGTATCCTTCCTTCATTTAAGTAATTAATACAATGCCAGTTTGTTAATAACTGTCTTCTGAAGTGTATATAAATTGTATTGCTTTTATATTTTGAACCTATTAACTGATCCATACATCAAGTATCTATGTAAAGAAAAAAGATAAGAGTGCTAAATTCAAATAAAGCAGCACATTGATAATGCCGAATGTCATTGGCTTCCCACGAGACGTTACTGTGTAGTTATGAGACAAGCAAGAACCAATGAGATTCAAAGTTATCGACATGGACATTGACACAAAGTTGGGAAGACCCAGGATATTATTTTATTTAACCCAGGATATTATTTTATTAAGCTATGTTCAGCTGAAGAAAAAAAAAGTCATATACACCTACAGTAAATTATGAGAGAATTCATTTTTGGGTGAACTATTTATTTAAGTTTCATTTCACTGAATTTTGATGAGAAAAGAGACATTTATCTCACACAAGCTGTGGTGTATATTGGTCATGGTGGTGTCTGCTGCTTGCTCATTAGCGTTATGAATAGAGTGCTATTTCTGTTGGTGAAACTGAGACCTTAGTCTTTATGACTGCCTCAGTGGGTGTGAGGGGAACTAACATGACTAATGTTTACCTCACATTCATTCATTCTGACAGAAATCTGATGGCATTTAAACAAGGCAAAAATCCTTGTTTACAAAACAAATAAAAAACAATAATATGGTAAATATATCAATAAATATAAAATGGGACAAAAGAGTGAATTATTATTATTATTATTATAAATGACTCTTTGTTAGTTAATTTGCTTTTTTCTCTAATGTACACCAGCAGGACACATGAGTGTGTATTTGAGTTTGACCCCCCCTTTGGGGTGCCACTCCAGTTTGTTTACAAACTAAGAGGTTACTTTGAAGGGGACAGTGATTCTTGAAAAGTTTGACTTTGAATATATAAATACAAAATTAATGAACACTATGTGACTATGACATTTGATCCTGGTCTATTCAGAGTATACATTTGGATAAGTCACCTTGTGCTAACCACATATTAGATTAGCAGAACAGTTTGCAGACCCTGTTAAACAGTAAACTGGATTGTGAAACATTTTCCTTTGAAAAGGATTAGTCAGGCAACTGGATTTAGAAACCACAAAATCATGAGTGCTTGTTTGAGCATGCTGAATGTTGCAGGTAGCAGTGAGTTAGTATTAAAAACAGACTTCCCCAATTCATCTACGCAT
This sequence comes from Chromobotia macracanthus, assembly GCA_036877525.1. NCBI lineage: Eukaryota > Metazoa > Chordata > Actinopteri > Cypriniformes > Botiidae > Chromobotia > Chromobotia macracanthus. Next base: position 5,880,479 of record JAZGTH010000002.1, read on the forward strand.
AAGGAGGAAAATATTCACATAAAATAAATACTTCAGCATCATTTGTTGTGTTCATAACTCAAATGAGTCACATTGGATGAGTTATTGATTTACATTGTAAGTATTTGTGTCAGACATCTGTAAGGGTTAAAGCAGAGCCACGCCCCAAAATCATTAGTCATTAATGACCCTGTTCCATACAGGTACATTCCACACCCATACAACTGAATGTCTCTCTCCATAAAACCATTAATGCACATTATACTGCCAACAAACACACATTCACACCCAAAAATGTCAATGTACACCCTCAAACACACATTCACACTGCATACCTGTGCTGACATGTTGCACACCTACATGTCCATTACGGAAAAGATTAACAAGAGTGGCAGTGAACAATAGCTGTGTGGTTTCAGCCTTTTTTCCAAAACACATTTTTCAACATGTCAACAACAATTTTCTCTTATAACTTGCGCAGAAAACCAGGCCTGATGGAAGTCAGAGCAGCAAAGACTTCAGCAAAGAAATCCAGGGAAAATTACCAGCTACTGTAAAATGTACTTATAACAAATTCCATAGGTTTATAATGATGCACACACACAGAAAAGAGATGTTATATCAGATGCCTAGAAAAAAGCTATTCCCTTTTGAGAGAACTCAACACTGCATTGTATGCCAACACTTTGGGCAATGCATTCAGTGTAGCAGTGCCTGAAGCACATGTGCAGCTAGTCCAATCTTAACTGGTGTTATGTCAATCATGACGTGTGTCATATAAAGGGAGCCGGCACAGAACAAAGATAGCTTTCTAATCTTGAGCAAGCACTTTGTTTATGTCTTTGTTTGTGAAGCAGTTCAGAAAGTATGGGTCTTCTTTTTGGTATTATCAGTTGTGTCCTGAAATTCCACATAATAAATACAATGAATAAATACAATTTAGACAAGCTGTGCTAACATCATTTAGACACAATCCAGGCATATGTATTCACAGCTGCAGCAATGGTAAAGTTATTTTAAGTAATAAATAATATCATAATTTTTATACCAATGTATTTCCAAAATTAATGATAAAATAATTAGATTTAACAGATGACCTGCAATGTTGACCAAATAAGAAACAAAGAAACATTGAGATGAGAAATAAGAAACATTTTCACTAAAGCTATTTTAGTCACATTGTAAGTCACATTGTAAGTTACTAAAAATGCAAGCGTCTAGAGATTTGTAGTATCCTGTCATGTACATAAAGAAACATGACATATGTCTCTGCCTAATGTCTGCCCTGAGTCATTCTTGGGCTCACGTCGACACCCCAACTTCAAACTAATGCTCTGCAGTTCCACACACATAAGCCACAGTTCAATCTTCTTTGACAAGAGATTTTCTTAGGCTAACAGCCCAGTCTCAACCCATCCACCAAACACATACAGTACACTAACATACAGCCTGTGCACTGTTTTTCTTTAGAGGGATTGAAAAGATTAGTTTCATTTCAGATTGCTTTATTTGGACTTAGTCAGCCAAATGTCCATTTTTCCAAACTTTGACTTATTGACTGAGGAGAGAGGATTTATGAGCTCTCGCAACTCTTTCTATACACATAGATGAATAGAGACTGGCCAGAGGAAATGTTGGCTTTCTCTGAATTAAAACCTGCCTCAAGCAGACTGTGATTTGTTATTAACATAATACACAGAAAAAACAGGTTTTTCATGGTGAATAAAATCCTATAAAGGTTTAAGGCACAATTGGTCAGTTAAAACCATCAGTTTCGTATTTGAACAGGAATTTGAAGAGTAGATACTCAAGCCATGAACTGTAATATGTAGCATTTGTAGTCTACTGTCCAGGAAAAGAATCGATAAATCCACTGTGATAAAAAGGTGCTTCCTTTGTGCTTCCTCTATAAATATAACTTGAGAAACATACACACTCCTTGGCCTCAGGTTAGTGTCAAGATGTAGTATATCCAGTCAGATAAAGATTGCCTGAGGGGTAATCTTTACCCCTCCGGCAATGCTGAAATAGCACTGTAAACGGAGCTGTTAATTCAAACACAGATGGTTCCTGGTTATCATTTGCTTAGCATAACTTTTATTGTGTTTTGTTCTTTATCAATTATCAAGCTGTGATGTAGTGTTGTGTTTATAAGGGAATTAAAACTGCTCATCCAGAAAGACCCAACAGAGTGACTGCAGATATATCCATCTACATACAGTGAAACACAACTCTGCAGCTTGGCTTAAATTCCTATTTCTTTACTATATAAATCTGAACCTAGGGTGGAAAATATTTAGCTTGTATTTTTATTTCTGTGCAATTGTGCAATATTGGAGCTCTCCAACATGTTTCGCCACGTCTGAGATGGTGTGGTGGTAATTTAATATGCCCGGTAAACCAGTCAACACAAACACACACACAAACATGTGCATGCTCACATCGAAAAACAAATTCACCAACACAAAAAGCTGGAAAGTGAGAAACACATCAATGTTGGTTGCTTGGAACAGCTCCATCACTCTTAAATGAAATTCCTATTTCTTTCATATATAATGGAGAAACACAGATGAAAACACAAAGTCTTGTCCTGCCTTTTGATTTTCTGCATGTCCTGAAAAACATGAGGTCAAAAAGTTATGGAAGTTTTAATAAAACATGTCTATTTAAAAAAAAAAATGAGCACAAAACTTTGGAGCACGCCAGAGATGGACCACCATCCACAAAAATGGCTGCTGTGGATCCAGATGACAGGGTGAAGAATGCCTAAAGGAGAAAAGCAGACAGTGCTGGGCTTCAAGAGAAAACATCTACAGCACAGAACCTACATTTAGAGAACAGTAGAGGCCCCCTTTAAGAAGGACTTCACAAACACCCACCCAGCATGCATGTCTTTAATAAATATTTGAATCCAGTGCAAATGTGTTGTCCTAGGCAATGAAACTTTACCATCAAACATTAGAATGTGAATGCAAGCACTGTGGCTTAAAAAAGCCTATATAAGTAAAGCCATAAGAGATGCTTACTATAGTTTGTTAACTTTATGTAGGAATGGTTGATTAGATTAAAGCCTATTCTAAATGTTTTACTGATTTCTAGAATGAAGAGTCTTGTAATCAGCCTCACCTGTTGAAAAACAAAAAAAATCACAAGAGATCTTTTAGAAATCTCAGTCATTTTCCAAAGATTAGATTAGATTAAATGGAGAGCAAATGTAGATTCCTCTAAATGTCTGAAAAGTCTCCTGTTCAAATTTTGCTGTGGAAAAGACCTGAGTAAAGGCATATGTGGTCCTCTAGAGCTTCCAAGAAGATCTCAACAATGTCATTCACAATTGTTAGATATATCAAGACATCACATCTGACACAAAGTACTTAAATGACACATAACTGACAGCTCAATCAAGTCTCCTGAGCTATAAAAGTGCAACCAATAATTATTTCTTCTGGGTGGATGATATTTGTCATTTAAACAGCTTAACAATCATACAATGCTTGACAGTCAACAACATTGTGATTCAAAGGTCCAGTACAACATTTACATATGTTTAATGTAAGTGATCTATATGTAGTTTAGCAATTGTGTAAGACAAATGCAGGTATCTTTGCATTTGGGAAAGAAGGACTATTGGTAAAAGTTGAGTTCCAAAGGCAAAGCAAGGATAGTTATAATGTTTGTTGATAACTGATGGTTAACAGACTGCTGACACCGTAAATCTGTCACCCTGCCTCACCCAAAAGGTGTTGTGACTAACAGTCTCTGTATGTTCTGACTGGTATCACAACAATGAAAAACAACTTCTTATGAGAGATACAGATGTGTCATAAACATTGATAATCAATTTAGTGACACACATATGAGTGAAAACAGATTACTGACTTTCACAAAAATCTGGTTTCATATTCATATTCAGTTCTGTTTCATTATTGGGTGAGATTTTGAGACAAATTAGAGGTGACCCTTAAAACCTGATTCTCAGTCCTTTATCAGACAATAAAAGAATCAAAAGCTCACATAGTATATACTGCAGTCTGTAGGCAAAACTTGTATGCTAAATTCATTAACACAAAGAGAAGAGTCTTGTGGCTAGCTGCATTTAAACAATCAACTTTAATTCTGCTGAACATAAAACTGTGCAAAATCTCCCCTTCTCCTTTTCCTGATGGCATTAAACCTCTCCTTACTTCTCCTTCCACCCTCCCTCTTGTCATTTCTTCCTTTTTTAGGGATAAAAATAGCTATGAAAATGATTCTTGAAAATGGAGTGACTGGCAGAGACCAGAAAGTAAAAGAATAGAAAAATAATTTAAAATCTACTGTCCAACTCAAACAGGGCAGAAGTTCAAAGGCAAAGAAATCATTATGCGTCAATACATGCCGGCAAGCTTTATTACTAGCATATGCTGTGGCGCTATTATGTTCTTTCTTCATTGGTTGACCGGCAACCCATACATGTAATTGTATAAAAATATTATCACAGAAATGCAAGAATTACCCAAACTGGTCAAATAAGGGAAGAGACCTCAATTTCTCTCAATCTCTCATCTGTTTGAACATTCCAGCAGTCTGCAGACAAATATTCTGGCATTCAGGAAAACATTACTTGTCTAGTGCGATTTCAGTTTTGCAAGTGATAGATTTATTGTTTTTCATTTTTAGAAAACTTCTGATTGATGCAGCTTAAAGTCAACACACAAAATTAAACAGACCTTATTTAGCTTTCTTTATGCACATTCCTGGCCTTAAAAAATGACATTTGTCAGATATTTGCATGTAAATCTGTAAGCAACCTTTTATTAACTTTATAAGGAACTTCAGAATGTGCTTTCAAAACGTATTTGAAAGGGTACATGAATGTTTCACGAGAAACAAAAACATTTTACAAAAGAAGCACACAAAAAAAACAATTCTCAGAAACTGCTGTTGCAATTACAGATGATTATTTTGTTTTATAGACAGATCACACTGTGCTTATTGTGCTTATTATGGCAGCCTGGGCTTAATCCTGAACAGTTCTGTTGTAATGTATGACTTTCAGTCATTGGTTAGGACAAGGACTGCCATGCAAAGTTGCAATGGGATTATCACATAAACCATTAACTGCTGCTTACACACAGGACTATAATCACCTTCACACATTAAAGAATATATTCAGACATGTTTTAACCACCTCATCTCTAGTTGTCCAATGGACATTGCCAATTGCAAACTGTGCATACTGGAAATAGGGCATGTTAAGTGTATTTTATGATGGTTATTTAACAATATACCACAATACAGGAAACTAATAATCACAATTTGGATGTTCCACTGAAAGGGAGAGATAAACAATTAAGCATACTGTACCACACTACTACAGACCCTCTAACTTGCACTCTTCTGGAACTGATCTTAACTGAAATCACACTGTATTAAAATGATCCTGCCTTTTTTGTTAAACACATTAATCATTTAACCACCTGTTAAAACACATTAGGATTCAGGATCTCTGTAACTGGCATTGATCTCTGTAACTGGCATTGCAAGGCCTCTGACAATGTTTCTTTACATTCTTCTACATTAATGAGTATGGAATAAGCACAGAACTACATGTTCCCTACAGTATATCCGGTGTGGGGCCTTAGTGTCCTGACCGGCTGAAGTGTCAAAGTCTTGTCTGACTCACCCGACACAAACAAAACAGTGCCGAACCACTCAGCACTAAAATTAGGTGAGATCTCTCAGCAAGTGCATATTGTTTATGGAGTTGTCTGAAGTTCCCTACAGCCAGTTCTCCGGGTGAGTAGCACACACCCGATAGAGTTACACACCCTTTAACTAACGATAACCTCAGTGAGACACACTTTTAATCAGAAATACACCATGTGTACTGTATGTAGGGCCCGTTGGAGTGTGTGCGGTTGTGAATGTATTTAGTGGAATAGATACATCATGTTAATTTAGGATGTGGTTATGTGTGTGTCCTTAAATGGCCTTTTAAGTCTGCGAATGTTTTGAACAGTGGTGTGTTTGTGTTAACAGAATGTATCCTATTGCAGGTTTGTGCAAGCCTGCATCCACCCACAACGTGAGGCACCATCTAACCAGTTTGTTTGTGTTTTATGTGTATATGTTTAGCAATAGCCAGTCTGCACATTTACAGGGTTTTGTAGACCTGAGGGGAAAAGAGATGACCCTGGATTAGTGTTTCCAGTTAAAGAACATCCTGAATCATGACGAGCAAAGAGCCAGTCAGCCTCTCAGCTAACTTTAACTCCACTTGTTCAGCTCTCTCTCTTTTATGGTGTGTTTACTCAGCAGGCACACTGAATTGACATGGAAGAAATGAACTCCATACTCCAATGTACCATGGTGTTACCATGCATGTATTTTTATATGGAACCATGGTAACTCTACAGATTTTTGGTAATGTGCCATGGTCATACCATACCATATATATATATATATATATATATATATATATATATATATATATATATATAGATCACTAAGTTTAAAGCCATAGGTACAGGTTAATGAACATGATATAAGTATCATGGTTTTACCATTTATTTTGTCGCTTTATTTTTACAACCATATTTTTTTAAATTTAAAAAAAAAATTGCAAATTATTGATTTGTCTCAATTAACATGTTGCAGACTGGGCTCAAACCTGCATCATCCATGTGAGCAAAACAGATCTTAGGTGCATTTCCATTATCATTCATGTGTCTACCCTTATTAGTGTTTATTATTTCAGATTACCACTGTTAATGCTCTTCAGTTTATCTATCCTCCTTCATATCCTACCAAACATTAAACTGAATGGATTCCTCCCCAGAGCCCACACAGAAAGGTGATGGAGAAAAATGGAGAGTTAAAAACCTTTGCCCAAACCCAGACTTAGCCCAGGAAAGTGTTAAGTGAATGTAGATGCTGAAAGCCACTGTATCATTCATCTCCTGTTAAATGGAACAGCATGCTGGGAATGTACTTCTGCCTCATCTTAGAACATGGCAAAATTACCTGGACACAGTTGGTCAGGAACTCTCCACCCATCATTTGTTTGAGAAAAAAGATGAAAGAATAACATCAGGTGCTGTGTGTGCTTCAAGAGGATGTTGCAGCAATAACATACTGTTGTTAACATGCAGATTAAAATATGCAAGCAGTGTGTAAATTTACCAAATGCCTCTAGGAGGGCTGACTTATAATTCAGAATAATTTTCACAGCACAATTAGTTGTATTTTGAGGCTCCTAAACTCTTTTAACTTTCTTAAAAAAAAATAAAAAAAGATATATTGTACTGTGATATGTAAATCTATAGAGAAGTGAGATACAACACCAGTACTGTTCAACTAATCCTCATTTAACCTCCTCGGGTGTATGTGTTTTGGGTTTATCATAATATATGTTTAATATAACTAACTTGTAGTCCAACTTGTAAAACATCTAAATGTTCCCAAATCTATGATGTAGAATTAAACTTGTTTAGTAGAAGTTGTTCATTAAGCTTTGTCAAACCCCCTGTAACCCTGACTGCAGGTTAAAGGTTTGAAATAGGATTGAATGAACAAGCTCCTTCTTCCCTCTGGACGTAAACAGTCTGGTCTCTCAAACATTCTGTGTTTACTTCCATCCTCAGTTCTTCTTCTTCTTCTTTTACTCTCGGAGAGGAATGTGCTTCACCTGACCTTAAACTCAGCACCACCACCCCTCCACAAACACACTCACTCACATACACATTCCTCGCACAAAGAGAGACAAAGCAGAGGCCACAGTTAACATGGGTGGCCTGCACTTGTCACTCTCTTCCATCAGGTTATACAATTAACAGACCCATCCATCAGTGCTGAATCTCACAGAAAACACACATCAAATCTACCACATGGGCAGTAACGATAAGGATGAATTAATCAGGATTTTTTTGTTTTTATTTTAACAGTATTAATGTATAAGGGGAATTTGTGTGTTTATAGACACTGTAAATGGTCACATTTTTTTTTTGTTTGTTTTATTTTTGCTAATTTTTGTCCCAAATGGCAGTCGTAGCCCTTATAGTCTTTCTTCCAGGCCACACTTTGTCAACATGTGTTGGGTAGCAGTTCACTGTAAAGTCTCCCTCAGTGTAGGCTTGGCTAAAGACCGCATTAAGGACATATCATAACTGCAAACAACATCACATTAAGTTTGTTTACATGGGTTGCTATAATCGAGCTATTGCAGAGTTTTTCATAGTCAAGTCTACTGTTTTTGTCTCGGTGTCCACAAAAGTGCTTTAAGGCAGCTAAAAACTTATTGAGTTCGCCTTTTTGAACAGGGCACAGTGGCAATTAATATGAGGTCATAAAAATGTGTGTTTGACAGTTATAAAAATGATTACAAAATGATTTCATATGGAGTACAGTATAGCCACATTGAAAGACAGTGTGGCATGTACTGTGGTCACTGCATGACATTGCATGTCAGTTTTCCTCATACAAACTGTTTTTGAGTTATAGGGTGTTCAGCTGTAGGTCCAGTGTGATAGGGCATAAAGCAGTACATTTAAAATGCAATAGATAAGATTCCTCACACAGCCTTTAGAACACCATCATTCTTATTGTTTTATGATACGTTGTGTGTGTGTAAGAGTGCAGCCAGTGTATTGGTGTGAAAAGGGGTTTGGAGGAGGGAAACTCAAACAAGCCAGGCTGTCGTTATCTCTCTCTCCTCCTGCACTTGTAATTGAAAGGCATTAGTCTCTCTCTCAGTTTATTTGTTCCTTTCCACACACTGTTCTTCCATGTGAACGTGACTCTAAGAGGCCTCTGACGCATTTCCCAGGATATCGATAATATAAGCCTGTTCCTGTTCTCTCTGCTTTTCTGCCCTCAGGAGTTTTTTTAGGTTTAGTTTTACAAAAGCTAAAACTTTTATCCATATTTTGACAGGTTTGCATGTTTATGTGTTTCCTTGTTCAGGCAAATAACATGCAAAGCACGACATATGCAGGTGACCAGCACCTTACTTTTAAACTACAGAAACTTTCTTGTTTTTTGATCTGAGTGAACAAATGACATATGTGACCAACTCAAAACATTCATGGTTTGTGTGCTAAATGTTCAGTTCACTTCCGAGGACAGAACACAATCGATCACACACAAACACAGGAACAATGGAGGATGGGTCAAATTAATTTTCCAGTAACCAGTGCAAACATCAATTATTTATAAACATACACATTAAGACAAAGTATTGTGTGATACTGTGACAACACAAACGTTGTGTAAATAGCACAGGTAGTAATTGTTAGAATAAAGGGACAACAGGTGAGTGAGACGATCCTCACTCACACACACAGCTGTGGCACCAGAGACTGTGTTTACTCAAAACACGAGAATGTGAATATGCTGCTTTGTCTGTTTTTCTCCCTCTGACACATTAATTAAAAAATCATAAAGAAAAATACATTTTTACTTCAGAACATGAATATAATAACTCCCACTTGATGTACTAGATGAGTTACACATGTTAAATGCAACAGATGTTAATAAATATTCCAGAGATACTTGGTGCATCACCACTTTTTGTCATCCATGTTTATTTAAACACAAAGACATATGATGAGAACAGTCATGTAGATTTTTGGCAAGGGTCAAAGGTTATAATCTCACAGATATTTGTGAAAACTGATAGATGTTTTTCTATTGTGAGCAGGAAAATAGAAAAGATCAAGAAAAACTGGAGAGAGAGAGAGTGTTTTGATGATGAGAGACAGGCAAGAGACTGTATTTCTACAGAGGGTCTACAGACATTGAAAACACATTTGGATCTGCAATCATGAATCTGTATACAGTATCTGAGCGCTCGAAGGGGTCGCCAGAGATATATTTAGAAACTCTAAATCCCATCCATCAAACAGACAGCTACAGATTAAGCACTGGATGTAACCTTACATTAGGGCTTGCTCCAACTCCCAACCCTGCTCCCCCCGCCCCCTCCCCTTTGGCTGTACCACACAGTCACAGTAAACTGAGAAAACTCCCCCGTCTGAGATGAGCTGTGTACAGCACTGTCAGTGTGCTGTTTGCTTGAAATAGCCTTTATGAGAAAAACAAACACCTGAAGGAATATCCATGTGCAGTTCACACTGTCTACACTGCAAGTGGTCAACATGATGGGACAAAACTCAAGCACTCGCATCACAATAAGAACTCACACCATGAATTAAACTTTGATTTTGAATTGATGGTTTGCACAAAAATCACAACTAACATGCCAATATCAATCATTTAATTATATTTATTAATAATATTTTCTGTTCGTATGTTATGCATTATATAATATGAATTTCCTACTTATAAGTATTATTAGCATAACAAATAGTTTGAGTTGAAAGTTTCATCAAATATTTTAATATTGAAAAAATCCCTTTTCTTTAATGACAGCATGCAACTACAGCTTTGTGCAAAACCTGATGATTCATGTTATCCCAGTAAAAGCTGAGAATTTTTTTAAAAAAATATTGCGTGCTTCAATGGAAGCAAGCAAGTCCTGTTACAAATTTGTTTTTAATTAGTGACCTAGAAATGCGGAATCATAAATCAAAATTTTACTTCACTTTGCTCTGCATTTTTAGCAATTCAATAGTGTTCCTTTAGCTTAGTTGGTAGAGCTTTGCCTTAAAGGTTGTGGGTTTAATTCCCAGGGAACACATGTACTGAAAAACTGCACTATAAAAAACTGCTGCCTTAAATTTGTATGTTTAATCAACTTGGCTTTACAAGTCATTTCAACGTAATAGTTTAAATCCTGACTGGTGTAACATAAAAATAAGCAAATTTTCAACTATTTTTAATGTTACAGCAACTCAAGACCAGTCAAGATTACAAAGAGTAAGTCGAAATGACTTGTGCAGCTACATTGATTAAACTTAAAATTTTAAGGCAGCAAGTTTTTTTACAGTGTGTACATTTTAAAGGCAGTGTAAGTTGCTTTGATTAAAAGCATCTGCCAAATGCATAAATGTAAATGTAATGCATACACAAAATACAATACAGTGCATATTTAGTGTAATGTGTACTGGGTTAAAAATGCAATTGTAATAGGCAAGACAAATGTAATAGTTCTCATGGAATAGGAATCTCATGGTAATTGATCAATTGAATCTCATGGTAATTATCAATTATAATCAACCACTATAATAAATAAATATGTCAAAGAAAAATGTTAAGAGATTGTTTGCTTAAAGTGTAAACAGTTTGGCTGAATGTAATGAGAGCATTCGAAGTGTCACATCAAATTTCACCACTCGTTTGCAATGTAAACATTTAATCTATGCCTCAGTGTGTGTACATGTTATGTGTAACAGTCTTTTCTCAGACTAAAAAAAACCTGGCCTCATTAAGATCTGTTTATTTAGAGAGCTATTTCAGAAAACGTGAGTTTATTTTGATGTGCATATGATTAACTAAAGGTAAGGGGGAGGTAGACATTTTTCTTTACCAAACACGACATTTGGAAAGATGCATTATATATGCACAAGCTCCCTCTCTCAAGCACACACACATAACAAATGTCTGTTCTGTCAAAACCACTGAAATACACACACACCTGGACTTGGACCCTCCTCTTTACAGCTGGTTTGGCAGTGTGTGTGTGTGTGTGTGTGCATGCACTGGGTTGCCAGGTTTCAATGTGATATTATATGTGCCAACAGGTGTGAAAACCGGGGAAGGATGTGCAGTGATTGCTTTGAATTACAGGATCTGTTTGTAGGCGAGTATATGAGTGTGTGTGCTACTCCCCAACATCTACAGTAAATCCTATTTTTTCTACCTGGCAAATATACACACACACAACCAACTGTCTGTCTGGCTTTGGGAGGGAGTAAAACAACACAATGTCTAAAAGGGTAATCACTTAAAACTGTTTACAAACACGCCATTTCAGACAGGGAATATGAATCACTACAGTGAGTCAGTACAACATATGACAAATACATGAGTCTGTGTGTTGGTGAGCGTGTGAGAAAGAAAGAGAGAGAATTATATATATAGAGAGAGAGAGAGAGAGAGTATTCCTATACAGTGGACTCTGTGTATTCAGCAAAAACAAATTCAAAATGAGAATCCTCTATGTAAACACAGAGAACTGTAAGGGGTTTGTGTGAGGCGTTTATATGGTCTCTAGAAAACAGTGGAGTACACTCTCATATTGGACACATTGTTTTCTTTTGCATCTTGAAGCCAGACAATGAGATGAGATTGGAGGTGTTAGTTATTGATGTTTTTTTATACACTGAACATGAAGATGAGCTGTTGAGTACTTTTCACAGGATACACCTGCTGCTGTAAAAATGCTTTGAACAAAACAGATCCATATATAAAATATATATTTATGTAATAAACAAATAAAAATAAATATTTTGTTATTAAATAAAAATGTGTTAGATGATAAGTGGTGATGAAAACATATTTGACAATGTGTGTATGACAGAACAACTTTGAAAGGTTTCAAGCTCTGGGGACTGAACTCTAACACTCAACACTTACACTGTGTGCCATGAAGACACCTTGGTTTGGCAAATCACATAAACACAATAAATACTGTGCTGTGATTTCTGACAAATTGCCTGCCTATGTCAGAAAACTGCTGAACCATCAAAATCTCAATCTGTTTGTTGCATCTGTTTCATGACTGTGTATTTATGCATGCATGCCTTTTTGTGTTAAAAGCTACAAAAAAAAAAACAACCAGAATAACCCTATGCTCACAAGAAACGCAGGCATTTTTTCAGGCTGAAACAAACAGTAGGTCTGTAAATCAATGCCAAATTCTTTCAGCCAGCTCTGTTATCTCTTTTCCTCTACTATGTTTTTCTTTAACCAAATCCATGTCTGTCAGGCCTCTATGTGTGTTGGGTTTTGGAGTTTGGCAGGACTGATGCCACCTACTACTTGCAGAAGAGTGTAAGCACCCACCCTAACTCCACCCAATACTTGAAATACAACTACTCTAGTTAAAACTCTGAGATGTGCTCCTTCAAACAAACTCAATGCAACATGGCTTACATGACTTATTCTTTTAGGTAATCTTTGTGGTTCTCTTACATTGCTGAATAGCAAAGCTGTGTCTTTGCCGAAAAAGAAAGAAGAGAAAAATCTGGTCACACTAATATTGCGGCGTGTAACACATTAGGCCCACAGTAACCACAGTAAGTAGATTTTATTAAAAGTTTAGGTCAATTAGGCCTAAAATGTTCTTTGAAAAGTACAGTAGCTTACACTTCACTCTTTATTTTAGTAACAGAAATCCCTTTCAAAACACTTCCAAATTTATAAACTGATTTTCACAAATGTGTTACACAAAAGTCAGCGGTTTCCTCCAAAACTATAATTGTCCATCCAAACAAATTTTGCTAAATGTAGGTCAAAGTTTTAAAATGCCGCAGGGCCAGCGCTGCTCCCCCTGCTGGCGGAATAATGTAACGGCATCATGTCCTCCGCCGCTCTGGATTGGCTCCAGGCGCAAAAGGCTGGCGGTGAGTTTGCGCGATCAGCTCGCACTCCTCAGATCGGCGCTGCGCAGCTGTGAAAATACTTCTGCGCTTCTGGAAGGGCAAGAGACGGACAGCGCTGTTTTAACCAGCTTAGCAGTGAAATGAGCTGGGAACTACAGAAACATAAGAGATCTGGAAAGGAGCTTTCTTAATTGTTTTGCGGTGGAAGTAATCGCGTCTGTTGTGGATTTTACACTTCTGACATCCTGAACTAAGTGCGTTATGCGCTGATCACTTCATTATTTAATAACCGGCGGGGATCTCTGTTATTTAAAGGTAACACAATTATTGAGGTTAATTTTTTGCCTCCATATACAATACACTAAGCATTAAGAATGGCTTTCTTATATAAATAAATTAAAAGTATAACTGCAGCTTATTCTGTATGATTAAACACTGAGCGAATGTATAGAAATAAAGGTTTGAATGTCCCTGAATTTTGTAAGCGGCATTTTTTGATCGACAGATTTTATGGCACAGTCATTATTTATGCACTGGTGTAATTTAACATGAATGACTGCAATGTTTTGTAATTACTTGCATATTGTAATTATCTTGTTTTAGGCATCTATTGGAACACCGGGTCTCCTTTTGTGGCTTTGATATGGGATTTTAAATTTATTATTTAAGCACTGTCTTTCCTGGAGTAAATTCGCCTGGTTTTAGATTTGCCCTCTTCCAGAAATGGTGGGGCATTTACATTTGCAAGCTATGGATGAGAGTTTGAAAGGAAAGAACCGGGAGGGACTGCTCGATAGTCCGGATTCCGGACTACCTCCGAGTCCCAGTCCGCCCTTCTACTCTTTGTCGCCGGGGATTCTTGAGTCGCGGTCCGGCAGCTGTTCAACACCGACTGAGCTGCAGGGATACAGCAGAAAGGAGAGCCGTGAGGGCAAACTGGTATGCATTCGTCTAATAAAGTCTTAGATCCTAAGGTGATATTTACCAAACTAGGACATGTTCTTGGATCAACATCTTTTGTTGGAAGTGAAACAAAATTGTTATCAACCAGTCAGTGCTTTCTGATTTTAAGGTTTGGTTTAGGGCACTGACAATTTTGGACCAACAAAGAAAGCTGATACAGGAACATGCCCTATGTGTACATTATATTGTGCAATATTCAAACATCTAGTTTTACACTAAAATTGTAAAATTGTTGTTATATTGCATACAGTCTTGTGTGGTTAGAGCATCACGTGGTGCGGGTGGATGCAGTAAGTGTCAGACAGATGAAAAGTTTTAAGGTTGGACAAAAGCATAATATACACCTGCAAAGCATTATATTTCTGCTCCACTAATGTTTCTTTAGTTTCTTTTGCAATCTGTAGTTAAAATACAGCTATAAGTAGATCCAATCCAAAGAGCATTTTAATAAGAGGCAGGACTATGGAAACAGATTTGTATGAAACACAAGACAGATAGACACTGGACAATGGAGGCATAATGCAAGGCATAAATAATTAGAAGCAATCAGAAAGAGTCCTGGAATAGAAAGAGCGTCAGGTGACTTTCTTTAGTGGCACCCTCTCGTGAACAGTGAATGGTAAGGAGGGGAAGAGAGAGAGTGAGAGAGTTTCTGTAAACAAGTTGACCTTGTGTTTGGTGAACTTGAATGTGGTAATTGTAGCCAATCTCTCTCCCTCCTTCCTCAGAGCAACCCATTACAGCACACAAACAAGTGCACAACAAACAAGCTATGCAAAGATACACACATATCATGCCACTACAGTACTCAACAGCACATATTCATGTTACAGCAAAATGCTGCACACACAGATCAACAGACCAGAAGCCTCTGGAAGGTTACATACTGTAGCACACTAACCTAACTGTGGCTGCTTTTGACCATACAGTACCTAAGTGCCATTTCATATTAAACTAGGGCTACTTTAGCTTAATAAAACCCTTATGGCAATGTCTGCATGAGTAAGGCCAAAACTAGATTCAGATTAGCATAGAAAGAAAACATCTAACACTTCAGACTGGATGCTACTCTACTGGGGCAGGAAATTAAGCTTTCCTCAGCTTAGTTTTGTGACAAGCCAACTTTGTGTCAGAGCCCCCAACAAAACAACACTACATCTTTTATTAAATAAATTCCAGGATGAGAGTTAATGGTGATTTGAATTTAGCGCTATTGTGTTTTGCCCAAACACGCCACAAAGAGCCATCCAAAAGCATTCTGGATTGTTTAAGTGATCACTGAGGCACTCCGTTTTTGCCTGTTTGACAGACATGCTTGCACTTGTTTGAAAATTGTTCCAATGTTCAGCCAAACACTCCTTAAACTCCTACAGTACCTCAGGAAAATTTAATTTTACAGTGGTTCTTTAACACATTGGAAGGTTCTCATACCAATGTCAAGAAACTATCTGAAGAAGTTCTTCAGCATTCTGTGCTCTAAGCCATTTCTAAAATCCTATTATTTAATTTAAATGCTGTCCAACAGTTTAAAAGTGGGCATACAAATCATCATACAAAGTTGCATTAGACACTGCTTATATTAAAGGGCAAGCGTGCACAGCCCTGAATAGATTTTTTGCCATTCAACTGTTTGATTAAACGTACATCTAAAGAAAAGCACACCAAACAATATAACAGCAAGCACAATATAGATATGCTGTACTTCAGTGTGATGGTATGGATCAAAATGTGTGCAATCCAGCACTTCAAATACAGTGAGCCAGAGTGGAAAAATACCTTTAGCAGAAATGAAACAAATGCTAGAACATGGAAGAGTTTGGCACTAGCAATGCCAAGGTTGTGGGTTCAATTCCCAGGGAATGCACAAACTGAACAGAATGTACCTGGAACACACTGCAAATCTCTTTGGATTAAAATCTGTTATGTGTAAATATAAATGTAAACATGACGACCACAGCGACCACACCACGAAATGACTCTGTCCAAGACAAAGGCTAGTCAGAAAACTTGCAACATACTGTGAGAAAATCAACAGAAAACACCAACATCAGTAAATTCATTGGCGTTTAATCCAAGAATGTCAATTTTATTGATTTGTGTAACAGTTACTGAAATCTATGCCGACAGGTATCAGAATGAAGTCCAAGAAGATGGTAATTAAGTAACCACACTGACCGATTCAGTTACTTTTAAGAACCACAAATGTAACCAAATGTAATGGTGGAACGATTTTGAAAAATTTAGTTCCAACCCTAGATACAGGACAGCTTTCCACTCCACCTGCACTATTGGACCACTGTGTCCCTTCTGTGAGTTCATGTACACGCATGACTGAATGTCATGTGACTGTCTCCTGGGTTTGTGTGTGGACGGTTGCACATTGTGTAACCACACAGTGGACACAGTATCCATCCTGGATTTAACTCTGGGAATAGAGGAGACTCTCATTACATTTGTTCTTTCTCTCTTGTACACATATGGGCATGGACACACACATAAATGCTCAGGGTACAATCCTTCTCTCACTGGATTATGTCCATTGGATAGCAGGAGGTTACCAAAAATTCTCATAAACAGCATGTATGTTAGGAAAAGGATCATTTGTATTGCTGGTGTGCTTATTATGCGTTCACAGATTCCATTCTCAAACCCAACAGCACACACACATACTCACTGTTGACTGTGAGTCAGACCACCCTCTGTCAGCTTTGAATAAAGAGGGGTCTTCCTAGCACAAACACACTTTTCAAGCAAAATGTTTGTTAGGTTTTAAAAAAAGCAATTGCTATAATGATCAGAATTAAGAACTTAAAACATATTTAGACTTTAAAGTTGTCAAATGTTAGTAGAGCACCCGTGGGAACCGACTTCATACGTCTAATAAAAATTACCTTTGAATCAGTTAAAAGTAATTAAGTGCAAATGCCATTAACTAATTGCCATTAACCATTAACTAGTTTAGCCTAGTCCCGGACTAAAATGTATGTCTGAGCTGCCTAACTGAAAAAAGCTTGCACTGACATATCAAAATATGTTAGTGCCATTGTTTTGTCTCAAAGTGCACACCAGTAATGTTGTCCTAATTTAACTGACGCACTCTTAACCCAAGCCTTGTCTGTGAAACCAGGACTTTTATATTGTGATATGTGATTTAGGTAGCTAAAAACTCTTTAGCTTACCAAACAACTGAACTTTTTAGTGACCACTAAGATACTGCATCTAAAGCTGATATACAATGCCTCTCGTGAAGAATAACAAAAACAGGTTCAGTCAGAATAAAAATCGAAAAACTTAGAGCAAAAAATTCCACTTGTTGTCTATCAGAATGTGAACCAGTTATCAGCGTAGACATGTCTGTAGGTTTTCTTGATATACTGGATGTGCAGGTTAAAAAATTGTTTTGCTTCAGCTCAGATCACATTCTCGTTTTACTCTCATGAGTAAAACTCATTTTTTACAATATGTCAGAGAGAAAGTTGAGAGAGCATGTATGTGCTGGAGGCTGAGGAAGGTGCTGAGTGCGCACATGGTGTGTGTGCTGATGGCTGGAGCAGGTGGAGGCACAGACTGCTTTGGCTCCACACACTGCAGCATTGTTGTCGTTTGTCTGACCACCAAAATACATCAACACGGGGCCGAACACATGCACACAAACTGCATGACTTCAGAGATTTATCAGATTTATTCACTGCCTGCTGATCAAATGATTTAAAATGAATGGAATAGCTATAACTTTAGGTTCACATTTACACTTTAATTGAAAAGACAGTAAGATTTAAAAAAATTATGCTAAATTTAAAACACAATATTAAATATTATATATTTAAATATATGTTTATGGCATACATGACAAGTTAGCCACACCAATCTTCAACAACTTTCTGTACAAAATGTTATAGTTTATTACAAACAAAAAATTCTAAAATATTATATTAACTGACCAAGCATCTGGTACAAAACAAGTACAGTAAGGTAGGCTTTGTTCATGCAGGGGAAAACCGATTTAAATCTGATTTCTTAGACAGACTGTTCAAACTGTTATGTTTGTAGTTTTGCTTTTGCTTGGACGGTCATAGTGGTTGTCATATTTATGTACACTTGTGTTAGTCCACCATGCCTAAAATCTATGTAAAGGTTCAGTCTGCATTGATGATGTTTTCATGGTCAAAGTATTCATAATATCATTTGCACCATTTATTTTGTGGATGTACTTAAAGTGAGGTGTATGGCTAGTTAATTCCTGTCTTTTAATGTATTCCTGTGTAGCTGCCATACTTGCTTCTAAACTCCCAAGGTCCAGATGCTAAATCGCGCATGTACCCTGTGGTCTATGGAGAGAGCATTGAGGTCAACCCCAAACCAGAAAAAGAGATCAAGTAAGCTATCCAAACTACAGTACTGTGCAAACATTTTAGGCTCTTATGACAAGTGTGGATGTAATAAAAATAATGGCAGTAATAGTTTTTATTTATCAGTTAACTTTAACAGTTAACAAAGTGCAGCATACGTAAAAACGAAACCAATATTTGCTTTTAAAACAGCATCAGTTCTTCTAGGTAACTTTTCACAGTACTTCTATGGATTTAGGCTGTTGCAAGTTCTTCAGTGTCTTCAAGACACAGTGATGTTAAGTTCTGTGCTTTGTAGGGTCCAAACCATCTTTATCACTGAAGAAAGTTCTATATGATTTGGAAATCCTGTAAAATTTTTATGTCCTACTGACATATGCCAAAAATATAAATTAACATCTTAAGACAAATGTTTTTGGTGAAATGTGCCTAAGTCTTTTGGACAGTACTATATTAGTTAACGCACCAACATTTTCAGTAATCTTAGTTTAGCAGTGTTTGACTGACTTTTTCACCACTGTCAGGTTCAACTCTGCAGTGAAGTACGCCTCAGACAGACGCTTTCGTGACCAGGTGTACTGCGCCCAGGTCCCAACCATCACGTCCTTCAGCGAGACAGTGGTGGCCGTTCAGAACTGCACGTGGCGCAGCTACAAGTCAGAGGTTCACTTTGAGCCACGGCACAGGCCTCTACACTTCCAGAGCACAGCCATTGTGTTCCCCAAGCATGCTCGGAATACCTACCGCACCACGCTTAACTACAACGGCAACAGAAACGGGGCCGGGCGACGATGGTTCGTCTCCACAGTCAAGCTGGAATCCACAGAGGATGCCAGTCCATGTATCATTTATACAGAAAACCTCTGAGATCTCTGAAGAGGTTTGTTATTGTTTCCGAAAGGCAAAAACTCCCATTGGTTAGAGAGCTACAGTGAAAGTGCTTGGACTTGAGTGGCGGGTTACCAAAACTCTGACTAAAATGGATGGCTAAAGACTTTAAAGATAAAAAAAGATTAAAAGAAAGTCAGTGAGGGCCATTGTATTCTTTTGTTTTCGGTCAAGTTGGTACATCACAGTGGAGATGTGGTGGAGCTGTCTGCGTTGTGTGCAGCCTTTGCAGTATACTTCTGTGTTACCTGTCAGTGGTGTATTTCTATACATCAGAGATTTTTCACTTTAATATCCAGTCATAGCAGTCGGGAGGTGGGAAAAGTGTGGTGAAGTTTCTGTTTGCTTTTTCGCAGACCTGCAGAGAATCTGCACATGCAGAATTGTCATTTACAAAATTTTACACTCCTCACCCTTAGTTTAAATTAAAATCTTTTACTAGAATTTACGTTGGTTAAATCTGGTAAATTCTAGTACCTCAAACACATTTTTGTAAAGATAAAGGTTAACAGCTATAAATAAAACTTGTACTCTGAACTAAATTACTACACAAAATTGTGCAGATTCCATGCGGGTCTTAGTATTGCTGATTCTTACAAATGTTCAAAAAGGAAACACTGAAGATTAGACTTAAAGACAATTATAGTTGGTTTCCACAATTATGATACTGCCAAATTTTAAATGCAAGTATACAGAGAAGCACATTATAGTGAATGAGCAGTCAGCATAAAGAAAATGAAACCCTAAGGTATCAGAGAACTTCCTGAGAAAATACAAACTGTGTATGAGTTGCACTTATGCTAGAAAAGGTTTTCTTCACAGTTATAAATGTCTTGGTATGAGTAACAACAAATAAACGAGTAGGAGCACTTGAAAGGTTGGACCAAAGATTCTTTTAAATGAAGAGAAAGGGAAACACAACCTTAAATATTTCCTCCCTTTCTGTTTGTACCTCAGAACATGTGAAATAATTACATTGCACAAGAATTTTAAAAGTTGCCCAAGAGTCTAACAAGGCAATAACTCAATGGCCAAAAATGACATGCACTCACAAAGCTGGTTATAGAATGACAGGAAATGCAATAATGTGTACAGGAAGTTGTATTTGGAAAAAAAAGGTAGAGCATGCATTTCATGGGACAATTCAGCACAATTTGGGGGTTTTTCAGCTAGATGCTGGTTTTGTAAGATGATAATTTAAGCTGTCATTAGGAATCAGAATAGTTCATCTGGAAGGGACAAAGATCATTTACCTCATGGCATTGTTATCATCTGTAGATGGTGTCCAGCCATCTGATACTTTTAGACTGTATGGTTGGATAACCTTTGGTTTCGCAAGTAATGAGCATTTTTTTCTCATTTCTGGAGCCTGTTAGTCCCATGCAACATCTTGATTACCAATGTAAACTTTTGTGACCTCCAGCAAATCCATTTCCTCTTTAATGTGTTATACACAAATGCTTTTGTATAGTAGGAAGGGAACACATTCTGTTTTGAGATGGTTGGCTTTAACTTTTTCTTCTTTTTGGAAGCTAATGATAAAAATGCACCAATATTGTAAGAGATATTTTGACTAAGCAGTCAAGCCTTGAGGTGTTACAACTACATTTCTGTCTTATGGACTATAAATTTGTAATTTTTTAAAAGCCAAACGAAATTTAGAGCTCTTACTTATTAAAATATTTTTCTTGTTTTGGATTCTAAAATATTTGCAATTGTATATGCTGGGGAATCCTCTGGTGACTGGAAATAGTGCGTTAAGAAAACAATGACAAGTACACGGATGTAAGTTTTGAGAGGAAATACATGGCAGTAAAAAAGAACACAGTTCAAACAGTAATACCGTAAATGAGTGCATCTTGCACATATATTCCATGAAAAGATATAAATAACAGAGGTTTGTGTGGTTTAGTTAAGCAATGCCTGCTAAAGCCATTAGTATTTTATGAAAAATCACAAGGTGTTAAGATAAATCACTTACTGTGTTGAGATGGATTACCCGGGAAATGATGGTCAATTGATAAGTGGCAAATAGAGGAATTTTAGTAATGTGTTGAAGGCCTTGCAATGTTATTAGAGTGGAGCTGAGGAGAGATGTTTTATTTTTTCACAAGTATGGCTTTTTATGGTTACTTTTGTTTGGTGTAAAAATGCTCTCTGTAAACTGATGTTTCTTCTTTAAAATGATGATTTGTGTTTATGTAAAATACTTTCCTGTTGTATATGTGGCATACAGCACTAGTAATTCTCTTTATATTTTTGTATAATTCCCAAGCTAATGGTCTTCTTTTGGACAACGAATGAGAAAATAATTTAAGACAAATATGTATATCCAAAATAATGAAATAAAAGCCCCAAAATCTTAAAATCTGTATAAGTCTGCTTTTCATGTGCTTGATGAAATCTGTTTTCTATGATCATAAATCATATTCATTAATATTTCATAAATCATATTTGAGTTATGAATTATCTGTCACTGTGTTCCATGTACATTATTACTTACACAGCAATTTCCACAAAGTCAAATATTTTGGGGGTTTTTGGTGAATAACTGTTCCACAATTATACTATCATAAAATTTAAGTGCTGTTAAAGCAACTTTATTGCAGCAGGCAATTTTCTAAAAGGGATCTGAAATACTGTGCGAGGAATAATCTTTTAAATACATCTCAAAATTACATCTTTATTTCAGTAACTATACTGTATGTGTATCACCACAGAACTACATTATGTATAAACAATTGATGTCAAGTTTGGACAGAAAGGTCCAGCATGAACACTCACAAATCGCTAAATGTGAGGAAAGGTTTGCTTCAAGGTAGAAAATAGTTTCTTGCCAGTTGGTTGGATACTTAACATGCTTTGCTGAACTATAAATACATTAGTCTGACTTTCTCATGTTTTCGTCATCTACCTTTCAGTGGAGTGGAATGTACTGTTTATCTAGGATCAGAAATCTGTGATGCCTAAAGATATTATTCTACAAAACTGTGGCAACACATGAAAACACATTAAGCCACTAAATAAAAATTATGTTTTTGTTGTTGTTTTGGAAATATATAAGGATCAGAGTCCGTGAAGTCTCGAAGAGTCAAAATCACATTCATCCACAAGCTGCTTTGACGTGGTGTAAAAGGAAATGGGGTGCAGTCTCCCTTCCATGATGCCTTGCCACGTGCCCCTATTACCAGAACTCGGTAACCACAGGTAGAAATCAAGACCAAGACCTTCCTTCAATGACAGCCAGGTGGCTCATGTGATTCTGAAGCTGTGCTTTCAACTGAATTTGTCAAGACTGCTATTTCAAGTCCTCCTTCCAGTGTTTTGGAAACTGGGTTGGTTCAGACCTGATTCAGGTCTAACAGGACCTCAACAGAGACCTGCACCTCATCTATTTTGATAGTACAAGACCAAGTCTCACCTACTTAAATGGGGGAAGACTGATCTCTCTAAAATTGCTTGCTATGGTCACAGTATAACATATTTCCAATTTAAAACAAGCCTGACATCAACTATACAATATTTTTTGCTTCCTACGCTTTTGTTGTAGTCTTTTGATTCAAAAACCAACCAGTACACTAGAGACGTCTTTTAGGGGCAAGTTATCATTCTACACATTTCTAACTTCTACTCATTTATAGACCATAATCTGACTTCAGAAGCAGAAAATCAACTATTACATTAGAAATCAGTCTGTGCAGTTCAATCACAGTGCAGTTATCAATCAGTTACACTGTACTCAAAATTTCAACATTGTTTTGTCATATTCATTTTGAATTATTTACCTTTAATAAAATGTCTTCTGCAGATACACACGTGCTTTGTTAAAGAGCTCGACTAGCGTTCCAGAAGTCATAACACTCATATCTTTCATATCTTCAGTCATAACACTCATATCTGTCATATCTTCAGTCATAACACACTCATACCCGATTGGTGTATGACAACAAAGTATCGTGAGAGCGATTGGAGAGGATACGATTTTCGAAATCGACCAATCAGAGAAGTCCATATTACCCGTGACTGTTTAGGAACAAATATAACCCATTAATATGATCGCTATTAATGTGAGCCACAAGGAAATTTATTTAAATGTAGGTTATGCAATTTCGGAGAGGCTATCAATAACAACCTAGCTTTTTGTGAACATTTAGATAAAAATCCTTATTACCGTCTTTTATTTTTCATATATTTAAATCAATCAATAGCCTGCAACACATCTCGACAAAATATTTTCCAAAAAGGCTGTATTTAAAATGCATGTGTGTTCTAATTGAATTTACTTTTTGTCAATAATAACAACTGTCAGTGGAAAAATTTCATGTTTTGACATTTTTTATTTTATTATATTTATTTTTAGTTATTATTTTAATATATCCCCACTTTACATATTTACTCTCACACTCGTACTCCTTTGTCGAGTGAGAAGCCCTTTGTAATATCCTCAGCATGTCGGCTTGTTTCCATCACCGTCAGCATCTTCCCATTCAACATCCTGGATCGTTTCAATACAAAAATAAATCCCACGTCTTCGCTAATATATGGTTTTCAGAATATCGACACAATATCACTGTCCGACCAATTTATTGACAAAATAACCCACATGTATAATTAAAGCAAACGAACACAAAACTCCCATTTAGTCAAAACTCCTAAAACCTTTTCCATAAACACAGAGCATACTATTAAATCAAATTCATGCCTGTTAACAGCATCATAACTTTAATTCTTTTAATTTATACTACGTAGTTAATCATTTGCATTGGTTTATCGGAAAATAGACCAAGTATGAGGTTCAGAATAAGGTCAATGATTTTAATTTTCGTCTATTTTAGTATAGTATACTCTCTTTATTAAGCAAAGACTCTCTAAGTCACCGAGTATCGTGACTCCTGAGTTTCCTGTCCCAAACAGAGGGATGTTTTTGTACAATAATTATTTTTTCTAAATTGTTTTAGAGTTTGGCACAGCATTAAAACAACGACTGTGTTAAACACTTCGATTTTGCGCTGCAGGTCCAACAAGACCATCATTTGTCAACTAAACGCAGCCAGACCAAAGAGAGCAGTGCCCCCTAGTGATCGACATAATACACCTATTAATATAATAAAATATCAGAATAATCTATGTAGCGATTGGGCTGCAAAACAGGCTACAATACAATATAAACATATTTCAATATTAATCTACAGTATGCACATTGATGTTTAAGATAGTAAACCAAAGCTTGAAGATTCAAACTTTGTAAAATGCATTATCAACAAATGTATTATTTCACTGTTAACCATTAATAGTCAGACTCTCAGTGTCACATAAACATTCAAAATGTGCACTGTAAGTAGACTTCCCAGACTAGGTTTGAGAAACACTGACAAATAATACAAACTAGCCTGTATAACTGCATATATAATACAATCAGAATAATTGCAAATAATTCTCAAAAGTGCTATATTAAAAAAACACAGTGAGCAAATCAATGGCAATAAGCTTTTATTTAAACATTAAGGCAGTGTCTGTTTTTTCTGTTTGTTTAATTCTTACACTGCTATCCACAAAGCTTGCTGGTGGCCATGTTGAAATACAACAGTGTGAATATCAATCGTAATCAGCAAATCACATAAATATGTACAGCCTTTTAGGTCTATTTACACTCCTTGCTATAATACAGTGGGTCTTAATTAAAATAAAAGAATATGCACAAAATGGTTGTACAAAACAGACGCCACCCAAAAACGTACTGAACTTTACTATTCTTAAGAGGGTTGCCAATCACCCATTGTTTCATCAGCTCTCTCCTCTTCATTCAATTTAATTTTTCAGCTTCATTAACGTTTATTGATTACAAAAGAATAGCCTCCTCAGCTAAGGGAAAGTGCAACACTGTCCTCAGTAAAAGGGCACCTGACAACAAATTCAACAGTCAATATATAGGAAGGGAGGGCTGGGCTCACTATACAGGACAACACTGGATTTTAAAGTGACTTTTCACTAAATACTGTCCAGAGTGATATGTCTAAAAACAAATGTCAAGATCAGAGCATTCTGGGATGTTATGAATTGTTTTTTAATGCTTCTGTAATGGTTAAAGTATAGCAATGTTTTGTACACCCTGTTTAGGAACAGAAGGCTCTTCATGAGAGTGTATTTAGGATTGAAGTGACTGAAAATAAAGCCCCGTTTTACAAAACCACACTAGGTAGTGCACTAAAACTGTTCATGACCATCAAACTAGAAAAATCCCCCCAAACTGGATAAAACCCACTCTTTCGTCGTTCAGTTATCTTTCAAAATATCTCCAGAGTTCAAGTTTGGAAAATACAATAGATATTGCAGTCTGAACTGTAAAACATAACATTCATAGTAAAACCGAGTGACAGCTAAAAGTAAAACAATACCAATTAAAACATTTCATTATATCTAACATGCATGCACAACAATTAGTAATCCCACCATAGAGGTGGCTGGGAAACCAGAACTGTTTTTAAGAGGTGAGACTGTGTTTACTGAAGACAAAACTTTCAACAGTTACGTTCAATGTAAAATTCTCCTGTTCTGTTTGTGTCTGACAGATTATACAACCTTGGAATAACAAGGAAAAATAACAAAAAAACAAAAACTTGTGCGTAGTCACTTGGTAGTTTCACCTTCAGAAATGTGTAAGTCACATACATGGCACTTACTTCTAGAATTATTTTTAAACTGTACAATGGGAGGGAATATGGTTTACATAAGGTGATGCACGTGGTCACCTCTTAAAAATGGGAGAATTTTATTTCCTCAAATAAGTATATGGAAAACCCAAAGCAGCTCTGAGTGTAGGTAAAGTAAAAGATGTGGCCAGGCAGCATAGCTTTTCCTCTAACCAATAGACTTGAGAAAAAGGCTTGTTGGGACATTCAGAGAAGATGGAGAGAACAAGCCAAAGACAGATTCCTCTAAAAACATCCACTCTCTGAACTCTCTGTGACTGTCGCTAGAGAGTGGACCAAAACAAATTATCAAAATACTGTATAAGAAAATAAATGCTGTGTAAATAGTTTTCTTTAAAGTTGCCATCCACTGATGCATGCCAACAAGAACCTTTTGCTGACTAAGTGCTTGTGTAACTTGTTACATAAAAAAGAATCCAAATGAACAAAATAACATATACAAACAAGGTTACTGGAAATTTAACAAAAAATCCAAAATATTTTTGAACTTAACAAAACTTTGCTTAACAAAACAACTCCCATCAACAATCACACAAAGATAACAGAAAATAAACTGAAATATCGGTCAGCTACAGTCATTTCTGAGTGCCAATAGGATCTTTAAACAGAAAAATCGACAGTTAAAAAAAATGAAAGTATGATGTCAACAAATGAACAGTATGTGTACCCTGTAAACCAATGATATGGCCTTCCAATGTAAACTCTCTCTCTCAAGATATAAGGATAGAATGTTACAGAATGAGACGTAATGAAACAATCCAGGATTAAACTTTTTAACAGCACAGTGTGGTGCAGTGATCGCTAACCTGCCTCTCTGAAACCGTTTTGAAAATTGTTTCATTTCTTCACCTCATGCCTAACATGTGTTTGAAACACACCGATTCTGATCCTTGTGCACACACACTCAGATGGCCCAATAGCACACTCAAATGGCCTTACAAAAAGTGAAGTGGTCATTTTGACCACACAAGAACTCACGCAGATGCCAATGTTAAGAACAGAACCGTTTCATTGAACCTTCTTGTGCATATAAGAACTAAGAGGGTGTACACATGTGTGGTTCTCATATGTAGAAGATTTATCCAGATTTTGAATAAACCTCTAACACACTTGCACGAAAACAAGTTGCGATTGTATTACAGTATAAGAGTGTGTCCTGAGCAGTCTAATGAGGAATGCTCCAAAACGCATCAACACAACAGATGAGCCCAAGAGTCAACTCTGATAAGGCCAGCAAGACAACACTAATATAAGTATATTAAAAAAGACAAAAAGTGATTTTTCCTACAAGTAGTTCTGGAGTGACGGCACACAGCAGTATGTGTGTGCACATTCACAAACACACACAGACCCATCAATGCACACACAAACATCTCAAGCCAAGTAATGTACTTTTACTAGATGCGTGTCTGTGCTTGGGACAGGGCCATCACTGGGGGGCGGGACCAACAATGAAAGTTGTCCCATGCCCTGTGGCATAGGGTGCCCGCTAGATGAGTCTTTACACTGCTCAGTGTATAATTTTGATCCGGACCCTGTGAATTTAAGCAATAGCCCTGGCTAGGGGTCGATTACAGGAGTGTGATGAGTGTCTTTGTATGTGCATGAATGAATGTGTGTAGAGGTATGTATCCATGTGATTTTACACCATTAAAACTGTTTGTCTGATCACAGATAGATACAAGTTTGGGTGCATCCATGTTTTGGTGTGGCAGTATGGACATGAGTGTGTGTGTATTTTTATAAACATCCCTGTTTACATGAACTGGTGTCTGTTCATAAAGCAGCAAGCGTTCAGTCGCCCTAGTGTACGTGTTCACTCGCTGTCTGACAGAGTCTCGTACTGAGAGCACAGCAGCGGTTTAGGTTCTTCCTCCCATGTGCGGGGCTGAGTCTGGCCCTGTGAGGGCGCTGACGCTCCTGTCTGTGTGGGAGACGGAGAAGGTCCCGGCATAATCCCGCTGGGGAGACGCATCTGCATGGTCAGAGGGTTACAGGGGAATGGAGTTGGGCCTGCATAAAACCCAACAAAAAAATAAGGAGGTGAAGAAGCATATATAAATGGTTCTGATAAATACATACACACACATATACACAGAATTTCAATAATACCTAATACCTAAATACATAAAATAATAGTACAATGATTTTAGGACAGTCAATTTATTGTGATGTGTATACATAAGTTGTATATGTATAATGTAATTAGTTGTATTAGAGAGGTGTTTGATGTGTACCTGTAGATGAGGGCCTGTCCTCCCATACTCTGTTGGTGAGTGGGGTGTGACGGTTGCAGTCTCCCTCAGAATGGACAGAGGACACAGAGGGCGGTCTCTCGCCTCCAGACAGACCAGGGCCAGGTGACTTTGTCTTGCGACCATTAGAGCGTCCATTTCCTTTGGATTTACCTGTCAGCACATACATATAGACAGTTAACTTGCTGACCGTCATATACCCACGATTCACTGGAAATCACTTGTTTCTGTATCATGGTGGTGATACAGAATTAATTTCTTAATTTTATTAATTTCTAATGGGTTTTTATTAAGCTAATAATTCCCCATCCCCAGCCATCAAAAGACCAACTAGCAGAAAAATTATACTATTTATGTGAAATAAGACCATACTTATTTAATCCTTTTCGTGACCACAAGATAGGACCTTACAATGTGAGGTTTTGCTTTCTTTTTTGGGTCCAAATAAAGTCTCAGAAACAGTAAAACTAAAGATGCTGCTATGAAGGTAGGTGGTGTTATAAGGGTTTGTTTGGCACACCTGGCAAAGAATAAGGGTCCTCGGAGCGGCCATCAGCTGAAGCAGGTGGCATGCCAGCACTCATGGAGTTTACAGAGCCAGAAGGCGAGCGATTATCCATTTGCTCATCGTACTTGCCCATGAGAGCTTTCCTGATGATGGCTTCCAAACCTATAGTATTACCGCTGGCCTCTGGTGCCGGGTGACTACGCACGCTCACAGGTGCTGAAAGAGAGACTTGCATTAAAAGAGCAGCTTTTTTGACACATAGATACATTTTTTAGAATTGACAGTTTATCTAAGGGGCTTGTGTAAAACCTCCTAAAATGATCCACACATGTACACACAGGCATACATATTTACAATGTTCTAATAACACCAGTTGGCTCTTAGGCTAGTGTAGAATGAGCTCTGTAACTCACCTGCATTTGTAGAGGCAGGCATGTTGAAGATTTCTGTCCCAGGCTGACCCTGATCTATAAGAGAAACAAGAAAGGACAGATTTGAAACTGTTCAGACACTAGCACTATGTTTAACAGCCTTTTAAGCATACCAAGCAAACAGATTAGTCCAGTAAACTCACTGAATTCAGCCTCTGTGCCGACCACCATCTTCTTAATCATCTCCTTTTTACTCTTGACGATGGCAGAGTTGCTCTCAGTCAGTTTGCTGAAGAAGGCTGGTGGTTGAGAGCTACTGGCTGGAGAACGAGACCCCATACTGGGAAATAAAGGTAGAGAAAATGAGTAAACAAACTGAAGAGTATATTGTGTGCATGTGTTTGTATGTCATACCCCTGATCTGCTTGTTCATTGGGGTAGGCGGCACCCAGTGTCTCAGACTCTGAGATGGACCCTGGTGGGGAGACAGGTTCAATGCCATCAGCAGACAGACTCACTGGAGAGGTTTTACTTTGAGGAGGAGACCTGGAATACATATACATTACTGTACAACAGCACTAAATCCAGAAACATACTACAGCTGTATACAATATATACAAGTGCACATCAACAATTCAATTGTATGAAACTAAATAGGACAGTGAAGCCCACTATGTCCCACAAAGTTTCACCACAATGATAAAATAATCTTAAAACTAAATCTTATTTACTTGCTTAATAACATCCCTGGTCTTCATGTGCAAAACTTTTTAGGACATGTAATAATCTTTCCTCAAAATGTAATAAGTTGCCCTAAACATAACTCTAAGACCCCATGGGCAGGGAAAAACAATATGAACCAACTAATATCATTGACCACCTTTAATGAGCTAATGAAATCCCAGTGAAGTCTTGTACCACATAATTTTCACTCTTCAGTATAATTTTGATAGATTACATCACTTTACTGAGGGTAAATGTGTTGCCAGTCTCTCTACCTCTCAGCAGCAGAGCCCTCTGGGGTGTAGCGGACGTTGGGATTAGGCTCTGAAGGAGTCTGAGCCTGAGGGGTGCTGGGTGGACGCGTGAGATCCAGCACAGGGGAACTGTGGTACCCAAAGACGGCCTGCAGTGCTGGCTGACCTCCCATCTGCCCTTGCTGTGACTGACGTGTGTAGTCTTTAGTGATTACCTCCTGTGAAGTGAACACAATCATCTGGTCACAGACATGAATTTCTATAGACACTGTGTGTGTGTGTGTGTTCATATATATGATCATTCACCCAGAATAAAAACTGGCTTTATTAGGAACTGCAACATGATATTGTTTAAACCACAATGTATGATCAAGGTACACCTTGCTGCTAACTTTAATGTGAGCAGTTCAATGACTTGTGTGCCTTCTAACGGACTCACTCTGTTGAAGTTTACCTATCTGGGGTGCATTCAAAAGTTTTTTTGTGGTGACAGGCATGTGAAATATTCAAACGTTAAAACCACCACAATAAAAACACAACAACGTTTTCTGTACTGATGCAATTCCAGACTGAAACTGATTCATTTAGTATAGAATGCTGGGAGTTACGCAATGACAAATACGAGGTAAACATACAGACCAGTTTTACAAACTGTATCTATTATCCACTATGACTACCAGCCACATACAGAAAGACAGACTTACGCTGATGTGCTGGGCGAGTGTGACCACCCTCTGTGATCCTTTAACAGCAGGTGATGGTGACTGCTGGCCAGGAGACAGTCTGTCCTCAGAACCGTACATATGCTGCTGAGCTGCTGAGGGTAGGGGCCAACACACAAACACACACATCAACACACACGCAGGTGGAGAAAAAGACAAACACGTTTGAGTTTGGTGTGAAGTACTGTGAGGGTAGGAATATTTTATATACACGAGTGTAAGCAGTGCAGTCACAGACAGGCTCTGGGATCACTCAATGACTCGCTTACATGTGTTCAGAGATCAAGCTGACATTATGGAGGCATCTTGCTTCAGTTAAGTGTAAAGCGCAGCAGAAATGCTCAGAACAAAAACAGAATGAAAAACTGAAGCAGAATGTGTTTGAAATGAGCTGTGAAGGCAGGAAAGGTAATTCCCTTAAAACTTCAGAGCAGGTGTGTTTGTCCTTTGAAGATTTTGTCTCCACACTACACACAACTTACTTAAAAGTTTGCTTCAATGAAACATGAATTGTGAGAATTGTGAGTGAAAAAAGTGAAACAAACCAAAACCTTTGAAGTAGCCACACTCTGGGTATTGTCTCAAGCAACTTCACAATATGCTTTTTAAACTGTACCAAAGGTGTTTAATAGGCACTTGGCATAAATCTTCTCAAAAAGATCTCAATACAACACATTGAATAGAATTTACTTCTCACAGCCTCATTTTCATTTTGTTCCTCTTTGTTCTCCGTATGCTCCATTTAATAACTGAGCCTGAACACAAATGGGTTGTAAGCTTACTCAAAAATAAAATGACTTGTTTTACCTACAAATGTTTGTGATGCGTACAAGGCAACCTGCAGTCACATCTATAAGAAGCACTATAAGAACTCTGCCAACATATATTTTACCCTCTCTATGCACAATCCCTCCTTTGCTTTTCTCATTGATTGCTTCATGCGGTTATTAAACTGCTGTGGCACCAGAGTGCCTTCCTTCCAAAACAGGAAGTGAAACAGGAAGCAAACACTAAGAGCTGTGATATGTTCCCCAAAATGGCCAAAAAGAAGAAATGGAGAAACACAAAAGGCAAGATAAGGAAGTTATGAAAGCACATCACAGTTTAATGAATGGGCTCTTAAAGTTCACCTCAGGATCTCTCTCTGCTCTAGAGAAGCTGGTCTCCAGACACGTCATTCTGGACCGTTAGGGCGTAGAGTGAGTAATCAGTCCACTAAATCATATGCCTGTGGCCATTACTGGGCAGAAGCTCAGATATTTTAATGTGCTTTGAGATTTTACATTGTGGAAGCTTGAACTGAAATGTGCAGAATCTCCCCTCGAAATGTTAATTTTGGCAAAATTTTCCACGTTTTTTAAAACACGTTTTAGGTTACGTAAAGTGAAAAGGAAAACCTTTGGTGGTCTTTAAGCAAAGCTTCAGATGCTATAAAAGACAAAAGCATAAAGTAGAAGCTTTTTCAAAGAAAATTAAAAATGAAATGAACCAAACCAAAAGAATAACGCACTTATGAAATTGGGTTGATTCTGATCAATGCCAACCACCACAAGCGTGCACTAGGCCACAGACATAAGGGGGTGGGGATGGGGGAAGGGAGGGGCAGGAGGGGTGGGGAAGAGGTGGAGGGATGGAAAGACGTTGTGTGGATTGGTAGAGAACAGGAAGGAGAGGATGGGAGAGGAAGGGATGGTGGCGTTAACGGCCCAAAGGTCCCAGAGCATCTTACCATCACAGGTGCCGTTGGTCGCAAGCGCACCAGTCTCTGGCATCGCCGCATCACAAGAAATTTGATGCATGATTATCGCGTTTATGAAGTTGGCCGCTGTCATGGTGGTCTTACCGAGTGCTCGAAGTTCGTGTTCCTGTATGGACATCACTTTGTTTTGAGTCTTTTCCCTACTTGACGCGCTGCTGATGCCGTCCCCACCGCGGGACAGGATGGAGCTGCTGCCGCTGTTATTTTCAGGAGCCAGCAACAGGTGCCCACGACTTTGAGGGAACCCAAGGTGAGCACCATGGGCTTGGTTGTATGAAGACGTGTATGTCCCACCTGCACCAGGACTGACTAGTTTGGGGTCAGATTTGGACGACGAGATGTCTTGATGTTTGGGCAGCCCTCCACGCCCATGGCTTTTTCCCCCATCCCTGACTGAGTCTTTAGCACTTGGGTCAGTACCGGCCGAGTAACCCTCGCTGAGTAAAACAGGCCTTTGGACAAGCCCGCCGAAGCCCTGATAGCGGGCAGAACCTGGTGGCCTGAGGAAGATTAGGATGAACAAATCAGAGCCAGTTAGCATATGACATCATCCATAAGACAGACTCTAGACAGAATCTAATGCATGAGGCTTAGACTAGATTAAGCTAATGAAAGGACTGCATAGTGTGCAACTCTGTACTTGGAACTCTCTGACTCTGCAATAATACAGATGGTTAGATTGATCATCTGACAGCAGTATGAGGAGTAAAGCCTCACCGCAGCACAGAGGGGTTGTTGTGCTCAGAGTTGGACAGGCTCTTGGAGCTGGTGTTGTGAAGGACACTGGGTCTCTGCTGTGGGTTGTCCTGGGGACGTGGGGAGAGCGGGGACGGCTGGTGACTGTAGGAATGTGACGGAGGACGAGAGCTGCTGCCTCCCGTCTGCTCTGGTGCTCCTGGGCAGACACAAACACACAGTAGAGTTGAGCAACACTATGTTTAGAAATAGTGATATGCATATTTGAAAAGACCATTAAAAGGGCTATTAAAATGAACATGTTAGATGCTATTATCATGCTTAACATAGTGCTGCATAGAAATCAACCTCTGTACATATGGTGAGCAGACATTGAGCAATATAAGACGAAAAGGCATGTACACTAACCAGGTCTCCATATAGGGGCGTGTTCCACGTTACCATGACTGAGAGATTTCTCCCTTTCTCTCTCTCGGTCTTTATCTCGCTCTCGCTCCCTGTCCCTCTCTCGCTCTCTTTCTCGCTCTCTGTCTCTCTCACGATCCCTCTCCCTTTCTCTCTCTCTCTCCCGTTCTCGCTCTCTCTCTGAGGAAGCTCCGCTTTGGATCTTGCTCATGTGAGATACTCCCACTGTTAACAGAGGGGAGAAACACAGTTAGTGAATTGCAGATGAGAAACGAAATGACAATATTATAGGTGATTGAGAATGTTGAGAATCTGTTCTGAACCTGGTGAGATGGGAGAGGTGTTGTAGGCTCCACTGGGGAAAGCTGTAGATGTTCCTGGGATGTATGTGATACGATCCATGGGAGATGCTGAAGTTCCTGCATGGTGGTGAGCCAATCATAACAGAATGCATTTATATGTAGCACAAGTCTTAAAGGTACAGTAACAGTCTGTTGATTCCGAAGGTCAGAGTAAGGGTGGATGATGATCATGTGAAACTCAATGACTGCTTATGGAGCAAGAAACCTTCACTAATGTTATAACATTATAAAGGGCATCAGGGGGAAGACACTACTACCAAAGAATAAGGCTATGGCCCCTTTAAGAAGCTCTCACCTCTGGGTGTGGGTGAGTAGGGCAAGTTAACAGACTGCTCTCGAGGTGTGAGGCTTCTAATCAGGTCAGGTCTCTGGGCGGCCATGGCAGCAGCAGCAGGCCACTGGTGCATGTGCTGGGAGGTGATGTAGTCTGTGAAGAGTGTTTGTCTGTTTTCCAGGGCTGCTGTTTCC
This sequence comes from Chromobotia macracanthus, assembly GCA_036877525.1. Taxonomy (NCBI): domain Eukaryota; kingdom Metazoa; phylum Chordata; class Actinopteri; order Cypriniformes; family Botiidae; genus Chromobotia; species Chromobotia macracanthus. The sequence goes on from JAZGTH010000002.1 coordinate 5,915,375, forward strand.
GGATAACCTCTAATCAGATAGGAAGGGTACGGATGTGGGTAACCAGGGGCAGGAGCCAGGTGACGAGGAAGATAATACGCTGCTGCTGCTGTGAAAGAAGAAATGGAAATACATTAAGACCATACATTAAGAGTGCAATGCAGTACCAAAAAACAAAATTTGTACTGCTGAACTGCACATGTAGGAATACCTGGATCTATAGGGATGCCCCTAGGCAGAGTCGCAGGGTCGAACGGCAAAGGGATCTGCCCACGGTACATGTCTGTTCCCAGCAGGATCCTCTCATAGGCTAAAGAGGCAGTGTGCTCGCTCACTCCCAGCGGAGACTTGGTGGAGCTGACCTCACGAGGGGTAGGGGTGGTCCTTCTCTCCTGTTGCTGGGCCTTACTAGAGCCTAAAACAGAGGAATTTTATTAAACTCACCAGCTTCCCAGCAGTAAAACATCATATTCATTAAAGATCTTTTAATCTAAAGGTTTATGCTTTAATGCTTGACGAATATAAACTGTCTACAGATGTCTTTACAAAACAAAAAGTTTTGAACTAAAAGAAGTTTCTTCTACTTCTTTAAACCTCCATGTGTTTCATTTAATAAAAAAATAGGTATTTATTTAGAGTTAACTTTATTAAGTTAAGAGTTATTTTTTATTATTACTATTTTTTACATTTTATTATAATAGTGACAATAATGATTAGGTGTGCCCAGTCAATGGCCACTAGCATTTATTTACTCCAGTTTCCTCCCACAGTTTGGGGATGCTAAAATTCCTTTTTCCTGACTTGTAGATTAACCGATTACTGCCATAAATATAGTTTTAGTTGCTGGAATGGCATTAGACAACAAATAATGAGCTGGTACATTTAGGCATTTGGAAAATGCTTTTTCCAAAGTGACTGAAGAAAAATGTTTTTCAGTAATTGTGGTCCCTGGGATCAAACCCAAAACCTCTGTGTTGCTAACGCAATGCATTATCAATTCAGCTACAGAAACACATACATAATCTAGTTTTGAGCTTCACTGATTGGTTGAGCCTGTTACCTTCATGTGGTCGCTGTGAGCTTTCTCTTCCAGACAGCGGAGAAGCTCTGTGTGAGGATGGAGGGTAGCCACTTCTTTTGTGGTCCTCGTAGCCCACCGGGCTGTGGTGAGCTCTACCGCTCTGCTCTCCAGTCATCGCCAGTGGTGAGGCGCGGGACAAAGAGCTGGGCACGCTGACGACAGCGCTGGGTCTGGATTTGCTGCCTGTGTCCTCATAGCGGACCCTGTCAGAACCTCTGTGCTCGGGTCTGAGCTCTAGATGAGGGGGCAAGCCAGAGTAAGGTCGAGGGGAACTGGCAATGATGGAGCGCACGTCGTGACGCTTGGTTGAGCTGACAGGCTCCTGTTTTAAAGGCGTGCCCTACAGAAGCATGACAATTTTGATTTATGACATACAGTTATATCAGTACTTCCAAGCAAAAAATTACAGCAACATGATATAATTTTGAAATTCAATATTTGGCCCAGTTTGGCAGTTCAGACACAGTGGCATACATTGTTAATGCATGGACGAGTTATAGACATTAAATAGGCTTTATTTTAAGCATTTACAAATATGACATTACTATTTGATTTTGTAATTTCTCTATAAATCAAACTCAGATGGGATGTTTAACAAAAGTTTTTTGTACTTTTTGTATGGCATACTTTAATTATCACTGAAGTTCAACAAGTACCATGCTTTTGTATTTGTTGCCTTAAGGTCGGTTTAGAATCAATGCCAAGGTAGCAGTGGCTGGTAACCAACATTTTTTAATGAATCTAATATTAATGTGGCAATGACGCAATAAAGTATACTGCTTTTAGCATTTTACCATATTTAAACCCATTTTAAAGATTCTACTCTAAAACTAGTGCAGAAAATATGAGATGATTCAGCACATCTATTACTTCTCAAATTCAGAGGTATAAGTTACCTGGGTAATTGAGCCCTCTTTCAGCTTGCCTATCAAGACCCCCTCAGGAGGGATGAGGTGGATGGAACGTCCGCCTTCTTTGACTGTAGGGACCATGCCCTCATGAGGACGTGATTTAAGAGGGTCTGGCCCACGTGGTGATGGAGAACCCTCCCTCTTCATCTGTTTTACCTCCCGACGCAAGTAATCCTCCCGTGGAATACCTGAGTGAAACAGAGAAAAAAAACAATATTGCAGACACACTCTGAGAAATATGACCAGGCTATGAGCTGAATGTCTCTGTGATCATGCTGACCTTGTGATATGGATCCACGGATGTGGTGGGGATGAGGACTTTCTCGCTCATGGGGCATTGCTCGGCTGATCAAGCCTGTGGCAGAGAGAAAATGCAGATGAGGAAATGTGAAACGGAAAAAGAATATTCATGACTAGCACAAAACCCTGATTGTTTCAGGTGAAGTGTGTAATTTTTGCATTAACAGAAGAATTGTGGGAAATTTTGTTTTTAAACATGAAAAAACTCCCCAAATCTGCTATTGGTCGATCAAACAAATGGTGGTTCTTCCAGGGTAAAACCTTATCACTGGATTGGTCGTTTGAAAAAAACATCCTCTTTTAAAGTAAGGAGTGCTGTGCTATAAGTGGGTACAAGGTCTAACTCACCTTCAGCAGCAGACATTGAGTCTCTAATGGGCGGAACCCGTGAAAGCCCCCCCTCCATCATATCGTAGGACCTCTTCAGTCCGGCCAAATCACCACGACCCTCTTCTTTAGAATTCTGACCCCCTATATCCAACACAAGAGCTGGTTAGAGATAGGCTGTCTTGGTCTTATTTAAAGACTCATTTTGTGCACTTACGATCATAGGAAAGGATGTGTCCGCTGACGCCCTCGTACAGTACATGTCCTTTAGAAGGCACGTCCTCTCTGCCTCTGTCTCTGCTGGGGCTGTCCTCAGTGATCAGACGGGTTATTGTGCCCTTATACAACACATCTGCAGGAGTGCCCTGAAAGACGACAGGCTAGTATTTAATTACTGCACACTACAGCCAAAAATAAACTACAGACCATATTAAGTTTACTAAATTGTATTGTTGTTTTAAATGATTGTTAGATTGTTGTAGGTTAAAGATATATATTCATATAGTCAGCTTAAATAACTTATAACCCTAAACTGGTCACATGTGTAACTCTCTCAAAATACATAACTTGAGAAACTTGAGAAATTTTCCAGTATAATAATTCAGGTATCAAAGGGTTAAATAGAGAAAAGGAGAGTTTAGGAAAGTTTAGTTTAGAGTTTAGTGTTGACTCATGCTTGACAAAAACAACTTCAGCCTGACAACTAAGAGCACTAGTCATTTTAGAGAGTCTAACAAAGCACAAAGGAGGGCAGAATTTCTTGGTACCAAACCATTTATGGACAAAAGGCAGAAAAATGAACATTTATCTAGAGAAGTTATTAGTTTGTTTAAAAAGAGATTTCTCTGTTTGCCTGACCTGGTTTGACCCTTGAACACAAAAGAGCTTATCAACGTCTTTATGTTACTAGTATTTCTTAACTGTTATATATTTAGATTACAGTTGTGAACAATGACTCATGAGTGTGATCAATCTTAAAGTGACAGTTCACCCACAAATAAAAAATGGTGATTGTTTGCTCACCCTCTTGCTGAGTTAACAACATTTTTTCTTTTCAAATTGTTACAAAAAAAACAGACATACATGGTATATTTTCTAAAGGAAATAAATACAGGACAAATTTGAAAGGTAGTGACAGCAGAAAGAAACATCTCTGACCTCGAAAGTTTAATTTACTAATAACAAACCCTGATCATTTAGCAGCAGAAGATAGTATTTCAGCTTCACACATACCAGCTAAGAGTGAAGGTTGTGTGCCTGGTCTTATCAGGTGAACTTCTACTGCCAATGGCTTTATATCGCCCAATAAATCTACCAAACCTCACATGAACACACTGAAAAGGCAGAGCTTATCTCTGCACTTATCTCCCCACACACACACACACAAACACACGCTTGACCTCGGCCTGATTAAACAGCACCGCTTGCCCCCATCCATTCTGATTTGCTTGAGCGTGTAATGTGTCACAGTAGGCCAATTGGCACATTGAGTGTGTGTGTTTGAGATCAGTAACACCAGGCTGCAATGAGACATGTAAACACATTAATAAAAGGAGAGAACAGGATTGGACATTGTGTACCTGTTGCTATGGCAACTGATTATTTGTTATGTCATAGTGTGACGTGGTATGACTGTAACACACTGCTTGTTCCATTTCCTTGAAGAGCTATTTATCCGAGCCAACTGTTCACCCAAAATTTGTGGAATTACGTGTCACATCACGTAACAGATAAACCCACTGCTGTGGATAAAACTATATATATATAAACCATTCGTTTCAGCACTGGAGCACAGAGTGCACACTGGCTATGTTTACATGCACCTATTTTCGTCAATCTGAATGAATTCAATCTGACAGCAGATTACGAAAATACTGTTTACACTAAGCACTGCAATCCAATTCAAATATTAATTTACGTGTACATTATATATTACGAACAAAACTTTTGTGAAAAAGCAAATTGTCTCATGTTCATGCCAAGTTTAAGACGTAACATACATGTCATTGCACTGTACATGAGTACAAGGTATTTTTCAGTCTGAATGAGAAAATAATCAAATCCAAGCGTTTACATGTTAATTTTTCCCTTTCGAGTGAATTATTTTAGGTCTACACCACCCCTTACAATCTGATCGAAATTTAATTTGAATAAAGCTTAACAGATCAATTAATGTGTTTACATGAATGCTTTCCAGTCCGACTGAGCCATCAATCTGATTCCAAGCAGATTATTTGGTTGCTTGTAAATGTAGCTACTTTGTTATAGTAAGTGAGGCTTCTTACCTGAGTGATGGAACCTCCACGATATGATACTGCAGGTTCTTGGTGCACACGTGTGCCAGGGATGCCCTTCGTAATGCTGCCTCCTTGAACAGCCGGCATGGGCCCTGTGAAAAAGAGTTGACAATGTATGATTCTTACCCATCTTAATCTCTTGGATCCGAGATTAGACAATAGTTAGTTACAGCCCTCTAATCTGATTGGACAAGATGCAATGGGATGTCTCACTGTTTCAATCACTTCACTTGTATGTGTTTACAGCAGTTCACTCTAGTGTATGTAAGCAATTCGAAGCGACTCTGGGCCAAGGGGTGGGTGGGGCACAATATACTAACTGGCCAAATTATGTCTGAAACACAAGTTACTCTAAATTACCTTGATGTTCATAGGACTGTTGTGTAAAAGCTGTAGACACAAAAGCAATAACACAGCTATTCAATCCGATATTGCTTAATTGAATAAGAGATAAAAGATGATGGTGATTTGTCTCTCACCTCGTGATGTGGTACTGTCCTGTGTGGAGAGATTCTCAGCCTGAGAGGAAGAGGCCCCGTGTGGCGACAACTGCTCTTGCTTAACCACCGGAAATGCACCTGAGAAAAAACGCCAGGTTAGATATGGAAAATATCTGACTGGCTGGTCTGTGATTGCTCGCAACTCACCCATCTTCCTCGGGTCCATCCAGGAGAGAGCCAGGGATCCCGGAGGTGGAATTTTCCCATGCTCAGAGCTGTAAGATGGGTTGTGCAATTGTACTGGCGTACCCTGCAACACAAAACAACATTTAACAGCATTAAAACTAGTGTTACCACTGTATCTTCTGCCAAACAACACTGGCAGTGCACATGGAAATGGACTGTATGGCCTGGCTGCTTTTACCTGCGTGATGGAGCCACCAGGTTTGGCAGATGAGATGAGGGGAGGGGGTTCTGGCATATGGAGAGGCCGCACTGCAGCCATTCTCTCAGGCTGCAGAGTGGAAGCCAAGGCTGAGACAGCGAGAGGGTAACAATTAAAATATGTTGGACATTTGATCAGTTTGTAGAGAAATTACAAAAATTAAAAAAGTAGATGTGGTCTTACAGGGGCTGTAGTGTAGCAGCTGTTCGTGGCTAAGTTTGGCCATGTCTCTGGGCGAGAGCTGGTATGGTGACATCACTGGCCGCCCCAGACCTACAGCCCGAATGTCATCGGCCACGGGAACCTTTTTACCATCCGCAAGAGGGGAAAACGCTCGGGATTTATCTGCACACACACAGACAGGTACAATTACATGAAAGATAGTTAAAAGAAACCTCAGATCATCCGATGATCTGTTAAATAAACAGAAGATCACTGGAAAGCAATTTAGATCACTCCATGTTTGTGCAAGTGAAAACACTAAAGCTCAGTCAGCACAACCCCTGCATCAAAAGCAGCAATTTTCAGTGCAACATCATAAAGTGCAGTTAAGGCCCTTATACATGACTTGTGTCAGTGTTCCCCAATACACTGAACTCTTTGGGGCAGAGCATCAAGCCAGTCAAAAGTAGATGCTCAAAGTTCAGACAGTTTCCGCATTGACCCTGTTCGTCGCTGACCTTTTGGAGCAAAGCAAGGGATTACAATTCACAAGACATATGTCTGTATTTGCAGTGACCCGTCTGGTTTGCATTAAAGTTTCATACAAATGTAATTCCCCAACAATGCCTCTACGCAACAAAAAATGCAAACAAAAAAAACTAAATGCAATATAGTTTTATTTATATTATTTCTCATTACTTCAAATATTCATCTAGTGGTTGTTTGGCATGTTTTTCATTTGACAACTTTTTTCTCTGATGCATGTATTAAATGCATCACTGGGACTTTTTTCTTGTTCCAAGCTCTAATACAAAGTTTTCAGTGATTACAGTGTATACTTCCTGCTTTCTTGCGACCTTGCAACCTTGAGAAATCACCCTTCCATTACGCTATCTGTGACACTTTTATACGATGGTCAAAGTGGCACAGTTGTGTTAAAGTCCTGACACAAGTCATGTGAATGGTCTTTATTTAGATCTCTCTCTCTCTCTCACACACACACACACACACACACACACACAAACACACACACACACACACACACACACGTAAAGATCATCAGGCTGGAATCTGCGAGCGTAGCGGCATGCAAACACATCTGCAAATCATTCACGCTCCCAGAAATCAACACGCTTGATTAGAGTCTGCTCCAGTAGTGTGTATGTGCATGAAGTGTGCAAACCTACGTAATCCATGAAGCAGAGCCTGAAGCCATCTCTCGTTCCCCTCCAGCTCTGCAGGGACAGACACACTGCAGCTCAACACACAGCCATGACCCAAGACTCTCTGTCCGTGTTTTTAAAAGGAGCAGCTTTGTGTCTTAAGTGTTAAATGACCAAACTGAATGCTTAACTAAGGCCAATTATCCTTTTACCTGTCTTGCTACCATAAACTGTGTGAATAAGCCTGGCCTTGTATGATTGTCATCCATTCTCTTTTTCTCAGCCCTTTATTTATGATTTATGACACTCTGTCCTTCATTCTACATTGAGAGGTACTGAAATCTGCCACATACTAATACAGTAAACTGATAACAAACTGATATTTTTATGTTATGGCGGATATTTAAAATCTATAGTATTTTGTCTGGTATCTTAAAGAAACAGATTCAAGTAAATCTAGAAAATGGAAACGCAAGAGATTAACAATAATAACAAATTATTAATTAATAATGTAAAGTAAGTGTTATGCATCACCATGAAGGTGATTATTTTGCAACCCCTCTGTCCATATTATCCTATAGTTAAACCAATGCCTAAATATTAAATTCTGCTTTTTTTTTTACAGTAATGATCTCTTTATAATCACTTTATAAACGATTCCACATTTACAGTACGCTCTTCACAGCACTCAAACAGCAACACACTCCACCACACTCCTGCTTAACACACATGTGCATAGACCCACAAACACACATCAGAACTGGTGCAGCAGGCACAACAAAGAGACAAGGAAAAACTAAGGAAAACAAGCCTGGAGATATCTGGGGGTGGGGGGGAATACTGTAGGAACAGATGAAAGGAAAGTGAGATATAAAACAAAGTGCATTATACCCTCTCTCTCTCTATCAGTGGCACTGGGGCTGCGAGTCCTGATCCGAGGGCTGCTGGAGTCCCCGCCCCCTGGATAATGCTGGGATTTGATTGGCTGTGGTTGCTGCTGTTTGGCCTCCTGGGAGGATTCATGTGCCATGGTAATCTGTTGCTGGTACAACGCAAGAGCGTGGGGCATGGCCTGCTGCTTCCCTAGCAACCCGCCCCGGTTACCGCTGCCCATCACAGAGGCCTCTGGCATCTACAGACATGCAAAAATGCTTAGATGCAAAAAATGCAAACAATGCATTTCTAAAAAACAATGCAAAAAACAAAATGCAAATCTAAAAATTTACAAAACTAATTTGTCTGCAATATAAAAGATATTCTTTATAAACTGCCCAAATACATAATCACGTAATAAACTTATACAGGGTGTTGTTACTTACTCTGACGCAAAGAGTTTCGTGCCAATCATAACAGAGCTAATTTACATAAAGAAACCATTTTACAGTGTTTGAATAGTTAAGAGCAAAGGTAAAAATCTAGACGTGATTAGGTGAAGCCTTGGTATCCATGGCAACAAAAGGAAAATGCTGATCTGTATAATCTAGCTGGTTGAAAAAAATTGGATTTGAAAATAGTTAACAATAATAAATCACCAAATCTGGAGACAGAATGTAAAGTACAGCTGAATGTTTGTATGGGTGGATACTCACTATGAGAGGTATAGTGGCTGCTCTCTGTTTGAGGTCCATGGGTTTCTGAACTGGAGAAGAGATCACTCCATCGTGGGCAAAGCTCAACAGACTTGGCCTAGGAGACGTCATTGTATTGAGAGCAAGAAAGAGTTATTGCTTAATATGGTAACAGCCTCATTCTCTCTTATTTACTCGCTTTGTAAACAACCCATTAATGCCACATAACCACACACACACTTAATCATCATTCACTCACATAAACAAATATATACTTTCCATGTGCAGTCTTGTGGAAATGTAAAATACAAAATACATAAAGGACAGCCAGACACACAAACTGTACACTGCTTGCTCTGTTTTGTTTGGCGAGCTCACAGGGTAATATTTCCCCTGGCTCGGCCAATATATACACTGTTTGCTGTCATGGAAAAAATAGAGCCGCCCTACAGGACAAATCAACAATCCCCATCCAACCAGACTCCTAAACCACAATACACATCAGACCCACCCAAACAGCCAATCAACCCTTGCCCATAAAACATACACACACACGCGCTCTCTCACCTGTTCTTGTCGGAACTTTCTGTTTCCTCCACCTCGTCTGCACTGCATGTGGCACTAGAGTCGCTATCCTGAGCTCCGCTCTTTCCTCCATGCTCCTTCTTCCTGCCCTCTTTTTTACCCTCCTCCAGGGCAGGAGGCTTCTTATCCTCCCCTGCCACTTCTTTACAGGCCTCTCCAGTTTCGATCTTCCCCTCCTGCTTCACTACTACCTGCTCCCCCTCCACCTTCTCCACCGCTGGCTTCTCCTCCAGCCCCACCTCCACAGCTGCCGCATCCGTATCCGCAGAAGACGAGGAAGCACTGGTGTTTGCCCCGGCTTTGGGTCGTGCTGACACCTCTTCTTTGACCTTGCTGTCGTCCGAGGAACGCGGCGAAGGGAGGCTCTCTGTGTCAGAGCTGTTATTGGCTCCACCTGGCGAAAGAGGTCATAGGAAATTAATGCTAGCTATAGATCTATTGATCTGAATACCCGAAATCTTAAAACATGAAAATGAAACATTTATCATATGTCCTGTATGTAAAGTTTGATGCTCAAGCTGATGTTTGGCATTTTGTATGCTAGTGTGGGTTTTATATTACGCATGTAATATAGGTTTTTTTTCATACACACCTGTCCATGGACTTGCTGACATGTAAAACAATTGAGAAAAGTAATTGAATACACTTAAATTAAATACACTACTGCTGTACTGGCAGAAAAATGCTCCCACCACTTCTCGTTTCCAAAAACCAAATACACATATTTTTGGCTGTATTGATAATTACAATGTAATATAAAAAATGACAAATTGTACATAAATAGCAAATGAATACTTACAATAAATATATTCTAAATATATATGATAATGAAAAATAATTTACATTACAGGCAGAAAAGAAAAAATAAAGCTATTATCTGTCTATGAGATTGCATTTGTTCCTTTTTTAAACATTCTAGGAGACACAAGACTTACTTTAAATGAATCACCCTTATCTGAAATAATGTATTTTATCAAATATAAAAGTAAACATAACTAGTAATACATAGCAGGGGATTACGATAAGCCCCATTTTCCAACTGGCACAACAAACCTCTGCCGCTGAACATACTCTTCCAGCTGGATGTAATTACACAATACCCATAACATAATAAGCACTTCCCCTTGTTGGCTTTCTTTCACAAGCTTTGACCTGACAAATGTGGCTTTATGAAAGCTTATGAAAGCTATTTATCGGCAGGCCACACCTGACTGCCAAACACAAGAGCACAAAGCACTCATAGACTCACTGAAGATGTGAGTCGAACCTGTGACACCACAGCTCCAAAACTATGGTCACACCGAGACACACACGACACTTGCCACACCCGCCTGCAGATATTCATCTACACCCAGACAAAGTTAGCTGAACTTTTAGTCACTCTATTACAACAAAGCCACTTCAATTACTCCATTCAGGGTGCAAAGAACTGGCTTTCCTGGAAAACCAATTTATGCCTGCGATGTGACTGTCGCCACGTTCTCAGAAGTGTAAAGAAGTAGGTCAGGGTTCTATCACGAGTGAGGTCATAGGTGAGTCTAGACCACGTGTTGCTCATATTCTGAGAAAAGCTCTCTACTGTTGGATTCGCGCTGCTGTGGGAGTTCCTGGTAACCACAATCCTCAGAGGTGTATGGTTTCATTCTGACTATCTACATTAGATAACAAGACTGCACTGAGATTGTGTAATCATTAATTATGTTACTTGAAGTCAATAAGTAATGTGCATCAATCACTTGAAGGATATCTCTATTACATTTTCATGCAGGAAGAGGGAAAGAAAGAAAAGATTTGTGTGTGTTACATTTGTTGTGAGTATATGTACAATTTGTTTGTACCTTCCCCATCCTCCTGCGCCTCCTCTTCATTGCCACTGACTCCTGATCCCTCCATCTCCTCTTCCTCAGCAGCTGAAGGAGCGCTGGCCTCCTCGTTCTGAAGAGCTTTGCCTTTACGCCTGGCTTTACGCTCTCTCTCCTGTAAAACACCCCACACGATACTTGTATTTGATACTTTTACAAAAGCAATAACACAAAAAATTTAAATGATTCCAGGCCCTCTACACCACTCAAGACACACATATTTGGAAAAGGAACTCACTGATTTTATTTTATGTTGTTGCAGTATCTCATCCAGCTTCTGTCTCTTCTTGTAGTTGAAGTAGAAGTTCTTGCACTGAGAGACAGTTTTAGAGCCCACCATCTTGGCAATGGAGGACCAGTTACGGCCATACTGGAGCAGACCTGTGGAGTGATGGTAAGAGAAGGAACATGGTCACCTTACCAATCGCTAAAACAGGAAACAGAGCTATGATTGTTTGTGTTATCATTGTAGTTACTGCTAAGCATGAGAGACAGGTTCAATGTCTCCATGATGCAACAGGACACAAAACATGATTTTTTGGCATTTTGTCAGTTTTACTGATATAGTAAAAAAACAACAGGAAATGATGGGAAGGAGAGAAAGTAGAAAGGACTGGGAAATAATGCTAATATACAATGAAAATTGCATCGCCTTGGTAAGGGCAATGAGGAAGGTATGTATCAGCCAGGCCAATTGCTGACACAGTCCAAACTGTTGACATTGGTGAATAACCATGCCCGATTTGCAGATAAACAAAATTAGTTCTCCCCATTGTCAGTTCCAACAACCCCCTAGGCCACAGCTCTAACAATCTTGTGTATTTTTTCCCTACATTGTGCCTCAGTAAGTCAAATACTCTAAAAACAGGGCAGCACTTCAGCTGGTAGAGTTTATATAAGATTTATATTACACACTGCCTAACAGAAAATCTCTCTCAATGCTAACACAAGATCCTGTGGCTGGGTTACAGAAGCCTCAAGCGTTCCCATGCGCCCAGTCCTACAACGTCATTAAAGGAAACCTCAATAAAAGGTCAAAGATCATGTGCTGAAGCAGGAAAGTGGGGCAGCAGCATGATATGAACTGTTCTCAATCATTTAACACCACACTAATGCTCAGCAGGTATCTGCCAGCTCTACACAAACCCTAAGCATTTAATAACAAATCCAAGTTCTGTGCTGCCAAGCTTCTCATTAGGAACCTATCTTGTCCAGTCTGAATAGCTGCCTTATTTTAAATCACATATCAGGCCACAATAGTGCACTCCTGCCCTCCACATAAAAGCTTATGTGCTCTCTCCTGTTTATCATTACCAGCATCTCTCTGCTTGATTTCTGTTTCTATTTATTCCTCAAACTTTCAGCTATTTGTCAGAAACATGCATATCATGATCTAAATAACCATGGCACCATGGCAAACACACACAATTAAAAGACTGCAACAAATATGAGCCTGTTAACACAACGCTTTTGTGTAACAATTCATACACACAATCATCCAAAAGTTTTTCTTCCACAAAACCGGCAATTCCAATGGTCCATTCTTGCACAATCCAACATATGGTAAAGACACTTCTTGAAATGCAGGTTTCATCTACCACAACTCACAGAAAACCACAGTCTATCTTTGATGTTCAAAACGCTGCAATTATTCCACTACAAAATCCGTAAGTAGACGGTACCTCCAAATGTATGAGTACTCCAGTCAGACAGAACCCATGTTGAAACTGTCCAATCAGCTTTGTTAATTCAAGACCATGTGTTGGTGCTCCATCCAATCAAATTCCTCTGCCAACTGGGGATTGTCAAATCAGGAACTTGGATGGAGAAGATCTGTGGCCCAATCTTCCTCATCACTCCATCAGTCTTTTATCTTCGCCCACGTACAATCTCCATGGAAATGCACAGAAGAGGCTCTTGAAACTTCAGAACGACATGAGGAAACGCGAGTGAGCAGGAAAGAGAAAAAGGGAGTGGTGCTTGGAAGAGAAAGTAGCTCTGCTCCCATACCCTCCTCCTATTTGATAGTTGAGCTGTCGTTTCCCCGACTCTCTAAACAGAGCGGCCCCACTCTTTTCCTGCTCTAGCTCTCTGCATTAATCAAACTCACGCGCTTTCTCTCGCCAGCTCGCTCTCTCTCGCTCTGTCTCAAGGCCACAGTTTTTTTCCACTCCTCTTCACTGGCTGCCGCTTGGCTGGACTTTAACAGCAGAGTGAAGCTGTGATGCAGTAACTCCACCCCCTAATGCCCTCCCCCTCCCTGCACAACCTCATCTGATCTCCTCTATCATTCTCTCTCCTCTGCACTCTGTAACACAGTCTCCGCGCCAATAGGCATCAATGTACAAACAATTATAAGCAAAGAGAAAATAGGAACTGGAGATGGTGGCAAATATAAAGCGAGAAAGATGAAGCGAGAGGTTTGATGTTGATATCATGAGAAAGCAGAGGGGAAGTAATTCCTCACTAACTGACCTGCTTTGCTTTTCAATGTGACCTCCACACACTGTCCTTAACAACAGTTAGCGAGAGAGAGGAACAGGGAGGCTTGCCAACTTCTCTGATTCATGCCAACGCACAATTGAGCCACTTCCTTTCTCCACTCAAACAACAGAATCTAACTGCTCACTCACTTACTCAATGCTACACAGAGCAAGAGAGAGAGAGTGAGAGAGAGAGAGAGAGAGAGAGAGAGAGAGAGAGAGAGAGAGAGAGACAGACAGACAGACAGATAAACAGAAAGGCATAAAAGCAGACACACAGAAAAGAAAATTAAAGAGCCGCAGATAAATAGTCATTCTTCTGCTTTATTATTTAGAAAGTGACAGCATTTCACAACTAAATTTACTTAAAAAAAAAAAAAAAAATTCAGGTCGCAACTATGACAGTTATAGTCCTCACTGCCAGCTCATCTGAGGTGTCAAGAAAATGTGAGGACACACGCACATATTTAACAGCTAACACCAAAGTGTTGTCACCCATGTTTCTTGTCTACAACCACGATACGCCAAAACATTACTATTTTGTATAGTAATAATATGCCATGTCAATCATCTGGAGATCTGGAGTCACTCCAGTATTGTGTACACACACAGAAAGATTATTTTCAGAATTCACTCCTGCATAACACTGTGACTCAAACCTTTGCAATGTGTATTCTCCCTTTAATTCTACTTGTATTATTCTTGTTTAAAACTTGCTTTGCAGCATTTTACAGCATTTGACACAACTAAGAAACATTTCTGAGCACTCTTCCTCTGTGTACAGTAGCTGTGGGTGACGTTACACAGGTCTCTACTCTGATTTCCTACAGTATTGGTAATGTTCATACAACTCAATTTCCCTCATTTACACACAGTAAAGGCCACCATTCTTTTAAAAGCTTGTGGAAGTGCGGATTTGTCAGCAAAACTTCTCTCTTGCTCTCTCTGTTTGCCTTTCTCCCTTAATGGAATGTGTGTGGTGGAATGCAGTGAGACAACCAGGTGCCATCAACACATTACTGCTTTCTCTGTAAAAGTGATCATATATAAACAGATTAGCACACAGTGCTGTAAGCTGCTTTATAAAGGACAAATGAGGTAACTGGCTGGTGTTCAGGGGGTCACAGGGGTCAGCCTGGCTGGATACCCAAGGTGAAAGGAAGATTAAGATAAAGCAGGTACACTGAGGTTAAGTACAGCAGCATTCGGTTGAGCAAGACTGCATTGTAAGCTTTAATTTGAAAGTCTACTGTACTAAAGGCATAGATCTTTATAAAATGCAAACAAACAAACACTATCATCTCCTCTGACGGATTTTCTCAATTTTCTGAAGCCTATTTGCAAAGTTAGCCAAAGTTTATTGCACCACAAACAAACTGTACTTTTGTTTAAGGTGTCTCTAAGAACCTAAAAACTAAACTAGTTTAAGTTCACTTTTCTGTTGACTGATAAAATGCCAATACTATAAAAATGATAAACAAAAATCAATGAAACATCTTGTAACAGCATGTAAAATAAGTAAAACTCTGCAGGCAAGTTACTGAAATTGTCAAATCGGTTTCATTTGCTGTTGCTTGTCATGCCCCCTTCAAATATATTGCAACACAGATTCAGACTTGTTCTTTGCTCGTCTTGTTGGCATGTAAGCAAAGATGAGTTCTGGTGAATTTAAATGACAAATCCAATTTAACTCTTGGATTTGACTTTATCAATAATGAAGAGTTATTAAGTTACAGTGTGGAACAGGCGGCGCGTGATGGATCAGATATGATGTGCTGATGCCAGAGAAAGGGAGAGCTGTTAGCAGAGCAACATGGAGCTCATCTGAAGTAGGTCAGACAAGCACACCAACAGACTATGTTACAATCCAAACACTGACACATACAAAAAAAAGATCAGACCTTCGCTCATTGCTCATGCTTTCTGTCACTATTCCACTAACATAATCCCTTACAAATGTGTTTAAATATCCATTAATAGAGCGCTTATTGTTTGTTCTTAAACTATTAGTAAATGACAACCGTCATATAAACACAGTGTTCACATTTGGACACATTCTTATGAGTATGAGAGCGTGTGTGGAACAAGGGCAAGGGCACAGTGTGTCCCCTGGCGTTTGTATAAATGTTTGTGGAGTTGCTAGACTGCGGCTTCTTATTCTTATCAGCAGGCCTGCGCGGAATCTGCATATGCAGAACTCTGCATATTTCTGCTGAATTGAAATACCATTTGTTCATAATATTCTACACTTCCCCTGCCCCTTATGCATTACATACTTCGGCTAATTTGCCTACGCCTTAGCTATCAATAAAAGTGTAGTGATTCTAGTAAATCACATTTTATGGGTTAAATCAATTCCACAGAATTAAGTAGATTTGCAAGGAAATGCAATGAAAAAGGGTTTTTGCAAAACTATGATCCTGTGAACCCAAACATACAGACAGGCAGCTTCATGCACAGTGTAAAACCCCCATCTTTGCAAAACTGGATTCAAACAAGCTGTCCATTTTGATCTGTAATACTTTCTGTAAATATTAGCATTACTGATCCAGACCACCTGTGTCTTATTTTGTAATATTATGGTGTGTTGTACAATACGTGCAGTGTAGTCAAAACACAAGCACACGAACACACATACATACACGCACAAGGGTTCTGACCTTTCTTCGCCGTTTCCATCTCCTCCTCAGTCCAGCGAGAGCTTTCATTCATCTCCAGGTTTGCTAAACACAAAGAAAAAAATGACATACAACACATCTGTTCAAAAGAGCAGATGCTCAGAATCACTGCAGAAGGTAGTCAACACAAGTAGAAGTTCAAAGAATGAAGGGAATACCTAAATAAACACTTAAAAAACAGATTAAAGGTGAAGGGAAATTAGAAAAGGCCTCAAGAGCTCTCCTGATGGACACTGGGAAAGGCCAAGAGCTGCCATAGGAACAGTTCTTACCCTTATCCTGAGGTGTAGATGATGTTTTAATAGCACTACAATACATGGAATTTCAAGTTCACTCTTACATGATCTAAATAAGCAGAGGAGCTCTGAAGATTTTCTCTGATCATCATTAAATAAGGTGTTTTAGAAAAATAAAATGATCATGAAAGGCACGACAGTATTCTGCTTAACCACCCAAGCAAGATATTTGCATAAAGTTTGATATTTCTGCTTTTTAATACTGCTGTTAAAATGTTCTCTCATTTTGGCAAGAAAACTGAAGTGATAAAACTAAGAGCAGAACAACGATGAACAATGTTTAAAGATTATGGACTGGTAATTTATAGCACAAAAGTCAGTTGAACACATTTGAGAACTTATTTAAACACGTTTGACCTGAGAGACACTAGAATGTAGTGGGCTCAACATAAACTCAGCTCAGGGAGGTGGTGTGAGTTAGAGAAGGTGTCTGCTCACCGAGCTCATTGTTGAGAGGTGAAGTGTTCTCTTCCTGTTCATTGGTCATTGAGCGAGTCACTCGCCCCTTCCTGTGTCCACGGCTATTGGCAGTGCGTCGACCTTTAACAGCTACAGGTGGCTCTTTTTCTTCCCCGTCCTCACCAGAGGTGTCATCTCTGCAAACACAAAAAAACCCCCAGAGAAAATCATTACATCAGATTTTATATCTTAACAGCTCCTGGTACAAAAATGTAGTGGTTATCAGCTGTTTATATCTACTACAAGCAGATTATATCAGGGTATAATTAAACATAATTATTATAATTAATAATATAATAATTATATATTAATCATCAGCTATGCACATCAGCCAAATTTATCCTAGACCACCCCCTATGTTTTTAACAGACTGCCAAATTGGTCAAAATGTATTTTTAAATGAATTTTTTGTAATGAAATAAATTAATATGTATATAAATTAATATTTTATATACAAAAATTTTGAACATTTAAGCACGCACCTTCAGAACAAAGTATTTAAGATCATGAGAAATATTAAAGTTTTGGCTGGTAGTGTACATGCGCCCACACAACACAATTTCTGCATCATAAGAGTGCATTCCCCTACAGTAGCATGGCACAATGAAAATAAGTGTCCATGGGATGAGCATACCATCATTTATCTTACCTGCACATTATCCATCTTGCAGATCAAGACACTAAAAATAGGAGCAGCAGCTGTGCACGCAGGCTGTGAGATTCATTGGGGAAGAGAGTGAGAAAAGCACAGACTAGGCTTAACTCACATTTAATGTACAGCTGGCACACTGGGGCGTATACCCAGGCCTGTGCATCCGGGCCAGTGCTAATGTGCACTAATCACACCTTACAGTACTGCTGACTACACACGTTTCATTTAAATTTATACACCCTGTTACCTGCATTTCCCTGGAGTTCTTTAATATAGTGTGCACCTGTGAGTTTGAGTGCACACTGAAGTTCAGGAGCAAACAGCTCTCAAAATTAGGTTGAAATAACACAGAATCTGCGTCTTGACATGGAGCTATTGTTCCAGGAAACTGTAATGTTGAGTTTGGACAATTCTAGACTGCGAGATCTAACCAGCTGAAAGAGCTCCAAATCAGAGGATCTTAACACCAGCATTGAGTGGCAAGTCAGCAGAATGCTTTTTCCACCTGCTGGTTATATAACTGTGCCTTCTCCATTTAAGCTGAATCACAGACAAACAAGCTCTGTGGTCTCTGTGGAATGAGAGAGAAATGGTTAAAAAAAAGACAGATAAAGATACTCACTTCATTCCGTCCTCCTTATCGTCTCCGTCTGCTTTGTCCTCCTCGCGATCTGCCTCCTTCTCCTTCTCTTTGTCGTCCTTCTCCTCCTGGTTGTTGCGGTTCACCTGTTGCTGTGTCTGTTGGTTGTTCTGTGAGCACAGCCAATCAAAACACAGTAAATGAATACAACATTAAAGACATTATTTCCGGTGAACATTTTTTTCTTGTATAAAACACAAGATTACAACAGATGTTAGTCAGAGCTGGTCGCAGATGAATGTGGTTTAAATATTTTAATCAGGAAGGTTCTGGCAAACTTAAAGTGCCGCATGATTAAGCATTTCACCTGCAATCCTTTCCTGTTTCCCTGATAGCTAATACCTTAAAGTTTGAACTAAACATTGTGTGTCTGGTTAAAACAGTGGCTGCATTTCAAAACCTAGCTGGCTGCCTATAGTACATGGCATTTTTGGACATCACAGGAGAAAAATTCCATCATTTTTGCCAGAGAAAGGGAGATTTCACACAGAACATTTCAATGTTCAATTTCTCCTAGCACACGTAGCAGGTTTTGAACAGCATGATGGCAAGAAAACACATCACATAACAGCACTGAGACATCTCACTATAAATCATTTTACTCTACACAAGCACAGCGAGAAAGGAACATGATGCTTCAATAGAACAAAAACCCATAAGGGGGGAAAACAGTGCCCCCATCACCCAGTTCTCACATCTATGTTTGTGGGTCTCCCTTCACAGAAAAATTCCATTTTGAGTTATGAGGCGGCGTAAGTCATCTGTATTTGTCAGGACAGAAAGAGTACGCTTGACTACAGCTGGTGTGAAACGGAAAATGGATGACAGGATGATAAAAGAGGGAAAATAATCTGAGAATCTGAGGGGAAAGAAGATGGAGAGAAAGAGAGATCGATGGAGTAAAAGAATGAGAGCGAGATCTATCCAGACATCTCCGTGCCCTGATTTTCTCTATGCTTTACAGCTTGATTGGAGCTCATATAACCTCACACACATGCACACACACACCTACAAACTTTTCTTTTAGGGTACAATGCAGATATTTATATAAGGGAATTTTTTTTAGTATGCAGTAATCAATCACCATTTACATTTTATGTCACTTTGGATCAATGTTTTAATATTAGCTACTTCATTTCAATGCTCCTGCAGTGTGATAAATGAACTTCTAAAAGTATAAATATTCCATGCAGTGTCTCAATTAATGTGAGCTCATAAAATGATATGCATTTGATACAATATGAACAATGCCGCATTTCGAATCACATTTAAACACATTTCTCCATTTAAATTTCAGTCCATACAGACCATACAATTTCCACATTTTACTTGAAATTGCTAAATATTTGTTAATAGACAGTTTAATTTACAGACAGAATCAATTGTCTTTGCAGTCTACAATATGATAAAAATATAAAGGGAAAAACAACTGGGCATTCTCATTTATGAAGTAAAATTACATGCCATGTTAACTACCCAACATCTCTTTCCAGCACTACACAGTTATTCAAGCAGAGTTAAACGCACATATACCAACACACTCAACCATACACAATTTGTGTGTCTGTGTCTTTTGTTCTTGCACTGTATCAACCATCAGACTCCTCTTTCTCTCTCTGTTTTAGTGGTATTGTCTGAGAGCGTTTTAATGTGAGCCCATTAAGATCAGGCCATATTTAATGACCTCAACACAACAGCTCCAGCAGCAGAACACCAGTAAAATAAATGTGTTTGGGCTGTGGGCTCATTATTCTATCAGCTTTTATTGAGTCTTCTATTATTGCAGGCAACATACACACAAAGCTCTTGTTCAAACAATGTCAAAACCACTCGCTCTCCCAAAACCAAAAAACAATTCATACATTCACAAAGCAACAGTGCCATGACTTTCTCTGTGTGAGTGCTCCATCACACACAAACAAACACACACACAGGTAGAAATTATTGAGTGTGTGTCAAAGTTAGATGAGCACAACCAAGGGATGACCATGGTGGACCTCCTACAGGGCAGAGAGCTTGATAATTGCTTCATATGGTTCAAGATCACTTTCAGCACTCCTGTGATAGACTCATTAGAATTGATTTATTATTAATAACACTTGGACATGACCATTACACAGAAGAGCTGAATTCCCATCATCATTAAAACACTAATCATGAGCTATATGCTACAGATGAAGGGACAAACCACAAAGAAATACAAAATGTACACGTTATTTTGTACAGCACAGCATAGACAACATTTTATGGTGTTTACATTTCTTACATTCTATTCAACTTGGAAAGTTGTGAAAATCTAAAATTACTGTTTGACATCACAAACATGCCAGCACCCAGGTTAATAATGCTTTAATTTAAAAACATAAAGCAATAACTGCATGCAAATAAGCCTGTTTAGAAAATTCTATCACTGCCACTGCTTCTTTACTTATTACCTTCTAAACTTCTAAACAACAGAATCTATTTATGGCCAGATGTCAGCAATATAAACAAGAAATTGCCCACAATCAGCTATAATGAGACATGGCACTGAAACAGAACAAAGGGCATGCTGGGAAATGTAGTGTCATGCTCACCTGGCTCCTGCCTCTGCGGCGGTAGTTCCTTCGAACAATGTTCTTGTAGTTCTCATTCTTCTTAGTCAGGTAATAAAACAGGACACACTCAGCCACTGTCTGCGTGCAGACACACACAAGACAATCCAAACCTTACTGGCTCTGCTCATGCACTCTGATCATATTCATAATATCTACACAGACCGCAATGCAAACACAGAGCAGAAGATGAAGGTATTAATAAAGACACAGGTGTACCTTTCTCTCCAGAAAGGAGGCTATCAGGCCAAAGTTTTTTGGGTGCTGGATAAACCTGCAGAGGGGTGAAAGAAAAGCTGTGATATGGGCCAAACACAACCTTCACATGCTGTATTTTGCTGTTAACTGTTTAAAAACTAAAGCTAAGGCAGTCACACGTTTACAAAAATTTTAGATAATTGGGATTTTCTTTAAGGATTTTCTTTAATTTCTTTAGCTAGAATGACACAGCGTAGCTAACAGGCTTTCTTATACACTCTGTAAAGGTAACACCATAGAGTTACACTATACAAGATCTCTTTTATTTCCTTTTCCTGTTGAATTATGCTATCTGTGCCTTTTACAGTTTCAAATCGAAACAGGGAATTGCACACATATGCACTTTTCAAAGATAATCCTTTATAACATGTTGTCTGTTCTATAAACACACTTTGTTGAAGACATAAAATAAAGCCTCAATATAATGCCATTAGGTGTCATCCAAATATTGAGAAATTATATCACAAATATGGTAAATACAGTCACAAACTTGCAATTATGAAAATGAACACACCATGTGCGTAATGCATTTCACAACGACTAAGTGTGAAAATGTTTAACTGATGGAAACAGACAGAAATTCTAACACTTCCAATTTCAGATTTTCCTTCACACAAAATCTGCAAGCAGACTAAGTGTAGAACATACTTCTCACGGAAGGTGTCTTTCTCCTGCTCGCTCCACATGTTCATGACCTGTCTGTCCTTATAGACCTTCATGGGGTCATCCATCAGGCCGTTCATGTTAATGAACTTGATCCTTTGCTGCTCAGCATCAAACAACATGGGAGGAATCACGGCTAACTGTCGCATCTGCTTCTCTGAGTTCTGCAGACAGAAAGACAGCCCGTGACAAATACAAAATCGAGAAACCTAACTGGAGGTGAAGTAAGGTGAAGAAATAACAGTCAGCAAATATGCGGCAACTGCACCATGTTACTGTCTTTAGGAAGTGTATCAGCCACAAAACCTCACTAGTTGTGCAAGACGCGTTGAGATGTGAAGTCACTTTGTTTGTGTCTGTCTGGAAAAGGGCACAAACTGCAAACAACCGCATCACAGTATGCAATAGCATGCTTGTGTGGGTGTGCTTATCCATTATCTATGCGCACGTAGTTCTCCTGTAGCTCAGTGGTAGAGCATTGCGTTAGCAGCGCAAGAGGTCATGGGTTTGATTCCCAGGGAGTACATGTACTAAGAAAAATGTATAACTTGAATGCACTATAAGTCGCTTTGGATAAAAGCGTCTGCCAAATGTAAAATGTAAATGTAAATGTAATGTATTTTAAAGTGGTTCCAAAATAAATATGGGACCATATACCATACCATGGATGTATAAAGTTAGTTCCCCTCAAGATGTCCCAGCATTAACTATAGCATTAACTACATCTTCCACTAATGTCCTTACAACCATAAAGTATACATGGTTTACTTTAGTTTTAATTTTAAACAGTATATTCCTTTGTTTGTACTGTTTTTCTGTAATATATATGGCGTAGCCCAAAGAGGTATTTGATGGTATTTATTTTAAATATTTAACAGTAAATAAGAAGAAAAACTCTGATACCTCTTGCTCTGAGATGCCATCGATTATTTCGGAGACCTCATGCTCACTGCGGGCAGCAGAGGCCAGACCTCCTCCCCTCTGAGCCACTCGACTGTAAACACAAACAGGTTTCTGTCAGAGCAAGCCTGTACAACCACACACATGATGGTGATGCGCCTGTCACGGCCTGTGACACTGCGTTTACTCTGACTCACTTCTGCATGCGCTCCTGCAGCTCTCTCTGCTTACGGATTTCAGGAAACTGCTTCTCATAGTACTCCCGTACTTTGCTCTCTTTGGCTCTGCGGCGTGGGTTATTCTCTATGCGCTCCACTTTCTTCTCCCAGGCCTCCATTAACTGGTCGTAGCGCTGGCAGAATTTCTGTTCCTGAACACACAGACACCTATTAGAACGTGAGGGCTTAACCTCAAAGCATTCAAACACAATTATGATGTGTAAGTAGACAGTTCACTAGGTTTTAAGACACAGCCCCAGATTGTTTAATCAACCGCATATTTTGATTTCTTTATCACTTTCTGTGACACTATGTTGGTGAGTTTTCAACAGGATTTGTCAGAGCTGTAAATAATAAAGTAATGCACAAAATATTCAGGCACAGGGAGCCCTGTGAGCCCTGCGAGTGTGTGTTTGGATGCCATTACTTACCCACTGTTTACGAGCATGGTTTCTTCTTTTGAAATAAAGAATGAGCTTTTTCCTCATTGCCTGATTTCTGTAAGGAAGGAGAAAGTTCTTAAAAATGACCCCAGATAAGTCTAAGGGGAAATACAATTTAAAAATTAAAAATCCACACGAGATATACATTATCCATTATCATAAATAAATGTTGCAAATGAAAGCCAGCTAACTATGTAGGTAAGATGATCTCCCTCCATACTGATTCATTCCTGGCCTCTGACCTCTCAGTCTCTCACAACAGAGTCCAAATGACACTTAACCTTAACTTAATTGTCTGCATTCACCCCACTCTACTGTATTAGCCTCTCCGAGTGTGTGTCTTTGACCTGGCAGATACTGGTGTAAGTGTACATGCTATTCATAAAGAAAAAAAATCAGCAGGATATCTAATGACAGCATGCTACTGAGATCTCTAGCATCAGGAAGCATCAGGATGTGCATTTGATGAGACCTAGATTACTGGTGAACTTGGCAGGATCTCTTTAAACAGTTGCTGTGTGTGTATAAGCGAGATTAAGTGTGTAGGTATAAAGACTGCACTGCATAATGCAACAGATGGCTGCAGAATTAGCTGCTGTGTGAGTTGCACTAAACCTAGAATACAGCCTAACACTTAACATCACTCTCAACACCCATGACCCACACACACTGATTAAATCACTACACAGTTATAGTGGAAAGGCCCATGTACGGAGGACAGAAGACGAGAGGACAGAAGAGGAGAGAACAGAAGAGGAGAGAACAGGTGAGGGAAGGAAACAGATCATTTCCCATCAATCAGTGCTTAAAGAACTTATGTGAACAAAACTTTCAGCTGTTCCTGATCAAAGAACAGGTGAAATATGCACCCT
This sequence comes from Chromobotia macracanthus, assembly GCA_036877525.1. Taxonomy (NCBI): domain Eukaryota; kingdom Metazoa; phylum Chordata; class Actinopteri; order Cypriniformes; family Botiidae; genus Chromobotia; species Chromobotia macracanthus. The sequence continues at coordinate 5,939,651 of JAZGTH010000002.1, forward strand.
CTCTCCCTCTGTCGCCCTCTCTTTCTCTCTCTCATCTCTCACACCCACTTGCTCTCTGCCTGGCTGCCTGGCTTAGAGGGCAATTAACCAAATAACTTAGAGGCCATGCACAGAAGGGCCAGTAAACAACTTCATATCTTTTTTCACCAAAAGAACAATTATAACATGCTGAATGGCACAATTTTCTTCAATCAAAATGAATGTCAGAATGAAAGTCAAATGATGAATGAAGATTTGACAAACAAAAACTCCACAAATTAAATAAACATCTGAGGAGCTATGATGTTAGAATATTAATTGGCCTCTACATCTGTCTAGTTCTCAGTTTTATCCCTCAATACCTTTAAAAATTACAAAGGTTCAGGTTGAATTATGCATGAATGCTTTTAGTTAAGCTTTAGAGGTCTGTATAGTTCTCTGTATAGTGGTGGTGTTTACGGTTTTAAAGGAGAGACAGGAGAAAAGGCATACTCACATTTTGATGTTCTCATGGTACTGCTTGGTATCAGATGGCTGGTTGTACAAAGGCTGTAGGGGGAGATAGAAGCAAAAGTGAAAGATGAAAGAGGTAGAGTTTAGTTTCACACAGACACTGTGGTCACATCAAGGCATCCCAGCTCTGGGAGAAGTTCTCTTTATCCATTTTATAAAGCTCCAGTTTTTTAGCCATGCCTAGTAACAACAGTCTGATCACGTTGAGAAGACCAGAACAAGACAAATTTCTTCTCAGATACCACATCTAAAACTTTAAATCATCACCACACACTGGTTTTCCACAAGAAAGGAAATCAATCTGCATCTGAAGATGTTGAAATATATATACATATACATATATATACATATATATACTGTCTACTCTGCAGTAAGAGTCAGAGAGAAGCAGCATATTGAAGTTACTGTACAGCAGATGACTTATGAATAATAGCTGTTTGGACATATGAACATGAACATATTAGTTTGTTTGTAAATATGCACATAGTTTGTTACCCAGATGAAGGCTGTGCTTGGCATTAAACAATAAAGGAAGTAATATAGCCAAAATCACCATATAGCTTTAACTGTATGTTTTGGTGATTTTGTCAGACAATGTCATGGTTGTTTTAACAGCAAAATTTGCAAGGATTTTACAGCAGATCAGTGCAAGTGACTGCTGGATAACATGTAATATTATTAAGGCAGGTTTTGTTAGCATTTTACTTTACACATTTTAATTTTAGACATTTCAAGACAACAGAAACAGAATATACTCAAATACTACACAATGATGTCATGGATATGCTAATTAACATGTGATGTCATCTAGCACCAGTCTTACAAAATCCTGTGGGAATCACCAGGTTCCCAAATATGTTTAATTTAAATATCACATTTTTCCTGGATGTTTCTTAAAATTGTTCAAATTGACATACATTACATATCAATTAAATGACAAAAAATTGCATAAGAAAATCTGCGCACAGGCATATTTAGCAGTGACACATTTCCTGCTAGGGAATGTGCAGGAAAAGTACAGCAAATATGTTTTGTGATTCCTATTCGGTCTCCAGCAATGAAAGAAAAACCCAGTGTTGCGTTCACAATTTTCTTTCAGAGGAGAGAAAGATGTTCAATTTACTGGCATTAAAACTGAACAGGTGTGGCAGATAGAGCTTGAATGAGAAGCAATTATGACTGTTATTTATGTGTCTACCTCTCTCCACCTCTCTCTGTACCATCTACCTTTCTCCACTCTCTTATGCTCGTCTGCTTCGGTTTTAAACAGAAAGTGGCTGTATCACCAATATTTCTATTTGTTACAAAAGTAAACACTGTGATTATAATGCTATATATAATATTGCACAGACAGTTGAGATGAATCAACAATATATATGAACAGAGTTACATAATGAGACAAGACACTAGTAACAATAACTCAAAACATGTCAATTGAAAAGAACATGAAAACGCAACGACAGTCACAACGAAAGAATTATGTAGTGAAAACCAAAATTGAAAAGTAAAAAACAGCTCATTTATTTCAGAAAAGCCTAAACATATTGAAAAATATTAATACTGTAAAACATTTTGCGCACACATGCTACTGATGTGTGATATCACAGGATATGACGAAATAACAATGTAAAGACACAGACCTGGCGGCTCAATTATAACCTAATGCACAAGTATATGAGCTGAACTGACACTGCTATTTACTCGAGATTTGCTCGATTAACAGACGTTTATGGAGCATATTTGATGGCTAAACCTTTTCTATCATAAACAATTGCTGAAATAAAGCAAAAAATGTATGATCCACACAAGACAGAAAGCCAGGAAAAGACATGAGACAAGACAGGAAGTGATATGAGATCCATTCACCATCCACCCACAGCAGCCAATGCAAAACTCTTCATAGTAGGTGAGAGAGGATAACAGGTAATGCAGAAGGGAGGAGAATGAAAGAGAAATCTGAACTCACCAACTCCACTCGGGGCCCCAGTCCCTCCAGGATCCGGTGAGCTTCCTCTGCCTTTTTCTGTTCAAAACACACATGCAACGGCACATGTCAGCACTGCATTACCATGACAACACACTATACACTCTCTCTAGCGCACACAAAAAACAACTGTGTGTAAGGGATGTGCTATTAATAGAGCTCTCAAAGAGACACTCACTGGCCTTTGCCATCTACCTCTCTCCACTCTCAATGTGAAAAAGAGAGAGTGTGATTGAGTGAACAGTGATTGAGAGAGAGAGAGTGTGTGAAAAAGAGAGAGAGGAATCAGTGGGGAGTTAATCCAATTAGACTAAAGAAAAGAAAGAATATTACAATCTCTGCTGAGAGAGGAAAACCAAAACAAAAACTGAAAAAGTAAAAAGGACATAGTGACAAAACAGCAAACAGAGTTGAAAGCACAATTTTCTTTCCAAGCACACCTACAGATAATGCAGTACTGCAGATAAATGTGGTATTTCTTAAATAGGATTTTTTAGCCTGTTACTAGGATGGGAAGAACTAGGCTCCTTTCATTTTCCTTCAACTGCCAATACAGGTCAAATTGTGCTAAAACAAAATTAACTGTTGTTGCTTATTTGTTTATTTTTCAATCATAATAGTTACTTTTTACATATTTGTACTATTTTACTTACATATAGGAAACCTTAGGGGTACCATTGCAAAAAAGGCAGTTTAATTATAAAACTAAATTACAGCTGAGAATGTAGAACAAGGCCCTTCTAAAAAGGCAGCTCCCTCTTCAACAATGAACCAGTGCTTTAATGAAACTTCCTTCTTTTTTCTATTTATTTCATTAGAACAGAGAAAGCGTCAAGCAGAGAATGTCTAGTACTTCCTGGAAGAGAGCAGGAAGTACTAATGCTCTTTGGCAAAAGCGCTGCAGGAGGTCTAATGGATTAAGAGATGGCGGGTGTGATTAAAAGATCACAGCACGATGGGAGCCAAAACCATCTGACAGGGGAAACAAATGTACAGGCCTGGATACCCTTGAGTCAGAGTATGGTAAAAGCCAGACATAAATTACAGCAGGGATGAATGAATTTTACACAGGGTCTTTTGTATTGTTTTAAAGCAAAATATGGTCTGGAAACTTGAGAACTGTTTAAAAGCGTATGAATACAGTACATATGTACATGAGTACATATTTCTGATAGGTAGTGCACATGGGTCCTTCTGCCCCCATATAAATCAGTTAATAAATCACTTATGCTGTAGTGATTTATTAACTTGAACTTGAAGACTCGTGCTTAATTATTTAAAGAGCCTATGATTCCTTTAATAGGATCGGATTACAATAATAAAAAAGGATTAAACTGGGGATGATTTTCTTTTAAGACTGGCTATGTCCTATATATGGACATATTAATGAACTTCAGACAGAGGGGATGGGCTGGAATTGAAAACGGGTCAAAGGGATGGAGGTTGTTTTATATAATCCTTCTCAGTTTCTCCCCACTAGAGGGACCACTAGCACCAGACATCAAAGAACTGAAACATATCAGTACTCCAGAACTGTTTCCATGGCTCCATCCCAATTCGCTTAATATTCATACTACACAGCAGTAGAAGCATCAAATTAAAAATTGTATTCCAAAGGTGCCTGGATAAGCATTACTGTTTGCTTAGAATTGTAAAATGTGCATAAAATGTGCATACTTTCCCATGTATACACATTTCATGATAAATGTATATGTGTATATTACCCACAATCTCTTGCTCGACAGAAGAGAACCAAGCGGTCAGTGAAAGGAAAGCGCAAGCTTCCATTGCAAAATTCAACTGCATGTAATAATAATGAATACATCTACCTCGATGCTAATGCTTTAATACATGACAAAGAGGTCTTTTGTATTAACATGCAAATCACTGATGTGGTGTGGTGTACTAGTGCATAGCAGAAGTATGTGAATTGAGAAGAAGCCCGCAACTCTGTCATAGAAAGTCTCTCGAGTGAGAAATGGCTTTGACTGGGCGTGTAAATGAGTGATATGGTATGATTCAGCACATCAGGCTGTGTGATGTCGTGTGAGTTCACTGTCAATCCACCGCAGCACTTCATTACATATTTAACAGCTCATTTTTCTCATTACGATCTGATACAGCTGTTCTAATTACATGCTTGTGTTCTATTCTGACAGCCTCTCTCAATCGCTGCTGTTCATGTAGTTCAAATGTGCATGTACCAAGAAAATTATAATTTACAATTTAAAATGCATTTTACATTTCAGTTACTAGCTTATTTTGATTTTATAGGTTTTTAGAACAGCATATTCTTTTTCATTTTGATACATCATAATGAACAAATTTCTATTTCATTTTATTTCAGTGTAGTTGTAAATAAAGGTTTAAGAAATCAGTTGAGGAATCAACAGGACATATCCAGAGTTCAGATGTACTTCAAAAAAAAGCAAAAAACACTTTTTCATTTCGTCCTCTCTGTAGCTTTTCATCTTAGTTTAAGTCTTCTATAATAAGCACATGCTACATATATACTGCAGGTATACTGTACTGTGTGTGCTTTATTCTTACCCGGTTTTCATCATAGATGATCTGGACAAGGCTGCGGTGTTTGGCTTCACTGGGTGGAGGAGAGATGGTGCGCTCTGGCTCCTGGGGTTTTGCAGCCTCTTCCTCCAGCTGTTGCTAAAAAATAACATGCAAAGACCATGAAAGACCCTTTAACCACCCATCCAACCATCCGACTACTAGACAACAACGGCAAAATGATATTCATTTTCTTATATTGTTGGCTAAGAACTAAAACTCCTTCCATTTACATTCATTAAACAGCACACTAATGGAACCTTGCTAAAATAAACATTGGACTGAACATGAATCCACCTGCTGATGCTACTCAGGTTATGTGTGCTAATATTAATGTTGTTACGTCTAAATGCATTGCTAATGGAAGACAAGCTCTCTTAGCTCAGAGTCAATAGGACAACTTTATAGCCACAGATAAATGACCAGCAATTTTACAGTTTACACAGATGCAAATACACACCCCATTTTAAATTTCTCTTTCTAAACACAGGACCCAAGCCCCTATAGGGACCTGAAAGGGGCCTCTTTTAACCAAACTCTTTTAACCATCTCTTGCTCGACAGAAGAGAACCAAGCGGTCAGTGAAAGGAAAGCGCAAGCTTCCATTGCAAAATTCAACTGAATTTAATAATAATGAATACATCTACCTCGATGCTAATGCTTTAATACATGACAAAGAGGTCTTTTGTATTAACATGCAAATCACTGATGTGGTGTGGTGTACTAGTGCATAGCAGAAGTATGTGAATTGAGAAGAAGCCCGCAACTCTGTCATAGAAAGTCTCTCGAGTGAGGGTGGTGTAAATGAGTGATATGGTATGATTCAGCACATCAGGCTGTGTGATGTCGTGTGAGTTCACTGTCAATCCACCGCAGCACTTCGTTACATATTTAACAGCTCATTTTTCTCATTACGATCTGATACAGCTGTTCTAATTACATGCTTGTGTTCTATTCTGACAGAAAGGGGCCTCTTTTAACCAAACACTATAAGCCCAAACTCATATGGAACATGGGACAGTTCTAGAACAGAATCAGTGTATATGTATGTGCGTAAGAGAACACAAGTTATTAGAAGAAACGATCCATTCCCGCCGCCCTCACAGACAGACAAACACAGAGAAATCAGATATTCCCACATCTCTCCATTACTCCCTCTCTTTATGTCAACGGTAACCACACCATTTAATTTCCCCAGATGTTTTAAAGCTTGGAGGAAACCTGAGGGGAGAGCAGAGAGATGACGAGGTGTGTTACCTCACTGAAAAAAGATGCCAAGTCTTTCAGAGGAAAGCAGTGTGAAGGTTGAGGGGCAGACGAGGAGAGGTTAATTTTTCTTGGGAGCATGACTGTACATATACAATCAATCAAGTTTGAAGCTGTTTTCTCAGAGACCCCCTTCACCCCAGCCATGGACTAGTCCAGAGAGCACAGGTGGCTTCAATTTATTGAGCAGCAGTTTGGACATGGTCCAAAACCTGTGAATGGGTGGGGTGGGTCTGTTTTACAAGACGATGGAGGGCTGCCTATACTTTTTTTTGCAATGGCCCAATAAGCATAGAAATATCAGATAAGTAATATAGATAAAGGTATTTCCCTATATACATTCAATATGGACAGCCATGAATATATTATATTAATAATACTCCTGCGTTAACATGTGGACTTCACTGCATTTACAGCACATGAGAAAGCATGAGAGAGAGACAAACAGAGAGAGGGAGAGAGAGAGAGAGACGGAAAAAAGGAAGTGTGATTGTAGTTGTGTGGTCTGCTAGGGCTATAACCACACACTAATCACAACTCTGCACACACACTTATCTACTGCTACAAGATTCAAGAGTGCAGATTACACACCACCAACTATACACTGGATCGAGACCTGAAAGCTGTACTTATAAGGAAATCTTTCCCCAAATAAATGGCTTAGCAAACTGTCCAATGAAAAGGCATGCATACTGTCCAAAGAACCTAAGGCCAACCAATTCAGCAAAAGTGATGTTTTTGGTCCTTAATGCAAGTAAGTGCATGTGCTTAGTGAGGACCATTGTTTAAAAAAATTACAAGTCAATCAATGTACAAAGTTGGCAGCTGGACCTGCTATTGTCAGATCAGCGTAGTTGGTCTTCAGATTACCTGTTTTTTACGCAGTTTACAGATCTGCTGTTCCACCATGGTGATCTCCCGGTCCACGCGGTCCATGTTCTGGATCAGCTCCTCCTTAGAGAAGCGAGTGGGAACCAGGTCCAGATCAGACTCCATGGGTACCGGGCTCACGGGCGAGATGGGCTCAATTTTTCCAATGGAACTGCTGCTGCTGTGTTCCTGTAAAAACACACAAACCTCATGACACTTATTCCAAGACCTTTTGGCCCAATTTATTATGATGTTTGTCAGAGCTGTGATACTTTTATTTTTCCTCTTATGGGCATAAATTCAGGATAATTAACTTTTCTATTCAGAAGCACATAGTACAGTGTTCTTTTTCACAATTTTCTACAATCTAATGTAGGATTATCAATGTTATCAATATTAATTGTAAACCAAACATGCAAGTTGTGTTTATCCATCCAAACTCACCAACACAATGCTAAGAACATTGCTATGTGGTTGCTAAGGTATCCTGAGTGGTTGTTGGGGCATTGCTGGTATGTTTTGGATGGTTGTTGGGTGTGGTGGTGAAAGGTGAGTGGTTATCTATTTCGTTGCTAGGATGATCTGGGTGATTGCTTACTGCACAAAGTCTGTAGAATGTTCTGATTTCTAGTTATATAAAGGGTGCCCCTTTTAATATAAGTCAGAACAGACAGAACTGGTTACATGCCAAAGTTTAATACTTAGGGTTAAGGGTTTGTTCAAACATGAGCAACGCAACAGTGTTTCTTGCCCTAGCAAGCACAACTAATTAATGTTATTCTGCATTTCAAGGTTTTGACATTTTTGGATGGATGCAATGAGGACAGATACAATGAACTCATTCTTCTCTCATTTCAAAACTCAAAAAAATAAAGATTATGATGGCATCATTATGATAATGATGGCTACACAGTAACACAGTACAGCCTTGGGACTCCTTAGTAGTAGAAGTTTTCCTTCACCTATTATAATAAAGTGGTGAATGTACACAGTGTAGATCAGTAGTTGACACTAGTGGAAAAGCAGCTTCTTTAAAGTGTAATAAAGAGCTCAGGGCTTTTGGGTTCATTCCCTCACATGAAAAGAATATTACATAAGGGGAGTGATTGGAAGGGTGCTGCTATTCTCTTTGTCTCAGGGACTCAGGGACACAGCAGTTCTAAACCACACACACTAATACAGTAATAAGGACAGAGAAAGAGAGAGAAGGAAAAAGAGAGCAAGCATCCAAGGACACACTAAGAGGCCTGCTAATGTTCAAAACACATTCCTACAGGCATTCCAGACTTCAGGCAGGATTTAACACTTGAACGAAAATTTCACAGAGGAGTGAGTCACTCTAGGACTCAAAGCCATATACACGCTCTTTCCCTCGCACACACACACACAGAAACAGACACATACACATATAGGTTCTTGAATAAAGTGCCTTGTTAAGCCCACACAATTACTTTCAAGGAGAAGCACCCTGATCCTGCCAAGTCTCAGTAACAAGAACCACCAAGGATAATAAAAGTGTGTGTGTGTGTGTGTGTGTGTGTGTGTGTATAAGCCTAAATTCTTCATAAATAAACACAAACCAAGGTGCAAAGAAATGCATATGGACTAGAGTAACCTTAGCACAAACAGACAGCAGATGCCAACACACACAGACTGAGTACAAGGGTAAAAGTAGGACAAATGTGGTCTGTGTGCATGTGGGCTAAAGGTGTATTTATGAAACTATGAAGTGCTGTTTAACATGCAGACACACTCAAGTTCATAGGAAGTCAGGCATGATTCTGAGAAGCTGTGTGTATATTTGTGTATATTTCATATAGTTCTTTATAAACTAAAAGCAAGCACATATACACACATACTTTCCATTGTAAAGGGTGAATAGTGTTTGATTGATGGGAAGATGGGTGATTCATTGATTCAGCTGAAGCAAAAACTCATCATGCTCAACTGTGTATGAAAGAAAGAATTCATTTAAAACCCATATTTTAAATACACATGAAATAACAATAGTCTTTATTATAACACAGAAAAGGTAATTTATCACTTGACACTTGCTAGTGTTAAATGCAGTGATTCATGTTTTGCTTTATATTTAATCAACGTAAACAAGTTTGTGTAAGCAGATAGGAAAAATTATTAGCCCAGTACAAAACAATCAAATTGTTTAAAAGGTAGTAAAACAAACCTGTGTGTGTGGGGGGGTTGAATTGTCATTGTATAGTGTGTGGACATTTTCTTACCTACATGAAAGCTTTTAGTTGCTATGACAACAGCTGTGGCACAGCAATCCACCACTAAAGCTCTACTAGTATGTATGTGCAAACATACATGCGTGTATTCACTTTCTTTTTTTAGAACTATTTCATGGTGCTTACCATGTGTATAAAATCGTTCCGCACTGATTGTTATGAAGGTGAATAATGTCTCAAATCATTAAGCTTGCAAGTTCAAACAGAATCAAGTGAACTCGAACACCTGCCATTTACAAAGTTCTACACAAAGCTCTACTGATGCCCCTGCTTTTGCCCATTTATTTAATATTAATATTGCACAATTTATGTTTTCTGGTACTAAAAAGACTGTACTGTAGCTCTAACATATTTTATATATTTAAAATCCACAGTCTAGTGACCAGAATATCATAGAAATTTAGATGTGTTATTTATTTTACATTTTTTTTTACTTGGCCCAGTAAGCAACCACCTAACAATAACCTGAACTACCCAGAACATCCCAGTAATAACATAGCAACACCCTAGCAACCACCCACAATACCAGCATCATGCTGACACAACTGGCATTTTCTTCAGAAAATGTAAAAGCTACTCATTATACCAGCACTGGCATTAGATCAGTACCAGTCTAGTTCATGTTAAATAAATTTGAAGAACACGTAAAATCCAGTTCTGTGTTCTGGGTCAATGACAAATTATGAATTATGTAACCCACTGTGTTGACGGCCCATAAGACTGACACCCTAAGCTATAAAAAGCCATTAGACCTAGACGTGCCATTTCACACCTGTCAAGTTCTGCAGGTATGCTGCAAATGACACACACTAGTGCACATATGCCCGTGTGTGTGTGTGTGTGGCTCTCTTCTTCTCCACATCTGACCTTTACCTTCCCAACACCCAGCTTTCAGTTTCCTCTTTCGGCCTGGTAAGTTTCATTGAATATGACAGCTCTTACATATAAGGGAGAGAGATTTTCGGTCTACTTTGACTTTACAGGGTCCTCTATTCATCCCTCTGTTACTATGTCTCACCCAAACAAGCTCAAATACTTGCGCAAAGATTCTCAACTGCTCATCCGTCACATCTAGGTCAGTTCCATTACTAATTAAATACTGTTGCACAATGGCTTCCACCCACACACACACACAAACAGCTTTTCCTCCCAGCCTCGCATTGTCATGGCTGCTAAAAATACACAAAAGCTTCAGAGGATGCCATAACTTTGTAACAACTCTGGATCAAGATCACAGTGACACAGTAACATTAACCCTCATTTGCGGTCAGCTTTACTGATTTTAGTTAAGGCCACAGATGGGTTGTCATTTTAAAGACTTTAATGGACAAATTTGTTGGACAAGCCTATGCATACAACATGAGATGATATATACTGCAGTAGATGGGCTTAAAGATAACAGACATGGGCTACAAGCCACAAAACTTTAGCTGTGATTTCACAGCGTTTGTAATGTGAAAGCACAGATACTGTCTTTTATAATCAAACACTACAACACCCTATTTCACCTCAGGTTGCATAGGTAGCTTGACTTGGACAAAAACACAACACAATTCCACATGCGGCAATCTCCTATTTTATGCTGACAGAGACTTCTCTGACTCGTGAATCTTATTTCAGGATTGTGGGAATTTTGGTATTTTATCAATAAAGCTGAAATTACACTCACGGCTATATTATAGAGATATTTCAAAGTGCTTTATGTATCCTGCCATGAATATCCTAACAATCTGCTAGACGTTTGATTGTTATTCTGTTCATAATGCAAGACTGCTCCCACAGCCAGGATTATAGTGCAAAAATCAGTAAATCTTCTGCTAACAACAATGTATCTATTCCTGCATGGTTTGACTAATTTCCTGTGTCCTGCAGTTCATGTGAGGAAAAAACAGTGTGAACCTCTCCAGCAGTCAATAAACACTCACAATATTGGCTGTGTGATACACACTTGGCAAAACCTGACACAGTCTGGTGACACCTACAGTTGTGAAGCAACAGAAATGAAGCTCACGTGGTGTGAGGCACTAGTACATTGGCTACAAAGAGGGTGCATATACTCCGCCTACACACACACACCCTCACATAGCCCCTGACCTAGAAAAAAGACTTCCTAAGAAGTTGTGGAGGAACATGATTTATTCCAAACATCTGCCAGTGCTGTTTACCATTACACCGCATACAAACTTATTCCCTCTTTCTCTCCCACACACAGCGTAACACATAGTTAAAGTTAGAGGTTGTGGTATACCTGACACAACTACTAATTTTTAAGACAATTACAATCCAAATTGCATCTATACACAGCATGTTTTCAGCAGTCCTGGGCTGTGCTAAATGGCAGAGCTGGCCGGTAAGAGAAAAAGTCTGGCCAATGAGGCCAGACAGGCTGATTTACGAGGACAATAAATATGGACTAAGTGATAATCCGCTGAACAGACTTACTATTGCTCTTCTCTACAGTTGGATTAATCTAGGTAAACCATGCAACATCCTTTCTAACCTGATCTCAATATAATCACACAGCACAAGCCTGAGGGCTCATGCTCACTACAATTAATTTTATATCAACTTACATGGCAAAATTTTACAATAACAATCGTTCTGTCTCACCTACATGACACCAGGTCTGTGTCGGAACTGCTAAAATGTGTAGCAAGAAATTATTTACACTACCGGTATTTTGGATCACTTATTCATTTTCTTTATTTTTTGGTACAAGTAATCCATTTTATTTTTTTTATTTCGTTCTCTAATGAAAGAAATTATTTTGTCTATAAAAGTAATTTCAAACATTGAAACATACACCTTCAAATGAAAAGATTTTTAAGATCTTAAGAAATTTTGTGTGATCCAAAACTATACTATATACTATATACTACTTAGTGTATATTCAGACACAGGAACTGCAATCGGCACGTGTGACTAATGACCAACTGCAAAAGAAAATGCTGACCTTTGCCATTTCCTCAGCTCCACCCAAAGTGAGAGGCTGACGGTGGGTCTGATGACGAATTAGAGACTCCGCCCCAATTTCCAAGCGAGGACGCTTCATCTCAGAGTACTCCACCTCTGGTTGGCTGGTGGGGTCTTGCAGGTAAATGTGCTCATATCGGATGTGGGGCTCTTGACCTCTGTATGAAAAAGAAAAAAATTAAGAATTATGTTTTTGTGCAAACAGTATCTTAATCAACACCTCAGATATGTCAATATGATTATAATGACTAAAGAAAGGATTTAATGTATCTACAATTAACTGGATTGAAACATGGGTGTTCCATACCAGAATGGAGCTAGACCAGAGTTTGCAGTTAATTGTGGAGAACAACTGCACATACATTTGTGTATTTCACAGACTCATAGATTGATAGTGCCGCACATTCAAGTTATACATTTGATCAGCAATCCTGGAATTAAACTGGTGACGCTGGCATTATTAGTACCACATTCAATCAGTTACAAGAACACTTCCTAGGGAAAAACCATAGTAACTCACTTTTGAGGAGGCATGTCAGGTGAAGTTCACATTTGAGAATTATCTTGTTCTAATATTTTAATGTTCAAATCTATAATTAGTTGTTATTATTGCTAAAGCCTTTATTAAATTATTGCAAAATGTAAAGATATTACATTTAACAATAAGGTAAATTTCATTTCAAGTTATATTAATTAAAATTACATGCACATGCTGTCGAATGGGGAGAATTAACATTTCTGAAGAAAACGCATAACACTGGATGACATTTAAATACCAACACAAAATTAGTGCTACACATTCATACAGGTTGGGCCTGTATGAAACACCCTGTGATTACAAATGCCTAGTAATTGTTGTCCACACGAGCACAAGTCAGGTCATGATCTCACCAATTTTTTCTCAAACTAAGTACTGGCCACCCAGACGATGGAACTGTGTAACCATGGCAACGTTTATGTGCTACAGCAGCAACACTGTCATGCTGCGCTTGGTACGAGAGTGAGCCTTTTCACACCAGAGTGTGAGGAATAAACAGACCCTGATGCTCACTATGATGGTGGTGAGCAGAGTGTGTGATATAAGAGATTTTTACTTGCAATACATGTATGAAAACACTCATAAATGACACATACACGACACCTCTTATTCACGTTTAACTCAGCCAGACAACTATCCTTCCTGTCTTATAGTTTTTATGGGTGGATCAGTTTGCAGGAACTGACTTTGCTGTATATTCATTTTTAAAATCTTTGATGTGATATTGCAGAGCAGCAATTACCTCAACTAATTGCCATTTAGGCTCTACATAATCAACTAGTCATAGATCACATTACTTCAGTTGTACTACATGTGGCAACAGCAAGATTAAAAACCCACTGGCAACAAACTCTCTCACAGTGTCTCAACATGACATTAGTTTTGAATGGTAGCCTATAATGACCAAATTTTGAAATGAAAAAGCCACAAATTGTGCTCAAAAAGTTACAAAACGCAGAAACAGAGTTTATTTAAAGATTTTAGATGCAAGCCAAAATTCTTGCAGACCACTCTGAAACTAATTAGCTGTCACCCAAAGGCTGACAGGAACTGAGCGAGAGCATCTGTTTTTTGCTTCGTTCATAACAATGCAAGTGAGACAGAAGGCCTTTTGTTTCCCACCAGTATCATCTAAGTTGTGTGGACATCACTTACACATTCTTCATCACTATAGAGTTAGACAGTGAGTCATTTACATAAGAGAAACATTACATAGTCATTTACTTAAGGGAAACATTAACTTGCTGACTAATTGACTACTTTTCTGGATGACTAGTAAAAACAAGTAGTTGTGCAAACCCTGACGGCAATAATTAATAATGTGATAGGGATGGGTTATCACAGACTGAAGATGTCTCAGTGACTCGGGGCAAAGGGCATGTGCATGCTTTAATGGCCGAACGGGGCTGTACTCTGTATGTTCACTGGACCTTCCTGCATCTCGGACATATCAGGGGAAACATACACACACATGCATTCAATAACCTTAATAGTCACAGCATAACTCTCCCCCACTAAACCATATGTACACACACACACACACAGACACACACACACACAGACACACACACACACAGACACACACACACACACACAGACACACAGACAGACACACACACACACACACACACACACACACAGACACACACACACAGACACACACACACACAGACACACACACACACACAGACACACACACACACAGACACACACACAGACACACACTCCCTTCCTGTGACAAAGCTAGGGATCAGACACATGACGCATATGTATCCCAATACTCTCCCAGGACATTTATGTATCCTTAGTACAGTTTCCTTACAGATCAGACACGCAGTGTGGAATATGTTTGTGATACATCTGTGCAACACATGTATGTGTTTACATATGTAAATAATATCCTAAATATTTTAAAACACATTTACAGGTAAAATCAGATGCATGTGTGTGTGTGTGTGTGTGTGTGTGTGTGTGTGTGTGTGTGTGTGTGTGTGTGTGTGTGTGTGTGTGTGTGTGTGTGTGTGTGTAAACGTGTGTATTGCACTTCATGGAGAATACAAACGGGTGTATCCCTTGTATTTAGGACACTAAGTCTTCCCAGTATAAAACAAACAGCCCTCACAGACTCCAGCACAAAATGTAATTAATACAAACAAACTTCACCATACACACATGCCACTACACACACACAGAAGCAGATAGATGGAACTTTAGAATGACATATGAAGACTATAGACAGACCAAGATTCTTTTAAAGCTTATGAAGACATCAAACCAAATTTATTATCATCATGATCCTCATCCAGATATCACACAAATCAGCTGAATCTGGCCTTTTAAAAGAGTTGCACTCAAATGGTTTTTGAAATAGTATTTGACCATAACCATAAAAACTGCATTATATACAGTTACATAGTAATATATTTTTAACAGCCATTGTTGATATTAATAACTAGGGTGTGTGCGACATTGACAGCCATCGTAACGTAAATATATTCAAGTACCAATACAATTTAATGATAGCAAATAAGATGATAGTGGGTACAATTATCTGCAGATATTTCTGTCTACATGATTCTAATTTTGGATCATTAGGAAATGGAATGATTGTGTTAGTTAAAACCGGAGTGTTAGTCACAGGAGAGCCATGGCTAGTCAGCTAATAATATTCAAATGAATGATGACAGAAGAAAGGCTGTTGTTTACCCTCTTAGAAATTTAACTGGATGAATTTTGATGATCTACTGAGATGGTCAAAGATCCTAAGGAGATGTATCTCTAAAAAAAATGCTTCACCACTTTTTGCAAACCAGCATATAAGCAGAATTCTTCAATAGTTTGTGTTCTAAACAACATACTTATTTTTTGCAGTGGTTACAACCATTCCAACTGCATTTTGCACACCCACATATGAACATACAACCTATGGTTAAAAATGTTCCTATGCTATACTAAGCAGAACAAAAATATGAAAGGATGATACAACAACCCCAGCGAGTTGGGTCTGCAGCAGAAGAGTGTATACGTTTGTTTGGGTCTCTGCTCTGCTGCACTCACTAGTGGAACTGATCTAAACCAGAGTGAAAGGCAACACATGCACCAAAAAACTATTTTGAAGCAGCGAAGAGGGAAAAGACACAGAAATGCTTGAAAACACACATGCACTCTAACCAAAATCCTCTGATTTTCACAGACGCTTGGCACTTACATAATCACGTCATCACACTGCAGCTTTTATCTGTGCTTTCTTACTCACTGCGCTTCTGAAAATGGGCAAGATGATCTCATCTGCAGGCAGGATTTGTCATACTAAGAGAATGGGAGAGAAAGTTTCGAAAAACCCCTGGCCCCATTTTTAACGTTGTGCTATTGTGACTTTGACCTTGCACTGGTGCCAATCTCTTTCTCTCTCCCCGTTTCACCCTATATTGACATCACTCTATTCCCCATCTCACTCTCTTTCTCTTCACTTGCAGTTGCCAGCCCTCTTCCTTTCTAACAATCTTGCTTTTGATCTCTTGGAATCCCTTAGCATCTCTCTCTGAGGATAAAAGGTGACAAGACAGGAAAACATCATTCCACCCCTATGACTTATGTGATCACAATATGTCAAAAGCATTGAAGGCTCATGTCTTTTAAAAGACTAAAGGCAGCCCATAGTTTACACAGCCAATACACACACACAACTACATCAAAACAAAACAAAACTACTGGTGATCTAAGAGCATGTCATGCATGATACAGCTGTGATACAACTATCTTAAGGACACTGCTAGACTCTTGAGGAGACGCTTATCTAGCCAAAATTCAAAACTGAAAATGTTGTAATAGTGTGTAAATTTGGGGGTATTAAAATACTTTCTCTTAGCTTAGGCAAAGGCAACTATAACATTGCATAGCCCTGACCCTTCTGCTGCATGAATGCTTTCTAATTGCTCTAAGATTATTTTAAATAAAAAAACAACTTGTGCACTTCTAAATTTTAATCTGCGCTAACAACTTTTCTAGGACAACCAGCACAAAAGCAAGCATACAGAAGAGTTTTTATAGACTTATACACGTTACCTACACACTTTAGTATTGAATTAATCTATTCTCCCTCAAAGGGCTTTAGTCCCTCCAGTGAGAACAGTCTGCTCTACTGTACCCTTGTCACCTCCTGTGCATACACACTGCATTCAGCATTTAGACTTTATACTTTTATTCCACACTGTGTCTCTTATATGGCAAGAAAAGATGAATGGTATGATATTTTAAACCAAGCACAGACACCCACAAATAAGACTTAATCACAAAAACCTGAAGATGGTGTGGTTCATGTATTTGTTTGTTCATTTATTTTTCTGGCAAGATCAAAAGTCACAGAAAAAGCATCAATTTCCAACATTACAGAAGATATTCACATTTGATTTTTGATAGAAATTCTAAAAATGTTCCTGGTTAAACCTTTTTTAAAAAAATACATTTGGAGGATGGTGTGATGAATAACTTGCTGATTGGACTACGAAATGCTGATGGCATGCATAGACTATGGCATGCAAAGAACCAATCACAGGACTTCAATGCAAGGACATTGGTGTGATCTAATCAATTACACTTTTGCCTACCGTTTTCAACAAATAAACTTTAATTGATTTCAATGTTTAAAATCAACATGAAATCAAAACTGATCCAATTTACTTGTCCCAGTTTACTTCCTCCATCAAGGAACAATCTTCCATAAAAATGCTGAAAATTGAAAATGGCATTTTGCATTGACTAAGGATGAAAACTAAATCTTCCTAAATCACTCAGTCATTCCTCCTGAAGTACCAATGTAGAGCTTTTGCTAGAAGGCAACATTGAAAGTGACATTCTGGGGTGTTAAAAATATCACATATAAGAGTAGCTGACTAGTTTAGTTGTCTGTTGAAAGTAATACATGTAGAGTAAGACATGAACTGTGATAAACAAGGCTAGATGTCTAAGCCTAATAAATGATTCCCTAGAGCAGCACCTTAAATCAGAGTAACTCAGTGTTAGCCATTCCCATCCACAGTTTTAAACTATTATTTTGAAGGAGCTCAACAACAGACTGTGGCCAGAATGGGTAACTAGTCTGGAGGACATACGTGGTTAGAATTGAATAGATAGGAAATGAGTGAAAACATCTTTGGTATCCACAACATGACTGTATGCCTATTTTGTACCTTTCACTGCCTGGCTGAAATTCAGACAATAGGGACGGTCTGCGACGGTGAGGCTGGGACAGGGATCCATGGGGCAGATGGGAACTGTAGTCCCGAGCAACAGGGTGGTAGTCTACCAGTCCACCAACATCCTAAAATAAACACATCAAACACACATCACATACTCAATAAGCGACACAAAAATTGCATAAAGAATCTGAAGAGATTAAACTATGTATGAAAGAATGCATTTCTGTTTTGTAACAGACAAAGGACAAATTCCAAAATGTACATTGTTGCAAATCAAAGGAATTTGCCCACTTGGCTCTGGGCTGAGTATCATTTATGTAGATCATCAGTGTGGTTAATAAGAGTATACAGTGGATCTTCTTCACTGGTAGATGAAATTGATGATGATTAAGGGGGATAACCTCATGTAACAGGTCATGACCTCTGATGAAGACAATCTTTTGATGTCAAATTGTGGCCTAAACTCAGGATCAACATCCATATATACCATCACAAAAATATGTGCATTTTTCGTCAATGCTGGCATGGCAGTAGCACATATAGTGAAAAACAACTTCACTTTTCTTGGATCAAACATTTACAAACATTGTTAAGGGCAATACCGCATGGGTTCTCAGCTGGAGAGGCAGGGTGGCAGCACTGGGAAGGTGGCGGGCATCCATAGCCCTCCGACCCTGAGACATTGGCTGAGGGTGCGAGGACATGCTGTCGATGCAACTTCCTCTACACACTAAAAGTGGGTGTGGTCCCAGCACAACTGCTCTGCATCATGGGGCAATGGGTCCTGGCAGTCACCAACCTGGAAGAATCAAGAGGGAAAATGCATTGTAAATAACTTTATAAACACAAAATAACAATCTTCAGTACGATCTTCCCTAGCAGCTGTTGCTAGAAAAACTCAACAAAAGAGAGAGAGAATTCATAGCCAACACCTGCTGCTGGCCGAATGCATGTTGGCACACTATGTGAATGAATAGAGCACTCTGTATCTTCCTCTACACTCTCTCTTTCTGTCCCCATCAGAGCAGCTGGTGTGCTCTGTTGCATTCTCAAATGTCTTTTTCAAAGGTACAGCCAAATTCATCAAAAAAACTTTCCACATGCATGCAGTACACACTGTATGACTGAAATGAGTTTGTTTCGTACAAATGCCCAGAAGCTAAACACAATAACATTAAAATATATGCCATGGTTTCACCCACTATAATCCAATGAGAAATGCACTAATTTACAAATGCACAGTGTAAAATTTTGAAACCTGACTAAACAGGATTAATTACTAACTCGGGTGTAAAGTATGAACAGTGTGAAACATTGAACAAAACCTAGGATCACATTAACAGAGAGCTAAAAATAAACCTGGATTACCAATTTCAGGTGTGAAAAGCTGATTCAGAGAGACTTTTCATGGGAAAATGAATGCGAAAAACAGCAATGTTTATTATGGTTGCATTTTTGATAAAGCCTCATCTTCCCGTTTTCTCTATAGTGTGCATATGTATTAGCTGGACCAACCCCAAAATACAACTGGGTTACAATTGTCTTAAATCAAAGTGATTTAAGACAAAGAAGCAACATTAAGTACACTACTGTTTTCAGATTTTATTGCGATTTGAAATATATTATTGAAAAGCGTATATGGTCACACAAACAAAACCTGCTTCTACACATACATACTATGCACTTTAGAAAGGCAAAAGAAGAATCAGTAAAAGAGAGGATAAAATATTGTAAAAATCAACACTATAATGGATATATACCATGTTAAAACACTAAATAATCTTGTAAAGGAACTTGGATGCTTGAAGAATGTACTGAAAGAACATTAGGAGACTTAAAGCATTCAGCTTAAGCCAATGTAAGTAAAAGTGATTTTTAACTTAGTTGCCCTCATTGCAAAACCTACTGCCTTAGGCTGCAAATCCCTCATGGGGTAACCAGAGACTCATACTGTCCAGGCTTCAGTGCCGTTAGTGAGAGATGCTTCTTGGGAGCCAGTTATGCAGAAAGTTAAGCGAATTAGCGCACAAGGATTTCTATCAAATTTCAATAACACAGTATCATTGAGACAGTGTCAAGGACTCTATCTGTTTTTGTGTATCCACAAAGTGCCCAGAGCTTTACTGAACAGTTAGACAACAAATATTGCTGTCGCGACAAAGACACAGAAGTGTCAAAGGTTTGCTAGGGTCAACCAGATGCAGTGTTGCCCAGATCCCCAGGAGGAGCTCATCAACTTATTTTCACCACAGCATGAACTAGACACAGAAACACCAGGTAATGAGTAAGCCAACCAAACATGGATCATTTCCAAACACATCATGCAGTGCTCATAAATATATGATGTATTTGGAATCGTATGGGACCTTGTTAACCAAATCAGACACAATTGTGGTAGTGTAGTGGAAGCTGTGCTAAATGAACACCAGACATCCTTGCCAAAGTTCTGCAAAAACATCACAAGCGAGAGCAACCTACAGGGTTGTTTTTTGCATGATGTTAGAACAGTGACCTTAAAAGTACCAACACAAACAGATGTTAGCCGTGGGGTTGCCTTGTACCATAAGGCTTGTTTTGACTTGCTTTGTTCAGATATACTGTAGCATTACAGTGTTCCTGCAGCTTAGAAAGCTTAAGTAGGCTACTGGAAAATATAGCAGGCCACTGGCACTCAGGGCATGACAACAGATGCCTTCAGATGACACAAGAACAAAATTCAACAGTCATGTTATCATAGTCAAGTATACCAAATAAATGGGAACTTTTGAAACACATAAAGGTTACTATTTACCAAATGTTGCCAACATGTTTCACACAAAAATACACCAATTACAGGGACAGCAATGATGAGTGGTGATAAAAGATCAACTGGTCAAAATTACATGTCAATGTACCTGTAACCTCATTGCTCAATGATCACTAATTATAGGGCTTTTAATGGAATGATTTTTATATCTACAAATACTGGGGGTGTGATATAATTATCAGCTAGTCATCTAACAACCTTCTTGAGTAATGGATTAATGATGTCAATTATAATTTTTTAATAGTTTATAGTTTTCTCAGAGTGCTGAGCTCTTAAGAGAGTTTGCATTGAAAAACCCTGTAAGAAAAGTCTTTTAATTCTCACTCTTTAAAGCACCCCCACTTTAGACACGTCTCAGGCTGTTGTGTCACATCTCACTGTCTAGTTGTCTTTAGGCGCAAAAAGACTGTGTGTAAACACCCCATACAACACGTGATCAGACTCAGATAAACCATCCTAATTATAAGGATTTCCTTAAGACTAATAAGTGGATTAGCTGTTCATCAACATACTGACTGGCTGATTTTACATTACTTTGTTTTATACATGTCAACCAAAAAACAAAAACCATTTCATTACATTAGCCTGCTTTGAAAAAATAGTAACAAAACAGTCATTTACACTGATGTTATCTCTAGTTTATCCGAAACCACAATCACACTAACAAACTATAATGTAAACAGACACACTCCTCCTAATGGGCTTTCACTTGATGTTGCTGTGTCACAAGATTAGTTGTCCTGCTCAGCACCCCCACTCTCTTTCTTCCACACACACACACAGACACACACAGACACACACAGACACACACAGACACACACAGACACACACACACAGACACACACAGACAGACACACACAGACACACACAGACACACACAGACACACACAGACACACACAGACACACAGACACACAGACACACAGACACACAGACACACAGACACACAGACACACAGACACACACACACCATGTGAGAGGAGTCTGTCACCATAGCTGAAGAGTTGCGTAAAAACATTGAAGAAAAGTTCATTGCATGTTAGGAGACACTTTGACATCAAAACAGAACTGAAACAGTATTATTTCCTCTCTTCTGTGTCATTTTATTACACAAAGAGAAGAATGCCATGTTCCTTCTTCCTTCCTGTCTGTCACTGAATGATTTACACTGAGAGTAGATCAATCTACTCTGTGTGTGTGTGTTGAGTGTGTGTGGTGGGGGAGGAGATTCAATAGTCCAGGAATGTTTGGAGCTCTAAGGAGGAACAAAACGTCTTTGTGACCCTGAAGACAACGGACAGGAACAGTGTAGACTCACGCACACACGAGTGACAAATTAGCCACACATATCTCGTGTATGAGATGTGTGTATTTTACCATTAGAAATATTCTAGGCTATTTTTAACATAACCTCTATGTTCTTCATGTGTGCCACATTGCAGAAAACTATTACAACTAACCCCTCAGTGTGTATAAACAAAGAGGACATATGTTTACAGTAAATACACTTATAAAGAGGCCTAACAGGCAAGTGAACTGGAGTGATTCAGAGCAGGAAAGTAAAGCTCTTATTTGTGTTAGACCACTTAAACAAACTCTTTAGTAAAACACATTTGTTACTTTAGCTGTAAAGCTGTTTAAATCAGTCTTTCAATCGGTTCTAGATTAGGAAAAGTTGGTAGTATGAAACTTCTGCATTATAGATATAGTTTTCCAAGGATATAAGCAGAAAAACTAGGATTCATTTCAAAAGGATGGCAGGGGGTGTTAAACCACACACACACACAGGTTTCTACTAATATAATATGAACTGTGCAAATTTGGAAAGTAACTCACCACTCCTCTCTGGCATCATCTAGCTTTTTGAATGAAAAGCCACAACTGGTATGGCTGTTTTGGGAGAAAAATTACTAGATGGAATTAGATGGAAAGCAAAAAATAAAAAGAAAGGAGGAGAAAGAGGGAAAAGCAAGCAAGGACTAGAAATAGAGACAGTGCAAATATTAATCTCAAAGACGTGGAATGAGAAAGAAAAGAGATGTCTCTGAGATGTGTGACTGTGATTCGTGTGTGTGTGTGTGCGTGTGTGTGTAAGAAAGACAGAGTAAGAGACTGGGCCCTCAGACAGAAGGGGAAACACATGCCCTGGCACAGATACAGACACCCACAGGCAAGCTCTTGGCTGCCTGCCAAAAACACGAATGAACTCACTTACCCCTTTCTCTCTCTCTCCCTATTTCAATTATGGCCTCTGCCTTTCTTTTCTTTTTCTAGGAGTGGCTGGCTTTTGTAAGAACTCTTTCTCTTTCTCTCACCTCCCACTTGCACTACACCTCTCTTCCTACCTTTATCTGACATTCATTTTACTGATAAACACATACAGCTTTAAAAAACTGGGTAAAACCGACGTTGAGTGCTTTATCATTAAAGGTAATAATTTTTCCCGAGATGAAAAATCTTCCATTAGTTACTTACCCTCAGGCCATTCCCAGGCTGTTGGCTGTTTTTTATCAGTGGACCATAATAAATATTTTTGAGGGCTCGATATGCAGCTTTTGGCATATGACCATCACTTTTATAGACCATCATTTTTTTTATTGTTTCAAGCTCCACAAAATATGTATATAAATAAACACATATCATTAAACCATTTGCCACATTTATAAGTCTTCAGAAGCCTTTGATGCCATCCAAAATCAAATACAGAACATCAAGGTCACAGACATTTCTTCTCATTTCTTAATTCTTGACACAAATGCAGGCAAGATGAGGGTTTGGAGGAAAGCAAGATTATCAGTGAATAATAACTTAAATTTTGGCTTGAAAAGAAAAGACCCCCAAACTACTTTTATATTAAATGGCAAGAGAAGCATAACAAAACTACTTCTGCTTTTACTTTTACTTTTGCATTCCGCAAACAAACAAAGCTATTTTGTTTCACTGTTCATTGCTAGATATTTGTAACACATACATCTGACATCTTTGTCTCTCACTCCGAAAAGCTAGGGCTGGTTCTTATGTCAGTCCGAGAATGATTCATTTATGACGGATGTAATATTTGAGGCCTGGCTGTTCACATTAGTGATGCAGAGAAAAGCATTAGCTGATGAGGCACGATCAGGTCCCTCCTGCTGGCCCAGTAATGTCAGAGACAGCATGAGGTGTGGCGGCCGTGTACGTGTTACCATCCATCTGCATTATCACCACGACATCTCCCATAATCTCTTTGCACAAAATGCAGCATCAATCAGCACAGTCATTATCACCTCTAATTTCTCACCTTTGGCGTTTAAGCTTGAATGTTCAGTCTGGGTTTTGTTTTGAATCTGACATTCACCGTGAAGCATGTTGTGTAATTAGTGCCACCACATTTAGACTGACAACATTTCTACAATTTAATTTCTATCCTTTGAGGCCAGGCTGTATATCATCCTCTGGGTGGAAAATAAACACACACACACAAGCACACACACACAGACAGTGCTTCAATCTCATCTCCCCCTACACACCAGACCCTATAGTGGCGAATGACCCAAATAAAGAAATTCTTTAGGAAAGACAACGTTTTCTTCAGCCGTTCAAGCGAATAGTTCTGTAAGGTTCTAATGGATCACATGCCCCTAAATCTTATTCCTGTAACACCACATACTAGACTGGTGAACAGCCCTAGCTGTTCAGTACTGTGAGTGCTTACACACACCTATATACAAGCCCTTAAATCGATACAATGCAAATGACTAACAACATTTTTATTCTTAGGGCTGGATGATTTTCTGCATTTATTAAAAATCTATATATATCCTTTTGTGTATTTATTCTGCAAAACACCTTAACAACCAAAAGATATAAGCTTCTGGGTCAACAAAAACTGTTTTGCATTTCTGCTGTCAGGTTGTCTTTAGACACCAGTCCTGTTTATGGACAAACAGGAATGGTACATGGCAGCTGTTTGGATGCACCTTCACCCTCATTCTTGCTCATAAACAAAGCTTTTTATATCACTGCTGCTTGCATGCACTTAGTGACTGGAAACAGATGCAGTTACTGCTTTTACAGTGGACAATCTCTGCTTGTATGTGTCTGTGTGTGCCTTTATATGTGTGTGAGACAACACAACAGTGAGACTGTATTTCCCTCTTTCAGTGCCTCTTTCTGTTCTCTCTGTGCCACCCCCTTCTCTTCCCTTTCCTCCCTCTGCCCCCTTTCATCTGACCTTTCTATTGTTCTTCCAGCCAGTGGCCCCTGTAGGTTATTTGGGGTTATGGTGCAGGGCAGGTGTCTGACCTCTGTGATGGGCTGTTGTTAAAAAAAACAAAAACAAACAAAAACATCCCCCCCTGTTCATACACATCCCATGCTTTCTTTACTGTCCACATTCAATCTAGTGTTTTATTATTGCACTTTAGTCCATATTTATTTAGATGCAGATTCAGAGTCTACTCAAACGTTCTCCACAAAATTACATTTGGAGCGACAAATGCTTATCGTAACCAAGTCATGTAATCTACCTTTAAGTTGTCTGTTGTGCAACACTTACTGATAAACCGCACAATAATTTGTATTTACTGAGTTTTTGAATGGATGCCAATTGAAACGAAGCCAAACAAATGTGAAAAGAGGTTGTCAGGGTTTTTTTAAAAAAAAAGAGAAAGAGAGCGTAACCAACATCCAAATGCCATGGAAAAACAGTGGCATGTTCAGGCTGTCCTAATTTTTTATACAATACTCTGTCCAAACCACGGCAAACACAGCCATCCCCTTCTGTTCCAGTGTCTAACACTAACTGCACATTTATAAGCAAGCTGATTTCAATCCAACACCCTGATACAATATTTTCATTTATCCTTTAAATATAAACATCTTGCCCATCCCTCACCACTCAAACACATCTGATCATAGACCAAACCCCCACACACCTGTACATTAACACCTAGTCCATTTTTAGCACCTGTATTTCCAGCGTGACAACACAGAAAACCCCAAAATAGCATGTCTAAATATAAACAGTGTAAACACATTTTTCCAGCTTATTTCAGGAAAGGCCTATAAAAGAAGAGCTACAGTAACTGTACATCCTTAAGCCAAATCCATATGCAAGCACTCTACAAACATTATTAGCAAACACACACACACACACACACACACACACACACACGAAAACAGAAGCTTTTGTGTTGCGTAATGACTTACCAGTAATGTGTAAGGCTAAACTAATCCTCTCTGTCTCTATCAGTTATGATCAGAGCTTTTGTGTGTACATGTGTACTGGGATTTACTACATTTGGTCCCCACAAGTAAACTAATACCAAGACATTTTGACCTTGTGGGGTAATTTTTGAAGTTTATAAACCATGTTTATAAATCAAAGAATGGTATTTTTTAAAAATCTAAAAATGCAGAAGATTTTCTGTGACTTAGGGGTTTAGAGGTAGGGTTAGAGGACAGAATATATAGTATAAATACTGATACCACATCGTTTTGATCAAGGTCACATAACAAACCACAAGGTGCTTTCAGTTAACAATACTATCATAAAACAGTGTACACAAAACACTGTAGAGGTAACACAGAATGCAGATCACACAGCCAAAAAAACAGCCTGATGTTAGATTGTAGTATGCACACACATTTTGAAAAAAATTGAAAAAAAAAACAAAAACAGCAGTAAGTGAGAACACCTGCAGATCACTGCAACATTTCATGTTCACTCCTTTAAGAGAATCAATCACAATCAAACAAAAGCAACACAAAAACATTTAAACAGACTGAGAGAATGTGTGAAGATATTGGCCTCACTGCCCACAAACACCTCATAAATACAAAACATACACAAACAATTTGATGTGTTGATGAAAACCCCCTTACGAAAAACGCCTCACAAGGATGACTGAGACCAGCTTCAAGTTTGTAGGTTTGCATGTGTAATTTACATGTGACTGATAACATTTCCCCCTATTTCTGCTCACCAAAACAGACAGACAGACACAGACAGATCACCAGCAGTCTCTTCTCTAGCATTCAAAACTCTACATCAAACAATCTCCTGCTGGCTGCCAGTAGAGCTATACTTTGCCTGCCAGAGCTACTTCAGACAGCCATTTTTCAGCAGCGGTCGAGCAGAAAATGAGATTCCTCCATCAAAAACCTGCAAGCTTCTTCTTAACAGCCTGGAATTTCCTCCTGAGCCATGACAAGCTTTATACGACAAGCTCTATAGTCTGGAGAGATGTCACAGGCACAGAGTACTGATTTTACAGTAACGTTATGAACAGATATTAGAGAGTCTGTAGAGACAGGGCTTCACAACTCGGAAGATCTAAGGTGCCCTTAAATTGGTTATTCTCTGTAAGTGCTTTTGTCTCCAAGGCAATCGTCTTTTGTGCAGAGATTAAACCAGGGTCATGGTTGCTGAGGGTAACTCTCAGGAGCTTGCAATCTCTCCCCCTGCTTTTATCCTCATTCAACCTCTGCTTGACACTTCCCAGGCGTATGCCTCTGTGAACTTGCTAACACCGATTTCTCGTTCTCTTTTTGCCATTTTAGACAATAATCAAATATGTGCTGATTGTAAAATTAGTCTGACTCCACAGGACACTGGCATATAAATTAGCGCTGGATTAGAATATAGACAAGCATTTTTAAGGGCAAAGGCTGGTTTAACACCTCTTCATTAAGTCCACAGTTATCAGTCTGAGGTGGACATAGCCCAGATCCATGAATAGGAATAAGAAGAAATGTACTGAATGATTGCTCTCAAAAGGCTGTGGAGAGAATAGCATGTTCATTTTAGCAGGAGAGCTCAGTCAGAGCTGATGGATGAAAGCAGAGCATAGTTAAAAGTCAGAGCTTAATCTCAGTACTGGATTTAAAAATCATCAGATTTCAATCATCAGATTCAAAGGGAAGTGATGGAGGGGAGAGGAAGAGAAAGAAGAACAGTCAAAGAGGGTAAAAGAAACAATGTGCGTGTACAAAAGATGGTGTCCTGTTTTCCTTCTGTGCTGTTTATACAGGTACACCCAGACAACCCCCCAGCATTCCAAACTGCATGACATCATCACTGCTTAACATAACTAATAATGTCTGAATAGCAATGATATCAGTCTCCAACACACACTTTAGAGACGTGACACTCCACAGAGCCCTTAACCGTAAACACTTATGCTTTTCCCAAATACCCGTCTCTGTCTCTCTGTGGACCGCTGTGTAGAGGAACTGCTTCTGCTGATTGTAGACAAACAGATACTACTGATAGAAAGCACAGCTCCTCTTCCAGTAAAGTCTTGGGCACTCTTCCACATGAGTCAATACTTTATTATGCAGCCAGAAACTCGCTCATGCACACACTAAATTCATCATTAGACCAGCCTCCACATGAAATCCATCAACTGTTAAGTTACTAATATCCAAACCTCCAACAGTTACTAATGAAATACCTAATACTTATTTTAACAGTTACTAATATGAAATACAACTGGGCATTTTAATCATCTTTAGTGGTATGAGTTCTCATTGAAACAGGCCTGTCATGATTTTGAAGATTGTCTAATAAATAATTGTAATTATTGTGGCTAATTATCATTTTACAGCTTTAACAATTATTACAATTACAAGTTTTTGTGTGCTTCATTAAATAAGTATCACATTGTTGTAATTTAATCCTTTGTAAATGCACTTACAGAATACGATTAATATACTTAACACCTTTGTGTTCATTTTTTACAAATGTGAAAATTCTGTAAATAACAAAAACAAACACTATATTGCAACCATAACAGAAAAGACTGTCCTGAGCACCCAAACTAAAAATGAGTTATGAATGTTGTTATCTGCCACAGGATGCAGCAAAGTTTGGAATTGCTTTAATAAAATTGAGCAACACAAAAATCCAAAGCTGACACAACTCAAATGATTGGGAAATGTCATTTGAACAACAGTTCAAATGGAGAGCAAGGATGGTGCATTTAAGGGTGTTGCAGATATTACAGATCCCCCTTGTGTCTTCTAAAGGTGTGCAATAACTGCAGTTATCTGAAATAATTGCGGTTAGATCAAATAATTGTGACCAGACCATGGTTTAATAATGGTGTCAGCCCTGCTATTAAACATAAGAGGTCTGAGTGGATTTTTTCAAACGAGCAAGTGTAACCGTTTTTCCATTTCCTAGCCAGCACACTCTCCCTCTGGAACTACTTGGCATTAATGCAAGTATATTGATTAAATCAAGCAGTTTAGATCAGCATCCAATCAGAATATAGCTTGACTACATTTGTTTACATCAAGTGCCAGATAACCATCTAATCTCTTTTTTCTTGTGTAATACTTTAATCAAGTAAAGTTTAAAAACCTTTAGCATTTCAAGTCTCTTAAAAGGAGATGACAAACACAATGCCCAGTGGACAGCATCTATACACAAGTGGAATTTAATGCCAAGTGTAAATGAGCATTATTTGTTTAAACTTGTGTTTATACACAGAAGGGGTTGCTTTGGGTTACACGAGGAAAATAAGCCTTTTGATTGTGGATATTACATTACATCACTGAGCTCATACAATACACAATGAAACCTTACAAACATACACAGACATATTCAAAGATCTGATCTATTCAGATAAGGTCAGCAGTGTTAACAACAGTCTAATTTTTATTCCTATTGTGCTAGTGTAGTAAAGCTCATTTACACCCACAGCTCACACCTTTCCACAGGGTGTACATGCATATATAAGCAGAGAAATCCTAATGCTCTGTTCACATCCAGCTGAATGACTCAAGAGGAGAAAGAAGATCCTGTGAGGTCAACAGTAAGTGGCTAATAGCTAAAAGGTGCAGCCTGTTTCCATTCCATCTTCACACACATCTGTCAATTTCAACAGCCCGGCACAGCACACACACACAGCTGCTGAAACTCGTAGGTTCTGCTGCGCAAAATCCGCCCGCCCCTCACATCCTGTTTCATAAGCAGTTGCTTGTTTCATAATGGGCCAGAGAGTACAAAACCCTAAGGCAGAGAGAGAGTGTGTCACCAACACGCTGCATATACAACTGCTTCAATAATCACATCTGCTGCAAAGAAAGATGGGGATGTAAGGAAATAAAAAACCCAAATTAGACAGATAATAATCAGCCCACACACAGCCTTAATTCAATCCCAATATTCAGGTCAAAGTGCAACAGGGTTGCAGTGACCTAAACTCAAAACACAGATATTAAAGTCAGCGCTCAAAAAAGTGAAACATCCTTTAGCATAAAGAGGATTCAACCACTGTTTGAAACAAACCGATTTCTGATGAACTACCATCAGCTACAAATTATGTGTTGCTCAAAATAATTTATCTGATTAGCAGTACAGTCTGAAACTTGCCAGAATTATAACAAGCTAATTACAATCTAAATCACAATCAATCACAATCAGTCTAAAGCACACTTCAATGGTAGTACATCAATTACACATTATTACAAACACAAAACCTGCCTGACAGCATCTGGAGGATCTCACTCATTTCATGAAAACTGTTGTCTTTATACATGATGTTATAACCCAGCCTTAACATTATGAATACCCGTATTATGAAAAACAATGAGATGGCTATTACAGGTTATTTTGTCATTGTGTTATACTCATTCACAGGCTTTGTTTTGTCGTTCGTTTTGATCTGTTCTGATCAACACACAAAGCTATTAAACAACCCAAAAATGAGCAAAAATTGCTGATGTTAAATGGGCGATAATGGCCATTAGAAGAAGACTAATCTCAAACATGATTGTGATAAAAACAGAACAGACAAAAGAACACATGCACTGCTGGGACCTCTTTCATGATGCATTACAAAATCTATATTTTCAGCAGGACCTGAACCGCTCATTCAATTTCACTATCAATGTTGTGAGACAGTAGTGTTCTGTTGTCATTTAAAACCAAGAGCCCCCATTTGGATCTTTTGATTTATTCAGTGCTACAAATGCACAGGGTATGGGTCTTGGGGGAACACACAAATACATTCTATCACTCAATGTAACAGCCTAAATCTAAATACACACTGTACTTGACGACCAGTGTCAAGCGCGCTGGCATGAACACATACAAACACGCACGCCTACATTTTTAGTCCCTCTCTCTGGCTGCTCTGCAGATTCCTAAAATTGTCAAAGAGGTAGCAGCTGCCATGGATGTGACCATGCAGACAGACATTGACTTTCGCCGCAGACCGCCTCCACTTGACACCACTGCTGTTGACTACAGAACACCGACAATGCAAACTTTAAGAACATGCACACAGCTATAGTTTATATACCTATTGTTTATATAGCTATATACTTCACCTCCTTACAGAGTGTTTAGCTTAATGAAAACATCTTGAGCAGAACTTATACTAAAGCCATAAACTAAGGAATTAAAACAAACCCAGTTCAGACTGGAGGGCTAAAGGAAGTCATCAGCACTCTGTTCTCATCAGCACACTGTTCTCAGCATCTTTTATCCAAGGGTGACACCAGTATCCATGTCATATCACTTTATTGCACAGTGTACAAGCAAATTAAGCTGCTGGTAAAAAGGAAGTTGTAGTGGTCCTGTTTGCTTAGCAGGAAATACTCGGGAAACACTGCTGATGCATTATAACAGATTTGTGTGATACATAATTCAGTCAAATGTGGTAACCATACAAACGTAATGAGCATGCATGATCTCAGACCCGGGGATAAGCTGGTAATAATCAGTAGCAAAAATCTGAAAGGTGTTTTAATTAGTTTGATTCTGTGTGGCAAGTCACCATTGTGTAACAAAGAGAAATGAACTGATTTCAAAGATAAACAGGGAGGTGTGTAAGAGAAGAGAAGTGAGTTGGATTTGATCAGTTTATCAAATCGCTGTGAAGGACTGCAGGGAGCAGACATGGTAGAAAACCTCTAGACATGGTAGAAAACCTCTAGACATGGTAGAAAACCTCTAGACATGGTATTTACTGCACTTTAACAAGACACGTAGCACTTCTGTTTGATTTTAATTATTAAAAAGAAGGCAATACAAAACTGGTGTCAGATCAGGGACCCAAACGCCTAATAACACTTCACCAGACCCTAATGTTCCAATGAATTCTTAAAGCTTATCAGACACTTCACCAGACCCTAATGTTCCAATGAATTCTTAAAGCTTAACAGATTAAGCCACAGCAAAATAAGACACACATTCCTCATAGTAAAAACATGAGGAATCTTGTTTTTACAATTGCACAACCTTCGGCATGTGGCCATTAGTCAAATAGTCTAAATGGCATTTGAAATCCATTTACCCCCGCCTTTTTAGTCATCAAACACTTGGCCACTGGCACATGTTTACAACACTCACAGCACATACACTGACCACCACTTGTGCAGGACAAATGCCATGGAAGTCAGTCCAAAACTATGCCTTAGACTAACAGGATCAGTCAGGCCCAATTCTGATAGAATCAACTCATGCATTAAGACTACTTTAGTAACATTTTGCACTATTTTTTTTTTACAAATGACCAGCGAAATGTCTTTAACTTAAACAATTATCAAACTCAGGATGTCAAATTACATATAGCTGATTTTTTCTAAAATTTTCTAAAGTAAGTAAGTTTGCATGCAAAATGTGGCACACATCTAAATATTGTTTTTAATAATTAAATTGAGTTTATATTTAAAAGTTTTCTTATACTACAATTACTTTTATGCAACCTCATACGTGACAATTTGCAATAAACTAACTTATAGAGCTGTTTCTTGCTATGCATGTCAAAAGGTTAAAATGGAAAAATGATTTGCTCCTATTTGTGACTACCCCTCTGCATAAACTATATGCTATCAGATATGGTGCTGTCACAAAGTATGAGGTATTATTGCTTTACTGATCTTAACAAACACACCAGAGTCAACATTTCACATACAGCAGTACCAGTGACGTCATGTCCACTGGGGGATCTCTAGCAATTCTGCCTTATCTAACTGTGCCTGATGTGATGCAACTGCTGCTGATAGCACTGATCTGCTGGCAGCAGATCTGAACACAAAGGTCTCTGAAAGTAGAACACTTGTATTTTGACTTCTAACAGAGCTATTTATTGATCCAAAAGTCCTGTAAACAGTCCATGCAAACAATATACTGAAGTATTAATACCCAAATTAAATGATATGCCAGGTAGCAAATTGATGCTATTTCACTATGAAACTGTCATTTTGGGTAAATGTAATAAAATGTGCTGTCATTTGTTTTGGCACTGTACCAAATTTTCCAATTCTTCACATAACCCACTATTTAATCTAAAGTACTATCTAAAGCACTGCTTAGATGGTTGATGATAAAGACCTTAAGAAATAATAGCTCAAAACAACTTTACACCATAAAAGAAAGTCAAGGGAATAAGAAGGAATATAAACATGTGCAGCAATGCCATAAGGAGCAGACTGCCTGCAGCCTTCAACAGAAATCATATGAATAGCCATTTACATATATGCATCTGGCAGATGTTTTTTACCTAAAGCAAAGTACAGTCCATTCAAGGTACACATTTTATCAGCATGTGTGATCCCTGGAAATCAAACTCATGCCCTTGGAGTTGTTAGCACCATGCTCTCAGTTGAGTTAAAGCAATGAGCCAAAACAGCAAAGGGGCAAAAACTGCAAATGCTCATTCTGGCACACAATATAATACAACAAAGTCAGCTAACACAGTCAGTACAGAAAGCGTTAGCACACAGAGAAGCCAAGAACTCACATCTGCTCAAACTATATCTAAGTCCTTTGTATCTGGTTAATTTCCTCATATGTTCTGTAACTGCTCAATTATCAAAGTCAAGACAGAGCAAGGACTTTTTAAGTTTTAGAGCTATCTTGTCCCTGAAAACTACTTAGGCATGTTTTGCAGTTCATATAAGGAGAAACAAGGCATCTGACTTGAATTAACAAAAGGGCCCGCTGTAATAAAGCTTGCAGCTGCAAAAGTGCTGTGGACTATGTATTTCAGTTTGTGCGCAGCATTTTGGAAACAGACAGAGATAAAGCAGTGGGAACTAGCTCCACATTTCATGACACAATATTTAAAAGACTAGCTAATGTATTTTGACTGCTTATTGTTGATCTGCATAAGGCAGCGAGGAGAGTGGAGTGTGGAAGAATATTATTACTCACTACACAACACAGAGGGGTGGATCTGGATTTGACACGATTCCAAAACAAATCTGTTGTTTTCTGGCCATGAGTCCTGGCAGCCCTGCAGAGCAAAGAGGTTGTCTAAGGGCAGATCTGTTTTGGGTTCAGGCATCTCACTGCTCCACTCATACTTTGCTTTGTTTTCTTAAAATATACAGTGGGAAAGAATACCGCACAAGAGAAATAAGCTCTTCCAATTGGCCAATGTCCAATTACACTAATAGACTTAAGCAGTGTGGCTTTCATTTTTCAAATTCCACTGCTTTTCAACTGCAAATCAACAACTGTTGACAGGCATTTGGCATCCTCTATGATTTATTGACCCTTAAAAACAACATCCGAGACATGAAATGTGAGTGAGTCAGCGTAGTCTCAGCTTCATCATCGGCAGGCTATTCAAGTGTAAGACAGTTTTGTGAAGGGGGCGGGCAGGACCACAAATTATGGAGTTTGCACTTTATTAAACACTTTATAAAACACTGACAATGATACAGCAAAGAAAAGGAATGCTTAGTTTCAGCTTCACATAGGTAATATGAACGCAATGCAACCTTAGACTGGAACAGAAAAAGGTGTAAATGTATGTAATGTGCTGCACTTCACTTTTCATTGCGTTACTGCACGAACAAAGTGCTTCTATAGAGCTCACAAACAGCATATTACGTCTATGAAGCTCATCCATCGATAGCCCCGTATGACAATAACGCAGAATGTAAGAACATCTGACCATAAATAGCTTTAAACATACTGTCAAACAACCAGTTTTTATTTTATTTCACTTACATGGGTAGGAAATTATTAGCTATTTCAATCGAACCGTAGAATCGTGGGTTTTTTTTTAAATAAACACAATACGAGTTAAGATTCTTTCAGCTGGATAAATTCAATACGAAAATATGAACCAATTGACTGTCAAAACACTTACTCTTGATCTACACGCCTCGTTACTACAAAACTCTCATTACAATATAACCGAGCTACAAGGCTAGCTCCACAGCCGACCAAAGAAAAATCTCCCAATTGGAGACAATGTGCTTTGAAAGACATCATATACGATGTTTTCAAAGCCCATTGGACATATAACTAAATGTACCAGGTCTAATTTAATGACATCTGTCTAATGTTATCTTAGAAACGCTACTAGCTATGCTAACTAGCCGGCCAGTGTTCATGTTCATGAGGGACTGATTTCCGCCTCATTCAATCTCGGCGCAGGGAAAGCAAGGGACTCGCTGAGCCGTGGTAAACGGGGGCATAACGGTCATTTCCCACCAACGGACCCCGTTTCCCCACACAACTGCGCTGGGAGCTCCCGGCACCCTTATTAAATATAAACGCTCACAATTTCATGTAATAACTCACCTCTCCGCGAAAGGTGCAGGTCTATCGCTACCGGACGGCTTTGTAGTTTCCGAGTTGAGTGAAAGTGAGAAATGTCCGCAGGTAATCCACATGTACGGTTAAGTAAGTGCGGTGTTTTCGTCTTGGTCGATTTCCACGGGAGCGCCGCGCGCCTGACGCGGGGATAACTGAACTGCTCTCGCGCTGCCTCGATGGGTTCGGCCTTCTCGCGATCCCAGTCTGTTTTTCTTTTCTTTCTTTCTTTCTTTCTTTCTGTTCTTTCTCTTCTGTCTGTTTTATTCGTGCTTCCGCCCTCTTATCTCCAGCCAGCTATGATTAAAGAAGAGTTATTCGTACCCATTGTATACAGACGTTTTCAGCGTGTGTAAATAAACGAAGCGACAGAGAAGACACCCGAGTCGAGTCTGTGTGTTTAACTGACTGCTGCTGCTGGCAAAGCACACAGCGAGCTGGACGTCAAGTGCCGTTTCTCCGCTCTTAAAGGGCCAGTGTACAACTTTTCAACATCGCCTACTGTTGTGTAAATCACTACAAATGACGCCACTGTGTGAGTGATATAAATGTAATATTATGACATATTAACTTAGCACTGCTCACACCACTGATCGAAGTATATGAATATAATGTTATGATATATAGGTTGTGGGATCTTATGCTTTCAAATCTAGGTTGCGATTGTTAGCCTTTATGAAGGCTGGCCTATCCTACCTTTAAATAAGTAATAAAGTGATCTGTGAAGTGATTAGGGAAGTCAAGCAAAAACATTTAGGGCACAAAGTGAGTATTTTATAATGTTATGTATAGATCAAAATGTGTGGAGCATGTTACAAGTAGCAAGTGGCAAACAAGCTTTGTTATTTGCATCTAATTGCTGGATTGGTCAACATTTGTGGACATTAGTGTCTTTGGCAGGCATTTTATTCTGTATGCTTTACAATCATACAAAGCAAAACGCCTCAAGAACATGTGGTTTACAGTGGATTTAGAACAGCTAAAGGGATGTGGAGTGAAGTTCACTGTAAATCACAGCATCACAGGCTTATTCAAGCTATGACAATTATAAGACATTATGTACAAACACACGAATCCTAAATGTCCAAAACCATTTAGTGACTAATTTGTAATACTTATAATAGTTTAAAATGGCCTAACAGAATATTAAACATTCTCTTATTCAACTGAAACATCATTACAGTGATATTACAAATGACACACATAAGCACACATATATATTTTACACACAGCTTTTGCAGACACTAATGTGTTGTGCCCCCCGTGCTGTGGCTCTCCAGGCCCTCCACATCTGGGCTATTTGAAGCCTGTGGAGCAGCAAGCTGTAGATACAGTGTTTTCACATTGAAAAATAGTGTCAGAGAAATCACACTGTGGTTTCTCTAATGATGTAAAACCTTTGCCCTGTGGCCCAGCCACCCACAGACATGCATGGACAGCCATGCAACCATGAAGTTCATAATTAATCAACCTTTACAAACAATGTTCCAGAAGAGCCTTATGTGTCAACAGAGTATTATTTCAATACCTGTGTGTAAATGATATTTGTGTGACAGCTCCTTGATTCAAGCAGATATAATTCAATTCACTATGTACTCTGTGTTTTTACTGTAAGCGTTACATAGCTTTGACTTCTTGTTACATGTGTTCCTGTTTTTCAAAAGTAAAACAATATGTTCATCCTCACAAGTGTTCTTACAGGATGATTGTCTGACACAGAGCAACATTATATCTCTGCCCTGTGGTGATAATCTTTGTGTGCATGTGTGTGAGTCTATGGATTTGCATGTTGACATTTACAATGTGTGTGTGTCAGGATAACCTTCAGAGAGCCAGCAAAAAAAAAAACAATCTCCGAATCAACATTCATAAGCATGAGTCAGTTGTTTTTCACACCACCTCAAAGATTTGATGTCCCTGGGCTTTTTTTGCATTGAGAGAAGCAAAGGAGAGGATGTTTAATTTAAATATGGAAACTGGTGATGATTAACACTAGAATAATGTTGGTATCATACTGTTTGGTTGTGTGAGATAATTTCAATAAAATAAATGCTCATGTCTTGGCCACCCCTGACCATCTGATTATCTGACTGGAAAAGTGGCCTATGTGTAACACTGTAACATTAAGATGAGGTTAGGCTTGACCTACATTCGTTTTTTTTTATTACCCCATGATGTCATAAGGGTTTGTTTTTCTTTTGCTCTGTTTTTCTTTCTGCTTTGCAGTCTTTTCATTCTCTCCATCGTTCCAGTATTCCACCCTTGCTCTCTCTCTTGGGTCACCCGCCACTGAAGAGGAAAGCGGGTTGTTTATTTTATCAAAGATCCCCAGAGCATGAATTGTCACACTATTATCTCTCCCTTAATCTCTACAGTGGCCAATTACACAGCACTGCGATAAAGTTAAAGCAGTTACAGTTGCCAAGCTTGCCCATGTTAGCAGACTTACAACTGAGGGTTTTGTGGCCTTCTTATTTTTGTTGTTTGTTTTTCATATGTTGTAGATTATTATATGGTCTACTCATAATTAACTTCCAAGCACACTTAGATAGAAAACAAATAATTATATTATGATTATTTGCTAAATTAATAAGTTTTCAAACAGGCTTCTTAAAACCTCCTCCCCCCTATCTGCTACTGGTCAATCAACAGATTCCCAAACTCACAGCATTGGTTCAGCCATAGCTGACAGGTCATGATGCTTAAACTTACTTAAACTTGTCTTAGAATATTAAGCAGGTAAAGAATTATAACATCAGAAAAATTTCACACTTAGCCCTAACCTACATTTTGGTGGAATGATTTGAAAGAAACCTAATGGAAGTCTCTTCTAACCACAACACTTTGGGTAAAGAAAAATCAGACTTTGGATAAAGACAAATTGTGTTTAGCTGCACACACACATTTATATCTAGACCAGCATCAAAGTTATATCTCTGCTGGTGTTTTCACAAGCAAAAGCTACAAGCTATTGATTTCAAAGCCACTAAACTGGTGGTTATCTAGAAGAGAGCCATTAGGCTAGCTGAAATTAATGATGAGCAACATCAACAGAGGCAGGGAGCACAAGGGGTGGGGGTGATGGAGGGTGCTCAAAGAAGCTCTTTTTGTTGATACAGCTGAAGACATTACTGTGGTACAAAAGTGACAAATGAATTTGGCTGACAAGAGAGGAAGAAAATGCTGCTTTTATTTAGATACATTCAGACTGATGGCTGTTTCATTGAGCCACATCTGTGATAACAATTCCACATGCTGGATTCCTCCAATGGATCATCTACATTCCAGTCTCTTACTGCACAGATAACTCAGTCCACACAAGCGCACACACACACACACACACACACACACACACTGTTCTGATTTCCTTACTTCTCATCTTCGGAAATGAAGCCACCAGTCAGAAGAGTGAAAAAATGTGAAAAATGAACTAATTTAAGCATTACATAATTAGTCTACAAGAAAAAGTAATAGGAAAAGATTTGAGAGCTGATAATACAAATGAGGAGACACATTTGGAACAGTGTGTGGGTTATATATAGCATCGTTATAATTATATCGCAAATTCTCATTTGGTGAAAGTAAGAGAGAGACGTACACTTCATAGGTCTAGACAAATTTTACCATACCAAAGCTGGCATTCATTACTGCAACCAGAGAACAGGGGAACATTCTGGGGAATTATCTGCCCCCTAGCCAAGAGAGGAAAGAGAGAGAGAAAAAGAGAGAGAAATAATGAAGAATATGAGGTGCAGGTGACATTTGCTCACAGTAGACAGCAGAATAAACAGAAAGTGTTTATATAAAAAAAGAGCACATCATTAACAGAGAGATAGTTCATATTAATCTCATATCCTCTAAGCCCAGCACACACACACACAGAATATTTCAACATTTCAACCTTTATCTACAGGAAGTATTGCTTTGGGGTCTACAGTGTCAGTACGATGTTCACACACCCATACACACACCACACACATGAACACACAAATATAACACACGTGAAATACAGGTACAGTTTGGATGTCATCACAGTGTAGCAAAAGTCAAGGTTTCCTATTGTAATTGTAACCCCACAATGCAGCTGAAACCAAAACACAGACAAATTTGTTTTTCTTTTGTTGTCAGTTTTCCATTGACTTTCCATTGATATGTTTCTATCTCCTAATCCTGCACCTAAATCTAACTCTCACATAAACATATTAACATTTATATAGTATAATTTAAACATTATTTGATGTGTTTGTTAAGTCACCTCCCCCTAACCAAAACACACCGTTGTTCATCTCTATTGTGGGGACTTTCCAGTTCACTGCCATTGTTTTTATACTGAGACATTGTCTAAAGCCTAACCCTACCCATAAGCCTAACCACCACAGATACATTATGGAATTTATGCATTTTAATTAAAACATGCATTGTTTAATCTCGCGGGGGCTGTTTTCAATAATGTAGATAATTTAAAATTTTACCATTGCTATAGCACATACGCACACACCCAAACACACATTTATATATCTAAATGGGGACATTCCATAGAATTCTGTTGTTTATATTCACAGTTAGTTGTAAACAATACAAACTAACCCTGACAGAAAACGTTCTGCATTTTAACAATTAAAACAACTTTATTTACCAAATTTTTATAGCATTTTTACAAATGAGGATGTCCAACAGAAGGTTTTAGATTAGATTTAGATTAGATTTGTCAGGTTTTACTGACATTTTGGGTACAAATCTGTCCCCAACATATGGTTAAGTAAACACACACACAACAACACAAATAACACTGCTTCCCACTTAAAATGATAAACCCAATGATACATCACTGTCCATACATGGCCTTTAGTTTGGTTATTCCTCCTTCCTTTTTCTTTTTCTTTGCATACACAGATGGCCCTATTGACCATTCACATACTTCACATTCCAACTTATATTCCTGTTTCAGCCCTCATCTGGACAATGGCCAGCTCTCTATTTTCCCCTGTCTTTTGACTGTTCAGCACTCTCAGAAAATAGTCTTTTGGTATTGAGTACAGCCTAGCCTGGTAGACTGCAATCACAGTCCACTATCTGTAAAGCAGTCTGCAATGCTGTTGAAATCCTCTGTGGACACACACACACACACCCACACACACACACACACACAAAACAAAGACAGAAAGAGAAACCACCCACACTTTTTCCTTCCTCCACATTCAGCTGAACCACAATTACAGAGCTGGTAATGGATTTCCATTACAGATCATATGTTAGTATGTAAGTGTCTGTATGACTGTAGAAGTTTATATGTGTTTGCAGTATAGATCCAGGGAGTATCAGGGAAAACATCCATTACTGCATCTGTTACATTAGCTACATTGGTGTTCTTGTAGCTCAACTAGTAGAGCCTGGTGCCAAATGAAACAATATGAAAATAAAACAAACCCCTAATCTAAGTATTAAATCAAGATGCAGGGTTAGTTACACACCAAACTTTGTGTTAAAGAGACATTTACACACACACACACACACACACACACATATATATGGAGAGATTCCTGGCAGACTGAGTTTCAATCCCCAGTGCCACATGAGGATACAGTCGTTTAATATTTCCACAATCTATCTTTAAATTCACAGTTATGGAGAAAGAGGTTTGTGACAGTTTGTCTTCCTAGCAGGAACTTGATATAAAACATGACAGAGTGAAGACAGACAGCCTTTAGATCGGAAAATCCCATATTCATCAAAGAGAGCGCATTCAAACACTTTCCTGCTCCCCGTGAGTCTGGAGGGATCTGGAATTATCATGGAATACAGAAGAGGAAAATAAGGATGCTGCCATAACACTTGGGAAATGAATGCTCTGCTGCGTCTAAAAATGCATCAGGCAGGAATGTAAATCTTTTGAGATGATCATGTTCCAATTCACTGAATATATCATAAATATTTATGTGGTTACAGATATATTATCTTACTGCATCAAAACAAGGAAGCATCATTCATGGATCTCATACATAAGCCTAACACATTCTCCCAGAGCTGAATAAAACAACTGCACGCATCCAGCACAGTTTATTAGGTCTCTCTGTCACTGTTCTTTCACTTGCAATGAAAGGTGGAGCGCCACAATGGGTGGATACACAGGGGATAAAGATATAGATGCAAGTTCAAGG
Source organism: Chromobotia macracanthus (assembly GCA_036877525.1). Taxonomy (NCBI): domain Eukaryota; kingdom Metazoa; phylum Chordata; class Actinopteri; order Cypriniformes; family Botiidae; genus Chromobotia; species Chromobotia macracanthus. Next base: position 5,981,294 of record JAZGTH010000002.1, read on the forward strand.
ATGGAGGAGAAAAGATAGAAGAGATTCCAAGATTTTGTGTAAGGTTGACAGAGTGCAGTAGAGGGAAAGGGATTGTAAGTATCAGGGGGTGGGGGGGGTCATCTAAAGGGCTGGAGGACCATAAATAAGGCTAATGAAATGGCTGTGCTTTAGATGGCTAAGGCCCAGACCTTTAGCTTGATTTATTTTGATTATGTCCCAGCACACAGCAGATCCATCTATCCACCTTTCTCCTTTTCCTTCTTCTCATTCTATCACCCACCCCAGGGGCACAGAAACCATTTAAACTGGCCCACATCCCCCACCCCCAGCTTTTGGAATAATCTCCCCAAGTTTTTTTGGAATAATCATTATATTTTAGGAGTTTTGTTTGTCTTGGCCATGGTGTAGAGAAACAAACAGAACGATAATGATAAAGTTAAATCAATCAATCATTTGGAGTTGTGTTGCTTTTGGTCAATGTCTATTTGTTCTGCTGTATTTAACAAAACTAAGTTTTAGGACAGATACATACTTAAAAATTTAAATTTTCTCTAATGTGTGAAAATTGGCCAAAAACCCTGTACTACCCTCAGATACTCACTAATATGAGAAAGACCCTCCTCTTAACACCACCTGCAACTAAATAGCAAATAACAAATCATAGTTCATGGTTGACATAAAATACAATCTACTGGCTATTCCCCATAAAATAGAAAACTTTTCCATTATCAATCCAATTTTTCTTTTCATCAACACAGTAATATTACACGTGTACACAGTAATATTACATGTGTTTTACCAAATCAGTTAGTATTGCTGTGTGGACATTACCCTGATTACCTAATTAATATTTATGAGCCAAGCTGAGGGTTTATAAAATGCCCCCCCCACACACAATTCCGATTTTTCCCACAGCCCTGACCCACCCCCATCTCAAACATACACCCACATCCTTTTCCCATGATATTAATTTTTTGTTGCTCTCAGATATCTATGCTAGTACCCATAACCCTGCAAAGAGAGCCTAAGAGCTTTCCCAGACCAGCACATTAAGGGTTAATAACTTCCTGCATGTCCTGCTCATGAGAAGGCCTTTCATCTCCCCTCTCTAATAGTTACCAGTCTCAAATCCCAGTCGAATGTAGTGAAACCATGAGGATTTCTCTGCAATGATGGAACACAATATACTCAATATGGCACATTTGGAACTATTTGAAATAGATGTGTGTAGATGTGTATGTTCCAAGTCAACATATCTCAGCAGTAACATTATTTATTGCAGCCTAGCAGAGTTCTCATGTGAGCTTGTGTTTCTTCCATTTGTTATAATCTTTCTCCTTTCTCTTTTTCCCATAAATACGCATATCCAGAGCAAAGAAGAATGTTTTAACATCACAGTGAGATATAATGCTTCTGTCTAATGTCTGTTTGTCTCTATCTGCTCTGCTCCTCTCTGCTATGTGTGTGAGTGTGTTGTCAGGAGATATTAATACCAGGCCCTCAGGCTGCTTCACAAAGACCTATATCAGTTATAATTACCACACTTATGGAGAGCTGTAACAGGAGAATCAGTTCAAACTTACACCAGTTATTGTGTAACTCTTCATTCACTTTTATTAAAGAGCTACTAGGCCACAAAACTCTGTTTAGTGGCTTCTCATGATATTTTTTCACATTTTTTGAACTAGTCCTTTTTTGTGCCTTTGCAGACTAAGAAAGGTGTATTTTTTATTATTTATTACCTTGTCTCTTTATTATACAGAAACAGATGTAAGGAAAGGAAATTATTAAGGAGAGTTTTATGTTCTCCTTTGTGTTTATGTATGAATGTGGACTAAACTAAGAGTTCCAGTTCCAATTTAATTTTTACATTTGAAATGAATTTAAATTGAGATAGAATTCTGATTTAAAGAGTTTAACTTAGATATAGTCCACTATAATTATTAACAAAATATATTTAATGTTTAATAATTATTAACGTATAATTATTACGTATTTTTAATATGTTTAAAAAGCACAGCTGAAAGAAATCAGTTTTCTTTTATTGTCTTGAAACCAATCATCAAAGTGACGACCGTATTTCAAGAATTTCCAGTTTTTGAATTGCTTTCCTTGGCCTCTGACTCAGTTATTCGACAACCTCTTTATCTAAACAAGTTTTCAGCCAACACTGACCATTGTTTCAAACTCTGCAGCCAGCTCCCCCTGATTTTGCTCATGCTGTGTGTAATTGAATCGGAGAAAATTAAGTGTATGTGGCATTTAGGGTATAGAAACCTGAGCTGGCAGAGAGATGAAAAGAGGTAGAGAAAGAATAGGGGAAAAAATAGAATACCTCCAAATGCTTTCAAAGGACCTCCATCTGCAAATGGAGAAACGACATGCATTCGTGCGTGGGAGGTCTGGAGAAAAGAGTGGGATAGAGAGAAAGAGAGTGAAGTATCTTTTACATCGTTTAGTGATCTATGCCACAATCATTTTCATTTTTGTGTTCTCCTTCTTTGCAGATCGTCATCCTATTTTCACTGAGGGTGGGCTGTTTTCCTTTCAATGTGAGTGTTGTGTGAGTCAGTGCAGAGGGCCCACGCGTTACCTCCATACAGGACAAAGCAGAGGAAGACAGGAAGGCGAGAAAGCCCAGGCTGTTTATAGACAGATACACCTCCAATAAGCACTGAACCAAAGACAGTGACATTTAATCTCTCCAGACCCCCATGAGCACTGTGAGCCCCATTATACACTGAGATACATTACAATCAACAAAGCTTTCTAAACTGCAAGGTATAACATGTACACTCCTTTCAAAACAGTAGTGTGGTGTAAAAATAAATACTTTACAGCACTATTGAATATATATTAAGGTACAATTAAAATGATGCTCCAAAGTACTTTAGAAATTAAAATGGCACTACGATAGTACTTAAAAACACGTAATTAACCTTGTTGATTATAATTGGAACAGTTTTGTCACGGGGCACAGCTCACATGCAGTGTTTTCTGAAATGTAGCGATTTGTGATTAAATGAGAATCGCACAAGAAGCGCAACTAGATTACAGCTGATTCTAACAGGGTTTGCCATTAGCACATGTGGCTAGGCAAATGACACAATACTTCATAAAAAAATAAATAAAAATACATAAAAACAGTCTGACAATATCAATTCATCCACCATGTAAAAGATTATTATTATACATATGATGTACTATGTCACAATGCATTGTAGGATTGCCTTATCCAAAAAGGATACGTTATGATGCTATTTGCACAAAACAGATATCTTAGAAGACAGCATAATTTTAAAAAAGCATTTAGGTCCAGAGCATGTACCCTAAAATCATGTCTAAGTGGAAGCTCAAGGATTTGGGACAGAGCAACCATGACACAATGTTTTCACTGGTATTTATTTTCCAGCAGTGTTGAGACAGACTCAATGTGTGCGAAGGCATTCCCTCCAGATATAGAGTCTCAAGGTTATCTGCTGTTAACTGTGTATTTTTCTTTTCACTGGGTATGCTGGTGTCTGTGGTGATAGATGATACAGGCTGTGAAAGAACGGTTGATGTGTCCCTCCATCCCATCCCCTGACAGACACAGCATTAATGCCAGTGTAAGCAAAGCTGCTCTGAAAAGTGCTGAATACTGAGATAAAGTTGTATTCATCGAGACTCAGAGCAAAAAAAGGCAGAGACAAACACTGCTCAAAGCTTGCTCTTTCACAGCTCAGGGGACCTAATAGAGATCTCAGTTATGTTGCATATTAATATCAGGTTTGTATCAGATAAGATTAAAAATAGACACAAATTAGACAGTATGAGTAAAATGCAGAACGCATTTTTTAGGTAATCTTGGAGGTAAGAGAAAAAATCTGAGTAACTAGAGACTTGATTTGCTCTTTATTTAAATGCATTGCTTTCAGGAGAAACCATTGAGATCTCATTTGTGCTTCTCCTTTCCTGTGGGCTGCAATCAAGAAAAAAAAGAAAAAAGCCTCAATTAACTTAGACCTGTGCAATAATGTGTGACAATGTGACTGAACCATAAATATGGATGAGTGTGTGTGCGTGCACATATGTGTGGGGGAGGCACGTCAAGTCTTCCTAGAATGTGAAAGAGGCAATGCTAATGAGTGCATGTACTGTAATCTCTGACACATTAAAAGTTTCATTGCAGTTCATTACAGTTTACAGATCCATATTTAAAGGGATAGTTCACTCGAAAATTTAATTCTCTCAAACAACAATTAACAAAACACCATAAAAGTAGCCAAAACTGTTTGTATGTATAAATATTTATATTAATTTATTTATTATATACTAATGATTGGTTCATCAGTATATAATGTCATCCCTATATAATTTGATGATTGGTTCTTTTCTATAAGTGCAGCTATAATTTTCTCTTTTTGGTTACAGGGTGATTTGATTAAATGATTTGTGTGTGTGTGTGTGTGTGTGTGTGTGTGTGTGTGTGTGCACTGTTTTTTTAAATCAGTAGACATGATTCAAAAAGTACCACGGTACAAGAATATGGTAATCATTCCACATTAAAGAATACATCAAAGTACCACTGGATTACCATCTGATACCATCACTGTACCATGGGACCATCAGCGTAGCTGTTTGTAAAGGATATCACAGTAACACAGAGCACAGAAGAGCCAGCACAGATAGGTCACTGTTATAAAACTGTAATGTGATCTCAAACATCACTGCTTGCAGCCAAGCACTGTACTGTACAGTCTCAGGCTGATAGAGTACACTTTTGTCCTCTACAGATACACTGAGTCATCTTGATCTCACCAGGAAAGAGAGAAAGAAGCAAATGGAACAAGAAAAAACAGCAGAATACAAAAAAATGTCTTCTTTTCTTGATAAATGTACAGTGCATACCACTGAGAATTCTGGCACATTCCTCCACCCCAACTTAGTATTTAGGTGTGGGGGGGTTTCATACCATTCGGGTCAGTATGGAAGCCACACCTGTTTACCTTTTCTCTATATTCCATTTGCACGTACAAAGGCAAGTACGTGAACACAAATAATGATTGGTCAACGCAATGTAAGCATGCCGTCCAATCTAACACATTTAGTACTCAAGGGGGCGAAAGATTTTCCTTTAACTGTGTGTGCATTTCAACTGGATGTGTTATTAGGCAGCTCATTAATATCATGTCGTTGACCTCTTTCTTTTCTGACGTCATACTCATATTTCTTTCATGATAAAATACACATCGCTGTTTCTCTTTGAAAACAAAAACCTGTGAGTGTGGTTTGGGGAGATCATCATCATCAATGTTTAACAGTCCTGGAAAGCCCATTTTAAACTGTATGTTTGTGTGTGTGTGAGAGAGAGAGAGAGAGAGAGAGAGAGAGAGAGAGAGAGAGAGAGAGAGAGAGCAGACATGGGTGATAAACAGCTTGAGTAATGATAGCTTCTGACAGCCACTGATGACTCTCATAGAGAGAGAAAACCGAGATGGGGGGGAGCTGGGCAGATGGGCGGAGTCTTCTGTGTCATTGGAAGATTGTACAGATTGATCTTTAACAATCTTCATTTTGACAATCAACAGAGTTTAAAAGTGTGTCTTGCATTTTTATGGCTGGCATGTGGTCACACACATGACAAAATCTGAATACACACTCTGTGTTATGTGATTATGATCAGATTATGTGTGTGAGGTTGTGTAGGCTGTCTGACAGAATCTCATTAATCTACACAGCCATTATTAGGCTTGAATAAGGTCTGACTTTGATTGATTTAGAGAGCTATTTCTAGGGGAAAGGTCCCTTTCACTGTGTTAAACACTGCTGACCTCTACCCCTCTGTGTGTGTGTATCTGTGTGTTTTGCTGCTGACCTTTAACCCCTGTGAGGAAACACATGAGAATACTCATATTATGCACACTAGACTGGCCAGCAATCATTAAAGGCAGTGAGGTAAGAAAGACAGGAAGACAGGAAGATACAGAAAATATGTGATGGGGAGCATCATGCAGGAAGAGCAGGCGAGGACAGAGATGAGAAGAGTCTTTTCATATTTCTCAGTCCCTTATTCAAGCACTGGAGTCCCTTGAGACTGGAAGCCTATTCACTGCAGAAGAACTTTTAGTCTTTCAAATGTCTCTGAAAGGCTGTTGCAGTTACCTAAAAGTACATAGGAAGAGAGGTCAGTATACAATTATACACTTGCACAAACTTATTCCCAAACTAGGTTTTAATTTTACCTGTAGAGAAGAAGCCTGCCAACAAGTCACTATGACATACTGGTCTATAGATATGACCCTGGATCTAGGGAATAGTTTTTTGCCTGGTTTATACATCACCTATTAATTGTTACAACATGAAATATGGATACATTCATTTGCAAGGCTTGTTAGGAGTGTGCAAATCCTTTTCTGAAAAATCAGACCTAATTTTTATAACACAGTCTAAAATAAGCCCTTCAAATACATTAAAGGAAGGATATCGACCACTGTCCACAACAACACAGCATTGAGTTTTTCTTCAGGAACTGTAAAATACTAGTTTGTTCCTTTAATACAACAGAGGAAGAGTAAGCCATTAAGAACCCATGTCTTTGTCATTAGGGCTGTAGAAAATTTAGGCTGAGAATCTTAAAAGCTTTATGAGTAATGCTTAGTCATTTCAGCTTTGTGTATGTCATACTGGGGTTTAATCAAAACAGACTAATGTATTGTGGCTAAAATAGCTTTCGTTTGTTTTGTTTGATTGTCATCAGCAGTCTGGAGGTTTCAGTAAAAGCTTTCTTTTAGATTCTTTTAGACTAATAAAATAATTAATTTCTTCTAACTTCTCCAAAGTCTCTTATTGTGCAGATGTTCTTCATAATGAGAAACATTCACATTTCATTCAAGATGGAAAACTTTGAAGTCCCTAGCAACCTATTGTTTCCTTGACAGTGGTTATTATCCTGTAGTAGTCCCTGTATGAGTAGCAACCAGCAATCCAGGTCACAGGATACAACCATAAAAACACCAATAACCTTCAATCGAAAAACATAATACATCCAGACAACTAGAGCACAACAGCGGTGACACATTTCAGCCTAAGAATGTTTTCACTAATGAAAGATAAGATCAAGTGCAGTGGGTTTGTTGGCCTCTGTCTCTTTATGTAACCCTGTGTAAAGGGCCAGTGAGGGCCTGCGGCCCTTCTTGGGTGTCGAGGGGATTGGCCCTGAAACATCTCTTCTCAGATATAGTAAACAATGGCCTGTCTGGAGAGTTGTGGGGTTATCGGCCTCATGTTCATGAGTGTGTATGAACGTACATTTAGTTTGTGTGTGTGGGGTGGGGGGGTGGGCGCTGGCTCTATGGTTTATTAGTTACTGGTTTGTCACAGAGCCCTGATATTTGTTTTAGATCAATGTTTAAGCAAAACAAACTCACTCACTTACAGAAAACAGAGAGGAAATGCTATCACTGCAATTCCTTCTTGTTTGTTCAAGACAAACCAGAACTACATTTGCTACACATTTATAATAACATCAGTACTGTGATGTATTTCAGAGTGAAACAGGAAATTATGTAGAACATTTTTAGCGTGGGGCTTTTGATTTTATTGGATTGTTAGAGTTAAGACATACTCAGACTGTGGGAAATAAAGAGTGAAAAATGATATTAGTGTGATATTAGAATACATATTTTTTTCCACACCGCAAGTGTAATTTCATATTACATTTTGGTGAACAATTAACACTTTGGACTCTGCCACTCTCTCTCTCTCTCTCTCTCTCTCTCACACACACACACACACACACACACACACACACACACACACACACACAGGCGCACGCACACACACACACCTTTGATGTAACAGAGATTAGGATATGCTTTTAATAATTTCCTCTGCTGTTCTGGAGGAGGCAGTAATCAGGGTTTCTCTGTGGACAGATATGTGATATGTCTCATGTAGCTTCAGGCTGCTCTCAAATTTATGGGAAAATTTGACAAGGCTGTGTGTGTTTTATGATTAGTGCAGAGAATATTTTCTCTCCAATAAGCACATGTATGTAACAGAACCCAGGAGATGCTGTTTCAGAGTTTGCACTTTAGATGCATTGGAATCCTCTGTCAGAATTAACTAAGTGTGTGTGTGTGTGTTCAATAAAAACAACATGGATTTCTCAGCTCAGCTTGACTTCCTCTGCAGGTGTGTGGAGAGAGAAGTATTGATTGCGAATAAATAGAGTGAGTGTGTATGTGGAATGCAGTTTAAATACAAAGCGAGTCAAAAGTATTTTAGTCACACTTTAGTCACACACAACCATTTTTACTGTGTTCCATTTAATAAAAAGTGAACAAATGGTTAAACAAGTGAAATATTTCACGTGTCTGCATCCAAGCTAATGAAAAAAGAGAGAGAGCAAGGGAGAGAAAGAGAGAGCAGAAACCTTTCTCCTGGTTACTCCTAGTGTTTTGAGCCTAGAGGAACTTACAAGAACCTTATTGCAACACTGATCTAAGAGAGGAATGACCATAATTTTTACATGTACATGTGTGTCTGCTTGTGTGCACATGCAATGTTTGTCCACAGTTATTCCAAAGATTTGGACACAATATAATTTTATACATGTAAAATAATTACATGTTTACTTTTTACTACGTGTTACCTCATACAAATGTTCATTCTGTTATCTGTTAATTTATGTACATTTCATTTTATATACAACTTATATACAACATGATTAATGCTAGCTGTGATAAATTTAACTGTATAATATATTTAATAAGAATGCTTGGTTCAAAAGTTAAGGACTGTCCCTAGCATATCAGAAAATAATTTCAATCAATTTCAATTCATAAAAAAATATTTTCTCTCAACAGTTGTGGTTACTACTATCATGTTATGGAAAACACCTGCTTAAGGATTCTTTAAAATGTAAAATGTTCAAAGAGGGAAGTCATAGAGGTTTAGAACATGAGATGTAAGTAAATAATGATAGCATTTACTTTTTGTAGGCAACCTATTCCTTTAATATAGCTAATGCAATAGTGTAGTGCAAGAAATGATCTAGTCCAATCAAAGGCACCTCCAGGAATTTCTCCCTTCAATGCTACATCTTTAAAAACAACTCGGACAGCACAAAACTGCACTGTTAAAAACATGCTGAATAAGTGTGCTTGCCCCAGGCCTCTCTGCTAATGAAATTGTGAAATGGCCTGGCAAAATGAGACACACACACATACTGCACGGACACTGAGACATGATCAGTCCAGAGCTGAATAAGATCAATGGAAGTAACTGAGAGTGCAAGCAGGCTCAATGAGATCTGAAGCATGACCAATAAATAACATCCTACCGTGACACACACACACATGGCTTGAAAAGAGTCTGCTATTATGACACACAGAGAGCTGGGAGGGCCTCCTAACCTTTCACCTCCATTTGGCGAATGTCTGTGGTTGTGCATATGTGTGAGTGTGTGTGTGTTTGGGGGTTGTGTAGACAGAAGGGTGCTTAATGATGTCTAGTATTGGTACCAGATACCACTGCACCCCCCCCACACACACACACACACACTTGTTGTTCTTGCATAATGTAGACTTTTTATAGGCTTCTAGTATTTTGATACTAAGCTCCCCCTGGCCCTAAGCCTAACCCTCAAACAACCAGCTAAACCAGCACCAAAGCAACAAAAACCACACACACTTTCAGATGTTGCTGTCTTAAATATTAGCCATTTTATTTCACTCTGGGAGCATGAAACAGTCTTTTCCTTCTCTGTCCTACTCACATTCTCTCTCTAACATACTCAACAAGCTCACCAATCCACTCTTACATTCAACATTTGTTGAAAACCCAGCAGGATCTTAGAGAAAACCCATCAGACAAACCTGATCCACTAATGTCATCTTAATTTTTGTTGTGTCTTAGGAAAGCTGTTGCTCGTAGTAATTGGAGTCAAGTCACTCTGGCATGCTGCCGTATTCCGGGTAAATAAATAATAACTGGTCTAAAAATATCCCCAGCTCAAACTGTAAGGTTTAGCCAACATGAGTACACAGTGACAGCTTTACATAAGAGCTCAAGGATTATAGAGGAGCCGAAGCTCTCATGAGGCAAATGCTTGCATGGCACACAGCATAACCTCATAATCTCTTTTAGAAGTATAAAAAATATACAATATGGAATCATGTCATGAAATCCATCTATTTCTGTTTTAATTATTCATAGTTAGGAGTAATTCTGGCCTATTTAACCTCCATAAAGCTCCACTGTGACTCTTCATAAATGCTTAAAGACTTAAAAGCTCACACAAATGCACTGACTTCACATCCAAATCAAAATGAAATTACTATGGACAGAATGTGGGTTGAGAGTTGAATGTGTAGTCAGAACCATTATATGTAAAATATGTATATACATGTATAAATGAAAGTCTGTTCAATGTGGCCCCGGGCTGAACTTTATCTTCAGCCAGTTACAAAACAGATGAATCCCATCATTTGATGTGGAAGTAAAAAGTTCAACAGAATCAGGAAGTAATATATTAGAGGAAATGTGAGTGCAATGACGCAAATATTGGAAGGCCAAGGTGTGTTTTCCCCTTTCTTGAACAAGAATTTGTTGTCTTCAATGTTCTTAAATGTTTTTATCTTAAATGTTTTATCCACTTTTCCAAAAGCGTCCAGAATTCAACCAGCTGTGCGGAGGAGAGGATTGCTGAAAGACACATTTTTCATCTCATATCTTTATATATTAAATAAATAAATCCTTGGAGTTCTGTTAGACTTAAGATTTCAAAATGCATTTGAGCAGTGCTCGACAGCGTGTTACAACCTATGATAAAACACAAAACAGCATGTGCACAACCTATAACCTTACATAATAATGCCTCAACCATTATATATTTTTTGTAGTATTTTTTGCGTACTCCAGGTTGACAGAACACCACTGCTTGCTGTTGTAAGGCAATATGCTAGATATAAAAATAATGGTAGTTTGAAGGTATGCCTGTCTCTGTTCACATCAATGGCATACAAATCAGTATCCCACACATGCTGCTTAATGTATAGCCAACATGATGTTGTCATGACAACCCATTGTTGAAGGCTTCAGATCCCGTTTAGTTTTTTTCTGAAATTGTCCTCCAGGAACAAGTATCTATCATGTCCTGTAGGAATAATGATCTCTATTGCGAAACACATGCAGTTAAAAAAATATTAACCCTTTCTCCTCTCTCCCAACAGGTATCATCTCTATCAAGTACTGAAATGCTGTAATCTTGCTGATGCTATTGCCTCCTTATGATTTATCGCTTCATTGTTTTCCTCACATTGTAAGTCGCTTTGGATAAAAGCGTCTGCTAAATGTAAATGTATAAACTCAAACAATAATTCCAAAACCTTACATTTAACTAGTCTAGGCTAGAAGCAAAATTTCATGGTCAAAACCTTTATTTCCAGCAATACAATCCTTACTCTTTAAATAAGAAAAGACGTATGCTTCTATTTGACACACTTCTGTAGGTTTAATCTTTCTCTAGGGGACTGCAATGTTCAAGGACTTTGTATCAAAAGGAAAGAGATACAACTGTGTCCCACATTACCAACATGCCACCCGCACCGTGTAAAATATGTCAGTGACAATAAATACATCCAATTCACAGAAATACAAAAGCAGAGATATAAAAACAAAGGTGCTCCAGTGCTGCCATTTTCTAACATGTTATCTCATACATCTCATACAAGCTCTCACTCCCATTTATACAGTAAATATTTGGTACTTTATGTACCCTACCCAACTCAGTTATGAACAGATACTTTGTACATGTGTTTTGGTATGCTTGCCATATTAAACAAATACTCCTTACTGCTAAACTCCTAAAATCCTCAGTGACAGATTTTTTTAAGGTTCATAAAACTGTAATAATGCCAAGTATACCGTATATCAAACTAGTTTGTTTACATTTCTACTTCTGTGAAATGAGTGGTGATTGCCCCATGTCAAATCTCTGCAATACCAGGAGTTAAGTGGCTTTTAACATGTTATGAGGTAGCTATGGTGTTCTATGGCAAAACAGTCAAAGCCTGTATGATATTCTGGCCCACAGACGTGACTCAGGTCTCTATGTCAATGCAAGTCAACCAGAAAAATATGGCCAAAGTTTTAATACAAATCCAAAATACCAGGACAGACCAAATCACTGCAATAGACCACTGACTTCGATTACACAAAATGACAACGAAAGAGCGCCCCCTATGGATTGACAAAAAACTAGTCAGAGAGGTTTGTAGAACCTTTAAAGGACCACAGATTCCATTATGATGCCACTATTAACAAGTTACTGAAATCTCATTCTTGTTCTGTTGTAAATGTTCACATTTCTTTTTCCTCAATCAGCAATACTGCTAAAAATGAAAAGTATTTGACTAAGCTAATCTAAGATTACCAGAACATTGCTGGAATACAATATTTTTGTATTGAGTGAGCAAGTGTAATGCAAAGCTCCAATCCCTGCTGGCCGATGTGCTGACACATATACTGTACTCAGCAAGTCCTCACACACAGACAAAGAAAACTGCATATCTGTGAATTCTAGACAAATAGCTGAGCTGATGTAATCAGAGAAGTTTTAAAAACCTAAGACATCCTACTAACTCATATGTCTGCAAACATACAGCTTTAAGAAATGACATAAGCCACGTGTGTAAAAACATAACACTTTATACAATTAGGCTGGAAAAAAAATGAATACACAAGTACTTTACAAATACAAATGTTGTTGTCCCCCCCTCCCGAATTATTTACAGGTGTTTCTGACCCAACATCAATACAAAAAGACATATTTCTGACTGAAACGCTAATATTATGAATATTTTGGTACATGTTGACAAAGTATCTGATACATAGACCAAACAATAAAGGAAAAATGAGAAATGTCATGATCCAGGCCAACAGCCAGGCAGAGGTCTGACTCAATTAACTTATGGTGATATTGTCTATACCCATGCACAAGAGTAACAAAGGGAAAAATAATGTTTCACAGTTTTAAAAATGACACCTTTCTTCTAAATTGGAGTTGGGAGAGCGATACTTTGCACAGCTGCCAGATAACTTGAATGGCACCAAATGGCTACAGTGCAGGATTATTTGTCTATCGATTTGTGGACATTAAACAGAATTCTGAAGTGTTGCATCAGTTAACACAAACATTTAACATACAAATTCACATCACTTAAAACTTTTCTTGCAGTCAAGCTCCTCAAACGACACATTTCTAAATGAACAAGTATGGTGCCAATAATTAGTTTTGGGAGAATTTTGATCTGTACACGATATAAGCTAATGTATACACTCAATTCTTATACAGGAAGTTCTGTTTTGTTTTCATTTGCAATAAGTGACAAAACTTTCTTTCAGTAGCTATATTAAAATTAAGGTAGTTTGCCAACTTCACCTAAGCCCATAATAACCATGATCATGGTTCATCATCCATCAGCATTGTCATTTCAAAGGGATATATTTTGTTTACTCGCACAAACAACAAAAGACACCAATACCACACTTATTAAAAAACATGGAAGCACCTTGGGGAACACAGTTAATTTGACTGACAAACAAAAACATTGAGACAGAGATCATCAGGCAAAATAATTGGAGTTCCCGGCACGCCAAATGAAGTGTTGCAGGACGTTGATGGGTATTATAATCATAACCTTAAGTATGCAGCATGGTAGAAAAAGAACGGTGAGCGCTTTATAGCTCAATACAAAATGAGCCGTCATACTGACTGTCATTCTTTACTTCTGGACAGATTAATAAGCCATTACAAACAGAATTACAATCAAATCCAAACAGCATGAAAGAAACCTACTGGCCTTGCAGTACGGGCCAACGGCAGAGTGAGGCTTAATTAGCTTAAGATGTGGTTAATTTACTTCAAATGCTGTCTTTAATGACAAAAAGATGTTGCCCCTCCATTCAGAAAGCCTACGGTTGAGGTTCCTTTATAACAAAGGATCATTGTCAATCTTGACACAACATAATACAGAGCCCTATGTTATGCCGAGGTACCTCCGCCTCGTAATTTGTCTTTAGCTGCCACTGCTGGGTTTGGCGGGGGTTTTGGAGCGCATGGCAGCCCCAGCACGGGCATTTCCTTTGCCCTGCTGGGGCTGAGGGGTGGTGGCTTGCTGCACTGGAGACTCAGATGCGGGGGGTGTAGCAACGCTCTGCTGCTGGGCGGGGCTCTGTGGAGGTGGAGTCTGGATTTGGGGGGAGGCAGCTGCTGCTGTGACAACCTGCTGCTGGAGAAGCTTCTGTTGGACCACCTGTGTGGCAGTGCCGGCGGGGATGACCTGTACTTGAGCCTGTGCTGAACCCCCTGCAGGGGCTGCCTGGGTTAGTGCCACTGTCTGAGGTTGCGCCTGGATCTACAGACAACACAAAATATATTCAATGTAAAATGACAAAACTCATTTCACTTACATACTGTGTTATATTGCAAATAAATCAGGATATTCAATGAAAGAAAAAAAGCACACTTTATTTTGTCCTTCAGTAATTGACTGGATGGTGAAAGTGCTTTACAACATCAGTCAAAACAAAGTGATTTTGAAGGCAGAGCGAGTTATTACATTTTAATGATGGGATAACTTGAACTGATGAATGATTCACAATAAAACAAGAATGTGTATCAGTACAGTCAATAGGATTGTATTGATTCTTTTAACTCAATCCATTGAACACAAAGTGTACAAAGCATTCAGACTCTTACCTGTTGAGGTGAGGATACTATCTGCTGCTGTACTATTTGAGGAAGCTTAGCAACCTACAAGCAAAAGAGAAAATCACTACAAAGCCGAGCAAAGCACTGTGACCGCAAACACCCCGCAGTGTTGGGCTGGATGGCTTACAGGTGCTACAGAGGCTGTGCTTATACAAGAGTCATTGCTTACTTGTATCTGTTGTGCTGCAGCAGGTTTCTGAGGCTGTGCGATGGAGGTGGTAAAGAACTGTGTCTTAATGCCGGGCTGCAGCTGACTGGTAGCGGCATATGTCACTTTCTGCTGTGCTGCAGGCTGAGCAGCCTGCTGTGTCCCCAGCTAAACAGTGAGATGGGAAGACAACAGTAACACCGTAAGGATTTTAGTGACAGTACTGTTACTGACCTAGAAAAATACAGGGATTTTTGGGGCTTTGTGCCTTTTTGGTTGCACTTTGTTTTACAGCATGTGCACCTATAGTGTATATACAGTGCATGTACCCAACAAAGAACTAAGTAATATAATGTAACTGAATTTAATACGGGTTATGTTCAGGGCTGGCACTTAATTATTACACAATTATTATAATTACTATAGCAAGTTTTTTTCATGTAGTACAAAATGATATAAAGTGCTACGGTCTTTTCTTTGTGGCTCAGCCACATTTTTCTTAATGAATGAATCAGGATGTCAGCTTGTACCTTTTGTTGCACAGCGGCCTGTGTTTGCTGCGGCTGTGCAGCCTTCTGGACTGCAGATGTCTGCTGCTTCTGTCTTTGCAACAGCTGCTGAACGTGCTGTACCTGGAATGGGTGGGTCACCACCTGACCACCTGCGCATACACAAATGCTTCAGTGTAGAGCTCAAAGGTTGCACTGACTCTGGCTTAAATAACCACGTTACTAGTTGACACCAGAAAAGTCAGCGTTTTCCCTATATAAAAATGACACACAATAGGTTGTGCCGCCAAAGTGATATGCTTTTTGCAATGTACACTGTACATCAACAATGTACAATCAAACAGTCAATACAATCCCTTGTAATCAATCATTATCTGCTCATTTCAGAGTGAATCTTTACCTGCTTTCTGGGCCTGTCCAATCGCGACACTGATGCCTGCCACGGTAACAGGAAGGGTCGTGACCCCAGCAGAGGAGACCACAGCAGGAACAGAGACCACAGGAGGGGGTTTGGTCAACGTCACCTGGGCGGTTTGACCTGGCTGAGCCTGGATGGGTCCCGGTGCTGGGACACGTGTCTGATAGGGCAGGGGAAAAGTGATTAACTTGAGAATAAAGTAAATAAATAAATCTGGGTTTGGCGATTACACAAAGCTATCATATTAAGGAATAAGGACAAAAAAGCACTAGAAAATGTGTCAATATGAACTGTCACTATACTGAAAAGAGGAGCATGATATTGATGCAGAACTTACAAGTCTGGCCACCTGTAAGTTGGTGACAGTGGCTCCTGTGAGCACAGCTCCTGTTCTGGGTGCAGCCACAGCAGCTAATTGAGGGCTGGCCTGCGGTGCTGGGGCTGCCTGTACTTGCTGAGGCTGCGGTGTGGATGCACTCTGCTGGCCCTGAGCTGCAGCTACTGTAGCTGCAACCTGCTGCTGGGACATCTGCAGCTTCTGTTGCTTCTTCAACAACTCCTGGAGAGAGACCATGAGCCCAGAGAATGGAGAGAAATACTTTAGTTAAAAAATGTAAAGGAACATATGTACAATATGTTAGGAAGTGAACAAACGACGAGGGAATAATGTATTATACTACTAGTCAAACATTTTACAGTTTCTATGACAATTTTAAAATCTATGAGATTTTACAATTTATAAGTGTATAAGACACTAATACTTCTGTTCACCAAGACTGAATTGGATCGAAAATTGCATATAGATATCTATCATTTTCATTCTCAAATGTTCTACAAACTTTGCTCATTAAATAATCTTTCGCTTCTAGCAAAGACAGCTGTGCAAACCTTATGGGTGACTCACAAATGCTGTTTTAGTGAACAGAAGTTGAAATTTAATTTACTGCAGTCTTAGAGATTCCAAACTTTGGAATAGTAGTGCATATAATGCTTCATGTGGTGATTAAACCTTGCTTGGCTTGCATTAGCTTTTGGAAATGCATATACATTCTTATACTGTGTGTGTGTGTGTGTACCTGCTGAGGCTTTCCAACAGCTTTGATCTGTGGAGATGTAGCCTGTTGTTGCTGCTGACGGAGGAGTTGAATATGTGCTTGTGCGATTGGTTTACCCTGAGGCAACTGCATACCTGCAGCTAGTGAAAGAGAAACATGGTGTAAGAACAGAGAGAGCAAACAGTCAAGCTACATACAGGTAAAACTCGAAAAATTAGAATATCGTGCAAAAGCTCATTTATTTCAGTAATGCAACTTAAAAGGTGAAACTAATATATGAGATAGACTCATTACATGCAAAGCAAGATAGTTCAAGCAGTGATTTGTCATAATTGAGATGATTATGGTTTACAGAAAATTCTATCAATCTCAGAAAATTAGAATATTACATGCAATCAATAAAACAAGGATTGTACATTATTGTACATTATACCGATATTGTTCTTAGGTACAGAACAATATCGGACCTCTGAAAAGTATAAGCATGCATATGTATTCAGTACTTGGTTTGGGCCCCTTTTGCAGCAATTACTGCCTCAATGCGGCGTGGCATGGAAGCTATCAGCCTGTGGCACTGCTGAGGTGTTATGGAAGACCAGGATGCTTGAATAGCAGCCTTCAGCTCTTCTGCATTGTTCGGACTCATGTCTCTCATCTTTCTCTTGGCAATGCCCCATAGATTCTCTATGGGGTTCAGGTCAGGCGAGTTTGTTGGCCAATCAAGCACAGTAATCCCACGGTCACTGAACCAGGCTTTGGTGCTTTTGGCAGTGTGGGCAGGTGCCAAGTCCTGCTGGAAAATGAAGTCAGCATCCCCATAAAGCTCGTCTGTGGAAGGAAGCATGATGTGCTCCAAAATCTCCTGGTAGACGGCTGCATTGACCCTGGACTTAATGAAGCACAGTGGACCAACACCAGCAGATGACATGGCTTCCCAAATCAACACAGACTGTGGAAACTTCACACTGGACTTCAAGCGTCTTGCAGTGTGTGCCTCTCCATTCTTCCTCCAGACTCTGTGTCCTTGGTTTCCAAATGAGATGCAAAACTTGCTCTCATCAGAAAAGAGGACTTTGGACCACTGAGCAACAGACCAGTTCTTTTTTTTCTTTAGCCCAGGTAAGATGCTTTTGACCTTGTTTGTTGTTCAGGAGTGGCTTAACAAGAGGAATACGACATTTGAAGCCCATGTCCAGGATCCGCCTGTGTGTGGTGGCTCTTGATGCACTGACTCAAGCCTCAGTCCACTCCTCGTCAAAGTCCCCAACACTTTTGAATGGCCTTTTCCTGACAATCCTCTCCAGGCTGCGGTCATCCCTGCTGCTTGTGCACCTTTTTCTTCCACACTTTTCCCTTCCACATAACTTTCTATTCATGTGCTTTGATACAGCACTTTGGGAACATCCAACTTCTTTTGCAATTACCTTTTGAGGCTTTCCCTCCTTATGGAGGGTGTCAATGATGGTTTTCTGCACAACAGTCAGGTCAGCAGTCTTTCCCATGATTGTGATTCCTACTGAACCAGACGGAGAGACCATTCAGGCTCTCAGGAACTCTTTGCAGGTGTTACGGCTTAATTAGCTGATTAGGGTGGGACACTTTGTGCCTAGAATATTGCACCTTTTCACAATATTTTTTTAAGAGATTGTGGATTTGGGGTTTTCATGAGCTGTAAGCCATAATCATCTCAATTATGACAAATCACGGCTTGAACCATCTTGCTTTGCATGTAATGAGTCTCTCTCATATATTTGTTTCACCTTTTAAGTTGCATTACTGACATAAATGAACTTTTGCATGATATTCTAATTTTTCGAGTTTCACCTGTATGGTTACAGAAAAATTTTAAAAGTTCGACTCTTAATAGATTTGCCATTGGTAAACTAAAAGAAACAGCTTTCTCGTCTAAGGACAGCACTTGTTCTACCTGAAGCCACCAATAAGCGTGTTTGGGACTGACCCGGAGTCAGACTGGTAGACACGGCTGCTGATGCGGTCACTGGGGTAATGGCTCTAACGCTTTGACCTGTCGCTATGGCAACGACCTCTGCTGGAGCAGCTGCTGCAGGCACTGCTCTCTGCTGAGCATGAACCACTTGCGCAGTGGCTGTTCCTGCCGCCTGCAAGAGTAATCAAATATTAAACAGTAACACCTACACTGGAAACTGTTTCACTAGTAATTGAGAAATAATCAAGGATTAATTGACTAAATAAAACACATTTTTAATGATCTGAGTTGACAAAAAAATTAACTTTTTTAACTTTGTATGTATATAGGAAAATTGTGTGTGAATTATGACAGAAATTTTTAATAGTACAAATTCAGTCTCTGAGGTAATGAAGTCAAAGATTATGTACAAGCATTAGGTTATGCACAAGATTTTGTGCAAAATACTGTGTATTCAGTATATAGTGTGTCACACTGCTGTATGTTTCTACATATCATTGACAGCATCTGCTCATATGTCTGGGTCTTCTCATTCTGTGGTGTTATGCAGTGGCTGTATGAGACACTCACAGGCAGGGCTCCAGGTATGACTGGAGAAGCCAGACGTTTGTTTGCCTGGAACTGAGCGGGAGGGACTCCAGCTACTGTGTTCACAACCACGTTTCCAGTCACTGTAGCTGCTGTTGAAGAAGACATAAACACCAATCAGCATTCACTGATTAAGCTACAATGAAGCTTTGATGTGTGTGTGTGTGTGTGTGTGTGTTGTAATCTACCTGGCTGGATGCTTGTGCCCACTGCAGCAGTCTTGATAGCGCCGGTCTGAGGGACAACAAAACCAAACTATATTAAAAAGTTGTACCTTGGTAGTCCTATCATACGCATGAAGAAACGCATAAAAATTGTACACAAAATTAACCTGTCACAATTAGGCAACAGGGAAATACAGGGTCTACGTACCACTGAATCCCTCATCTAAATCTCTCACAAGCAAGTTAACAGACAGTGTTAGTAGGGTCTTACAAGAACGGCAGTGCTTGGGACTGCAGCAGCTCCAGGTTGGTTGGGCTGGGGGACTCCTGTGGCCTGTGCCCCTGCTGCAGTGGTCTGTGGCTGTGCTGGAGGCTGGGCAGCGGCCCCCTGTGGCTGGGTGGCTCCTGCAGCCTGCTGCTGGGCTATTTGCTGAGCCCGCTGCTGTTCAGCTAGTGCCTGTAAGAGAGGTAAAGAGAGGATAAAGAGGAAATGTTTAACAAGCAACAACTGAAAACATGGAACTCTGAATACCAAGCAGGCTTGTTTGTAGGCTTTGTTTTACTCCAGAGCTACTGTGCAAACTAAACGCATGATGAAAATAATTTGCTGATGTTACAGCTTAGCCCTGAATGCTGACAAGTAAATTGTTATCAGATGCTGTAGTTTAACAGTTGATTCCAACTAAATAAAATATGCACCTCAAAAGAGCCTATTAAGTATTTCTTAAACTAAAAGTCACCTTTTTCTCTTTAGCGATTCTCTCAGCTCTCTGAAAGGCCACCTGTTTAGGAAGCAGAGGCTTATCGTAGCTTATTCCACTATAAATCACAAAAGAAAAAAAATTAGATATTTTACAATTATACACGGAAGCATACAAAACAAGCAAAATTACAATACATTCAAGGTATATATTTTTCAGTATGTACATTCCCTGAGAATCAAACAGAAGACCTTGGCATTGAGCTACAGGTATATCTGAAACCAGAATTTATAAAGTAAATGAATACAGTCAATAGTAACATGTCGGAATCAATACCTCTCGGCCAGGACAGAAGCATGCTTAGGGTTCTTCTGAAATGGATTCATGCCGAGTCTGGGGACAAAAGAAATGAAAAAATACTGAAGCTATTTTGTTTTCTACTTTCATAAAATTATGAAGAATGTCAGTTCTAACACTCAAAATGATTTTTTATTTTGACAGCAAAACTAAATTGAATTTAATAGTTGCTTGTAATGGCTTTATGAACAGCTCTCCTTACGTACAGTGGTTTAATGGGTGGGCTTCTCTTGCTAGCAATGATTTTCATCAACTCAAAGCGGCTGTTGTAAAGCTGATTCTGGGTGGCATTGTCGTCCTGTGTGTAGATCTGACAGGTGCGTAGAGGCCGACTGTTTTTGGACTGTGCAAGAAAACAAATGTTACAAAGGATATAGTTAAAATTACAACAAGAAAAGTTCTTATTTTTTTAAAAACTTGTTACCTTATAAATGCTCTTGGTCTTGTTCTTTTTAGGATTAGCTTCATATATTAACTGTAAGGAAAAGTTTTAAAGTTTTAAAGGATCATGGCAAAGAAAAAGACATAAAGAACCAAAAAAACAATACAAGGATGTTCATGATTGAACCCACACACAGAATCACAATGCTGGTGAAGATCTCTTACCTTGCCCTCCTCTCTGGGAATGATAACATTCTCATAGCGGTTCCGGCATTGTTTGGGTGAGCGGTAGATCCTGCTGCATGAGTTGACCACATCGCTCACCAGATCCCAGTTAGGGGTGTGAGCTGGAGACACGATGGCGAGGTTCAGAGGAAGCTCCAGTAACTGCTTCACAGCCTGAAAACACATGGGAGAAACAGGATTACAAGTCCAGCTTGTCTACACATCCACTGATGTCATCTGTGATGATGTAATGTGATGGTACCTGCAGCAGGGCCCAGTCTTCACTGATGAGCCACTCAGGGTTGTCCTGTCCGGCCTCCATGGCCGGTTTGAGCAGTGAGGGCAGTGGTTTGGCAAAAGGAGCTTGCTGCTTCAGAGAGAAGTTCTTCTTCTGGTCTTTACCTTCTCGTCTCACCTTGAGTAAACTGGCTTTGTCAAACAGAGAGCGTGGAGGAATCACAGCTTCTCCGTGGCCCTTCTTCTTCTTCCGACCAACAGCTGAAGAGAGGGGAAAACTCAAAATTAGCTGCAATGTAGCATCAGTTTCATCATTGTACGTTCAGATGTGGCCATTTGCGGCAGCTTCTCTTCAGCAGACTAACCTGATGGGTCCATGTGTCTCTTACGCTCTTTGCGGACGTAGACTGGAGGGAGTTTAGACTCTGGCATGGGTGCAGAGTCGTACATGAGGCACATCACAGAGTCAATGTAGATATCATTGTCATCCTGTGGTGGGGTTGGAGGAGTCCAAAGCTACAGAAAAGAGCAGCAGGCATGAGAGTTATACCACATAAATGAGTATACAGATTAATGAAACATCAAGAATTTTGCTGTAACATAAAAACAAAACAAGAAGAAAATATATTTTGCTTCAAGAAAATGAATCAGATTTTAGTAACAGTAATAATGATCAATTTTGAATTAATGCTAATTTCATAATTCATAGTGCAACTTACTGGCATAATTTCAGTTTGTCCATCCTCATTCTCAAACACGTACTCCTGTAAAGAGGATGAAGAGCGAGTCAGGATGTGACAACTTCCTACTGAAAAACACATTAGCAGAATGTGAATTCTGCAGGTTCACTATGAATTTTTGCAGGTTTGTACCATGTTGTATGCGTCCTCTCTAGTATAGGTGAGCAGATCCTCTTCATCTTCCAGAATCATCTGTTGCTCTTTCTCCACCTTCAGTTTCTGCTGCTGACAAACTTCCCAGGCTCTCTTAGTAGCCTCTATACGCTCCTGAAATTCACAAAAAATAAACCTTACAAAAGATTAAAAACTTTACACGTTTGACGACTTGTCGTAATATCCTGATCTGTCTGGTTCTGTTTAAAATGTTTTATACCTTCACCATCTGTTCATCCTCACTGATGTGCAGATACTCCAGATACTGCAGTGCATATCTTTCAATAGGAGTCAGCTGGAAAACACAACATGTCATCAACACACATGCTTACATTGATGAAAACATGCCTAGGTTACATAAAAATAAATTACAATAAACAAAACGCTTACAAAAATGAAAAAATAAAATAAAACAAAACAATATAGGCTAATGTTTTGCATTGTGACATTATTATATTCATGACAACTTGATATTTCCCATCCACATTCTCACTACTGTAAGAGATTCACTCACGCATTCTATAAACTGAGGTGATATTCATAGTGCCCAACCTCACCTGCTCCATAACTGCTGCAAGCTCCTCTAACTGTGATGCCTCCCCACTCTCACTTTCTTCTACCTCCATCTTGTCTTCTTTTCTCATTTCTTCATCACCTTTCTCTTGTCCCTTTACCTCCTTTGCCTGCCCTCTGTGGGTCTCCAGTTGGATGCTGTTCAGGGCCAGGATGTATGGTTTGGCCACATGAGGAGGAATGGATTCAGATGGGGAAGGCTCCTGGTGAAGAACCACAAACTCCTCCACCTTCTCTCCAGAGCCAGCCTCCATCTCGAACAGATCTTGAATAGTGCGCTGTGAAAGGCAGAAGCATATTATGTATATTGTTGCATAATGTGACCATAACACACATACTGATTACTGGCCAAAACAAAATGACAAACTGTGGTTTTTGAGATACAGGCTCTGTTCTGAAGCCGACAGAGCTGCCTAGCAGTCTACTGCCCACATAGACAGCAACATGGCAGCTAAGCCAATGGCATAGTAACACATTAGCATGTTGCTAGGTTAATGTCACAATGTAAGCCAGCAAATACAAAGCATACAAACAAGCGAAATAATAAAGTTTTAATTTATCCAAACTCTCTGGTATTGAATACAAATCATCAGAGCATTCTGGAATGTGGAAGCTGACAGTACATAAAGGAAGCAGTTGTGTGTTTGTGTTTACCTGTGTTAAAAAGGCAAGGGTGTAATCCATGCCCTGTGCAGCCACCTCTCGTATAAGATCCTTAGTGCCATTCTTCAGCAGCTTCTCCTCAATGGAGTTCCCACTCTCCAGCCTGACAGAACACAATGTCAGTTCAAAAGCTAACCAACATAAACCTTCACAACACAGTGGCACGGCAATACAACAAACTGAACTCCCTGCAGTAATGCTTTGTTAAAACGCTGATTAAAATGACATTATCAGATTTGTCTAGTTAATATGTCTTGCCAACCTGTAAATGTGGATGTCTTTGGAACGGCCGATCTTGTCGCACCATTCCTGTGTGCGTGTGTCCATGCTCGGGTTCAAGTCTGTGTCGTAGAACACGATGGTATCCGCATCAAACACATGACCCATGGCCGAGCAGCAACGATTGGTCAAGATTGTGCAGATGATCTGTCTATTGCGGTTAAACCTCTTGACCTGCTCCTAAAATGGAAACGGGACACAGTAACCAGGATGAATTGAGCATTACACTACATGCTCGCTGATACAAAACAATGTGTTGATGTTTTCAAGGATGTCCTGTCTATGTAAGGTGGGAGCCCTGTCTATGTAAGTTTCTTATGAGGTTCTGTGTGGAACTAATTCCAACAGGGAGGGAAGTGATCCTTTTATCTTCAGCCCAGACACCCACACAGTCTGAGTAGGACCAGAGAGCATGTAACTCCTGATCTTTTACCTGTCTCTCTTCCAGTGACAGACTTTCGTCCAGCCGAACGTAGGTCAGGTGAAGTTGGTCTAAAAAGGCCTCCAGTATGTCCAGCATGCTGCCCATCTGTGTGAAGATCAGTACACGCCTGTTCTCAGCACTCAGCTTCTGCAGCAGGATGGACAGAGCCTCCAGTTTCCCTACAAACATATACAGGAACATTATAACACACAAAGACACAAACATCTCAACAGCACAACTGAACAAACACTTACTGTGGGCAAAAGCAACTGTGATGCTTTTTTTAACAAGGTACACAAATTTAAAAGTATCCACAGATAACAGTGCCATTTGCACACACCTGAATCCATCTCCAGCATGCGAACATCAGGGAAGCTGACCATGGCAGGATTGGCCAAACTACGGATCTCTGAGGTAAATGGAGCAGACACTTCCTGTAGCTGTCGTCTGAATGACTTTTGTGCTAGGCTGTATGAGGGTGGAGGATTGGCTGCGTACAGCTGAGGGGGAGGAGCCACAGCCGCAGGAAGTATGCAGGAGAACCTGTAACAGGAAGTGGTTTAATTGGAGTTCTACAAAGTTCTACATTAATACTAAATACTTCTATGAAAGTTTCATAGAAAACATTTGATCAATATTTTTAAAATATACGGCACATACATCTTGACAAGGGAGCCTGCTGCTTCTTGCTGCTCCATGCTGGAGAAGATGGCAGAGCGGAGCGGAGCTACTGTGGACACGTAGGTTCGTTGAGCTCTTAGGCAGCTGTCTCTACCCACCCAGGTCCAGCGAGAATGCTGAGGAGCAGGGAAAGGTGGTGGAGGGCGCCCCTCATAAACAGAGCAGGTCTTGATCAGGTCATATCCATACAGCACAGAGCGTGAGGACCGCCGCTCGTTAGCGTGAAACAAGCAAGCCAGACGTTCCTTCAGCTGCCTGTTCCTTTCCTCGCTTGATTCCTAAAGAAAAGCACAAGCTTGAGTTCAGAGCTTTTCAACAGTTTTCTTTCTGTTTCCTTAAATGTGTTTTGGACTCACTTGTGATGTGGCATTGGTTGAGGGTTTGGCATTTGGATCTGTGGTAGCTGGAGCTGTGACTGTGGTATTTGCCACAGTGGTTCCTTTATGAAGAACAGAAAAATTTAGCAAGATTTTGACCAATCATATGAGACAATGATCGGCTTTATGACTTAGCAGTTCCCCACCTTGCACAGGTGTGGAGGTAGCAGGGGGCAGAGTGACTGAAGAGTTTTGGACAGGTATAGCCTGGGGCACTGTGGGCATCATCATGGGCTGCACCTGTGACCTTAGGAGAGCTTGTCCAGGGGCAGACACAATCTGCAGAATGTTACCTAATGTAGATATATGCACATACCGATTACATTTAACCTTTAGTGTTCCTGTAGCTCAAATGGTAGAGCACTGCATTAGCAATGCGAAGGTTGTGGGTTAGATTCCCTGGGAACACACATACTTATTAAATGTATAGCTTTTTATAGCTTCAAATGTATAGTTTAAAACAAAAGCAACAAGTGATTTGACATGGAAATGAAATGAGAAAGAGAGGATGAATATGGACTGGACATTACCGAGTGTACCTTGCAGCTGCAGGGGCTGGCCAGTGGTGAGCTGACGAAGCTGACTCGGGGACAAGGTGAACTTGTTGCCCTGAAACTGCAGGGTCACAGGGGTCTCCGGCTGGGCAATGCGGCCCTGCCCAACTAACTGAGCAACCTTTACAACATCACCTTCAGTAGGAAGTTGAGACATGAAGTAAAACATTTCTCATTAAATAACAGCACAAACTAGCTAATAACATGTCTCTGAGAAAAAAAATGTTTAGTTAGTCCAGTGGTGAGCACAGAAAGGGACATGCGCAACCAGAGTGGGTTAAACAGAACATGTTGTAAATTTCCTGCCCTTTGACAGTAGAAATGAAACACCTAAAATAAAAAGGATTTAAAGGTAGACTGATTCAGCTGTTGTTCTAAAGGTAGACTGATTCAGCTGTTGTTCTAAAGGTAGACTGATTCAGCTGTTGTTCTATAGGTGTTTTAATGAAACAACAGTTACATGTGAGTAAGTAATGTGCATATAGATTTCTGGTGTGGGGAGCAATACCCACATGTTTGATGCTCTTCAAACCCACAGAAACATAATGATAAAAGGCTCTGGCAAAGAAAAGAGGCACTTAAATAATGGGAGGCAAAACAATATTATAAGCTTTCCGATCATCCTGGGCCAGCTTGAGGAAGGGATTAGTGCAGAAACTGTGAAGGACTGGAGGCTGTGGGTGCAGACTAAGGAGAGACCTGGAGAAGTCATGTTCGTTTACAGATGATGAGGAGAGAGACCACCGTACTGTATTTGCTTAGGTGAAATCTGCTTTGACACATCCCAGAGTGGAACACCAGTTTTATGGTCACTACTGCACCCAGAAATTAAAAATTAAACTTGTTTTAAGTCTATACCTTTAGCTCATAATTTACTGAAAATTTTGTTGTTTGTAAGTCACTGGAAGATAAGACCGCCAGTGAATTTTTGGGTTAATAATTAATTTAACAGCATCATTTATTCTTCTTGTATAAAGAGTAAAAGCAACATGTCTGATGCTGGACTTTGAGTTAAACTTTCTTTGTTGGAAGTTTTTTTACAACCCACTTCAGCAGAAACTGTGCTGAAGTGGTCTCTGATCTTGTAGTCTCTGATCTTTCTCACTCGTCTTTCACAGCTGTGGTTGAGGGTATGAGGTAAAGGTGAAATATTTAGGTGTAGGTTCACAAGGGAAGAGACAGAGGAAAAGGGAACCAGTCTGCGGGTGGCTGGTGGGGAGGCCACTTACTAGGCAGGGGTGCCTTGGCCTGGGAGTTGAACAACAGCCTCTGGGATACCAAGCTGGGCTGGAAGGGGTAGGCAGCAGGTGCCTGGGGAGCCACAGCAGGCATAGAGGGGAAAGTAGTGACCCCTGCCACACTCAGAGGGGTAGAGGGGGAATTATGGGTGGCTCCTGTTAGGAGTGGTCCGGACGAGCTGCTGGTTGTCGAGGCTAGAGGAAGAGGTGGAGTTAAGCAATCAGGTTGAATGTAAGGGGAGTGAAGGATAAATCTCATGTATGTTGTTCGGAACTTACAGTTAACTGCAAGGGTGTTGTGTGATTGTTGAGATGTTTTGACTGGTTGATAGCACATTGCTTTAAGTTTAAAGTGATGAGTTCTAGGCATTGCTTACTGCTTCTAAGTCAAGAGGCCAACACCAAGTCTCTAAGATATATATGGCTTGGGCACCAACTTCAAAGGTAATTTTTCACCAATTTGATCATTTGACTGAAAATCATCTTAGATCATCTCGTACCCTGAACAGTAAAGGACAAATTACATGCCAAGATGTAATACTTACAGCCGTAGCAACCACTATTAATGGTATAATTGTTTAATTAGGAGCAATGCAACAGAGACACAATAATTCAGTGTCATTTCATCGAGTTGGGCTTGGGTTGTTAACACTGAGTCACATCAAACACACATGAATGGCCAGAATATATAAAAGGCACTGTGATTGCTCTTACCCTGTGTGGAAGGGGTGGTGGTAACAGGTGATTTGCCCCTGGGTGGTGTGCTTGGGGCAGCAGGAGGAGGGGCAGTAGTGGTGGCGGGGGCAGTAGTTACAGCAGTGGGATGTGGGCCTTGAGTGGTGCTGTTAGTCATAGGGACCAGACGGCCCTCTGGTTTAGTTCCATACGGCACAGGCAGAAACAACCTGAAACAAAAGTGCTCCAACAGTCAACATCAACTCTTCTAGATTAACATGAATATTTTATAACTGCTGCTTTTAAACCCTATTGGTCAGATCTGCATAGGAGTAGGCAGGGTTATGGGACCGTATGCATGTTCAGTGGCCTCATACCTCATAGGTTTGATTTTGCATGGTCTTGGTCTGGGTGGAGGGTCAGGTGCACTGTAGACCTCCTCAATGAGTTGTTTGGTCATTCTCAGTTTGGGAAGAACCTCCTCAGCCTCATAACGGGTCAATTTGCCCTCATTACCGATCAGATCAAACAGAGACATATCTACAGTCTGGAAAACAAATTACACATATCAGTCATATTAAAAAAACAAACACCCTCTCTCATCTATGGTCTTCTTCATGAGTTGATTTCTACTCCTCACCTTCCACTGGTCCTGCTGTAGAGCAGTAAGCAGTAATGATGGGGTGTTGTACTGCAGAGGCTGACATATGTAAGAGTTTTGTGCATCTCTTGGCCGGATCAGGTCTGGATGGTTACAGATCCTCTGTAGCTGCATGAGAACTTCCAGGACTCTTACGAAATGTCCTGTCTTTAGAGCTTCCTGTGCACTAGAGGGCGAAATAGGATGAGTTGCACTCAAAACACAAATTTGAAATCTGACACGCACAAAGCATGAGGAGCACAATGCATAAGGAGCTGCTTAAGATAGATTTGGCTGAGTGTATTCTGTGCTGACCTGGGCTGAATGAGGATGTCCTCATACATGCTCTTCTGCCTCTTTGACAGACGGCACTTCAGAATGTGCTCGTATTTCTTGGGCAGCTGCTTCTCTACATCTCTCTTGGAGCGACGCAGAATGAAGGGCTGAATCATCTACAAATGAATAAACAATAAAACCAAAATGATGTGAAGGAAATGAATGTTTTTAGATTGTTGTAAAGAATGAAAATGGTGTAGATTTATGGTCAAACATCTAGACTAGCAACCAAAAGGCAGCTGGTTCTGTCTCGACATGTGCTATCACCACAGTACCATTGGGTAAGGTATTTGAAGGTCAGGTTGGGGACTGTCCATGTTTCTTCATATGTACATTACACTGGTTTTTGGATACAGTTTAAATGTGTGTGTTGTTGGGCCTTACTCTGTGCAGTCTGATGACCAGCTTGTGGCAATAGTCCTGGTTCTGATCAGTGCCGGGTTTGACGGGAAAGTTGAGGTATGGATGAGTGATTCCTGGCAGAAGGAAGTGGATCATGGTCCATAACTCTTTTAGAGTGTTCTGCAGAGGGGTGTTGATTAGAAGGATCCTCTGATGACTATCGAGAGAAGCAAAAATAAAGACCCCACATTCATAACAACATAAACATGTTCAAAAGTTACCTTCACACTACACAAGTATCTGCGCAAGAGAATCTTCTGAACATGGTTTCAATTGGGACAAACTGAAAATTGTCTGTGTTTGAGAAACTCCTTTCTAACCTCTTGATGTTGAAGATGGTCTCCCAGTGTTTCTCTGTCATGTTCTTGATGAGCTGAACCTCATCCAAAACCAGGTGTCTCCAGCGTCTCTTGAGGAAATGAGCATGATCTTTTAGCAGGAGCTTGTATGATGTGACACACACGTGGAAGCAGTTGGGCTCACACCACCTCTGCACACATCACAGATAAAGTACAGACAGCAGGAAACAAAACTATGCTTGATAATCAGAACAAGTAAGACTTCCATTAACCTTCATGAAACTTTAAAAGACCAAAGATTGTTTGATTCTTTACAAAGATTGTTTGAAAAATAAAAAAAGTTTGAGCATGTGTGCAAACTGTTAAGCTATGGCTAAATTTCCAACAGGTGCAGTAGACAGATGGTAATATAGAAAAGGCACAGTAGGCTGGATGGTTGTGGCTCATACCAATCTCTTGTATCTGCGCTGCCTTCTGTTGCCAAGATACAGGAGTATCTTCATTCCAGGACACCAGCGCTTAAACTCCATCTCCCAGTTCAGCAGCTTACAGGTCCTCACAACTACCAGGTGCGGCCCCCAGATACCTACAACAAGTGTCACATTTAATTCTTTAAAATTCTTTAAAGATTAATCGCCTTAAAGTAATAGGTAAAAAGCTTGTTCCTATATATACAAGTGCTTGTTGGTGATACCTTGGTTGCAAGCCAGATGAGCAAAGTAAGCCACGGTCTGTACGGTTTTGCCAAGGCCGGTTTCATCTGCCAGGATGCCGTTGAGGTTTTTGCGATGGAGGCTTGATAGCCACTCCACTCCAACCTGCTGGTAGTCCCTTAGAGAGCCATGCAGGAGAGCAGGAGGGGAAAACGGCCCTGAGAGGATCCAGAGAATGGCAGAGTCATGACACAATCATACACAGCAAGCCTGCACTGAATTAAACAATTGCTCAAATTAATTTTTAAACAGGCTCACAGTTAAAACAGTCCTGGCGCTGCCTTTTGGTAGGATGAGGTCTGTTGCCCCAGCAACTTCTGCAATATCTTTTATGGGCTTTCCATCAGGTCCAGAAGCTTTTCGCTCGGCTCCGCGGTACTGATCCATGCTCAGCAAAGAGTCTATCAGCACTGCATCATGTGGACTGTCCAATGGAGAATCCATGTCTGAACAGAGTGCAGCAGAGAGAATGATAAATTTAAACACTGCAAACCAGTATTTATCTGAATTTGTTTGCATTGAGTGTTTTAGTAGATATACACAGACCATCAGCTTCCTCTTTGTCTTCATCGTCACTCTGGCCGAAGGGCTGAGGCCACTCGAATCCCTCAGCATAAGCGCCTGCATACTGCTTCAACAGATCATCCAATGGCACTTCAGCTACAAGACATAAAACATAGATGTAACCTGTTCACATCTGTAATGGTAGTATAGGTTTTTCAATGACAAGTATATATACATATGGGAATTATCCATTGAGATGTGTGCAAGATGATTTTGGAATAGCTACCACTTCTGTTACTGAAATAAGGATATCAATTCCCAAAATTGTTGGGAATATATTTTATATTCCACACTATATATTCATACAAAGTGTGACCCCATGGTCTCACAAACTCTCAAAGTCGATGTCAAATATATCACCAGAAGAGATGCAAACCTCACCTTCTTTAGTGAGTTCGGCCAGCTCAGCTTTCTGATCACCTGCACCCTCTGTAGCCTCCTGTTCTTCTATTGTACTCTCCTCATCATCAACTGCAAACCACACACACACACACACACACACACTGTTAAAGCACATGTACACAAAGACACATGCAGAAAACATGCACGCAATAACAGCACATACCTTCTAGGTCTGACAATGAGGTGCTTGACTTCCTCTTGCGGGATGGACCAGCCTCCTGTTTGAAAACAGAAAGAGTATTAAACATTGCCAAAGCTGCTAAGATCATTTCTGAAGACAAAAAGATCATCTTACCACTTTACTCTCTTTATCTGACTTCTCTGCTGGCTGGGCTGGCTTAGCACATTGCCCTGTAGCAATACAAAGTATTTAATATAATTTGAATTAGCAAACTAATAAAATCTGGAAGATCAGGTCAGATAGGCCTGATTACGAGCATTGTTGTAGCTCAAACACAAGGGAAAAGTGCTAGAAACTGCAAGTGTTTGGGTTCGATTACTAGGAAAAGCGTGAATTATGTACACCTTGAATCCACTGTAAGCTGCTTTGGATAAAAGGGTCTGCCAAATGCATGGCTCAATCTTACCTTTGCATGGAGCCTTCTGCATTCTGAGAATTTTTTGTTGTTTGTCGCAGATCTCAAAATGCAGCTTAATTTCAACAACCTGTGAAAAGACGGAAAAGGCATTACAGTAAGCAGATGTCCAAGTTAAGAAACAGTTGAACTAGATAGTGCGAAGCTATGTCCAAACATCTGTCTGATAGTGTAAATTAACTTTCACCTGTTCAATGTTGGACCAAAAGTGGTCAACCCCACGAGCAATGGTGCTGGCAATGTGTCTCAGTCTCATCACTTCCTCTCTCTTCCCTTGTTCCTCGTTCTTCTTCTGCTCGTCAAGGTAACGCGCGCAAGTGCGCACAAGCTACATACAAGGGTGCCATTTAGCTCCACACTAACAAATCAAGGCTGGACTTCAACTTGCTCTATAATGAACTGTTGTTGATGCTACTATAAGAGTGTTTTTACCTTCTTGGCCGCAGCCATCTTCCAGCGCCTCTCCTGGGCGAAGTCAGCAGCCATCCACTGCATCTCCTCCAACAGATAATCCCAGTGGGACTTTGGCCTGCAGGCCTCCTGCAGTTTGGGTAAGCGGCTGGCTGACCACTGGCCCTCTTTACGGAGCTCTGCAATGCGCTGGTGCACGTGACTCTCCTACAGTGACATAAAACCATGGTCAAAGGTCTGCCTGAGATATTATACATACTTACACTACAAAATGTAACAAAATAACCTATTTTTTAAATTAACAGTAAACATTAATAAATGTATTTATTCCGCAGTCATAAAATACTCCCCCATCTGAAACGGATCCTACTAAACAGATAGCCTAATTCTATACTTATGGTTGTCAAAGCAATTTTTCTGTTAAAATTACACACCACTTTTTAAGTCTGCACCAAAAGCTATATATGATTATATAAATGTCATGCATATTTAAACATTATTCTATTATAGCTTATACTTATCCCTCACCAGTTTGGCTTGTTCTGCTTGCTTGTCCTGAGAGCATTCCTGTGAGTTCTGCCCAACCGGACTCTGACCCACCCCAGATAATTTAAGTCCGGTGGTGCCATTTGTTACAGCGAGTTTGGACTGGGCAGCAGGGGAGAGACTGGGGCCAGTACTTGGGGTGCGAACAGGGGCAGGAGGATGTGGCGAGGGGAGAGAGGATGGGGATGTGAGGGAGGCAGGAGACATGGCAGGGGTGGAGAGAGAGTTGGACATCAAACGCTGGGCATGCTGGGAAGTGTCTGATCCGGGACGTACAAGAGCCACAGTCTGAGAAAGAGAGAAACGATGAACTTTAGAGTAATGTACAAAATATAAAATGTTTGTGTCTACAGCAGTGTTTCTCAACCTGGGGTTGGGGCTGTCAAGAAACTTTCAAAAAAGCCACAAAAAAAATTATTTAAAATAAAAACAATCATTAAAATAAGCTAGAACATGTCAAAATTAAGATATTTCTTAGCGTGTGGTTATTTTAATAATAAATATATATCTTTTTAGATATGCCATATTATAGAATATTGTTTAAATAGAAATTGTGAGTGGAGAACTTTAAATGTGGACAACAGGGGTCTTAAGCCATATTAATGCCATATCATGCAGAAAAAAACAAAGCATGCTTTTAAAAAAATAATATGTACCATAGAAAACCCCCTCTGCAAATATTGTGGAAAATGTCTTTCAGCATACTCACTGCCTGCCCAGGCTGCATGACAGACTGCTGCATTTGCTGTTGTTGCTGCATCTGAAGGTGAAGTCCCGACTGTATCTGAAGCTGTGCCTGCAGCTGCACATGCGGGTTGACTGGAGTCAGCACAGCTCCGGTACCTTGCACGGCCTTCATCTGTGCCTGCATCTGACCTCCGGCAGCCTGAGTCTGCTGGTCCACCACCATGGCCTGACCTTGGGAGAGGGAGAGAGGCAGTCCCGGCATGGGAAGCCCACCCTGGGGAAGACGACCCGGAAGCTGTGGGGGAGGGGTGTGAAGGCTGGCCGCATTCTGGACGGGGGGCCCTTTGGATGGGTCGTACTGCTGCTGGTTCTGTTTCTGCCCACCAATCTGGACTGTTTGTGGAGTGGGGGGCATACCTCCTTTTATGTGGGGTAAGGAGGAGGGAGGGGGAGAGAGACAAAGTTCCACAGAAAGAGAGGATGAAGAATTGGAAACAGTATGTTCTTTCAGCTCATGTTGGTGTACTGTTATCACCTGTATTAAGATATCAACAAACAAGCACTATTGGCAAAGCTACTTTTTTACTGTAAAAATGTCTTTAAATGGACGCTAAATGTTTTTCCTGAAAGGACAAAATGTTTCACTGGATACTGCATAGTCCCAAGTTACCCCAAAATGAAGAAAAACTAACAGGAAAAAATATATAGCTTAATTGTCTTTCATTTCCTTTACCTTCTTTCCTTCTTTATTTCTGAGTAAAAAAACAACCCAGACATTATTCCAATATATTTCCCTGTCAAATTTTTTTTGAGGTAATATGATGTTATGAGTTACCAGCAATGTGTTACACACCACTGGTGAAAAGGGAACATTAATGAAAGATACTGTTCATGTCACAATGACTACAAATGTAAATTAAGAGAGATCTTCATGTTCTAATGAATGAAAAGTAGATCTCTTAAATGCATAAATCAAAATACTTCATTCAATGCCTGAGAGTACTACTATGAAGAACAAATCTAATCATGCATTACCACTGAACTAACTACAAGTGAAAAAGTCTAAATACAAAAAGAAAGAAATAAAGAAAACAAAAAAGAAAAAGGAGAGGAACTTAAAGGGAAAATGGACACCATTAAGCACTGACACATACAGTTATCATGCATGAAGCAGGATATATGCTGGGAACATCTGCATTAGTACTTGAGCTACACAACAGCAAAGCAAAGAGTATAGCAGAGGAATGACAAGGGGAGCACAGAAGACAGCATAGGTCAGCTGAGAAGACCAGGTATCTCACTCTTCTAGCATTTAGAATGTGTGGCATACCACGCTACATTACAGCCCAGGGGCTTTCAGGTTACTAAAGCTGCTCGTTTAGAAGACCTTTCCTGAGGGCCACGTTTAGCTCGTCATCAGATCTAGATCTAGATCCAACAGATCTTCTCATCAGATCTAGATCCATCAGATCTAGATCACTTTAAACCATGAAGGAATGCTATGGAAACCGAAGATGTGAACTGACATGGTGACAATAAAACGGGAACAAATGAACATAACTTGATAGATGAAGGGACCCAAGTTGGAAAATGCATTGAGAATCCAAGTTGACAATGCAGTGAGTTTAGGGCGATGGAGGATGGGGGGTTGTAGAAAAGGATGGTCAACTAAAACCAAAGAACTAAACAGCAAACAAACACGATGTGACGATGTGACAAACGATATCCTGGTGGATCACACGACTCAGAACTCATCACCTGATGAGCCATGGATGGAATCAAAGATGCCTCTATGGCAAAGAAGAACGTAAATGCATGAGGTGAATAGCTCTAATGAGCAAATCATAAGGAACAAAAAAGAGTGATGTCTTTCCACTGATCTTCAACTGTATCTTCTGCCCAGATGTTCCCTCTGATGGTTAGAGAAAGATTCTGAGATGAGGTCTAAGCTTAGACGAAACCCCAAGTGGATCAAAACTGGTAGATGATGCTTGAATAAAAAGGGGGGTCAAATTTGGGCACTTTGGACTGAACTTTGGCCTCCAGCAGCATTGAATAATGGACACAAGAGTGGACCTGGCCCGAGACACAGCGGCGCTCCTACCTTGCGCTGTCGGCATGAGCTGCTGGAGGGGAACGCCAGGAGATCCTAAAGGAGTTACAGCAGGGTGCTGGAATATCATCCCATGCCGACCCACTTCCATCCGGGACCTCTTAGCCTGATCTGGGGTGCAAAACACACAATACCCTCAAAACGGAAAAAAATCCTCCCTCCCATTAAAATGATATACACAACAGGAAAACCAAAAGGAGCAAAAGCATTTGGCACATGACAATGATGTTTGCACATCAGCAGGTAGCTGTCAGGAAGCTCTGCTCCCTGTTTTCTGGATTACAGGCTTCAAACACAGAGCTGGGAAAAGATGCTGGAGTACTGAGTAAGCAAAAGCGAACTGAAGGGAAGAAAAACCAAACAATAGCAAAAACAATAGTTTAAAAAAAAAGAGGGAATAAGGAAACAAGAGAAAACAAAACACATCAAAACACACCGTCTCATTGCCAGGGTCGCCCTACCTGCTTGTGCCATGGCTTGCTGGCGTTTGAAAGCCTCCATGTCCACAGGATTGGAGATGTTGCCACCTGTCAACCCTGCATGGATCTGTGAGATGGGACACAAATAGCACATCTAGCAAACCTTCTTATTTGTTGGCCTAAGTAAAATTTAACTGAGAAAGCCTAGTGTCATAATTGTCTCAAACCACGATGAAAATATTTAAAAGGAACTGCTTAAACGTTGTGAATGCATTAGTGGTTCCCAGTAAGAAAGCCTTCATCACCTGGAACTGCTGTTGAGCAGAGAACGCTGCAGACACGTTGGGTGGGAGTTGTGTAGCTATAGCAACAGGAGTCACTGTTTGTCCACCTTTTCCAGTCACTACTTTCACCTGAGAGGTTGTCATAGAAACAGATGAAAGAAGAAAAAGAATCTTGATGTCTCCAACTGAAACTGAGTCCAAGATGCCTTATAAAGTTTCAGAGCTCTCACATCAATCAATTGTCATGAATTTACTTTTATAGTCATTCATGGTAACTGGATGAGAATTTTTTAGAGATCACACTAACAAAAAGCAATTGCTAGTTGTTTAAATGTTAACGAGCTGATTATAATGCATTTAAAACTTCCTGATATTTAAAGGGTTTCCATGATCATGTGAAACCTGGACTTTTCAACAAAGAGTTTTCCAGTTTTGTTTACAAAATAACAGCCATGCATTTCAAACTGAGCACATATAAGAGGCCAAGCATCTTTTACCTCATCATTTATGACCTCAGACTGCTCTTCCTCCTCCTCTTCATCTTCAAGGTCAAGATCATTTTGCCTCAAGTAGGTGAAGAGGGGCACACAAGGCTTTTTCTTGAAAGCAAGGTAGTCCATCATATTTCCCTGCAGGTGCTGCAGGAAGAAGAGCTCGATCAGGTATTCCTTAAAAATCTCCTTCAGACTTTCCATCTTTTTCCCATGATGCTCCAGGCACTGTTTTCTCAACTGTGCCACCTCAGGACTGGAGGGGGCAATTTCCTCCAGCTTCTTCGACTGCATCTTCTTCATGCTGGTGGGGGTCAGTGATTGGTTAGAGAGGCCAGGGGGAGGGTTACTCCTGGATGGGCTGGAGGGAGGAATGGTAGAAGGGACCCCAAAAGGAGCAGTTGCAGGGGCTGCCACACCAGCCACTACACCCTGTGCTGTCTTCTCAAAAATCATGGGTCGTGCCAACTGGCCTTGGATGATGCTACTGATCTGAGGTGGCAGATTAGAGGTGGTGATGTGCCCAGGGCTGCCCAAGATTGGAAGAGCGGCACCTGGGGCAACAGGACTCTGCGGCCCTAAATGGTGAATTGTGCCCCCTGTTTGAGAGTGAGGCTGGGACAGGCGTCTTTCCCTAACTGCCCCTGGTGTTCCTGGAGAGGTCATTTGAACAGCTCCTGCTGTGGTTGAAGCCACCTGAGCTAATCCTGTTCCATCCTGGTACACAAAATGGCCACTTCCAGGTGGGCTACCCAGATTGATTTGCCTAACCATTATACCTGCCTCAACAAACCGTGTTGGGCTCTGACCACATACTCCCAAAGCAGACCCCGGAGCACCCGGCCTGGGCACAGCCTGTATGGGGACTGGACTGTGCTGGGTGGGACTCTGAGGCTGCATGGTCTGGGGCAAGGGTGATGTCACTTGTATGTAAGATGAGGACCCTGGCTCAAACCTCCACTGCTGGGGTTGGTGCTGAAAGCCAGGAGAGGCTGGGCTCTGCAGTGGCAGAGAGGTGAGAGTGATCTGCTGGTTCCCAGGAACTACTGGTCCAACATTCTGTAAAGTGAAGTTCATGTTCTGGCCTGTGACGGGACTCCGGCTCATGATGATTTGATAATTTGGAGACTGTGGTGCAGAGGGACTCACGGCTGGGGCAAAAGATGTCACCGGTGACTGGGAGTGATTTGCATTTGCCGTCTGTTGCTGGGTAACCGCTATTGGCTGCTGCTGTTGTTGTTGCTGCTGCTGCTGGTCTTCTGTCTCAGATCCAGTGACAGATTTGGATCTCTGAAGATTCCTCTGTATATTTGGTGGGCCCCCTCCATGGTGCATTGCGTGGCACTTCTATTGTATTAAAAAAACACTCTGTGGAAAGACAATAGTGCAATGTTTATGACAAGTTTATATTAAAACACAGGCTAATCATCAATGTTTTGACAAGTATATAGCAATCAATACCAAACCTTAAAGCAGCTTAAAAGCAATTACTAATTTATAGTGATTTATTTTGGTCATTACATTTGGTCATTTTGAGGTTATCTGCATCGACTGATATCCCTGTCTGCTTGTCTATCTTATTTTCTGTCATTACACAGTATAACGTATATAATGGCCATCGTTGTGTCTAGTTTTAGACATCAGCCATTGAAAACCTGATATTGATTAACCACTAAAATCGTAGATTTGTCATGTTTGCTTAAGTACACTAAAGACAGTACCAACTTCACCTGAAATAACCTTGGGGGAGTTTTCCTCAAAATGTTAACTTCTGGCAAAATTTTAATCCGTTACCAGCCTAACCAGCTTTTGCACCCGAATAAACTCAAGAAGTACAATTTTCACAATTTGCTAA
This sequence comes from Chromobotia macracanthus, assembly GCA_036877525.1. Taxonomy (NCBI): domain Eukaryota; kingdom Metazoa; phylum Chordata; class Actinopteri; order Cypriniformes; family Botiidae; genus Chromobotia; species Chromobotia macracanthus. Next base: position 6,019,880 of record JAZGTH010000002.1, read on the forward strand.
ATATATATACACATTTTGTTTAAACAAGAACATGAGAATGGTAAGTATTACTCAAACGCAATTTTTTAAATTAAATCCATTTATAAGACACACTATACAGATTAGTTATGAGACCCATATTATTCTTTATGGAAAATCACCATGGTAACAGCAGCATCCGCAAAAATATTAGTTACAACAATAGAACTGCAATATAAGCTGTCATTACAAAAAGAAACAAAATGACAGATTTTGAAAGCTTATTACACCGATCCCATATAATCAATGTAACAGTATAAGCCATCGAACTCTAACATTTAGGCGGAAACCTTGGTTACTAAGAAATATTTTAGTAAGGTATGAACTCCACTGACAGCAGTGTGTTTACTAGATGCGCGCTGACGTACACCTTCCGTATACAAAACCACAACATAATACAGTTAATAAACCCGTACACTCGCCATATATAAACGCACAGTTCTTATTATCCAGTGTAATATAAGCACTATAAATATCTGTATGCTGTAGGTATGTGAGGATGTGCTGCGTATGTTAACAATTAGAGCAGAATGTGCGATTAGCACGACCGCTAAACCCAAACAACAACACACTCTCTACTTACTGTTAAAACACCGACCATTCACTGCTATCCTCTGGATATAAACGACGAACGCGTTTGTATTAACAATCTCACAAACGAAATAAAGATGAATAAAACAATTATAAACGTTTGACAGCCGCTTCTGTCTAAATCGTGGCGATAAGCTGGTTATTATTTCTTTCTTCTCCGTGGACCCGGAAACACTCGACTGAGAGCGTGACCTCTGTATGACCGGCAGACATGATATCCAATCATATCAGGGAATAAGAGTACTAAGCCTATGGAATTTGGGAAGGCGGGACAATCGAAGATTTCGCTTCCTGTCGTTGAATCGCTGAAGCTACTCATGTGGATTATGAGTGGTTATCGTTATTTGCTAAAATTGCGTATACTTTAAACTGATATAAAGTTTCCCCACATAGCTGAATGTATACAGAGGTCGTTTAAGCTCATTAAAGCGTGCATGTCTGTACTTCAGCCTGTGCAATAAATAGATACGTTATGTTTAAAAATGGTCTAGGGTCATAATTATATTATAATATATAATTAAACAATTTTAATTGTTAATAAAATATATTGATAAACAATTTAAAATGCAATGTTGGTATTTGTTAAGGAAATAATCCAGGTGTTTCTTGATTTTTCAGAAAAAAATATCTGAAATATCTTTAAAGACATACTACAGGAATTTACAGACTATTATGTTCATGATGTTTGGTGGGGAAACAAGTATTGACTTTGAATTTAGAGTTTGAGTGTTGAATTTTCTGAATTCTGTTATGATTACTTGACAGAGACATATTTTCCATGCTATATTTTTACACTTGCAAGTAATCAGCATACACAGAGTAAAAATAAAAGAAATTTATTCAGTTACACACATCCATATCACATACATGCATTCTGCACTTATTTTGAGTTTGGCCTGTGTGAATGGAAACATAAAGACCTAATAAATACTATAACAAACATACAAAATGGTTCATTGTGCTCGTTTTGTTTAACATTACAATTAAGTTTCATGTGCATTCATTAAGTTTTATTATAATATCTATATACAATTCAAACTAAACAAAACAAGTTTAAAAACACTGTTATGAAACCTTGCTATTATCATTAAAGGGAAACGTAAAAAAAAACTTTAGCGTGATCATCATCCTGAGAGGTTTGATAAATCTCTTTGATGAAAAAGTGCAATTAATGAACAAACCTTAAATAAATGAAAATGTATGTCAGATTGTGAGTCTCACTATTGCTTTGTGTGATGAAATCAGTTGTAGGTCATTTAAGGCACTATTTGGGCCAACTAAGGAAGTCTGATACATTGTTAGCCAGAAAGAATATTTTACAGAGTAAATAAAAGCTAATAATCAACAGGTTAACAGCTAAAAGGCTACAGACATTATTTAAATCATTACAACAACCAAAGACCATGACTTCATCCCATCAAAATGTGCAAAAGCCTTGCATTTACATGTCTAATTTTTAAAACTTCAGTCATAGACAAAATAACATTTCACTTGCTAAAACAGCAAAAGCAGAGTACAATAAAAACAAAATGCTACAAACAAGATATTTAAAAGGAGGTGGGCTAATCAGACAGAAATTAGCTACTGCATTGAAGGTTTGTCTTTTCTGAAGCTTTTTTCTATGACATCCAGAAGGCAAATGGTTAAAATAAAGTGCTTCACTTTGCATACACATGAATAACAGTATTATAGTAAAATAATACAAATCAAGTATTTCTTCAACCTCCATATGACAACATATAAAACAGATAGTCTTTATCAGCAGGTCTACAAAGTTTTGCAATAATTTTGGTCAACTGCCGTATCAGAACTGTACATCTGTAGTGTTACAAAAACCATACAAAAACATGCAGGTAAAGTCCATCAAACAAAGACAATTCTATGTAACATCACAAGGCTGATGTTCTAAGCCTGATTTAGTAAGATTTCATTAAGCCTCCAACACTGGCTTAAATATTAAACTATTGGGAGTAAAGTAATGTAATAAGCCATACATCAGTCATGATGTTGATTTAAAAGGCTTATACATGTGATACAAACTGAAACAATGAAACCCTAAATCTATGAAGTTTTCTCTATCTATGAACAAAACAGATGTTTAAGTCAGTTGTAATTGTTTCTCAGAAGATGAGTCCATAAATATTTTCATATACATCTGATAAATATCATTTGATATTTTATTTCTTTCTAGTTTGAAAAAATTTTTTCGGCTTACTGTGGAAGCCAAGTCATTTTAAATGAGTGGGTGAGTGTGGATTTCAAATGGCAGCTGAGATAAACTGATACAGTGGATGTGGTAGTATTCAGATCAAAGTAAATATTCATACCAAAACCATCACACAAATACTCTGGGCTGGAGGGATGAGAGACGTCGCTCAATACACTGTTTACCTACAGACACAGTGCACAAACATACATTGAAATGAGATGAACATTCAGCTCTCTACTTAAAGAAATAGTTCACCCAAAAATGACAATTCTTTCATCATTTACTCATTCTGATGTCATTCCCAACCTGTATGACTTTTTGGGTTCTGAGAAACACAAAAGAAGACCTGAAGTATGTTGGTAGCCAAACAACATTAGCACCCATTGACTTCCATTGCATGGACACAAAACCACGGAGACATTTCTCAAAATATCGTCTTTTGTGTTCCACAGAAAAAAAAATTAAAATAGGTGACATGACATGAGGGTGAGTAAATTATGGAAATGTTTTTATTTTTGGATGAACTATTCCTTTAACAAATGTGTGTTTGTGTTATGTCATACTCACACTTATTAATATTGTTCAGGTCTGCAGTCTCAGTAATAATTAAGGACAGCCCCTTCATCAGAAGTAAAGCCTTATGGTATCTCTCCACACAAGTGTCTCCATGGTGAAACATCTCGTCCAGTGCTGCAGTCTGTACCTGATCACAGGGAGAAGCCCAATCCATATTTAACATACTTCAGGTATATGGCACACTACATTAAATTATATTATAGATCAATCATGCTCCTTAATGTTAATTTCAATACTAATTTATACTAAGTGACATATTTGTCTTCATATTGTATAAGCCCAGTGTGTGTGTGTGTGTGATAGCTGTACCATGTGAATGGTGTGTGTATAGATGAGTCTTTCGGCAGTAATGTTCATACGATCTATCAGTCTTTGCTTGGTGCTAAAGAACAGCTGGAGTTTCTCTGTGAGAGAGCGGCAGGTGCTCACACACTCTTTATACTGGTCGTTCAGCTTACGAACTACTGCAGATGACAACAGACACACAAAGACAGCATGCCAATCAGAAAGGTTTTAAAAGCAAGTATTATCATCATGAAGGTTTGCAAACATACAGGTGTGTTTGAATATTGTATGTGTGAATATTGAGTGAGTGCTTTACCCTGTTTAACAGATGCTGATGGGTAAAGTGTACCCTCTTTGATTCCATCCCTCGCTGTGTGTAATGCAGAGGACAGCAGCTCAGCACACTTCATATAGAGAACCAGCTGCTCTGCAGAGCTACATATACACACACACATACATCACTTACACATACTTCATTTAACATCATACATTTGACACAGAATAGCACACACACCTCCATTCATGGCTCAGCTGGCTGATTTGGTCGGCCACTACGCTCTGTTCTAAGAATGAAGCATCGAGTGTTTCACTCTTCTCAATCCCAGCATCCTTTGCTGCAGCAAACTCGATGATGCAGTGGGTAAAGGCCAAAATAAAGCGCAATTGGCTCAACAAGTCTGTATGACCCTCCTGTACAGAGAAAGAGTATGACATCACATTCTGTAATCAATGGTTCTATAAAACAATGTAATCATATGACAGAATCTCATGATGCAATAAGATCTGTGCCAGAAGTGTTTAAGTAGGGCACACTACATACAAGATATTCCAGTTTAAGCCATAATTAAAACAAACAACTTTGATCACATGGCTATATGAAATTATCAAAAGCAGCATTCTGTGTTCAAATATTATGTATAATTAATTGATTTTCTACATAACTGTGTACATAACTTTTATGTCTCTTGAATACACTATCTTTCTTTTCATATAATATATAATGATAAGTTTGAATGTATTTCAATATTTTATATCCATTTGGTAATTTATTTGGTTTGTTGTCCTGTACTAATTAGATAATGTAAAGTCAGCCAGTCATTATCACAAATTAAATTTCTTTACTTTGTGATTGAAGGCTGCCCTGATCACCTCATGGTTCATTTTGTGATTATGACACCACATTATCCCTAATTTCATGCATAATGTATAACCCAATTATTGTACCTCCATAAGCGTCTCCTCTGGCAGTTCAGGTGGCACAAAGGCTACGCCCTCACACAGGTTTGTTGCCATGGCGTCTGTGTAACCATGGGGCAAGCTGTCAGGTGAACTGTAGGCCTTGTGAAAGTGACCGCAGGTCCAGCCAGGGCTGGTTGGACTGGGAGTGCCCACTTTAACATTAAATAAAGTTAATGTAACAAACTGTGAGATATTATAATAACACAGAAGTAAAATCAAGTACTTGTCTTTTCATCTCATGCAAAATAACTCAAGTCTCACATGAGAAACGTCTTGGTTGAATGGCACGAGGAGGTGTGTGTCCATATTCAGGAGTACCCAATGTGAAGACGACTCCAGCAGGACTGACTGAACCCTGTTCTGTGCCATCACTGCCACAAGGGGGTGCTAGAAATATCAGGACAAAATGCGCTTTACACAATTGCTATTTAGAAACATTTTAAACAGTTGTTTAAACTGTTGTCAAAACACAGGAAATTCACCTTTAGCAACTTGCTGACTTATAGAGGTGAACATTGCCAGAAATGTTTAATATTAATGTCATGTAACAAAGTCATAACATGGATGGTGGATTTCTATGTTTGCCAGATATAAATACTTGGAATTAAAGAGATTTAAACAATAATACTTATAAGTGTACATATGCCCCAATAGGTTAAAAGAGGTCTAAAGATGACATTGTTTTTTAACCTTTAATTCAGTATCATGATTTTTTCAGTTTTTAAATTCAAGGTGTTTTTAGATGGTCTATTATCAAGGAAAGCACTGGGAAAGTTAGTTTAATACTTGTACAGTAATTGAAAGAGTTTTGGTGTTAAAGCGGCTAGGATCAATATAAGCTCATACCTGTGATGTCCATGGGTCTCTCAGCATTTAAGTTCTCATGGCTGCCTCTGTCTAGATGAGGTCCAAACACAGCCTTCAGCAACTTATCAGAGAGCCGTCCGGTACTCAATGATCTACACAACACAAATGACCAGCAAATATTATTCCTCAGACCGCCCTACAAAACAAACTCATGCTGCAGCAATATCATCACAATGAAATCAACTGATTATTAAATGTACTTTATTATCATGACCATTCTTGATGCTTGTAATGATAATAAATGATATTTAATAATGGTTTATCATGAACTAAAGCCACATTGGCTAATACCTTTTGACAGTGTCCCTTCGTTCCATTGGCCTGAACAGTGACACACGGGGCCCTGCAGTGGGGCCCTGTGCCAATTCCTTTAGGTCAGACAAGGTTTTGTTTCTGGCCATCAGACCTTGTTGAAACAGTGCCACCCTCGGAGCATGACTAGAACTGTGTCGCCGATGCAAATCCCACTGAATGACAGGAAATGCAGAAAAGATATACATGACAAGCTTGTATGCAATTTAAAGAATGAATTGCCCATTTTTATAAAGCTAGCAAATTATACACTAAACAATATTAGTGTCAAGAAATAACGGGTGGCTAAGAATGTGTTTGAAATCACTGGTTTAAGTAAGTTTCAGTGCAGTACCTAGACTTTACATATACAGCGTTACTCACTCTGTGCATTATAGATTCTGGACTGTGCTGATAGTGTCTGTGTGTCAGTGTTGTTTCTGTGCCAGTAAAGTCAGTGAAGAGAGGTGAGATCGGACACACATCTGAGAGAGAAAGAGAGAGAAAGAGTTATTTGATAATATAAGAGTTACTTGATAAAGAGTTAACAAGTAGTGATTAAAATGAATTTCATATGCAGTGAAACAAGATTTTACTGGTGGCATGTGACTCTGTCCTACTGCCAACAGGTTCTTGCTGATTTGGTGTCTGGGGAACAGCTCCCACTGAAAAGGAAAAAAAAGACCTCCACATGAGTTACTAAAACAAAACACTAAAACAGAACAGAACACTACACCAGTGGGAAGGTGATCAGAGAAAATGTAATATCCATAAATATTACTTGCTTTTAGACTATATTTTGTATAATATTTAATAAAATACCTTTAATCTTATCTACCCTTAATCCCTATGACAACAGAACTATTTAACTGTTTTTCTAGTCTAAAAATCAGATCATATCTTCTTTACTTGGTGGGGAGGGCAGATGAGGTCTGGATCCTCCTGATTCTGGAAAAGCCAAGGTTCTCTCACATGTTGGAAATCCACTGGAGCTGCGGGGATACAGAGGTGCTGCTGTGCTGAATTACAACACAAAAAACTCATCAGATGATGAACAGAGCTTTCACAGATGAACATTCATTCATTTTTCATACCAGAGAGAGAGAATAAGATAAAGCCAACCTGTCAGACGCCTGTAAGTTCTGCTCCATCCTCTGGTAGTTGTGTTTTTGTGTAGGCACTGGAATAGGCACAGACTGACTGTAGCTACTGCCACAACACTCCACAGGCCTTGAGAGGGAGAGAGGGAGAGAGGCAAATGACTGACCATTTGTTCTCTGTCGATTTATGAATTCCTTTCATCTCAAGAATTCCCATTTTCTCTGGTCACATTAGCTCAGACATTAGCTCACTTCAGACAAAGGCCGCTGGTGACATTTAACACAAACCTTTAGAAAGAATGTGTTTTTACAATCTCTACATACATTAATCTACATATTGTTCCTTTCAGCATACATTTACTCACAATTTTCTTAGCAAACAGAGCAAAAACCAATTAAATATATATTAACATGACAAGTCTGACATATCCCAAATACAAACAACAAACACATTTACCTACATGAGGACACAGACATATTCACACATGCTTACAGCTATCTACAAACATATACACATTTGCATATATACAAAAAAAGACTTAATAAAAACAACACGCAGATGTATCTGAGATCTTGAAATGAAAAGGAAACCTGACATTTTTAGCTATCAAGCTAATTATTTACAGAACTATAGAAACAGGTCAAAAGGTTAACTGACTTCTCACAGCACTGAAATATTCATGTCACATGACATTTTTAAATGACATGCAAACTGCTACATTCAGTGTGAAAACAACACGTTTCAGTGAACGTGCAGGTTAAAGCTGAAGAGCATCTACATTTACAGTTGTGCATCTACAATTGTATGTAACCATATATACATCTTGTGCAATTCTAAACACTATGTATGTGTGGCCCTTGTTACTTTAACACTCAAACATATGAGAATTATGTAATCCACTCACCTGCTTTGCATCAAACTCTCCTGGCCTCCTGCACTAGCCAGTTCACCTGTAAGAGTTAACAGAATGATTACAGATGCTTTATTTGAACGCGGAAAATAACTATTTTGCGGTTAATGTAGGTGAGGTTTTGTCTTACTGGTAAATGGAGCAGGTACCATTACAAAGTCAGACTCATCAGACTCTGATGAAGACAAGATCTTCAGAAGTGAACCTGGAGACTGTGTGACATTAGTCTTAGGGAGGGGTCTCTGAGTTTCTGTTTCATACTGACAAAAAAGGAAGTATAATTTACTATACAATATTGCATTGTTGTGGGAGACAACTAGGAAACTGGGCCCTGTGATTAAGGAGTTGTATGATACAGTCTTCTTATTGGGCCAGGAGACACTTTGGTTCCAGGCTTTGTGAGTTTTTAGTGATGGCCCTGTGGTACTGATTACACAATACATAGAGCTTTAAGATTAAAAGTGTAGTAAGAAATTTCTGAGAAACATTGATATTTTAATTTGACACCCAAACTAACACACCCTTCCCTTCATAGCTCCGTCCTCAAAATATAAAAAAATACACTCTGCAACACAGGCAATGACTAACATCTGGCGCATAAACCCCATGTTGCTAATTGGCTACGAGAGTGTTATGGTGTTGGGGTGATAGAACCCATTCACTTTGTTTAATATCCTATTTACACAGCCAGGAGTATGTGAAAACACAATATTTTTTCAGCACACACACATAATAGACATCTAGCAAATATTCACAAACTTGTGTGGGTGCTAAACTCAATTTTCAACAGCGTTTCTCAGAAATTGCTTATTGAACCTTTAATATACATCAGAAAGAATGCATGTTATTTCTGTATCATATTAATGTTACCTGAGTAGGAGTGAGGTGAGAGGCTGAAGATCCACTGCTGGAGCTGGCAGAGCTGGAGCTGCTGGGATATGTGGGCATGGGCACAGGAGAAGCTAACACAAAAGAATAGAGTTAAATTAAGCATATTGTGACCGCAAGAGAGCAGAAAGACAGCAAGTGAATCATGTCTTAGAACATTTTTGGCACCCTGTATTTCTCTTTTATTTGTGTCATTTAATCTACATTTGAATAAATAAAACTAAAATGTGAAAATAGCAAAGTAGGTGGAAAGTAGGTATGTTAAAATGTTTACTGATAGTGTACTTTAAAATCTTACATTTCTTCACAGGTGCACTGACCCCAATGAAAGGATGGTGGAAAAACTCATCTGGAATAGACAACACAGTCACAGAGTCAATTCTTGAGGATTATAAATCCTAATTCCAAAGGAAACTATTATTTTTAAGAGTCCTATGATTTCTGTCATGTTAGCATTTTGCCACGTTAAAAGTGTGATCTCAGCGTGTGATCACTGACCAAAGTTCATGCGCTCTTTGTGGTTCCTCTGCAGCAGACCAAGCAGCAGATGCCTCAAGTGACTGGAGGTTTCCCGTGGAATACTGGAGAACAGAGTTAGATGCAGTTTAAGACACTAACAGAAATCATAACCTACAAAGAACTCTGTGTTCACGTGTATTTGTGCAATGCAATGCTGTATTTGAAGACTAAGAGGAAAAGTTATACTCGTAAGTAGATTCCAAATACTCCAAATATTGCAACTGACAATGCAAATACATACCATGAATGCAAATTACCATGAATTAATGCAAATTACCATGAATTAAAGGAGAGATAAAAAAAATTTAGGAAAAAAATGGTTTCACTGATGCATTCCAAAATGGAAGCAACAAATTCACATATTCACAACATAAACAAATCAATGAAATGTGGTTGTGTTCACCTGATGTTCTCAAATGCATGACAAAATAGATCTTTGAGCCTGTATCACCTGCACTAAACCAGATCATGTTGATTGATGACTAACATGCAGTCCTAAGGGTCACTTACCTGGGACTCAGACTCTGGTTTCTTTCATAGAAATGCCGGAGCTCCTGGGGGGTACTGGCCTGGAAAACCACAACACAGATTACAACCAGACTAAAAGGAATTGATTTTTTAGAGGGAAAATTTTAAGAAACTGAAAGTAATGCTGTATTCCAGCAGGAATTCTCTTGTGCTAGAAAACATCTAATTAGCGGTTCTTGCCAAGTCAAACACAGCAATAATTCATGCTCATACATAGGCTTAAGGATTTGATCCTGAAATGACTTCACCTGGAAGATGATAAAATGGCTGAAAAAACAGAACTGCATTGAGGAAGGCACTTCGGGTCTATATTCTGAGACCAGAATAAAACAAAAATTGGAAGGCAGCCTCTTTATTTGGGCCGTTATATAACTACCTAACAATAAAATTTGTATAATGCCACATTGTAGTTTGACATTGTTGGTTCACTTGTCAAATATAAGACTACTGTCGTCAATAGCTAACTGCTGTCTGTGGTGTGTAGTCTCCTGCACAACAGTGACAGTCTAGAGTCACTCCTCTTTGTAAACTCTGATTGTTTGTCATGTAAACATCTGCTCCGGGTATTAAGTTAAATCTTAGTAGGAACTCCATGTAAAATCAACATGGCTTTCCAATAGCAGTAAAAAAAAACAAGCACTAAAATGATATTTCCATGCAGGGAGGAGATAAACATAAAGGGGATGTCAGAGACAACTTAACTATAAACAAACTCAGTGACCTGTCTTGTGTTGCAAAACACCACTACATTTCATTAGTGTCAGGGATTCTGACTCTGAGAGCTAAAAATACAAACCCATGAAAACACGGGTTTATGTCAGTTTGATTAGACTGGGTTTACATGCTAGCTGTCTGATCTGAGGTCACCCACAAATCATCCCCGCGGACAGCAACACCTGGTCAAGAAAGATCCTAATAAAGGCACCTGTTCAGAATTACTAGCATTAACTGTTAAGAACTTTTCTGGTAATGCAACCAAAAATATGCCACCCATAGACAGATGTGTGTTTGAGTACATGACAGGAGTGTTTATGAGTAAATCCCATGGTGTGTTTAGTTACAGACACATGGTTGTGTTTATCAGAGAGACGGTGAAGAGATGTCACAATCATGTTTCTCACTCTACAGGGCATAAATAACCAAGGGTGCCAGCCAGTTACGCAATGAAACGGTTCCAGGATGATCAGGTCTGACGCAGTAGAAACTCTGTGTGGTATCTCATGCATTTTATTCAATTCAATTTTATTTATATAGAGCTTTTTACAATGTTACATTTCTTCAAAGCAGCTTTACATATAATAAAAAAGAATTATAAAAAAGAACAAAACAAACCCTTGGTGATCTGCATGAAAGGCTTTGAACCAGATCAATTATCTAAATAACTAGCACATAATAGCACATATTGAACCATATTGTGTGTGTGCATGTCACAGACCTGAAAAGGGGCTTTTCCAGTCAAGCACTGAAAGATGATGGTCCCTACACTCCACAGGTCAGCTTTGGCATCATAATTCTGTGACATGATAACCTCAGGAGCCTGTATTTAAAAAAAATGTAGTTAAGACTATTAGTATTGTATATAGTATAACTATTATAACAGCATTTGAGATACACATATAACCTACAATAAAAAATTTTTTTTATACAATTACTAAAATTATTTGAATATTTGTAACTGAGACAATGCTGTTGAAAGAACTTGAAACTGTCAGAAGAATAAGTTTCTGAGATTGTGTTAATCAGTCAAGTAGGCACAGATATAGCATACACCATTTATGGGCCTAGTCAATATATTGTCTATCACTTTAATATTTTCAAAGTAGTTTACTGTAATTCCTTAAAAATATATCTTGGGTAAACCCTAATATTGTGAACGTGTCAAGCAAAAGCAATAAATGTACTGTCATTATTTGCTGAACATCAGGACAACACAGAATATAAATGCTACAAGCACCCACCATATACATCGGGGAGCCACAGAGGGTGGCAGCCATTGTGTCACCCTGCAGATAGCGAGCGAAGCCGAAATCAGCTAAAGAGAGAGAGAATCAGATTAGGCCCTTGCTTTGGTAGCAGCAGAGGAACAAGGGGCAAGAATGTTTGGAGAGTGTCTCTTAGCTGTTTGACTTAACACAGCTGTGTAATGACTCAGCATCTATGTATCACTAGAGCAAACAGAACCTTTTGGTAAACACCTCATCACAACGTGAGCAAGCACAAACTGCAGTCAAATACAAGAACAAAAACACCACATCCTGCCACTGCCAAAAACAGATCCAGGTACTGTTTTAACACGTTTAGATATGTGGTCTGCATGAAAGGCTTTGAACCAGACCACTCACCCAGTTTGATGCTGAAGTTGTTGGGATTGGCCCTACGACCTGTGCTGTATGAAAGGAGAATGTTTTGAGGCTTCAGGTCACGGTGGATGATGCCTTTACTCCTTAAAACACTCATGGCTCCCGCCAGCTGCTGCAGTAACACACGGATTGTGTCCTCACTCAGAGATCCTTTAGCTACGGAGACAAGGAAAGTGTTGGGAACAAATAACTGCTTTAATTAAACAATACTTTAGATATTACTGAAAGTAAATTTTGTACAATTTTCTCTGTATATGAAGGTGGGATGGAGAAAGCATTTTAATATTGGAAAAATTCTAAGTTTAAAGGTAAAATAATTATAATTTTTGGAACACTTTGAATTGTGGGATAGTACATCATCACTGTATGCATGGCCATTAAAAACAGACAGCCCAGCAGCTGCCCATCTCTACAACCCATAAACCCTCTACTCCCAGGTCACCTCTTCCCCCAAAACATGGTGGTTTGATGAAGTCTTATCATGTAGTGGAAAAACACGGGAGCTAAAAATAAGGCAGATAGCAGTCTGACAGGTGGATGAGGTCAGGGTGTGGGTTGAGTTTCAGCAGGGGTTCTTGGAGTTGTGCCAAGCAAGCAGTGCCAGTGAATTTGTGGTAAGCAGAGAGGGGGTGAAGATGATGGTCAAGGGGCAAACACAGACCACGAGAAGGTAAAGCAGGTCAATACAAGTATGAGGCCTTAAAATAGAGCAGTTAATGCAAACAAGGTAAATATAGCTGGGCTGAAAATTTGATGGTGGGGCAAAGGCTTATTGTAACACTGAGGTGTTAGAGTGGGTGTCTGTGAATGTAGATGAGACCACGTCCAATGAAGCTCTATTTGTGATGACACATGTCTAAAAGGAAGCTATTTACAGAGATCCTGAATTGGCTTTCTGAGGAAAGACCATCTCTGCAGTTTCAAGAGTCCAAGTCCAGATAAAGTTCAAGGTCGACTTTAAACACACTCTATTATCTTCTAGAAAGCTCCTACATTTTCTCAACAATGTGTGTCAAATTTATTTATTGTGCTGCAACTATTTAGTGCACTAACTTGTACTCAGAAACAATTACATAACTTTAAGTGGATAAGGAAGTGGATTGTCCCTTTGTCAACAAAGCAGAAGTCAAAGCAGTCATATTCCTATATAATATAACAAAATATAATAATAATTATAAATGTATAATTATAAATTATAAATAAATTAATAATTATCAATATATTAATAATATACAATAATAATATATAATAATAACTAATCTTACATGGAATATCAATATGGATCATGCTAATAGTCTTAATAATTAAAATTAAAATATTTTAAGGAACACTTAAAATTCAAAACTAAAAATTCTGTCAATATTGCTATTTGAATTTTTTGTATGCACAACTTTTATGCTGTTTACTCATATGAGAACGAATAAACAAACATTTTCATTTTAAGTGTACTATGCCTTTAAATCAGGACTTAAATCAGTGTAAAATGAATCTCAGCAAATGAATTAATACTGGGATAGTATTTCTAGGACTAAGCATGCACATATGACATGCATATAAAATTGTGTATGGATTTTTATAATGATGGACCTAGGTTACAAAGTGACTTCTTAAAGGTAAAGTGTGTCAAGAACCCCCATCCACCAGCTTTCATCGCTTGGTAAAACAGGCAGCCCCGCCCCAAACTCATGTCATCAGTTAAGCCAAGAAGAAGACATGTCGGAGCGCTCAAACAATGATGTATTTACAATACATACAGTGGGGAAGAACATGGTTTGCTGTCAGACATTATGGAAAAAGACAGATGTATTGTGAATGTCCAAATGAGCCTAATGTACTTACAGTGTAAATATTCTGCTAGGTCTCCTCCATTGCAGTACTGTTAAAAGAACATAAACAAACATCTAAGCATACAGTTAAAACAAATCAAACTCTCATCAAAAGAATGGGCAAGCACTTTCACCAGGGCTTCAAATGGCTTTATGCTGATAACAGTAACACAATAGTGTGAATCTGAGCTTAGTGTGAAAATTATCCTGCACGCAGGTGTGAAATTTGACCTCTGCAGCGCTACTTCACACCAGGTCTATTTTGAGTTTACAGTTGGCATGTGAGAGGTCCAGTGTGCTATTTGGACTCACCTCCATGACAAGATAGACACATCCCGAAATTTCCTGCCGACAGAAAGAGATGTGACGCCCAGTTAAACATCTGCTGTCATTGAGCCAAAAATGATTCATTGTATGCATAAGACAACCAACAAAGCAGTGCATGATGTCTTTTGGCATGCCATATGATTACCACAGTACAAGTTTTTCATCTTGAAAAGGAGCCAATGAGTCAGCGTAATTTTTACAATGACTCACCATATAAAGCCTAAACATGACCTAAGCCTTCTATAAATAGGTTTGTTATTGCAATCTGTGCTTGCAAGCAATTTAAATAAGAGTGTCAATCAGTAATGTGTAATTATATGAGTAGAAAACGTAACTCACACTAAATTTCTGCCAAATTCAGAACACATACATATGGAGATAAACTATTTCATTACTCGATTTATTGATTAATGTAGTTGATTGATATGTCAGCAAAGTGCCATGGTGACCTTAGGAAGCCAATGCCATTTATGTGGTCCAGATATTGTGCAACAAAAGTCACATTCAGCCAATTTCCATACGGGCCCTGGGTGTTACCACAGTCAGGAGAAAAGCAGGAGGTGTCATAACCCACAGCCACCAGCATGACAAACAGGGCGAGAGTGGTTTCTTTGAATGACTGTGTATGTTTACGTAACATTTTATCTGAGCTAAAAAAGAGCTTCTGTGAGACAAAGCAACGCATTGAATTGCAAAGTTGTGTAACAGCTAATTTATAAGTGCATGACACAATTATTGTGGATCAAGGCTTATAGTTAATGCTGCTTCACCGAAAGTCAAATAAGTGAAACTGGTTCATGTGAAGTAATGTAAACTTTGTAAGATGTCTGAGATATAGAAGCTATAGACCACACAGAGAGAAAACTGCACTAGAATAATCTCCCTCTACATATTCATCATCCCTGGGTGACATCTGTTAAAACATTACGATTCGTCAACATACTGTACAATACAAAGGTATTATGTTTCATAATAACAAAAGACTAAAACAGCATAAAGGGAAAAACCTGTCACTCGATCCTGTAGAACATTTTTGAAAGCTGAACCTAAAGCTGTTCCAAAGCTGGTTTCCATGGATACAAGATAACAGAGTTGGGTTTCGCTGACCAAGCATTTAGCATCATTTATCAACCACCTGGTGAAGGTTGTACAATCAGGTGGATGCGGTGCTTGGCAGCTGTCTGCTTAGCAGCTGATCAGCCCAGGTGAAGAAACTCATGACAATCACTGTGGTTATCAGATGTAGATCAGACTGATGGAAGCCAAGTCAAAGGGGGTGATGCTATAATTGCATGATTGCATTAAGTATCACATGATCCTGTGTCAGCCCTAACTGCATGTGAGGTATGACAGACAAGGCATGAATTATTAGTGTGCACTCATTGTGAGGTCACTGTTTAAGGGTGCTGTGGTTAGAGGTAATGCATGACTAACTGTGGATTCACTAGACACCATATTGTGTATGTTTATCAAGTCTGGTGTGATCATGCCATTAAAAATTTTTTAGTTGACAACTTTTAATTGACGTAAATGTGATAATGTCTTGCTATTAACAATGCCATTTAGTTAATGCTTCTGACCACTAGCAACCTCAAAATATATCGAGGTTCTATTATATAATTTGCTTCAACTGCTCCAAATTCAACATTTTGGACCAGCTATGAATTAAAAAAGATTGCGCTTACAAATCAGCATTTATATTTTTGGCTACATATAGCAATTATTATTTTTATAGCACTTTTTTTATCTTTTACAACAACAAACAATTTGAAGTAAACCTGTCAGACTTGCTCAAAAGCACAACAGCACATGAACAAAGGTGTAACTATTGTATAAACCAGCCTAGCATGTTAATCTCCAGGTGATCACCATCCCACACCTGAGACAGCCATCTGTCACCAGATCAACAGCTTGACTGCCCAGAGTCCCGTCCTGTATTCATTAAGATACATAGACTGACAAACAGACATCAGACAGTGTCTGTTCTGTATGCAAATAATACAATCAGTTGTTAAAGAGTGTTCTGGGCTGGCAGGTACAGGTGTCAAATGTACATATATACACTTGTTGTCCCTGTCATTGTTTCTTGTGGTTTCTGTGTTTGTTACTTTATTAGTTAGTAATGCACAAGGGATATTTTAAATGCTTATGTGAGGATTTATCAATCACATTTTCACCAAGTTAGATCTGTGATAATGTTTTCATTGCTGCTGATGCAAGAAGATGCTAAATCATAAAATGCTAAATCATTACTCACGATGAGTTATTATTTACTTTGATAAACCTTCTGCCTTACTACCTTTGGGCGATTCCTCAAAAACATACCGCGGTATGTGACGCCACGGGGTGGGGCTTTTAACATCCACCCAATCAAATGCGGGAACTGCGCCCAAAATGTCAACACTGGGCCATGCGATATTACAGATATAAATATTTCCAGCAACATGGACAAAGCTCTACCTTTGTCTATAAGATTATAAACTCAAAAAACATTTTAGGTTAAGACCTCTCCCCTAAATAACCAAACTCCTCTGAGATATAACAGATACAGATAGCATAAACATACCTGGAAGTCCAGTAAACTAACGATGTTCTCATGTTTCAGCTCCTGGCAAAAACAAACGTACATTTATCATCGATCCTTGTAGAGCGTTTACTCGAGTATGACTCACTTGTGCTAATAAACAACTTTACCTTTAGTATATTGATTTCTTTTCCTAAGAGCGACTGTGATTTAGCGAGATTTTTCTTGTTGATGCATTTCACAGCGACTTCAAAATCACGTTTCTACAGATAACGAGAAGGTTTCGCTTTTTAATATGGCTGACATTCGTGCAGAATGAAAATTACCATAACACATTCATACACCAGAGGCCACGAAGTTGTGATAATTACTTTATTATAATTATCTTTATGATTATGAGACGTACCTTTTTGTGTCGTCCTCGGAACACCACCGCAAAAGCGCCGTGTCCTATCAAGTCTTTCTTGTTGAACTCAAATTTGCCGATGCTTTCCATGGCGTAGAAACTGTGTTAAACTCCTTAGTGCAAATCCACAGGTGGTATCAGGATGTCAGTGATCCGTCTGTGTGCCCGCAGTTCTCTACATGTACCCGTCTGCCGTTTCCTACCAGCTGCCTTTGCCCCAAACAATCTGCCACTTTGGTCATGATCGGTATTGCGATATCGCTACCTTGTTAATAAAACTGTCACTGTCATTTTAACTATACGATTTCAAAATACTGCAAAGTATATCACCTGCAACGAGCTTTCTGGAGCACTATAAAGGTATGTCTACATTACACAGTGAGAATGTCATAACCAGGGACTCGGTGTTGACTGTTTGAGCAGTCTTCCCTTTACAGCGCTGTTTTGATCGTCACTTTCCAAACAAAGCTTGAACGGCGCATGTCCACACACGCATGCGCACTAACTCACTGTCGGTCGCTCGTTCTGTTCAGCGCACTTTAGTATTGTCGTTGTCGTCTTTAAGAGTAACTGCGATCATAAAAAGCAGGCTCATATATCTATCTGTTGGGCTCCCAGAGACTCAAATGCTGTACGCCAAAAATATTGATAGTTTAATAACTGATTGGTTGAATAAATAAAAAGTGGGGAAAGCCACCAAACATCATCCCCCGTTCATAACATTTTCTATTTAAATTTGTGTAACAGGGATAGAATTGGATAAACCATTATAGTAACACATAATATCATTTAAAGAAGTCTACATTTGTTTAGAAAGCACAGTGTATGACAAGGAAGCACAATCTCACAATCGAAAAAAACAAAAGGAGTTGTCCTCTTTTATCTGCTGTTCCGAAATCACTTTCAGATCTTGTATTTAGACATGAAATCATTGCCCTCTTGTGGTAAAATGTCTTGTTACAATTTTTAAACAATACAATTTACATTATGCTATCATCTTAAAAAAAGGTCAATTCTCATTGAGGAAAACAGAATTTTAAAGTAATATTGGTGAAATGTGGGCTGGAAATGTTGTTTACTGGTTTCCTGAGATTCACCTGATAGATATGTTAGGTGCTTTTTTACTTCTACTTTAATCTACAAAGAAATATTAAAGTGAATACATATTTTTAGGTTACAAGCAGCATTTAGGAAACTTCAAATGGCTTTCTGTAGCAACCAAGTGTCCTTCGTGGAAATTTGTCTTCAAAGCTTTGAAACAAAACTCTATAACTCTTTTGAAAAAATAAAAAAGGATTTCAGACCAAAATATTGCCTTTCAAAAAAGGACTGATATATGTTTTCTCCACCCCGTCACATGAAATTTAGTCCAGAAGGATTTAATCATAAAAAGGCAGCATGCTCAATGATCCATGTCTAGAACATCACATTTGCAGGAATCAATTCCAAGTTGCTTCTTCGCTAAATCAAAATTTGGAGTCCCATCCATAGTCTTCTTTACATGTCATGAACTGGCTTACATCATCCTTTTACATTGTCTTCAATGAATACCATATTATGTGGGCACTCTGCCTTTGTTATATGATCAATAATGACATTGACATATTTGGTAATTAAGCACCTCCACCCAAATCTAAAGCTCTGACCGTAAAGCATGTCTAGCTGATAAGCAGAACTCTAATGCCGCAAGAAAGAGTTGGGACCTTCATTACTTCAATGCACTGAATCTAGTCAATGATTCAATGTAGTCAATCTAAATAATCAGCTTTTGTATTTGGACTGAACTCCACCCTGTTACAGTGTAATTGGCCCAATCTATGGGACACTGACTGTGTAATATGGTTGGTTACGCTAACTCAGACATGAACCATGACATCTCCTGCATCATTCGTTCCATCATGTCTTGGCAAAAATGTAACCAAATAAGCAGATGCTCGGTCAACCCTGTATATATTATTTATTCTATTGTCTTGTCTTGTTTTGTCTTGTGCTGTCTGCACATGTTTGCACTTCTGCACTTTATGTATAAATTATGTAGCCTTGTAGTTCTGTGTTGTTTTGTGTTTGTGTAGCACCTAGATCCAGGAGAAACGTTGTTTCATTTCAGTATGTACTTGTATATGGTTGGAATGCCAATAAACTCCACTTGAAACTTGAAACTATGGCCTATTGCTTTCTTGTTTTGTGTAAGTAGAGCTCTATGAATATACACCACTTTAATAGAACAAAAGTTAACATAAGATTGTTTAACTCACTAAAAGTCCTGTAAAATATGTCCCAGTCACAAGCTTTTTAAAGTTTGTTCTTGAATATATTTACGTCTATGCTTTTACACACAATTCAAATTATCATTTTCTTAAATTTAAATTTTACATTTCCAAACTATTCTTTATATCTGTACATGCATTCACTGGGAATTAAACACATGAACGTGGCACTGCTAGCACAATACTCAAAACTTAATGTTTATAACATACTAAATTAAAAAGGTGCCATAAACAATATTAATATTAAATAAAATATTTTTATTCAACACCTAGACACATTGCAAGCATAAAGATGTTCTATTAAAATATAATGGATGCCATAGATCAAAATGTCATATAGAAAAAATTGTAATCTGTTTCCATTTTACATGAGAAGAACACAAAATATAACAATATAACATTAAAAACCTTCCACTATCCTTTTCAAAGGACACACAGTTTATAAGATTGTGAATAATCACTACCATTGCATGTTATGTTTTGTATGGATGTTATGAATGGTAGGATAAGAATTTACCAAAATTATGTTAGCAATGAAAAGCCATTAGCATTCATAGATTAATGACACTCTTATATGTAGTAACATAAGAATTACAGATATGTACAGCTCATGTATGTCATATCACAGTACAGTTTATAGACTTAAATAAAAGTTTTTATTTTGCATAATCTTATATAATTAAAACAGATCTTTGTGGAAAAAACTCATTTGAAGCAGAATACAATCAAATACAGAATAAAAAAGAACTTCACAGAAACTCTTCTCACATTATGACTTGAGAACAACACAGTTTGCTGGAATTTGTAGATTTCAGAATTTAAGGCCCATCTGTGATAGACAGCTAATGTTTTAAAATATCTAAAACACTGCCAGGGCTGTGTGTGTGTGTGCTGTGATTATGTTTTTGCTATACTGCTACTTTTAAAGAATATGTAATTTAAAAATATGTCATAGACAGAACGTCCAATCATATTTAGGGTACAACTACCACCTTCAACTTACAGTTCCTGCTATTAATACATTGAGTGTAAAACAGCCACGTCAGCATTTCAAAATGACAAAGTACATGAATAGGTTAAACATACATATACCTGATAAGAGAAACTGCATAAACATAATAAATTACAATTTGACAAACACTTCACTACAAAATAGCTTGGGAGAAAATTTCTGCCCTGTCCTCGTTTTTGTTGTCTGTTTGTGAGGATTTCAAACCAAAGTACCTATAGCAGAAAATGGAACGCCCATCATTCTCAAAGCTCTACACATTCCTTGTGTTTTCGTTGATTCAATATTTGGAGTAATGGAATAATTCTCTTAGCTACCTATTAAAGTGTAGTGCTCTTGGATTCACACTTAATAATTTCACAAAATTCTGCTGATTTTCCCCTAAAATCAGCACTAAGCCTGATGCTAAGATAAAAACAGTAGCTGGTTAAGCCATAAAGTAAAAAAAAAAAAATTCGGATACATAGTGAGAACGTATTTCACGCAGTATCAAAGTCTTCTTGGAACATGATGACAACAATAATTTAAAAGATACATATGGTTGCACAATAGTAAAACTCTTGATCTTGGTTCCAATAAATACATGTATTTACATTCACTTTTTCTCTGTCTTCTTTCTCTGTTTCATTGTCAGTAGGCATACTGGCTTAAGGGCATTTAACATATCAGTTGTGTCATGTATATCTCAATTGTGTGCAATATAGCTTTATGAAATTATGCATTCCGGCTGATTTCAAGAAACGATAAAGCTTTTACAACATTACTTAAACAGAAAATCACTATAATGAATAAAAATTCTTCATGCTTTATTCTTCAGTCTGCAAAATAACATGTTCAGCTGTAATTAAACTGGAAACAGTGCCTAACTAAAAAAATACACAAAAAAGCAAAAGCAATGACATTTTAGTGTCAAATGAACTATAATTGTGGAGTGCTGCTTGAATCTGGCCATTTGTGAAGAATCTTTCTTGCTTGAAGATTCAGTACTTGATAAGTATGTCCTTTGAAGCCAGATCAAACTGTGGTCCAAACGTCTAGTGTGTGGTCCAAATAATCTGAGCGAGGAAACACTTTTAAAGTACAGTTATCTTATCAAACTCCATTGTATGAGAGTTAGTACGTTTTCTAGAATGCTTTTCGCATACTATGTTTACTATTAATTCATGTTCCTCAATAGGCCCCATTATTATTCCAACATCGGGCCTTGTGTCTTCATCTATCTTCTGTATGTTTAGAGAAATTATCAGCAGGAGGAAATGACATCAGATAACTTTGTGTCGTGAGTTCAGTTCTACTATAAGCTGCATCTGTCCGTTACCCAGTTTGACATTCATTCTTTCAAATGTCCTTTCAGAATGTGATATTTCTTATTATAGAGGGCCATAATAACAGCATCTGTGCCAGGAAATGCTACTGTACTCTACTGTCCTTTGCTGTCTTTGGATCAGTGGCCATTGACGAGCAAATTAAGACTTGTCTGCCTTATACAGCGGACAAATCTATGCGGTTGGCGGAGTTGGTGCTTCTGTCCCATGTATTCATCTTTGTGGGAGTCACACCTCCCTTGTTGCTATTCATCTGTGAGAAAAAACAAGCAAACTGAGCATGAATACACAATCTAAAAGTCCAAAGAATAACAAGTTAGAAACATAATAATAAACAATACAAATGTAATGATGAACTCTTTGAAATAACTCACAATATCTGAGTTGAAGGGTTTTACATTGATGTTGCGAATTGAGCTGCTGGTTAATGTCCACACTTTGGTTTTGTGTTTGAAAGCAGCTCTCACCTGTAGAGCAACAAAATTAAACTCCAAATAAACAGATTAAAAATAAACATTGTGATTGAGAAAACAGGTGTTTTGCATCACAGCCTTTACTATATTGTGCAATTAAGCAGGGCTAGAATGTTGTATTAAGCAATCAGCATTGCGTATGAAAACAATCAAGTTTATAATTTATATTTATTTATCTGTTACATATGAGACTTTACTTTTTTTTTACTTTTTAACGTATGATTTGAAACTTTACAAGTGCATTTATTTGTAATGCAGTATCAAATCATTACCACTAGGTGGGGCTTTGAACAAGTTTCACAGGTGTGCGGGACGGGTCATACAAGCTTTCAAATTTACACCAGCGTGTTGTTTGCTACAGCTACGTCAGATATTTTCCCCAGACATACAACACAGTCTTTAGACACACAGCTGCACAAACATGCTCTTACCTCAGAGTTTAACAGACAGTGAAACAGGAATATGAAGAAGCCCTTTGAGATGAAAGACAAATAAAAGATGAGACTTAATGTTGCGAAGGTGCTTAAATTAACACTGGCTAAAACTCTCACAAGTCAGTCCAGAGTCTTAAGAGGACTTAATCTTTTCAAACATCATTATGTACCATATTTTTTAAAGCTGTCATTGTCTGGAGAACATGCTATTGATTTTGGATGCTGTTCAATCAGAGTGAGAACCGTGGTAATGTGTGTCAGTGTGGGTTTTAGTGTAGCACTGTTGTGCTTCACAGTAGTGAAGTCTGACCTGCAGCGAGTTGAAGACTGCAAATAAGTACTGGAAAAGCAGGGAGTGGTCATTTACCGCCAGAACACCAAAGATCCATGATATGCCCAAGATGGGCAAGAGAACTGCGACAGCTTTGGTCGTCAGCCTAGAGGAGCACACACATGAAAATCAGAGGCAATATGATTCCACAGAGACATGATATCAGCTACAGTAAATAATTACTCACTTCACAGAGCTGGCGTCTCTGTGAACCTTGTAATTTTCAGCACTGATCCTTGATATGATCCGTGTCACAGCTATCAGGATGCCAATGTTAACCTGTAGGGCAGAGATTGCAGCATAACAAATATTACACGCAAACCCTCATTCCAAGCATTATTGTTTTATATTCACATTAGATTTAATAGACATTTAATAGACATAGATACGACAATATTCTGGGTTTAAGCAGTGTTTTGAGTACTCAGAAACAGAAAAATTCGGTGACAGCTGTGACAACTACAAATAATAGTTCTGACCAGTAGCTGTATTTGTAAAAACAAACAAAAGTCACATTTAAGGGCAGAGAAACACAGCTTTATTCATTTTAATAATTTCTGTATGTTACTTGAGATGTAAATTGAACACTTCTAGTTATATTATTCAGATGTACTTCCTGTGGGTGGAGTTTGCTCTTTGTAAACGGTAAGCTAACTTACAGATAGTTTGCGTCCCTTTCTAGTATCCTTGCATGTATTGTGTGAAAATTACAAGGTTTATTGACTTTACATGGTTATAAATGAAGGTTGTTTTAACTGAGAGATGACTAAAAGTTTTTCTCTGTGGTGACTGACAGCATTGAACCCTTAACTTACTTTAATAGCTACTTACCATTATAACAAACAAAGCAGGAGCTACAAAAGCCCAGATCGCACCATTATTAAGAGAAAGCCAGCAACTAGTAAAAGAAAGAGAAAACAAGAAAGAGAAAACAAGAAAGAGACAATAAAAGTTAGACAACGTCATTTGTCCCCTTTCGACTGGACATCTGTTGACCATGCCATGACCCAGTGTTGTCATGGTAACTTACTTGCCAGTCTCCCCGTAGCTGCTTAGTGATGAGGTCATAGACACCACACATATGACCAATGGCGATCCTGAGTAAAGAAACACATGGACATTTCAGAAGAACATGGAACATTTAAATAACAAACAAGTAGCTGACATGAAATACCAGGTAGAGACTACAGAGTTCTGTAGTGTGAAAACTACAGTACACCCCATATGAAAGCTCATATTAATTGACAGATTACATTACATTTTTGTATTCTTAATAATTTAAATGCATAATTTAAAGTTAAACGAATTGCAAGGTAAAAAATAATCATTAGGGTAAAAAGCCTTTTAAGACCAGTTCAACTGTTCAAAAAAAGTATCTTTGTTATTTGTAGACCATCCCAATATTCTAAGCATTTTAGTAATTTTGCCTCTCTCTCCCATGTGGTTTTGTTATATATTCATATAGTGGGCTTTCTAAATAATGTGTTAATTTTTAACATAAAACAAATCTATAAAACAGTACTGGAGCTAAAAATATCTTTCTGTAAATAGCCAGTGTAACACAGTGTAGAAGTTTTAAGATTATGTCGTAGGAACTAAAATAAGAACAGCTGGACTGTAGCCGGTTATGTCTGTGCCACCATAAATAAAGAACATGTGGTTTTGCCAAACAGTTTTAAGAGAGGGAGTAGACCTCAATGTAATGTAATGACTTCAGTTCAACCTGTTTTCTTTATCCACATTTAGAATATCATGGGTGTCGCCATGGAAACAAATAAAAATGTCTATTTATTTTACACTTAATCAAATGATTATCACTGGGCCAACTTTGCATATGCTAATGAATGTTTGAATTCAAATATGTATTTGCCTTATGGCGCCTTATAGCTCTGGCAATGTCGTTAAATAATAAAACAGAAAAATGACAGAGAGAAAAAGAGAGAGTGGAAGAGAGAGGAAGAGAGAGATTGATCCAAATAAAGCACACGTTGCCCATTATCACGTGCACACTTGAGAACAACTTAATTAATATTGGTGACGGTATCAACAGTGATGACTCACCAAAGACTCTGGAAAGATTTAATGTTTTTAATGTAATGACATCTCTGACAGACTGTAACGCACACGTTTCTTTCCCTCCCTTGTCTAAACAACACAGCCACATCATTCATGGCTAAAGGGAGTTGGCTGATGTGTCTCAGGACTAATGCCTGCAGTGGGACAACCCTGTCTGACTCTCAGAGGTCCATGAATTATTCTGAACTGGGTCATTTAAGGCAAGTGACACTGATCTGTTGTTTGATTTCATGGCATGTGTGATCCTGCATGTTTGTTTATCCATATCTCTGTGTAATGGAACATGTGTTTGTCTTCTATATGAATAAGTGGGTGCATACAAAGGTAAATTTATTAAAAAGTTTAGCCGAAATTAGCATCTTATACTACCCACAATCCTGTTTCACAAGGTGCATTTCATTTACCAGCACAAAGACGTAATTTACTTGTAGTGCTCATATAAAGCAAAACAGACCACTATAATTTGCTGCATCCTCCACAACCCAGTACTCTGCAATTGTGATTTGCGATTAGTGAATTGGGTGCTACAACAAAGCCACAATTAATTTATACAGGACTGAATTCAGTCAACAATGCTCTGTAGACTCACCCCATCCAATGGCATAGTAGTAAAAGTGCTTGCTGCCCTCAGAGCCGAACACCTTGATCACCATACTGTAGAGATGCAGCCCTTCCACCAGCATCCAGGCGAACGCACACAAGAAGAAGAAATGCAGCAACATGGCCATGATCTTACATGGAAGCTGGGTGGCAGAGGAAAGGAATCAAAGATCACTGAGTCAGTGAGAACTCAAGACCTGATTCAGTCAAATTCAAGAAACACCACAGACTCAAAATCAGTCTGTGTTTATTGTAATGCAGTTTTAAAACGACATGGGTGTGAATACATTGAATTAATAGAGTGAATTGTAATTTTGGGATTAACTTTTCTTTTAAAATAAACATAGGTAAGAGAGCCATTAAGTTTAGGGAGTTTATACCAGCTCGGCATTGACTAAACAGTGCTAGCTCAACATAGTGCTAAAACACCCATAGTGAGAGTTCAGCCAAGTCAGATAAATGAAGCAAAATCAAATTAACTCAGTATCATATTAATCTGCTGGTAATGCTCCAGTCATTAAAGTGGATTAGTGAAGTCATCTGCTCTTTTTCCTAATGTTACGACAACCTATTGTTTCTGAAATGATGATATTGTAATTTTAATACACAACAAACACAATTAAACACATTATGTTTTAAATCAAACATTACATTTTAAATGAAGTCATTTGAAAAGTTCATAAACATGTCAACTATAGATCCAACAATATTTAGTGCTAATTATTTGAGTCTGTGCTAAACAATTCACTAGGTTTTGAATGTAGCGCGCTGGCCTGTACTGAATGCTGAGGTTCTATTAGTGCTGATAGACTCACCGTTCCGGGATTAAAGCGGAAGCTAATGAGCAGCAGGATCTGAGCGACTAGGATGGCAAACGACAGGTTGGCATGAATGTGGTAACGCTGGTTACGGATGGTGCTGACAGACCTATATACAGAACAGATATAAGGAAGGGGTATGTATTTGAAAAAGTAACAATGTAGAAACACTAAGCAACAACAACATTTTTTTGGTGAGAGGCTGAGATGTGATATGTTCAAAGCCTTAAAGCTGAAATGTGTAATTTTTAAGTTATTTTAATATGCATATACAACTACTTTATGGAAAGCCCCTCGTAGGCCGATTTCCCTTAAAAGTGTAAACACTGGTTCTGTGGCACTATCAAAACAGCTCTGTTTATTCTAGCTTGTATCTGACTTAATGCAACTCTGGTTTAAACTAATGCATGCGTTTTGGGGTGGGACTATCTGTTTAGCTGACCATTGCCAACGACCAACTGAGGGCTAATTTTACTAATTTTGGTTAGTAAATATAATGTATGATATGACCAAAAAATGCTGGTATGTCCATAAAGCATTTTGGGATACTCACGACAGCACGGCAAAGGTGACCAGTGTAATTGCCAGGCAGAAAATAGAAATAGAGCAGCCAATGTAGCTAATAGTGGACAGCGCCACCAGGTGGGCCTTTGAGAGCTGTGGAGGAGTCAAACACAACAACACAGGCAGTGAGACAACCAATATGTCAATAATTTGGCCATGTCAATAATTTGGCTATGGTATCGCATGGTTTTAAAGGGCTTAAAAACCCCAGTTGTTATTGTACATGAGATAAACATAAAATACCATGGCAACAATCCACTGATTGTAAAGTCAAAGGTCCCATATGATCAGCTGAACTTGGATTGATGTTTGCATAATATTAAATGACTTCAACACAGTTACATCATCACTTTATCAAAAACATCCTTGGCTGATCCTGATTTTAATTACAAATACAGGGGGGTCAAACGTATGTTATCTCTTAAAAGAACTTTTAGAGCTTAAGTCTTGGTAAACAGTTTTGCTATGACAGTTTTTGAAGAAACATTGGGAAAATGTTGTCATACTATCACTTTAAACCACCTGTTGGGAAAGGACGAACAGTTACATCCTCAAAAGTCTTTCAGGACATACAGCTCTGCATTGATACACTTCTTTTCGTTCGCCACCAGTAATTGGTACCCAGTGTTGCGTCGACATGCTGGACCCATAGGCAGTTGCTTTCCCCCATAATTCTATTTCTGTGCCTGGGTTTGATTGTGCATTAACTCTGCCTCCTGCCTTGTGATTATCACAGGCCCAGAATATCGAGGACCTGCAGAGTTGTGGTTTAAGCACGATCTTCTCCAGGCCCAAAGCACTGAGGTGAGCCGCTAATTGAGGCCTCGGCAGAGACTAGCATTAGCATCAAAGCACAACAGTAGATAATTACATGACTGAGTGAAGACAGATCTTCTCAACAAACACATGCGGATGATTGACACAGTAGAGCTGAGCTGCACCTGGGTGTCTCGGTATGGTCTGTACAAGCTGGTGGCAGAAAGCGCAAAAAAAAGAAAATGCTTTTCCCTGAAACAGTATGTTTTTTCTTTGTAGACAACTATGGGACTACTTAGTGAATCTTCATGCCGACAGGTTCTTAAGACTGACTTTAATCTGCACTCTTTACATAAATCATCAGGACAAGGGTTAACAAAACATGAAGCCGTGGTTCTCGTACCGCATTTCAAAGGCAGCTGTTATTTACAAGCATTCCCTGACATACGACAATCCATCTGTCCGCCAAAAACTGGCCCATTGTGCTCAACCCACCCAGCCTCTGACTTGAGGCCTCCTCCGAGACACATTCACATACAACACCGGGTTTCAAATGAAAATACAGCACGTCACCCGGGGAGAACTGTCTCAACTGCATCCAAATTGTCTTCTTTACTAAAGCTCTGCTGCTGATTTACTGAGTGTCTTGGCCAATCAAAACTTAAAGCCCTGCATGCTGCTAGCTCGCTGCGAAAAAGTAATGCAGTTTAGCATTGCAATCATCGCAGTGCCTCAGTGTTTGTAGAGGAGCCTGCTGGGATATGACCTAATTGCTCAAGCAAGGAATGTTGAGAAACTCCACTAACATCAAGGTCCGCTGCTAGTTTTGTATTATGTGTGCATAATTCTGGTGATCTAAACCTTAGATAGTTATATCAAAGAAGAAAGTAAATGAGCGGGTATAAAATGTTGAATGGAGCTGTAATGTTAGACGACTGACATCAGGAGAGAGGCAAACAATCAAGCATATTGTGCAACCAGTGTAATCGATTCACAAACCAATGACTGCTATGTATTTAGGCCTGTGGCAATAAACAATCATACAATCATATACAAAAATGATATTTCTCACAACATTGTAACAATACTTTAGATTCTTACATTAATATTTCTTGATTATGTGTACATTCATAATATTTCCTATAGATCAATGTAGAAGCAGTTGTAGAGATAAACACACAGATAAAAAGAGACTAAAAACGATGCTGCAGATCCATCTGTTGCACACATTTGCTGCTGGTTTGGTGCAGCATCATGTTTTAAAGAGTGGCATATATTTCACAAAGTTCTTTGATTTCTGAGATTGTTTTATACACACGCAACAAGAGCGCAAACAAAATGAAAAATTAAACTGTTAGTAATGCAGGACTGTAAATAGCCATTTATCAGGTGATTATGTATCATTACTGCTAGATAAAATATTGAAAATGTAAATGTTAAAGTCAACTGTTAAAGAATGCAATAAATGTACCATAAATCAGCGAATTTGAGTTCAATGTGGGTTTGTCATCAGTATAAGTTTTATAGTAGTATTATCAGTTTAAGTAATCAAGGTAATCATTCAAAACACACACACACACAGGCACACAGACACACACACAGTGAGAAGTTGCCTAATCACTGGCCAGTAACACTATTTGAAAATAAAATTTGCTCTCCTTTCTTTCTGGCTTGCAAATTTTCAGAGAGATGTTTTAAGGTTGTCCACAACCTTTTGGTGCCAGGACTTTGAAACACCAAACAGGGAAAACAATAAAAGGCATGGCTCGCATCGCATTCAGCTAGCCAACTCCGTTTCCCATAAGAAGTGTTGGAAAAGCACTGAGTGTAAGTTCGACTGCGATCACTTCACAACTGCTAAATTTGCAAGTTGGGTCGATCTGGTCCAAGCTCCTTGATCCTTTTTTTAATTCACCCGAATGCCTTGTGAAGGGGTATTGTTGCAAAGATAAAAACAATTTTCCTTAATTTTGAGACATTTTGCTTGCTTCCACATTGATCAGTACCTGTCAGACAAATGACAATCTGCTGAGCTGGAGTGCTCTGCGCCCCGAGAACAATCTGAAACAAGCCAATTACAGCTCAGCCTCAAATCACATACTTTTTAAAAATGTACAGACCTAATAAACATCCATTAGTCTGGCGCCCTGCACATACATATGAACAAAATACAGTTTCTATTTTTTTAACAGTGGAATAGTACGACTAAATTATTTTATTTTGTTATTAATTTGCAATATATATTTGACTGATTTTTTACATGTTAAAGTAGCTTTTCTTCTTTGGTAAACTTTTGGGGTGGGTGCGGCGCCCCTGTGCCCCTTGATTGACCGGCTGCCACTGTTATTAAATATTACTTAGATTATGTTTGGTTGAAAGAAGAAAGTCAAGTATACCTTGCATTCCTTGAGGGTGTGTAATTTATGGGGTAAGTTTAATTTTTTAGTTGACTAATCCTTTAAATATACACATTCACAAAAGCATTTTGCTGTATAATAACTTGTATTAAAAACCTAAAATGTTAGTTAACTCTAACACTAAACTATGACTGTAGGTGTTGTGTTGAAACACTAACCAGGCTCTGTACAGCCATGGCCAATTGAGCAAGGTAGACAGAATCATGCACTTGCTTGTGTCAAACACACACAGAATGAGCAGTAGAGTTTTTGAATCATTTATATTAACTTAATATTTTGCCAAAGTAAGCAAGACTGCCAGTAATCCATGCACCACAGAGGAAAAATGGCACCAGATTGTGTAACACTGTGAGTGTCTCACCTCCATGGGAACCACTTGCATGAGGATAGCGAAGTTGGTCAGATGGTTACACACACAGACAGAGAAGGATAGGTTTCCATCAGCTCTCACACATCCATCATTGGACCACACACCCTCTTTGGAGCTGAAACACACACATACGCATGTTTAATTAATCTTTACATCTGCTGGAGCTATTCATAGTTTATATTGAATCCATATGCATTCACACCCTCATCCAGTGGTAATGGTATTACTTAAGTTTTATTAATCAAATCTGATTTAGAAGAAATCAAAACCAAAGCATGTCTATCATGGGTGCAATAACTTATTGAGTATTCACATGTGGAAAAGTGCAAGTGAGCATAAAAAATAATGACAGAGAGAGGCAGAGAGAGAGAGAGAGAGAGAGAGAAAGAGATTGAAAGCAAGAGGAAGGGATCTCACTAAAAATCAACACGCTTTATTTCAAATGATTTACATTTCTCAAATAATCCTACATTGGCCTTGTTTAATGGCTCTAAGTGATTTTTCTTTCATGATTCGTATTGCACAAGATTATTCTCTATCAATAACAGACTTCTAACGAATCCTATAAGACTCTTTTGAATGATAAATTGCCAGAAAGACCTACATTAGACCTAGTTTATTGTTCCTAGCTGTCCTTTGTGCATTCACGAGAGAATCAGCCCTGTCCAATTAATTAACAAATTGTTCTTTTGAGGTGGTTCTTTTCCCTGAATTGGTTGATCTTGTTTACATAACCAGCAGAATACGAATTTCTCGTAGATACTCTTTTGCACTCTTTTCACAGCTCAAAAGTTCCAATCCCAGTTCACTATAATTGCACTTTTTCCTTTCATATTCCATGTATGGAAGAACATTATATGGGTTTGGAACAACATCGAGGTTGAGTAAAGACACAATAATCCATTTTCCTTTTTTGGGTGAACTCTCCCATTAAAAATGAAGCATTTGCGAGACAGCAGAACTATTATAAAACTTACCTGTAATTGAGGAAGGCACAGTAGAGGAACACTTTGTTGCTTTGGTTTAGGGCCTGAAGCTGCTGCTCCGTACTCTGAAAGACAAGAGAGCATTTATAAAATTATGAATAAACCATCACAGCTGTCTTTACACAGTAGAACCATTCCATGTCAAATTTATTCTCAAAGATTAAATCCATCACATTAGCCATGTATTATCAGAGTGTAATACTAAGTATCAGTTATAATCCATGTACTGGCTACTGAAAGGTAGCAGTTGTACACAGCTGTGCCTTCAATTAGAGAGTTTGGAAAGTCTGAAACAATATTGCAAAATATATCAATGAGCTACATTACACAAACACATGCACAGTACAAACAACCATAGAATCTTATATTCAGAAACAAGACCAAAACTCATTCGGAAATATAATAATTTTGCATCCAACATAGTCAAATGTCACTCACAATTTCCAACAAATAATCTGAATGCTTTGCAGGTCTTCTTAAAAATTATACTCACTCAATGACTCTTACTGTATGGAGGACTCAGCTAGCTAGCGGGATGGAGAAAAGAACAGACCCATATTTAAGACCGGAATGGAAATGGCAGAGTCGGGTGGATGAAGGATATTTAAACTAGTCAGTCTTGGAGGGCTTGGAAATTACGTCTAACACGCCAGACAGTCAAGCTGGACAAAATTCAGGAGAGGAAAAGAATCGGAAGGACATTGCAATTCTGAGTGCTCAAATTGTGATCCGGACTGATCCGATTGGATTGGATCTGAAAGCTGCTGCATCTGTGTTGTGCATAGACAGAAAACAGAGATGGAAGTTAATAAGGTCATTATCAGTCTGGGTCCAATCACTGTTGAGGAATATGTGGAAAAATTAGTTCCAACAGTAAGTGATGATTTTGATTACTGATGGGACTGTTCACAGCCACAACAAATTATTTGGTTTGAATAAACATAGCTTGTGTCATTTTCCATCTTCATTGATGCATACGGCTTTGAAGTGAGGTTAACCAAGGCTGCTTATTAGTTAAATGAGACTATTTAACTAATAAAATGTATGTTGAAATAGTACTGCTTTTGTAGTGCTATGTTTCAGCTGTGTTGCCTCTGGGGTAAGAAGAGGCGATAAACATCTAAAAAAAAACTGTGACTGAGTAATTCCAGAGGCATTGGGAGATGTGGTGTGTGTTTAAACTGGAAAAGACAATATTCATGAAAGTAGCTGTCAGTGAGAAGGGGGTAATTACCAATATATACTTTGAGACTGGTGGATCTGAGCTAATGGGTGTGTAAAAAAACAGAGCATTAATGTTTTTTGTCTATTTCCTTTAACAGGAACACAAGTGACATATTTTGGATGCTTTTAAGCATTATTTCCAACACATTTATACTTACATGATTACATTTTTATATCATGAAGACTGTGACTACCCTTTGACTACCCTTTATTTCATCTGGAAAACATTTAATTAAGTGTTTACATTTTTAAATAGAAAATGTGAGTGCTTGCCTGCACCACCACTATGCTAATATGTTCTTTGTAGTTGCCAGTGCTCTGCTATGTAATTGAAAAAATACGTTCTGGGTGGTTGCTAGGGAGTTGCTATGCAGTTGTTATTGTGTTTTAGGGTGGCTGTACCACTCTCTACAGGAAAGCTGTTTTACTTTTTGTACACCCAATCGTGTCCAACAACAAACCTCTTCTCATTAAGGTGTTTTCGCAAGAACCAAATTTTTACATTAAGCAGGTAAAATCAGAACCAAATAAGTGTGTGTTAAAAGCTTTCTTAAATCCTGCATTGCTCTTTAAAACTCTGGCTCTGTTTGAGTTAAAAAGAAACATATGAGGGCAACACCCCTTCTCAATAAAGAGTGGCCTTTACAACAACAGGACAGAAAAGCTCACTTTAAATCATCTCTCTCTCCCCTTCTCTCACTACAATAGTCTTTGTCTCACTCTTAGTCTCACTGGTCCTCTCAGTAAAGACAGGGGCTTTAACACTAATAAGTGACTAAGAGGCTAATTTTTCTCAGGAGGACCAATAAGAGCATGGAAAGTCTAACCCACACTGACCGGATCAAGATAGGGACTGTGTACAAACTCATATACTTTAATAGTATGTACTGAATTTAGAATTAGGGACTATGAAATACATTCTGGGGGTATGCAGTTAAAATAAATTCATGGACACACTAATCACTAATCGAAATTCTCTTAATAAAGTAATAAATGGAAACCTCAATCTGGTAAACCATTCATGCCTTATACAGCACCTGTGAAGGCCCTGTCATTACTGACTCACTTTACCACAGTCAGACACTGTTTGTTAATACCACAGAAATGAACACGTAGTGTAAAATGAATCCTGTCTGTGACTTCTCATATAAAACAGCATTTTATTTTCAAAGTAAACTCTAAATATAACTCACTCAAAAATAAATATTTTATCATATTCTACCTTAACCGGACAAGCTTCCTTAAACCTTTTCTATCTAACCAAATGCTGGCATAAACAAACAGATAATACATCATGTTGGCATTATCCTTTGTCCTTGATGAAAATCTGACAGTGAACATTGCGCTGTTGATTAATAAATGTTATTTTGGAGTTGTAATCTCAGTGTGCAGACACTGTTATTCCTTTAACTCCTATGATTGTTTTCTTTTTGTGATTCACCTGAGCCCACTTTTTGAATATGATCATCCTCAGCTCCCATGGCCTTATGGGATACCAAGTGTTCATTGCTAGTACACTTCACAGACTTAGCAGATTCAGTACTTCATCAAGATATTTTTGGCCTACTGCATCATAAATACTGAGTATCAGTGCATTCTATTCATTTTGTGTACTGCTTTTGCAAATAATGAGTAGCAGGGAAGTTTGCAGAGTCAGATGCAGAGAGGATCTGAGCTCTCCAGAGAGGAGAACTGAGGATGGGTGTGGTTCTCCTCTGCATTTCCCTCTTTTATCCACATACGTTTCTCACTCACTCTCATATACTCCTGTCTAAATCATTCTTTCTCTTTCTCTCTGCCAGAATGACATTACTAAAAAAAGCAGGTAATTTTTACAGCTCCATCAGTAAGTCTTTCTCTTTCTCTCTCTCTCTCTCTCTCTCTCTCTCAAATGAACACAAATGGAGTTGGCTGTGTGTTTGTGGCTGCCCCTGCCCCACAGTGCTCAGCACTTGCCAGGGAAGCGTGAAAGCACTCCAGCACTTTATGAACAACAAAAGGCCTGCAAAAGTGCATACAGCATTAGAAAAGCTTCCTTACTAACTTATCACATGACAAAGAGACAGCTATCACACTTAAGATACACAGGTAGAATATAAAAACTTTTTGTGAATCAAATCACGTTTGAAACAAATCTTTTTATTGATATTAGAAAGTGTACTTTCATTAGTATAAAGATCTGTATGGGTTAAATACTATGTAACCTTTGATATTGGGGTTTGTTATTTGGCAGTTCCTCTGAAATCATTTTCACCAGCCATAGAGATGGCAGCTGGTTGTGACATCACACATCAGGTCTGTTCAGAGGCCCTGAGTGTCATGTGCTCATAATTTGACAGAAAACACAACTTCTCATTAGCTATTGTGGTGATGGAATGGTTTACAAGGAATAATCATCTCTGCCAACTGGCATTTAAGTCTCTCTTTTAACTGGATGAGATGTCTAATTCCAAACATATGCAGGACTCTATTATTGTTCAGGGGAATGCTGAAAATGACAACAATGTGAATCTGGATTAAAATTTTGGATCAAATTGACTGTCTTGAATAACAGTTAATGAACATGAGGCAAATAAGCTAGATTTAGCTCTGCATACTCACTTTAATATGGTTAAAATTTTCTAAAGCACAATAAGTCACCATAAATCACAACAAAGTAAATGGTTTCTTGTTTATCCAGCATGTCATCTCTAATGTATAAAACAGCTTTAATTAAAATATGTCAGAATCTTCTAGAACACAACGTTACAGCTTTGCTCTATTTGGGTCTCTTTCAAAGTTGAAAGCTTTAGTTTAGTGCCAAACTCTCTCACACTTCACACCAAGGTGAATAATCTTACCATGGACAACCGTTTGTGGTTACTGGTTGCGACAACATAAAAAGGTGAAGGCATAGCTCATAAATAATAATTATGCACAAATTATGTCAGATCTTAAATCTTCAAAAAATCTACAGTTTAAACAAAAAATCTGACAACCAATCGAGGTGACATTTTTTTAGTTACGGGTGTTACATAGGCAAGTGTAATAAAATAACAAAAAATAATGAAAATAAAATCACTTTTAATAATGGTTGTTCAGTCCAGGTTCAAAGTCATGAGATATTATTTAAGGCAATGTTTTGAAGCATCTAATGTTGGGGAAGGACCCCTGATGCCTGCCCTTTATAACGCTCTGACTAACTGAAGGAAAAACTAAGCAACAGCAATACAATGGAACCTATATTTCACTTACGCAACACAAGAACAAGCCTACAGCATAAACTCCCAAGAGTGAAATACGTATTATTCCTATAATCTCCCTCTCTTTCTCTCCTGCACACATAAGTATGAGCGCATGCTCAAAAAATGGTCTGCTAAATGTCTCGCACACTCTCGCCCATATTTTCTGATTGGGACTGACCCCAGTTGCACACACACCATATAAAACACGCTGTTGTTGGTTTCCTGAAGTATGCTGGGTAGTGGCACTACACTGGGGTATATTTAAAGAACTGCGCAGTCTAAATACAGACCGGCTGGGCTAAATTTAAAAGCTAAGAGAAGTGTAGACCATGCTTAACAGAGAAGACAAATGGTGAAAAGTAAATGAATGTTTTTGGTCGCTCTCTTTCTATTTAAAGATGTGTAATTACATCTGTGGACATGCTGAGCTGTAATTTAGAGCAACTGCTTCTGTATACAGAGAAGACAAAGAGTAATGAACATGGAAACTCAATGAAAACACATTTACATCTCCAGTTGTAAAGAGTAGAACTAATCAAAAACTTTCTAGCTTCAGTTCAGGACCACTGCTAGCTAAAGTGTATTTGTGTTGTGTACACTACACAACCAGAAGTATGTGAACAGCATCATTTTAATTACCATGTCTGGCTGGGCACCTTAATTCCAGTTAAGACAAAACTTTAATGTGTGTAAATACAATGACACTGCAAAGTGTTTTCTTTGTGTACCATATGTCAACAGTTTGAGAAGGGCCCTGATCTGATTCAGCATGACAAGGCCCTGTGCTCAAAACAAGGATTAAAATGACTGACTCTGTTTGCATTATTTTGACATAATGAAAGTTCTCATCACTATTTTTAAATCTTGTTTTACAGCACTTTTGTCACTTATATTGATACAAGTTTAAAATTAGGAAAAATAATTTGCAAGTGTATGCTTGTTGTTTTGGTTTATCAAATACATAACACTATTACTCTGTGTCTTAAAACATTTTTGGTAAAGTTGTGCAAGTTTGGGATAGTCCCCTTGGGTACACATGTACCTACACCCACACATTGCTCTGGGGAGACCCGGTTGATGCTGGTAATACTGAGGCTGATGAACATTTGTATAGGAGCTGTGCTTGGTGTAGAAGGAACGTGTAGAGAAGTTTTACGAGTTTAATGGTATTTCTGTCATAATACTTGGGTGAAAATGCTTGCTAACGCAAAGAGTATTTGTTTTATGCAAATCATAATGGGAGACTGATCTAAAGATTTAATGGTGAGGAACAAGGCAAGGCAAACCTCAACAACTGTTTGAAGCTAATATCAAGGAGGTATCAGTCTTTACGAACACAAGAGGGGCAGAGAGAGAGAGAGAGAAAGATAAAGAGAGAGACAGTGAGAGAGGAGGAAGCCACACAATCTGCAGAAGTTGACTACAACAGGATCACTTGAGCCAGACCATCTGCTATAGATTAAAAAGACTCATCTGAGAAAGCATGAGAGAGGAAGAAGTAAAAAAAGAGTAAATCAAACCAACTCACAAACTCAGAGAAAGAAAGTGAGTGAGTGAATGAATGAGATTAAGAAAGACAGAGAGACAGAAAGAGTGAATGAATGAGTGAATAAATGACACAAGAGTAAGTGAACGAGTAAGTGATTTAACAAGTGAATGAACGTGATTTAGTGAGCGAGCATGCACCTGACTAAGTTTTAGCAGGAGTGGTTTGTGTGTGTGTGTTTTATATAAAGTATCTGGCATTCAGCACCACTCATTTTTGTACCTTTAAAAGAGCTGAAGTACCTCACTGTACTAAACAAAAAAAAAAACAAGTCATTCAACAAACCATGTGTCAGATTTTTTTTTAAGATGTAATAGCCATTAAGCCTCTGTAAATTTATGATTATATTTGAACCAAATCGGAAATTCTTCTTGGACCACAACTGTTAGTGGTTTAGCAATTTTCCCACAGAAAATTTTATAGACAGTTTACTGGGCACCAAACCACATGAGCACAAACACACAAAACAATGGATAATTATATTAATCATAAAGGCATTCCAGTACAGCTTGCATTATATGTCCCTTGGATTTCAGAGGCTTTAGGTCCTTTGGAATTAAACTAAATAAACAATTTAAACTCTACATCATGTCTAGTACCGTGTGTATACTGATTAGAATAAACATACAACAAGTACAAATACACACACAGTACCACAGGCTCTGCGCTAAAGCATCTCTCTGTTTTGCATCCCCTCTGCTGAAGCTTTATTAGGTTCTAAATGCTGCGAGGGCTTGTCAGAAATCTTTTTTAATCCTCTTGATTTTAAGCACCGCCAGAATTCCACATGAAATCATTCTTTCCATTTGTTCACCTCAAGCTATGTGATCCAGCCATGAGAGAAGAGGGACAATTTGAATAAAGAGACTAACTTGCCCGTTAGTAAAATTGACCAGTTTAATTAATTGTTTTTCTTAGCTTTTTTTAAGTGATTTTGAATTGGATGAAATAAGAGACGCAACAAGGTTTTAGAGTGCCTGGACAGCAGTACACAAACTTTAGTCTGAGTGTTTGACGCATAAGAATGCATGAGGTTTATTTTGAGGGTATGCCAGGTCAGTTTGAAATCAGGTGGGAATAGAGCGAATCGGATTTCCAAAAGCACAAAGTGGACTTCTCATTTGACAGTGAATGATGATGGCAGAATGTGATGCAGCCAAAGTTAAAATGTTTTCAACTTTTGGTTGAATGACAAAGTGTTATTTTCTTAAACTGTTGCATTTTTTTCTTTATGTCTTTGCAATGTGCAATCGTCATTTAAATCCCTTTGAATTGCATCTCTTAATAATTGACTAGTCAGTTGCTAAAAGAACTATTTGATCATTTCTTCAAGCTACAGCCACCAAAGCACAACCTCACCATCTTAAACAATTAATAATCATTTTCTAAACGAATGTCCAACTAATCTCCAGTAGTGGATTTTGAAATATTTAGTTTTGCACATCTCCAGTGTAGTTAAAAGGTGATAAATCGACACAAATCCAGTGCCCTTATCACAGGGAAAATATATCATGAGAACCATTTCCACACACAACTGTACTATTGTCACACACACACCTAGACACATATACAGAACTCTACACCCAAATATTTAATTTGTCACAGCAATCTACCTAATAAGCCATTGATTAGAACACAACATAAAGGATGTTATCTTAAACATGTCTTATCACACTACTATATCACAGACACTGTGGCAGATTATTGACACAGAGTTACAGAAAGCTGATATGTTTCTTATGACACATTGCCCAGGCATTAATGCCCGTTACGGTCAGTACATACACAGATAGCTAAGATAAATATGATTATTTAAGAAGGAAATGCAGCAACACTTAACTTCTTAATATGTATCAATCATATACACTTAAGATTTAAGATGTATTTTTCTCTGTTGTTTAGCTATAGGTTTCCTATTTGTCTCAAGTACCAGTGATATTCTACAAATCTTTGGAACATATACCCAAAAACCCTTTAGAAATCATAAAGTGTGACAGGGAACTGCTGTTGGGTTTGGGAATTTGGTTTTCGGGCCTTTGGCAGGCAGTTGTATTAGGGCTAAAATAGTAGATTATTAGAAACAGACGGTGGTTTTGGGAAATTGAACTTTCTCTTCAATACTTTTCTTGCCTATTTTGAGCTGAAACTTTCTGGACACTTCATTCTAGATTTGTGTCATTTAGGAAATGTTGTGTGCTACAGCAAACACTTTGTCTGTTGTACAAAATTTCCTTCATATCACAGGAAGGCAGCTACACTTTACACTGCTGTTCCATCATGTCAAATTAGTATGAATTAATAATCAACATTTGAACATGATACATCGTTTCCCACAGTTTTGATCACTAGGTAAATACATATATGTCGCCTCTGTGTGGCATTAAAAAGTCTGGGCAAACACATTTTATAATTGCTGCTGTGATGCAGCCTCTATGCAGAATAAAATCGCTCTAAAATGTATTAATCATAATTGGCTCATACTGCTGTGAGGGGCGGAGTTACTGACATCAGTGTCATCCATAGCCTTAGATACTGTGGAGCTCAAAATGCACACACATTTCCACATGCACGTACACAGTAATGTCTGCTCAAACAAACATTGAAATAAACATCTCTGACAAATGCATGAACAAGCCAGCAAAACAAAAGCCTGTCTCTATAGTTACATGCATGCCAGCATGGTTTTGATTTGAATGCAATAAAAGTGCTTTAAAAAGAACAATGAAGACAGGGAAAATATAATGACTGTTCATTTAAATAACAAGTAAACTGTTTTTTTGTCTTGGAGACCTTTATAGTGGCCAGGAGTGTATGACTTGAGGAGGAGATGATTGTGAAATAATACAATGTTTAGGGTCTATTATGTAACAGGTGAGACTGTAGTGAGCTGTCAAATGAGATTTAGCAGAGGGATAATGTGTAATGGGGTGCTGTTTGTTTAGTAAGTGTGAAATCCAATGCTACATTGAACCCTTCTCCTCACTGGTCTTTCATAGTGCAGACCCTGTTAAAAACATGCTGAATTTGTTAACTTGTCTACATGCCATCTGTGTCCATTTCTGAAGGGTTTCCCATGGAAATTTGGCATATGGATGAAACCTAAACTGAGTCGTAGCATCTGCGTTCACATACGCCAAATAAGCTCCTTGTTAAACCAGATCGTCTATCCCTTTTCAAGAGACAGAGAAGATCATGGTTCCAGCCTTCAGAACTATTTTTCTTCTGGCAAAACACACAGGCTGATTCAGACCTGAAAAAGCAGGCGTGGGGGGTGGTGTAAAGCAAAATGGATTTTTATGGTTAGTGCTGGCAGTTTTACTCTCTGGCAATGGCATTCTTGTGTAACACAGCTCCCATGGCTCACCATGACAAAACCACAAAGAGAGCCGCAAGCGAATGGCGGTCTTTGAATGTTTTCCTTGAGACAAATAAAGAGATAATTCACCCAAAAAATTCTGTCATCATCTAACAGAATTTGAAGCCTGACAGCCCTGGGCTGCATTTCTTAAAAGTGTTGTACGCCTAATTACATTGTAGAACCATTAGCGCCAATGGTCTCTATCATGTACCTAGGCTTATGATGCTTTTGAGAAACACACAGTCCTGGTCAGCATTTACTTTCGATGCATTAATGGAAGTGTACAGTTTTGGAATGATATAAGAGTGAGAAAACGGTTACAAGATTGTCATTTCTGGCTTAAATGTTCTTTTAAAACTATACATGCAGGTGTGTTATTATGATCATTGCTGGTTTAAGGAACATAAGGGGATGTTTCTGGTGAGATAAATGTCTCCAAAGAAACTTATGTCTGAGTTTTTGTCAGTAAAACAGACAGCTCTATGTAAAATAGACAGCTCTGTGTAAAACAGACAGCTCTATGTAAACACATGCACATTAGGCCTGACACTCACACTTTAAAGGTCTTTTGGCCTGACCAGGACCTTCTCCTCCTCCACTAGACATGTCAACATTACAAAACTAAGCTGGATAATCTAACTACACCATTAAAGTGCATCAACATATATCAATGTCATCATTCTGTCTAGGTGTAATGTTGGACACATGCAAAATCTGATTTCTCATTTTAAATTCAAATGTTAGACTTAAAATTAATTTTTTTGAAATAGGGACACATGCAAGCCCAAGCACCCAGACACCTAACTAAACATCAAAATGAAGCAAATGAAATAGAGACTGAGGCTCTCCTACCAGCTGGTGCGTGAGGACGATCCTGATGAGAGGCTCTGCCGACAGGTTGAGTGACAGCACTGGAGACGGCTCCACCTTCAGAGAGATGAGATGACTGGCCATCTGGATCTTATGATCTTTAAAATCCACTGCTTCATTAATCCTACATGGACAAACAGACAGTTATGAGGCACATCTGTACAACTGCACAGAGCATCTAGAACGAGTCAAGTAAATTATGCTTATGACAACTTATCTGCAAATATGGACAAATATTTATTTTTTATTACTAGTATTATAACAGAATGAGTAACTATAAACACTATTACAGGTACACCAGTCAGGCAGATAGATGGATGGATGGACGGACCGAAAGTTTGAAACATCTCATGACACATTTGTGTGTTAACCACTGTAGTTATGTAACGTGAGGCCAGCTAAGTCCCGGAGCTGAGCTAAAATAAATACAGTGAGTTACATACTGATCAGACCTGTGTTAAGATGAAGAGAGTGTTATCAGTTGACTTAATGGCTGGGAGTATCAGACACTGAGACCAAAGTGGCCAGATGAGAAAGAGAGACTGATAAAGACAGAGGAAAGCTCAGAGGAACAAGATGTACAACAGGAAATACACACACACATTATGCTATTACCATAGTTATGAGGAATTTTCATTGACTTACTATTTTTATACTAAACTAATGATATGCTCTCCTCTCCAAACCAAACCTTATGGCATTTGTACAAATTAATTAAGACATTATTTATTTTGTTCTTCAAAGCATTTGAATTATGAGGACAGTTCAAGTGTACAGTCTTCACAATGTGACAGTTTTGCTTTAATTTTGCTTGGAGTTCAGGAAGTAAACACAAACACCACACACACACACACACACACACACACACACACACACACACACACACACACACATGCACTACCTTGTTTGAAGAGGGCTGATT
The DNA here is from genome assembly GCA_036877525.1 of Chromobotia macracanthus. Lineage (NCBI taxonomy): Eukaryota > Metazoa > Chordata > Actinopteri > Cypriniformes > Botiidae > Chromobotia > Chromobotia macracanthus. Next base: position 6,062,915 of record JAZGTH010000002.1, read on the forward strand.
TTGTTGTAGTAGTTGTGCATCTTGTGGTAGAAAAGACCCACGATTGTGGTCTGAGCTGCAGTGTAAAAACAAACAAACAGCATTAGAATGTCAACTTTTGACCGTGGTGATCACAATCTATGTTTAATTCTTGTGTGTGTGCAAGTATGTGTGTTAAAGAAAAATGTGTTGGGCTGCCACTGAAAATGCAGAGAGTGGATAGACTCATTATCACAGGCCCTGCATGTGGTCCTCTCATTGCACCTTTAATGGGAAAGATGTGTGTTCACACATATGTGAGGAAAGTGTGATGAGAGACCACCACGTGTGCGAAGAGGAAAATATGTTACGCTCTACTTCAAAACTTCTCACCATTGTAAAATAAATATACCAGGCCAGTCCCCTTTGATTTTATAAACAACCTCATTATTCATGTAAAATAAACACTGCAGGGAAGAAAAATCTCAATTATAATCTCTTTAATATCTCAGTTGTGTTAACTTATGCAAAAGTCTTTTGCATCTTAGTTGCTCCTGAGAAACACTCTACCCAGCCAACCATTTCAGGTTTTAAGACTGTTTCCCTAACGTTTTCATTAAGTATTACAAATGTTAAAACTGTTATTTTTGAGAGTTCTAGGGACATTTATAGTGTCCACTTTTTTAGACATTGTATTAATGTTATGGTTTGTTACAAAAATGTTATTTAAACCTTTTTTAAATTCTGTAACGTTTTTAAAACGTTACACTTTTAACACAATAACAGTTTAAGAATAATGTTTTTGATATATACCATTAAAAAATGTTTTACGAATGTTACTGCAACGTTGATCATTTTGAGAAATAATTTGAGAGATAATTTAGGGAACATTAGTCAATGTTCTGACAAAGTTCCCTGTTAGCTTGTAATCTGACACGTCACACACAGTGCTAAAATTTTCCAAGTCATCAAAATCTGCAAGAAAAGTCAAACATTTTTCATTGAATTCTTCCAACACCAAATTATCTAAGCTATGCCATCCACATCAATTCTACAGTTCTATATACAATTCTATATCAACAATTGCTTCATTTGTGTCTCTTTTCTTTTTCATATGAGATGGTATTGATGGAAAATGGAATGACTGTGTAACATGCTGAGCATTGTTATGACCTATTTGTGTTTTTTACAGGAGTTTCTAGAAGACTTTAATATATCATTAATGTGATCTCACTGTGCCCCAACTTCCTTTTCTGAGTTGGGCTTCAGCTAAGATCTGGGCCAATGACTTTGCAAACCAAGAAGCAAAAACTTCGCCAAAAATATTTTCATAAAATGAAAAGAAACTTGGCCCCACAGAAATACACACAGCTCCAACCTGCTCCACCTCTTCCTGCCTTTAATTGTTGTATAAGACCCTTGCTTGGTTCTTTTAATGAAGTACACAATGTGTCCGTGTGCACAGTAAAAGCAGGTCAGTGGTGCATTAATGGTAACTTAGCGTTTATGTTCCATTTCTGATAACAGAGCTTTAATAGATTATTAAAACAGTTTATAATGAACACATTGGGGTTTTAGGATTAGAGCTAAGACAGAGAAGCTGAGGAGAGCAGACCCTAAAATAGTGTCAAACAAAAAAAAACATTTAATGGCTGCCACCACATGGAAAACACACATCGCAACACTCTCCTCCACTATTTATGATATAAATCATGCACAAACTCGCACAAACAAGTGTGCACACTTCCTCTGTTTTTCAGGGAATTCTGCACCAAACACTGTCAGATTACATAATGCTTTCTTCTCAAGAGGCTTGTGTGTGATTGGCAGGTTTAATCAGAGCGCAGCAGGAAGACATCAGAATAAATTGCATTGTCCTCTTATTCTCTTACAGTCACAAATAAACAAAAAGACAACAAATCCATGTCCTCTATTGCCCTCCTGTGAAAACAATGTATCATTTGACCCCAGTTTAAATCTCACACAAATGTGTGTGTGTGTGTACACTGGGTTGTATTTGACTGTGTATGATTCAGAATGACATTCTGCCTGCTTCGGTTCAAAGAAAAATTGATTGTCCGTTTGTTTGCCAATCCATTCTGTTTTATATGTGTATAGGGTCCAGCATTTATTTGTTCCAACACACATATTCAAGCTCCATTTAGCAAGTCTGTATGCTTAAAAAATCTTTACGATTGTTGCATGTACATGCTGGCATAGGTGACACAGGCTTTTGTCTGCAGGTAGCAACATTCTTGTTGCCCACAGTTTCCAGGTCACCAATGCAACAGGTTCACCAGCAGATCAGACTTTATTAGTTTGTGCCTGTGTTTCCGCTCACCTGTGTTCACAGGTGTACACATGGAAGTGAGTAGAACACAGTCTAGAGTGGCCACACCTTTGTTATTGCATCTGTGCTACAGTTTGTTTGCGATTTATTTATTTTATAAGGCATCCCACGCTTGTGTGTGCATATGTTCACACTCACACTGCATTGAGAGGGCTTCTCCTGGAACTGAGATGTAACTCTTCCCTTGTGTGGGGAACCGGTAGTTAGGCATATTGTAGTCCTGTGGGATCTTCATCAGAGTGTAATCTGCAGAGGTCAAATTGAGAACAGGTCACAGTGTGTGTGGGTTTGTTACTGCACCATACTGTCACTATCAGAATGGATGTTCTGATCTCCTGTTCCTAACAAATCATCCTTCTCTTTTTATGCACTCTTCTGAACATTAGCTGTTGTCTTATCAGTGCACAAGGGAGGATCAGAGGAAGAAGAGGAGAGGAAAAGAGGGACATTGAGAAAGGCTGACAAATGTAAAATCTCAGAGGGCCTGATTCAGAAATGAGATTTCAATGAGACTTCTGCACAGAGCAGACCAAAGAAAGAGATGATGTCGACATACGCTGCATGTCTAACTCATTTCCTGTTGGTTATTTTAAGATGTTATGGACATGCACGTTCAATGATTCTTTAATTACAGACATTTACTTAAAATCTTGGAATAAAGACTGATTATGTTGTAATGACAACAGTATTGGAGAAAAACATAAAAAAAGAAAAATAATCAAATATTCTTATTTATTTTTTTAAAATGTAACACTTTCCACACACTTATTTTAGATGGATAAGTTAAAAGTCTTGATAGGGGATATTCTGGCAATTTTTTATATTTTAGAAAATTTACAATAGAATAGAGTATAAAGTAATTAAAGGGACAAAATTAAAAGTTGAAAGCAATTATATCCCATAAACATTTTATATAGGACATTACCAATTTTATGATTATGTATTCATACCAATGCAGTCATTGGTCTAATTGCTCATTATGATGCACTCCCTGGGTTCCACCTGCTGCATTCATACATGCTGTGTGTTAGATACTCCTGCCCCCTGAGCTGACTAGGACATACCTCATGTACTTCAAGCCAGCCATGTATGTAGAGGAAGGGGCCCTGAAAATGGGAGAGTTAGGGTGGGAGTGTGCATGGACTGACCTGCCACAGAGCTCCTGCCCCCTATGGACAGAGGGGCCACTGGGTCTGTGCTGGACTGGAGTCTGGAGGCCATGTGTGCCATCACCATATCCACTGTCTCCACCAGCTCACTGACAACTGAACTCCACTGTTCAACAACACCACATAAAAGTGTATCTTCAATGTTACACAAATAAGAAAAGGTTGATATTTCATTAACAGACCAACACAGAATTTCTACACGTTGGATTACACATCTTTTATAAAATTAAACAAATTCCCTACCCCTTGCTATGTTTGTTTATTTATTTTTTTATTTCATTAAAATATACCCTAAATAAATCCATTCTTCAGAATTTCATAGAATTTTCCTCAAACAATACCATCGTATTGAAGAATACCAATGCAGGTGAGAAAAAAACTCAATTATTTAATGTACCTCATCAATTTCTCTCCAGTCCGAGGAGGTTATGACCTCATTCACGCTTCTTAGTAAAGACTACAACACAAAGAGCAGGTGAAAGGATCATTACAGAAGTATATGTGCACATTTGTTAGTGACCATACAGGACATATTTGTTGTGTTACCTGTGTTAAATTGTTGGCTGTTTCCTGGTGTATAGTTTTGTTTGGTTGATTAAAAGACTGCAGAGAGGACTGCAGAAGGTCCAATGCATCTAAATGCACAGGGTTGTGAATTTTCTCTGTCCGGTTTGTGGAGATAGAATGGGACATTTCAGTGGTTCCCTGTGATATACACACACACATAACCAGAAATATGGTATCAACAGTATTTCAGTTTAGACTTCTGTTTAAGTCTCCTGCTTCTTCTTTTTCTGAGATGTTAACAATGTCACAAACTGTTCTAAGTTTGGCCAAGAAATGTCAGTTGTTTGAGACTTTGAAGTCAGTCATTTCAATTTCATTTATCACAAAGTTCCAATTTTGAGTTGATTCCAATAGCTGAATGTCAATTCGTGTCTATTTTTCAAAGGAAATTTGAGAGAAACATCTACTGAGTCTACAAAACTTTCCTCTTCTCCTACAGTACCTGACCTCTTTACTCAATAATGGGGCGGCACTGTCATTTGCGTGAGCATTCAGTCTGCACTTTCTTTCCATTTCCTCAGAATCCAGAGGAAACAATAGTTCCAAAAGATGTCAATTTGTTTGTGTTTACGGCTTCAGCCTCCACCTCATTTCCTGCTGGGCTCTGGTATGATCGCCAAGGGCGTGTGCTCGTGTGCGCACATGAATGGTCCCAGGGCCCCAAGTCTGTGAAGGCTCTGTAACACCTAATCATCCAAGAGCACGAGTCTATATTCCATGAGGCCCTTGTGCCTGTGTTTCTGTCTGTATGTAAATCCACTCCTTCATTAATTACTGCTCATGAAAGAAATCAAAGTAGACAGGCCTGTGAAAGGAGGTGTGTCTGACAGTGCTGAGAATCTTTAGGGGATGTTTTAATGTCCTGAAAACCTGACATAATTTACTACCCTCCAAATGAAGTCTGAGCACACTGCTCTCATACCCCTGTTCCTGGTTGTTGAGCTGGAGATAGCTAGGGATTTCGTAAGTCTCTCTCAGAATCTGCTTTTCCACTGACCTGAGGGCCGAACGGTGATGTAAACTGAATTTTACTATATAACCTGCCAAATAAACACGCTGCATTTAGGCCTTATTTACAAATGTTATGAGAACATATTTTTACATATTACATATTTTTGCAATAATTTTACATTTTACATATTTTTGCAAGTAATTTCAGGTCCCAACCAACATCACTCCAAGCATTTGTCAGGAATTTCTCCCAAGGCCAAATTATGCCAAGATACAACACCATAATTTTATAGCTCTGTATGTCAAAAATTGTCTCATTTGTATAAAACAGATACATAAAGCTAGGAAGGCAACTAGCTTTGAAAGCATAAAATCTCACCCTCCCTTCAGAGTGCTCTCCAAAGCTGGACTGAATGCAATGATTGGACGAACATTTTATGGTCCTGCACCTTCCACAGAGACGTATTTATATATACCATTTTACTTAGTATTTGCTATCAGAAAAAATCGCCTTCCCTGTCTTAAAACATACCTAAAAACATAAAACATACCTAAAATCTCCATTTTGTTTCCTGAGCTATAAACTTATAAACAATTAAAATGTATTTTCTTTAATATATATTCTAAATCACAACACTCATCAATCTTAAACTCTAATATTAGACGTTTCAGTTCATCCAGTTTATCCAGACTGGGCAGGACTTGATTAACCGTGATGACTGAGAAATTCCATCTTGTATTTGTGGTCTTTTCAATGAATGCAATTAATCAGACTCACAAAAACAGACGGGTTTCGTAATGAGACACTGGCCAATTCACCGCAAGCACTTTAGCTCAAGGTTAGCTCATACCGTTCTCTGTGATGTGTTTACATACATTGGTCAAACAAAACATCTCTAAAATTCTCGCCTTTTCTGTTCATGTTTTTCCGGCATATCCTGCTAACTGTAATTACCCTGTGTAATCTCTTAGATAACTCCAGAATTCAGAGTAATGTACCAGGCACTTGTATTTTTTATTTTTCTACAGTCTGGTTTGGGAAACTCTTTCAGAACGTGCAGTATAAATGACCTCAGAACAGAAGAATTTACCATTGCATCTGTCCCAGCACTAACACTGATGGAGGCTTCGGTCGGGATAGTGGACATCACTTTCTCACCTGTAGTGACAAAATCAAACAAATGAAATACTGCTAAATGTAAAGTTAAAATAGGAATAACTGTGTCAATTAAAAAGATATTAAAAGAGAAAAAATTGGTTCAGAATAAAGTATGATAGCAATTACAGGATTATACTATAAAAAACAATTAAAAATAATAATGATAATAACAAAATCTTAAAAAAGTAAAAAATAAAGTAAATTTTAAGCAAGGGATAATGTACAGTAAGCTAGGCATTGTTGCAAAATAAACCCTGACTGTGTGACCAGGATCTGTATTTTTTTGAAAGGATTTATTTTGCGGTAATTTTGTGGATGACTGCTCTGCCTTCTGCTTTTTACACAGCTACTAATACCTCAGAAATTAAAAAATGCACATGAAATTTTAATTTGAGTTACAATTATTTTAGTATGTTAGAAGAAAGAAACCAAAGAGAAATATGAAAGACATTAAACTAGAACACTTATGCAGAAAATCAGTTGCCAGGGACAACAGTCACAGTTTATGCATTGTTTGTGCATGCATGTCTGTTTACAAAAACATCTGATCAGAGAATACCATGACTGGACAATCAGAATCGAGTATTTCAAAGAGCTGGGTAATAATACATTTAAAAAAACTCTGACCATCTGAGGCATCATTCATGAGCCCTATACAAATTCTCTCTCTCATGGAACAAATACCTCACACCTGTTGGAAAGACGCATATGATACCTTTCCCTGCACACAGATGTCAGTTGCATTGAGGTTGGTTTATAGGCCCTGTGGCAAAGCAGCTCTCTAATGGCTCTGTACTATGTCCCTCATTAGAGTTTATTACATCTGGACCTGTGCAAAACAACAGTAGATTTTCTCTTCTTCAACAACAGCGTGTTGTGTTTTTTGATCATTAACAAATGGTCTTTTCCTTAAAAGTGGCTAACAATCCATCAGCACTGTTAAGAGATACATTTCACAGTTGCCAATGTGGTAGCCAAATCCCCTCTGCAGTGCCAAAAGTAGCCCTTTACTATTTACCCTTATTTTAACAGAGTTATGGATCCACACTTATTCTGATATGAAATAGTTTTAATAGATCTAAATTCTGACCAACATGGACCTGGACCAAGCCAAAACAAGCTAAGTAAAAAGGTCACATACTATAAATCCTACAACATTGTTTTTGACTATGTGTGAGAGCTTTCATAGTACATGAAGGACCCCACCTTCCAAATGATCCATTCAGTATTCCCCCTCAAATAATTTTATTTTTACTGTACTAGTTTTGGAAGCTCTTTCATAAGGTAATTTGAAAGGCATGCCTCCAATCTTTTGTGGTGTCTGGTCTCTGTTACTCTATCTGGAGCAACATGGCAGGCACATGTATTCTCTCATCTGCTGTGGGCTGCCCACTGGAGATTTAGAGAGACTTATGCAAACCATTAGCAGCCTCACTGGAGCTTAAATTTGTATCTGTCTTATTGCCATGAAACACTGAAGACATCTTGCTTGTGAAAAACTTAAAGGGCTAGTTCGACCAAAAATGAAATGTCTTCCATTGTTTACACACCCTTGTACTGTTTCAAACCAGCATGCCGTTATTTTTCCCATTGAACATTTTACCCGTCTTTTCCATACAATGACAGCCTTCTGACATCATTAATAAATTACAATTGAAATTTATGTCATTATTTACTCATGATCTTTCTATCTATCATAATCAAATATAACATATAATTTTTAATTTTTGGGTGCTAACGCAAGCTAGGTGCTTGTGTTAGCACGACTTCATTTTTGGTCTGTTCCTCACGTAAAGCCATTGAATAGGTTCAGAAATCTTAAAATATACTGTAAAACACAACAGCCGAATGGACTACCTTTCTGCTACTTTTTTAAAACAAAACAAGTCCCCTGGAATTAAACTGGACAACAACCATCATCATATAAGGGACAGATATGTGCAGTATCAACCATGCTCAACAAAATTGTCTTTAAGGACACGCACACTCCAGTACAAATTCTGATATTATAATGTGGTATTTCAATAGCACTTGATTTCAATGTGCTTGAGAACTGGTGGAATGTGAACAGCGTCTCCTTAGGAAATTGTCTTGAAATGTTTCTTCCTCTCTGTAATAACCCTCAGGGACAGTAATAACTCCAGCGATAATAGCAGAACAGCAAATTGTCAGCATCACAGATGTTTCTTCTCCCTGCAGTCAAACAGCATGTTCCAAAAACCAACATTTAGCCATCATGGCATTTCAGAATATCCAACCCAAAACCTAATGTGTTTTACCAAACGATCTAGAGTGGCTCCAAAAAGTATTGAGACATTTACTGTAAGCCACACCTGAAAATGTATGAACGTCATTGCATTAAATAACAAAATAGCAGAACACATGGCAGTTATATACAGCGACCTACTTTTCAGGCAAAACATTTCAGAAAAAGACATATGATTAACTAAAATTACAAAACAACAGATTATCTGATCAAAGTCAAAAAAAGGTATTTGGACATGGTTGTCAAACTTAATTGGACTATATTGTGTCTATATTAGTAACTACTATGCTGAGATACCTGTGTGAACATAAATCCACTAAAGGGATGACAACTGGTTGAAAGTCATTGCAATAATGGTACAGCAGTAAATGTAGGTCTGATAAATGACTAAAAAGTGTCATTTGTTTGCACATACTTTTTGCTTTTTATTATACTTTAAATGCCTTTTTGGGTCCACTTCAAATGAATAAATAAAGACAGATGTACCTTTTAAATTTACCAAGTATATCCTAGATAAGCTGAAATGCATGGGCAGCTACCATCTGGCAAAATTTGGGACAGCCCTAAAATACCAAAGACCAAGTGCAGCTAATCTGGCTGACAAATGGGGGAAGACAAGCAAAGACTGTCAGAGAATATGAACTACAGTAATAGAGAAATAGCATGATTCTGGGTTACAATGAACTATATAATTGCTTACCAATAGCCGCTTTGTAGTAAAGCTGGACATCCTGAGGGGACAGTGCCCTCTCCCAAATCACAAACTCGTCAAAAGCACCTGTGGCATAGTGGCTGTAACTCTCAGTATTTCCGGTGCCAATTACCAGGTCAGCATAAGGGTCGCCATAGTTATAGGAAATATTTCCTGTGGGGTCTTCTACGCTGATGGTCCCATTGATGTAGACCTTCAGCCCGTCCATCTGCGTCCACGTGAAGAGCACGTGTGTCCAGTAGGGCCCTAAATAAAAGACGTACGGCGAGAGCAAATGAAATTTCAAACAAACTTAACACTGATTTCAATGTTTAGACTGTTTGGATGTGTAAATAACAGAAATATTATTTCCAGGTTTTCTCGTAGGTCTGTAAAACATGAGTTTAAAATGAAAAGAAATGGAGATCTATAAACAGCATGTGGAAAGGATTTATTCAAATTATAATTGCAGCCAAGAGGTTTCCTGCACCTTAACTGGTAGAGTGGCGCTAGCAATGCCAAGATCATGGGTTCAAGTCCCAAAAAAGCATATACTGATTAAAAAACCTATAGCCTGATTGTACTGCAAGTCATTTAGGATAGGTATCTGCCAAATACATAAATATAAGAGGTTGTATGATAAAACATCAGGCTAAATTGTTGATAACTTATGTTGTCTGTCCTGGGAAAAATGGCACCTGGGAGCATCGTCCCATTAACCCACAACTTGATTCATACTATGCAGTCTTTTGATTTGTTTTGACAACTTTACAGCTGACTTTACAAGCCTGCTGTTGTTTTCATTACATTAGATGTGCGACATAGGTCACATTTGTAACATTCTCAAAGCATTACATCTGCTAATGTTAGAACTAACATTTGTTCACGCATGTTATAAAAAACACACTCTTTATTTCCTGATACAATTATTAAACCCTGCAACTACTTCCATCCACAAACAACAGATATACTGATGGTTACAAAAACAAGGATACTGAAAATAAATATATTTTGGGAATGATGTCATTCCCAGAAATGGTCGCAAAAAAATTACCTTCAATAAAAGAGAGATGATTAATTTCTTGGAAGGCCGAAAGATTTTACATTAGCTACTTTTCAATCACGTTTTCATTTCTTTTTAAAGGGACATACAAATTTAAACCACTCATCACTGGCCAATGGCAGAGTTTACACTGAAGTCTATTGACCCAAGCACTTTCAGACATCTGGATGTAATCAGTATCATTATGCAAATAATTACATATTCAAAATATTTATGGTCAGATCGCAAATGTAATTCCAAACCAGAATGTATTTCGAAACGAGTCCATGTGTGCGAAATTTGGAGAGCATGGGAAATCTTTTTTGGCTTTGGAGATAAGACACATCCCAGAAACCATTTAAATGCTATACTTTCCACATCCTGAGCTAGCATTATACACACACACACACACACACACACACACACACACACAGACAATTACCTGGGGGTTGGATATGTGCTTTCCATGTCTTGGAATCTCCTCTTGTGTAAAACTCCACATATCCTCCATGAGGGTTCGAGTAGACAGAGAAACCACTCGACACAACTTTACCTCCGGACGCAATCGCAAAGCGAGACTCTACCTCATGGTTTTTCCAAAAGAAGGAAAATGTGATCCCTGTTAAGGAAAAGCAATCCAGTAAAATATTAGAAACTTTTCAATTTAAAAGAAACTGTAAAACAATATACATAAAACATAAAATACACATACACATAAAGAATGATGAATAGGTTTCTGATGCACTTTAATTATCACTGACTGTCCTTAGAGCAAAAAGAACCAATAAATATTTGAGTAAGTTTATGTCTGAATCTGATTCAAGGATGATAATTATGAAAGGAAAACCTTAGGTATACCATAACAAAGAGTGATCAATAATAACATTAAAACATTTCATAATCCTCCGGCTATCACCAAAGTACTTTTTCCAGTACACACATATCTAACTTTAAACTACAAGGTTTGTTATTAGATCCAGGCCATTTCATCACAAACAATATGGCAAGCTTTACTTTGGTCAAGCCCTGGAAAATAAATATGAATAAAACATATTCTCTTTTATATGATGAAAGCAACATGCACTGATACAATGCCAGATTGAATAACAGATGATATTAGCTTTCATACACAAAAGCCCTCATGTACAGTAAGCTGATGTACAGTATTTGCTCTTGACAAAGAAATCAAATCTTGCATTTCTATAAAACCATTAAAATACATTTTTTGAGCCTACATCAGCGTACATTTTGCTTATGACCCTTAACGTGTAAGCGTAACACACATAAATATTAGCAAAACATTTTTAAAAACTTTTAAAAGTTTTTATATGTATTTCTGTATGTGTTTAACAATACTCAAGACTCTCCACAGTAATACAGTAAGCAGGTCATTCCCTCCTGTGTCATTAACATAGCATGATAACCTGTAACTGCCCAAAACATCTGTCATAATGCCAGTGTTACAACAGAGTAAAACCAGAGTGCTTTCTGTTCACAATTCACACTGATTTAGTTTGTTTTCACAAAGGTGGCACAGATGTGTTCAATTTTTACAGTGTTGCATTGTTTCAAAGCAGCTTTACATATAATGAAAAAAAAACACAGAAAAACACAGTACATAGTAAAGAGTTAAAGCATACTGAATAAAAACTCACCCTCAGGTCCACACAGTGTGGGATCACTAATGCACGAGTCCTTATAGTTGCCAAAATGAAGAAACGTTGCTCCTTTATCACCATTCAGATAGATGCCCTTATTCACCATTCCTTCTACGATATCTGCACAACCAGAGGAGAGAGTGACCCACAACATTATAACACTTGCAATCAATCTAGAATATCATTTCATAAAAAACACTGCATTGCATAACCATGTAAATCGACTGTTACTGTCGACCTTTAACAATTGCTTTCCTGTCTTCTAAAATACATTAAGCATTTAGGTACGGGTGAGTAATCAGTAATAGTCTAACTAAAAGATGGTTATTTATTTTATAATTCATCAATGTAATTCATACATGTGATACTGCCTGAGACTTTATAGGGGAAATCGGAACCTTTTACCCATATGGTAAAAACGTGTGCGTTTCTCAGCGTTCATCTAAACCAACAAACTGACAAACTAGAGACGTAAAAGGCTCCCATCTGTATAAATCTACTACTAACGAGCCAAGATGTGCTGAGTTTTGTCAATGGCAAGTTGTTCCTCTGCTACGATGGTAATACATCCTCTTTTATTAGATTTTAAACCCAGGATCTGTGGATCACAGTAGGAGCCGTAGCGCCATCCCACCTCATGAATGGATGTTTTGAGAGATGAATTGATCATGAGAAAGACTGTTTGGTGAAGACACAGACAGAAGGCAAACAGAAGACAGACTGAAGTGTGAAGCCAGTGAAAAGAGTTTAGAGGCTTAGGAGAAAGTTTTGTGGAGATATAAAGAGGTAAGACTGAACATCCATCTATGCAGTGAGATTCAGGGTATCGGCATGACAGTTTAGAATAGAGCACCTTAAATTCAGCCCTTACACTAGGATTTTGATAAAGGCATTTTTACAGTAGCTTACAAAAATTCAGTGTGCTACAGTCAACTATTCGATATAGGTATACTCTATTTACAAATTCATACATGGCTGCGATTTGGCAGCATATAATCACAGCCATGCTGATGTTCAGTACAGCACCATGCAGTAATATTGCTTTAATTTAATAGTTTGATGTATAAGAAGTTATTAACTGGTGCATTGCTAAGGCAGCACGGTTCCCAAGCACAGCTGTCTAATAAAATCACATTTATGCTGCTTCATTCCCGTGAAGAATTCCAAATTAAATATCATTAAACATTACATGCTTCACATATTCTAATGTAAACTGTAGTAGGTAGAAGGTTTTAGTTTATTTCTTCTCCTAATGACATCCTTTGTCTTTGTATATCAAAAGGATATATACAGTACTGTGCAAAATTCTTAGGCACATTAGTATTTTCATACCCAAAAATGGTTTTAAGCAAGTTATTTATATCTTTTGTTGTAGTGTCAGTAGGAATTATAAGAATACATTTCCAAACATTCTTTTTGCCATTAATTGTAATAATCCATTGAGATTTTTGTATGCACAAGGAGGCTGAAAACATCCAGTGCTCCACAGAGAGATCTGATCTCACAATCATCAAGTCTGTCTGTGATTACACTACGAACCAACAGAAAATACTGCAACAGACTAAATCCAGAAGAACTGTGGCAGCGTCTTCAAGATGCTTGAAGAAACCTGCCTGTAAAGCTACAGAGCTATGAAAAGCCACTTGTTTAAAAATGCTGGGGATGCTTTCAAAAATAATGTCATAAATATTGTATTTATAGATTGTATTTATCAGTTAACTTCTAATAAATAAATCAAATAAATATTTTGTGTGAACACCCTTTGTTTAAAACCTCTTTTGTCCTTGGTAAACACGCACATAGCTTTTCAGGTAGCTTTGCAGGCAGGTTTCTTCATGTGTCTTGGAGACGCTGTCACAGTTCTTCTGGATTTAGTCGGTCGCAGTTTTTTTCTGTTGGTTCATAATGTAATCACAGACAGACGTGATGATTGTGAGATCAGATCTCTCTGTGGAGCACTGGCTGTTTCCTTGTGCATACAAAAATCTCAATGGATTATTACAATTAATGGCAAAACGAATGTTTGGAAATGTAATCTTATAATTCCTACTGACACTACAACAAAAGATATAAATAACTTGCTTAAAACCATTTTTGGATATGAAAATACTAATGTGCCTAAGACTTTTGCACAGTACTGTATATCCTTTTGCTATACAAAGACTACAGAAGTATAGGTCCCTAGATGAATCATGAACCAGCCATATCTAACACCATTCTATGAGGCCCTAGCTGTTTGGGTCCTAACAAATGTTCAGTAATACCAGGCAGTGAGTGAACATGTGGGAGAGCCTCACCTACTGTGGCAGAAATGTTAGTGTAGGTGGAGTCATTGGTATACACAGAGGTGGAATTATGGGTAGTCAGGACAGTGTGGTTGTGGATTCTGAGAGCTGTGATCGAGAGAACGTGGAAACAACAAAGAAAATAAGAGGGAAGGAACACAAAATAGGTGATTCAGGTATGACATGTATTTACGGTATGAGCACAAGACATGAGAGAGATACGAGAGACATTTTAGACAGCGTACAAGAACAGTGGACAAAATGAAGTGTCACGCAAGGCATGTGTATCGTTCACTGCAGAATTTTTGTGACAAACAGATGACCTGTCTTTTGATGGCTTTGTTTTGCGCACAAACACAATCACACATGTGCAGTAAATCATCTCTATGCTCCACACATGGAGAAACACCAAGGCGACCACAAATGTGTAACGTCTAAGAGGCCCCGAGAATTTCTCTCAGCTCTCCATTTGTTCTGAATTAGCCAGAACAATTGTCATACTGTACTCATACTTAGAATATACTACATTAGAAGATTCAGCTCTAAAATGACGTGTGCATGTTTCTCTAGCATGCACAAATTCTTTATCTATTCATTGTACAGTAGAATGATAAAGCTAAATAGATCAAACATTGTAGACGTATCTGACTCTTTTTGTATCAGAGAACACACAAAGTAGAGACACACACATACACATTCAGACCAAAGCTCCAAGTGGACTAATAAATCACAGAAAGAGATTGTGCTTACATCTAACACCCTTAAATGTCACATTAATTTATCCTCATCATGACTGTGGTAATCTTGTGAGTAAATGCTCAGTATTTTGACTCAAATGAGCAAATCAGTCCATTTAAAGAACCAAGGACAGCTGCAAAGCAACATAGATCTCTGCAGTTTAGAAAGACGTGACTGTTGAAGTATGTTAGACAGCTGTAAAAAGAGAGAGAGAGAGAGAGAGAGAGAGAGAGAGAGAGAGAGAGAGTGAGAGAAGGGAAAAAAGAAAGAAAGAAAGAAGCAAGCAGGTGTGAGGCAGCATGTTGACATACTTATGTTAGTTCCATTAACATGACCTGTTCTGTTCCCAATCTGGTCCGAGAGACCATGGATCCCCTCCACTGAATCCAGAGGCCAGTAGTGTGAAGCTGTTGCCAACACCTCCAGGCCTGGGGCACAGCACACACACACCCATGCACATACATCAATGTATTCACAAATATTCACACAAATGCAAAGAGTTATGGTGTTTGTAGTCCATCCCAATCCAACACTGTTATTATCAATCTCAGTCTTTGATATACTGTTTGGATCATTGTTTTCTGTTTTTACATGTAAAGGTTGGCAGATGAAACTATCGTGAGATCAGTTTAACTGCACAAGGGCTTTATATCTGGTTCAGTCCGATTCAGACTCTTCATTGCTGGTCAGTTTGGATGGTCAGTAACGCTTAACTTTTGGTTATTTTTTTAAAAACTCTGTGCATGAAAACAAACATATGGATGAGGCTATTAATAGTTCCCAGGCCGTTTGGTAATAGTTTAAACAGAATCTTACATTTTTCTAACCTTCTATTTGGTGTATGTGTATGTGTGTGTAAAATTGTAAAATCAAACAAAAAACTTAAAAAAAAAAAAAAAAGGATCTGAAATTACCTTATTGTCCATCAAACATTTAGGCCATCAACGTAAATCTCCAAAGCTAAACTGACATGTATTCTAGCTCTGCGGCTTGTTTGTTTTTTGTCATTTCATTACCTGTAAAGTTGTCCTCATTTCATGTCATTTATAACATGTCATGATATTCTAGAATAGACAAAATGTGATCTCAATGCAAAAGTTTGCAGTAGCTAATTTTCCTCATTTAGTTGAATGTAATATTTTCATGAGAACAGAATCAATGTAAATGAAGAAAAGAGGTGTTGTTCTCCATTTGTTGATAGTGAAGAAAACCTTAACAGATAACCGTAATGACATTTCTGTCAGTTGTTTATAATTTTGAGATTTGTTGACGTCTTTAGTGTTTAAACACAACAACAACAATAAAAAAAACATTTAAAGTTCATTTAATTATTTGTAGTCTACAATTTACCAGACGACGATCAATTCTGTTTATTATATTTAGTGTTAATAAATTATTTATAGGTTGGTACTGAAATAAATATTCATTTTAGATTTACGTACTTAAGAAAATCACGTCCTCAACTGGATTTAAGATTAAAACATAAAGAGTAAAGAAAATGCATTTGTGCAAAGTGCAATGTAGCTTGCAGTTTGCTATTAATGTGAAGTTTAATAGAGTTGTTAATTTGGTTGAATTGGAACACATTTCCATAAAACAAGCATAACTTTAAATAAAAATTTACCTGGATGTATGGATGGCGATACCGTGTCACTTCGAACCTGCAAGAAATAATGAATCCAACTTCTTAAGCTGCTTTTTGCATGGAAACATATGAAAATATACAAAAACATGTTTTGTCCATTAAAATACCTAATGATCTTACCTGGAAAGCGCTCAGGAGAGTCGTTATAAGTAGGACTTTGCAGTATATAAAATCCATTGTTTTAAACTGAGTTTGCAGCAACAAATTTGACAAAGGTTACAAAAACCACCGAATCTATATTTCACCGTAATTGTTCAAATCATTGCGCTTATATCGATGTAAAGAAATAGTTAGGGTACAGTTTAAGAAAAAAATAGGTGTGGGTTCATCGAAATATGATTCTGAAAAGTGTTCAGCTGGTTAAAGTTTTGCTATTGATAACTAAATAATGAAGAGTTTGTATTCCATCGTGTTAGAGTCCGTAAGTATCATCTACACCCGAGCTCACTACACTCGATCTGCTCGCGCTTGCTCTCATCATGGGTTGAGTCATGGGCGGTCAGTGTTACGGGACACACAGAACTATTCCTGCAGGGGGCGGATGGGGCCTCAGATTAGCATCCAGATTTCAAGGGACCTTTTGTCTTAATGAAAGTATCTACGTGAACAGTTAGAATCGTTTGCATATATTAATTGCAAGAATTAGTAGCTGATACAAACGAAAATGTGGCCCGGAAAGAATTTAAGTGCCTCATCAGATAATCAGTTTGTGATGATTTGTAATGAATTTTGTAATGATGTGACTTAAAAAAATACACCATAGGGTGGGGCCGCATAGCTAAAAATAAATGCTTATAATGTGGTTAGTTATTCTGCAATAAAGTTGAGAATTCTAAAAATTAGGGCGCCATCTAGTGGTACTACACGTTTATATTTTATTTAATTTGGCTAAATCAACCGTTCACTGTTTACCCGTAATAAATACTTATTACTTAAATAGTATAAAATATACACGTAAAAAGTGTATAAAATATCAAATTTATTTTGATATAAAACTGCACATGCACACTCACACAATATTTGATAACCATCAATATAGGCTTATAATTCTTTTTCATAAAGCTAGCACACAATTGCAGACATGAAAACATTATGGTTTGAAGACACCATGAGGAAAGTTTGCACTGTCAGATTATAAAGTTTAATGTACAAAAAAGGCAGTCTGAAAAGCAAGTATAAACATTTAAAAAGAATGTACAAATGGACAAAAAGTACAAAAAGAGCAGCAGTCACTTAAACATGAAGAAGCAAAGCTCTGTAATGTATCGTATGATTAAATGACTGCAAAAAAAAAATGAATTAATAAATACAGTTATTCTGATGAATTAAAATGCCTGTAATTTGGCTGTAAATTGTACAAGATATACAGAATGTTTCTCTTACATTCCTGTTTTTGGCAGTCTCAGTCCAAACTCTCAATCCACTACAGCGTTTTTGTTCTGGGCAAAGCGAATGAGTGAAATGACTAACAAATTACATGCGGAGAAGAAATACAGTACAGTTCGGATCAAAAGGACCACCATTAAATGTTTTGGAGTCTGCAGAACTTATTGGAAATGTTCTTGAGAAGTATTATCTTGGCCATACATTCAAGTTAATTTTTCATTTACATAATTTTTATTTAGTACAGAATATGTGCAATCATGTTCTCTCAGAAACATGCTAATCCATTTAAATGTTAGGATAGACGTCATTCAGCCTATAACCATATGATTAAGGTCAAACCTGATGAACAAATTGTGCAAAATAAGTGGAAAGTGGAAGTGATTAGAACAAGATGAGAGTCCCCCATTTTTTTACTTTTGACACAACATCTCACTCATGAGATTTGCAATAAACAACACAACACTTGGTCACACGGCTTTGGAAATACATGTTTTTTCATGAGAAGTAAAGCATTGACATGACTGCACACAACACAAACAGACAGATCTCACTCAAGTGACTGGACACAACACAAACCATTGTGCATTGTATAAGGCAAATAAGGAGGCTTGCTTAGGCATTTCATGACCTTTCAGGGCTGAAAATCCAGTCAAAAGTGGCAGAGCATATTAGTTTACAAATATAAGCTGTCTGGTCACATGAACCCATGTTTAACATTTGTGCTGGTTTCTAAAAATTTGTGCTAGATTATCTTGCTTTCAGGACATTGGCTCTTGATGTGCCAAAAGAAGAGTTTAAGAAAGTAATACTATTTTGTCATTTAATTTAATAAAGTAAATATAATGATTTATAATAAAATAATGCATGTTTGTTTATTTGAAATGAATAAATATTTATAAATATTTATTAGCTTCATATGAGAGCACTTTTGACCCTTTCCATATATTCCTTCAACTTTACATTTCCCAAGAACATCTTGGTAACTCACAAAGCATGTCTTTGCTTTCAATAAACAAACATGGGCAAACAGGTTACAGTTTGAATACTATAAAGTTTAATTTCTCACTAACTAGTGGTCATGAAAGTCCTAGTTTCCACCACTTCCCATTCTCTTTTCCATACCAAATCCATGTAACTACAGAAATAGAAGAAATGTTATTTTCTTTCTCTTGCTTTGACTGATCACTTATTCGTAATTAACCCACAAAAGATCTTTAACCCACCAGAGAGGAAGGTTATTTAAAACTATTTGACAGCACCAAGCTTTTTCAACAGATTCTTTCCTTTGGAGAGCAGTCCTGTTGTCTTAGTGTCAGCTCGGGGGCGCCGGACGGGACTGCCGGGCCCCTGGGCTGCGGGGCCGGACCCCGGGATGTTTGGGCACACTGTGGGGGTGGCACTTCTTCCGGGAGGGCCCACTTTTTCCATGGGAACCTAATGGAAGACCCGCAGGGGACAGTTCAGGGATGGATGTTTAAAAAGAAAAGAAAGTGTTTCTTTGCCTTTTAAAGCATCTTAGAGTCACTACTGTACAGCAGACACTCCATCTCCTCTCATAGTCCTTTCTGTCCCAGCAGGGCCACCATACAGTCAATTTTAAATCAATAGTACAACTTGCATTGTAAATACACCCATATAGCATAGGGAGCAGCTCTGTAAAAGCTCTGTGTTAAAGGGTCATTTTTAGGAAAATTGGAATGTTGTATTAACCTAAAAAACCCTAATGCACCTAACTTAGGTTATCTCTTACTAAATTCTTGGTAAAGTCTTTTTAACAGCTTGTTTTCATCATCAACATTTATCAGACATTTCTTCTAATTTTTTACACAGTGACATGAAATTCTCAAGCAAGTTAGATGCATTTACATCATATTGACAAACTAACTTTTAAAAAGTCCTCTGAGTTAAACAGCAAGAGCACAACTTTTACACTCCATACTTTGCCTATTAATATTAGTCGTATAGCTACATATTCATGTTGGCATGTCCAGACAAAATTATATTTAATCTTTAACATCTACAGAGATAATAATCTATAGCAGTGGTATTAAAAAAGATAAGCATTTAATTTACCAGGCTTTTAGATGTAATTATCACTTTTCTGCATGGTAACTTCACCAAGAGGGTTGGAGCCAAATCAAACCTGCTTTAAAAAAAGTTTCATTTACAAAAGTGTCTGAAAAAACGTATAATCTTAACAATAAAAATAAATCAAGCTAGGATAAACCAATCTTAGATAAGCGCAATAAACCAAAACCTAGAGGGAAAAGAGTAATGATATATTTAATGATAAATGTAACTCCCCTCAACCACATTTTAGGATCTGGTTGACCATGCCAACTTTAATTCTGAAAATCTTTTAGAGTGAATTTATTATGAGTGCAGTATGAGAGGGTGCACAGTTATATAAGGAGAGGAGAGGGTTTGTCCCAGCACTTACACAAAATCTACTATACTGCACGCAATAGAGAAGAGAAGGGGAGGAGGTGGGGAATAGGAGTCATGGGTCCCGTTCCAACCGTGCAACAATGGCCTTGTAGCATAATATGACTTACAGTAGGAGTCAATGAAATACGAACATTGTAATGAACAACACCCAGAGAAACAACTAAAGATACCAGCTGTGCCTGTCTAATGCATTGGCCAGAGTGCCTGCTGTTGGGTGGACCAATCACGGCTCTGTGTGTATGTAGGTGTTGGAATATGGCACTTTCCACGATTAGGGTGTCAAATAGTATCTTTTCTTTTTAAACAAATGGAGGTGTTTTTTGTTTAAATAGTTTTAACCCCGGATTTTTCCTATTTTTTAGCAATAATCTTTATACTACTGTGTACTAAATAAATGATGTATATATCAAATAAATAATTTATATTATCTTTATACTACTGTGTACTAAATAAATTATGTATATATTAAAAATGATGTTTTTGCACATAACGGGGTGTTAAGCACAAAATTAAGTAGGAACAAAAAGTCATGGGACGCAGAAGTGTACCATATTAATGGAAAATACCATGTGTGTGCATTCCTGTGTTATGGTTTTCACCAACAGTAATAACACACGTTACATGCTATTAAAGGCCATATGGGTGTGAATGTGTGTTCTGTTTTCACATTTCTTTAAAGTATATTCTATGCATCATAAATGTGTGCACTTCCCATTCCTCTTGCATTAGACAGGGACGACATTACGTGTGGTATCCACAGTTGCTCACTTACGTGATCGATACCAAGCCGTTACGGAGTGAAATGAACACTCTTCTTCTGTTTTGCCAAGCAGGTGAGAAAAAAAACAATGCCATGATGTAATGCATCTCAATCATCTGCACAATGACTATGAGAAAAGATTCACAAAGCGTTCAGTACAGAAAAATCTTGATGGGTCCTGACAATCAAGCAGAACATCCATCAGCAATTATATTTTCTTCTCTTATATTTTTACAGACCATTGTACAATATCTACATCTACACATAAAATCATTCTTTATATCTCTTTTTACTTGCAATATGGGTAGTGACTCTCTGCATGTTTAATAGTCTTATATATCAGCAATATACAAAACAATTCTTTTGGAAACATATACAAAAGGGTTTTAAGTTTTGTTTTCATTTTTTAACTGGTCTCAGTCCTTTAAAGGATCTAAAAAAGTTTCACTGTGTGTCTGAAGCATTCTGAAACAAAAAAAGCATGCAGTTCTACTGTTCTACATGGACTCAAATTCTCTGTACATCAAAACTATCTTCTCTATTATAAACTGATTTCACGTTTCAACACAGGTACATTCATAAAGCATCTTTTACAATGCCTCACTTGTGAATTGGGTACAAAATAATAAAGAGTCTATTTAGTGCTTCTTTTTTATCAGAAATTAGAACAATAAACAGCAAATAATCTGGCACGTCTCTATGTGGATTCTTTTTTAAACAATGCTTTATGAATATGCAATTTCAATTAACAGTTCATATTTCCTTGAAAGGCTGCCCGGAGCATGTGACATAAAATAATGGTTCATCAGTCTTGCTTTTTGATGTTTTATGGTATGTCTCTATGGTCAGCTTTGCATTTAGTAACTGTCTTCATTTCCTGTTTGTTTTCTGCATTTCTTCAAAGATCCATCAAAAAAAGAAACCGGCGGTCACACAACACAAACACAGACGAAGAGGAAAAAACAGCGGAGCAGGAAGGAGATTACGAAAAGAGCGAATGGATGACAGAGGGCTAGTGTGAAACAGGATGTACCCTTTTGCTCTTTGTCCGAGAGGGGTGGTGGTCCTGTGGGTGACGGCTTGGGTAGTTGGTAAGGTAAACTTCCACATCATCAGGCACTTCTTCAAGAAAGTTGGAGGGAACAAGGCCCTTGTGTCCATTAAGTTCTCCCTAAATAGAAAACAGAGGATATTATGCACTCATGGGCCCAGCTAAACCCAGTCTGACAGCGATGTGTAAGGGACCGTCTCAAAAAGATCAGTCTTTTGAAAATGCTGCCCACTGAAACAGCGCAAACACATTTGCAAAATAATGTGGTGTTGCTAACAAAAATAAAAACACAGATGGTGTAAATAATGTACTTACATAATAAAAGCCATCTTCATCAATCTCTCCGAACACTGTGATGACATCACCCGCACAGAACGTCAGCTCAGCCTACGGAACAGAAAGAGACTTTGCTTGATTTTATTCAACATGCTGTCACAGTGCTGTTTTCAATACACAACAGTTACAACTACCATGTATATATTCTTATAAATACAAATTGTTTTTGATTTGGCCAGGAACACTAAAGCTGGGTGGTGAATAATAATAAATATTTTTTTGGCTAATAATATATATTAATTTAATGCTTTATTTGTTAAATGAATATATTAACACTCTCAATGGAAAAAAAAAGTTTATAAAATGTTTATTAAACATATATAAACATTCAAACAAAAAATGTTGACAAAACATTGTAAAAAATAAATAAAATCAATATCATATTTAAAATCAATATTTATTAAACAAATACATAAAAATAAACTACATTTTTCCTTTTCAGAAGAATGAAAATGTTATATATTTTTAAGTTCGGGACTAAACAACATACACCAAACATGTGAAGTACAAACACAAATCAACCAACACTGGGCAAGGCAGGTCCTCTCACTCACACTGGGAGTTGTGATCAAACGGCACAGTGATTGTGTAACTGTCACTGTACCTCCATTCAAACAACAGCAAAACACAGACACAAATCTCTCACTGTCACAAATAACCATTCCATATTCCTTTAGCAGGAACTCACCCACAGACAGCACTTAACAAAACAGCCTTCATAAATGCATTATAATGATTCCAAATATCTGTAAGAAGCATGCATACACATTTTAATGCATTTAAATTTTAGCATGACACTAATACTACCATCATAGAATATAAAGCATCCCCATTACTCTATTCCTAAAAGAATCATTATGTCATCACCTAGCAAATTATGAAGGCTATTAAAGTTAAAAGGAAACACATTAGTATGTAATGCAAATGTATCGTGCATGCATTATGAGGTTTGGGTTCTGTGATCTTCAGACAGTACAGGTGCTGATCTAGTGCAGTGAGCTCCCTCAACAGGAAACAGAGTGTCATTTGGCACAAGCAGTGAGTTTAGATTCACTATATTCCTCCACACTCACCTCCTCACTCTGCAAGCTGCCCTCATAGCGGGCCTGTGTGTCAGCGTCAATGCAAAGGTGACAGTAAGTGACAATGGGGTGGAAAAGACTTCAAATGATAATTTTGTGGTCTACGGTATCTGATTTCATTATTGTTACTAACCATTATTATCAGAGTTAACCTTGTTTGTTCTTTCAACAGCACTGGATGACAAATTCTGTTTGGTAGGTGTTACTGATGAGGCAGCGTTTCATCCAATAATTGTGCTTCTAAATTTTATTTTAGTTTTAAAATTTAGTTCATTTTGCTCTTTTGATTAGGATTTTTCATAAAATTAGTTTTTTAAAATAAAACAGATGAAAGTAATATGAAAAAACAAAGCATGGTTTGTGAATGGCTTGGTTGTCTCAATTTGACCTGTTTTAATCTACTTTGGATGTATTGGATAAGAATGGATAAACATATTTGCATTTTTAAAAAAGTTTCTCTTATTTTTCCCTGATAAATATAAAGAACAACTTTCATTCATTCTTAGGATGATTTCACCAAAAAGTGTAGAACACTGTGTCTCTGTGGTGTCTGCCTTTTGGAACTGCCGTGTGTTTTCTGAATAAACAGTGAAATAATATATACAAACCACACAGGAAAAATGGCAATAATTCTGTGGGTGATTTTTTTTAACGCTGGCATCCAGGCAAGCTAGCATACATCAAAAGCTTGTAAAAGACATTAGGTGGGCTCCATCAGTACCTCCACATCCACGTTTGGAGAGCTCTCTCTGGGGTCATAGTCATACAGGGCCACCATCCTTCGTGTTGACATCTGGTGCTGCCTTCCACTCCTTTTGTTCCTTTCTGAGAAAAAGTTACAGAATAAATGGACAGAGCAAAAACATAAGTGCTGGAGAGAAAAAGACAACAACATACAAATATTTTTTGAAAACCTTCTCATTTTTCAACAGTTCTCCTGAATGAACATAAACGGTAAATACATAAAATAATAGTACAAATAATATAAATATAAGACATGTTTAGTACTATGTAAAAAGTTATCAATATCTATCTAATCTCAATATCCAATATTATGAAATAAATACATTGGGGTCATAGCAAACAGTAGGTGGCACAGCATGCAAAAGAATTTAAAATTAAAATTCTGTTTAAACCTGTAAACAAACAGAAAGATTTATTAAAGGCTTATTAAAGCACATACCAAATACCAAGTAATTCTGAAATTCAAGTATTTATTAATTCAAAAGTTATGCTAACATCACAATCAGTTAAAACATTTCACTAAATTACACAAATAAAAAATAAAACTGTTCACTCAGACTTTTGATCCTGCTGTAAATCCAGTAACAGATTTTTACCATTTCTTTGAAGTGTCAAGGGTTGACATGCAATAAATCATGTTTGCAATTGAATTTCATTCAAGTGTTGAAGAAAGCTGAGGGGTGTGCTATGAGAAGACACTTAACTGAAAGAGAAAGGTTTGAATGAGATAACTGATGAAGACATTCTCAGAAAACCCAAAAGGACACAAACCTCTCTTGGATTTCCGGGACCTGCGGTTAATTGAGCGGCCATCTTTGAACCTATTACAGCTCACTTGACAAGAAAGAGGAAGCAGAAAAATGAAAGTGGAAAGAATAAAAGCCAAGAAAGAACAGGGTTTAAAGAGACCCTTATATTTAAACGTTGTATTAAAAAGGCAATAAATATTATCTAATAGGAGCAGAGGGTTTACAGACTAGCACCAGGTTAACTGAAAACAAATCAGAATCATTGAAAGATTTTAGAAAAGAAAAAATGAAGTACAAGTCAATGGGTGAGCATAAGTTGCTTTTTAAAAATAAAACAATGTGTACCTAATTTTTCAATGGGGGTGTTAAGAGGCAGAAAACCCTGTTTGAGCAGCTGGTCTATCATTTCATCGTTGTCAGTCTGGATCTCTGACACCATGTTACAGGGAATGAGCCCCCTGCGGCCACAGATCTCTGCCCGATAGAATCCATCTGTGTCCTTCTCTCCAAACACCTGTACAAACACAGCAGCACCATGTAAATACACTTTTCTAAACTGTCTGTAATGTCCTGCACTTACATCTGATCTAGTGTTGTACTGGTCTGGTAGTCAAATGAAATTTGGTGTAGTTGTACTACTGGTATTGTTTTCTACCTTGGAATATTCATGTTTTTAAAGTCACCTTACATAAACTTGTCTGCTAAACAAAGTGAAATTTCTATTAAAGTAAGAAAATGATAGGGAAATAATAGGCATGATGGTCTGAACTAGGCTAAGAATTGAACAGATATTAAAAAAGTGTAGATACTGAGTTAACAAAAACATATTGCAATAATTGTCATTTGAGGTCTAACCTTTATGACCTGGCCTTCTTTAAAGGGGAGCTCCTCCACTGCAGCATCAGGATTGGGAGACATTGACCGGGGGTCGTAGTCAAACATAGCCACAAATATTCGAGGTAAGTCCTCTTGCTCCAACTCATAGTAATCTGGAGACCTTCGCCCTCGTCCTCCATATCCATCTGCAAAACAGGAAAAGGCAAGTTCTGCTACACACAGAACCCAGTTGACAGATACAATCCCAACCATGCTTCATCCTTTGTAAATAACAAATTCTGAGGTGAAAATCATTTTGTTAGTTTGCCCTCAGAGGTGTTAGTTCACATTTGTGACAGCCAGACAAAAAAAGTTGAGAAATTTACATATAGGCTACTGCTGTGATATGAATTTTTCTTTAGAAAGTAGCAAAAACTAAATATGAACATAATAAACTAATTAAAATGCTAATCACACCTGATGAAAATATCACACCATCATTCAATGATCACACCGTGAAATGCAATTTTCCCATACAGTAAAATCACCAGTAGGGCAAAACAAGCATATTCAAAACCGGGTATATAAGAAAAAAAAGTATATAAGAACATGTTTGCCATGCATGCAAAATAAATATAAAAATAGGGAAGGGGTGGAAATGTTGCTGTTTAACTGTAAAAAACACACTGACCTTGGACAGACATGCAGTAAGTTTATTGGAATGATCTACTATAAATTGTAGCAGCTACTTTAACCCACCGTACAATATTAAAATATGACTACAGCGCTCACTCGTTCATTCATGACAGCTTACCAGTGTTTTGGTACTGATGTGTAAATGGTACATTACCAGTAAAAAAAAGACGGAATGCTGCTGCTTGTGAGAACGGCACATTTGTTTATTTACCAGTAAGACATTCTGGTAATTTGCTGGTAAATTACCAGGATTACTGTGTGAAAAGGGCTGTTCCAAAATTACATCCTAACCATTATCAGATCTTTTGAAATTCTAAAACTTCTTTGCAACTGCAGTCATATAAATTTCCAAAATACTCCACAAAATGGATATATATTACACTATTTATATTACACCCACTTTTTAAAATAAAAGTAATATTGTATCATTTTCATCTCTATATTTTTGTTATTTTTTTTCTTAAAGTTTATAAAATACAGATGGAAGTGTTATGATAAAATGAAATCCATATGCTTTATTCTCTATAGAGGTGCACTTAAAAAATGAACAGATAATTAAATGAAAAAAGAGTAAAACTGTAAATACTGAAACATTTGTGACTTCTTATCAATTTTTCCGATGACTAGTGTAATTAGTGGACCATCACGTTAAACAGAAAGTGAGTGTGCAACTGATTAAATCATGCACTATGTAAGTGATATAAAGAAATGATATTCACAGGCAGCATGTTAGCACCGGTACAGGACAGGCATCATAATCCTACAGGAGATGTGCTGATGCACTGACAACATCCAGCTCTTGACATTCATGTGCAGAAAATGATGGATGCTGGATAAAACAATGAGGAAAGCAAAGGAGGGGTGGGGGTGTCATCTCAAACACTGTCTGGTGTTTTTAGGCCACAGAATGAGCACAAAGTGAACTGAAACTCTTCTGTCTAGACTGACTGACACATCCTAATCCTGATCATCTGCAACTAAAACAAAACACCAGATAAAATTAAAGGTTCGGAACAAAAATTATTAAAAAACAGCAGATGTGCCTCTAGTGATGTTTTGGCACATGAACCTCAACAAGCATCCACAGGTTATGTCATACCCTAATCAGATTTAATTTCAAAGCTGGAGGCTGAACTGAAAGTAGGCCACTAACATCTGACAGGCAAAAAGTGATAACAAACTATTTGTCATCATTTTAAATTATACATCAGTTGTTTTATATGTAGCAGAACTTTTTCAGGTAATTGTAGCTGAATAAATAGATCTTATCCTCACTGCCCTTCTGCCCAGAATGTCTACAGTATATCATCTTCAGGCAGCTTCTGTTCTCCTGTTCCTTGTTATCAAGATACTTCCCACAATAATGTGATATAGCAGGTCTAACTGTGGTATTTTTTCATTGTTCACGGACGAGCCGCGCCACATACCATATCGGTGCTCTGTTCGCTGTGGGGGCCATTTCCTGCGGTGTGCTACACTGGTATAGTAAACATCATCCTTAGGTGAGACGTTCCCCTCACTTCCCTCACTGTTATTCTCCACGGTGATCTCTATGGAAACACCAATCATTTTTAGTATTCCAGCCACACCCCCTTTACCCAAGCCGTGAGTTGTGAATTATGATGTTTGCAAATGTTCTCTCTAAATCATGAATGCCATTCTATAGCATTACAAGCAAAAAAATGGCATACTGATCCCTAGAACAGTGTTTAAAGCCAGCTGACATGGTTGCTGTTTATGGTTGCTAATGACGAAGTTGCTCTAGAGAAAATGATGATGATTATTTTCTAGGTGATGGAGTGGCCTGTTTGAAGTACCATTTGCATTAAATCAGTTAAATAAACTTCCTCCAAACATTTCTTTCACTTAAACACCAGCAGCATAAACACCAAAGATTCAACCAAAAGCGCCAGGTTCCATCAACGGACTCTGGGGCCTATGGACACCAGAACTCACATGTAGGTAAAAAATGGGCAGAGGTAGGAAACTAAAAAAAAAAGACAACAGGTGTGTATCAGACTGAGGAAAGTAGGTAGAGTCCAATCATCATGTGACCGCACTAACCAATTGAAGGAACATTGATCGGCCTTCTATGAGGGGGCGGACCGCCATGACTCGTCCTGCGGCCGGGATGGTCCAGTCTATCCGAGCGTCCTGTTGAGGGAGAGTTCCCTAAAATCTTCAAGAGCAAACATTTAAGTGTTAGTTAAAACTTGTGGTTGCTTAAAGAACTGATATTCTATTTAAAAACAGTTTCCCTCCAACCCCAAAATTAAAAAGGTAATATTTTAGAGAATAAGATTCTATTCCCAGGTGAAAATCCAAACAAGGAGGATGAACCCGCCAAAACATTTAACATAAACAATTAAACAAACTCTGACAACACATGAGCAGGGTTTTGGCAGAAATTAGATGCTTAGCTAAAGACCATTTTGGTTTTTGTTCTGCTCCTTATCAGTTTGTGTAAGTTTGTGAGAGTTATGAATGTAGCTTAAGAGCGCTTTTTAAGTTCTGAAGCAGTAACTGCATACTAGACTGTGGTCTGCCTACACACTTTAAATGTTTTAAAGAGACAGTTCACCCAAAAATAAAAATTCTGTCATCACTGACTCTCTTGTTTAAAACTTGTATGGCTTCCTCATTCCATGGAACACAAAATGTTATGCAAAACATTACTGACTCACTTTTGACTGTCATAGTGCAATGTTTTTGTGGTCCACAGAAGGAAGGGTGACATAGACAAGTGGGTGAGTAAATGACCAGAATTTACATTTTGGGTAAAGTAACCCTTTATATATGCACAAATACAGTTGTTAAGGATGCTTCACAAATCTGAAAAAAATCTATATAACACAAAAGTCAGGGCCACTACATACACTAAAGTGAACATATCACCTGCAATATTCAGAGAAGTGGTTGATTAATAAGGGTCTTTCAATAACAGATTTGTAAATGTTTAATCTGGTTTGCAATTCTTGATAGTAGTTCAAAAGGCTACATTTTAATGGGTATTGGTAGTGATTCCAGCATTTCTTAAGCTTTAAAGTATATAAAGCCTGTAAAGTAATTCATTCAAAGTTGGTGGGCTGTGACGTGCAATAGTGTCATTTGATCTGAAACACTCACAACAGAAACAAGAAACACTCAGAAATGGCCTTTAGGTAATCAAAACAAATCTACACATTCAAAGATTTCACTCGACATTCTAGGAATCAAACAAAGTCACATGATATATAAAACAAATCAAAGTCAAGAAAGATCTCTCCCAAAAACTTAAACCAAACAAACAACAGTCATATCAAAATTTAAAATAACACAATAACACAATACAGTTAAGCAAAATCTAGCAAAAAGGAAAAAAAAAAAGCAAAACTAGAAAAACAAAACCAAACAAACAAATGGGAGACACCATTAAAGGTGAAAAGAAGAATGGCTGTATTGCTTGTCAATGGGAACATAAAGCAGCTGGTAGATGAGGAGAGCGCAGAATGATGAGAGGAGGGGTAGGAGACACACACCAGGGGTTCATCCATTGCCCTGTTGAGCCTGGCCACAGAGTAGGCCCTAATGTCCCTGTGACAGGTCCTGCCAACCTCGCTCAGCCTGACCTCGCTCCGGAACCTGCGCTGAGGATGATGATGATGTGGATGATAGTGGTAATGATGGTATGATTCCCGCATGCTCCTTGTCTCCGGAATGACATCCAGAAAGTCCTCCTCCACGCTGCACTGTCTAGTTAGAGTTCGCTTCCTGCCTGCAGCCAGGGCACGGCGCTCCACTGGCCCCTCACTGTGAATGATCCGCATGTTGGGGCCAGACCCCACCCGCAGCGGACTGCCCCCCGTGTATGAATGGTACCCTCCACGGTATCCTAGCGAGCCCTCCTCCTCACTACCACAGTCTAGTCCACTGTCTGGGCTTTTTGTGGTCTGCCTGCTACTGCTGCTGCTCCAGCACGAACCTCCTGGAGCTCTCTCATCTATGGAGGTATAACGTGGAGAGGAGCGTTGCCTCTGCAGCCTACGGGTGCATTTGCTAGGGGAGAGATGGTTAGACTGCCGCGAGTCCTGGTTATAAACCCCGGGGCTCCTGCATGGAGTGCTCGGATGGGTTTCTTCAAAGTGCAGACGCTGGGTCATGACTTCCACCCCGGTGTCTGGATCCTCCTCCGCCACTTCTGGGATGCTATGGAGGCGCTTGTGGGAGCGCAAGGAGCGCTGTCGTACCACCTCTCGCTGGAGGTCCCAACTGTCTCGTTCCACGCCAAGGTCCTGACGCCTATAATACGCCTTTGGGAGGCCAGAGAGGGTGTTTGACGAACCAAAGTTTCAGTTAGATTTGGACGTTTTTCAGTTAGTTAAAACCAGGATAGTTTTTGGTAAGTTTTGTTTGGTGGTGTTAGAACAGGCAGAGAAGATAAAACAGTGAACAAATAGAGAACAAAATGGGAAAAGAAAGACAAAATAAAGACAGAATTAGTTATCAGAGGTCATGGCTGAATGTAGGTCATGCAGTCTCATTCCATGATGGACATGACATGCAACAGGAGGGAATCTGTTGAAGGAAGACATCAGGAAATGCAAACCATACCAAAAATGAGACTGGAAAACATCACATATGCATGGCTTTAAGACACAATCCACAGACAAAGCACAATCCAACAAAATCTCGAGATGAGAATTTGTCATACACAGAACATTAATAAATCAGGTTTACCGGCAATCAAAGGAAAAAACTAAATAATCTACAGGCTACACTAATAGTGAATAAAACAAACAAACAACAAACAAAAACAAAATGGTGATTCATCCGCCAAGCAAATTGCAACAGTTAATAATGGCCCGTAAACTGCAATGAAAATGAAAAAAAAATAGTTAAACGTTGTTCTGCATTCTCAGTACCATGAACTTGAAAATTAGGAGGCCATGGCTACAGAAACATATTTTAAAAATTCTTCTTGTTTAGTAGTTTTGTTTCATTGCTTCATTATAAAATTTGCGGTTGACAGTGGTGGAAATACCTAATAGTTCTGACAGGTATCAGACTGAATTGTACCACAGTTCTCTATACTTGGAACACACCTAAAAAACAGATGCAAATAGTCTATAGATGTATTTCATACCACAACTCCAATGGCCGCTCAGGTCTCCAAATTCCAAAAAGGTAATTCAAAACAAAAATGACAAAAACTGAAATACAACATACCATTTATTGCTTCATAAATTCATATATACAGTGAAGTATTTTATCTTGTAACCCTGCATTATAGCACACTATATTTATTTATAATTCATAAATATATTTTCAAAGAAATAAGCAAGTCTTATTAATAACAGACATTTTTTTATGAAGAAACAGTTATTTACAAAATTGTAAAATTACACTGAGAAAAGCAAAATTTAACAGAAGTGTAACTATGAGACAAACAAAAGTGAATAATTGTGTCATTTAAGCAAACTTTACTTAAATGAGATTCCCCAAATGCCCTTGGAATGATATGTGCATTTTAGTTTATATAGTTTATCCCATAACTGATTTTACACTTTCCACAGATTCAGCTTCTGTAATATCTATACAAATACTAAAATACTGTGTTAGTCATTAATGATCAAAAAGGATTTTATAATCCATGAGGTAAACATCATGAGGACATTGCAAACAAATTCACATTTTTTCTGCACATATGCGATTATCATATGAAATGAATCTCTACTTGAATAGGATCAGATGAATAATCCTTTTAATCCTGTCTGTATAAACACAGTAAACTCTAAAAGTAACAAACTACAAATCTACCAGATGCAATATGGAGTAATCCAGATCAAAGTCTACTAGATACAAATGTATGATGGTGTAATATGCCTAAAACTGAAAAACACAGTATGCAACATCTGGAGTACATGAAAGCATATAAAATCTACTCATGCAATGCGTGTGCAGCCTCATATTAAGCCATTCAGATGTATTGCGCTATGTATGACTGGACAAGCTTATGAAAAGATAGATAAATGACTGATGTTGAAGTTCGGTAGTGCAAAACAACCCGCCTTTAGGACCCAGGAGAGGCCGAGGATGGGGTGACCTGTCAGAATGCCACTAAGCTCAAACTCTGGGCAGAACATCAGCGGTGTAACAGTCCCTATCCTAAAATCCCAATCACCGTGACATAAACCAAAACCCAAAGCTAGCTATTTTAAGACAAATTAGGGCCACCCACTTTAAAATCCTACCTCTGAAATCCATCTTAACTGAAAGGAATACTCACCCATTTACTCAACCTCACATCATTCCACAATAAGATATTATATCAGCGAGCTAAACCACTCAATTTCATTCCTGGATAACTATTTAGGTCAGTTTTATAAAATAGATTAACAGATTCATTAAAAAGATTTTATTTAATAGAAAAACTTGTTTACAAATCAGATTGTTACTTCTCTCATTAACCCTTATGCCAAGAAGAGTTTCAGCTGTTCTTCAGTTCTTCTGATTTAACTACCTGCATTTGTCTGGTTCCTTGCACTAGGACTTGCATAATGTGTAGTGTACATGGTCAATGACTCTGTGTGATTTGCATCCTTTTGGAAATTTAAAAGCTTTAGTCCCCATTCAATTAAATACAAAGAAAATAGTGACCAGTATAGTTCTGCGAAATTTCTCCTTGTGTTTCACAGAAGAAAATTAACTTTCTTCTACATCAGTAACTACATGAGGCTGAGTAAATAATGATAGCATTTTCATTGTTGGGTGAACTTTTCCTCAAACTGATATTGAGACTTTTAAACAATGTGGAATGGGAAATCATCTAGTAGTACCCCGTCTGAGAACCCCTACAGACCACAGCATACTCCATCCCCCTGCGTCTGTCCCAGCCTCTAGCCTGCGGCCCTTCAGCCCACGCCCAAGACAGACGGCGGCCAGTAGGGTGTCTGTTCCATACCTTAAGCGTGTTGTGTGAATTGATGCTGCGTCGTCGTCCTTCTTCCAACTGCATCTCTGAGTACAGCTCCTCCTCATCCTCCTCCATGATGTCAGATAGATCTGAGCCCCGACTGCTCTCTGTGTAGTAATCCTCACTGTGACTGTAGTGATGATGCTAAAAAGAAGCAAAAAATAAAAACAATGGAATGACATTAGAGCAAAAAAGGACAAAAAGCACAGATGAACTTCATTCAGAATGAGTCTAGTTTGCAGATTGCAGTTTGCCACTCAGTTTGATATTCCATTTCTAATGCAGTACTAATGCTTTTTGGAACTGAGATCATGAGGACCTGAAAGAGCACCTGAAAGTTTAAAAGATCTCCACTCTTTAGACTCACGTGTCTGCCAAGCTCAGAACCTCTGAGGAATTCATCCACAGAAGCCCCTCTTCGCCTGGTATGAGGGACGTCATATCCATCCTCTTCCTCATCTGAGTTTAATGAGTGCAAAACATTACCCCTCTCACTGAAGATGTTCCTCCTCTCCACCTGAAACATATCACACCTATTACGTTATATAAAAATTTAGACAGTTACAAACTCAGCTTTGAAGAAAATTGCTTGAAAACAACAGCCGTTGTAACATGCAGTATGAAATCAAATTAATTCAGTCAATCAGTCACACTAGTTTGCATTTGTCTGTCAGTCATAAATTCAATAACAATCATATATTATAATATTAATTTATGATTTCTATATTTAACCAATTTTAAATGTCATAACTGACAAGATCATAAACACCTTAAGTCACCCAATAAATATATATGTATATAAATATAATTATTCATTTTAAGTTATGTAATTCATTATCAGCATTTTAAAACAATGAAGAAGAAAAAATCTAAATCACCACACTGTTGGTATTGATAGATCTGAGTATTTGGATATCAGTACAAGCAAATACATTTTGGATTATATGCATAATATTTGGCCATGCATAATACACACAGCTGTCAAAACACATTCAAAGAATGCTAGCAACTCTCCTTGAGAAACTGACATCTTGATCATTAACTTTACCATTATACTTTACCTCTTCATTTAAACCTAACAAGCTAGGCTCTTTTTTGATGTCATTGCCTTTCAGAATCCATCTTGCTGTGCTTTCTCTAGACTTACCCTGCTGTTCGGCGAGTTCCTCTGAGCTGCTTGACGGGCCATTGCCCGAGCCACTGTGTTAGAAATGGGTGCTCCCTGAGGTTGCGGCAAAATCCTCTGGGGTGAAGGTGAGCGGCGGCCCTCTATGTGAGGGGGCTCTAGCGTGTGCACTGGGTGTGAAGTGGACGGTAAGGGTGATGGGGCCCTGGGACGCGGCTCCCAGGGCTGCCCCACTCGCCTGCCTATCTCTGGCTCTTTGGCATGAGGGTCTCTGGCACTTGGTAGGAGTTTGGGTTTAGACATGGGGTACGGGGAGGGCGGAGGTTGGATGTGCTGCTGAGGGTGGGGGTGAGGAGGTGGGGGTTGAGGATGAGGTTGAGGGTGGGGTGGCACACTGTGAGGTTGGATGTGTGGTTGCGGGTGGGTCATGGGGTAGGCTTGCGGATAAGGGGGCTTTTGTGTCTGAGAATGAGACTGGGGGTGAGGATGAGACTGGAGGTGTGGGTGTGGATGAGGTACCAGGAAGCTGTGTGGGATGGTGGCCACGGGAGAATCCTGAGACTCTCCTTGTGCTGATATTGTCCTCACTACAACCTCCCGGGCTTCCAGACACTGGATACGATTCAGTTCGACCGTAACAAAATCTGCTGTGGGGTACATTATCTCTGCTATCTGCAAACAAACCAACAGGCAAACAAAACAAATACAGGATAAACAAATGTGCCATTTCAGGCATAAACAATTAGGATTTATTTCTGCTGTTCCTCAAGAAAAAACCCCTGAAAATAATAAATTTTTAAAGATACATTTTTTTTTATGTGTTAGAAACAAATAATGTGAAAAATGTTATAACAAATTATGTATTAGGCTTATCTGTAATAGTTAGAGATTATGCATCCATAATTAAATTTAATTTAATTGATTCAATTCAACAAACTGATGTTTACAGGACTATAAACATCAGGACTATAACCAGTCATTATCAGAATTTTGACAAAATCTGTTTAGACAGCTAGATAACATTACCTTGGTGACGTATTTAAATTAGAAAAAGTCACAACAATGTTTACATACAACATAACAGAAAACCAGACATTAAGGTTTGCAAGTTATAAAACCACATATATGCTCGATAAAATCTAAGATGTTTTAACAATGCAGTACTGTCCCGATGGGGCAAGGGACAGTTGTGTCAACTTCTGCACAAAACTCTATTACACTGGCCCGGGCCATTGGACCATGCTTATTCTTGAGCTCTTTATTTTGAAATTACTGGCACACGGATGAGAAACATTTAAAAAAATAAATGCATGTTTGTATATAGGATTAATAATTGTGTTTTTGAAAGTATAACATGTCTAAAAAAAGGTGTAAAATCTTGACATTAGAGGTACTTGCACATCATTACAATTTTGTCTCAATAATTGGCCAACATCATCCTACAAAATGTGTTTTTGTCAAATGACTCATTTAAACCCCTGCATTATGTAACAGCATACTGGGACGATATTTGCCGGTTAATGAAAGAAGTGATCATGAGATGGCGCCAGTGAGCAGAATGAAAATGAATGCATTTCTCATACTTGCAGATAACTGAGAGCACCAAATGCATATGAAAAAGCAATTTTTGACATAGAATAACTTATTTCAGATCAGCTGCTTAAATCAGTTTTAACAATTATGAGTTGAAGGAACTCCCAAAGAAAAACTCCTGAAGAAACTACTAAAGAAAAGTTTTCCTTTTAGTTTTGCATGTTCTGAAAGCATGACATATTAGCTATATCTGAGAAACACTTTTTTTTTGTTGACAAAACTAAGGCAAAAATCTCCAAATGTTCTGTATTCTCAATGCTGTCTAGAAACAAACAAAATATTACAGCAGAAGACATCACCTTTTGACCTTTAGTGCAGACTATGTAACCAATAACATTGGCTCCATTGGAAGTGCCGGATGGTGTTAAAGCTGGAGGCTTCCATCGAACCTGCAGCACTCCAGGGGTCTGTCCCAACTGAACCTGCACGTCCTGAGGAGGTAAAGGAGGGCCTGCAAGTACACAGAAGATTCATATTCAAAACAAATAATAAAACAAAATTCATAAGTTCATCTGTTACACTGTATCATGAGTCAAACAAAATTCTATATGCATGGAAGGGTACATGTTCTTTTGGAATACACTGCAAATGTTGTGTTTGTGACTGTGAAATGCATTTTTCTATCAAAAACACATGCATGCCTGTGCAGAAAATATGATGCATGTATAATGGCTATGTTAATGTGCGGGTGTGGGTGAATGCACATTACACAGCTGAAAGGGCTGCCAGCTGGCCGCAGACTTTCACACAGTAGGCTGTTTGCTTATGTCAGCACTCTGATTTCATGTGGGCTGATTTGTCTTAATCATACATGTTATTTGTGGCAGCCAGCAATAGAACTGCACCATCTTATAACCTATAACACAGTAGAATACACTTCATCACAGATGTTTTACATAATACTGCTGGAGGGAGTGGAGAACTAGAGCATGATGAAAATTCTTGGCTAAATCCAAAAACCAAACATTCTGGACAATGTGGATATCATACACCAACAACTGATGTCTGCATGAAATCTAATCAAACCTGGATCATGTAAGCTGTTTTTTCAAGTCAATGATTCTGCTATTGAAGTTAAAGTAACAGCTTCATTTCTAATTGGCATTTTAAGCTGAAAGTTTTTGGTGACCAAAACATGACATTGTGCGAAATATCTTTTGTGCACAGATAAAAGAAAATCATAGGGTTTAGATTGACATGATTCAATTTCCAATGCCGGCAAGAAAAATGAGGCACCCTTAAGCAAAGCACCTTACCACCAATTGCTTCTTGGGTGCCGCAGTGCTACCCACTGCTCCGGCTGGTGTTCATGGTTTGCAGTGTGGGTGTTCTCACTACTCTAATGCACTAACTAGTGTGCACTAACTGGATGGGTTAAATGCAGAGGACAAATTCTGAGTCTGGGTCACCATATATGACCAGCATGTCACTTCACTATTAGTAAGAACATTTAGTAAGAACAATAAACAGAATTTTCATTTTTGCTTGAACTATACCTTTAAAAAAAAAGTATAACGGTGAAACAGGTGATTCTGGATAAGACAATAGCCAACTATTAGAGAAAGCTATCAGTTTTTAATTACATTTAATTGTGATAGAGACATCAAATCATATGATATAACATATGCATCTGTTCTGTTATATGCTCTCAAAACAACCAGTTAAGGTAAGGTATGTTGGCTCGGTTCCAAAGTGCAGAAAGTCCTGCACTGCTGATAGATCAACCTAATCCACACTGATCACTCGTCCAGCTCCCACATGACAGATCATCTCAGGGAGAGCTTACTCAATGCCCAGCCTTCACCCATCCCCAGTCCACAGGGCACAGAGGAGCATCGCTAAGGGCAAAGATGTCATGAACATAACAAAGTGCCTGTGTGAAGACAGTGGAGCAAAATTTGGATCATGTCATTTGCGAAGTTGATCCAGAGGATCTGGATCAACATCTGCTGTTTACATGCCCTCTACATGGCATTGAGATGGAGAAGCAACGTGCGCAACACTAGACTGAGGGTTCATTTATCTCCAGATGTCAAGATGTCCTGAAGTATGCACTCCACTGCGGTGGAAATTCAATAATCTGCAAGAAGGACCATTACATCATTTGCAGCTTCCCTTAATTAAGGTTCTATATCAATTAAAGTATTAATTAAACACAATTACCGAGACAGGCAGAGCAGGAGGAAGCACCTATTCTTTTCGCACTTCTCATTTTGCATTCAAAGTTTGAACTTGGAATTGTTTTAATTTTAAGTATTTGTTCGTGTTCTTCAGAATGAGAAAATGTAATACACGGGAGGGGATGGTTTTCATGTAGATACTCTTTAAGGTTGGGTACACAGTTGTTGATAGTGCTTCTGAAATATTGATTACCAGCCAAATTATGTTGATTTTGCATAGTTCTTTTAAGTTTCAATGAAATTTGTTCTGAGGTAGGGAAATTTGACGCACTATAAAAAGTATTAGTTATAATAAGGTATTTTTTAAGGTAGTTGGATGGATGGATTTTACCTATTCCATGGCTAAATTCTAAGTACATGATATATGAATATATACCACTGTATACTGAAACTATACCATATATTTAACTGTATAAATTACACCATACATGAATGAAAGAAATAATATAAGAATGACTAAAATTGTTAATGTTCCTTATCAATTAAATATTACTTAAGTCTGAAGTTCATTGGCTCTGCTGAGGGCCACAGCACTGCAGGAGCCATATTAATGCAGAAAAGAAATCTGGAACTTACTAAAATTATCCTCGTAGTGTATTCATGTTTGCTCTGCTTTTTGGCACTGAAATGACTGTGTATACGTCTGTGTGTGTGTGTGTGTGCTTATGTGAAATGCGTGGGAGGCAGTAAAAAAAATGAGGACTCCCTTTAGAAGCAGAATTCCGGGCATCCCCTCATCCCCCCACCCTTCCTCATATCCTTTCTGCTTTTTCTTTTCATCTTAACTCGCTCTGCTTCCCTACTGCGGCAAATGCTCGGCCCATTTCCATTCATCACGTATTCATTCATTTCGTCTGCTCTCTTTTGTCTGTTCTCCAAAGCCGGAAAATGAGGCATCCTATGGGTCCACAGGGAAAGCGTCAAGATGAAGAGAACATAAATGCAACTCGCTTGATCAATGTCTCAGGTAGATGTCTGCTTAATAGGTGTTATATGAAAACAAGAGCCAACAGTGCGCTCATTTATACACTAACCTGCCATGTGGTTGTTTTAATCAAGGCTGCATGTGCCGGTCTAGAGCCTCTCTAGGGTAAGAAGCTCATTATAGAGATAAAACTAAACTCCCAGTCTCTCACTACAGCAGAAGACTCCAATAATACTGTACTCTTTGGTGTCAAGTGAGGCATTGGAAGCTATTAGATATGCTAGATATTGTTAACTGTTACGTAACCTAGAATGAAATGTGGCTGTTTTCATGTTTTGGCCTGTACAGTAGCAGAGGTTTTGATTATTATGACTAAAATCATACAATGTCATGACTTTTACATAATTTTTTGAGATCATGTTCAAATGTTTAATTAGTAACCAACTTTAATAAGCTGCCCCATATTTTGTGCGCAACCTTTATGGTTTTTCTACCGCAAAATTTAACATCCTTTAAAACATACATGTAGTGACATCATTTGGACCTCTTTTACA
Organism: Chromobotia macracanthus; assembly: GCA_036877525.1. Taxonomy (NCBI): domain Eukaryota; kingdom Metazoa; phylum Chordata; class Actinopteri; order Cypriniformes; family Botiidae; genus Chromobotia; species Chromobotia macracanthus. The sequence continues at coordinate 6,102,792 of JAZGTH010000002.1, forward strand.
GCATAATTGTTAGACAAGTAAATCATTCCATTCCGTTCTGTCAGCTGTATAAAAATGTTGTATTGACCGAATGAATCAAGACCAATATTCAAAATTGTTATTGTAAGAAACAAATATAAAATTTCAAAAACTTCAAAATTCTTTAATATTTCAAAAATCAATAACTACAAACTAAAAACAGTTGGTCTAGAACCTACTCAGTGGATTGCGAAGGGTAATTTCTGCTATTGTTTTCTTTCTTTTATTAAGTAATTTATCATTTACCAAATTTCTAACCAATGATAATATTGTTATTGTAAATTTTGTGGTCATGATAACTGTGTAGTGAAAATCTAATACTGTGACACCCCTAACTGAAAGTGGCTCTGGCAGCTGACAGGAAAACAGCCCAGCAAACATTAAGGTTGTATGTCTAATGGCAACTGTTATCTAGCAGAAACAACTGACAGCTGTGAGTTCTGCATACAGACATTGCAGCAGATATTTACAGCCTGAGCTGTGAACAGTGTGTCAGTGCCTCATGCTTCCTCACAGCACACATAATGTTCACCTTTTTGTCAATGTAAACAGCTTGAGAAAGGCCTAAATTAGCATCTGTAGACCAAGATCTTCCATCCAGTGATGGAGATAAAGACCGTGATGGAGTGGACACCTGCCCACAGCTACTAAAATCTCATTTATATTTGTACTATTAATTCTTTATGTCCTTCATTAATTGCCTGCAAAGAGAAGCATCACTGCTATTCATACTTTGTCCAGCACCATCTGCATGATTAATTGGGAAGGGCTATGCTATTATTTTGTACAAGATCAGGTTACAAAAATACAGTATAAACAGGTGAAAAAATGTCCAACTCTTATAGAAAAGGACAAAACAGATTATCTTAGAGACTTGGAGGTGGGCTCGTTTGCACTGTAAACCTACCAACCACCCTAAACATATTAGAAACCACTTAACAACACCCTAGTAACAACATAGCAACATGCTAAAGACACTTAGAACACCTTAGCAACCTGAGTAACGACCCACAATCATGAATTGTGGCAGCACCACCCGCAAACGTTATTTTTATAATTAATTCATAATTGGATGCTCCCTCAGATATAAAGTCAGTAATAAGTGTGATTGCATGATAATTAGATTTCATACCACCTAGCAATAAGAAATAAATTTGTGTAAAATTAAGTGTGCCCTCAAGGTAGCTCACAATGAGGTGGAGGAACCCACCAGCCGGTTGTGTGCAGAACTCCACAGAGACCTCCTTCTTCTCCCTCTGCTCAAGGGGCAGCTGCCAGGGCATCTGATGAGGTCTTGCCACCACCCGTATCTTATACACCATCATGGGCTTCAGGTTGTAGAACTGGTATTTGTACCCTCCAGGCTTCACCACATCGTACTCCACATCATTCAGGAAAATGGTGTGGCTGTAGTTACTGTTGCTTGGCATCCAGAAAAGCTCAGCTGATGCTTCCGTGATGTTCTCCACACGAAGGTAGTATGGTGCCACCACCACGTCCTTCCCCACCAGCAGTGTGCAGCGCAGTGGATCAGAGAGCCCACGCTCTGTCACGCTTTGTATGGAGATCCGATGTGTGCAGGAGGCCAGGTTCAGCTTCTCTATCAAAGATTTTGTGCGGCCGCCAAACGGCACGCTCATGCGCACTTCCTGGTCCACCAGCACATTGTAGCCGCTGATGGGAGCCCATCTGGGCAGCACCACTGGTGGGTCCCAGCTTATGATCACGCTTTTGGCCAGCTGCTTGATCAAGGTAATGCGGCGGGGGTAAGGCACGATGTCTTCTCCGATCTCGTCAATGTTCACGTCCAGCGTCCCTGTGCCATTGCTGCAGGATCCTAGGAAGTCCATGCCCAGGCCCATACTCATGCCCAGGCTGCTCACCCCGCTGCTGCTGCTGGTGCCGGTTCCTGTACAAGAGCCCAGGGCTTCCAGCTTCTCCGACAACAGCGTGCTCAGCGTGCTCACTGCGCTGCTCGGCATGGAGGTGGAGCTGTGGTTGAGGTAGGACGGTTCCTTGATGCGGTCCAAGAGAGGAACCGAAGGGAGCTCCTCATCCTGGACAAAATCCACAAAGTTGGAGGGAACGAGACCCTGCTGTCCATCCAACAACTCCCCTGGATAACAGAGAAGAACAAAGCAAAAGGGAGAGATTTACAACAGATGAGCAGACACATTTCAGCCATCTACTATGATGTGTGTGTGTGTGTTAGTGTTAATGTTATTTTTTTTACCAGCTCTGAAATGTTAAGACATACCCTCATAGAAGCCATCTTCATCCATGGTCCCATAAACATACAGGTACTTCCCAGCCACCAGGGGGAGCTCTGCTTCAGGGTGCTCATTGGGGCCATCATAAGGGTTATAACTACATGAAGAAGCAACTTTGTTTTAAGCTGAAAAGCCACTGAAAATCTGATTTATGATTAGTTATATTTGCAGGCCTACTAAAAATACAATGTGACAGTATATTTTTAAATTTGTTTTTGCACTGTGTTTGATTTGGTAGATGAGTCAACATTAATGTCTGTAATATTTAACAGCAGTCCACAGATGCTGTCCATAGATCTTAAGTTTACCCTGAACACAGCAGGCTAAACAGCAGACCTGTTACAATGACTAACGTCATGTTACTCCTAATCATTACAGTTAATGGCATGTTATAACAAATCATTACAGCTAATGCTTAAACCTATTACTACAGCTAATGTCCTGTTGTAACTCATTGTAATACGTTACAACAGCTGCAGCAGGTCCACTCACTTGTAGCGAGCAACACACAATCGCACTTTGCCTGTGTATCTGGACTTAGACCTGGAGGACGAGATGACTTCTTTATCCATCTGACAGAGACACAGAGGGAGAGTGGAAAGCAGAGATCAGGCAGGTAAAGAGGAAAAGTTAACGGAACACAGTTAATGGTTTCCTACTGTATCTCAATGTATTGCTGTTAAAACAGTCAAATACACATGAACAAATCAATGTTTTTTCCTCAGGTTAGAAATCTTTGATGAAATCCTGACATACAGTAAATTGAGAGCAATTTCCAGTGTGAAATCTAATGTAGGCGATTAAGCCTATAACTCCAGCAGAGCAGCCTGAGCAGGTAGATTGGACTATTCACACACACAATAAAGTATACTTCGATTTTGACCTAAAATCACATTTACACTGCAAAGTGTTACATTATTTGTTATACATCAGAAAACAAGAAAAGTTTGGTTCTGTAGAATCAGAGCTATTGTGTGCCATGGAACTTCTTGGAGCTATGGAGCTCTTCATATGCATTTCATCTTGTTTCCAAGATTTAAACTCAAATGTTAAACTCAAAGATTACAAAAAAGTGATGTCAAAGGCTCCATGTAAATGATGCCAATCTATCAACAATGAACTAACTGATTATACTCACAGCAGCGGTGATAACGGGCCGCACCTCTGAGAGAAAAGCCCGTCTTGGACTGGAGGGCGTGCTGCGAGACAGGAAGCTGGGTTTGACAGACAGGAGCTCTGCCTTCTCGCCCTCACTCATCTGCAGAGGCCGAATGATCTCCGAGATCTTACTCACCGGATCCTCATTACCTTCACGCACACACCCATACACACAGAAAGGTGACTGATCGCTTCATTACCAGGTAAATCCCACACCCTCCTCCACCTCAGCACATCAATAGATAAAAGTGAAGCAGTTGGGTGGCATTTAAGTGGGTGTATTAAATCAGTTCCCCTCAAATTCACACAGGTGTCCTAGTACAGTCTTCACAGGTATTATTAATCACATTAAATATGCACCTATTTTAAAGTGTACCTATTGTTTAAGTTATTTGTTGTATTTATTGTGTAAGTTGTTGTAAGTTATTTATTGTTGTAAGTGTACCTTATTATGTTATCTTTAAAATAAATGTTACTTGGTTTGACATTTATACAGTTTTAGTGTAACTGCAGTATCTAAATAGTCTTTGAACCATTAAAAAAAGTGTAACAATTAAAGAAATGTCAGCACATTCTTTTCTATAGTCAGTATATGTACAATACCTTTCCCTGTGGTGGCAGTGAGGCCATTGAGGAGCTGGGAGAGTGAGAGGGGTTTGGTGGGCGAGCCGGGTGAGTCGCCCCCTGTGAGCTGACTGGTGCTCAGGATGTCTAACTTTCCAGCCTGCAACCTGAACTTCTCCAGTTCTTTTGACAGCTGGTTAAACTGCTCACTCTGTGTCCGGCATTTTTCCTCCAGTTCTCTGACTTTAGCCTGGAAAAGAGAGAGAGAAGGATGGAAAGAAAGAAAGAAAGAAAGAAAGAAAGAAAGAAAGAAAGAAAGAAAGAAAGAAAGAAAGAAAGAAAGAAAGAAAGAAAGAAAGAAAGAAAGAAAGAAAGAAAGAAAGAAAGAAAGAAAGAAAGAAAAGAAAAGAAAGAAAGAAAGAAAGAAATGCAAAAGGATGCATATAATCCCTAGATCTGACAGTATAATATAATCTGACTAAGGGGCTGATAAAATCATACTAACATAGTGGGCATTTACAAATTGGTTACAGCTTTTATTAACATACACATTACAATAACATTTGACCTAACTGATCAAAGATAATGAATGAAGCCTGCCAACTCTACCAACATTAAATGTGGCTGGTAAGCACTGGACAATGACAGCAGTCTACAATACTACAGCATGACCTCCATTTGAAAGGAGTTTTGTCCTACCAAAAACATTGTGCTCTTAGTGTGAAGGATACTTCTCAGCTTCAGACACAACAAAATCAAACAAAGAAAAAGTCAATCTATGTTTAGATGTTATTGTACAATTAAACTCTTGTTTGGTCATGAAGTTAGCGATGGGAAGTTATTTTACACTGAAGAGGTTACCACACATGCCAAAATAACAGTAAAAGCCATTTGTGTCTGATGATTTGATGAAACTGACATGAATACTGTTATACAGGAATACAATTAACTGTGTTTGTGTTTCTAATTAGCCAATGTGTAAGTGTAACTTACTTATGTGCACAGTATACCTTGTACATAGTACTGGGTAGATTACTTTGGGATTGTTCATGTAGTTTATATCACTATAATCACATTAACTACATAACTGTAGTCAGTAAGATGATTCATTAAATTACACATTTTCGATCTTGTAATTTGACTACTTTTTGATTACATCTAGATTACTTTTTAATTATTATTATTCATCATGAGGCCTGGTCTTTAATCTTAACTTTTTATCTTTGACCAGAATATTGACTTGAAGTACCTTCTGAGATTTTAAATGAATATTACAGTGTTTAACAACACATTCCCATGTTTACAGTTCTCTGTCAGTAAACAGTCACATGACATACAGATAAACAAATACAATATTTTATTGTTTTAAGGGATTCATTTTGATTTTCATTTTAATTTAAAAAATTAAATTTTACATTATTATTGCTTAATTATTTACTAAATTTTTCAACTTATGAACTTCAGTTTGTGAACCCTCACAAAAAAAATCTGTAGAAGTGTGCTATTAGTGCTTTAAAATAAAAATATTATACTACATAAGTATACTTTCAGTCTACTTTTTACATACTTTTCAGAAACAGTTACACTAGTACTCACACTTTACTACTGATACAAAAAGTATATCTAAAAGCACACTTTTATCAACTAATAAGTGGGCCAATTTCGTCCCAAGTAGTATTGGGATAGTACTCTTACAAGAATACTAGTAATTATTACATACTTATTATATACTTAAAAATATACTTAGCTTAAGTATTCTTAATAAATTTGAAGTATACACATTTTATTGTTTTGTTTATCTGAGAGAGTTTCTAGAATTATGGACAGGCGCTTTGGGTCTAGTTTCACAAAGTTTATTAAAGCTCACAAAGGATATTAAAGTGGTAATTTTATGAAAGAAATGTAAAGATTAAATTTTGTTTTAAATTTAAAGTATTTTAAACTTAGGTATTTTAAAATGTAAATGTAATTTGATTAGAAGATAACATAAATCTAATCCAGATAACAATCAGTTGCTACCCAGTTGCTTTGTGCATTATGTTTATGCAGAGAAGTCCACATTATTTACATTATGTAAATAATAAGGCTGTTTGGGCAAGGAAATTAAGAAAGGTGAGAAGAGGGTCCATGTTATGTTCTACAGTCAATCATTTAAAGGGTCTCATCTGATGTTTTTTGCAAACATATCTGTAAAACGCTACAGCATTCATACAAGCAGCACTCATGCATCAGTACAGAGGAGCAGTAAGGGTCAGGCAGTGAATGAGAAACTAAAATCTGAGTAAAATTGCAATGGAACAAAAAAGATTGTTTCATTTGTAGTATTTTATGTTCACAACCTCAACTACAGAGGCTGTCCTAATCTTCGTTTATCTCCTGTGTTAAGCTTCTGTTTTATCAGATAAACCACCTAAAGTGGAATGAGGGATAAGAGGGTTGTTTAAAATTCAAGTTAAAACTATGGCGAAACAAGACTTTTTTATTGTTGCTCTTTGTTTAATCCTGGTAGCGTTTATTCATTATACCCCCCTCCACCCCAAACCCCCCAAAAGGTCTAAATATTCTAAAAACAAGATACATTTATTTTTCTTACCTATTGGCCAGTTTTTCTTTTATCGTAAACCGAATTAGAGTTTTCTATTTGCAAATGATCTAAGAAAATTAAGTTAGTATGTGCTCTTATTATAATTTCTCATTCTAGTATATTCTGATGCAATGGCAATTTTGCTTCCTTTATATGAATATTTTTCTTGGGGAAAAATACTGATTAAGAATTTGTTTTTGTTTATTTGTTCATTTTGTTTATCACTATTTATCATCATTATTATATATATAGTTATAATATTTTTTACTAAATATATATTTTATTATATAAATATGTTAATATATAATATTGGTTATAAAAATGGCTCTAAGTACAAACACACATGGCCTATTTTCACGTGTATGTTTAACATTTATAAAACATACAAACAACGTTAGTCGGGTATGTATAAAATGACTATGAAGACTGATGGTTTGTGCTAAAGAGGTTCAATAATTTGATCTATGGCGATATAGATCAAAGGTATTGACTGCATGTTTACAGCTCAGTCATGGATATGTTAAAAACAGGACAGCTAAGGAGGTAACAGAAACTACTCTCAATCAGCCACACGAGGAGGAGAGGGAAAACACTGAGAAGAAGATACCTGCATGCTGTCCAAGTGATTCTGTATATGCAATAAACAAACAAAACAAAAACAAAAACAGACCAGTAACATAGTGACAAGAGATGTAAGAAACCAAACAAATCACAGTTGCACACATAAGCATTTTAAGCACAGCTCCTGAAGTCACCCGACATGATTACAGTATTTTTATATTTTCAAAATGGTAGCATGAAAGAAAGGAACAAATTAAAATACAATAATTAAATCTAGTGTGTGTGCTGGTGGGCAGGGAACTTTGCAGAAAAACATATATTTTTATTTTATTTAATTTAAAAAGGTCTCCAGTTAAACAAATTAAATAACTCAAGATGTGACCAAATGGTGAATGTTAAGATGTGACTCATATGATAGCCAGATTTATGGCTTATATGAACTAACGTGTGATGACGCATGTGAAATGTTCTGTACTTTAACTAAAGGCCTGCCGAGCTACAGTACAATTAAAAGTGCATGCTTATATGCACGCTTGCATTCACATGCGCACATTCATTGACATGCAGAAGTAACTCACCTCTAACAGATGGACAGCACCTTCGTGTTCCTTCTTAGCCTCAACCTGAGCCTAAATGTAACACCAAAATATGCTATAAATGTAATATACAATATATTATATAAACGTACATCATTGGCATATTTTTAGTCATGGCCAAAAACATTCTTACATATTCCTAGACTTCTATACTGGCAGCTGTAGCTCAAGAGCATGGTGCTTGCGCGAGTGTTTTTGAAGTGTTTAGGGTCATTTTCACAGCTAAGTGATGCTAGCTTTAACAAAAAAGCCATAGACAAATCCTGAATTAGTATTGAAAACCAAGTCATTGTTGTTTTGTCAGCATTAAATAACCCAGAAATAACCCTGTGCTATATGCTCTACAACATTAACTAAGAAAGATGGAAAAATGACCCTGAAGACAAAGATGCTCAAATTCACACACAATGACGAGATTTATAATAACACGGCAGTTCCAAAACAAATCAATACAAATCCAAACAAAACATTTTTGTAATGCAGTTTCATATAATGTATAGTACTGTGTTATATGCTTGTTGTGCAAGTTATATCCATCTATTCCAAAAGGTTTTATTTTGGTTAAATAAACGTAGGACGTGGTGATGCAGTGCAGTGCGTTGTAGGGTCATTCACTGTAACTAACAGCAGCTGTAGACCAACATTCAGTTCCACATGAATAGAGAAACATCTGTTTGAGAATCAGCCTCTGCAGCTTCAACACACAACAAATCAGTTTCCAAACATGAATGGAGATGCACTTTTAGAACAATGCAATTGCATTACATCTTGATATTTCCTGACAAGTCTGTGTGTAATTTTCCCTGTTTCTCTGCTCTAATCGCAGCGGTCCATTTAACAAATACAGACAGTAAGTCAAACATTTCAGCAGGCGACAACGTTCCCATAGTCTGGAGAAAATGTCAGATTTCATCACCCGCTCCAGCGTTTCATAACAGAGCTGTTTTCTTTGAGCTGAAAGATTGGCTCATCCTCTTCATTCAAATGGATAAATGAGATACTTAAAACAAAATACTTAAAACTGCTGAAACTCAGGAATTAGGATCCTTTTGACAGCAGAATTTTATTATTGGGTGATTGTTTTTTTTAATAATGGCCATTTTTATGTCAAAGGTGTTGATATTTCATACAGCTTTGCCTTTTGTTAAATAAAAAGGCACATCATGCATGTACATGGTTATCATGCCCACATTGTTTATTTTGGTTTCTTTTCAGATACCTGTTATTAGAGATTTTGTTGTTTAATCCTTGGGAAGCCATGGGAATCTGTCTTTTTTCCCAAAATGTTGGAAATGTCATTGTCCATCATCACAAAGTGAAGGTTTGACATGTTGGAAATGACATTTGTTCATAACTGTTCTGGGGAAATAAAACAGAACAAAAGGGACTGACATCTTGATTATTTTGGGTTGAATGGATCACTTGACATATGGCAGATGACTAAACAATTGCATAATCGTTTTTTAATATCTCTGTTTTCCTTGTCCACACTACAACTTGGAAAACATAATTTGCAAACATATCCACTTGGGAGATCATTGTAAAAGATTTGTTTTCACTTTGTTGCTGCTCCAAGATGGCCTAACATTCCAAACCAGCTTGGCCTACACAGCCTTTTTAAACTTTGGCTTGTGTATAAGCTGGTTCCAGGGGTTGGTGTGGACAGGAACCTTGACCTCTCACCTTCTGCAGAAGGTCAATCTCCTGCTGCTTGGCACTAAGGACGGCCAGGGCTTGTTCATGCTCTAATTCTAGCTGCTGCCTCCTCTCTGCAGCCTCTCGCATATGCTGAAAGAAAGAAAAAGTTTGCAATGAGATGAAACTCAGCACAGGATGAACAGAGAGAAGGAGAGCAATCATCAATAATTATTAAAGGCTCTGAAGGGACACACTGCAATGCATTTAGTTGCTGTAAAACATCAGCAAAATAAAAGTCCCTGCACTGATCTATAACTAGATCCTCAGCATCTACCAGCTTTCAGAAGATCATAACTCTTTTGACCCATTTTTTCAGCAGATCCAGTCTAAACCCCAGGATGTCTGCCTTAGCCTAAAGACAGAAATCCTCAGCTTAAGATGGTGTGCAGGTTTACACTGTTCTTCCAGACTGACCAAGCTGGTCTTCAAATGATCTATCAACCTGATCTAGCTGGTCTACCAGCCTGGTCAAGCTGGTGTTCAGCAAATCCCAAAACTATCTTAGGTTAAGTTTAAGCTGTTGTTTACAGCAGGTATCTGAGCATATAGTATTATCTAAAGAAGACTATGTCTATGTGTCTCAATTATACACTGAATTATACACAAGAAATGTTTTTCAAGAATTCGGAAAAAAGAACAAAATGTGGTCATCAAACAGGGTTGTGTTCATTTGCTTCACACCTTCAGGTAAAGCAAAAACAATGATGCATCAAGTCAATCAGCCAGACTAAGCACAGCCAGCTTTGCATAATCAATAAAGGGCATGAGGTTACGGCTCTGCACAGGAAAGGGTGCTTAAACAACACAGCATATTCAGTCAGTGCCGATTACCACCCAGCAACCTGACCTGTTAAGGTAAACAAGTGACAAAACCTAGTAGAATTATTTCCATTTGTGAAAGGAGAGGTTAGAGGGCATAAAAGGGTAACGGAGGGATGTTCCATGAAGGAAGAATGCAGGGCAGAGGAAGGTTAGAATAATTTAACCTTCAGAGAAAAATAAATAAATCGTACTGTGTGTGAAATATGTCACAGGTCTTATCATCAAATTATGAAATATAGATTTAGAATAAAATCTTTAAACATTTTTTTAAACTTATTTCACAGCACTCTGGAACAATCAATTTTGATTTGCTGCATCTTGCTGTGACCTCCATCTGTCTCCATAACTGAATGCTGTCCCTGGAAACAAATATTTCATTCTCATTTACTAATTTATTTGGTAGCCATGCAATAAGCGAGAGAAATGACAAATGTTTTCACACAGAACTTGAGACAACGGTATAAAAACTAAACAAATATAAACCATGGTAAACCCTGACAAATATGACCACGGAATACAAATGATCCAAATCCAAACCAATGAAATATAAGCCTCTGTCAAAATCAAGACTTTTTGATAGACTGATCATTTCCACATATTTCACACTTTGTACATTTAGCAACACCCCCGAATAACTCAAATTAAAGAAAAATGAGCACATTTGAACAATATTTACAGCATGTGGGTTCAGCATCTCTTACAATCCAAAAAAAGAGCTAATCAGGTTAGTTCAGTATGTGTGTGGGGGGAAGGGTTTAATTGTGCATAACTCTGGTGTCATGCACAAACGCATTCCGCAGTGCCTTAGCCAGGCGATCATTCAGATCTCAAGACAGCATCCAGATCAACCATTAGTACTCAGTCAAATATCCACATTCAGTTAGTGCTGGCTTCTGTAAAGTCTTTAGAGATACCTGATGAATGAAATATGGAGGGAGTCAGGGAGAGGGGAAGGGGGCAGGAGAGGGGGAGGTGTTAAGGGAAGGATTAGGGATTCCGGACTCCTAGTCAATCACAGATCCACAGTTTGGGGGCACACGACAGCTCTAAAAGGTAAAACAAAAAAAATCCTGTGATACCATATTAAGAGGATAAGGGGAGTACAACAGAGGTGAAAGGAAAAACAGATGAGAGAGGAGGTCATGATCTAAATTGCACTAAAACATGGCCAGATGAGTTCACTGAAACACCTGTTCTAAGTCTGGGTATTGTCACACTATCAAATCACACTAGTATGTCTGTATTGTATTAAAGCACCACACTGGACCAAATGTAAATATAAGAAGCCTAATCCATTTATTTCAATCTAAGATTGAGATAGATTGAAGATTTATATTCCTAACTATCATCATATTGAGAAGTGTGGCAGGTTCTTACCTTCAGCACCTGCTCTAGGTTCTCCAGCTTGCCTTGGAGCTCAGTTCTCTCCAACAGAGCGCAATCTCTCTCTGCTGTCACTGTGTACAGAGCCTCCTGTAACTGCTCATACTCACTTTTCACCTGAGGAGGGTGAAGGAGGGGGAGAGAGAGAGGAAAGGGGTTTAATTAAGAATTCCTTTAGACTGTTTCTCCTTTGACCTTGGTTGGAAGGAAGATAGGTCATTCTTCTCCTGCCAACAAAAATAGTTTAGACCAAAAAAGTTCCCTCTAATGTCAGAACAGTGACCTAGTGGCTTGAAGCCGTGGCATTGTGGTGTACATGCTTATGCTGTGTTTAATTCTGTCAAACTTAAGTTTAAATATTTTAACAGAAAAAGATGAAAAACATTTGTTGATATACAATAAAGTTATAGAGGTACAGCGAAAAATTAGTTAAAATAATTTAGTCTTGGAAGAATTTTATTAAACATGTTTATGGTCTTATTGAAACATCTGACTTTAGATCACAGTTTTTAAAAGTACCTTGTCAAATGTGAGCACAGTTTTCAACATTAAGATATTTTCTGAAACTCTAAATGAATCACATGTGAGATTACTGGGGTCAGTGCTTTAGCAGAAAAACCTGAAGAGCAGAAGACTTCAGTTAAAAATCCCCATTTACTCTAACACACTATGATAAAGAAATGAAATATTACAGAGCTCTCATTACCTATAGATAAAGCAGTGTACACACAATATGTGCAGTATTTATACTACTGCTCTGGCACACTGAGTGAGTGTATTAAGAGACAGAGGAGGGGCTGTATTGATCACAGTGTCAGTCATGATAAAAAGCCAAGCTGTCAAAGAGAGGCAGTGAGAACACACTCCACACCTGCCCGATCTGACACTCATCTCTTATCTGCAATCTGACCCCCACAGCTCGCTACAACAGCAATTAGGCTGACCGGGTCTGTTCCAGAGGAAATATGTGTGACCTATTACATCGGTGATCTTAATTCTTATAACATTCAGCCTGAATGTCATTGGATAATAACAATAGTGTGCAAATTAAAGCTACTATCTGTAAGTTTTGCCTCACTACTGCCATCTCTGTTTGAAACATAAAACTGCAGGGAACTTGGAGAGTTTTCTTAATGTGGTTGACAACTGCTGAAGTACAATCTACAAATGCTGCACCATACACAGTGCCCAGACAGCTGATATTATAATCATTATTATAAACTTTACGTATCACCATTACGAATCGAGCTAAGGGAAGGAGATTGTGTTGAACACTGATCTGTCATGTACTTGCTCAGTAACTGAATTATGTTCATTTTTAACAAAAAATGTTATGGATTGCAGCTTTAAGAGAACATGAAAACAAGAACATTTCTATTTTTTATATTATTTGTTGTATGAAGAAAAACGTTTTCTCCTTTATCAAAATGTTGCTGACATAGATATTTTCTGATGATGTACTCAAAGCCTCATAGGCAGTGACAGCCTGCCTCTTATAGTACAAACAACCTAATTTAAGACATTAAAACAGAATCCTTTGATTTTGAAACACACTTTTATTTTCTATTTTCTTAATATTGAAGGCAAAGAGAAATAATAACCAATAATACCCAAAACTTCCAAATGTACTTAAAGGAAATATTATTCAAAAACAGATTAGAAACTACTAAGACATTAAACACAGGATTTTAAAGAAGCAAACTAATTCACTTCTATTGTCTACAATTTCAGTCGAAGGCAAACATCATCTACAGAAGTGAAACTACTGCAGAACAAGAACAGCCTTTAAGCACCACTATCTCACCACACCAACTACCTCCTAACAAAATCACTTCTATAAATGTATTTAAAATGTATTTACCACATTTCAGCATTCCTAAATGACCCTCCCCATCTGCTGAGACACTAACAGACTGAACAGACCCAAATTGTGCAGCTGCCATTTGATGACGATGATAGCTAGATTCAATGATGTCTCATTCTCAAACTGATATTTGATCAAGGGGGAGTGGGTGTACTTACAAAATAAGGTATGTATGAAGGACTGTTCTTTTCAAATCAACAGCATGCTCACATGACTTTACCAAAGATATTATGCTCCTACTGCTCTCAGATCAGCATTGTAAAATAAGAAGCTGTTTATGGCTGGAAACATGCTCAATGGAAGAACACGAACACAGAATTTTCAGTGCTGCCACAAGGAGCACTGAGATCTATTGAGTGAACTATCTGCTTTTACAAATGGTTTTGTCTTTCAGTGCAACCGCCAACATGGTGGAGCAGGAGTCATGTAAAGACACTGTAAATGTTTATTGCACATTAATCAAACAATAAACAAGTTCTGCCACAGACATTGGAAGGCAACTCTATCAGCCCTTTACATTAGGTATGTTCAACTATACCTCATGTTGGCAATGAACTGGTCAGCTCTCTTAACTGTATTTTTGTATTTGAGTATATTTCTAACCATAGACTGATATACAGAGTCTGAGAATAATCCAGGTTTCAGGTTGACCTGAAATCCAGTATATTTACTGTAACTCTATATAAATATCACACAATTACAGTGCAGTGTCTCTCTGATTATTGTGCATTACTAGGGTAACTGATTCTTTATTTGGCAACTATGCTGTCTGTTTCCAAGCAATTCCTTTCTCTACCTTCACTTCCTCTGTATTTCTTATAGGTGCTGCATTCATAAATGTCTAATGAGAGAGAAGAAATCCTGTTTTGCTACAACAACATTTGACAATGTGTCTATCTGGAAGTAATAAATGCAGTCTACCTTCGAACAGCTCAGCGGGAATGCTTTGCTCTGACAGGACTGGATGCCAAATTGTGTCTCCAACTAAATACTGACAAACGTGACTAAAAGATGAACTATAAGCAGGTTACAGGGCGCTGAAGCTTGCAGGCATAAATTGGTGATTTCAGACATGCAGGTGTGAGATAGAATTGGAGGAGAGCAGAAAAGTGCTTATCAAAAGAAACCAAAGTGGATGATTATAAATCACATTATAAATCATGCTGCAGCATCAAAAGGCATAAGCAATGGAGGTTGTCCGCTGCTGCTGTATAATTAAGACTATTATAAAGCAGAAGTGAATGTGGATGGTAAGCACTGCTCTTTGACATTATGATGTAATCTCTGGGAAATCCCTAATGTGGCTGCAGATTTGTCTTTCAAAAGTCTGAAAGCTTATTGCACTTTTGAAACACAGAATACTGTATATTTGTAATTATTTTACAGCAGTAACTATAACAATGACTATAACTATGGCAGTTTGATTCAAAAGTTTCAGTTCAATTTTGTTGTTTTTATGCAGTAATTTATTATTATTATTTTTTGCAGTACATGGGAGGGAACATAGGTGTTTCTGAATTCTTTTATTGTCTGTGGATTTATATTCAGGAATGGATCAGACATTGTTTGGTAATAGGAACCTAACTGATGTGTTGTGTTCAGTATGTGAGTAATATTCAATGTGTGTGAATGACGGCAACATGACTGATGGCAGTTACGGTCTATCAGCACTGAGACGAAGCAGCACTTTAAAACACGCTGCTGCTCAACCATGAACCCAATCATGTTTTTATATAATTCAGCTATTACAAGAACGTAATATACGCCTAGTCCAGAGATCAGTGCTTCTTCATATCCTCTCAAACAGCCTCTGCTGACCCACTCAATCTCTAACACACACACACAGCTATAGCACACAAACACAAACATTCAGCATAGCCCAAAACTCTCGCAGACAATGTCTTTTGTGTAAGATGTATCCTGACATTGTCATAAAATGATCTGCCAGGAAATTGCTTTTCCATGACTATACAAACAAACCCACATGCAAGAACTTCAATAATCAACATCACAAGCAATAACAGTTTGACCATTCAGGAAATTACATTTTTTCCCTTAAGCACCAACAAACACACAGACACATAAGACATGGTACATACAAACACACGGTAAATAAAATACAATTGGATGGTGAATAAAATACAACTGGACAAAATAAAACATCCAAAAATATATTAACAACAAAACTTCATAAAGATTAGGAGAAATTTGCTGTTTTGCCTTCATAAACAATTCAATGATGTCCTAAACTTTGTATAGCTAAATACTGCACACTTCTAAAAGAAAAGCGCCCTGTTACAGGACAGACGATGAAGCTGAAAATCTACTTCACGCTATGAGCTCCAGAGCATCCTAGTGTCCACAGTAAGTGTTTAACTTTCCATCTTCATACAGTAAAATCACTCTTGAGTTTATAGCAATACCTTCTTAAAATAAAAAGTTCCTGTTCTTTTTAAGTTTTAATAGGGTAAACTTTTTTCTGTTGTGGTGCTTACTTAAAGTGGTTATTTTTTAAACTATGCTTTTTTAGTGTCTAGCATCTATTTGGAGATACAACAGGAGTTAAAAAAAACTTTGACCTGCAAATACTGGTTATCTCAGACAATTTAAAGTACTCATAACGTATGTCACTTATTTGAGACATTATGTGATTACATCATGTGGTTACACACCTCATGTTGCTTTAAAAGTCACATATCAAAGTACTAACTGCCCGACATTTCTTATGGCTGACATGTACTGCTAATTGGCCCTCTAATGGAAAACTAATGTTATTCACCTTTGCAGATTGTAATTTGGAATCATTTTCATCAGGTATTTCTCGCTTAGCACAACCAATAACAGCAGAACATTTACATACCTACATGCTCAAGTTCTTTTCTGTTTGAAAACTTAGTGAGCTTTCCACCAATAAAACATTTTAAGGCATCATACTGTAGGTGTGCTTCTGACGCAAAGCCTGCTCCAAAAGACTTGACTTTAATTATGTGGACAAAATCTAAGGCAGCATCACGCATGTAATCCCATAATGCCCTACAACCAGTTAAGTGAAAATGCAGGCAAGAGGAATATCAATTAAAAACTAATTTCACTCAATACTGAAAAGCAAAAAGCTATTATTTAAATTCTGTATAACAATTGTTACCTAATATTTATGTGTACTGTGTATATTTATTGTGTATTTTATTGTGTATTTTATGCTTATTAGAGTGTTGATACGTTACCATAACAACATGAATGTCAAACTCCATTGAAACACATTGTGAGACACGCCTCGCATACAATGTTTTTGTGTGCTTCTGATTAGTCAGTGTTCCATTTCAAACAGAATGGTACTTTAGAAGGCAGCTTCATATGGCAGTAGGCAGCAAAGAACCTCACTGGGTTTTGGAAAAGAGTTATACACCCCTTCATATATGAACTCATCAATCTCCTGAGTGAGTGGGTGGTCACTGATGTGCTTCAGAAGGGCAGAGGGACTCAATGGATTCAGTTAGAGGATGCAGAAATGTGTAGCAGGCGGCACAAGGCCTCCAGCTTTATAAAGAACAATCCTCCACTTCCACTAAAGTGGCAAAAACACCATTAGTGCTCTCCAGCAGAGAACAAACTACAGCCAGACTGCATTACAACAACACTGTGTGTGTTGAGGGTTTGTTATCCAGCCGTAAGCCTGAATAGGACTGACTGCATACCTGCTCATACTTTGCTGCCTTCTGGATATCGTTGAACAGCTGGAGATTCAGACGCGCTTTCTCCTGTAGAACATGCTGAAGTTCACTCTCCTGCGAACACACACATGACCATAAAATATTAGATTTCTGAATTTTTGAACACATCAAATTCCTTGTTGTGTGACTGTAGGAAAAACTCACTTGCACACAAAGATAAACACACGTTGGATGGTAGTGTGCAATTCCGGTAAGAACAGAGAGTTTGTAACCCAGCTAGTGTTAGTCAATAGTCATTTTGAAAAGAGAAAGAGACAGCGAGTGCATAATATACAGAGACTGTAAGGGAAAGAGTCTTACAGTCTCTCTACTCAGGAGAGGAAAGGACAGAACACACAGGACCATATTATACCACATGCTGATTTTATGATTGAATCATCTGTATGCCTTTAAATAGCTCTGTGTAATTAGGTTACTTCAAATCATTGGTTAATCATGAATGCAGCCGAGAATTTGCATACGCCCCCTAACCAAACCCTTATCCAATCCATATTAAGATTCTTCCCTCACAGACAGGGAAAACTTAATTACACTCCAATATCATCCATGTGGTGTGACGCTAAAGTCACTTAAACATGGTATCTGCTGGGGAAGAGCCACAATTATTGGTTCATGTGTTCATTAAAACAGCATGGACAGCAGAGAAGTTTAATTGCTCTCATATTGCTTAGATATTCCCTTTTCATAGCTCAAGAAGACCTAAAGATGTCCTCAGATGTTTCTTCTAAAATTCTTTTAAAAACAGAAACAAATTAGACTTATGGACTTTAACTTGTAATGTATTTACATATGTGTAACGTTAATTAATGTGAAAATATCCAAGTTGTTCAAGTGTTAGAAGAATTTGATACATTTTATAGATCAAAGACAATACAATCTCGCTGTCTTGCCACTAAAAACAGTGTTCTGATCCCAGTAGAAAAACACTCCAGTAAACTTATATGTGTGCCCTCCACAGTTTCACAGGAGAAACATCTGAGAAACAGGAGACTTCAAAAGTTTCATTCCCTCCTGGTTCTTCATCTTATTCAGAATGTTCTGCAGGTCTCTATTAACAGACTATTTATTTCTTGTATCCTAATAAAGCTCCCAAAATAACAATGCAATTAAAAGACCAAAGAAAAGCAATAATGCCTGATTTCACACTTTAAGAAACAGTTCCCTCCATACATACACACACACATGTCTGGCCCAATAACAGATCACATCTATTTCTCTCCATTCAATCTAATCAAAAAGTCATTGTGATCTCAACTACTGTCAATTCGCTGCAGTCACTTCCAATCTCTCCTGAGCTGCACATGATGGCATTGGCAACACACTCTCTAAACATTGATCCAGAAAAACTCTGAACGGATGATAGACTGAGCCTCGGAAAAATGAAGTGACCCAGTGTAGAGGAGAGATCTAATGATTACAGATTAGACACATATAAACTCTGTGATTCACATTAAATGTGCAACATTAACAAACTGCATGAGACAGCCCAGGAGACGCGACACTGGTGCTGCAGCATCTTAATTTGCATAACCTGCAGATATATGGACAAACAGAAAAATAGGAGGCATGTCATGAGGGAGGTCATTACAGAAATGTTCATTCTACTGGAATAGCCTGCTAATAATGTATTAGAAGTGAGGAGCACACTAATTAGATTCAGACACACACGTACATTAGGCTTAGGCACCTAGAACCATCCGTTCTCTGTATAACAATGTGTGTTTTTTGGGGCTGTGTGCCAAATAGCATACTACCATACAATTCTTACTATTTGTGCAGTATACAGTATGCATGCTATGAGAAGTATGTAAATTTACTCGAGAATACTCGAGTGACCCAAAGGCATTTGTCGCATTTGCCTAAATGTGCAGTACACAACAGAGCATGCTGCATGGAATACTGTATTCCACAATGCAATGCGCTTGACTTGATCTTCTATTGGTACCGTGGCAAATTAACCGAAAGTAAAATCAGCTGGGATTGTAGCTTTTAAGAAGATCTTTTTTGTGATGTCTTAAGATGTTTAATACCAAAATTCGAATCAAAAATACAAAATAACCATTTTTATTTTCAGGACCCCACTTGCCGAATTGAACATGCAATGTGGTGAGGTCATGGGACAACAACAAAGCATACTACTATGCATATTACTACTTGTTGCATATTACATAGTTTCATGTACTATTTGAAAAAATACTATGCTTCATTCAGTGTAAACTATATACAGTAAACAGTATGCAAGTATTCCATTCTGGACATAGCTTGTATTTTATTTTTCAATCCAGACATCCTGTGTGGAATGTGTCCAGTCAGAACCGGGGTAATGGATGTCAGGTCCTTCCAGGAAATAAGTGATGCTGACCTTTGAGATGACACAATCTGTTCTACTCTGTACTTGTTCGCCAAATGTCCCTCTCTCTTTGCAATTGTGTTTCCTCCTGTCCCAAGACAGTCTTCTCAAGAGATCCCCTCAACACCAAGATTCAGTTAAACAGAGATTGGTGGTACTCACTGAGGGCTTTGCACTTTGAGTTTGTGTTTAAGTCAAAGTCTTCTGCTCTGTGACTCAAACACAAACAAACAAGAACGGGGCAGTTGTGGCCTACTGGTAAGTGAGTCGGGTTTGTGATCAGAAGGTTGCTGGTTCGATTCCAGTGCTGGAAGGTGGCACCTGAACTGCCCTTGAGCAAGGCAACCCCCAATTGCTCCTCGGGCGCAGTAGTGTGCTGCCCATTGCTCTGGGGGTGTGTGTGTGTGTGTGTGTGTGTGTGTGTGTGTGTGTGTTCCGACTTGCAGTGTGTATTCACTCCTCACCAGTGATGGGTTAAATGCAGAGGTCACATTTCGGGTATGGGTTACCATATCTGACAAATATTTTCACTTTCACTTCAAGAATACTTAATTCCCCAAAGTCATACCACCCAATTCAGAAATCCAGATCCTAGAGAAATACACCAGAGTGCTGTCCATATGTTTACACAAAAAACTTAATGTTTTAAATTCTTACATGAATTAATGACTGTATAGCTACAGCGCTAATCATTTTTGACCTAGTTAAGGCAAATACTGACAATTATGCATATGCTTTATTGAATATTTGCCAAAAGCATATCAGTGTGTTGGATTCTCACATGAATAATCTCTGATCTAACGCTTTGGGTGATGTTCCTATTACAAATTAACCACTGGCCTTTCTTGCTCTTAGAAAGTTGGCTCTAACTTTCCACACACACACAATACCATATGCATTTAGCGGCCCTGGCGCAGATGTGACATTTTGCATTTCACATGTCTGCCTGCAGTGATCAAATGTAAAAGTGATGAGTGAATAAGACATATCAGATGGGCCCATATGGGGGACCATTTCTTCACCCCATCTTCCAGACACAACACAACGAGTTAAAGTTTTCTATTACAGCCTGCTGATCTTGGACAAAAGGGGACCCGGCTGGGCCCCTGTTAGTAACTTATGCCATAACCACATTATTATGAGTGCAAAAAACTATTATGAAGGCATCTTTCTTCATTGACAGACAGAGTTCAAAAGTAGCCATTTATATATACATAATACCTTTTTGGTAAGCAACATAAAGTACAATGCATATAATATACTATATATAATAGTATATAATAGTAGATGTTTTGGCAGTGACCTATTATAAGCATTCACAGCTCAGGATGGACACTAAGTGAAGAGCTTTGGACTGTGCACATTCTTGGGGTGTCATCAGCCAATCAGCACTATCATAATGTAATTTCCCAGTGGTTCCAGAATGATTGGTCACACTGCACTCATGTTTTAGGTTACCAAAAGCCCCTGCATCCAGAAGACCCTGCATTATTCCAGGGGTCATGTACTGAGCAACTGTCATTAATAAGAACGAAAATGCTAATGGATAACTTTATTGATCTCCTTGGAAGGAAATAGAAAAAAGCACTATTTCCTAGAATTGCTTTTTGCGTCATATAAGGACAGCACCTCTTTTTTTGTCATTTTTTTCCACATTAACTCCTGTTAGCCTTTCAGAAGGACACAGAATGACCACAAAAGCACACTGTGCAGCCACTGAAGCCGAAGGGACAAACTGCCCTGCTCAGCCACTAATAGACACACACACACATAATACAGAACCGCAGACATGAAGTCACACATATACTCATAACCCCACATACACTACACAACCACCCAGGGCACCCCATAGACTGTTCAAGAGCTGAAACACACACACACACACTGCTTTTAGGTTGTTGAGTTTACCCCTTGCAGCTCTGCACTCCACAGTATCTTGTAAAACAGTGTGCCAGTAAAGATATAGGTTTGGAACATCATGAGACTGATTGCATTTATGCAAAGAGGTCACGGGAGGTAAAAATATTCATCCAGGTAGTATTTTTAAGACTTGTTAATTTTTTTACATACTGTAAGACCATTATTTTAGCAATACACACTATGGAAACCTGCTGCCTTAGAGTTTCTCATCTTTCATGTATTCTGAACTTTATCATTCCT
Source organism: Chromobotia macracanthus (assembly GCA_036877525.1). Classification (NCBI taxonomy): domain Eukaryota; kingdom Metazoa; phylum Chordata; class Actinopteri; order Cypriniformes; family Botiidae; genus Chromobotia; species Chromobotia macracanthus. The sequence continues at coordinate 6,124,551 of JAZGTH010000002.1, forward strand.
TTTTTGTTTGTTTTTATGTATAAACATAATTATACTATTTATACTTAAAACTCATATTTTCCCTTCCAATTCATTTTACAAGTTAGCATTTTACAAAACCTAGCTAGCTGTTTTCTCTGTTTTACCAATAAAGTAGGCATGTCATCTCAAAAGTATTCATAATGGTATTCATAATGTTACTGGTACAATATTTGCAAAAACAGTGCAGAAAGTCAGGATCTGTTGGTCCTGGTCTGGAAAAGTTCTAACCCAATCCAAACCATTAACAATAACCTACCCTATAAACTATATGGGGACATAATAGGTTGAGTGTGTACAAACCTCTAACCCAGTCTTTACACTGAGATTAGGACTAAAGCTGATTCTAAAATCTGATTGGCTGGAATATTGTGTACATAAGCCACAGAACCATAGCATGTGAAAATTTATTACATTTATTACTGTCTCTGGGAACTCAAAGGAAAAGGAATGTAATATTTCATAGAGGAAGTTTTAAGTGTGGCATTAAGTTTTCACATTCAAATGCAGACACTTCACTAATATGCATACATTTTTAAGCTTGTCGTCTTTCATTTAAGACTTATCTAGCACAATCTCCAGTAATGCCATAAATGTGACCAGGAAACTTCTCTTATCATGAGAATGCCTTTAAAATGGTGCCAGTATCCGATTTATATACATGTAGTGCTATATTTACAGCCCAGTGTTGTCAAGCCACAAAGCTGACTGCATTACTGGCCCTATTTGCATGGTGATAAATACTGATTGTATTCTAATAAAGTTTTTTTTTAAAGTTCAAATTTTAATAAACAAGCAATAGGTGCTCTCGTGCTTTGATATTGTTTTCGTGTGTATAGACCTGCCAGGAGATTACGCTCAGTGTATTTTTACAGTCATTACGGTGAAAACAGAGCCTCCTGTGGTATAAACAGACTCCCAGTGGAGAGAAACATTTACACTGCTGATTCGCACCCACTGAGAGACATGTGACCTGCTGAGAGATGCACACACATTGACAGAGCTATTTCCATAAGGACATACCACCAACTTACTATTTTAATAAAACACTGTAATCACTATGGACTAATTCTAGCCCTAAAAGAAAACATTTTTCATTTTTAGACAAGGAAAAAAATACTTATCTTAGAGTCGCAGAACATCCCAAAGGAAGTTTTCTCGAATTTTGCTACTTTAATATCTTGGGACAGTTTAGTCCCCAGAGTACAGATAAATAGACAAGAAACCTGCTTTTAACATAAAAAATTAACTGAATCTATTAACTAGTGTAAATTAAATTAAATATGTGAAATTCAAATGAGCTCTGGAGGCCAGCAATAACTCTAAAGAAGCAATTGTTTGAATTGTCTTTTGTAGCAGTATTCTAATTATCTTTAAATTTGGTTACAATCTGTACCTTATCTATAAATCAGCAAAAAAGTATCACCTAGTACATGTGTAGTTGTAGCCTTGGGTTCAGCTCTCATTTGCTGCCAGTAGAATTACCCATCTGTGCAGGAGCCAATAGAAGTTTAGTTCCAGGTTAATTTCTGGCAACCTAAAAACGCAATTTGATAGAGCACAATTTTAAATGTCCATAATAATTTTGTATATGGCTATATTAAATGCAAATTTGTCTTTGATTTGTGTTTAAGATGTTAGCTAAAAACAAGTCAATTCTGCTTCCCGAGTAAATGTTGTGTTGTTTTAAGAATGTTTAGATGTTTTAAACTAAAAAAACAAGACAAAATACTGCTTATTATGTGTAGTGTAACAGGCAAGTGCATACTGGGTCATTCCGTAAAAGACCACAAACTCAGAATCACACCTGAAACTCAGGGCATGACCTATTTAAAAGGTTTTCCTCAGCTCTTAAAAGAACCAGCAAAGTTCTCTCATGTGTAATGGATGAAAAGTCTTTCCCGAATGCTGAGGTGAGATGAATACAGAAGAACAGAGAACCTCTTTAAACGAGTTTCCCTGGCAGTCAGGGGTGATTAGCCTGTATGCCACATATCTCCCTCCACCAACCTTCATTCTTTCTCTCTCTCTCATTTTCCCTCTTTCTCCTGTTTTCACTATCTTGCACTTACTTTTTGTCCTTATGCTTGCTTTGTTTCCCCTGACAGTGCACCCTGAAGTCAGTCTCCATGTCTGGTGTATAAGGGCCAGCGAGAGAGAGAGTGCCCTTGGGAGAGATGAGTATGTGTGTGTGGTCATAGTATAGTAACACAGCAGGCCTTGTTAAAAACTAAAAGCCTTTTCAACATTGATGTTCCTCTATCGAGAAAATTCCTCCATCAGCAACCGTGTTCCAGCAAAAATGGTCCTCCTGGATCAAAATGCACTGTGCCAATCAGAATCCAGTCTAATTATGATACTAAAGTGCACATTTCTCATGGGAAGGCCTGCAGAAGTGGGCCACTTCCCAAGGTTAGCAGTTTAATGCCCTATACAATTCTACACCCCGTTACAATGTTGTGCCTCCAAGCAATGCATCATAAAGTGACCTGTACTCTGGTCACTGTTAAAGGAGCCACATCATCAAAAACATTAAAATAAAACAGTTTTAGGCATGGTGTAGCTTTAGTTAGGTAGCTCTAATATACTAGATCAACAAACTTGCAACAATTAAGTAGGCATTGTTACTCATGTCAGACAAGTTAGCCAATCATACCAGAGATAAGAAGTCTTAAAGTGAAAGTGGCACATTTGTCAATGTATGGTAACCCATACTTAAAATGTGACCTCTGCATTTAACCCATCCAGTGAGTAGAGAACACACATATTGTAAGTCATGAACACACAAACATCCGTGGGTAGCTATCACTGCAGCACCTGGGGAGCAACTGGGAGAATGGTGCCTTGCTCAAGGGCACCTCAGTCGTCTCCTGCCAGCTGTGGGAATCAAACCTGTGACCTTTGGTTTACAAGTCCGACCATTAGGCCCTTTAAAGGCGCAGGAGCAAAAACAGGTTGCTTTAAAACAGGGTCAGAGAGAGGGTATGATATGGTCATGTAAAACTTAATTATGACCATTTTTGGCACCAGAAAATAAACATTCTAATATCAGTGAGCATCACATGCAAATGGCTATTAGGTCTGTTGTAATTAATACTACAAATAGACAATAATATTCAAATAGTTTTGTATCTTTCCACATAGCCGCAGTGTAAATCTTAACCAGAAATGCACCAGTAGATAACAGTCTAGTATCTATATCTCAAACCGTTCTTGATATGTCTAAACTGTTTTTGATATGTCTAAACTGTTCATGATATGACACCCAGCATGAAAGACCCTCTCAGAAGACTTGTAAAGGCTCTCACCAGAGTTTGACATGACTGATACTTTTTCTTCACCTTCTCCTCGAGAACTTCACACTCCTTTCTCTTCCTGCTGATCTCAGTTTCCTGAGGGAGGAGACAAGATAAGTACTGTTAGGTGGATAGATGGATTCTATGTGCTATTAGATTAGATGTGATTTGATAAAACCATATGCGGCATAATGTGCAATATACCTTTGCAAGCATGTGTATGTGTGCATGTGATAGTACAGGAAAGAGTACAACATTCACAAGCCAGTGGGCACCCCATTTACATCATCAGTCTATAAATAGCAACCATTCGCTATACCACAGTGCTACAATGCCACCAGCGAGATGCACATCTAAGAGTCACTATAAATACAAATGTGCTAAAATAAAAACAAATCTAAGCACAATTCTAAATGCACATAAACATATAGTCTTAAAAACAGGGAGACATACACATTACTAATGTAAATGCCCTGCTCATACCTGTCTTCTTTTTATCAAAAAAAAAATCCAAGAAACCATTTCAACCAGTCAACTGAAAGAATCTATATTCTCTCCTACAACCCATAAATATACAATTGTACTTACAATACAAATATTTTATTTAAAGTTGTGAATTATGTGGAGGAAATTATAAGTAAGCCATAAAGTATTCATATATTTACGCCTCTGAAAGATATAAACTATTGTGGCGCTATTAAAACATTAACACAAACACTGGCTTTTCTGACACAACATCTGTTATTACAACTTAACTATTGGCATAAGTTTGGGACAGGATCGTTTATTTCGACCAATGGCAGGTGTGCAGTGTTCAAGAAACCTATTACAAAAAAGGTCATTCCATTTGATGATTCTAGAGGTGCAGAAACAACACACTTCACCTTAAACTGTATGTCAGCATTAGATTATCCAAACATCAGCGTTACACACAAGACTGATGAGTCTCCACAGCTAATGTCATTCTCTGATTAGATTTCACTGTGATACACACAAACACACATACACACCACAGCCATAACACAGCTAATTTTCCAGCAGTTTGTCTTACAAAACTAACATTTCAAAGAACCCTGTTCCTGCCAAAGGCTTAAAGACTTCATTGGTTTCTAGAAAGGCAGGTGATTGTGTGTGTGTGTACTGTAGGTGTGTGTGTTTAGGCTACAAATGACCATCCCATCCTCATAATGGGTAAATCAGTCTCAGCAGAAGCCAGCCTAAGCCAGCATGTATGTGAGGGTGTGTTTGCATCCACGCAGGTATTAGTGAATGGCAACATCCATCCTGCTGAGTGACACCTGAGATGGGAAGACAGAAGATCCAATTCCAATAAAAAATGAACATCTATGAGGGTGGATGGATGAATAGGTGAATAGATGAATGGATTAATGGATTGAAAAGCCTATATAAGAATGATACCAGCTATTAACCTTTCACCTGTGATCAGCAGTTTAACATGTTGACACTACAGACCAGTGGTAACATTACCCAATTTCCCACCTGCCAAAACCTTGTTTGTTTTATTTTGTTAACAGCTGAAAAAACATTAAATGCACCTCACAATTTGGACTGCACAATATATGAAATTTATTTAATTATCACTAATGCTATTGCTATAAACCATAAATGAAGGATTAGTCTAGTGAATGTAATGACTCAATATATGTAAAATAAACAATGACTTATGCAATAACTAGACTTAATTAAGTCACCAGAAATCCAAGCACCCAAAATTGCAACTGTGTTTTGTAGATTAAGCCTAGCCTTTCCTTAGACTCCATATAAAAAACTTTTTACAGAATGTCACTTTAGTAAAACATTTCCTGTTAATTTTAAAAAGTTAGAAAGATGCTTTCTTTATTTGGGCAGTAAAGGTATATGAATATTATACAATATATATGTCTTTAAATTCTGGCTTTAAATCTCTTTATATTATTGATATTGATCTGAAACATTAATCATGCATTAATTGCATAATATCAAGATTCTTCCTTCATGTCGAGCCACCCTACTCACAATATATTACAATTAAATACCTGATAACAGAACAACATTGTGTACAATGATTTTGATTTTGCATTACTCAAGACAAAACAGGATTGATGGAAATCTAGTTTCTGAACACAATGTCCACCTTTAAAAAACTGCTTGCCAATGTTTTGATTTAGTGACTGGGGAGGCCATTAAAATTGTATGTACAGAATCAGTCAGCGCTGTATAATCTAGTTTAGTTTAAACATGCACTCACTGTGTTGACGTGTAAAGTATCTGGATTGCATTGAGCTAAAGTACAGCCAACATTGTCCATTGTTGGTGTGATTAGACTCACAGCTAGTAAATTTTATGTTATATTATAGTATATTAACTAAATGATTTTTCTGACGATTTAAAATTAAGCAACAAAGCAAATATAGCTTTTTTTGGCCAGTAAGTTTCCTAAAATTCGCATTATTTTAGTTTGCTACTTTGTCTCAAGGGTGTAAAAGCGCATTCACCATAAGGACGATAGCTATTAAGATAACGTTTTAAATATCGAACTAAATGTAAAAGAATAGCAAAGTATAACAATAAAGAGGAGCAGTATTGTTGGTATCACTGCCAGAGCAATGTCTTGCAGCAATGAATGATAAAATCTATTCAAATTAAAAGGCCTTGCACATTTAAAATGGCAGAAGACGTATGGAAGTCAAATTCCTCGACAACTCTCCCAACAGCATCTGTTTCACCTTTGGTGAAACATAAATTAGTTCAAACTGGCCTTTTTAATGAATCAATTCAATGCTCAGATTCAACACTTCGCTTGTGTCATCTAATAAAGTCTATGTGTGGTATTTTCAGAAACACCACCCATAGGTCACCTCACATTAAATGTTTCAGAAAAAAAAGCCTTACACATTTTTCTGTTTAATGCTATGTTTTACTATACTGGTGCATATAAATCTTTACACATTGTTCTTCCTTATGTTAAAAAACAGTGTGGAAATGTGGCTTGATTATTGACTAGATTTGTATATTGTTTGCAGCTCTTACATTAAACTCTTTACATTTGCAGCCTTTGGCAACAAAATGATTATTTTGTCAAAATGATTGTTTTGTCAAAATGATAGTTCTACTGATTTAAAAAAAACACCATGTATCTAATATTAGAGCAAATACACATCACGAAGATAAATATTGAATATAGTAATTTGAGTGAAGTTTAATAATTATTTTATTATAAAAGAATATGTTCATTTCAGTTCGTGTCTGGTCTTACTGGTATCTCACAATGTGTGGTAGTCTTGCTTGGTTTGTGTTTTGTACAGTTACATAACATGACTTGGTATTGTGGGTCTGTAAATGCCAGAGAGTAATGGCTTGATCATGCTGTAGTTTGGCACTGCATGCTCTTGTTTAGTGGAGCATAGAGTTATGTAATATATACCAGCAGCATAGATCTTGGGCGTGGTGGTGTTTAATGGCTGCCATAGCAGTGGATTGTCTCCAACGTTGCTGTAACTGTGAGTATGAATATTTAACATTTCATCAGCAGCCATTTGTCTTACAGCGGAGCACTGATGTTCATTTAAAGCCCTCCAGCCTCACGTTCAAGCTGGCTTAGGCTGCCCGTACATCGATACAGCACATGCTGAGATTAAATCAATGAAGAGAGAAACCTTTTCAACACAGCGATCTATCAGCCCTAATCAGTCTTTTATATAATAGCTTCACTGATGTTGTATGCATATGTCTTGTCATGCTGTGTAATACTGAATGCAAAGCTGTGCAGCCATCTGTAAACTGCTGTTAATTTATACTCAGGTACAACTCTATTTTTGACCCCTTATAAAAATGCAATACATTTTCTGCATAACACTTTGGGAGGGGGAAGATTAATAAAAATGAACTGCGCCCACTGTTTATCTGAACACACTGTATTCATTATTACAGCTGGGAATTATGCAAATTATTTAACAGCACAAAGGTGGCAACAAACTGAGTGCTGAAGGCAAACTCGATCACTTCATGGATAATGCAGTATACTTTAGCAATTTGTCATACTTTACCATAGCGCTTTTTGAATTAATTTATATCATGTTCATGTATATGGTGTTCCTGTAGCTAAGTTGGTAGAGCATGTACTGACAAAATGTAGTACTTAAATGCACTGTAAGTCGCCAAATGCATAAATGTAAATGTAATATTTAAACCCTGTGGTGTTACAAATATCAGTGTTGCTAACATCAATAGATATTGTATACAATTCTCCCAATATCACAGGGGGTAAATGCGAGACATTAATTTTGAAAAAGGCCTGTTATGACAAGCATATATAATTGGGATGGTCAATTTTACATTTGTAAAGAATATATATATATATTCTTTACAAATGTAACATTGTAAATGTAAAATGTAAAAATTGTAAAATGTAAAACTGTAAAATTGTACATGTAAAATTTCCTTATATTTTACTCTATTGGATTCAAGATTCAAGATTGATTTGTCACATACAAGTTATATAGTATACACCAAGTAGTGAAATGTGTCTGAACGCTCAGTTAAACACAAGAAAAAGTTCTTAAAATAGAAAAATACAATTAGAGGTAGGGGAAAAAAAGGGGGGAGGAACATAGCAGCCAGTAAATCAACAGAATAAATTGTATACAGATGACATAGATGAAATATATGAATTATAATAAAGTGCAGTGTGCAAAGTGGAGTAAGGTGTACAAAGTGGTATAGCTAGCATGTTATGCCAGAGTCACTTAAATGTAGTGTATGTGTTTGTCCATGTTTAAGTGTCTGATGGCCTGAGAGAAGAAGCTCCTCTTGAGTCTCTCCGTTTTAGCTATCAAGGTACGGAAGTGTCTACCTGAGTGTAGAAGTATGAACAGCACTTATTGGCAAATATTTTTAATGTTTTTCATTTTAATTAAATGTTTTTATTACTTGAAATAATACAAAATACCAAAACATGTATATTTATTGTTCCACTGACTGTTTAACATCAACTGTACTGCACAACTATCCCTCACAGATTCATTTCATTTGCATTAATTAAATATGGTGCCTGCTCTTACTCTGTTGCAACACTATCAACTTTGTATCCAAATCATGATATTCTCTGACACAGCTCAGACTCACTGTATTTCCCCAGCAATGTCACACTACACTCATTCCTGCTAATTTTCATTCACTCAGCAAATCAGACCACACAAACACACAGTTTGTGCACACACAAGTGAGATCACGCATTTGCTCCTAAACACAAGTCTGTACAGCATGTCTCCTGGCTGTTATCCAGACACATTCAAATCTCCTCTCAGCTCCTGATCACACATCATTGGAAAAGGCTGACTGAATTACATAATGTCAGAGTGTGTGAGAGCTCACTGCCTGAGGGCCGACTCACTCAGTGCTAGACACAGTGTGACTCATGTGAGGGAGAACAACATGCAATACAGCTATGAAACACATATTTAGAGCATGTATGCTGACCTACAAAAAAGCAAGCATGAAGACAACATGCAAGTACACAATGAGGAAAAATTGCCTTCACAAAGAAAATTAATAAGAGCATGCTACAGAGACAAAAGACTAATGAGTTTGTGTGGGTGTGTGTGTGCGTGTTTGTAAGAAAGAGAGAGAGAGAGAGAGAGAGAGAGAGAGAGAGAACAGAATGCAGGATTGCATACTGGAAGCTAGTGGAGCTTGCATACTGCTGTTAGAGTGGTTAATAGCATTCTTGCACTCTTTTGGCTATTTACACAAAACAGCATAAATACATTTTTCCTGCATTTCATTTACTATTTTACTAATAGTTATAATACTAATAGACTAATTTATCATACACAGACCTATATACAGTTTTCTGTTCAAAAATCAGAAAATCTAGATATCATTATATATATATCACCGGGCCGCTGGCAAACCAACACACATAAGCCTCAAATCCTATTTTCCACCAGTTCCGCCTTATCTGTGAATCTGTTTTCTTGAAAATAATTATATTTTAATATAACACAACAGACCTGAGAGGCTATATTCAGAGGTAGAAAAGAGGCTGTATTCAGAGGTAGAAAGAGGCTGTATTCAGAGGTAAAAAAGGCTGTATTCAGGGGTAAAAGAGGCTGTATTCAGAGGTAGAAAGAGGTTATATTCAGAGGTATAAATACATCAAGATTCATCCATATTCCATAACATAGCATCCTATCTGCTAAGATGTCCCAACTGGTCGATGTTTGAAAGCACCAAACAAGTACCCTTGGCAGCTATCCTTCCATTTCCCACAATCCTGTGTATGAGGTTAGGCAGTTGGTTGAAAGAATAGAACAACATTTGATGGAGCTGTTCAAAGTGGTTGAGAAGTATAAATGTATTTTTTGTCTCATGAATGTGATTTCATGTCTATGATTGCTACAGCTCTGCCCTGCTCTACCCTATATGTCTAGGCAGCAAAGCAGCATGACTGTCTCTTTCTTTCTCACTTTCTGATCCTGAGTCCTGATCCTAAATGAAGACAGGTGCTTCTCCCTTGGAGCCAAAAAGGTGTTGATCTCACCTGAACAGGCCTAGCATAAACAAATTCACACTTAAAATCTCTCTGTGACATCCATTTCCTTTTATCTTTTGAAAGCTAAGCTGTTTTGTAGTATGATTTATAAAATAACCCAACCTCATTAAATGTTTTTAAATAATTAAACTATTAAAAATAGTTTTTTTAATACTTTTGTGTTTATTTATGAACATTTCCTTCATCTCATTTACCATCTTGGACTTTTTTCACTGAGCATGTTGCAATGCATTCTGGGATTGCCTTTTTGGTGAAGGGTTACCTACAGTGATTTTAGTAATACTGTGTACTCCAGTTACATCCATTTCCTTCGCATTGTCTAAAACCTGACTCTGTAAAATGCAAAACTGTGAAAAGCGCTATATAAATAAAATGAACTTGATGGCTTTTAAATTGTCTTAAATGAGGTATCTTAGAATCCTAAGATTTTTTTGAAACTGCCTTCACTATGAAGCACTATGATGCCGCCTAAATAAACAGTTCACTGGGTTTAGAACACAGCATGAGTGATGATCTTATGTCTCTAACTAACACAACAGGCTTTAGTTCTGGGATTAGACTTTCAGTAACACACAGATGAAGAGACAGCAGGATGAAATTTGAGTGTGTTAGCAACTCGGAAAGCAAACCAAAGGGGCTTGAGCTTTGCTTTGAGTTTAACAGAGGAACACAAAGACAGACCCAGCCAATTAAGGTAATGTAGTGGAACATACACACAGCATATCACAGCTAAAATTACAAACACAGGCTCTCTCTCCCTCACCACACACAGTGAGTAAGAAAAATGCTGAGGAGGCACCCCTGCAGAGACCCAGTGGATAACAAATTGTTCTATTTTCTGGTCTGCACAGAGATTGGACTGCAGGCGCTGCACAGTTCAAAATCCCCTTCTCACCCGCATGAACACACATCCTCCTTCTCCAAAACTAATAATCTGTTATTTCTATTTACAACAATACACTTTTAATCAGTCTATGGTTGGTAACAATAAAATACATTATAGAAAACTAGGATTCCATCCAAATTTGCATATTTCTACTACAAACTAAAATCATATTTCAATAATCGTATGACAGAACAACAATATTAGGGCATGCTAACAAATAAAATTGTATCTTCATTCCATGGATCACTTCTTTACATCCTATTTGTGTTTGCATTGAAGCAAAACCATCTAGCTAAACCATCCACTTAAAGTAACTTAAATGATGTTATTTGCTCCATTGAACGCATCAGAAGACTCTAATCTTTATGCAGCTCTTCCTATACAGCCATGTTTATAGTGTTCATGTCTGTCAATATTCAAATAATATTTATGATGAGTGAACTTAGGAAAATCCATAGACAGACTATTGCCAACTATAACATACTATTGCCAATGTACTATGACTTGGTACACACTAAACCTAATCTCCTATACTATATAGTAAAGAAAATATGCAAAATGGGTTGTAGCCAATCATGCGCTGCTATGTCACCTACATTTATATACATAAATATATAAACCATTTCCTGTGTGAAACCCTCATGTTAACCCTGATTGGCTAAGAAAGTAATCTCAAGATAAGTGAGACCACTTGAGGAATCAAGTTTCTGCCATGCTTTCAGTCGGCACTGCCAATTTACCAGACAGAAATCAAGACCTTTATAGCAGGTTGTCTAAGGAACCAAAAAAGTGGCATGTCATTCCAAACCAGATGAGAGCTTCAGGAAATGAAGGGGTGGGTCCTGTATGAGGGATGTAATCTCACTGGCCTCCTTTAATGTCAATTACCCGTCACTGTTACACTTAAATTAAGAAACTAGATCTATGTTTTCTTAAAGAAATGTAAGTAATGTTATAGTTTTAGTGTTGTGAGTGGTTGCTAGTGAATTGCTGGTTGGTAAAGTATTCTGGGTGATTTCTAGGTGGTTACTTTTGAGATCAAACAATAACTGACAGACCCCTGCAGTACTACCTTATTGTTGACCTCTGCTATAAAGTCCATAGACTGGGAAACGATTAATATACTTAATATACTCAATACTGTCGTCTTGCAAACACATTTTGGCCCTTTAGTTTACATGCATGATCAAAATACCAATGACTGATAAATGATTCAGAGGCTTAACAAAAATTAAAAAAATCGAAATGTGTGCAACCTAAAAGCTATTGAATGATGGAGATAAAAGCCCTTGCAGAAAACTTTGCTGATTTGCATAAACAGTTGCAGACACTTTACTTTTGCAGAGATCCAAACTACTTAAGCTGTGTCTGCATCAGTATTCTTGAAAACATGCACACAAAGATATTGGTTCTCTGTTTAGTTACTGTTGTCATGCTCAGTGGTCCTCATCTGAGGATAAGACAGCAGTGTCAGAGCATTGAATGTTCACTCTAGAGAATTCATAAACAACACAACAAACAAAGTAAACAAACCAGATGACCTGCCACAAACCTGACATCTTACTCAGACCTCAGACTCTTCCCACACTTCAGTTGAGTGTTAAAAAGATTTCACCTCGAAAAAACAAAAGGGACGAATGTAAGAATAAACACAAGACAGAAAAGCATGGAGGTAGATATAAGTTAGGGGAAAGAACAATTTAGAAGAAAAGGAAAATAAAAAAGGTGGATGAGTGACAAACATGACCTTTCTCTGTTCTGCACTGGGTCCTATATTTCAGACGCATTGCCCAAACAACCACAATTCTCTTCCTTCCTTTCTGTGAGCTACAAGGACCAATGGTGAAACAAAACAGGGAATATGTTGTATTAAAAGATAATAAATTTGTGAATTATAATAAATCTAGTGAATTAGAATTCAGAGTACGTCATGATGACAAACAGACCACAAAAGGATGCGATGCAGTGTTGTGTTCGATGCCTGTGTGCTGACAGCTAAATTTGCCTTGTGTTTGCCACTAACAACTAAATATAGCTTCTGTCTGAAATATCAGTGTGATGCTGATTGGATAGACAGACATGATGACAGAAGAGGAACTGCATCAGCAAACCCAGCACACTCCAACATTACACAGCAATAGCACGCATTGTTTGACTTCTTCTACTGAATGACATGCTCATAGATATAATTAGAAAATACTGTAGCTGCCTACAGTGGCACCAAGATGGCTGAACAAATCTGCACATGGTAAACGAACATCTAAACTAACTTGCTCCAAAAACAACATTGAGTTTAATCTCAGTGATTAAAAATACTGCACACCTAAGGCTGAAATTATCTACAAAACAAAGTTTGAATTCATTCTGTATGTTAATCATTTCAAGTTGAATTAATAGCAAGAATTGCTATGAGGACATTGTGTAGAAAGAACAGGCTGTTAGATGCTTAAAGCACATGAACAGATTTATATTTCTGAAAGAACATCTCTTAATTCTGACATAATGAGTGAACAGAAAATCACCAACACAAGCAAGAAAAGAAAGCTAGGCAAGCACGAAGGAAGAAAATGTAAGTGTGTTTGTCAGCAGCTCTTTAAAGACAGGAGCACACACACAGTGACAGTCCCTCACAGCCTGTATTCCACAGATGCTTGATCCAGTTCGTCAGCAGTCCGTCAAGTACGAAAAGCAGCCATTCGTCTTTGAAGGAAGGGTGAGGTGGTGTTGGAGAGGAAAGAGCAAGGAAAAAGCAAAAACACTTCTGAGCACTTTTAAGAATGATCAGATGCTTCTAAACCTCAAACGGAATGCCAATAAACACTCAGAACTCCTGATGACAGTCACCACTAAACCACAGGAAAACACACATGCACAAATGAATGACATACAAGAGCTTTCACACCAGTCCTGAATCTGATCACATAATTTGATACCATTAAGATGACAAGCAGATCTAGCTCATTATGAATACATTACAGAGGCGTCAGGGGGCTCTAAGCCTGGATGCAACTAACAGTATATTTCACACCACAAATGCTGCTGCTTATAAAACAGGCCAACAGAAGGACCAGCATATGCTCATTTGATGGTCAATCCCTCTATTGTCTTCTTGCTTATGTGTTAATATGGACTGTTCGAAATACATCTACTGTAAGAGTGGTTATGTTTCAGCTCATACAATTAAACCTCAGCCCATACCTCTACATTTACTGTATGTCTGTTATTACCCCTCAATGCTGGAACAAGCTTCCTTAGAATAATTCATCTCTTCAAGACACACCTTTTCAAGATTAATAAAAAATCAAGATTAATACAATTAAATTTTTACTGCACTTTTCCTGCTTAAACCAAAACCAAGGTGGTTATGTCTTGAAAAGATTTTGTTTTGGGGCTTTTTTTTAGAAAACATTGATATGTAATAATTTGCAATTATTCAGCAATTAATTATGTAATTAAAAATTAGTCACACACACACACATTGGTAAACAGGAAGGTATCTTGAACTTAGGCTTTAATACAACAGTTCTTATATTAGTCCGTGAGCCTGATTCTTTCTGAGTCATCTGAGAAGTTTATACAGGCAACCTTAAGCCTCATTTATCCAGCAAAAAGCAGGTTAGACTCTCTTTCTCACTGTTGGATCTGCAATCCATTTATCACAGTTTATCAAGAGTTTATCAAGAAGTGTGCTCAAACTGACCTTAATATGTTTATAAGGTGCTAAAATATTATGTGCCGGCTTTGCTGGCTAATCATATGATGATGATTTACATCATATGGAAGAGATAAAGGCAGCCCAGTATTGGATACCTTTTCCCAGAATGCAATTCTCCTGTGGTGGCTAGTACATATTGGTCAGCCAGAAAGACCATTATAACCTTCTGGGTAAAGCAAGTTATTTGAGCAATCATGTCCAGCCAATGGAACAGGCTTGTTTTGACTCACTGGGCTAAGAATAGATGGATCTTAGAGAGAACGAGACAAAGCAGGCTGTTGTAAGTTGGGAGGGGTTGAAGGATGAAAGCCTAGTGGAAAATATTAATGCTCAGAAGTTGCTGTTTCATAGCTTAATGGAGTTCTTATTTAGGTTTTATTGAGTTATCAATTTTGTCTCTTAAAATTTCTAGGGTGGAATAAAAATAGACTCAAACGAGACAATTGTTTACATTGGATAGAATATACTGTATGACTATTAAATGATTGTGGCTTACATAGTACAGATTATTTGGTCGTGGAAGAATCTAATTGAGTGTATATTAAGTGTGTATTAAAGTGTATATCTCATTGATTCCAGATCTTTGTATCTTAAAACTCTAAAGGAGATGTGAGATTGCTGGGGCCTTTTATCTAGAAAAAGAATTTGAGAGTCATTTTGTATAAAGCTAGACATTGAAGAAATTATATTTGTCATTTGTTTTTCCTATAGCAGGACCTCACTATCCAAAGCCATAGACAATAAACACACAGGCATTGACACATAAACAAACTCAAAATATCAATCAGTTGCTGAAATTCACTAACAATGAACTGTGTCCACTGACAGTGTTCTGCATTGACACCCACTGTCTGCATTGACTGAACACCTACTTCACAAAAGAAATTATGCAATTTGGATCACATCGCAAAAATGTCATAGATGTAAATGTAAGTATCAATAGCAATTACAGGCTACAACTCATGAAGCAGCATTAAATGCTGCATACAGCAGGCCATATGCACCCTACTGTGCTGAAACCAAACCTCATCCATCTCTGAAGCCTGATCTTGTTTGAAGTCACACATCACTCACTCTATGCTCACATTCAGCCAGTGTGTCAGGCCCTGGAGAGTAGCGCCCATCTAGTTTACAGTGTTTGGATATGGCTCGCTTACGTATGAGAAGTGATTGACTGTGAAAGGGTTGTTCCAGCTGAAACCTTATGTAATGTGAAAAAATTTCACTTTGCATTATGAACTGGCCTAGGTGGTTTTTACAGTATGTATTCATGGACATGTATGTATGCACAGACATGCACATTAATTGTCAGAGTTTTTTTTATTTCTCTTTCACACACAAACACTAACACAAGCTTATATATACAGTATTGGTAAATAAAGGAGGGCACATGCATAAACACACATATAAATGTCAGCCTGAATTTTCTTCTGTAAGATAACCTAAGGCTTAGTTGACTCCAGTTATCATAATGTATCAGTATGTGAGTATGCACACATTACCAAGTTTATATGTGTGTGAGAGACTAAGCAGGGACTGTATTTCTCACTCTATCACTGTAATTTCCTCCTCTCTCCCCCTTTCTCTTCCTCAACCCCGATTTCTCCTCGTATATCTGCAGGGTGTGTGTGTGTGTGTGCATGAATGAGTCATCACTGGTGCAGAAGATTATCTGCATTCTTAAAGTTAGCCAAAATCTCCGGCTCATACAGCAGGAGAATACTAAAATACAACACACATACAAATATCATGCAGAGTACACACACAGTTACAATTGTGTGTGTGTGTTTTATTCAGTTCTAAGATCTAAAACAACAAAGTGCACTCATATCTCAAACACACACACAGAAATGATCTCAAACACTCAAATATCTTGAGGGCAGCTGTGCTAATGAAAAGACTTGATTTTGTAAGAAGAAAGCATGTGTTATGCAAAATGCCTACAAGCTGCCACAGAAACAAACACCCACCAGCAACTGAAGGACAAATGGCCATATACATCAAAATCATGTCTTCATCTTGAATCTATAATCACTGTATATAACATGTATTACTGTATATAACAACTGTTAAAACACCATACATATTGACAACTGACAATCTAAGACTTTGCTCTTGTCCAAAACGTCATCTCATTTTTCATCACAGTAGCCTTAGTATGTGTTCTCGGAAAGAAATGAAAAATGCTACATGCTTCTGTTCACTCATAAGAGGCATCACAGACAACACTGGTTCTGTGTTTTGAACTGAAGCTTTTTTGGTGAAAACATGACAATAGCAGTATAGTATTTAACAAGCAAGAGTCTTTAGGACTAAACTGCCTTTGAATCTCTTCCTGGAGATGCCCACCACAGCCTGTTATAGATGCGATTACAATCAAAGATCTCAGCAAGGACCTCCTCTACTCCAATGCCTCCAAACTAATTTCCAACAGTACAAACTGGTGGTGTGATTTCTC
Source organism: Chromobotia macracanthus (assembly GCA_036877525.1). NCBI lineage: Eukaryota > Metazoa > Chordata > Actinopteri > Cypriniformes > Botiidae > Chromobotia > Chromobotia macracanthus. Next base: position 6,141,477 of record JAZGTH010000002.1, read on the forward strand.
CAGAATGCGTGGAGAGTTCTGGAAGGGGTGCGATATCTCATCCATCCACCCGATATCCAGAGATTTTAGCTGATTCTGAGCCCCTCAGTGAGATGAGAAATTATCAGGGGAAGAGAGATGAGCAATGGAGGATAAGCAGAAATGGATTCTGTCATGAGTGAGAACATCAGAGATGACCAGAGATCAGACTTTCCATAACCTTAAGTAGATCATTTTACACTTCTGAGGTCCTTCTATATTAGCCTGTAAGAGTTCACAAGTGATGTGAGCTCCTGTCTCGCACACTACAGGGGACAGAGTCTTTATTATTAAACCAGTATGTAAGTATTTAAGTATTAAACCAGGCTGATCAGGACACATACATTTGCATGTATACATATATACATACATTTAGTTATCTAAATAAGCATATACTATAGCCAGGGTAAGAAAAGGGCTGGGGCACGAAGTCCAGGGAGTGAATTTCAAGGGGGAGTTCCAGTTCAAAATGTAGCAGATTTCCATCTTTTATCCAGGTAAAAGCCTCCAAACGCTATGCAAATTTCCTACATAAATATTGTGGGATTTTCTGCATCTTTGGTTAAAATACAAAATATGTCCTGATCTAGAGTCCCCCCAGTGAATTGCATTCATTTTCACACCAACTATAGACTTATATTGTTTATATATAGTATAAGGAATACTATTAATATAATATATTAATATAACTACTGACTAACTACTTAACTGACTAACCCATATTCTGTCTTACCCCTACAATAAAAAACAATGGACACACAAATGGTCCATGCCAGCTCAAATACACAATATCATTAAGCACAAAGAGACACATCAAAAACAAAGAAATTTCTAAATTCACATACATTTTTTAATCCAACTTTTGACAAAAAGTGTTAAGCTGATAGTATAAATTACAATGGAAACATGTTAAATATTTGAATTACGTTAGAAATATAAGATTTTTCCACAGGTGGTACTTTTGTACTCCAACTGTGTTAATATTTATATACACTATCAGTCAAAAGTTTGGAAACACTTGACTGAAATGTCAGAAAAAACTTTTAATCTGACGACATTTGATTAAACGTTAAAAATGTAAAAATAAAAATATAATATAATTGTACCAACATATTAATTTTAACTTAATTTTTGTTATTAGAAAACTACAATTAAAAAAAATGTTTTTGAAATAGATGATTTGGACCAAATAATGAAGAAAAAATCAGCCAATAAGAGCGCAGGATAGAGGGGAACTCCTTCAAAACTCTTTAAAAATCTTCTCAGGATGATTCCTCAAAGAAGCTGGGTGATGGAAAATGTCAAAAAAAAATTGTAAATTCAAGACCAAGGGTGACTAAATTGAATATGCTAGAATATATCCTATTTTACCTTATTTTTAATTTTCTTTAGTCACAACATAATTCCTAAAGTTACATTTGTGTTATTGCATAGTTTTGATAAGTTTACTATTATTCATAAATTTAAAATAAATATGAACAAAGAAAAAGTGTTTCCAAACTTTTGACTGGTAGTGTATACATGTAAATGAAAATACACACATATGTTTATAAGTTATTACATTGACTCATGCATTAATAAACAATAAGTGCTCCATAAGCATAAATGCTTTCTCAAGAAATCTAACTATACACAGACGTGTAAATAGAACATTACTACTCTAACAGAAAGAACTCAAAACACTCTGGCCTCTCTCTCTCTCTCTCTCCTCTTACCTTCTCCCAGGCACACACCAAGCAGTACTGGAGGCTAATGTCTCTCATTGTGGTCTCCACCTACTACAACTATCACACAAACACCTTCAATCCAATAATACCAATGCTCGTCCCTCAAACACTTAGCCTGGACTAACTGCTTTCTCTCCTAACAGACACATCTGAACACTTAAGAAGTTTCCAGATGCCTGGATAATGTTGCTTGGATGAACGCCATGGATGGAGGAGTTGAGCGCTGTCACTGGAACTCAATACCAAAATGGTGTGTGCTGATCCTATACCTGTTGATTGAGTTACAGTGGCAGTTTAATCGATCCAAGTTCACATTAACCTTTACACAGACACACTGACGGATATGCCCACAGACTGTTTACTTTAATACAAACACACACATATCTAGTACACAGAGAGAATAATCTCTTAGTAATGGAGACAGATGTTTCTACAATATGAGTGCAAGGTTATTGAAAACACAAGCACATTTCTATTCAACATGCAGACCCCATAGAATTAGAGTTTGGGTTTTGGGGTACAACCATTCTCCTCCACTGATGTCTCATCCTGCACTACACAGCTTTTTTGTACAATCAAATGCTTACTAGAATGAGAAAATTTCTATCCCTTTAATATTCACAACCGACTACTAAATTACTACAGACTGTGACAGGTACTGTAGCTCGTGCAGCATTTGCAGCTTGCTACAGCAGTTGTTGAGAATTGAAACTTATCATCCATGTTAAGAAAATAATTCCACAAGTACCCTGCAATTTTATGTTTCAAACAGAGATGGTGGTAGTAAAAAAAAAGAGCTTATCCAGTTATTTCATGGGGTCTTAACGAGAAAGTTCTGTAACTGCATATCTCAACACCACACGGCACTATGCATAAACATAACGGTTGATAATTTATGCAAATAATTTATTCATCATGACTAGTCAGCTCTTTGATGAACCTTTAATGAATGCTGACAAACTGGCTCTTTGGCAAAGGAAAGACACAGTTTGAGGGAATGTAGCCCACTCAGTACAGCTCTCTCATTCTCTTCTGCTCTCTTTTAAGGAGCTGGCCATGGTGCTGAATCAAGCACACACTGAAGTGAGGCAATTTCACACACTCACTCAATCAAGCTTTTCCCCTATTTTTGGTGATGCCCTTGAGGTTCACTAAAATCTCCTTCGTCATTCATTCTCAAAGATAGGATAGTTTAGGTCTTACATAAAGTCATATCTGGAGCACATTGCAGCTTATTCTGGCCAAGAACCACCCACTTAGACAGGAAGTGTCTAATTAACATATACAGTGACCAACCACATCTTGTTTACTTGCTACTACTAAGAGCAAGATTACATGAAGATTCCCATTCAAATAAGAATAAGATTCTCATTCAAATGTTTTCTTAATTTACTAAGTTGTGTAGAAGCCAGCCAATCAGACCCGGCCAACAGGAATCCACAATTTCAGCCAGCTTTAGTCATTTTTGTTTGCAATATACATCAGATGGTCCATGAACAGTCTGTGAGTCATCTAAGGATGGTTGGCCATCCTAACAAAAATGGTGTTATGAACATCATACAATGTGGGTGCACTAAATAACACTCTAAGGATTACTTTGGGAGGCCTGAAACACAATACCCAATGTCCTGTAGCTCCAAATGTGTTGTCTCACATCTCTATATTCCTACTCATCTTAATACTTCCACCTGCTTTTTCTCTCACCAGTATTTGTGTCAAAATTCTCTCTCAACAACTCTGAACTGCTGCGATTGTGGAAATATCAAAATGAAGTGGACTGGTCTAACATTTCTTTAAAAATGTCACACATTTCATATATGACACATACACTCTCTTCTGCATGTGCATTACTGTGGGGGGTCTCAATAGCCTGTAGTCATGGTTTTAGTCTCTGTAGAAACACCCATTTTCTGTGCCAAATCTTGACATATGTGCAACAGATTAGCAATTATAAACTCAACAGAAATACAAAGGTCCTATAATATGTCAAAAATGAGCTAATGAGCCAAAAATACATTAAAACACATGATTTTTTTCATGGAAGATGCAAGGTTCTTTATTGTCACTATACAAAGTACAGTGACATTAGTGCAGTCCTTACAGTGCAGACACATATAACTTAGTGCAAGCAAACAAATTTGAATACACTGCACAACATAATACACATTCACAACAATCGTGTACATGTGCACAAATCTGATTTTAATGTCTCCTGCGTCAACACTTTTTCTCTAGTACAAACACACACCCACACAGACCTGTTTATGTTAATACACACAACCCCGCAAAAACACGCACACACCTCCACTGACAGAGATCTAATTAAGGGCTGTGAGACTAAAACATGTCCCTCCTTCTGATAGCGTAAAATTAGATGTTGCAGATGTAGAATTGCATTTTCACTGTGATGTCTGACACCGTCTATCGAACGTGTGGCTTTTTGTATTCATGTGTCTGTGTAAGACAGCCAAAGATGAAACGGAGAACATGAATCCACTAAAAATGTCAAAATTTGCACTACATGCAGGGACACACATACACTCATACACACCCACAGAATGCTGCATGTCACAGCACAGGACATCAATATTTATGTACTTTGTGCTTTACATTTCACAGGTCACTTTAAATATTCTGACATAAAACAAAAACGCACACAGTATCTACCTACACACATATCTTTATCACTGAATCAGAAATTCACTATGCTACACACTAAAATATTACATTTTAATAAAAGTTTCTTTGGTAAACTTTGTGAATTATAACATTGCTGTAGCAGCAAAATACATTATCCAGTGTCTTCACGGGTTAATTTTTTAATCAGATGTTTCTGCAGCCATTTAAACTTTATAAAATTACTTTTCTGCAGCATCACACTGTAGTTGTTCAATTCTTATATTTCACACTAATAAGAGGATTTTAAGAGCCTCATTTTTAAATCTATTCAAGTTGCTGTGTCTACATACTGTACCTTAGATCATTCAAATGCAACTCTCAGCTTGTATATAAAACGTTTATTAATTTTATTTTAATTACTTGTATCTTCTTCCAGTATATATATATTGTACAGTTTATGTCCTCCGTAAAGCACGTAAACACTGTTAAAAGTAATTTATAAGCATTTTACTAAAATTTACTATAAATTAGTTTTTCGTACTAAAATTAGCTTAGAAATAACACAACATGACATTAATACATCCAACTGGCTGATGACTCAGAGAGCTAAAGCTGTTTCTTAGCAGACAGACAGTGGAGAGACTTAAAGGGGCTTCTCTTACATCACTGCTTGTTTGATTTCACTTTCTGTCTCTCATCATCCACCTCCAACCACCCCTCCCCTTATTACACCAGCTCCTGCATCACTCTTTCATCCTCTGCGGAATCTCAGCATGTGCGTGTGCGTCTAGAAGAGTGGAACTTTTCTGAGTAGCATTTCTGCAAGCACGTGCCCTATGAGGAGCATTTGACACAGGATCTCCGAGATCCAAACCTTGGCTAACCGGCTTATAAATGTTAGATGGAGGTTTTTAGGATCTTGTTAAAACTGGTTACATTATTTAAAGCTCCATTCATTCAGAGAGAAGAGGGAAAACGAAAGAGAGAGAGAGATTGATAGAAAAAGAGAGAGAGAGACTGCAGGCTGGGTGAAGTTTTAATGAATTCTCTCACAGTAGAAAGAAAAATTATTGTGAAAGTTGGCAGGGAAGGAAAAGATTTCAGCTTGGCTGATTTCTCCTGTGTCATTGGTTTGTCTCTCTTTACATATCTAATGGGAAATATTTAGAGAAAGTGAGAGAGCTGGACATCTTCGTCTGTGTTGCTTTGATCTTTTTTTAGTAAGCCACAATTCAGAAAATGTTTCAACACATCTAGCTAAATGGTGTCAGCTGCCTTTGCTAACCAGTAGTTAGTCTCAGTGTGATCGAGCTTGATTTCTGAGTGTGGCACAGAAACAGGTGACAGGAAGTGATGTGGTAGTGTACCTTCAACTGTGTGCCAATAGGTCTCAACCCCACTGACAGTACATGACAACTCTAATAAAACTGATTAAATAAGTATAATTAATTCAAGCTTATGTATATGAAGGTGTGTGTGTCAGACAAATTAATTTCATGATTTTTCCACAGCTACTCTAGTTTTTTGTGATTACTGGATAATGATTTTTAAGCTGCAATACAACTTTTTTTGGTTAAAAATGAACAAAACAATTACTGAGCAAATACATAAAACATCAGTATCAGTATTCCTTACCTTACCCTGATTTGCAATCGTAAGTTTATAATAAAGATTTATAATTTCTTGTCAGGTTCCATTTAATAGGAAATGTCCATTTGACCTCATTCATCTGCATCATTACATTACATTCATAATATAATTAAAAATAATTTTATTGCGTGGCCAGATGCTGAGCATGGTGGAGAGTTTGTAGCTCGATCTTACAGCAATTGTTTAAAATTAACCTTGTTATCTGCCTTTAGATATCTCTGCAAGTAACCTACACTTTTATGTTTTAAACAGAGATGGCGTTAGAGAGGCAAAAGTTCCATAATGCAGCTTTGCACAAAGTTCACAAACAACCATCTCTAGCTGAAGATCCCTCATTGCCCAAGTGACATCTAATTAAGAGCCTACTGTACTAAGGAAAAGCTTGGTAAATGTCAGATGTCCTTTAATAACTTTACCTTGAGTTAAAAACTTGACCCTTAACATTACTTTTTATTTAATATGTATGGCATTCACCTAGTATAACAAACCTCCTTGGCTAAGAATAAGGATAAAGGAGAAAGAGAGACGGAGAGAGGAAGTAGTCTGGCCAGACTACAGAGTGTTAATCAGAAGGATAATTACATTAAAGAGCCAATGGAAGGCTTGTAATGTGGCCAGCAATTTTATTAGCATTCATATTAACATGAACAAACCCAGAGTGTTTATCCATGTGCATGCTTGTAAATACTTGTTGTACTACATTTGTTTGCAGAAAAAGTAGTCGAGCGAACAACAACACTGAGACTAAGTCTTTGCCAACCCTTTAAGTTGGCAGTGGATTTAATGAATGCAGGACACCTGCTATATGGATAACACATATTTATGTGCAATTCAGCAAATCGGTTAACACCACTGGTGGAATGTTACATCACCTAATTAATATTCATAAGCGTAATGATCAGATCATTCCATTATAAAGCCTCAGTGGCAAAAAACAGGTTTATAAATCGGCCAAAAAGTTTAAATGTGTTTAAACAGAAGCAAAATTGATACACACCTTACTGTACACTTTGTTAATACCACTCCATACACACTCAATACACACACATACAAATACACACACACACACACACTATCAGAAAGTCATTCTGCACTGATGGTTTCCATTAACACTTAATTCTTTATCACACATGAGTGATGAGCACAAAACTGTTACAAATCAGTCAACTAAGATTCTGATGACTTACTGCCTCTCTCTCTCTCTCTCTCTCTCTCTCCACACACACAGGCAACACCCCTACATTCTCATTTCCAGTTACTGAGCAATGAAAAACATGACACACCAAAATAAATGACATGCTAATGGGTAGCTTTTACAAAAATGCTGTTTCCTAGCAACTAACAGGTGAGAGGGGCGAGAGCTCTGTGTCTACAGTGACAAAAATAATGCTGACAACATGAGAATAAAATAGAGAAAGTGAGTGACTGCGAGAGAAAAGAGAGAGAGAGAGATGGGCATAACTTATTTTAATGTTTAGCATATCAGAATCTAATTATACCACCTGTGTACATAAACACACAATGTGTAGGTTTCAATTTGTATACATTTTTCAGTTTTATAAATCAGACAAATCATGCTTTACTTGAGAAGATAATAATATCAACAGGTTTGTATAAGAGTTTAGTTTGGAGGTAGAGGTGGGAGATTGAAAATATCATTAGCCTGGTATGAAAAACAATGGAAGTCTCTTACCAATGCTCTTACAAATATAATGAAACACCTGTGTGTGTGTATGTATTTGAGTATAATATTGAAAGCTATCGAAGGGGTAAACCTGATGACTCACAAGTAGCTTCTACTAGGAGACAATGTGACATGAATGTAAACTGGAGTGTGTGTGTGTGTGTGTGTGTATGTGTAATCAATGCAATTCATTTACATCTGGCCCTGCACATCAATGGGAAGCCTGTTGACACTGTCTATACTGGGAGATGTCTGTGAGTATGAATGTGTGTAATTGTGTATGCATAGGAAAAAATACCTCCTCCCACTTTTCTAAAACTAACCCATTTAACATTAAAATGAAGGCAATGTCACAACTGCTAAACAGTTTGAAATGAAAGGATGTGGGCATACAGACTGACCAGTAGTTTATGCTGTTGTTGGAGAAGGTAGAGGGCACAGGTCTCAGGTGAGAGTTTGTATTTCCGGGCACCTAGCAGCTGGTACGCTTCCACATGCTGGGGGGAGAACTCAGATATAGGTAATGGAAACACCTCATTCCTCGTTTTCTGAAAAAAACACAACACACAAAACAAATAAAATACAAATGGTGCTTTGTGGCTTTTTGATGCATGACAACTCCAGTCCCCATTCACAACAATTGCATGGAAAACGGTGACCAACTCAGTCTTTATTTTGTGTTCCATGAATGTAAAAAGGTCATTCACGTTTGGAACGACATAAGAGCGTAAAAACTGAGTTTTCATTATTTGGTGATCTATCCCTTGCTTTCAACAGGAAAAATCATGAATCTTATATGAACACCATCAGCCATTAAACAGCTTGTTACTGAGTGTGTGTGTGTTTACACTGTGTGTTCTTTGTTGGTAGAGTGACTCTTTTGTGGTTCTTGTCAACAGTGGTGGTTTCCTGTAAGGCCTGACTTTAGCAGGTGGCCAGTGAGTACAAAACAACATTATACCATCATCATGTCCTTTACACATTAGAAAGGGTCATTACTACTCTGGCAGGCGAACTGGAGCTTATCAGTACATGTATTGTGCATACATGTGTGTTTGTGTGTATGTGTGTCCATGATGTCTCAACAAAACAGTTTGGGTTACATACCAAACCTTAACACCTGTTCCATTTAATTGTAAAATGGGAGAAAAATACAAACAAACAACAATGAAAACACAAAAGTTGGTATATTAAACTGCTTTACAAACAACAACAATTTTGTTTGCTGATGTTAGCCAAGTAATATGAATGCAAGCAGGAGGTACAGTAGAACCAGATGTTTGGCTTTCATTAGCTGTCAGCTTTATATAGTCCTGTTGAAATATTATGAGTGCATAATCAAGAAGTACTTCACCCAGAGTGTATGGAAGCACATAATGAAAATCATGCTGGGATAACATTGATTATCAGGTTTTGCACAAACATATGAAGTCCATGCAAGCTCAGGTCATGTATATGCTGCCATTAAAGCACAGGGACAGATCAAATGTTAATAAATATATAATAAATCTTTTTTCAAATTAAAATAAACTTGTTAATATAATTTTTAATTACTTAAAATATTAACATAAGTTGATAAAAATATTTTACAATAGGAAAATGTACATTATCTACATTTGTATATAATAGTTCAGATTAGATCTCCAAAAAGACCAGAACTCCATTTTAACTCCATTTGCTGAGAACATCCTTTGTCTACACTGGGGTAATAATGAGAATATATGACAGCTAAACTTAATCTATTGACCAAAATGTAATTTATAAAGAGTGCAAAATAGTCCTGAATAGAAGCAGATATGCCATATAAATACTGTCTCACATTCTACAGAACCAAAAGCATTCAAGAAATCACCCAGCATACAGTTTATGGTACCTACATATGTTGTGTTTAAGATCTCCAGATATTCACGCCTGCCTAAGCGTCCGTTCTTAAATGACCAGGATAGGTGAGTTAGCCTGACTTAGCCTAGCCCTCCAGATCACAGGAAGTAGAGAGAACAAAAAGGATGTTTACTTATTCATTGTGGCAGTCAGGTGTAACGGGGGGGGAGCCTTTGTTCTGAAGAAGATTCAGAAACATTACACTGTGGGACAAACCCATCTAGGCTTAATCTACAAGGCTAAAATTAGACTGTGGTGTAAATAGCCGCAAGGGGAAAAACTGATCATTGACAAGTGTGTGGAAAAACTACAAAGCTAACAGAGTTGAGCAGGCATGCTGCGTAAAGCTCACATGCTTAAACTGTGTCTTTTTGGTTGTGCCTGTGTGTGTTAATGTAACTGAGCATGTGTGTATACATACGTGCTTGCATCATAACTGATTAATAAATGTTTCCTGTTAATAGAACAAAGACAAAGCAGCTATTTGGCAGAAGGTATCAATGTGTGTATAGGCTGTATAGGTATATATATATATATATATAATTAAATAAAAATAAAAATAGTAAAATAGAAAAAACATAATAGTAAAATAGTCTTCTTTCGCAAAGAAGACCAGAACTATACGTACAGAACATGTACAGTAACTACTGTACACTCATAAACCACAAAGGCTTATACTGTCTGATACCAAAATTTACAATTTATAAAAAAATTTACAATTTATAAACAATTCTTGATCAATATGATTATTTGCTGATTCTAAGAACTATCGAAGTACCATAGATTTTTAAGTGTCCATACAGTAAAAGTACACCACTCTGCCACAGTTGACTGAGATCCATCATTTGCATGCTTGTCCACTCATTGACCTTTCAGATGCTGTGTTTAGCGAGAGAAGCTGTAGATCTGGTGATAGAGAGACCCAGTGCATCGCACAGCCATTGACCTCCAGAGAATGAGTGGCAGGGTATTTATAGCCCTATACATCCCCAGCTGCATGGCTCCTACACTCCAGCTAACAGGCAATTGGGCAACACAAGCTCACCCCTTCAACAAGCCAAGCCACTAACATCCATAATACAAACACAAAAGTCCACAAAAGAGAGAGAACAGATGTTCTGGCAGGAAAAAGAGAGAGGGGGCGGAGAATGTGAGAATGATAAAACCTGATAAATTGGCAGAGGTAATGATAATCACTGTGTTTACCTGTGGCATTTAAAAACCTCACCAGCTGAGTTCACAATCACATTATGTAAGTGTAATTCAAAACAACGCTTCCTTAGATGCCCCTGTTTTTACTCCATCACTGTTCAACACAGTGCTTTAAGGACAGTTCCTGTTTATCTTTATCTATAATCTGAGTTTAACTAAAAAGAAAAATGAGAACTCTGAAAAATATAAACTCCGAATGCCAATTAATTCCAATTAACATATACAAACTTATATTTTTGTAATTTAACATTATTTCCAGTAAAAAAGCTTTTAAAGTGGTAAAAATAGAAGAATAGACTTAAATGAAGTGTGATATTTCAACAAGTCCGTCATTTTTTTCAATATGATTAACATGATTTTTGGTGAAGTTTTAAACTAATCCCAGATAACAGACTTGCATAGACATACATTAGCCAAAAACAAAAGCTGGTCTGATAAAATGGTGGATAATAATAGTTGCTAGGGTGGGGTTGTATGGTTACATCAAGGTGGGGCTTAGCGAATGCTTAATTACTATGCAATGAGAAACAATCAAAGCAGATTAGCTGCCACAGTAATTCAGCACAGAACGGATCATACTCTTGGCTCAACATTCATCTTCATCTACCATGGAAACAAACAAGGGCCTGATAATTCCATCATTGTGTCACTGTTTGCAAAGCAGAGTCTTGATCTCCCCATTATCAATATTAATAAGCATGTTTGGCTCTCTGTGAGTGTGGTTAAGCCTTTTTTCCAACAGCCAGGAGAACAGGCTTGGCATCCTGCCAGCATAGGCAAACCTTTTCCTGATGTCTGATGCCTGTATGATGCCTTTTACAGTGAAACTCCACAGACAGGAGCGTCAATCTACAAGGCTGCACCCCTCCTCACAGTTTGCGTAATTGCTTTTCAGTGAGGGCAAGTCAAATTAAATCTAGCCTATTACAGCTATGCTATTCAATTAGCCTTTGCTACTCTCGTGCTCTGAGAGGCTGAGATAAAGATTCTGCACTCATCTACTCAGTGTACTGCTCAAATTAGCATGGGACCACCAGAAAGTGAGAGCAGCACTTCAATAAGAAAAAGCAGAGAAAACATCTGACCACATTCGTTCTGTGCTGTCAATCTGCAGTCCTTAAGCACAAGGAAGTTGAAGGGCCCCACAGCTTATTTTTCATGTGAATCAAAACTATGGTGCAGTGGGAAGTACATGTGCTAATGACACAGTCTTATAGATAGACATGGACTAAAAGCCACAAAACATTGTGTCATTGTGTCATGTCCTGTCAGCTCAGGTAACTGAGGTTCGAGTCCAGGCTGTGTCATGTTTTGATCCTGTCCTCAACCCCTTCCTATTTTTTGTCCTATCCTATAATTAACCCCATAAATATGACACAGTAGGCAATTGTTTTCTATAAACATTTTTGTTATCCTGACTCAAAGTTTAAGTAATGTTGGTCTAAACACATTTATATATACATATATCTTCTGTGGAAAGCGCATGACTATAAAATGTTGTGCAATCATTGCATTTGGACTGAACAGATGTCTTACCTGCCTGTCAAACTATGCATTTGCATACCTTCATGAACCCTTCTCGCACAGGCAATCTTCCATTTATGTGTTTTGGAGGAGGCATGGTTGTGTACACTGTGTACACACTGTTCTGATGCTTTGTGATATCATAAGCAGCCTCTTAAAATCTCTTAAAATAAATATGAAAAGCTATAACCTCCTTTAATACAGGCTATGAAAAACATTGCTCTCACAGATGCAGACATTTACGGCAACAGTTGACTAAATGATTACGATTACAGTCTCAGGACATTCACAATAGATCACATACTGGTTAACACATTAGAGGGTCTCTGTCGGTCCTGAAGCGAAGATGAATTGAAATGTGTGACGATAACATTTGAAAAAAGACAAAAAACAAATACTAGCATTTATCCAAAGGTACAGTGGGGCGATATTTATGACATGATGTGTGAAATTAAATTGATCAGAACAGCTGTGAGAATCAACCCTGCAGAGTAAATGAGGGTCTTTTAAGCCCTTTTTCTTTCTATTGATCAGCGGCCCAGGAGAAAAACAGAGAAAATTACTTAAAATTACAAACACCTGAAACCTTGCTGAAATTTGCAAACCAAAGACCAAAAAAGCCTCTAAAGAGATGGTAAATAAATAAATCTTACCTATCACAAATCAAATCATGAAAATGTAAATTATTGACTATAAACATTACTTTTACATTTGGCAAACACTTTTATCCAAAGCAACTTACAATACACTCAAACCATACATTTTGTCAGTACATGCGCTACCTGGGAATCAAACCCATGATCTTTTGCTCTTCTAATGCAACGCTTTACCACTGACCTACAGGAAGAACTTATAGTTACAACTTACTACTACCTTACAGTAAGTTTTACTTTTCAGCAAATAAAGAATAAAAAAAAATCGTTTTTTTAAATCACACTTAATTTACTCATGTTTCATAATTCCAGTTCTTTTAGCATTGGAACAGCTGTTTCCAGTCTGTCCCAGATAAGCTAAGAAATCCCTGACAACATCAGATCCCGAGTCAGTGCTCGGCATGAACTGCAGCAGAAGTGTTACATTTGCCCAGAGAAGGTTCAAACAGACCGACAACATATGGCACATCCGAAAAACCAAGTCATCATCTTGTCAGCAAAAACAAAACAAAAAACAAAACATATTGGCTGTTTGCTGCCCTCCAGAACCCCACAGAAATGCTCTAGCTACCCTCCACAACACCCTAGAAATGCAATAGCAATGCACTAAAAACAACGCAGCAATGGCCTGCCAACCACCACACTCCACTCACGTTTATTTTAGAAAATGTATAAAACTTTCATGGACAATTACTTTAAGACCAAGTTTCTAACAAAAAAACTGAGTTAGCAGCACTGTCCCACATGATTGGATGTTCACACTATAAGTAGACAGTGTAGACCACAGAGTTGCGGGGGATGATGGGAACTCTCAGGTTGTAAGAGGTCAAGCAGCAGCCAAGCTTTATCTTTACAATACAGATTCAGAGCAGATCTTTCACTGCACTGGACTAAAGCCAGTCAACACTCTCGTTCTCTCTCACAAGCACACACACATGTATATTCTCAACAGTTAATTAGGGCAATAAAATTTAAGTAACCAACACAGAGGGAGTTTACGAGTAAAGGCAGAGTGTTTAAACTGTCAGGGTGAGTTTTGTGTATAGCCATAAAAGTAAACTTTTTCTGAAATTCACTCATGTCTTAGACTATCCAAACATATTACATCCACAGTAAGCTAGCCACCATCGATCAATTTTACTAGTCATTTTCATGGGGGCAATTTTTTTCTTGATCCTTTAAAATAAAAATACTTTGTTGTACTACAAAAACATGCTGTAACTTTTAGGACTTCCACCCTAGTCCAAGAAGATGATTTATTGAGACTAACAACTACTGTTGAACTTTTGTCCATTTTTACATGTCAACAACACCTAAACCATAAGCATTTTTTTTCTCATATCATATGCAAAGGCAGCATTTACATCCTAAAGGCACAGCAGACAAAATAATTTGTTAAATTATTAGAGTTAGCAAGAGGGTGGAAATGGTCATAAAAACAAATTATATTTTATGGTGCCAAACACGTGACTAACATTACAAGTGAATCTTAAGAAAAAATATTTTTAAAATTTATAATATGACTCACACTTTCCCTTTCTCTCTCTTGCAGTAAATATAATATTCATTACAGTTTAGATCCCTTAATAATGTCTTATCTTCCCATCATGTGTTTTCTATGTTCAACTTACAGAGGCACAGTTAATAAATTAGCTAAACGTTTTAATGACACATTTACTCATGCATAAATTCACACAAATACAAATACAATAAATACATAAATGTTCTGTCTTACAAAGACCATGAAAACAAACAAGCAAGTCCATCTCCAAAAAGTCACCGGATGCGACACCAGATGTCTGTGGCATCACCCGGGGTGGGTGTTTCTGGATGATTATAGGGTGAGCTTTGAAGCTTTGGCTGTCACAAAGAACATGACTGCATAATAGAGGCTGAATCCCAAGCTCAGCTTTACTGAAAGGTGTTACTTCATGTTGGTGTGAATCCCCTAATGATTGGATCAACAAATTTCTTTACTCATATGCTCTGGTCAAATACAATCACATGCAGAACTAAATCCTTTTTTGGCATAAAGCCTTCAACTAACCAGTGTTCATTTAATCACAAGCAAATCACAACATGTGATTGTAATTGGTGATAATTCCCAGAATTCCTATGTTGCACCCAAATGTTGAACAAGGCCATGTCTTAAATTACACCCTTAGACCCTACAGTCCATATTGCACAAAAATGGCTGAAATCACCAGCTTCAATCTGATTGGCTGGCTCCTATGCAATTTCCAGAAGGGAGTGATTACTTAACACATATTAATGTGGGGATAGACAATTAAAAATTTTGCAGAATTTTAGGTCCTTAACTTTACATTTTGTTGAAGGTATATTATTTTTTCTTTTTAATGCATCTGAGATCAAACTATTTTTGGCAGAATCCTCGTTGAAGTCCCCTGGTATAACATGGCTGTCTCTGTGTAGTGTTTGCATATTAAAAATCAGCCAAACATGGCCTTCTGAGAACAGCCTTGAGAACATGCATTTTTTTTTACCTACCCCTCATGAATTGATGACAGCCCAGGTCTGTGACACTCAAAGTGGGGAGAGGCTATTCCATCAGCAGATCTGAAGCAACCTGACTAGCTGAGCTAGAGTCCCAACACTGTCAGAGATCAGAGTTAAACAGAATGTCAAGGTTATCTCTGTTGGCTCTAGCAGTGTGTGTTTTATTTGTCCCAATTAAAGGCTGATTAAACAGCTGGAAATTACAGTGAGTGAGATTCTGTCATCTCTCCTGGAGGACAGGGTCAGGGTTCAGTTCATTACACTATCATTAATATTAGCTTGTTCTGTGGAGTATGTTATGTAATACAGGGGTTCCTTGAACACACAAGCTTAGGATGTTCCCGCATGTACGCAAGATGAATATGGTTTATTTGCTCATTATAGAAGCCCTTGGGAAGACGGGGTTAAATGACAGTGCTTCAGAGAAACACCATTATAGCTACACAACACCTCAGTAAGCAACTAATACTACAATTATTTTGCATAGTACCAAATATTTTTTCACTGATTAGAAGTAATAACTGCCATGTTTGTGTACAGTATGTTTCATTTGTTACCCAACTATTGTTTGACTAATAATATTGATATACAACATATTTTTGTAGAATTATTTAACAGTTACGAAGCACCATAGTTGTAACAATGAATAACACACCTTTAAGTGTGAACATGCACACACAAACATAAATTCAAACATCTGTTCCCACCAATAAATACAGTCTTCTCCATCATCTCATAAATTAATTGATATGCAAACACCAGCCACTGGCTAGCTTCTGTCTTTCCCCTGTTGTTAACACACTCCTTTCACATTTTATTTCAATTTTGCCCCTCTCTTCCTCCCTCCTTCTCCATCTTTCTCACTGTTTTGTGCCTTTTACCATGTCTGCGAGGAGAATGAACAAGCAAGCACACATATGCTTCATAATTCAAAAACGTCCATTTCCCCGGCAGCTTTCTGGAAAGGCTTACGTTACTGACTGCTGTCTGTCACAGAAATCACAGCTTCCAAATGGACACTGGTAAATCTAAACACTAAATCCATTCTGCTGTGCAAGAATTTAATATAATCCCGATGAGCATTCTGGACGTAGAGAAAGAACAATATGCATGAACACATTCCTGATCAGGTTCACATGATCAAATATGAACAAATTAGATAATAAATGGGTAAACAACATCAAAGTGACATCACAGATTATTGATTACATTACTGGACTGGACAAACAAGGGTGAGAAAGCCAGTTATGTAATCTGGACATGACTGCTGCTGTTCATAGTAAAAGTAAGGCAGGGATGGAGGGAAAAAACGGGAAAGGGCGAGTCAGACACGTGCCCTGTACTGCCAGTAGGGCACTAAGAATCACTACAATCCTGATTAAAGCATAGGCATGCTACACAAGCTCCGCATTACTCCAGATTAATACAAAAGAAGGGTTTCTTAAAGATTCCTTGATTATATTATTACTTTAATTTAGTGCAATATCTACTGTTCCTTAAGAAGCTTTTAAATGCAAAAATTGTACTTTGTATTAGGGTTTCAGGTTTTGCTTAAAATGGGTTATTCTGACTCTGATTTCTGATTGGATGAGCTGCAACCTTATTGGGCACCCACAAACAGCAGCACATACAGTCATACCCAAGAACATACGTTTCCTGGGGTCAAATCACTGTAAGGCACAGCCTCTCATTATTGATTTTTAACTCCTTCACTAGCTCCTGTTTTAAAGTTTGTGTGACCCAGAAATTCCAACTGACTTCAGTATTGTGACATAATTAAGAGTAAACCAAAGACATCAGAAATTGATTGGATCTAAAAAAGTAGGCATTTTAAAGCTCAGAGTAAATGACCATTGGAGGGAAGTGGTTAATGTTTCTGTCTCCGCTCAAGCCATCAGACTGATGTCATTCGAAAAGGATCGCCATTCCAGAAGGGAAGTACATTTTCAGATTTTGATTAAAGAAATCAAAAAAATAATGATGTGCACGGATAAATCATTTATAATAAACATTGCAATATTTCATAAAAAATAAGAACAGTATATTTTAATTTTATGGTGACTTTAATGGAACACAAAAGCGGGGTGTTATTTAGCATTAAAACTGCCTCTGTTTTTGTTACTGTATCACACATTTTGTATAACATCTGAACTTAAAGAAACCACAGATGCTATTGCTTTTAAACAGAAGTAAATTTTTGATTGTGTATTGTGTGCAATGTAAATGGGCCTTATTCATAAAGCACTGGCAGAATGAATGTTTGCACGAGCTGTTCATAACACTGTTTGCAAATAAATTGTCCCACTGAACTGAATGGGCCAATCTATGTACAAATGGATTCATGAATGATTTACACAGATTTTCATTCTGTTCAGGTTTCAGGAATAAGGCCTTTTGGCCAAATCAGTCATCTAACCTCCTTTACTCACACCCTAATTATCAGTGAAAGGTAGTAACTAGTACAATCCTTCAATTAACCCCTCAAGTTCACAAATTCTTTATTGTTTGTTGAGTCTGCAAAAATTATAAGCCCACATAAGAATAAAAAGTGCTTAAACAGTGGCTCTATGAAGCAAAATATATTTGTCTGAGCAGCCCTTCTGCCTTAATGAATGACATGAGATTGCAATGAGTTTGTATTCCTAAATGAGCAGCAAAAACAGCTATAGTTTCCAGCTAATGGCACCACTTAGGGATGAACACAACCTGTTCATCTAAATAATGGTGGTTTGGGCTGAAGAAGCTGTATGAAGGTATGAGAAACAGTCTGATAGTCATTATATTTTCAGTTTTGTTTGGTTTCACTAGTGGTGCAGAAATGGCACACCACTGCAGTTAAATGGCCCGTGTCTTCTGAACTCTTATTAATGTCATTACTAACACAAACAGAGATCTTGTAGGAGCTGAGACTTATGAGGGTTACGAAAGGGGATCGAGGGTGTTATATTCTTTTTAATATTCTATGACTTGTAAGAGAACACATTTCAAGTAACTGACACTCTTTATACTCACACTCTATATGCCACAGCACAATCCCACCATATTACACAAACTACATGGTTCTAGAACCTTATTATCCATTATACTATAGACCTTTAATACGTCTTCTAATCTAGACTATTATTTAAGTAGTTTAGAGAAGTTTTAATACCATATATTCAATACATACTTAATTCTATTTTTGAACAGTCAGATGAACTGTGTATATGTCAATAAGATGCTATAGATGGCCATGTCTACAAAACCTCTACAGTACAATACTTCATATTACTAAAACACACCTTCAAATATGTCTTAATAATACATTACAGGCCTGTTATTCAGACTGCTTGTTCATTACAAAGAACCAAAAACTAAAGGAAGTGGATTCACGATGGTTTCAGGTTCAATTATATATGTAGGTCAGACTCAAGAACTGAAGAGCACAAAACTAATCCATCAACATCTTGAACATGAGCAAGTTATTTAATCCCATACTGCATCTGGGACTGCTCTGGTAATTAGTGTACTGCATGTCAATTTGTACAAAAAAACACACAAACATCTGCTTAGTGGCAATTACCTAGCTACAGAGACTGCTATGAAACACAACCTGACCAGATCAATCATTTAATTAAAACACTGTCAATGTCGACCCATCTTCAGCAATATCTTTTTTAGTCTATTTTTTTTCTACATACTGTGATGTAACACATGCAGTCCTCTCATCTCACTCTAGATAGTCATACTACACCCAAAGTTACACCCGTCATCTTAGCCCACATTAATAATTAACCAGCACATAAGGATACGTGTGCTTTCTGTTCTGTTTAAAATAGCAATAGTTTTGGTGACCAGACCAAATAAATTTTGTACCGAGAAAGATTTGGTACCAAAAAGCAACGAAAAGCAGCATCAAACATGTTAATCTGACTCTCAAATTAATTTACAATTGAACTGGCGATTAAAAAGTGCTTAAAATGTGCCATGTTCCCATAAACAGATATTCTGTGTCAAAACATCAATTAGACAATGGATAATATGGTACTATAATGGAAATTATGAATAAAAAATAATTGTTTAAAATGTTGCTTACAAAAAGTATTATCCCATGGCACAGTAATGGTATTTTTATTTAAACCATATTCATGTAAAATGGTATTTACATGATACTCCAATGTAAAAGAATACCATGGCACTACCATGGTAAATCAAGGTAGTACCATAGTACTTTTATTACTTTCATATAATAGTTATGTTTATCACACACACACATATATATATACTTAAACAGAATGTGTAAAATGCTGAAAACATTGTGAGTGATTGAGACACTGAATCTACTGGGAGTTTTAAAGGTTCACAAGTGACAGTGAAAAGTGGACTGTCTCTTTAATAGTACAACCTAGTGTGGGAAACATTCAGCCCTTCTGCAATCTAAAATGGCTTTAGCAAAAATCAGCCCCACACAGCCATGTGTTTTACGGAGACAGTGAAAGACACACACATTCCCTGTATACACTACATATAATAAAGCGTAGCGCCCTACTGTCTATATTTACACGGCTACAGTGCGTACGGCCGCAAGCGGCACCATGACATAAACATCTTAACCAGGAACATATCCATTTAAGAGACTACACAACCGCAATATAATACATTAAACCAGCATTTGTGATCAAAACATGCAGTGCCTTTCCCATCAGCACAACATGCGCTCGGATCAGCTGAGAGTGTGCGTAAAAACAAGCGACTGTACCTCTTGCAGCGCTCTTCCGTTCAAATATGGTCCCTGTAAAGACAGCCGTGTCCAACTGTGTCATATTAAGGAACGGCTGATGGTACTCGTCCGCTGTCCGTGGTACTCAAGCTTCAAACGGCTCATTGGCGACCGTCGGGAGGAGGGAAGCGCTGGAGCGGGCGGTACGGAAGAGACGCGCACACATACGCGCACTGCTGGAAGAGCGCAGCGCACGGATACACTGCCTCTCACCCTCAATATCTGTGTCTGCGGGTTGGATCAACGCAAGATATGAGAACAACACTGCCCTGGTCTCTCTCCCTCTAATGCACACACATACCATACACAAAAGCACGCACAAGTGCAGAGCCAGTGCAGCTAAGGGCAACGGGGACAGTCGTGCATTGCTTCACTTTGACACCTCTGGCATGTAAATACGCATGTATCATATATAATGCTGTGCACTGCATTTTTACAAAGATCTTCCTGGTAAGCATCACCCATCCACCTCGGAGGAGCTAGAGGGGCCGTGATCGGGGCAGACAAGGTCAAACGAGGTGTTTTTATACTCGCACGATTGTCTATTGTTAACGGTTTCTATTTCTTACACACAAGCTCATTTCTTTCTGTTTTTTAACAGCTGCGGTGCATTGTATGCTCTTTCAACATCTGTGATTTGACTATGAAAGATGGATTTTAAATGAGGATCTCTTGTTGTAAGGATCCCTGTGATCTCTCTGTCTTCCTTCTGTGTCTTTCCACCCATGAGTGAGCTTGACCAATCGTTTATCTCCCACTGTGCAGTGGCAGGACCATTCCCAACAGCCCTGCCCAATCAGAGATCAGGGATGGAAGAGCAGCAGGGTATTAAGGAGGATTATTTGTACAGTTCAGGGTTTCCCCCCAACTTGGCAATGAAATGATAGGACAAGGGTGCCCTCTGTGTCCCTTTTTAGTACTGCTGCACAAAACGCTCCAAAAAGGCTGGTAGCAAGATGCCAAAAGACGCACAAAAACAAGCTGTGTTTCTTGAAGAAACGCCGTCTAGTTTATAAAAAGAATTGTTGGATTAAGATCACAGGAAGAAAAAACTGGAAAACTATGTTCCAAAGCCTAACAAGACATCAAAAAGTCTGATTCGTTTGGATACTCGGTACATTGCTGCCTTGGCAACTGTAGCAATTATCCTATGAGCCATCTCTCCACCCTCTCTCTCCCTCTCTCTCTCTCTCTCTCTCTCTCTCTCTCTCTGCTTTTATCTGTCCCAAAAGGGCCCTCTGTTGCCTCATGGGAAAGCTAGCATTACATAACCACAACTTAAATGTGTCAACATTTTAACAGCATATAAACCTTCACTGATACCTCTTTCTAAAAGGCAGATCTACTATATAGAGTAGCCTGAAGGCCAACATATGACCAGTACTATACACTGCAATTTGAAATGTCTTTGATTACCCCCATGTGTTCCTGTAGTTCAGCTGGTAGAGCCTTGTGTCTGCAGTGCAAAAGGTTTTGGGTTTGACTCTCAGAGAACACATAGTGATCAAGCATATAGCTTAAATTCACTGTAAGTCACTCTGGAAAAAAGCAGCTGCCAAATGCATAAATGTAAATGTATTTCCAAAACCGTAGGATTTTCTTTCTTCTGTGAAACACAAAAGGAGAATTTTGAATTGTAGCCCTGTACAGCTTTTATCACAACAATAAATGAGGACTGAGGATTTCAAGCTTCAAACAGGACGCAAAAAACACCATTAATATTTTATTAAAGTACTCAGTACAACTCTTGCTCTATATTTCACATCTTCTAATCGCTTTGTGAGGGTCCAAAAGTTTTATAACTCTCAGATGATGGTTTTACATTGCCTTTGCATCCATAATTCATTGTAAGTGCAGTATGATTTCTCAAAATGTGTCCTTTTTGTGTTCCATGTAAGAGAGAAAGTCCGTAGGGTGTTGAAACAACAGGAGGGTGAGTAAATGATGACAGAGTTTTCATTTTTAGGTGAACTATCCCTTTAACATTGGTAAAACACTCTAGACAAGGAGATATTATTTGCTCCTGAGTTTAAGTGGATCATTTTCATCCACTTCAGGTTCTAAAGCAGAAAATGCGTCTGTTCACAAGCACTGCAAGTTATAGTGATCAAGAGACTGAAGCAGAGGCATACTGAGTGAGGAGTGTCTGCTCTTCCACAGAGGTTTCAATCACAATTCATTACAATTGCTGTGTTAGTACAAAGATGAAGTTTGTGATTGGTCAGATGGTGACCAACATCAGATGGTGACTTTGTTTGAGAAACTGCAGGAGGAGGAGGGGAATCGGGTGGAGGTAAAGCAGAGTAAAACTGGACCCCACTGTAGGCGTACTATGTGATGTTTAACTCTTTTGAGTAACTAGGAGACTCACCGTATTCTTGGTCCTAGATGGAGTAGTTCTGTTAGAGATGACTGACAGCTGCTTTTGGACCCACTGTAACTCCATTTGAGACTGTTCAGGAACCTCCACCCCACACTGACTATTAACCCCTATCATCTCCTACAGGACAGAGAGCCACACATTACATGCACATGCAAACTCACACAAAACCATGTGCAAGCATACATATACCAGACATACTTTACATATAGTCCCCACTAGAGATATGACATCACGTACATAGCTGATATAGTCTAACACACACACAAGCATGCATTTCAATTTGTACCATGTTTGTCCAAGGACAAACTATTCCTATAAGCATGTCTAACAAGTGCAAAGGCATGAAATAGAAAAACAACTCTATTATTTATTATTCCTCATAAATCCAATAAATCCCAATGTATAGCGATCTTATATAGTGCTTCAATTATCACTGGTGATACACAAAATACATCTACCAAAATTGTGGGCACACATCATCATCATACTGTAAATGTCACCATTAAACACTTTAAACAAGTTCAGAGCCACCCAAACAATCTAAATCATTTACATCCTAATCCACACATCTGTGAAGCAGAAACAGTACCTACCATGACCCATAATCTGCGAATAATCATTGGCAGCCCTGCAGTCTGTAAACCCCAGCAGATCGTTCCATGTCCAGCATGGAGCTTTATCCAAAATGCACTAGTCATACTCTGCTGGGGCTGATGATGATGTCACAGATCTAGCATGTCACAGGCCGCGTGGGATTATTAATATCTCTACTTCACTAGAGTTACATAACAACAAATGCTGGATTATATTGCTACTGTACAGAAAATGGCCATGTTTGTAGGAGCCAGATTTAAGGTAAAAAGGAGACAACCCTTAAATAATTTCAAATCAGCTTAAGTAAAGGATGATAGAGGAAGATAACCACATGTCTTAACTGCAATAGGGCAAGGGCCACAGTCACTCAACAGCAGCCCACTAGAAACTGAGGACACAGCCTAAGGCAACTACTGTTAAACAATCCATTTTCTCCTAATGAACAGAACCCCTGTTGAACTCCACAAAACAATTACACTATGAATCCTTCAATCAGCCAGTTTCTTACAGCAAATACATTTCAAAAGCTCCACTATATGCCATTATTTTAAAGCACCTTGTTGACCTTTGCTGTGTTTACCTTAGATGGAAAATAACAGGTTGAACCAGTAGCTTCCATGATTTTGTTCATGGCAACAGCAGATTTACCAGCATTTCCAAATAACTCTTGAGAATGATTTTAATCCAAGTCCATTACATTCAATAAACAATATTTAAGGTCACCCCCAACCAGTTTTAAAATAGAAAAAACTTCAGCGTTTCATTTAAGACAAAGTAATTTGCAGCCCTGGTTCTGGTGACACACCACTCTGCACATTCATCTCCACTATTTAAGATGCCAGATTCATATCATCAGCTCATTAGGAAAGAGCTTCATGAGCTAAAACAAGTGTATCAAACAATATGTGCAATGCTGTGGGTCCCCAAGACCAGGACTGAAAACCATTGATTTAAGATTCCATGAAAAATCTAGAACTCAAATCTTCTAGAAGACCAAAGAACTAGTTCTAGATATCGTTAATATTTATCATCTTATCAACTTCTGCAAAATGAGAGAAATGAAAACAATTATTCATACCTGTGCATACATTCACTGTTTCCTCGATGACTGACCCTGTAGTTTCCAGTACTCCAATTCTCAGCCAACCAAAGATACACACACACCCACACAGATTGACAGTGATGAACTCTGACTGTTTCATCTCTGTCTCAAACACTGGCTCTCCTTCAGCTTAATTTCTTTATTCACTCACCCCAAGCACGTCAGGTGAGATTTTAAGGTATTTTTCACTGTCTCCTCTCTCTGTGTGTGTGTGTGAATGCTCATTTACTGTCTCTGAGGCAGGAACATTTCAGTTACATAATGTCTGTGACTCTGCCTACTCAAGGCCCAATAGCACAGATAGGATGCCCTGGATTTGTCATGGACACTATACGAGTGTATAGTGTATGTATAATGAAAGTATATCATACACATTTTCACAGCTCCTATGTCTTGAGTATATTCTCAAGGGAATCAAAAAGTGTGCCCCCGCTTCAGATGTGGCACATGGTGTTGTCATCAGTATAGGGGCAGGTTCTCAGACTGCTCAAAATCTTCTCAAAACCCAGGAAATAGGTCATTCTTTGGACATAACATTTTTAATATTTCTCATATCCCAGAAATATTAAACCAGAAACACTTAGACATCCTAAATATTATATTTAAAAATATAAGCCCACTGCAGATACACTGGCCTTAAAATGTATCTGGACACATACTTAAATGTTGAATGTTGTAAAATGTCGAAGCAAGAGCAAATCATTTTATTTTTAAAAGTTTTGCCTGAAGTGTACTTGTGCTGTAAATAAACACCTCCGTTTCATTTTCTTACATTATGCCCAGACATTTACATGTTTTAAGTGGCTGAAGTACCCACCTCTTGGGGCCACTGTATATTTGAGTAAATAATTCAATTAATATATCAATGACTAAATGACAGAGTATAACAGTTTTCAACAGTAAGCAACTCATTTATTTTACAATACACCATGTGAATATTTAACTATATTTCCATGGTTACATTCCTGTCAGAAACAGTCATATGTAAGGAACAAAATTCAGTGATTAAACATGTTTTGTAACATTATTCATAGATCTGACATCATACTGTGTGGATCCATCAAAACCAAGCCAGTGTGTGTTTAACTCACAAGTACAAACATTATACCTCTTCCTCATTAAAATCATCTTAATTGCACTTTGTTGTACTTTAACTCCACATTCTTCAGTCAGACCTCCCAAGACACAAATTGTACCTGAAGTAACATACTGTATTACCAATCATTCCTGAATTGTGCAGAAGTTGAATACCAGCATTAAATAAATAAAAGCAGGAAAATAATTACCACTGGTTGTTGTAATAATATGGCAAAGATTTAGGTCACAAATGAAGATCCTGGACCAGGAATCAATGACAGCATTTATACAATTTAGCAGGTACAAAAATAAAATATATATTCAAGACAGCTTTTGAGGTTTTTGTATTCAACAATACAAACAAGTCAAAAATGTCCAAAAGGCACAGACGTGTTAAAGGGAAAACACTCCACCACTGGTTTGCTAAAGGTAACTAATCACCGTAAACTCCAACGAAGATAATGACAAGAAGTATTATGCACACGGCTCCACAAATGGCAACAGTGACCATTTTCTATAACAGACAGATAAACAAAAAAGAATGACTAAATTATATACCTTTCCAAATTAACACTGTCTGTGTAAACATAAGCATGCACAGCACCTTCTGGTTATTTGTTAGAAGCAAAAAAACTGGCAGAGGTAGGAGAATGTTAAAAAGCATTTAGTAAAATTAAATGAATCCATTTATTCTTTGTCATAGCACAAAAAGTTTTTAAAGGGTAAAGACGAATTAAACTGTTAGTGACTGGGCATAGGGTGTTACCTTGGAAACCATGGTTAGGCAGGATTGGCTGCAGCAGAGCTGGAGGAGGCGGAGTTAGCAGCGGTTTTAGAAGACAAGCCCACAGATAAGCCAACAATGAGTGCTATCACAAGAAGCACGACCAGAACAATTACAGCAAGAATTATGTATTTCTGTACAAGACAAGACAAGAGAAACCATTAATTATTGCATATACACATTCTAAAACATATAGCACATATTATAACAAACCTTCATATGACCTTCGTAAACCTTCTAAAGCACTACAGCTAATACACACAGCTAATACCACAGAGATGGTATTTTTCATCTTTAAAGATGACTCCCACATCCCTTATAACAAGACAGGTTTTGTATTACCCTGCGGGCTCGTGTCTGGTACCTCACAGCTTTCTTGGTCTCTTCTTTAGCCTGGTCAACATATTCTACTGCATTGTTTACATTCTTTTCAATGTTGTCAATCATCTCACCCTGTATAACATAAATAAGCAAATGAATAAATACAGAATTAATTCATAAGTTAATAGATGACAGTAAAGACTGTCAAACAGTAAACAATGTTTGAAGATTGCACGCTGCACCTGGGTCTCCACAAGCATGGCCATGTCCATGAACATGTCATGTAGCTCTTTAATGCTGGACTCCAGGTGTAAGATGTCTTTATGTCTAGACTCAATCTCATTGAGGGCCTGGCGAGTGATCTGGGAGTCAGAGATGATCTGAAAACAGAGAAGGTCTTTAAATACACATATTGTCCTTGCTTTATCTTCTCGACTTGGAGGAGCTTGGAGCACATCTGATTCCTTTTGTGCTCCACAGAAGGAAGGAAGTCATACTGGTTTGTAACAATATGAATAAATGAATCAGTTATGGGTGACTAGTCCTTTACACAGACCATTAAGAAGAATGCAGAAAACATCCACCAGAGGGTGCTAAATCTGCCTGACAAGGTAGAAGTACAAAGAGAGAAGCCAAGAGAAATTGGTTCTGAATGAGTGACGTATACAAGTTATATTAAAAATATTCTTAAATTGGCTGTTCTTAAATATTTTTAAGAACAGCCAACACACTCCCTTATTCAAGCTATGCTTGGAATGTAAAATTTGTAGAGGGAAACTCACGTCAGAGGTGAAAATAGATGCATTTCCAGTCTCCAACATTTCTTCCAATTGCTCATTAGTTGTAATTCTTCCAGCTACAAGATTTAAAAAGTTTAAGAGATTAGAAAAATCCAAATGTAATGCATTTTCGATTTACTGGTAATTACTGGCTTCTAGGTAACTGCCAATTGTTATTGGGGGCCATTACTCATAGTTAATGGATTACTGTGTAAATTTGTCACAGGTAAACATGACAGCAGTTGCTAACAGACTAGTATATTTGTATAATTGTTTGGCTTTGTGTCATGGATCTGTGTGTACAGTGTGCTTGTAAATCTAGTGTGTGTGAGTGTGGTCATTCTAAGTATACCTTGGGGACCATATTGAGTCAGCTGGAAAAAGGGTGATAACAATACAGTGGCAGAAACCATCAATGTAAAGGTCACTGGAAAAACACACACACATATATACTATGGCCCCCTAACAATGGCCAGTGAACACAAACATACTTAACAAAAGACAAAAATAGCTTTATTGCTAATTTTACCCTTCTTGTAAAAACTCTATAACCAAGAAAACATCTTTCAACATGTCAAAAGGTAAAATATACGCAGTAAGGACAAAGCATAATACTGCATACTTCCTTTCCGTCAACCAGAGTTTAGCTTTTGAGCATCTCAATGCTCAGGGTACTTTAAATCATGTATAATATATAAACATATTTCTTTACTACATAACATACATATAACCTGCAAAAACATATTTTAGAGGAATTTAGTTCATGCTGATGTAACTGGTGAAAATTGATGAAAGTTGATGTAACTGTGTCTTTGTCAATGCAAAGAGTCACATGACTGATGACTCACTATCTGGGTCACATGACTTTCTGCTCCTCCCTGTCCCACTGTCCAAAGTTACAGTGGGATCCTAGGAGCCCTGTTGCCTAGGTAGCGCTTGCCTTGTATTGTCTCCGGTGACAACCTGCTTCATCTCATGTGTCGTAAAGCAAAGAAAGTACCTCATTAGTCTGCTCCCACTGGGACTAATTCACCAATGTTCACACTCCAGAGACAACACCTCTGCTCAGAATACTTCACTACACAGCTGACCATATATAAAACTTAAATTTTGTTTTCAGCAATGCCCAGTTAGCATTAACCACTAAGGCCCAGGAGTGTGGTAACCACTCTCTGTAAAACACAACAAAGACACAATATTTGCTCCACCTATTTTTCAAAACTGTGTATTCTTCTTGTATAAAAGTATTTAATAATAAGATAAACTATTTCCATTAAAAATCTATATTTAACAGAGCTTGACACATGCAACTGTAATGTCTACCACACTTTGGAATTCTCTATGCCTGAAAATGAGTGCAAAATTTGTCTGGGGTTTTTAAAAATAGGACAGAGAAAAAAAATATATATATATATTTTTGATTAATGCATAACAGGAATATTATTTTATAACTTCCAATTAGAATTTTACATTAAATACATTTTATTCCTGACAGCTAGTTTTATTACCATATATAATTCAAAAACTAGGTGATTTTTTTTGTATTCAGTAATAAAACAGTATTAGCACTTTATATGTGATATCAAAGACAGTGGGTTCATATAATTTTTAATATAGTTTAATTGTAATACTCTTTCTGATAGAGACAGACAATCAGTTGAGATTGTTTTTCCTACATGTTTGTATATATATGTGTGTGTGTATATATGACTCACTGATCTCCAGCTGTCTCTGAATCCTGCTTTTACTTTTCTCTCTGAAGGCCACTTGGATTTCATTGTATTGCGTCATCACGTCCACAAATTTACGAGACAAGTTAGTGTACTGAAAGACAGGTAGAGAGAGATCAGTTCATTTGGAATGAAAACAACTATACCAGATGGTAGCAGAAAACGTGAGAGATTCCGCACCTGAGTTTTTTGAATGCGTACATCTACTGAGGCATGACTCATCTGCTCCTCTGGAGGAAGACTCTGTTGGATGGCTAAAGACACGAGACATATAAATTATAGAGAACCCTATAATTTCTGTGGCCTGCACCAAAATATCACAAAATAAAACCATTTTCCTTCATTGCCATCATGTATCAAAGAGCCCAGGCTTTCTAAAAAAAATTGTTAATTTTCTCTGTACCAGAAAATTCTAAACTTCTACCACCACTCTTTGTCATTTTAACCCATATAAGCAGAATATTCTGCTCACATTTGAGGCTGTTCCTGACGGAATTGGCATTCTTCTTGATTTCCACTGTGAGCTGTTCCAACTCTTCCTTCGTTCCTGCAAATAAAGTCATAAGCTATGGAATAAGCACAGGTAACCAGATATTATCACAAAATAAAGTGATAGGGTGATCAGGATCCCACTGTGAAGAAGAGGCTGACTGTACTGTACATTATCCTACTTATTATGAGGCTACTTGCCAAATAAATAAATAAACATGAAGTACTGATTTGACCTAGCTATAGAAAACCGGTTGCCATGAACAATGGTCAAAAAGTTTACAGCAGGTTATAGGTTTCCAACGCAGTCATTATAAAAAAATAACTGACCACAGAATTACCCAGCCATATAATATTATTGGACAAGTGGTTTAAAATACTGCATTTTTTATTTATCAGGTAGAACACTGTGTAAGCAGCGCATAGGTTGTGGGTTCGATTCCTAGGGAACACGTAAATAATAAATTGTTTATGCGTAAATGTAATGAATTTAACACAGGCCATTGTTGCCATTTTGACCATTTCTGCCCATAAAAGGCAATAAAATAATAAATGTATTTAAGTTAATACAGAAACAATATTCTGCTTCCAAACTTAATAAATAATAATAATTACTTCTCTATAGAAATACCACATGTGCAAAATACCCACACACCCTCCCAGATGTGAGGAATGTGAGGCTAAGATAAAGACATGTCCTATCCATGCCCTGCTGCTAACACTTAAAGCGAACCCAACACACACACACACACACTTAGAACTACTTCAAGAATGTGATGGGGAAAACCACAATTCTTCACATGCCCAAACTTGACTTCTTATGAGGTCTCTTTTTCTAGCTTTGAGAGGAAAACAGACCACTGGGCATGATCATTTTGTAATGTTCCATATTATACATTACTGGCGTTGCCATGGTCACAAACGCAAATAAAATTGTTATTTTATGGGGGGACTATATAAGAATGTGTACATAAGCAGGGGTTTCCTATACAGCTTCCTGGTTGTTGTAGGCATATAATTGTTTAGAGTAATGCAGTAGAGTAACAGAACAGAGGAAGCCTGTGGTCTTGTGCTTTTAAAACACAGCGTGAAGCAGGACAAAGAGAGTTATATAACATTTTTGTTTGTGACAGAACAGTAATATTTGTTTATTGTGTAGACATGAATGAAAAGTTTATGCATATTCAGGTAATTTTGAATATACCACGCAACAGCAGAGTAATCCACTGTCACTCATTAGGTAAAAAAAAAAAAAAAATGTATAAATAGTTTATAAAATGTACTTTCACGGAAACTAATCAATGCTTGTTAGAATCCAGTGTCTAAAGCCTTACAATTAAATAAACTCAGAAAACAAAACTGAACAAAAATCTCTTTGGTACTTGATGTCATTAAGTAATTTACAGGACTTGTCACCACTAGCTTGCAAAAACAAGCAAAATTAACATTAACAGTAACTTACTGTTGTCAGGGTTGGGGGCAGAAAGGATCAAACTATGTTTCTTCTTCACTTCATTGACCAGAGAGGAGATCTTTTCAATGACTCTTCTGACCTCCTCCACCTGCAACAGAGCAGGGCACAATTCAAAGACACCTGCTTCACTCTATTGGACTTCTAGATATGGAATCATTCTTTGATTTTAAATGGCACACAGGGCATTGAGTCTTTCATAAAGATGAATGACTACCTTTCTGAAAAACTCCTGCATGAAGCCATCTCTCTCCATGGACACAGTGACAAGCCCATCATCACTGACACTTTGTCTGCCCTAAAAGAAAGCGAGAAGATAAAGATGACTCAAGCATGACAAAGGACCATAAAATTAAAGAAAGCAGAATTTTGAGGAAATTTATTGCCAAATGCGAATGTGTTGATCATTTCTGTACGTGGTGTAATTTGTGAAGTATTAAGGGATCGTTCCGGTCCTTGATTATGATTGGTTGAGCAGCCATTGTCAATTACTCTAAACATACACCTGTGACCTCATTACATCAGTATTAATGCGACATTGTGTCGGTGTGTTGCTGATTCTGAAGAACTACATCGCTTGGTGGAAGAATATATATTTAAATTGATTATATTACATTTTTGTTAATGTGCGTTTATTTTATAAAACCTTATCAGGCATATGGAATAACCATTCTAACGCAATAAGCCCCTTGGAGCCGTGGTTTACAGCGAATATTTTTGCTTTAATGCCTGTATAACGTGACAATACAAAATTTTCAAGTAGTCTTTTATTTAAAAGGAAATCATTGTGCAACTTACCGCATTCAAATCAGCTAGTCGGTCCCTCATAACAATGTCGTTTGGAAAGTGGATTTATCCTCTGACAATAGTGCGCGTCCTCTGCGGTCCTTCAGAGTTAAAGTCCATTGCAAGTCCTGGTCAGATAGCGACAAATGAACGTAGGAGCAAGTAAAGTATAAATAAATAAAGTACTTAAATGCTAGTAACTTGTTAAAGATACAACGATAGCATAATAAAATGTTTTATGTTCACGGAGTCACCTAGTTATGAAGCTTGGGATGTTTGTTTGGTTGCCATCCGGCAGCGTCTGAACTATGCTGTGGGCGCAACTACTCGAAACAGGGCGGTAGAACCAAAGAAACGGGCTAATAAAAATGGGCGGGACTCGGTGTGTACTCGGTCAGGTATGATGAAGTCTCTATTAACTTCTGTTTTAACGGCTTACTATGTTTTCCATTTAATTACTATTAAGTATTATCTATTCATTATTTTGTTAGCAAATTATTGCCCAGAATGCAACTAAAATAACACTAAGACCGCCTGGTCACATGGTGCTTGTTACTTTACTGTGCGCTGGAGATAATGACCATTCACTGTGGTGATGCATTTAGATTGTATGTAGATCAATATTTCACAATAGCATTTGTATGTCAGGAACCAAACCTTGAAATATTTAGTTTAAGTTTTTGTGTCTGTGTCAAAACCCCCTGAGTCTTATTAGATTTAGATGTGGCCAAATTAAGGATCGGCCAGGATTGGGCTTTCCAAGCCCCTGTGCTCCCCCTGCAGTATTGAGTAGTTACTGGATCAGAAAGCATCCTGATAGGTATAGTAATTAGCAAGATGCAGCAAAACAGTGACATAAATATACAGAAATGGAAATACGGGAAAATATATGATTAGGTAACAGTGACTATAGTTACTAAAAAGAAAATATGCACTCACCCATTGATCTGTATATACTATCAACAGTCTTCATCCACATATTCTCACGAAGTTGCCTGTAAGCTTCACTCTTCACAACTCGGCTATTATATTGAAGTGAACTCGATCCTGACACCCTGCGTTTCCCAGATTTTTTTTATACCAGATTGGGTTTTTCCTAAATTAGAGGACTTTAATTAAACGCAGCCTTCCTACAGTTTTTATCATTGTAAATTAAAACTGAACCCAACATGGACTGTATAACCGTAAAGACTTCCAGCTCTTCCGAATGGCCTTAGGTTTTTACTATTACTTAATGTTTGTTCCAATCACTGTAATGTCCTTTAGTCCAAAATCTGTGCCAGCAGGTCAGTAGTATTATGTTCTATATTATACTTGTCAAGTAAGGCATTAGAGCTGCAATTTTACTAGCATTTTATTGTACGTGAAACATAAACCATACATTAATATTTTAAATAATAAATGAATGCTCATTACACATTTTGCACACATCAAATGCAACACTTTTACACCAGAAATAAAAAATGTTTACTTATTAAATCCAATTTTAAGCCTTTAAACCAAATAAATCTATAATCCGAACCACCCCTTTTAAACATTAAAGAATACCAGGATTCTAGTGTTACATGAACAATTTTATAATGGGAAAGAAAATATTTAAAGAAAGCTTAACTGTAAGCATTCCTGGACAATATTGTTTCCTACATTTCTATATATAAACACACCACACATAAGCATATAAACTAACACTCTAACATTATTCTTTTAACTCCGTCAACTAGGTAAACAAAACAAAAGCTCTTTTGTGCTTCACGATCCATGCTATCAACTAAGCAGGTTACAGGTAGTACAAGAAGTCATCCAGGTTCATGTTGGGCTCCTTGTGAATGCTCTGCCCAACCAAGAAAGCCAGTTTGTGGGCATACTGACAGGGTGCAGGCACTCGGACAATTCCCTTAAGAGAAATTGAAAAGAACAATGAGGAATGTACAAGCAACATATGGAAGGGTAGATCTTACAATGCTATCATGTGCTGTCATCAGGATACCACTAATGTTATGAGGTTGTTACCTGCCAGTTATAATACATGTGGCAGAGTTTGTAGGTCAGTCTCTGCATGTGATCTGGTTTGAGGCCACTGTTGTCAAACACCACATTGTAGTGAGTAGGTGCAACACAGCCAAAGCGAACAGCCTGACTTATTATGAAGAAATCGTACCTGAATAAAAGCAGATTTAACCTTAAATAAAAAACAATCACAAATAAAAACTGTCTTAATGAAGAACTATAGAAATAGTCTTGAGGCTTCTCTATACACACCACTCTGGACGAGTGACTTCAGTGTCAATGACTGTTCCAGGAGGAGGATTAGAAATTCTGCCATCAAGTCGAGCAAAGAACCTGGAACTGATGCGTTTTTTCACCACCACCACTGACAGCTTAGGTCTATTTGTAAGGTATAAATATAAACATAACCAGAAATCTCAACACATTTAAAGTGCCAATCTGTTTGCCTGAAGCACAGCTCACTCGTAATCCTCTCCCATGGTCTTGATGGACTGCATGATCTGAGGGACTTCATAGTCCACTACGCTCTGCAGCATTCCATCCCCAACTCCATCTCGATACACAATGATGCGCGAAGGCAGGGAATTGTTATATTTCAGATAGGCCTTTAAAGCAGCTAGAGACAGATTGTTTTATTATTGATTCAGACATTTTAAACAAAGACCTTTACTAATGCACTTAACAATTGCAGACGTCATTGCAAGAAACAGACAAAGTCACAAAATCACAGTAGTGATCACCCTAATTCACACCTTGCAATGATCCTTTCAGAGCATCAATAATCTCTTGACCACGGTTTTGCAAGACACACCTGGAGAACCATCTTAAAAGACAAAAAGTGACATCACAGTTAGGGCAACTTTTCAATATGTACAGTAATTTCTGCCATAAAATGGCAATTCTGCATATTACCAGTGGCCAAAAATTAGCAATGTTAGCTTTAAAATTCATCTAGCAGTAACCTGTCTTAGCCAGTGCAAATGTTAATAGGGATTGTACATGGGAAAACCTACAGACATGTTGTTATAGGGTTTCTTGATTACATTTTTATTATTATTTTCATTTTTATTTTATTTTTATACGTTATTTTGCAAAACTAATCCTGGTTTGTTTAAAACTCCCTCTGTTCTATTGTACAAACAGCTCAACATTGAAAAGCTTCAGATTACAGTTTGTACTGTCCTTAACTTGTACACTACCTGGACATGCCCTGATTCAAGCTAGACACTAGTGCTCCGATGGATCTCTTTCCAGCAGCGGTGTCGTGGTAGCAGTCAATGCCTACAATCATTAGCTGCCTGAGCTGAAATACAAAAAACAATTGTGAGGGAATTCCCAATTTTCCACTGAATACACAGTTTAAAATCTATATAGGAATAAAATGACAACAGGGCTGTAGAATGGTAGATCAGTGCATGTTAAAGAGCGGCGCTTTGTCTTACTGGGATTTCTACACTCCACAGTTCTCCTCCCATTTTGCAATTCATCTGCAGGGCAATTTTAGTGGCCACAGTCATGAGTGCTTGTGGTTTGCTGATGGTGCGAGACACCACACACTGACTGGGAGTGGGGCAATCCACACACAGATACTTCTTTACACAATCATACTTGTCCTTTCGGTTGGTAGGCAGGATTACTACAACCTAATGAAAGTCATACAAGAAATTTAAAGCCACAAAGGTCTGGGTACTCGATGTAACAAGCGTGCAGACACGTGATTGGTGAACTTACCATCTGTGTTTCGCGTGACACATTCTGCTGTAGGGCTCTCATTAGAGATTCCTGACGATCCTCATACTCAATCCTGTGTAGGCAAGAACTCTTTACTAATGTGAACAGAAAAGGAATTTTTTATGTTTAAGATGACTCTGCTTTCGTCTCACATGATAGCTCTCTGCATACGGATTCCCATAGGCCCTGCCACTTTGTTGAGAGTCTGAAGCAAAGAATGCGCAACATCTGCATTTCGGCGCGTGTAAAACATCAGCCAATTGTCCAGAGGAATGCAGCTTATGAGAGGGAGACCTCGCATCTCTTTTGTCCAGTCTGCTGTCCATGGGCTGTAATCATACTGAAAGATATGACAAAATAAACACTTAAATTAAAAGTTGCCTGTAAGTTTGATGTTAAAATGCTCATATCCCAGCTGTGTAGTAATATGGGTGTACATTATACACTTTAAAATGTTACGTTAAAAAAAACAGTGAGTAGGAGTTAACTCTTCCATACCGCCCTGCCTCCTTGTATGATCCTCTCAGAAGGCAAAACTCTTCCGTTCAAACTCAGCAGCTTATTCTCAAAGCTCAGACCCCAAGTACTCAATTGATTCTGAACATCTGCGTTTCTGAAGGCATGATTAGACACTGATCAGATTACTCCCTCCAATCTGATCAGTATTTCATATGGATTGATCAACTGAAGTGTTTACATGAAGGCATTTCAATTCAACTGAGGGATCAGTTTGATTACTGACTTTTTTTTATTACATACAACTTTGCTATTGTGTTTAGGGATCATTTATATAACTTACCTGTTAATGTTGGAGATGAGACGATTAATTCTGCCCTCTCTCTGTTCAGGACTCAGCCTTGTGTGTGTGGCTAGATCCTTCATGATGTTAAAATCAGAGCGCATCTTATCAGTCAAACCTTCAGGGGAACAAAATTATATTCAATGGTCAGTTGTTTGTGTCTAGGTCAGTTTTTAATCTTTTGAAATTACTAAAAATTGCAGAATTACCTGTGAGGTAGCAGAACTCTGGGACGAGCAAGGCAGGTCCTGGTGGAGGTCGACCTGAGGGGCCGAGTCTCTTCACATGACTCACCAGCAGAACCTGGTTCCCATCTGTTATGTCCAGGCCATATTGCTAGAGACAATCAAATGAATGCAACAATGTTGAAAATGTGTCAAAATTCCCAGTCACATTCTTTTTCTTTTCCTTTCATGTTACCGTCTTGAAGTAGTTCTTGAAAGAGATTTCTGTATCTCCCTTCTTAAATGTGTTGTTGGGGTTTTGGTCCCAAGCGATGTCATCAATCCTGTAGGTCTTGTTATTGTACCTATAATAATGGCACCGGACTGTTGTTTTGTTAAATAAAGACAAATGCTCAAGTTCAATATGCATCGTCTATATGTATTGTTACTAACCCTACATACATTACATGTTTAAAAGAATGTAGACACTGGAACACATGCAAGTGTTTGCTTAACATTTAATTTTAAAAGCACTGGAATATTAATTTCCCTTCTTTTGCTGCTATAATGGCTTCCAGTGTTTTGGAAAAGCTTTTTACTAAATTTCTAAAACATGGCTGTTAAGATTTGTGCAATAATGCTGGGTGATGGGATCGATGAATCACCAAGCACCATGGTTTCAACTAAAAATCTTCTTTTACTGTTCTACTGCTTACTGTTCACTTACAACTTACATGGCTCAAGGGTAAGTAATTTAAACCCAAAATTTCATTTTTGGGTGAACTACCCCTCAAAATAAACTCTGTAAATCTAAATGTGTGCTCATTTTACTTGGTGAGGATTATAAGGCCCACAAGCTCCCTGGTACAGGCCTCAGGAAAGCGCTGGTCTCCACACTGCTGTCTGAGGCTGTACATGAAGTCAAGAACTGTCTCGCTGCGCAGGACCTTGTGGCTCACGTCAGTGCACAACATGATGCTAGACTCATACTGAAGGATGGTGGTCACAAAGCCAGGCCAAATTGTCAGCCTGCAAAGTACAAAAAACAGTGTCCAATCATTTCCTAACAGCAGGAAAATGAATACACACAAAAACAGCACTTTGGGTTCAAAACCTGTGCTGGGGAATGTTGAACGGATCATCAGGATTATAGTAATGGCGACCAATCTGTTGCATGTTCAGGATCCTCAGGATTCTACAACACAAAATCAGGAGGACTGCAAGTTAATTGCCATCTAATTACCAACACTGTTTAAAATACAGCATTCTGCTGTGCACTGTGATTACCTCCTGAATATAATATTGTAGAACTGCAGGCATACAGGGGAGGATGGAGGTAGCTCATTGGTCAGTGTGACTGTGATCTGAACCTTCTCTCCATGTCTTGTCTCACTAAACAGAACTGTCTCCTATAGATAAAGCAACACGTCATCAACCAGCACATGTTCCTATTAACAAATTACAAACACTATGACAGATTAAAAAGTGTCATTATATTTAAAACATCATCTTAAAAACATACAGTGTTATGTAGTTTGTTAGGGAGGAAGAGAATGGCTCCATCAAATGTGTGTGCTTTGCCCAGAGTCTCCTCATGCTGAAAAAGCAAAGCTGAGCGCACACGACGGGACTCCATAGGTGGGTTGAAGTCCACATGGTACTGATACAGAGCCCACATAGGCCGTGATAGCAGACGGATGAAATTAGCTCTTAACTCAATGGCAGTGCCTGAAACACCTGCAGACATAGGAAAACTTCAAGTCAAAGCCAGTTACTGTAAATTACAGTAGAACACGGGTGGGGAAAGTGTACCCCAATTTCAAATAAACTAAAAAGATGTATAAATTCAATTTAAATGACATTATTCAGCTGATCATTTTCAAGCCTTATAACCAGTTTGGTTACCTGTTTTGGAGTCTTTTACATGTGCCATGAGTTGGCGAGTGTGCACGCCTGAATCATGAAAATCACGCCTGCGTCCACCTCTTTCTCCAATTTTTATCTGCTGAAACCCTGCGGAGATCTGGACCATCGCTGAAGAGCAAAAGCATTAGCTGGTTTAGATGAAAAGTGCATAACATGACATTTTACTGATAATTCTGATAACAGCATTACAACATACTGCTCTAATGCACAGATGACTAAGAATCTAAATATGCTAAAGGGCTTCTAATGACATCACAATTTATTTATGACACATGGCTTTCACATTTATGATACATTTACCTTCCTCAGAAAGAGCTGCAGGTGCAGTTTTCTGTCTCCCCCTCCCCACCAGTGGTGCTTCAGATGGAGCAGGTTTTGCAGCCTCTTGTGGTACAGGTGGTTGCTGCAGCAGAATTAAGTTTACAATAGTAATCTCTTGTTTTCATTTAACACAATTATGAGGTTAGAAAAAACTCTCACTGCTCCTGGAGCGGCAGCCTCCTGACCACGACCTCTGCCTCGAGACCTTGCTCTTGCTCGTCCAGTCATTTTGGTGGTGTTTTACAAACTCTCTAATTTGGGTTAAAGAAAATTATGTTTTTAACCACAGCACAATTTATTTTCGACAGCAATTCAAATAAATTGTGTCTGCAGCTGTTTGAGCACTCTCAAACTCATACAACTCAAATGAGTTAACCGTTCATTCTAAAATGAAAATCCTGTTATGTTGGCTCAAATGCATTTGACTTTTTCTTCCTTGAAAAACAAAAGGGTATTAATCACTATTTTCTATCACTGTCTAGAAAACATTTAATGAATATTAAGTGCGACTGCCACTGCCTTTCTGTGTTCCATGGATGTCACTCAAACTTAAAGTTTTCAACAACATTAGAGTATATGAAGACAAAATTGACATTTGTGGGTGAGAACTATGCCTTTAAAATAAATTAAAAGTTAAAAATATATCTTGACAGAACTTATTGTGTAGCACAATGTTAAGATCAAGTCACTCTAATTTACAGCACAGAACTTTCACTTGTTTGGAGCTTAAAGGCTGTGCGTGAGCATATATCAAAAGA
Organism: Chromobotia macracanthus; assembly: GCA_036877525.1. NCBI lineage: Eukaryota > Metazoa > Chordata > Actinopteri > Cypriniformes > Botiidae > Chromobotia > Chromobotia macracanthus. Next base: position 6,180,943 of record JAZGTH010000002.1, read on the forward strand.
TATACTCAACTTTTAAAAAATTATGCCACAAGACAGATCATAGTCTAAGAGACAACTTTTGTCATTCTGTCTGTTTTGGAGGACAGTATTGTAGCTATGCAACGACTCGAAGACGACCGAGTTTTAACGTTAAAGTTTTTTTTAACCTTCACCACCAAAACTAAACCCTTGCGTTCGTCTGCTGCTGATGTGCTGCAAGAGACGTAAATAGCTTTCATTTTGAGAGAGCGACTGCATTCATACTAACTACTGTTACTATACATACCCTCCTGATTTATTTGTGTCTGATTTGAAGTGAAACGTACTGAAAATCTTGTTGTATGACAAGGCCTATAAATTAAGTATTTAAGTCCTATTACTTACAAGCTATTTGCACGTGTTTGGCGCGTAAAGGCCACGTGAATTATAGACAGCGACAAAGCTAAATACACATGTTAAGAATAGCATGGGTTTAAACAGCGTTATATTAAAAGTTACGAATTAGCCATGTTGCTTGTATTTCTATCCTAATACGTCTTCGTGATACAAAAATATATTTTTATTGTCGAATGAACTTTTGCAACAATTATTCAAATCAAGGGGCACATTTAACGATCAACGACACTTATGTGCAGTTTATTTAAGATGATCAGATCAAAGTGCTATGAGTTAACTTTATTAGGTCATAATACAGTATGCCAGTAATTTACATAGTCAGTGTCTAAAATGCATCGACTTGTAACTTCTAACAACAAATTAAAGCTGAAAGGATATTTAAATGCTTTAATATATACCTATTACCTATGCACATTCACCCTAAATATTTAAAAAAAACCGCTGACGTCGTCTGTATAACTGCTAAAAATTGATTTTCTTGATTGACGACCAAAATCTCGTTGTTTTTTCCGACTTCATTCAATTGTTTAAACTTCAGAAACAAATAATGACATTTATATTTGAACACATTTTCACAGTCGACTACCTAACCTTACCCTTTCTTCCAAAAGCGCCAAATGAAATAATTAACTCAAGGGGTGTCCGATTTCTCCTGTATCCATCCGCGGCTTAACAGATTTAAAAATGTTATCAGCCCCTATTTTTACATTTCTTCACGATGTAACATATTAATAAAATAATTAATTTATGCTAGTAAATGTTGTTGAAAGGAAACATAAAGTGAAAAATTAGGGTAACGTAAACTATTTTATTCGGAAGGATACACAGCCACCTGTTCTAGGGAGTCACCTGTTTCTGCAAGCGGTACTTTCCAAACGCTAACGTAGGTTATTATAGTTCACAATGTGCCACTAGATGGCGCTCAAATACAACACACGGCACATTGTTCTGTGAGCGCTGAGGGAACATTAAGGGTTTCATTTGATAAATTGAGAAGTCCTTACTGAACTTATTACTACCTAAATTTTATTTTATTAACATACATTTATCTATTAAAATGTGTACTGGTGTTTGCACTATAATATCATTGCCTGGGGCCTCCTGATCGTACTGAAGTGACCAAAGATATATATATATATATATACGATCATATAAAAATTATTGATTATATTATTGATTATGATTTGTCAGCACTTTTTTCATGTATTTGGAACACAGCCTGTATATTTCTGGTCTGTCACCTACTATATAAAAACCAAGGGAATTAAATGGAGTGATGATTAAATGATGAGCAAAAGATTTGGGCTACAATGTGACTAACATTTGTGTAGTGTGTAACATTAAACAGTGCATGGGTGTGTTTCTGATTAAGAGTTGTTCATAAAACAGTCAAGTATTTGTCTTCATGTGGTTTTATAGAGAAGTAACATGGTGTTTTCTTCACAGTGTTGCATTAATAACATAAACACATTGAGCATAATTTGATTAAAGTTTTAACTGAGATTGCAACACTTACAGATGCAATTAGATGCCACAGTGACCCAGTGGCATTTGTATGTATCCTAAAAGGACTCATGTGAAGAGACATAAAACGAGTGTAAATACAGCTATAAAGCCAAAAAAAATTGCACATGGACTACTATGTTCTTTTGTTCTGACCCTGTGACCACGCAAGACCAATAAGCGGACTTCGAATCCCCTTTGTGCAGTAAACCTCTAACATACAAATGCCTTAGTTCAGTATGTACACAGAATGTCCCTTTTGGTGAGAAAGCAGAAGATGTCAATTCATTTGTTATTTTTTTGACTTGAGATTACCTCCTAGAATAACAAATTGCAATACTGCTTTAATATAACCGCTTTACTGTAATATAGGGGAGGCTTAATAGATGCCACATTGCATTATGCTCAATGTTCTTTTAGTCTTGTATTCTCTCTGTTCCTCATCAAGCCTGTGAAAGTTATATCTGCTAGGCAAGACAGATTTAAACCAGCTTTCCTGATCCTGCGGTGCAAAAATGTCTGTTTGCATCAGCCATCATTTGTTTGATTTAAACTAGATAAAAAAGATCTGAGATGTACAAAAACAGGCTTTGACACAAATACTGAAAGGTTGGTTTTCCTCATTTCTGTCATATCTTAAAAAAAATAAGTCCCAGCATGTGTTTTTTATATGTTGTTTTCATGGCAAGAAAATGTGCTTGATGCTGCTTTGTGAGGACTAATGAATAGCTAGTAAAGGATGGTGCATAAATGTGTTTCATTACAGGGTTTAAAACAGCTTATCTCTTCAGTTTGCTTTCATCTGGATCTTTTCTCTTCTTTATTTTTACACTAAGAATCTTTTCACTAGTTACGCACAGATGCAGGACATTTGAGAGATGGCACAGCACACTGCACATAGCACATCTTCAAAAGTAATTGTTTTGCTTTATTTTTTTTTCTGAAAAATGCACCTCATAGCTTTAAACTAATCTCAACATTTGCTTTCTGTTTTTCCTGTTTCTTTAATGGTGTCCATTTGTAGCCACCCCCACCCCCACAAATTTGCTGCCCTCTTGTTTTGCTTCTTTTGGACTTTTTGATGAAAGGTTAATGATCCAAGTTAAGGATGGCACAGTAAAGCCACAGATTCTCTCTCTCTTTCTCTCAGCCCCTCTATCTTCCATATTGCTGTTTCCACAAAACCCTCACACCCTGCTCTGTTTAGTTTCACCCTCATCTTTTTGACTGGGAGCTTGGCACTCTGAAGGGCATTTTGGAGGCAGATCTACAGTTGGCTTTCATGTCAAGATCTAAGAGTGATTAGTACTTCAGTCAAGCGGAAGCAGAATCTCTCATCACTAGTTACCTGCACAACAACAAATGTATTTTTTTAAATGAAGGTGTTTCTAATTTTTCGAGGAAATGACACAAAACACAAAGTTGGCGATAAAAGTTAAGTGCTGCAGTTTTATGCAAATAGATTCATGAAAAAGCCGGAGCTTTGATCTCTTGTAATGAAGTCTCTTTCGTTTGATTTGAGAAAGAGCATTCCTGTGTTTCAAAGTTCTCTTTATTCTCCAAAAATAAAACTATCATGAACAAGACATTTCATGCATGATTCAGAAAAGCTGAAATAGAATAGGAAAAGATGTTTAAAAATAGTAATAGTCTATTTTATAGTGTTTATAGATGAAACCTAAATAGAATACTAATTAGCAATAGAGTTACTAAATACACAATATTGGCCTCTCTACATTAATGTGAGTAACTTGCAGATAACTGCACTATATGCAGTACTTCTCTAACATAAATCACACTATCTTAAACATGTTGAAAACACAGCAAAGACGAGAACTTAAAAAGAAGGGAAAATGAGAAGAGAAGAAGAAAAGCACAGAGGAGTGTATGTGAGAAGCAGTGGGTGTAGAGTAAAGGTGCCCCCTGCCTGGTGGGATGATGAATGGCCCCCAGGCTCCAAACCAGTCCATTCTGAGAAACAGAGAGGCAGAGAAACTCACAGGAATGTTGGGAAAATTTTCCCACCAAACATCAAATTAAACCAGTTAATTCAATAAAGCTATGACTATGTCACAACTAGTATGGAAATCATGGTCTATAGGGCTAGCAATAATTTTCTTGTCAATAAATTCTAGTCATAGAACACATACATTTAGAAGGGCATGACAGGGCATGACACTATATTTAAATGCAGTGTGTTTTGTCATTGTATGTTTAAATTTTGTTGATTATTTGTGTGCTTTATCTTTCTTTGTAAAATATTGGCTGGTGCGGGGTGTATATCTATAGTGATCTATAAATGAATAGCTTTTTGTTTGACGCTCATAATTAATACTGCCACAATTTCAACTGAGTTCATCATTTCCCCCTTCCTAATTCCCATTAAACTCAAACGCTTCAATGCTAAAATACATGATGCACAACCTCTAAAAAGTATGGGGGAAAATCCAATGGAAAAGGGCAAAGTTCGCCAGATAAGACAAAGACTTATTGCCTTTAATCTAGAAAAAGACAAACTAAATTACTGCATTATCTTCATGCTAAAAAGCAATGACCAACATGAAGGGGCTTCTTTGAACTAATAAGTGGAAACAAATGGCCTTTGAGGTCAAAATCCTAAAAGCTGAAGACTACAAAGGGCACTCTTAATATGTCTAAGTTCAGTTAATTCACCATGCACTCAATGGAATGAAATGACTCTGCTTTGATTAATGTTAGCATGGCCCTAAAAGCACATTTTTTAAAATAAAAGTTACTTGTTATAGTACACTAATTGTAAGACACCAAAAATCTATACTGTATGTACAGAGATAGCATATTAAGGTCTACATGAAATCAAACCTTTTTAAAAGTAAATATATATATATATATATATATATATATATATATATATATATATATATATATATATATATATCATGTCTTCTTTGTGATCTTTTATAAAATATATATTTTTACTGAATTTTTCTTCTTTCATTATACATTTTGGCATGCAACATACTGTTAAAATGACAAAAATTTCCATTAAATCATTTTAAAATGATACATAAATATTGAGAGATATATTAAACATTGTTATAAGTACAGATACGATACGAAGTTAAAATACTGTAGTAATCATATTTAGGTTTTGCTTCAATGCTGCTAGTGTGTGGGCCTACTGGTAGCCATGCTAACAGCCAGAATATAGATGAAACCAATCAGTTATGAGAGATTTTTCCTCACGCTGCACATTCAAGGTGTCTGATTAGAAATGTTCACATGTGGAGAAGAGCATAGGTGCAGATCCCCAGGCACCCACGGAAATCCACAAGATATTAGGTTTATAATATAAAAAAGAGAAAGAAGTCAGTGTGATTCTCTCTGAGACACACACAAACTTGTAAACTTGCACTGTAAAAAAACTTTGCTGCCTTAAATTTTTAAGTTTAATCAATTTGGTTGCACAAGTCATTTCAACTTACTCTTTGTAATCCTGACTGGTGTGAAGTTGAGGCGACTGATAAGAAATAGTTGGAAAATTGCTTAACCTATTTTTTAAGTTATACCAGTCAGGATTTAAAAAATGCAGTTGAAATTACTTGTATAGCCAAGTTGATTAAACATAAAAATTTAAGGCAGCAAGTTTTTTTTTACAGTGTGTTATAATCATTGTTGAAAATAAAAAAGACGTGTGTTTCTCTTCTCATGGAGAGGATATAAATCAGCACCTATGGAGAAGAGTACAAGTGAGGGAATATGAAACAGCCTACGCTTGCTGACAGAACACAGTAATCTGCTTCACTGTCAGATGTTGTTCTGTGTGAGAATATATTTCAGCTAATGAAAAATGTCCTGCTGACTCTTGCCACTAGGGGGTTGGATTTACTGTGGGTTGCACTCACAGATAAGGCAATTATCAGGCTTTATGTTCCACCCACTGAAAGGTTTTTTTTTATTTGCATGTACAAACAACAGATAGGCCCATTTCCCCAAGTGCACATTTTCCTCAACTGTAGATAGAGGTGTTTTACTTGGCACATGATACTTCCTTCACACTTGATAAAACATATCAAAGCCAGGCAGCATTGTGCCTGTGACCAGCTTCGGGTCTGTGGGCAAGCGTATGGGATAAAGTTGAGAACGGGGGAGCAGAAGATAAACACCAGTGAAGGTCATCCTGTAACAAGGCATTCATGGAAACATCCTACATAGACTGACTTCAGATCAGTTTTAACATTTTTAAATGATGTCTGTGGTTGAGAAACTGGGTAGCTCCCTGTATCAGTGTTAAAACCTCTGCCAGCAGTGGACAATAGGGGTGGTTGGGCTCTTACTTTTGGATAAGGGTGCCTACATCCCCAGGAGGTAAACACTGACTTGAGGAGGTTGTTTTGAGAGAAAGAGAAAGCAAAAACAATGCAGGAACAAGTTTTTCCCCCAATGTGACATTGTAGAAAACCTGATGCATGTACAGTGGTGCAAAATGTTTATGGACCCTTATAATTATTAATGTCACTGCATTTGATTGAAAAGATCAAAGTAAGTGCTTTTAATTTTAAAGAAAAATAGCACAAACATGATATTCAGTTAAAACATTTTTAAATATTTGTTTTGAAAATAGTTTCTTAGTTTAAAAAAACAAAAGAACAATACTGTTCAAAATAAAGACAAGAAATATTGTGACTGTTTTATTGGATAATTTAATAATTTAATATCTATGGTGATTAAAAAGGAAGGCCCTGATTTAAAGAGTTTAAGAGTCTGAATGCTTTTTGAGGCAACTGTTTTTAACAGGTAAAGACAGACTGATTATCTTAAATTATTAAGTCCAATGTAAGTGAGTCCAATGTAATGCAGAAAGAGCCTAATGAGTCTCTATCCATCTTTGTATCCCTAACCTTAAATAGAGGCCTGCATGCACAAACATTAGCTTACTCTGCTGTTCTTTTGTGAAGAGGGGCAGGAGTGAGAGTTTTTAGTTAGGATAGGGGTCTCCTGTTGACCATAGCGGAGCCCTGCCATGCCCTCCCTTCTCTCGCTTGTTTCCCCCACGCTGAGCAGGGAAGCTATGTGATCTTTTTTCAAAGTCAACAAAAGAGTGAGGACACAGCTGGGCGGCAGAGGGGAACAGAGGAATGGAGCGTAGCAACAGACTCCTGCTGGGGAAACTGGGACTAAACTACGCAACCAATTCACATGAATCAACTGTCAGCTGGATTGTTTAGGAGATTTGTGTATAGCAGGAGACAGATTCATTCATTTTGATTCATCCGAACAATTCTTTTGATTTGCTGATTTGATTTATGATTCATGTGGGCACTTTTGAAAATCTTTAATTAAATGTGACTTCTTTTACATGTTTCACAATATCTGTGAAGACATTTTCAAACACACACAAGTTTGTACAGCTATCTTTGTGGGAACTTTCCATAGACATAATTAATTTTATAGTGTACAAACTGTATATTTTATACTTTGACCCTCACCCTACCCTTAAACGTAACCCTAAATAAGCATTATTTATCCTGCTGACTGATCCCCATAATGTAGGTCTGTGTAACTTTTAAGATCCTTGTGGGATGGAAAAATAAGAAAACACACACATTAAATGAGCAGGTTTCCCCTCCATAGTACAGACAGGAACTACAGGTCATTGCAGTTAGCTTTTATATATATCTTCTCCTAGTTCAAATTATGGGCTAAACAAAAGTGTAGGATGAATTGTCCAATTACAATGATCTGCAAGGACACAGGCAACGGAGGACTAAGCCAAAGAGGAAACAATGTGAGAGAGAGCAGAGAAAGGCCACAGAGAAGTGAGCATCAAAGCCAGTGGATCTCAGCATGTTCCTGTAGCAGTGTATGAACTCCCACCCTACACACAGTAAAGACCCTGCGCACAGACACACACACACACACTACCATCTCCTCCACCCCTCTGGAAAAGTTCTCAGCAGTAATTAAAACTATCTCCCCCTCTGCTCCAGCATCTCTTCAAAACACCCTTCTATTTTTATCATTCCACTGCTTCACCCATTCATCCACCAAAAATATCTTCAATGGTGTGAGTTTGGGGGTGAGACTTACCTGCTTGTCTGAACAGATGACAGCAGATGGGTGTGTTTTTTTGGAAAGCAACAATTTTTTTCAATTCCTATATTTAAACAAAAATGACACCCTTCACTATTAAATATTTAATGTATTATTAAATATCAATGTAATATACTGTATTACTTTGCTTTGGACTGTGGGTAATCTTGTCAATATTTAAACCTATCGAATGTTTAAATATGTATCAGTGCAGACATAATACATTACAGTGGATATAACAACCCTATTCAGTGACAAATTAAACCTAACCTTTGTTCCTGGAAATTAATATGGGAATATTACTGTTATATATATATATATATATATATATATATATATATATATATATATATATATATATATATATATATATATATACATACACAATACAGTGTATATATAGTATGTATGTATTTCTTATATGGTAACTGTCGGGCTGACTATTGACATTGTAAAATGCCTGACATGGAAGGAACAGCTCATCAAATGGTCATCTTATCTCACTTTTGCTCCAACTGGCACTGTAACAGTGTCATAACCTGACCCGCTTAACCAGAGCAGACCGTTGCTGCATGAGCCTCTATCTCTCCCAGCCTGGCACAGCTACAAAGCGGGCACTCCAAGCAGCTCATATCAGACTGGCACAGGTGTGATAGCTGAAGCATTTGCCCATTCTCTGGTCCGTGAGCCAAATCAAAGCAAGAAACCCATATTTCAGTCTATCACAGCTGCAACGTATAACATGTTGAGAGGCGTGCGAGAGTCATGTGAGGACGGGGGTCTGATTTACATTTTTAATGATACACAGAGACAAAGGTTCAAAGAGAAGCACTGTGGGGTGAGAGGTGTAGCTCGATGTTGCTAAATTCATGCTGTTCTAAATTTTGGTAGGAGTGACAGTGTTGTTGAATAAATGGTGAATATAAAAAAAAAACATGTGAGACTGGGACACGGGAGAATGTTTAAGTAGGTCACCAGGGCAATAAACAATTATCTTCTTTAATGTTAATGAGTCCTTACTGCTAAGGTGACATTGCCAGACATTTTTCTTTGGATGCAGCTAGCTAACAGAGAACATTTTCAGAATGTTGGCTAATGTTCTCTAAAGGTTCTCTCAAAGTTATCAAACAACATTCTTGCAGTAATGTTAGTAATTATTTATTATAAATTAATGTTAGTAAATATAACATAAAACAGTAACTGTTTTATGTTATATATATATATATATATATATATATATATATATATATATATATATATATAAAAGTTATTCTTAAGTAGCTATTAGAACATTTTAAAAATGTTACATAATTAAAAACTTTAAATAACATTCGTATAACCAAGCAATAACGTTAATACAGTGTCTGAAAAAAATGGATGTTTTTGAATGTTCCTAGAACTTTAACAGTAAAATTTTTAAAAGTTGTGTTACTTAATGGAAACGTTAGGAAATGTATTACAACATAAAATTGCTAGCTGGCTATATGCTTTGTTGAATGTCTGTTAACCACCTTTTTCCTAAACATGGAAGAAACATCATAGCAGGTACCTGTTGTTTTTTAGGTCAGAAAGTAGCCGTTGTGTATATTACCTGTATACATCAGAAGTTTCCATCCTGTTGGATGTTATCGTACATAACCATTTCACAAATGCATCATGTGCATTATTGATATATGTTGATATTTGACTATTTAAAATGTTAGAATATATATTCGATGCTAAATTGTGTATGCGAATTGCTATTTGCGTGTAGCATCTACTATAAATTTTAGAAAAAAAACAGAATGGAAAAACAGGCATACGGACCACAGCAGCACCCACTGGTTGTTCAAAAAAAACCTGTGGATAAGAAACTGTCTTGATAATGTTCCTATGGGGATCTCACTCTCTGTCTTTCTCTCACTTCCTTTTTCTCAGAAGATAAAAACGAAGCCACAAGCTGGTTCGCTGCCAAGTGCAAAGTAGCAAGCAGCTAGCTAACAGACTGTCTCACTTTCTCTCATCCTCTCTTTCTATCCTCTCATTTTTCTTTGAGAAAGCCTTTGAAGTTAGCAGGGGGCCTGCGCTCTCGCAGTGATGGTAACGAATGATACTTTAAGCGATTCTTTTTTATCCAGGCTAGCTTAATGAAAGATTAATGGGTTTGATATTTGCCTTGTTTATGTTTTATTTAAAAAGTAAGCTGTGGTCCTTGGAACCTGGTAAAACACTTCTTGGCAAAAAAAGTAATGATTTTATGGATCAGTGCGTATCTCATCTTTTGTGCACCAAATAAAAGTCAGGTGTTGATTTGACTCTTGTCTGTGTGTGTGTGTGTGTGTGTGTGTGTGTGTGGAAGGATAAGACTGCACTCTATAAAGACAGTGTCATCTTCCTAAATAGGAACTATCCTCAACTTCATTATTAAACATATTAACTAATTTTTTAAGAAACAATACTTAGTGGCACCTATCATGCTGCTATTGAGATCTCCAAAGGAATGGAGGACCACAATCAATCATTTAAGCCAAGTCAGTTCACACACATTGCCATCTTAGCATCTAGCATCTAGGCAATAGGCATGCATAATGGGACTATAAAGTTCCAGATCTTCAAAACTCTTGGATTGTGTCAGGATACGTGTCCATTTTTGTATGGCCATCAATGGAGATGCTTTTTTGAAACAGATAGTGTACTTGCAGGACTAACAGGTAATCATCCCCACTTCACAACCTTTTCTAAACAGAACCTTTTCTGAAAGACCAATCAGAGAACCAATCGGCAGGACATTTCTGCAGCTGCCATTTTGAGTGTTGTAATTTTCCATTTACTATTCACTAAGTGGTCAGGCTCCTCCTTACACTATCTCTGGCACAATAACACACAATAGCAGTATTGAACATAGTTTTCTGCTTAATGGAAAAGCACATATGTTAAACCAACACCTGTGGACTGTAATGGAATGTTCTATAGAATCTGATATGACACAACAGCTGAGTCTACACTGTGTTTAAACTCCTGTTCTTCAAGGTTCGTAGTCCAAGTGCACATTAGACCGGGAAATTGAGAATCAGAATAAAGCATTAAAATTTCTGTAGAGAACCGAACAGGTGGTAAATTATTATACAGAGCACATAAAACCACATGTAAGTTACATTACATAGCTTATGTAAAGCAATACTTAACAGAGAAAGCATACAATAATTTAGTTTTAATACTTTAATTTAAACGCTTTCCCTTTCCATTTAAACAGCAATTAAGCTTTGTGTTTGTGTGTGTTTTTGTATTTGCAGTGTCCACTGTGAGGAGAAATTAATCAACTGAAAAATGGAATCCAGTCGCAGATGCCACACAGACAGCTGTTAATGTTTCTCTTAACTAGTGCCAGCTCTGTTAGTGAACAGTGTGTGCTTCTGTGCATGTGTATCTATTTGTATACATACAGCTACAGCAGTCAAAGTGTTATGGTTTTCCTTTAGTCATCACACTTTTGTGTTTTATGTCTTTTTCAATGTTCAATGCAATTTGTGAGTGCAATTTGTCTTGACCTGTTGCATTGAAGAAGGGAGAACTATAAGAGGATGGGTGATGAAGAGTTTAATATGACAGTGATAAAGTGATGCCCTCTGCTCCACACAACATTACTCTCTCTCTCTCTCTCTCTCTCTCTCTCTCTCACACACACACACACACACACACACACACACTCTTTCTGTGTGTGTGTGTGTGTGTGTGTGTGTATGTACTTAGCTACAGTTTGGGGAAAACATTTTACCAGCCGGTAAATCAGACAAACCTCCATTTGGGGACTTTCTCAATTCAAAAAGTTATTCATATGCAAATGTAATTAAAGGTGTGATTATAGCTAACAATCTTTGTTTATAAATTTTATAAATATTGGGGGGTAGACAACATTAGTAGCTCAGAATGAAAGCAATTAAAATCAAAGAAAAGTTAAGAAACATACACACACAGTGGTGATACAAAAATAAATGTGTGTATGGATATGTGTGCATTTGAAAAAACAGCATTCCGGGTAGAGGCATTTCAAACTTAGTGACCTTTCTCTTGTTAAAAGGTCAAATCCTTGAATATCAATGAACTGACACTTTTCACATCAACTCTTTCAAGAAGACCCCAAAACTACCATGCAGTCCCTTCATCTGACCTTTCACCTCCCTCCACTAACCTCTTCTGTCCAGTGAGCTGAAGAGCAGGACCTTGTTCAAAGAGAGCTTCTCACACTAGTTTACACTGTTATAGTCGGAAAGCCATAGATTACTGTCCTCAAAGGTTTAGACTAACAGCTGTTTTGATATTTTGATAGCAGTGATTTTTTGATTTGTGATTTTGTATAAAGATAAATGGCTCATAAATCACATTCAGATCACATGTTACAAGTGTGTGCCAATGCATTAGCGTGTCAGTGTCTATGTGTGCATGGGCTCTCCTGCTGTGTGACTTTACCTCTGGGTATATGTCAATGTAATCTCTCCCTCAATGTCTGGTGGCTACTTCAGTTAAGGGGTTTCACACTAAAGCAGAATTGACTCCATTCTTTATGCCCTCTGTTGCAGTGCAAAATCATATCCAGTTAACAACTTAGCCAATGTCACTTTGGCTTTCAGTGGTAGCAAAGATCTGACACATAGTTGAAATGAAATTAGATTTTGCAGGATACTACTTACACTTTTAACTCATCAGAATCTGTTGCCATATTGATGGATTGTCTTGTTAAGATCAAATACTGTTTTAAAAAGGTTTATTTACTTAATTTATTTAAGTTTTAGTTGTAGGTTTGGTAAACCATAACATCCCTGGTCCTAACGTCCTCAGGAAATGCACACCCATCCTCCCTAAAGTTAGCCTGATTGTTCAAACTGCAACAGATGTGCTCTGCTGGCATAACACAACATAGCATTATTATTATTTCTGCAGAATATTGTATTATGCATTGTATTATCTAAAATGTGCAGTATTTAATAAAGCACACTGTGTCATTAATGTATTCCACAATGCAATGCTTTGGACTTCAATTTTTTATTTCTAGTTGAAGAATGAACCAAACAATATTAGCCAAAATATTTATCATATCCATATTAACTATTTTTGTTTGGACTGCCAAATGTTAATACATTCTTCTTTTAAACAAAAAATTATTTGTTTTCATTTCCAAGCTGATCACTGGATGCCACATGCTGAATTAACACATGCAACATGAGGAGCTCTTGTGAGAAACACAGAGGTCAAATTTTTGTTGCAGATGTGTTCTGTTTCACAAAATATTTAAATAAATAGTAGTCAGTATACAGTATATACTTAGTAGTATTGAGTAAGTAGTAAGCAAGGATTCCAAACATAGCCAGCGACATTGAAGAGATATGAAGTATATGAAACAAAGAGCATTTGTTAAATTTGATAGTGTTCATAGTGGTTTCTCCTAATTGTCTCCAGTTGTGTCTTAGTACTGGGTAAGAGGAAAGGGGACATTCATGGACCACTGCAGGGGAACATATGTTTTGTGTTGTTTGTGAACTAATCATCTCTTCTAAATGCTGTTGCTGTTCTTAGAATTATTTCTAAACAGTTTAAATCAACAAGGACATCTAAAACAAAACCATGACTGAGTACCAATGATGACTGGAACAATAAGACTGGTAAAATGACTCCAAATAATATATACAAAACACATTTAAATTTGAATATGCAAATGTGAATCTGTGAGAAAACAAAACAGTTTGTTGTTGGGTTTAGAACAGTTTGTGTGCTGTCTGTTTTACATAGTTAAAACATATAACCTTACATATTCTTTCAATATTCTTTAATAAAGTATCTTATCACCATGTTTATAATACTTTTAATGAATAGGAAAAAATAAAAAAATGAAAAACAAGTGTGGAAAAAACAATTAATTTTCTGGTAATACTGTACACTCCTGCTCAAGCAATAGACTGTTCAGGTGCCCAAACTTATAATATTCTTTAAAAATTGTAAAATATATCCCTCTTTAGCCTCAAACACTAATTATGTTTTTAAAATAAATGTGTCTGAGTTTTGACAGTGTTTTCCATGCTAGGGTTCAGATACAGCTTGTTTGGCATGCTGCAGCCTGCCAGTATTTCAACTTTACCCAAACCTTTTTTTTGGCCTGTACTTGAGTTTTGTTTTGAAGAAAGGGGAAGCAGGTGTTCTCTTTGTGTAAATGGGCGGCAGATTTTGCCCTCAATAAAGATTTCCTCTGTTTGTGGTTGATATTATATCCAAATGATGCTCTTTCTGGAGACACAATAGAGGCAGCACGAACAGCAAAGCATTTTTCATTCATCACAATGATTCTATTGCTATTCTGTCATAGGGAACAAAACATGTCCTGAAGGTTTTAACTTGGTGATTGTTGATTTTGGGAGAGGTAGATTGGTGGGTTGGAGGATCTACAAAAGAAGATAAAGAATATAGCCATGTTTTGTACATCGTTAAAGGAACCGCACATACCCTACAGCACACAACTTTGTGTGTTCTCACAACACCTTCCGTATGTAGGTGATCATGTGACTAAAAAGGGTAGTGATACTTTATCAAAAATGCATAAACTTTCTCTTAATGTATTCAGATAAACACACTAAACCAATAACATTTACTTGCACACAATATTGCACCCAGTTTACAATAAACACATGATTAAATGCCCTTAAGTACTGTACCAGCATCTACATGTTGGCTAGATAGACAACCAATAGATAATTCTGAAGAAAAAGGGAACTTAAAATAAAGAAAATATATTTTTTTCAGCAGACAATATAAGTTTCCCTTGTCTGTGCAAAATCTTTCTGCCACAATGCTAGGGTCTTCTAGATGGTTGCCACTGTGTTGCTATGCAGTTGCTAAGGAGTGGCTGTACACAATGATTACTATTATTGACTAAATGAAAATTGTATGTCTGATTACTTTGAAAAGTTGCACGCCCCTCCACTTCTCCCCTCATAGTACAAACAGTGTGGTTTATGTGCCAAAATATTAAGGTTTAATTTTTAAAATGTTGAAAAATCCCTTAGAAAACACCACTTGTTAAGATGTGACCAGCCACTGTCACTCATCCCCAACACTGATATTAAGAAAGAAATTTCCTTTAGAAAAAATCTATAACAGAAAGGGGTTTAAAACATGACAGTCAGGAACCATCTGTTTATGTATATTTGCGATATTTAAGCAAATTCACAATAAATTCCTGCCAGCCAGCTGCCTTGACACCTCATGACATCACTCGAGTCACACCACATGTGAAAGCACAGGGCCATTCACAACAGAAAACTTTATTATTCCTTAGGCGTGACAAACATGATAGCGGCACTTCACAAGTCAGCAGTAAATCACAAATACCGCAGGGAAACTTGCTCCTGCCTCAATATTACAGATACTTTGAGCTGTCTGTTTGCTTTATGATCACTGCAGAACAGATTATATGGTCAGAAGGATGAATGTGGGCTTTCTTTAAAGAGGCAGTGTGGGAGAAAGTGTCTCTGTGAACATATAAGACCCCTCCTTTGTATGAGTGAGTGTGTATGTGCGGTATGGAGACTCATCTCTACCATTAAGCAACAATGAGTTCCCAAGCTCTGGAATTCAGATGGTTCTTCATTATCTGGGTACTTTGCAGTGAGGATTAGAAAGAGGGGCAGATTAGTGTGTGTGTGTGTGTGTGTATGTGTGTGTTTTGGAAGGATTAGAAAGGGTGCAGATTAGACCTTTACACTCCCACAATCGTACTCTGCTAAGTCATCATGGAAGACATCCCATTGCCATCTGATGCACACACACACACACACACATAGAAGCAATATAATTTGATGAAGAGATAACACAGTCTTACACAGTCTACACAACAACCTACAGAAAGAAACACAGTAACTCGCTTGATAAGAATGACAGCAGGGTAAAACCAGAGCACTTGTTCAGGTTGACCCGGGTTGGTCTGCTTAGTGTGATCTGAGTGTTTACAAGGGTGTCACTTTTCTTGTTTACCTTCTAAGACTTCCTCTACCACAAGGTGCTGCCCTCAAAGGGCAATTTCAGACATGCAAACACATATACACCCCATTTTCTCTCACTCACACACTCACTCTTAACTAAAAAGCACAGACATATTAAGCACTCACACACACAGCATATTTTTAAATAAAGATCTTATTGCTCTGTTTTAGTCTAAAAGTTGTTTGATTGCACATGTGAGTTGTGTGTGCATGTGTGTGTGTGTGCGACTAAAACAGTGAGAAAGAATATTTGAAATGTGCCCCTGCTGCAGGGCAGACGGGTGTGTTGTCATTGTTCCAGATTCTGGACAACTCTCACAACTGATAATTGGGCCACTTTTCTCCAAAAGCTTCTCACACATTTTACCTTATCATCTTCTCTGATATTCACACAATGTTCACACTGTATGTGTGTATATGTGTATGTGTGTATACTGTATAAGTTCTAGTCTTTTGTTTTTACGTACAACAAAACAATTGTGTATTCACATTTATGATCATCGTACAGTTGCAAACACAAATCTCATATCCTGCTTTACACAACAAAGTACAGGTTTCGGCCGTTTTAGGGCACATTTTTACACATTTTTGAGATTTTTATAAACTTTGCTATAAAATTAGTTCACTGATTACTGCAGCTTCAACTTATGTTTACCAAAATGCACACATAACATTTAGCAATGCTGCAATACTGATTTAATCATGTGTCTGTGACAATTAGCAATGCTGCAATACTGGTTTAATAACTTGTCTGGGAAGTGAGCCTAACTAGCAGAAAACACATCTCTTCAAAGACTGTTGCTGTATTTTAGTTGACTTACATTCTGACAATTCAATGATAGATGTTCTGTCCAGTCATTGTATTGTTCAAGTTAACAGCATAAAACTAAAAATAGAAGCAGGAGAGGCAAGGAAAAAGACATCATAATGATATTAGATCAAAGGACATAAAAAAACAATTATAAATGATATAGCTATAATTATGTAGATTATATTGATTTAAATTTCAGTAATGTATACTGGATTATGTAGGTTTGTGTAGCCCAAATCTTGGCGCATGGCACTTACAACATAAGGGTCATAGGTTTGATTCCCAAGGAATACATAATTAAATGTAAAGAACCATGATTGCAGTCACTTTTGATTAAAGCCCATGACAAATTTATTGTAGCGATAGGCTCTTTTCCATCAAACACTTCAATGGAGACTTTGGATCTTCAGATGTAACAAACTGCCTTTTGGCTGGGGTGGGGGAGCAGGAAGGTGCTTATACAGCTTCTTTACAGTAACTTCTCAGTGTCTAATCTCTTTCATGCACTGTTATTTTAAGCCAATTCACAAGGACATTTTTCAAAGGCACTGCGCATAAAGACTGGAGACAAGAGGGAAAGCCTATGAAAGGATTTTATAGTTATAGAAGTTATTGAAAGGCAATACAAGATGTTGACAACTTACTTCAAGAAACAGAGTCATTATGAGAATGTGTGTTCCGGCGTGTTTGTGTGTGAGACAATCGGAGCAATGCTCCTCTCGAAACAGGTCCTGACTGGAAAACAGGTGCTGAGGGGCCTGTGGTGATGAATCTACAAGCGTCTTCAAAAAAAGATCTGATCAAAGAGAACTAACCCTGCCTGCAGTCAGTCAGCCTACAGATTTATGTTAGCGTTTCGGCACACTTAGCGCACAACTAAGATCAGCAGTGCATACAAGTACCTTATCATAATGTCTTTGTGGAGAAAAAAACAACAGTTGGTACAAGATTACATACTAATGGTTCCTTAAAGGAATAGTTGACCCAAAAAGGAACTTTAACTACCCTCATGTTGTTAGAAACACATATTATCTGTGGAACATAACTAGGAAATGCATTTTTGAAAAGGAAATAAAAGTACAAAAATGTCTGGAAATCATTTGATAGCTTTGTGTGAGGAACAGACTGAAATTTAGGCTTTACTGAATATGTTTGCCTACACTGTAGATCTCAAATCGCTTCCTCTGTTTTCTAATATTTTAAATGAAGTGCCATGTGTGGTTACAACACATGTGGAACCAATGGAGTTTGACATCAGCATTGCCTTTGTATCTGGTGTGTTTAGTTATTTCACACAGGGCACACAGAATCAGCTGGGCAAACCCACCTATAAACTGCCTGATGATTCAGGACACCTTCACATGCTAATCTGCTGATTTGATTCTGATTGGCTGATTGCTGACAAACTAACTCACAAAACAGGTGGACATATTAACAGTATCAAATTTAATGAAACATTTTCTGAGGAATATGTGTGGATTATTTCCTTGAAACTATGAACTAAATGTTTACCAACCAAGCAGAGTAGACAAACACAGGAAAAACTACAATACAGTACACTGACAAGAAAACAGAGTGTTTGGATCTGCAAAGCTTTGGATGTGATATTAAAGTGGAACAGGGTCACTGCCTTTTTACCCTTTAGCTTATACCTCACTTCAGAAACGCACTCCAGCTTCACTTAGTAAACCAGCCTTCAATTCTCAACTACAAGAAAACCAAGTATGGGGAAGAAAAAGGGGAAAAGTGAGATGGTCTTTAGAAGGTGGTGGAATGGTAACTGTCATTGATATTTACAGTTCGACTCACACACCTGAGGGCCCGGAGCCCAGGTGGCCCTTAGACTGCCTTGTGTGTACATAAGTGTGAATGTGTGTGCAAAAGAGAGAAAGACAGGGTGGTGTGAGTATAACAGAGGTGTGTATGTGTGTGCGCTTCAAATGAGGCCTCTTTGATTCATGTGCCCGAATTTTGAAACACTACAAGTACGTTGCAGAGACTTGAACACCCCCTGGGCAAAGTACAGAACACACACTTCACTCAGGCCTTCATCAGATCAGACCTGTTTTAGATCTTTTTCACACACACACACACACACACACACACACACACACACACACACACACATACACTACACTTGACATGTAAAGTGAGCTTTTAAAGAGCAGAGAAATCTTCAAAACATACCATAATCTTTTAATGACTGAGTGTTATGAATAACGGCCACAGAAATGTTGGCGCTCATCAAAATTACAGCATAACACTTACTGTAAGTTTAGTTAGGGCTTAGAGAGTTTTAATATTCAAAACAAAAACATCCCTATTTTACCTGACTCAACATTTAATAAATATTTAGTTTGATTCATTGTTGCTGTTAATTTGTGGACAGATATTTAAGTTATTTTCAAAAACTTTATAACAAATAAAGGTTTCAGTTTACAGTTTCTTTAACAGGTTAGGTAATAATCTGCATTAACATTTATTTATTTAGCAGGCACTTTTATCCAAAGCAACTTATAAAGAGAGCGTTAAACATTTTGTCTTAAGAACCAACAAGCCAAGTCTACAAAGCTACATTTACAAGTGGAAATCGTATTCTGACGATAGAGACAGGATGAACAGAAAGTTATATATATGTGTGTGTGTGTGTGTGTGTGTGTATGTAGGAAAGAATATCAGAGCAACAAATCTAATTTAACATCATAATGCATAGGTTTCGATTTTGCATTTCCTATGAACAAGGTGAGCAATTTAGGAGATTAAAGTTAACATGAAGATTAACTTAAAATTCCAAAGAAAATGCAGTGTGGACTAACAAGTACATTAAAAATTAAGATTTCACTGTACATCAAAAGATACATGATAAAAATGGAAAATGTGTGTTTTCCACTTAGCAGAACAAACTGCTTACAAATGCAGTAGTACATTAGAAGCATTTAATGCAAGTAAATGTTTCAAAACCTTATCATTCTGTAATGATATTAGTCATTAATAATGATAATTAATAATGATATTATGATAAAAATCACATGCAAGTACCTCAAAAACACAATTACAGAGACAGAAACTCAAAGAGCGTGATTGGGCATGTATTGAAACAGACGTGTTTACCTTTTTCATTGCGTGTTTAAATGTTCAGCTAGTGAGCAACACCTAAAGGTCAGACTCACCTGGATTAATAGCACGATTAATCATCTTAAAATTATTGTTCTTTTTGGCATTTATGTCAATTGCATGTTTTCACATCTGTACAGTACCGTTTTCCTGTACTATGATGTATGTTTGATACGCTTTATAAACTTTTCACAGCCCCTACAATTATGCAAATAATTAATAAATGATTAATTTATTAAATGAATGTGACTTTTGTTACACATATTATGTAACTATTTAATATTTGGCTTTAATAAATGCTTTTTCTTTTGGCTATTCATTGGGGGATTACGAGTTTTAAGACTTCTCAAATCTCTGTTCTATGAAGCTTAGTATTCAAGTTCAAAAAGAGATGGGCATAGAGATTCATATGTGATTGTAGTGACAGACTTTTTGAGCATTCTACTCAGCAATGGTGAAAAAAGACACTCTTAAATCAAAGGCTACACTTCAAAAATGACCCGATTTGATGTTATAAAATAAAACAGCAAAAAAATCCCTGGAAACCTGGAGACCAAAACAAAACAAACTTTAAAGCCTCCTGCTTCAGTATTGTTTGTCAATGAAACATTGAAGTGAATAAATTAATTTTAATAAGTTACAGATATAAAAGGGTGTTTTAAAAGTGATTTAAAAGAGAAGCAAAAAAAGGTACTTGAATACACCTCTGTTTGTAGTCTTTTTTATATTAGGGATCTACTTTTTCATTTCTCAATAACCGTTGTGGGAGGTATGAGTGAACTAACCCCAGAACTACAGGCACAAAGTCTGTATCTCAAAGAAGAGACAGTACATGTGAGATTAGGCTGACTCTTCAGGTAGGGTCTAGAGGGTCAATATTTCATCTCTTATGATGGTTTTAAAGAGTTACAGAACATTTACATTAGAGCAGTACATACAGAGGCTGCTCACACTTAAAACTTTCACTCAATGGACTGATCATACCAACTTCTATAGCCTTAGGGTAAGTTTGGAGGGGGTTTTAGCTTAGAGATTTTTGGGAAGGTATGACTGGTAAAGAATATTAATGCAGTTGTGTGAGTCAAGTAATTCCCAACTGACTTGCCTTTAAAATCTGATTAGACACATGAGTCTTCCCACTTTATGGAGGAAAAATGTTTAAAGCTTATTCCCACACCACACAAATAATGAAATGCCTTTGTGATTCACAGCTCCACTTTCAGAACATTTAAAACTAAAGTGTTTTTATTTATTCTTATAAAATATGAACCTTTAGAAATACACACAAATGTCTGTGGGACATAAAAAGTAAATAACAAAACAAACCAGAGGGCATGAACTCACTGTACAAAACAACTCAAATAACAAGTTTTCTCTTTGTGTTTGCAATATTTAGTGCTTAAAGATTTACTTTGTTCCGTGAATAGACCTGACAATGGGCAGTTCATTCACTGCTGAGGCTGTATTCAGCAGCTGCACTCCAATGTCAACGCAGTTGTGTATGACACGGCCCTTATTTCCATAGAAAAGCCACACGACCGCGCCATGGAGGAGCCGCTTTTCCCCGAGCCATTCACACCCATTGTTCGTCTAGTCCTTTCATTGTCTTTAATCACAGCCCTACAGTATCAGAGTGTCTTTCTCTCTGTCACTAAGGGAAACAACTATTGCACATGCTACAGGCATCCAAACAACATGACGACAGCGGGGACCAGCTCCATTTTCTTTGTTTAAAAAAACAGTCTGCAAAGTTTCGGTAGTACAAGCATTAAGAGCCAAAAACTAAGCAGACATCAATCTTGTATATTCACACATATTTAGAAAAAACCTGTCTGGGGATGTTGCATCTTTTTTTAAAAATTGCATTAAATAAATATGAGCATTGTTGTGTCCTTTGCTGGGTCCTGTCACTGTTTGTCTGGTCTAAGTTCAGGAATTAGTTGGCTTTCTGTGTATGCATATAGAGGCCCAGCTCATACACATGTAGCAGAAGGACCTGCTGATTCATACTTGGTTTTATGTCCTTTCAGTGCGGGATGAGGCTTGAGGTAAGGTCCACTGCCTGTGAAAACACATGCCGCCTTTCTCCTAGTCTTTTTCTTCAGTTTGCGGCTGAAAACATTCTGCCAAGACTGCAGCGTTTTGGAGGTCCAGATCCACATGCCGCTTGTGATGCCCACCACCAGCAACATGAAGATCTTAACCATGAAGATCTCCACGGCTGGAATGGAGGTGTTCATCACACACTCCTCACCACTTTTACTGTCCTCAACACATTTGTGCTCCTCTGCTAAGATCTTCCAGTAATCCATGTTAAGTCGCTCGTAAAAATAGCAAGCGATCACACAAGTGGCAGGAACCGTGTAAAGAACCGAGAAGACGCCGATCCTCACCATCAGCTTCTCCAGTTTGTCTGTATTCTCTCCTTCTGTCTTCATGACCTTACGGATGTGAAAAAGTGCCACGAACCCTGAGAGCAGAAAGGAAGTGCCAATGATGAGGTAGCAAGAGAGGGGAATAAGAACAAAACCAGTCAAGGCTTTGACGTCCATGCTGCCAACATAGCACACTCCTGTGAGCTCATCTCCTGCCACCTTTCTCATAACCAGGATCATGATGGTCTTGATGGCTGGTATAGCCCACGCTGCCAGATGAAAGTAGCTGCTGTTGGCTTCAATGGCCTCATGGCCCCATTTTTTCCCAGCTGCTAGGAACCATGTGAGGGTCAAAATGACCCACCACAAGGAACTGGCCATCCCAAAATAGTACAGAATAAGGAAGACTATAGTGCATCCTGTGCTCTCCAGGCCTTCCTGAATGATATACTGAACGCCAGTGTCATGGTCACAGGCCACATTTTCAACTCCTACAAAAAGTCTTATAAGAAAGCCCACTGAGTAGACACAGTAGGACATAGAGAGGAAGATGATGGGCCGCTCTGGGTACTTAAAGCGCTGTGGATCGATAAGGAAAGTGAGTACAGTAAATGCACTGGAGATGAAGCACAGAATGGACCAGATGGCAATCCACACCATAGAGAAATGCTTGTCACCCTTGCTCCAGTACACATCAACGTTGGAGTAACATTTGGGGGCACAGGACTCACTTTTCTGCACATAATGAAACTTTCCAGGGTTGGGGCATGTTGTCTTACCAACCCTCTCCTTAATGGGCAGTTCTTGACTGTTACCTGGACGAGGGGGTCTGGAGTCTGGCGACTGAGTGTGGGACCCCTTAGAAGGCTCATCTGTGCCATTGTTAGGGGCCTCCATGCAGAGGTAATTAGGGTCATTTTTATTTGGCAGCTTGGAACAGTCCAGTGAATCGGGCCACTGAAAATTAAAATGCTCCATGATTGGAGAGCACTTCTGTCTAGCCTGCTCACACATTACTCTGCATGCTGGGATGGGTGTGGATACCTGCTCTGTGCACATGGGAGCATAGAGCGAGCACAAGAAAAACTTCAGATGGCTGTGGCAGCCGATCCCAATCAGCGGCGCAAACTCATGCAGCTTAATAGCAGCCTCACCTTGATTCTCATGTCCCATTAAGTTTGGCATAACTGTCAAGTTGTAGCCAATGTCTTTACATAGTGGAATAGCGATCTCTTGACATCTTCCTTCTCCTGGATGGTCAGGGTCTATGGAACTGATAGCAGAACAAACTCCAGCCACACACAACAGCACAAAGCTAAGAGCAGCCAGTCCAACAGTGGCAACAAACATTGTGTTTTTATTTTAACTCATGTAGAAGATAGGAAATGAGAACTACCTTTCAAAAGAAAAGTCTACTAGAAAAGTCGCGTCATTGTTGATGTTTTGCAAGTGTCCGTATCCCCCAAAATTGAAAAGGATGCAATTGCACTAGTGAAAAATCCAACACATTTTGCTTTCAATCAAAGGTCCCAAACAATGTTCATTAAAAAAAATAAATAATGTCGGATAATAAAGCGAAATAATCTCGGGGTTATGAGAAATTTTAGAAAATGTTTACCGCAGAGGTTTGCGATTTGTGTTCAATCCCCAGTTCACAGATAACATTTCCTTTTCAGACTCGGCTCCTGTGAGATAATGCTGACGGTCTATTTCCCTCAAATAAGCAGACTTCACTTTCAATTGAAACTCGTCATGTGGCTACTTTCCACATTCGTCCTCCGCAAAGTATCCTAACTGGCCAAACGCAAGCGTTTCCAGAGAATGCAAGGCGCGGTGTCGTTTTATCGTTATAGCGAAGCTCCGGTGAGCATGCATTGATGCATCCGATCTGTTAACAGGTGAATATTTCCTTCAACTCGTCTCCAGACTCACACTCAGTCAAGAGTTGCTCGGCTCTTCGCACTGTGTCTGTGTATGCGCTCCTCCGCTCCGTCCTGAACTAACCTGCCAAAAGATCCGCCTTCAAAGACAGCTGCTTTACATAAGAAAACCGAACTGACACACTGATTATCCCTAAACTGTGCGGAACTGCATGTGTAAACCTCAAATCCTCGTCACCATTTTACCACAAGATCACAGTAAATTGCTCAATGGCTATTTGTGGTGGTTGTTGTCTCCTCCCGGCAAACTCTGTCTGATGATCGTGTCAGTAAACGTAGGCTTTTCCGCGTAAGTGGCAAATCTCTCACCCAACACGACCAAACGGATTCACTGGCCGTCCAGTCGAGATATGTCCCCTTCATCTCTACAACTGGCGATTTTCACAGTCCAACAATTGTGGAAATAGAGAAAGAAAAGTTTTTATTCCTTCTGATTCCCCTGGATTGTTATTGTTGACTGAAGTAAAGCTGTTAGTTCGAAATGTGTGTTTACTCTTACTTTGCAATGTGTCTATATAACAAAAACATACATTTTTTGGCTGCTGGTGTGTATTTACTTTAATAAGAAAATGAAGAAATAAATGGTATTTATGTGCAAAAACATAAAGCACTTTTACTTTGAAGGTGAACTTGAAAGAGAATTTGGACATTATGTACTTTTTTAAGTTTCAAAATGTTGCCCTTTCTTTTTTGCTTGTCACAAATGAATAATTCATTACTACAATAGTCATGTTAACAAATACTGTGTTGTTCTAGAAATCTATTGAACAACATTAATTCCTACGTTTTGTACACAACACTGTGGGCTTTTATAAATCCTCTGGCTCTTTAAGTGCATCAAATGAATACATATAAATTTGTTCTCCATATTATGCAGCAACAGAACAAGTGGCCTTGTGAGCAGATGTGGGTGTGCAATGACATAAAAGACATTCTTAACCTATGCCATGGCAGTTTCCAATCTTTACCCCCTGCGCTTAATCATAAATAGTTGCATAAGTACAGGATAAAATGCCTTAAGGAGGAACTCTTAGACAAAGAGCTTTTCAGTCCTGTTTTGGTGGATTCATCTTCAGCTCATGCTGGTCCTAAGGGTTGGCAAGCCAGGACTAAGGCTTTGCTCTCAGGGCTGTAACCATGGCACACTCTGACTATTTTGTATTAAAAGATCCTGATTGTCCTAAGAGGACCTAAGACCTCTTAAAAAGCCTCCCACAGGGGCCTCTTGGGCTCTCATGTGTTACAAAAAAACTTTAACATAAACTCATGATTTGGGCTTGTAAAGCTGGAATACAGTAAAACTGGAGCTAAATTATGTTGTTGCTTGGACACCATTAACTTCCTAATGATTTTTGTCTTATGTGCAATAGTTCAGTCAGTTGGTTTTTTTTAATATAATGAGTACATTGTTATAAAGTTAAGATTTGAAAGGTTTGACATTGGTTGGTATCCTTGGTTTCCGGTTATTATAACGTTCTACTGACAATTTGGTCTTTGCTCCAATGTTAAAAATATTTTATGTGCATAATTTATTTTTCTCTGTCATGGTTTTGTATTAATTCATAATCAACTTTTGTTTAGGAAACATCAGGTTCGTACTAGACTTTTTGTGTTTTTGCACATTTTGTGTCTTGTCAGTGATTGAAAAGTCTCTTTGCATGAACTGGGTGTTGTTATGGCAACTATGAATAACCTCATCTAGCATTTAGACACAAGGTTGCTTGGCACTCTCTCATGTTACCCAGTAAAACAGTGATTTATCTGTGCAACACCTGATGACTGTGGTTTTCTGGAAATCTTTGTAAGAACACTCTAAGAGCTTTTTATGACAGCTTGTAAAGTGCTTTTCAACATATTTTAGAAATGTTTTCCAGCTAGGAGGTTGAACCTGCTGGTGATCTGTGTGCTGAGACACTGTACAAAACTCAGACAGTATCTCTTCAGTCATTGTTTGACTACCAACAATGGTTTCACTATTAACTGGACTTACAAAATCCATCAGGCAGTTAACATACGCAATTAACAAAGTATAAATACACTCAAAAATACACTCAAAGCCATACTCAGCACTACTTAATGCTCATATTCATAGGTCATCTGTACTACTAAATTGCTTGTGTTGCTCCTCATTTGTAAGTTGTTTTAAATAAAATTGTCATCTACACTAAGCTACACTGTTTAAGTACAATAAAGATAAAAAGGGAGGTGTTTCATTCATAAAAGCAATGTTTGACATGAAAATATCTGCTGTTTAACCTCAGTGATGTTTATAATGATTAGATGTATGTACATATTAACATTCTCTTGTGTTTTGATATGTAAATGATGTTCTTCATCACATTTGCTAATAATGAAGTGTTTTAAGATATGTAACATCATAACATTTTGTTAAACACACAAACAGCCTTATTAGCTAACAAATCAACAGTTCTAAAAATATAGCTACAAAAAATACTGAAACGACACTAAGTCAGGTCCCAGCTGATTTGTTCCTCCCTGTTTCTCTTAATTTACAATCTTCTGTCCTGTGATGGTTTTGCAGGCCGTGAGGATGTTGCTTTGAAGAAAGAATAAGAACAGAACAGAAAATCATGGCTATTCAATCTTTATCATCAGTAGCTTTGGCAGCTACTCTTTTCTCTTTCATGTTTTGTGTTTGTTTATTTCTGTGTCTGGCATCACCCTCGCTTCATACTCACCCAGTTCTACAGTTATCCTTTACACACATACACGCAAACACACACATGCACAAACTTTATCTCTTCCAAAGCACAGCAGCAGCAGCTAGCTGGGTTCCATCTTGGTGGAAATCAGAAAGTGTGAGATAATTCTGTAACTAATAAAGAAAAGGGAGGCCCTTTGATGGCTCAAACTGAAAAGATATTTCATGTTTTTTGTGTGTGAGGGATTGGAGAGATGTGTGATTCTATGGAGCCTGCGTGCACCCCTGCTGTTCCACTCTGCCTAGAAGCTGGCCCCCCTCTGGCTAATGTTATGGAGAAAGGAAAGCATTTTAGAACTGCCTCACCCCCTCCATCAGCCCCCCTTTTTCTTTTGTTCCCCTTTGAAGAATGACTTTAGACATTTTATTTACATATTTAACCATGGATGAAAGAAAAGAGGCTTGCGAGAAAGAAGGCTCCCCAGGCTCTAGTGGGAATTTTGATAAGTTTAAATGAATGGAAATCTTATTAGCTATTTTTTCTTAGAGTCAAATGTTTTTTTACATGCCCAGAACATGGTACAACAGTACAGGCCTAAATCTGAGAGTAGCTGGACATGAAGGTTGCCCCAAAAGGAACACTCCCAACAACCTCATCCTCTTGAGCAAAATATCTTTTTCTCCCTGATCCGTCTACAGTTGTCAACTGCAAAGTTAAAGCGAATCTTCTTGCAGACTTCAAACTTGTGTGTTGGGGAAGCAAGTATTAACTTGAAATGTGCAGCCTATTTTTATATTGCAGTATGTGTGTGTGGTATGAGGAGTGTGTCTAGATAAAGAGAAATGTTGGTGGATTTGGTTTGTGTCTTGTATTGAGGTCTGACTCTAGAAGGGCATGTTGGTTAAAGATACAGGAGGGACATGGGCTTAATCTGCTTACCATGTCTCTGTTCTCCTCTCACTCAACTTCACTCTGAGGTAGACTGCATACTTATAGGTGTTCTCCATAATATCAGGTGCATTTGAATAATCCCTTCTTTCTTGTTTGGAGGCAGATATTCAATCTCAACTAAATCTTCAGGAATGCTTTATTTCTGTTTACTTACACATGCAGTCGTACATTCCAATTACTTGAAGCAAATAAAAAATTACATAATGTATCTTATGCGTTCAAAGGTGCACCATTAGCTGACTTTTATTAATCTAGTTTAGTTTAGTTTAGTTTAGTTTAGTCTCCAGTCTCTACACATATTTATTACATTTATTTTAAGTCAGATCTCTCTGTGATTGCAAATGTGTGATTTCATTCCTGACTGACCAGCAAGAGATGAAAGTTATACAGCTGTATAGACTGTGTATCTGCAAGATTAATTCCCTTATTACTTCCCCTCATTTTCATCTCTTTCTCTAAATGCAATCTCTTTAAAAACTCGCTTCACTTCTCTAAAGGGTCAGATGATTTGAGGAAAGACTTGCGAGCTTTCAGTTAATAATTTAAGTTCTACTACTTCAAAGTCTTCTGTTTTTTATGCGCATATGGTGTTAATGGTTCAATAACAAATAATTTATTAATGGATTTTAATTTGTCCTTTTATATATCAGACACACAATCATCCAGACCCACTTTGAAAACACACACAGATTTTCCATTGTTGTATCTGGAAATAAGCATTAACAGTCAAAATTCATAAGGATCAAACTTATACTTAAATTTAATGTAACACTGAATTGCAAAGTAGTGTATGATAAATAAATAAATACATCTTGAGAGTTGGATGAAGACATTGTATCATTCACAGTTGCATTCTATACCATCCATTAGACATTAACAAATTATTGTTTGACAAAGTGGTTACATTTGGCTTAGTTCATTTTATACAATAGTTATTTTTAATACATTTTAGTTGCCTGTTGGATTGTTGTATGTAAGCAATATCACATTTACATATGATATCACCTGCAGTTTAAGGGCAAATGAAAGGTCCTCTAATATTCAACTATAACTAAACTCTTGCTCATGTGCTATTGCTTTAATATCTAAACCCACATTACATAACCACCATTTATTTTTGCTTTTTATAAGCCATAAACTGGATCACATCCTACAAGTAATCAATATAAAACCCCAGCAACAGCACGAACCCCTGGCAGATGCTGCAGACGTATGATTTGTTGGGTTGAGTAGGCTCAGGACTCTGATGTGGCTGAGATCTGCTGTAAACACATGCTTTCATGGGATGTGTTAGTAATGTGTCAGAAGCTCACACAAAGAGCATGTCTTCACTCTGACCTCATCCAGCTTTTAAGTGGCCAATCTCATAACTGAGCCACTCTGAGTGTTTTCACAAGCTATAGACACATGAGCCAAACAGTCAAATGACATTCATACCTTAAAACCCAATGACTTGATTTGTGGAGTCTAAGTCACTTAGGAAAATGTACTAGAAAGATCTGATCTTTAAATGTGGGTTATATTGCGTGTGAGAAATATAGATTTTATGAGAAGACATTGAAACAGCAAAGAACAAATGCTGTGATAAATCAGCAGAGAAGTTTTGAGTACTTGTTTAAAAACCTATGATGAGCATGGTCATGTGTTGACGTATGTCGGTATTTTGGGCAGAACATATTGAAGTTATATTCATGCTTTATAAATAGCCAGTAAGCTTTCATAAGCTTACATCACAATCTTAATTTCAAAAACATTTATTTTTTATTAGTTTTAAAGTTTATGTCAGAAGTTTTTTAAATAGCTATTGTAATTATTACACATTCCAACAGAGTATATATATGGTACATATATCTGTCCATTTTGCATGAGTTTGCGGCTTTCTGATATCGTGTAGTGTTGTGTAATGGCCACATGATATGCAGATTAAAGAAATAAAACATGTTTTTTGTTAGTAAGTGTTTTGATTATGTTTTGTCATTTTAAAAGTATTTAATTACATTTTTATTATTTAATTATAATTTAATGAATTAATTCATTGCTTTTCATCATCTCACGAACCCCTTGCAAACCCTGCACTAGAATATTTAACATTGTTATCAAGTGTACAAAATGAGTCAACTACTTTAGCACTTTTTTGACACAATGAAGTGGGTCGCTTGAGTGACAGTCACTGATCAGAAAGGACTCAATGTTTCTTACTCTCACCCCCTTTTTGTCATCTAATCTGTTTCTGAGAGGCTAGACTGGAATCACTATCTTTGGGTGGGGGAGGGGGTGATGGAAAAAGAGAGAGATGGAAAAAAAGAGGATCTGGGGACACCCCACTGGTTTTGGCTTAGGAAGGACCATTCACACAAGACTTCTTGGACTATTCCCACAGTACTTTCTTATGGAGCCGCCACACATGCACACAAACACACAGACACACATACACACTCCAGTCAAATTAAATTAGAGTCTTCTTCTTTTTCCCTACTGAGATGCTGGCCTTTTCATTGCCAGAGACCCCTAAGTCCCCTCTCAAATAAACCCACATGTTAAAATCCTAACACAAAGACACATACACAGAGGCATTTATATTACCATATAGGCAACTTTAAAGCTTAAGTGTGTTACATTTCTGCGCCACTAGCAAGGAAATCACCAAAGGAGATTACAAAAATAATAATTTTTTTAGGCAATAAATAATAACAGGTTACACAAACACTTCCCTGTCTGCCATTGGCCGGACAGACAAATAGCCCTACCCCAAACTCACGCCATTGGCTGAGCCAATGTTATAAGTCCAGGCTGGTTGGTTGGAATGCTCAGACAAACAGCAATGTTGAAAGCAGCACAAACCCATTGTGTTTGTGTGTGTCTTTAAGAGGAGGGGTGTCAGTGAGAATTCTGCCAGCTGTTCTTTGTGTCAACCTGTGACTTCCCTTGAGAAAGGAAATGGTGCCTGTGTGTGTATCAGAGAATCTGGGAAAGAGAATCTCTTTATTACTGCCATCACCACACTTTGTTTCTCATTATTCACAGTACTCAGCCATGAAGCCTCTCACTAATGCATTTACAACTGTCTGTTTGCAATGGGCCTCAGCAAAGATTAATGTACATGTTCCTGAGAAAGTACGAGAAAGAGCTCCTACGCATGTTTTGGCTAACAAAAGCTAAAACCTTATCTGAAACATCATGTCATAGTGTTCAGATTAAGCAGCTATTCTCAAAGTAGCATTGAGTTTAATTGCCAGATCAGCAGAACCTTCTGAGAAGCTGTGAACAGACCAGTGAATTATAATCTCAACAATGTCGGACTTTAAAGTCAGATGAAACAGAGAGAGAAGTCTTATCATAAGAAATGAGCTAAGCTGCTTGTTTTTTTTCTTATGTCCTAAATATGACTGATCTGTAGTATTACAACTAAACTCGAGTTTGTAGCACTTAAGGATAAACAAATCCAAGATGGCTTCAAGGGGAGTTTTAGGTTGGTTAAAATATCTAATGTGACTCTTCAGTAGTCTTAATTTGAAGATTTAGAGCTGTCTCAGTCTGCCTGAACAAATTACAACAAAAAAGGGCATTTTTAGAGGGTTTATTTTTGGGGCTAAGTATGAGAGACAGAGGCAGGGAAAAGACAGTTGATGAAAGAGAGAAAGAGAGGAAGAGATTTGGAAAAGGAATATCCTCCAGAAACCTCTCCTCTCCATTCATTACAGTGCATGGAAGCCAATTCATGCGGTGGCAAATTGAGATCAAAGCCAAATTAAAGCTGACTCGTTCAAAGGCAGATAAAACTAAGCAAGCCTGCAGCAAAATTTTCTTCATTGATTTCTTCCTCTTTCACTTCTTCGTTGTTGCACTCCTTTTCTCCAACAAACCTTTGGATTTCCTACTAAAGAGGAAGAGGCTTTAAAACATCCTGCAGCAAAGTGTTGAAATGACTAAACAAACAAAATAAAAAGTCGCAAACAACAGCCCAGACAAAATGGCACTGACAACATACAATAAACTCTTACATTCATTCAAACTGCAGTTGAAAAAGTAAACAATGTGCAAAACAGTGTTTGACCTGTCCTGCTTTTGGAGGACCAGTGTCTTGCAGAGATGAGCTCCAACCCAAATTAAACACACCTGAACCAGTTAATCAAGGTCTTACTGGCAGACTAGAAACTTCCAGGCAGGTGTGTTGAGGCAAGTTGGAGCTAAACTCTGCAGGACTCTGGTACTCCAGGGCCGAGTTTGGACACCCTTGACCTAAAAAGGGTGTGTATCAGAAACAGAATACACGTGCTCTATCTATCTATCTATCTATCTATCTATCTATCTATCTATCTATCTATCTATCTATCTATCTATCTATATATATATATATATATATATATATATATATATATATATATATATATATATATATACTATATATCTATACCAAAATAAAAACTAAAAAAATGACACCCCCCACCCAAAATTACATAATACTTCCATTCTTCCTAATACAAAAGGAATAACACCATTTTAAACTAAACATACTAGTCAGCTAAAAGGATGCAAAACAATCATAAACGTTTGTGCATTATTAAGTCTTTTGAAGCCATTTGATAGCTTTGTGTGACACAGAGCAGAACTGAAGTTTTTACTGATAAAAAATTCTTAGTACTAGTCCCTTGCGCATGTGTGGTGTCCTCTTGCAAACATACAATCAAAACAGACTTTCTCAGCACTGAAAAATATGATAACATATGATATTGTTATGATAAACTGTTCTTTTATTTCATTCTATAGCCTCTTTGTAATTACAGATTTGAGCATTGATGGTTCCTCAGGTGTTTGCATAACAGACTTCACTTTTTTCAGGGGAACTATGTGGGATAAGTGATGTGATATTTTCACTCGTGTTGTCTTTTCACCCGAGGTTCAGCATTTCCTTTCATGCAGCCACATGTGGAGTGTCTCTCCCTCTGAAGTTCTGTTTGGATTAGGCAGGACAGGAGAGCAAGAGGAAGTGAAGCCTCACACATTTTCTCTGGAACTCTGTTTGCCTGTGTGACACAGAAATGAAACAATTCTATACACACAACGAGAGGAAGAGAAGAAAAAGCATGAACATGACATACACGTAAGTGTAGTATAAAAAAAGACATTAACAGAAAACAGGGTAGTTAATGACAATTTAAAGAGACAGTATTCTAGAATATGTAATAAGATCATTTATGTTTTATTAAAGAAATAGTTCAGCAAATGTACTGAACCTTATGTTGTTCTGATTCTGTATCAATTTATTTCTCATTTGGAACACAAAATAAGATGTTAGGCATAATGTTGTGACTGACAGCCTCAGTCACCATTCACTTTATTGTATGAAAGAAAAAGCAGCGTCAGTATTTTTAAAAGTTTTTAAACAACCGTTGTTTCATTGTTAAGGAATTGCTTTAATTATTCATTCTCTTGTGTTCCACAAAAGAAAGAAAGTTATAGAGGTTTAAAATGAAAAACCTTGAATGGTCTTTCAGGAAAACACAAAAAAATCCGTCATTGACTGGTAATTATGTGCCAGTAGGTGGTGTTCACATTAAGAACTTAGAGAGAAAGAGATTTTCAGCATATAAATTTGACAGCATTACCTGCACTAGAATGAGGACCAGCTGGAACAGTCATGGCCTTAAACCACTGATTAATGGTTGAGATGAGCAAAACTGGATGCTTATCAACATTACTGCAACACAAGTTTTCACACAGAAAAAAAGCTCCAAAACCACCTATACTTTTCTGTCTGTAATTTGCACTTTGAAAAAATACAGGATAAAAATAGGGTTGAATATTTCTCATATATATTTTTAAACATATGTGGCACAAATGTATTTGCTCTGCAGTATTTAATAACATTAAGATGTGTTTGACTAAAACAAAACAATTGTTTGGAATGTGTGCTAGTGTGCTTGGGCAACATTTAAAGTTAAAAGTCCCAATTTAAAGTTAAATGTTTCTCAATTTATCTAGAATTATCTGCATTGTAACAAAAATATAGTTCAAAGGTTTCATTTACAGTAAAAGTGTTTGCCTCAAGTCTCAGAAAGAACATCCGCACACACACTAAGAAACCTTACACATAGAGGAACATGTCAAGGACCTAACACCTGGAAAAGCTGAAAGGAACAGAGGAAAATGCCTTTTAATCTGTCCAAGATATGGTTTCATAGCTGTAAGCACTTACCTCATCTTTGCCTATCCGACCCCCTTCTGACACTCTCATGCACGCAAAGATTACAGTACCCATGCACATACCTTCAGCTCTTATATCACAACACCATCAAATCACCTGCCACTCTGCGCACAGTCACACACACATAGTAGGACAAGCCTGTG
The DNA here is from genome assembly GCA_036877525.1 of Chromobotia macracanthus. Lineage (NCBI taxonomy): Eukaryota > Metazoa > Chordata > Actinopteri > Cypriniformes > Botiidae > Chromobotia > Chromobotia macracanthus. Next base: position 6,215,101 of record JAZGTH010000002.1, read on the forward strand.
GCTCTTTTCCTATTCCTAAAGCTCAAGGAAGTAAGGGGCCCTGAAATAATGACACCATAGAGGGGTCAAGATCTTTTAAACAGTTTCCTTTAAAAGACGTGTAATGCACCAGCTCACAAAATCTGTGATTGTATTGTATAGTCATTCATTTTCTCATTGCTTCTAATTTTATCTGTCCAAATCAATTTTGCAGATTAATTATGAGTCATCTGAGATAAATTGGAAACCTAAATGAAACATAACTGAGACCTCCATCAATTCACTTGAGCTGTCAAACAGCAAGTTCTGAACAATAAAGTCTTTCCAATAGATACACACTAATCTTATTATTTTTAAATGTGCTTTATAAACATATTTGACTGAAATGTTAGATAACAGACCTAATCTTTATTGACCTCACCATGTCTGCAAACCCTGCTCTGAGACACTCAAAAGCATTCCCAAAATAAAAAAAAATTATATTATAAAGTTTGATGTGTGACAATACACACGCGTCACAGGCTGACATGTGTCAGAAAACAGGGTCAGGTACATCTTTCAAAAGCATTCACTCAGAGCCAGTGATCTTTTGAGAAACGCTGCGACCAACAGTATTTGATTAAACATCATATGGAGAAAACACATACTCCACTGTTTTAATCCTCTTTCTTTTAGCCTGCTTTTGCCCTCTCTTTTCTCTGTCTCGCATCCCTTCTCTCCCCTAGAAAGTGATTAAAGAGAAGATTCTGGAGCCTGACACACAAACACCTTTTGTAGGGCCCTTTTAAGTGTCAGTATAAAGTGTTTGAGCTTCTTTATTGAAGCCACTGACTGGATGAATGAAAGTAGAGGTGGGTGCAATCTAAATACAAATGCAATGATGGAGAAAGACCAAAAAACTGAGGCCTTGTAGCTGTGACTGTCTCTCTGTGTGTGTGTGTGTGCGTCTGCTGTTCCTGGAGTGTCTTTTATATGTATTCTCTGTATAAGTGCATATTCTCAAGCTGCAGAGAGTTGCTGTGCTTTGATATCTAGATTATGAGAGAAATGACAGTTGATTAAAAACTACTGTGTTCTCAATGACAGTAGCCCTTCTGCCTAACGCTAGAGCAGGTGTTCATATAAAGCCTTAATATTTCATTCCCTTTTAAAAACCATAATGCATTCTTAAATTAAATATGTAATAGAACCAATTAAAAATTGTTGTGTAAAAAAATATAGTTCGAATTTTCCTTTTCTTGGAAAAAGCCAAGTTCTCAGTTAAGTTTCAGTTTAAAGAACACTTGGTATGTGTTGTAATGGTAGTTCGTCTGTAAAAGAACCTCTTTTCCTTTGCCTCTTGCGTGATTGCACCCAATTATGATTCTGTTTCATCTCGGCTGCAGATGTTAGGAGAAGTGGGGCTTAAAAGAGCAGGGGTGCCGGCTGAGGGGTGTCAACAGGCCTTCTGTCAAAGCCTTTTTGAGGGCCGTGTCAGGTGCTTTGATTGGCATGCTTTCATGAGGAAAGATTCTCTTCTTATCTGTCCGGGCCGGTTGACAGGTGAGTTCCACATCAAATGCAGCTGAATGGAGAGAGGTATAGTGATCCTTTGCAACAGAGCGGTAGATGATGCATGTTCGTGCCAAGCTGGGGGACAGCGATCTTGGTGTCGCCTTTCTTCTGCCTCTGTTAAACTGTTTAAACATGGTATTTTAAAGAAATTGGAAAATCTGACTGCAAAAGGACAACGTTAAATACAGGTGTAAACTGGGTCCAAAATGGTTTGATTTTAAGTGTAAACACCAATCAGACTTGATGCATCCTGCACAGCAGCAATGAGGTCTTAACAGAGCAATCTAAACAAGTGGTCACAGACTGGGTGTAAACAGCAATGTGTCTTGTATCACCTGCAATGGATTTCAATAGCAGGTGTAATATGTTTACAGCTATTCCCAGTTCCCTTCAAACAGCAAGTAGGCTATCCTCTGCTCAACAGGCAGCAGTCGACACACTAAAGAGAAACTTTATCAGGTCAACAACTGAAAAACGTTTAGCCACAATTTTGCTGCATCTTAATCAGTTCACACTGCAGACTACAGAGTTCGACTTTTAATCTTTAATGTTTATACAATTACAGTGGCCCCAAAAGTACCTGGACACTTATACCATGCTTAAGATGTATCCAAAGCACAAGCAAATTTTCCAGAACTAACTTCAAAATCTTTAGCCATGTTTGCAATTATGTTTAACAAACTGGTTTCAAGTTCATTTTTATTGGATGTACTGTATGAACTCAGTTTTCCTCAAGTATCCTAGTAACGTGACCACAGTGGTTGCATTAACTATGGACATACCCCACAGTTTGACAGCAGGAAATGTACAAACATTTTTTTGTCTTGATTCTGTCTTACAAGTTTGTTGTTTTAACATTTAAAACCTAACTTCAATTTAACTACAACTTTCCCAAAAATTCTGCTTGAAAAGTGTGCTTGTGCTAGTCATGTATTTTTAAGTGTGGCTGAAGCGTGGAAACACTTTTAAGGGCCACAGTGTATCTCCACACACAGAATGCGTTTAAATAGCTCACATTAAATACTTCAATTGAGTCTATAGAGGTTGAAGCAGGAAGGTCAAAATCTCTGTTCTTTCCACACAACTGGCTCTTTGAAGCAGTGATGCATCTTTAAATGGTTGAGCGCTTTCCATTATCACCTTTAGTTCTGTGCATCAATTCTCTCTCTGATCTCCTAAGTGCTGGTTGTTAACAATGTCACGCAAACACACACACGCACAAACACACACACACAGATACACTTAGTTCCATTAACAACATACAGGCCATTGAAGTTATTCAAGCTAATTACGCTGTTTGGAGTCTTTTGCTGTATTTATTTGCATGCTTTGACTCTTTGCATGAAACAGTTGCCAAAAAGAAAAACTTCAGGAATGCAAAAACAAGCCCAACTAATATGTCTGTTCACATTTTTCTTTAAGCAGCAAATTACTTTTCTTTCCCTGTAAGTCTGTAGGAAACTGAACATTGTAAACATATGCCCCTGAACAGCCATTTAGCTCAAACGCACAATTAGCCCAAAAAAGAAAACATTTCAAAATTACATCTACCAGTAATTAATCCTTCTTGAAGCACCATGGGTTTAGTTATGTTGTTTTGTGGATCCCTATCAAAAGAATATTATTATGATTAGAATTTGATTTCTAAATGATGTCAAGTGTAGCTGCTAATGAGGAAAATCTGTATTTTGCATTTTCTAACTGTGGCATGTTTTGAGGTCCATTTCTTAATGTCTCCAATGACTCACATCAGAGGATTTAAACTCAAAGTGAATTTAAATTCTGTTTGTTTAATTTAAAGGCATGTTTTTTTTTCTTTTGCAAAGGCAAGAAAGTTGCACATTATGCACTGTTTAATAGACATGCAAAATGGATTCTGAAAAAGAAAAAGGTTCAACACATTAGACACACACACACACACACATACACATAAGTTTCTCATGGAACAAAGCACAGCTCCTGTGGCTCTTTGCCATTCACACAAAAGGCTTGGCCAAACTGAAGAGGAACTGCGCTCTTTTTTAATATCTGAAGGCTTGTTAAAGATTCACTGGGGGAAAGTAACTGCGGAGACCAATGAGGCATCTGTTAAGTTCTTTGCTTTTCACAAAGGGGGAGGAAATGATGCTTGTGGACAATAGAGATGTATGTCTATTTTGTTTGAACAGGACTGTAAAACAGACAAAGTGAAATCATATGCAGAAAGGCTTTAATGTAATTTAGTTTTTGTGTAACCCTTTGGTACAATGACATTTATGTGGTTGTTAGGGTAGATGCTACTAATATAGAGGCTGATTTATGCTGTGAGAAAGCACAGATATGTTGGGAAAATCACAGTCTGTTTGATAGATACAAAATTGTATCATAGAAGAAATATTTTGACATTTAGGTCACATTTAAAATGTGTGAAATTTCATTACAATAAATAACAAAATACCAACTTTTTTGAAGTTTGGAAGCCATGGCAATGTTTAGTATATGTATGAAGTTAGTTACCCACAGATGTAGTTCACCACATTAAGTATGAACATGTCACTAAGACATGAAGCCTACTAGGCACTGCTTAAACATACGGTAAAGCTGCATTTCGGGCCACCAACTACTTTTGGGGTTATTGTACACACTCACCATAGAATACATATAGCCCCAAACCTCCACTTCTTAACTTTAATCTGTACATTCTTACCCAAAAAGATATTTTGGACAGTTTTTTGGATTCAAGACACCAAGCTGCCAGAAACAGTGTTAAATTAGATCACAAAAGCTTTATTAGTACAGTAACAAGTGAAGGCATAGCAACCAAATGAATGGCAAGCAAAACAACAACAAGCTGTAGGGCTTCCACTAAAAAACTATTCAGACAGTTAAAGATGACAGCAACAAATACACTTCCTCCCTCTTTCTCTTCAGCTAAGTCCTCAGTTAAGACAGAGGCAGGAAGGAAGGTTTGGCCAGCTTTGCACTGTGGGCTTTGGTTGGCTCTTTCATGTCTTTATAGTTTTATTAGAGTTGTCATTAGACTTTTAATGGCTAGTGTTTGCCCCTATTTCATGAGCCGCAGTATTTCGAGGAGGTGTGATATGATGTCTGTGTTGATTGTGCTCTTTCAAGCATCTGCGCTGATGTGTCATCTCGCCCTCAGAGGACTGTAAACACTTACTTTCCTCTGTGTATTGCAAATATTGTGGTCTAAAACTGTCTGTCAATAATTTCAATTGTCTGTCAATAGTTTCAGACTTGGGCTGCATGTACACTCTCTCTTCTCTCTCTTTGTCAAATCAAATGTGAACCAAATGTGAATCATTTCTTGAACAGGTTCATATTAATCATTCACTAAAATGAATCAATGCTTCATATGAAAAAGACTGGATGTTTTAAACATGCATGTTTAATTATTATCAGCTGTAAAGCTGCAGATGAAATGCAATGTGACAAACAAGTTTGTATTTTGTTATGCCATACTGTTACTTGTTAGTCACAGTTATCAGTAGCAGTTAGCAGTAGCATGTTACTGGAAAAGTTGAAAGAAGTTTAAAGAAAAAACACTAGAGCTACTGTAACGCTAACCAAAAAATGTAGTTAACCTCAAAGTAATGCTACTTTAGTCTCTTTCCAACATTGGTGGGTCTCCTGCATAACTAGTACAAAAGCTATGAATGAGGAGTGAGTATGTGCGTAATTATGTGTGTGTTTGTAAGGCATCACCCCTTCAGTGCCTTCTCACTCCCAATAACCACAACAAGTACAAAGAGAAACGCTCGCCGAGAACCAGCAGGGGCACCGTGGCTGTCATTACAGCCTGGCCAAGGAGAGCAAATACCAGGCCCTAGCAACCTACAGGAGGGGAGCAGGGAAACAGAAGAGGAAGAAAGACACTCAGAAGGAACGAGGGGAGTTAGCTTAGTACCACCATAGTGAATGACCTCAATGTGACTCTCCAGCTCCTCAACAATCACTTGCAGCCAGCTGGAAATGAGGTGTCGAGGGGCCCCTCAGGGAACCACCGTCCGAATTTACTGCCGACTCAGAGATCGGTGAATGAAACCCAATCAGCTCAGGTTCCTGCTCAGCATGTGCCTCAAACAAGAGGAATAAAGAACCGCGCAGGACTTAGTGCTAATGCAGCCATAGCAGCCGTACAGAGAGAGCAGAGGCCCTTTCTCACTCTCAGACAAACACCCTCTGCATTTTTATTGTCCTTCTCCTTTAGTTCTCATCCTTTTTGCTGTGCCTAAAAGTCAATTCATCACATCTTCTGTTAATTTACTGCTGTTTGCTCCAATGCTAAAATAAAAGAGAATTCAGTTCAACATAAATTATGACTATGAGTAACCTACAGAAGAGAAACATCACAAAACAGATTAATTCAAATACCTCAAAAGTTTATTCTTGACAACATTGCGGCTAGATGGTGAGCACATTGAGACATTGGCTTTTTCTTCTGTCATGGAAACAGTTCATAGTAATCTCATGTCTCCACCAGAGATTGAGAAGACATCTCAACAAAACGTCTCAAACTGTGCTCAGATTTTCTCAATCACAGAAGTATGCAATCAAAAGTTAGCAACTAAATAACTTTAGAAGAAACCTCATGTGGCATTAAAGAGCATCTTTTGAGCAATAAAATTGTTCTCTGGGTAAAGAAGGAGTAAAGTAAGGAGATGTAAAGAGAAAGGAAAAATAACTTAGAAGAGAGGAGGACAAAGGAGAGAAGAAGGAAAAGAAGACTGGGAATATAGAGTGAAGCAGCTGTCTATTTAAAGGAGGTTGTAGCGATGCTCAGAGCTACCCCGCTGATCAATTAGCATATCTGAATCCTAGCGCTGCACGAGGTCCCCACGCTAGCACACTGCTAGGTGGCACTTCTGAGGGAGGCGGCTTTTGAATGCGCACACAGGAATCCAGCGAACGCTATGTGTTCCTAACCGTTTGAACAGGCACAAAAATTATTTGAAGTTCCAACTCCAAGCTGAAGAGAATAAAGTTTTACTTTTTTGGATATAGAGAGGGAGGACATACGTATTTACTTGTTTTTTCCCTTTTACTTGATTTTTTATGATTCACTGTGATGTTGCTCTCGATCTGTGCTTTTCTTTGGGGGTGAGGGATTCAAAACAACAGATGGAGTTCCTTCTGAACTATTAACAAAAACTGACTATTTGATTGACTTTTGCTTTACCTATTGTCTACATAATATCACAGGTTTATCTAATTATAGCCTGTATATCTCATGTCTAAATATCTAAAAGTTATCCAGCACCTATAGAATATAGAAATTATTCTTTTTTGAAAGACTGTGACATTTCTGTTAATCACATTTGTTGTGAAGTCAGAGGTAATTTTGCATGGTGTGACTGCACCTCAAGGCCTCAAAAAAACCTACACATTCACATTAAGTTGTGAGGCACAAATGTGCTTAAATGCAGCAGGTGACGCCCTGATCTTCTCTTAAGTTTTACATGCTATTCGTACAATCGTGGATAATTATCCTAATCAGATGTATGCTTATTGCTAATTAGCTTTATAATCCACAACAAGCATTCCCCAATAGGCCATCAGCATTACTATGCTTGTGAAAATGCTTAAACAGAGTCTACTTATGCTGGAAAATCCCTTTTTAGGTTTCATCAGAATACACACTAACACGGCAACACTGCGTCTAATGTCTCAGACTTTGCCCTGAGGGTATGTCACCAATCAGATCAAGGCAAATCAACAGCAGTAATCATGGCAGCACGCTCCATCCCACATGATTTAAGAAAGTGAAACGATAGCTTCGGTTTGTTGCTCTATTGAATTCTTCAGTCTTCACAAACAACCCTAAAACAACCCTATGTGACTGTCGAAGCACAGACCATATTTATGAAAAAAACAGGTCAAGTTTTTTATCTCTCTGCCTTTTTCTCTTGTTCTCTCTTTTTCAGTTTTTAGGATAGCCTTGATGTTGCTCTCCCATCAGTCACAAAGCGGTTCTATTGAGGGGATCCAGTGAGGGTATTGATGGTTCCATAATTTGGGCAGGGGAACAGAAAAAGCCCAGTCCCCCGCTGTGCACAGCATGTCACTGCAGGCAGCGGGAGCTTCGTATTTTATTAGCCTGGGAGAGCAGCCCCACTGCAAATAAAGCACATTCAGTCAGCCACTGATCTCTCTCACAAAAACAATATCATCATAGCATACCGCTCTAAACCCCACCCCTTCCCCTCTGTCACACACATGCAGATGGGCACATGTGAACGCTCAGTGTATCTCTTTCCCTCTCTTCATGAGACATTCAGTCTTTCACTTTTCCTTTAACTCTCTGTGTCTGATCGGCACATCATTCCAGCTTTCTCAACCTTTCTCTCTGCCACCCTCCTTTTCTCTCTCTTCATAGTGTCTCTTTCATTTGCTCCCTGCAGTTGGACATTTCACTCTTGGAGGTAGAAGAGCTCAATCAACAGGCAACAAATGAGCTGATTCAAAAGAGCTCAACCTAAGCATGAACTGAACAGATATCTCACATTAGCCCTCCACCTGCTCCTGTTCCATTCCCTTTACACGTTTTTTGTTTATGGTATTAGAAATCTTTAGCACATTTTAAGTTTAAAGTCATATAGAAACTCCAATGTGTCAAATTAAGCTTTCCAAAATATTTTGTTTTGTGCAATTTGAACATGGTTTTGGTGACGTCCCCCAAAGTTATTCATATTAGTAAATTATCAGTACAGTACATGAGGAAGCACATACAATAAATTTATAGTCATGCAGACACATACTTAGAATGGTGAAGAGAAGCCCTCTGTCGCTGTGTCTGTTAATGCGACACCTAGACATCCGGACACACACAAATGTGCGCAGAGGGCAAGGGATTGCATTTTTACACCACATGGTGCCCCGCTGGACAGCTCACGGTAACAATATATGCCATAATAAAAAGAAGTGCTGCCCAAGTCACATGTTTATCATTGTTTTAATGTTCCATGAGACAAATGAGTACTAAGCTTACATTTTAAACAATAGACTTGTCTTAGAAATCTTAGAAACAGTCCAGCTAAAACATTTAGGTTGTAAGAACATTTCCATTAATTAACAAAAATGCTGAATGTTCTAGGAATTACCAAAACGTCCAGTTTTTTGGCACTGTATTAACGTTATTGCTTGGTTTTAGTAACATTATTCAAACATTTTTTTTAATTCTATACCATTTATAAAACATTCCATCATCCACCATCAAATATATATGATTAACTGTAAACTAACAGTCTAATAAAGTTATTGAGAAACCTTTTTGATAACTTCTGAGAACTTTTAAAAAATGTTCTGAGAACGCCCCGTTACATGAAGGAATAAAGTTTTTTCATGCCATTTTGAGAGCACCAGCGGAGTTATCAACTTCTGGCACAGGCTACCATTTGGCGCCATCTACCGATTTAAATAATTATCACATTATAAAATGTCAAAAATGTATAACAAATCCAGATGTCGTCAGACTTTCATTTCTTGTTGCTGTGTGTATCGTAGTAGTGAGGGACAAAACCTCTGTAATTTCAGGATGGTCATGGCCGCAAAGCACCTGCTTAAACTAAACACAATAAATTCACATAGAAAGACTAACTGAGGGCACATTAAAATTTGCTATGAAAATATTTATAAATATTTTCATATAATATATTCTGGGTGTTTACTCATTTAACCCATCCACTACTCACTGGATGGGTTAAATGCAGAGGTCACATTTTAAGTAAGGGCGACCATACATTGACAAAAATGACACTTTTTTGATGAATCACTTTTGATTTCCTCACCTTGGAATACATTTGCTAAATGCCTAAATGTAAATGTGAATTTTCTCAGGGCACATCAAGACAAACCACAAAGTGGTTCTCAGAAGAAGTGCATCTAGAATAAAAAACAAACTTCAGGGAGTTGTCTAACCTGAATGTGACAGATTCTACTTTTGGAAACGTGTTGGTCATATATAAGACTGGAGAGAGGACAGATAAACATGACCTAAATTAACTCTCACAGAACTTTACCAAAACAAATAATCTTTAAATCTGTATGTGACTTAGGCGCCTACACTACCAGTCAAAAGTTTGGAAACACTTAAAAATCTTTTAATCTGAAGATTTAATTTAATTTTTGTTATTAGAAAACTACAATTTAAAAAAAAATGTTTTTGAAATGATGAGTTTTCAAAATGATTTTTAAATGATTTGGACCAAATAATAAAGAATAAAGCAGCCAATAAAAGCGCAGGATAGAGGGGAACTCCTTCAAAACTCTTTAAAAATCTTCTCAGGATGATTCCTCAAGAAACTGGGTGTTGGAAAATGTCAAGAAAACTTTTGTAAATTCTAGACAAAGGGTGACTAAATTGAATATGCTAGAATATACCCTATTTTACCTTATTTTTAATTTTCTTTAGTCACAACATAATTCCTAAAGTTACATTTGTGTTATTTCATAGTTTTGATAAGTTTACTATTATTCATAAATTAAAAAAAAATATGAACAAAGTGTACATATGTGCAAAGACATTGTGCAGGATGTTTGGAATTTTTGTGCATGCAGGAAAACCAAGCACAAGACAACATGCATTTATAAAACACGGGTTTTCCTTAACCAGACAGATATGTCATGGGTCAGTTTAACCCATTTCCACTTTTGAGTTGTCTGAAATACTGGTAATCTCTTTTTCTCTTCTTGAAATTCTTTGACTTTTTCTCGTTTAGGGCCATGCATTTATATGCAGATTGTGGACACACTAATGTGTTATGAAGAGTCTGAACATGTTTTGTACGATTTGTGTAATAAAACATTTGTTTTGATGTACATTGTTGTTATGTCCTTGTTTTCACTGAGCTTGTTCTCACTGCACTGTGTATGTAAAAGGGAGTTTTCAGACTTTGTCAGACATATTTTATTTTTGGATTGCCAGCTCCAAACGAAATGCTGTCACAGATACAATTTTGATACATTAAAACTAAATACAGTTGATATATTATACTACAGTATGTTCTCCTAATTCTGACAAGCCATAAAGGGTTTAAATTGTTGTTGTTTGTGTTTTCAAACTTAAAGATGTTTTGACCTATAACATTATTGATGACATTTCTTTTAATTTAATATGAGGGGTTAAGGTTATCTTTAAAATCTATGTTTGCACGCTTACCTGACTGTTTTCGTTTATAATAGATCAGTCTTCCAACTGTCATAATCATCCCCAACACAAGCCCAGAAGTCCCAGTAATGATCTTATTCCTATCAGACTCATCCAGTGAGAAATCTGTCAAACAAAACAAGATAAAGCCTAAAATATATTTGTTTGTTACGTGGTGCTCATGAAGGGTGTTGTTGGCTATTGAAAGGCCATTTCTTTCAGAAGATCTAAGAAATTACTATATATTCTATATAGAGTCATGCTACATGAAACCTACAGTGGATTTGCCTTCTAAGTTCACCTACAAAATGAATTAAAAAGCTTTATTATGTAGAAACTACAATTTCCTGTTTCTGTAGGGAACTCAGTTCTTTCCCCAGTGACAGATGGGTTTACTAAAGCTGTCATGCTCCACCACACAGGCGATCTTCTCTCCAAGATTGGGGAAGTATTCCAGAGAGTGGATGAGAGTGGATCTGGTAGTACCAGTCCCCATCAACCAGTTCTTAAGTTGAGGTCACATCAGAAGTCACCCTCTCTCAACCAGGTGATTTTAAAGGGTTTGGGGTAAAAATCATAAGCACTGCATATCAACATTGCTGGCTGTTCACACCTGGCCTGCTTTACTGATCATGGTGACTTCTGGTTGTACTATAAACATGAAAAGATGGAGATCACATTGTGTTTCATATTGATTAAAGCTGCAATCCATATCTTATTTTTGTTATGGATTGAAATGAACAAAAAATGAACAAAAATCAGTTATACCAATCAGGATTTAAAATATTAAGTTGAAATTACTTGTATAGCCAAGTTGATTAAACTTAAAAATTTAAGGCAGCAACATTTTTTTTTTACATTTAACATATTTAGTGTAGGAAGAAAACATGGCTATTGATGATGGAACATTTGTTGCTTGTTATTACTGCAGCTGATTAGAATTTAACTTGTCATAACCCTGTAATTTTTTTTGTTTGATATTTACCTTTTATTTTTATATTTCAAACAGAGATGGCGACAGAGAAACAAAACAAGCAAAAACATGGCTATGCATATCAGAAGATTGCACTGCATTTTGGATCGCATGCTGTTCTACTGACATACAGATGAAATGAGCTGGGTGCAGTTGTGTGGTACAGTGTGATGCCAGTCCAGTCTCACACATAAGCACATCAAACTGGAATATCAAGCTTTTGACAGACCCACAGAAAGGTCACATGACTGAGCAACTTAATCTGCACCAACATTCTGATGAGTTGTAAACACTGAAGTGAAAGTTCTGTGGATTTTTGATAGATATTGTTAATGAATTGTTTATTCATTTTAATAGTTCTGCAGGGTTTTACCCTGATGTAATATGACTAAAATACAGTAAGATTTGGAGAAATTTTCTCCAAATTGTTTTTCTAAATTATTTTTAATTACTTTTCTGTGTAGAATGTAAGTTTATTTAAAAAAACAAAATATAAAAACACATAACCCATATCAAAAATAACTACAAAATCTTGTCCCAAGGTATAAAAGTATACTTTCATATATTTACATATTTTTATTGTAGCTCACATTTTTATTACAATTCAAAAAGGTTTCTAATTTTTATGAAGACCCCATTTTAAAGCGTTTTTGATAGTTTTTTGTTACCAAAGACATTATAGAGCTCTAGAACTTTTCTTTGTAGAATTTGTTGTCACTTTTTATGCTGTCACAATGTATAAAGCTATGTAATAGTAGAATATTATTATAAAGACTTTTTGTACTGTAAGACATTACTCCAGGAATAAGTGTGAACTCAACATCTGTGCATCCTGTCCAGATCTCGTTTACTGTGTATTAATACAGTGCCCTGAGCACACATAAGTGAGTGCAAACTTTACTGTAAAATGTGTTAAAGCCATGCAGAAGATTAACACCTCTGCATCACAATCTCACATGAAAACCAAACACCAGAATTCATACACATAGATAAGTTTAAGTGTCCCAGTAGTTATCAGTAATTAGCTGCAATTGTTTCATTTGACAATAAAGAATACACCAGTAGCCAATCCTAGCAGTCCGAATGGCAGTCCAACTCCACAGTACACTAACCACTGGGCTCCTTTGTCTTTACTTCTGTGGAATACACATACACACTTTTGTGAAATTCGTCAATATATATTCAAAAGAAACTTGATGTAATTTAAAGACACACCCACCCCACATTCTGGTTTGAGGTTCCTGAAGAGCGTTGTGGTCTACAGTGCAGCTGTAGACATCGCCTTTCACTGGAATGAAGCTCAGCCTAGAAAAGACATTCATGGTTCCATCATTGTTTGGGTAATATTGGCTGAGAGTTGAACTATTTGTCACATTTAAATTGTTCTTGGTCCATGAGACTGTGATGGGTGGAGGGTCAATTCCAGTTATGTGACAAATCAACATGCTTTTAAAGTTTAACTTTGCATCTCCTTCAGTATAAATTGAGCTCCTGGGGGCTTCTGGAAGAGATAAAAATCATGCACCAATCAGTCCCATATGATTGTTTGTTTAATGTCTACTAAAATGTTTTAGAAATGACTTATCAAGTTGCTCTGATGAACTGGCATACACTGTGTTTAACACTTTAAGTATTGCTTCCCAATATAGCCAGGGAAATTGAACATGGTCAGCAAAATCAGGAATTGTGAGGACATCTTTCTTCTCTTTAAAGTCCACATGTGCCAGCAGTTCATCATCAAATTTGATGAGGAATTCATTTTAATCTGTTCTTTCTCCACATATTTCAATCATTCTGTATTCAAAATAGCCTACAATTTAAAGGTGTTACTAGCTTCTAGCTTCTTTACTAGCACATATCTATGCTATAACTGTTACTCAGATTACTCTCAGCATTTTAAACAGTTAGTACAAAGCAAAAATAATTCTATATTAAATTACACTGATCCTCTATAAAGAAAGAATATATACATATAAGATATGTTTTTATTATTAACTTTCTTTGAGCCTCAATGTAAAATGCACATGCAACAATGAGTGTAATTCTTAGAAGTCCGTCCATTTTAAAGTATGTCAGCAGGCAGTCAGTGCATGTACTGCTGTATGTCTCCAAAACAATATCATGAGGAAGTAAAAATCCTTTTTATACAAGCAAGTTTTATTTTCTTTCAATAGGCAGTGCTGTTCTAGGGAAAGTGCACAGATTTGTTTATGTAGCAGTTTTTTACAGTCAAATTGATTTCTCTATAGTACACACACAGCCCTGTTGTAAATGTCTGTAGTTTTGTACATTATAAATCACACTTTTGAAAAACTAAAAGAGTAAAATAAATAAAATACACTTCCCACAACACTCGTAAAAAACCAGGGAAATCCTGATTTTGTTATATTTACCAGAAGATGGCACTGCTATATAAATTGAGGCAAGAGTTCTCCTGGCGATGTCTTCATTTTCCACTTAAGTTTCTAGTACAAACTTACAGAGCGTTATTGAGGACAATTTTAAAAAGCAATTTGCATTTGCAATTGTGTTTTCTATTTGTGGGTGTAAAAGGTGGGAGACATTTCAAATGCGAATGCAAATTGTTTGCATTTTTGTTTACAAGAACGTACAATGTGTGCCAAATTTCAAATGAAAACGCAGTCCATTTGCAAATGCAATTCCCAATTCTTACACGTTATGACTCGGTCTTATTTAAATTGCAATAGCAGTTACCTGTTCATTTCCTCTGCGTCGCGTACTGAGTGTGCCAAAAACTAAAGAGCAATCCCTTTGCAATTGCGTTTACGATGGCTGCACACACAAACCTGTCATAAACCTTTTTTGTCAGAGTTCATGCAGCTTCTCTTTATTTTATATAAATGTGACCCATGCAAAATGAGTAGGAACGTGCACAGCCTAATCACAGGCTACAGGCAAAACAAGTGAAAAATGCAGGTTTTGATGACTGCTGCAGGCAAGTGTAGCTCATTCATTTTTGTCTGATTCCAACAAATCATACATCATTTTAAAGATTTCTTTAATGGAGAATGTAAAAATGATGAAAACTCATATTTAAAAATTTGCTCATTGTGACTCATTTTGCACGAGTCACAAATATATATCTTCTGTGGAAGACACAGGACCATCAAATGTGCATCCAACCATTGCATTTGGCTGAATTTATCGCTACCCTCCAAATGTATACCCTACCTTTAAAAACTCGAAAAGGACCCCTTACCTTGCCACACAATGCACTTGGCTATTATGGTCCCCTCATTTCATGTGGCTAGTCATTGAGCGCCACCTGGTGGTTCCATCACAGCAAGGCATTGAACCATTTTTGGCACTTCCTATAACCAAACTCTATTAAAAATAAATAAATAGTTCTTCTTTTAATAGTTCTTCTAGTTCTATCTTTTCTCTACTTTTTTGTTTTCTCTAGCTTCTGTATTAACTGCTGTAGCGTACTCCTGCCCAGTGCTGATCTGACATCATAATTACACCCACCCAATTGTTCAGAAAATGAAATAACGTTAAAACAAAGATCCATTCAATAAGGAAAAGAAAGGTGTACAAGGACATAAAGCATAGCAATGTTTTCTATTGTAATATATATATATATATATATATATATATATAGCCGCCCGGCTCACATATACTACGTTCCCGTTCCTGCCTTGTTGTTACTGTAAAAATTATTAAAATAAACATAGTTTATGACTACTATACAGTTTTTTATGACTGACTACTTGAATACTTGGATGAATTTTACCAGACTCAGCAGAGAATTAAATCTCAGGTGAATACATGCACAATATAGTGTTAAAAAAAACAACATATTGTATGATGTAGCACTGGTCAAAAATAAAATCAAGCTAAAGCATCACATCAAGCAACATATTTCTGCCTGGTCACTGATTTGTTTAGTCACTGACTTTTAAATTGTAATTTACCAATAATGGGATCTAACTGGTGATGCAAGAAATCATTTGATCCACTGCCTGGATTACAATGGAGTAACCCTTAAAGAACCTTTTTACTACAAGCCAATCCTGTTGTCCGTCTTTATTGGATTGTTCCAACTGATCACTGCTGTAGCACTCATACTGTTTTTAGGAGGGGGCAGTTGTGGCCTACTGGTAAGTGGGATGGGCTTATGATCAGAAGGTTGCTGGCTTGATTCCAGTGCTGGCAGGTAGCAGCTGAAGTGCCCCTGAGCAAGGCACCTAACCCCCAATTGCTCCCCGGACTTGCAGTGTGTGTTCACTCCTCACCAGTGATGGGTTAAATGCATAGGTTACATTTCGGGTATGGGTTACCATATCTGACAGAATTGTTTGTTTATATGTACAACCCCAAATCAGAAAAAGTTGGGACAGTATGGAAAACACAAATAAAAAAAGAAAGCAGTGATTTCTAAATTTACTTTGACTTACTTTTACTTGTATTTCATTGCAGACAATACAACAGCACATTATTTAATGTGATTTTTATTGTTTTTTCTTTAAAAAACACAATTCCTATTTTGGTTCTTGCAACACTTTTCAAAAAAAGTTGGCACAGGAGCAATTTAGGGCTAGTAATCAGGTAAATTGGTTAAATAATGATGTGATTTGAAATAGGTGTCGCCGCCGACTTCTCTGGGCTCGGAGGCATCTGGGATGGACCATCACACAGTGGAAACGTGTACTGTGGTCAGATGAATCGGTATTTCAGGTATTTTTTGGGAGAAATGGACGCCGTGTGCTCCGGACCAAAGAAGAAAAGGATCATCCAGACTGTTACCAGCAACAAGTCCAAAAGCCAGGGTCTGTCATGGTATGGGGTTGTGCCCTTGGTAAAGGTAACTTGCACTTCTGTGATGGCACCATTAATGCTGAAAAGTACATAGAGATTTTGGAGCACAATATGCTGCCTTCAAGAAGACATCTTTTCCAGGGACGTCCATACATATTTCAACAAGATAATGCAAAACCACATTCTGCACACATTACAAAGTCCTGGCTGCGGGGGAAGAGGATACAGGTACTTGACTGGCCTGCCTGCAGTCCCGACCTGTCTCCAATAGAGAATGTGTGGCGCATTTTGAAGTGCAAAATGCGACAACGAAGACCCCGTACTGTTGCCCACCTTAAGACTTGTTTGCAGCAAGAATGGGACAAAATTACACCTGAAACGCTTCTTCACTTGGTGTCTTCAGTCCCTAAACGTCTTTTAAGTGTTGTGAAAAGGAATGGCAACATTACAAAGTGGTAAATGCTTTACTGTTCCAACTTTTTTTGAAATGTGTTGTAAGAACCAAAATAGAAATTTTGTTTTTTTTGAAGAAAAAACAATAAAAATCATGAGGAACACATTAAATAATGTGCTGTTGTATTGTCTGCAATAAAAGTCAAAGTAAATTTAGAAATCACTACTTTTTTTATTTGTGTTTTCCATACTGTCCCAACTTTTTCTGATTTGGGGTTGTAGGTCCATCACTAAAATTTACAAGTGATGGACATACATTTTTATGGGTGGGCCCCCTCTCCCTCAACCTAATGAGTAAGTTATAGCTGGCCTCTCCTCGTCACATACCCACCCACCAGCCAACCTGACAATTACCCTGTTCTTCAGGTAACCTTTGATTCACATCTAAAAGTGTCTCAAGTAATTTAATTTAATTTAATTACACATGTATATTATTTTCAAGTATAGCATCCTCTTATCAATGTTATATACATTTCATCCTGGCAAATGCTGAAAATTGTATTATATAATGTATTATAGGAGATTATATTTCTCCTATAATATGTTATTTAAAGCTGCAATCCATAAATTTTGCCTCTGTACTGCCATCCTTGTTTAAAATTGCAGGGAACTTGCAAAGTTGTTTTTTTACTCTGGATGACACTACAAACACTGCACCATCTACAGTATCCGGACATGCAATATAGTAGCTGGATCTTCCTCTTTCT
This sequence comes from Chromobotia macracanthus, assembly GCA_036877525.1. Lineage (NCBI taxonomy): Eukaryota > Metazoa > Chordata > Actinopteri > Cypriniformes > Botiidae > Chromobotia > Chromobotia macracanthus. Next base: position 6,232,691 of record JAZGTH010000002.1, read on the forward strand.
GTTTACAAATGGACATTTTTAGAAAAATTATAAATCATTATTATATAATTACTGTTACAAATCAGGGTAAAAAGACCTGTTCCTGTAGCTCAACTGGTAGAGCTTTGTGTTTAGCAGAATGTTGTGAGTTCCCAGTGAATACATGTACTGATAAAAACATATTTTGAATGCACTGTAAATCCCTTTGAGCAGAAGCATCTGCCAAAATGCATAAATGTAAATGTGTTGAACACTGATCTGTCATGTGCTTGTTCAATAAGTGATTTTTGTTCATTTTTTAATCAAAAAAGTTATGGATTGCAGCTTTAAGATGAACATGATCTAGATGATCAAGATGATCTTTACATGATCAAGATGATCTTTACATCACTCTTAACTCAAATGCTAGTTAAATAATTAAACAGATAGTAGTGTAAACTTAATTTTATAACAAAATTCTGCTAAAATATTGCAAGAATGTTAACCTTTTTTTTTAAAATTATTATTTTTGATTAACTTAACTATTTGTCCAATTTAGTTAACAACACAATTGTTTGATTTCATCAGTACATCATGTTAGTTACATTATCTAATTTGATCCATTCAAGTTGGGACTAAATGAATGATTCTTGTTACAGTAAAGTATTTGCTGAAACTGGGCAGGGGATTCACTGTTCTCAGGATGCTTTGTATGCATTTACTGCATTTGGAGAGTGTATTTTAAAATGAAGTGTTATTTTATGTGTTTTGTGGGTGTACATAGCCATCAAAAGCATGTACACTACTAATCAAAAGTTTAGAAATACTTACAAATCTTTTAATCTAAAGACATTTGATTAAAGGTTAAAACTGTAAAAATAAAAATATAATATATTTGTACCAACATATTAATTTAATTTATTTAATTTTTGTTATTAGAAAATGATGATTTGGACCAAAAAATGAAGAAAAAAGCATCCAATAAGAGCGTAGGATAGAGGGGAACTCCTTCAAAACTCTTTAAAAATCTTCTCAGGATGATTCCTCAAGAAACTGGGTGATGGAAAATGTCAAGAAATTTTTTGTAAATTCTAGACGAAGGGTGATTATATTAAATATGCTAGAATATACCCTATTTTACCTTATTTTTAATTTTCTTTAGTCACAACATAATTCCTAAAGTTACATTTGTGTTATTTCATAGTTTTGATAAGTTTACTATTATTCATAAATTAAAAAAATATGAACAAAGAAAAAGTGTTTCCAAACTTTTGACTGGTAGTGTACAAATACATCAGGAACTATTTAAAGCACAGAATACCATAAAATTACTTTCATAATCTCATTATGAGTTTCAAACTTTTTGTCAGAAACAAAGGGGAAGAATTAAGGGGTTGTTCCTTCACTTTAATAAAGCATAACATGATTTCACCATAATTATATAAAATCATAGTTCAAAATATATTAGTTAAAAACAACAGTTTATCAATTAGCTAAGCCAAGTCTTTTTTTTCAAGTCTTTCAACTATAAAAAGAGAGTATACTGTTCCTACTACTTATAGTCTATATGACTAATTTAAATGTTATACTGGCATACAGATTTTAATATTTCTCTGGCCAGCATCAAGCCAACTGTATTTGTTTGAGATTGAGAGCATTTTTTGTTAATTCTGTACTTCTTATTGTGAAGTTGTAAACGTAATAAAGAACAAATAATTCAATTAAGTCAACAGGAAGAAAAAATATACAATATATATTGAAGAATAATAACACACTAGAAATACAAAGACAACATTGATACATCTGTAAATTGATATTAGCTTGTTCACTTATTTTGCTTAAGACATTTTGCACAATAGGCAACACATATTTAAAATCCTGTCTCTTTTTATACCATTGTGTGGCAATCATTGTATTTCCGAATGCACTCTCATGTCTGAACATTGAGTGTTCACAGCATAACCATACACATAACAGACCAGGATTAGGAAATTAATAACGGAGACAGTGGTCTTCAACAATATTTTAGTTCACACATAGGTTCAGTGTGTTGCATCCTATATACATTTACAATAATCCAAATGGAATAGAGCAAATATTAAGCCTAAATTTTGTATGTATTATCCTCTATTTTTGGAGCAATAAATAAAGTCACTTTTCATGTTCATTCACTGAAGCTGAAATAAAGAAAAGAATCCTTTGGTTTTCAGTTCTAGAAAGTTTAAATTATTAACCTTAATATTCACCTTAATAAACTTCAAATGAGCTGTTCCCTAAAATGATGTTAAAAGTACTTGTAGATAAACATATTTTATTTATTTATAATAATATAAAATATAATTCATTATATAATATAGCATACTTACTCGGGGTGGGAGTGTAATCATTATGTGAAGTCCCAGAGCCTCGCCCTGTATAAGCATTACACATTTAAACATGATAAATTGAGAGAAACACAAGCATTGACACGCATTAGGTGAACTTTGAAAGATCTGAGTTTTCTTCTCAAGGAAGTTTCAGTTTCTTTACTACTCTAATTTATCAATATATGTGACAAATGAGGCTTTTCTCCAAACACATCACAGAGGAATATTTTTAATGAAAATTTACCAGCAGCACATCTCTTCCATATGATGAATGCAGTTATGATGAGAACAGGCACACACACCAACACCAACACACTGATAACCACAGAGAGAGCAGAAGATTCCGGGTCAAATTCTTCTAGATCTGAAATTATGGGAAATAAAAAATAATAAAGATAAGTAGAACATAAACTGAGGCAAAAAAGGTAAAGACATTGCAACCGACTTGCAAAAGTTAGTCTAACTACAAATAAAGTTATGTGTATTTGTTTTTGTAATTAAACATAATATATACTTGTTTATATTAAAGGTGTTTAATTTAATTGATGGCTTGTTAGTTTCTCTTTACCAAACTTAATGTCCAGTTTGTTGTCTAAGCTGAGATGGTTTGTTGTACACTTGAAATGTCCCTCATGCAGTTCTTCTGCACTGATCTCTAAACTCTTCCTCATCTGATATGTTCCATCTCCATTAGGCAGCAGTTGTCCTCCTGTAATCTGATCATCATCTACAGGTTGACCATCTCTGGACATGGTCAAGTTGATGTGACGGGGGTAAAAACCAGTTGCCAGGCAGGTAATCTGGAACCCCTGAGAGTCTTTAAGAGCCTTCTTCATGAGTCTGACTCTGGGTTTGACTTTAGAGAAAGACAAAACTGTTCCAAAACTGTTGGATTCATTGCATCAATCATTATGCCTTATGCTTTTTTCTGTTGTCTATCTCATATTTGCAAATAATTTATGCTTCTTTGTATCTTAGTTCTACTGAGGTTTATCAGGTTGAGTGTCTCACCTTTTCTCAACACACTGTTTTTTTTCATGTTCAGGTATCTCCGCAAGGTTTTAATGCAAACAGGATGATAAATATTTTCAAACAGAAACTTAACATGTAGTCGCTCTAGCTGGTCCCATGTTATCATCCATGGCATTTTCATCTGGACATCATTTCTTTCCACGTCAAGGGTGGCCTGCTCCATAATTTGTCCATTGAAAGCATCCCATGACTGAAGCAGACCTGGTTTATTATTGCTTAACAATTCACATCCAGTAAGTCTCTGATGAACATGTACACCTTTTCATCGAATAGACAATTCATTAAAATTGATTAGTCCCTATTGAAATTAAATTTAAATGAAATTTATTTATTTATGAAATTTAGCTTATTGGTGAGAACAGAAAACAGAATTTCAACTCTCCCTTACATATGATAGTCAATCATTATTTCATGTCATTGTTTAAGAACTTTATAATATCTAATGAAAATATTGTCCATTTAAAAATATTGTCTAATGAAAATATTAATAAGCCCAGAACAACATAATAATGATGATGGTGATGTTGTAATAAAGTAGTGGTTTTTAAAATTTATATATTTTTTTATATTTAGTTTATATTTAGTTTTCTCACTTCTAGAAAGCTTTGAAGGGAATAACTAGACACTGTATGTATAAACACATGGAAGTTATTTGTTTTTAAATGTTTGTATGCTCTTACTTTGTAGGCTTACCATCTGTGTGATTTAGCTGTTCCCTAAGATATAGTGCTCGCTTCTTCATGTTGTTATACATATTATGAAATATAACATCAGCATCACTTTGTTCTTCATCATGGTACTTTGATTTACTATGACTACGATAGAAAACATTCCATGTTGTTGAGTCATAGTACATCAATTGCTGATCATCCAGCATCACTACAACACTGAACTCAGGAAACTGTGTTTGTCCAACAATATAAGTTGCCAAAGCCATCAGTGAGTGAGAACCTGTGGGTACACAAGGACATACAGTATTAATGGAGTTAAATTAGACAATTTCTAATGTTTATAAAATAACATACATATACATTCATATTCCATCAACATTTGTTCCCCAGGCGTTCCTATAACCTGAGCTGCTGTGCTTTCCTGTTCCAGTCTGTTTATTTCTATTGAATTTTATTCTGTTCACTGTTTCCAAGCTTGTTTAAAATTTTATAATTGTCCAACTTACTTTCATGGATTAATTGTCGCAAAATATGTAAATTACAAAGTCAATAGGTTGCCAGTATGAAATGTCAGTGTAGTAAAGTTAGTTTCTCTCCGGAATTAACATAATACGAAATGTTAAAGAGAGTATAAAGTGACAGTGAAAATTACGTGTAAATAATGAATTATTTTAGGTTAGTCATTGTCGCTCCATTTTAGCAGACTGGTGAAAACAGCTTGATCTGATATCTCCGTATTTGCTCAGCACAAGCAGGGGCAAAGAGGCACAACCTGTTTAAAAAAGTGTGAAACTATTGCAATTTACATAAATAATGTGCTTTTAATTCACAGTTAAAAATTAAATTGTGATAAAGACCATGAAAATCTTAAAAATCATTTTTTTCAAACAAGGAGCTATGGATACTCATTAACATTTACAAAGGTCACCAGCAGGGGGAGCAAAGAAGCTGCAAAGTACACTGCAAATTGACGCTACATTGATGCTGCAGGTCATTAACATGGTTTATTATCAAACATATTACAGACATAATCCTGCACAACTAAGCTCTACACAGTAAGAATTTTGCGCCATAGATGAAACAACCATCATCTTGATCGGTTTTCCCATGGAATTGTGTAATAATAACATGCGGGTGTCAGTGAATGAAGGTTTATGCTATTATATCAATAAGCTTATAAATAAATAATCAAACAGACCATCATATGTTTAATAGCACTTAAATCTAACTCAACACTTTGCACTTTTTTTCACAACTCTTTTGGTTGATATTACACAGATTTGGTTGGGAACACATTGTGAATTTGTCATGTTCTACTAAGTTGTCAAACCATTAAAGGATATAAAGCATCATAATTCTTATAACTCACTCAAATGAGCTATCCTGATTTGTGAGTTTCACAGTTCAGTTTTTGCCCTTTAGACCTTTCAGCTCTTTGTCAACAGCTTACCACAAAAGAAGGGTTACAGCTCGACACTCCATTAACATTGAGCACACAATAGATATACTGGAATAACTGGAATATGAGCCATAAAAATATTTATGAAAATAAAGAAATAACTGACGATGAGCCATAATAATATTAGAAAAATACTCATGTACTGTGTATAAAGCTATAACCTTTCTGTTATATCAGTTAACTTCGCAAAGTGAAATGCAACTGAAATGTGGTACACAAACCTGAAACTACTTGACGTGAGCTTCCTGAAAAATAATGCACACTGTTGGAACATTTGTCAACCAGTCAGAACGAAGCATTCAACAGCCCTTTGGTATATCAGAGTACAATCCCCAGTTGACTAGATTTGTGGAAATAAAATAACTGTAAAATAACCTAGTAGTTATCTAGGTTTAAAAGAAATTAAAGACTTACAATTCCATTAATTGGCCTGTAAGTGAGTCATATTTGGCTCAAATAGACAATTTAGAATTGTAAAAAAATTGCACGTCAGTTTTGCCTGCAACCATTCCTAATGATAATATCTTCGTGTCCATAATCCGTGTAAATTGACCTACAACGATGGAGCTGCTTTGCAGCCTCTTTGTTCCCCCTGCTGGTGACCTTGTAAAAAGTTGATATAAAAATGCAGCTCTTTGGTTGATGCAGCTCTAAGATTTTCATTTATCCTTTTCACAATTTAGAAACTATGACAAATGAGAAACTATAGAGAAAGGTAAAAAATATCGAAAAATAACATTTTCTTAAAATAAAATAATATATAAAAGATTTTAAACAATAATAAAACAAGAATATTTAAAATTTTGTGAAAAATAAATTTAAAAAAATTGTTTTTCATTTTCTGTTTGATTTAAAAATGAATATGTAATGAACAGATTCATACATTCTAAATTTAAGTTTGTTCTTTTTTCACGTTATATGTTACTGATAGGCTACTGACTGAAGTATTATTATTGAACTTAGTAGTTGGAAGTTCAGTTAGCTGTCGTTTCTATTTAAACTTAAAAAGTTTAAATAATTAGCTATATTTTACTTCATAGGATACACAGAGATTATTCATTTTGAGATTTGAGTCTGTTTTTCTCAAATGCTCAAATTCCGAAAATCTATTACAAAACATGCCAAACCAGTAGGCAGCCAGGTGAAAAGTCAGATTACTTACCTGCATTGACAACTGACAAGCATGACAAAAGATACGCAACGATGAGCATTCTCTCAATAAATAATCCTGTTATTTAGAAAACAGATGTTGGGTATATTTTCTGCAGTCTCGTTTTTCCTGTAAGATATGGAGAGATGGTTTCCAAGAGTGGCTAAAATAGACTTTTAGACTTTTTAAGTCATAGTAATATATTATCTCATAATATTAAGAAAATATAACAAAACTGTGACTTAGTATCTCAACCTAATGAGAAACGGTCTCGTAAAAATGGCCTAGTATCTCACCCATGGAAGAAACCAGCTTTCATATACAGAAGGTGTGGGACAGAACAAAAAAGAAATGCAGTCACTCCAGTTGGTTTTGTTTCAAATAAACTTGAAAGAAATCATTGTTTCAAACTATTGTTGTGTCATGAAATGAGAACATGCATATGTTTAGCCTAATCAATCCAAGCCAATCACAATATGTAATTATGTAATTTCTACGTAATCTGATGACCAAACTTTTGTTTGACAACCGGAAAAATGAAATTCCTGTGCTGTGTACAAAACCGTTCCCTATCTTCAACAGTGCATAGTGGTGTCCTAATAAATGACTGGACTACACTCTTCTTGCCTCTTTTTTACATACTTTCAGACATAAGCTGTGATCATGTCACTCTGTCACCGTGAGTCGCTGGCAGTGTGAATGGCCTTTACTCTTCCCTGCCTGTAATAATCAAATTTCATCAGTAGAAGACTAGGACACCTGTAAATAGCCTGAGGCCTTGGCATAAAGCCTAGTTTACTTTAACTTTTGGTTTTACTTAATATGTCCGCAGGAGCGTGTAGGTGTGTACAACAAAAGTAACATCACTACAGGGTTGGCAGTCATGCATGTTGAGTGTGCAAGAACCCATTTCGCTTGGTGCTGCACATTACATTTTTTGTAACTTTGCATGCAGCTTAGCTCTGCATTTATATAGTTGAGCTCAGAAAACTAGACAAGGCAGACTTCTAAATAGTTCAAGAAACTTCAGCTACAAGAAACACCATTAAATAAGACAAAAAACAAGGCAGGTAATGAGGGCAGACAGGTGGGGGGAATGAACCAAGGACAGGAGAATAAAGAGGAAACGAGAGGGCAGGGTCATGACACATGACAGGAGAGCACATGGCACAAAGTAAACAAACAATGGCTATGTGCTTTCACAGACAACAAAGACACAGAGCATGAGTCTAGATCCTGACTCCAAGAAACAAGAACCAAGACTAGGACTAAGTCAGGATCCAGACATCATGCTCTGACACAAAACACAGGGGATGCCAGGATCCTGGCAAGAGAACTAGGAAAAACTCAAAACAAGAAGCCAGGACCATGACAAAATCATTATTATCAACTTTGCTTTTATATCCAAGAAAGTTTTGTCATACTTTTCTGTATCTGTGCTTTTTTCATGTACAGCTAGTTTGCAACAATGCAATATTGTGAAAACACTATATAAATTAAATTAAATTTGAATTGAAAATTGAATTATAATGAAGGTGTTTTCAACACTTTTTCTCTTTATTCTCGTGTATCTGGACACTACAGGACAACGCTTTAGTATGTGAGTGTGTGGTATTCAATGTCAATCTGAGGTCATCATGTACAACATTCTCAATCAAATATGGCACAAGATTTAATGCACAAAGGTTAAAGGTGTTGTAAGACACATTGAGCAGTGACAGTCAGTCATAGCAGGCCAACATCTCCATTCTAGCTGATGCTTCTTTGGAGGTTAGGCATGGAGGTTCATCCATATAAATCTCAAATCTCCAGATAAATCTCAAACACAAGATGTTACAAGAGAACATTACAGTTTCATTATTTCCAAATGGAGTTTAAAAGTGCAGGGACATGCAGTGCATGATTAGTGTGTATACAACATGCCACTCAAGTTCTCTACTACCTCCATTTCACAGAGTTTCAAAACAACTAAAGCTATCTGGAATACATCCCTGTCTGTTAGAGTAATAGAGTCTGTTAACCATGGCATGACTGTCTTGGAAATCACCAGCATTTTCTGATAACAAGAGATAATTTATTATTATTATTATTTTACACTATTGGCCCAATGAAGTAATTTCAAAACAATTAGTCATCAATTCACCATGTCTTTGTAATAGGTTTGTTTAAGACATTTGGACCTTGTGTCTTGTTTTTAAACTTAGGGGTCTTTAAAACTTTTGTGTCCTTAGACTATTGTCTTGTCTTTTCAACCATTTAAATGCCAAGCCATCTAAAAAAGTAGTAGAGCCCTGATACCACTTTCCCAAAGCAACTGACGCATTTTGCACCATAGCTACAATTTTGGGAACAAGTGTTTAAAAGCTTTATAGCCCCAAAAATAGTTTTGGAGAAAAATTTTTCCTTAGGAGCTATTGGGGGAAATTCCTTAAAGGAGACAACTTAGAGCAGTGGTTCTTAAATTAAAGTACCTCCTCAGAACATATTTGGCTCTCCAAGTACCACCATAATGACCAACATTAAAATACTATTTAAACTATTCAGCTACAGCTATGCACAGTTCGTTTAAAGTTTTATTATTTTATAATAAGAATATTTATTATTGTCAGCCACTTTTGAACATTAGCACTGCACTGTGCTTACATACAGGAATATAGAACAAGAAGATCTTTATGGGGGTATCATTGGTTGTGTCTTTCCAAAAATAAATAAGAAATTCTTTGGCTTTAGTTTATCATATATATCTTGGTTCATGGAACTTTGTTGTATCTTTCAAACACAATGCAACAGAACAAAATATATTTAAGACAAAATACACAGAACAATAGTCTTAACAATGTAGACAAAATGGTATAACCGTGCAAATCTGTCCAAATGGTTTTAATACAGGTCTTTGATGTTTTTTTAAACAGGTGGACTATGGGCTGTACCTTTTCTGTTCTTCAGTGTCGTCTGTGTGGTGGTTATCATTTTTACAGTAAAATGTGTGCCAGAAACACAGGGGAGAAATTTGGTGAAAATAAAGAATAATTTCAGGACATTTCTTCATTGATAATGAATCACAGAGTGACCTCACATTAATTATGTAAAATCATAGTTTAAAGGTAAAAAAAAAAAAAACAGTTTGAGGACAACACTAAAACATCTGTAAACTGTACACTTCACAGTTTACATGTAAAAAAATATCCTGTATTTCTTTTAATGGTATTGAGTGGAAATCATTCTATTGCTGAATGCATTCTCACATGTGAGCAGTTAACCATGATAACCATACAACATAACAGACCAGCAAGAACACTAAATAAATGAGACAGTGTTCTTCAACAATATTATGATTTCAGGCCATACATAGATTTAATGTTTGTGTTGCATCTAGTATATTTAACATAATCTAATTAGAATCCACAGAAGAAATACTATTTGTCATGTAAGTTTTGTATGTATTGTCCTTTTATTGAGGGCCATATATAGTGTTAGTTTTCATGTTGATTCACTAAGCAGAAATAAAGAAAACAACTTTTTTGTATCAACTCTTTAAATGAACTTAAAATGAACTGTCTTTCATGTACATTAGCAACATGCTAATGTACATGTACTTTGTAACATTTTATTAGAAAGATCATAAAACATAAAATACTTACTTGGAGTAAGAGAGTAGTTACTCTGTAAGGTCCCAGAGCTGCGCCCTAAATAAGAATTACACATGAAAAACATTTTTTAAATTGAGAGTAACACTATACAAGCATACACATGCATAAGATGAACTTTGAAAGATCTGAGTATTCTTCTCATGGAAATAGTATTTCTTTATCTAGTTTAGTTTACTACCATTTGTAACAAAGGTATCTTTTCTCCAAACACATATACTGTTATTCAACATTTACCAGCAGCATGCCTCTTCCTCCATATGATAAATGCAGTTATGATAAAAACAGCCAAACACATTAACACCAACACACTGATAATTACAGAAAGAGCAGATGATCCCAAATCTTTTACATCTAAATCTAGAGAGAGAGAGAGAGAGAGAGAGAATCATTTATTTGTTACGTAACAGTGGGCATTGAAATGCTTGTGACATAGCTCAGATTTATAGTCTGGGACCATACGCAAATTAGTAACATGACAATACACAAATAAGACACACAGTTGAACATAGGGTGGAGGACACTGGGATATTAAAGTGACATTAAAGGGATATTGAAGTGACATGCTCAAGTTTAGTGGCAGTAATAAAGTGATTATGGTAACAAAAAAGTGTTCATCGTAGAAAGTGGGTGGCAGTAGAAATACAATAAATAGTGTGATAAATAATAGATAAGAGTGTGATAAATAATCTTTAATCTAATCAAAAATTGCTGATACAGAAGTCTCAGTGTCCATTTATTCACACCATTATTTGCATCTTTTTTGCCCCCGGCCCACTGATTTCCTGCTATGCCACTGTATATATACTGTATTTACATACACACACACACACACACACACACATTTATATTATACACACACATATATAAATTTATTGATTGATTGATTGGTTGGTGGCTTTACCAAACTTAATGTCCAGTTTGTTGTCTAAGCTGAGATGGTTTGTTGTACACTTGAAGTGTCCCTCATGCAATTCTTCTGCACTGATCACTAAACTCTTCCTCATCTGATATGTTCCATCTCCATTAGGCAGCAGTTGTCCTCCTGTAATCTGATCATCATCTACAGGTTGACCATCTCTGGACATGGTCAAGCTGATGTGACGGGGGTAAAAACCAGTTGCCAGACAGGTGATCTGGAACCCCTGAGAGTCTTTAAGAGCCTTCTTCATGAGTCTGACTCTGGGTTTGACTTTAGAGAAAGATGAGAATGGCTACTTTTTGAGAACTGTTGGATTCATTGCATGAGTCAATAGGTTACAGTAATAATGATTTATAAGTATTTGTCTGTTATTTCCTGTGTTGTACATGCCTATTGTTGTCTGCTTTCTATGTCATATTTGTCAATTCTCATTTATGCTTTGTTGTATGTTAATGATAGGTTGAATGTCTTACCTTTTCTCAACACATTGATTTTCTCCATGTTCAGGTATCTCCGCAAGGTTTTAATACAAACAGGATAATAAACATTTTCATACAGATACATAACATGTAGCCTTTTAAGTCTGTCCCATTTTACAATCCATTCATTGTAATCTGGACATCATTTCTTTCTATGTCAAAGGTGCCTTGTTCCATAGTTTGTCCATCGAAATCATCCTGTGACTTAATTAGACCTGGTTTATTATTGCTCAACAATTCACATCCAGCAAGTCTCTAATAAACATGTACACCTTTATATAAACAGAAATAAATTTAATTAAGACTAAGAATTAAAATGTCAACACTGAAATGTAACTTATTAGGTAGGAACAGAAAGCAAATCGTTGAATATCCCTCACATATAGTCAATCTTTATTTCACATTGTTGAACCATCCAATAGGTCTGATACACAAAAAATAATAAGCTTATAGTACAACTAAAAATGTGGTGAATTGAAAATTAACTATATATTTTCTAACAAATGTAGCTTTCTTCCACGTTGTAAACTTTACAACAAAATAAACTGTATGTATAAACATGCAAATGTGATTTATGAAATGTTTTGTGTGTTCTTAAAAATGTTTAGTCTTACCATCTGTCTGATTTAGGTGTTTATTAAGATATAATGCTCGATTCTTCATGTTGTTATACATATCATGAAATATAACAACAACATCATCTTTCTCTTCATCATAGTACTTTAAATCACCATGACTGCGATGCACAACACTCAATGTGTTTGAGTCATAGTACATCAACTGGCAATCATCCAGCATCAGGACAACAGTAAAATTTAGAAATGGCGTCTGTCCAACAATGTACGTTGCAAAAACCATCAATGAGTGAGAACCTGTGGGTACACACATAGGGACAGATTATTTGTATACTTATAATCTAATACTTATAAATATACTTGCAAAGACCACAAAGCCAGTTATCTCCAAACTACCTGTCCATACACTGCAAATGCATTTAACAGTATGAACTGGTTGTTACATAATATTGCAGGCTCTTTAATTGTTGAACTAATAATTTATTAGATGATGTTAGTGGCAAGAGAAATGGGAGAGAAATTTGTTTTTTCCTAGTTGTTGTAGAACATTAAGACACAATAATCACACAATACACAGTAATGTTATACGTTTTAGAATCTTACTCCGAACAGGGAAAAAGGCAGTTCTAATTTAACAATGAAAACAAGTCCAAACAGTATTGCAAATTAAAGCCAAATATTGTGGTTTAAAACACAGTTAAGTTTTTGTTTGTTCTTGTTTTGTTTTTGTTTGTTCTTTCACTTTTGTTTGAAACTTTCAACTTGGAACTTCTTTCACTTTGGAATTTTAATTTCAGTCAAAGGTCAAGTAACTATAAGAGATAAGTGCATAATTTAGACTATGGTTATACTTATTTTATTTAAGTCGTTTGTTTTACTTGATTATGGATGGAAACCCATTCTATTAGCAACACATTCAAAGCGGTTGGACACATTTGGATAGTCGTGAGATAACTTACCTGCATTGACAACTATCAGGCATGACAACAGATACACAAGTATGAGCATTCTTTTAATAAATAATCCAGTTACTTGTGAAAACTGGTGCATTTTCCACTGTATCATTTGTTTCTCTTGTAAAGACAGACAGTAGATGTAGGGCAGGTCAGAAAATAAATGCAGTCAAACCAGTTTTTACTGAAAGCACAAGATCCCACCCTCCCTTTAGAGTGCTCTCCAAACACACGCCTCTTTCAAAACACATCAACGTATAAATTGTTTGACAAGCAAATATGACATTGTATGGTCCTGCACCTTCCACAGAAGAAAGGGATTCAATGCAGATTATGGTAATTAATTACATTACTGTAACATTTAAATTGAGAAATGTTATTACATAAAATATACATAATGACAGTATGTATCATGTTACATCTCTGAGTTTCATCTCTGCGCTTTGTTTTTGGCTGCTGTTTACATTCCTTCACACACAACTTATCAGCAGTGCCCAGCAAATTCAGTGCCATCAATGCCCTAGGAACGACTTACCCTAATGCTGCCTTTGTTATAGTGCCTTTAATCATTGCAATCTACAGACTGTACTAATAAAATACTTCAAGCATGTGTATATATCCCCACACATGACCAGAATATGCTGGATCATGTTTACAGCAACATTTGTGATGCATACAAAACTGCCCCCCACCCGCCCTTTGGACTTTTAGATTACATTTCTTTGTTTCTATACCCAGCCTATAGACAAAGACTCAAGCAAACAAGTCCAACTGTTAAACAGTTTAAACTCATTCTTTTAAATGCATTCTTCCATCAACTTACAAGTGTATTCAGAATATGTTACTGGGTACATTAGCACATGCAGAGGGGTCACTTGCACACCCGGACCACACAACTGCCCTCCACTTTAACTGTTGCACCAGATGAAGTACTTAAAGCTCTTAGAAGAATTAACCCTCGCAAGGCAGCAGACACAGATAACATATCAGGGCCAGCCTTTCGGAGGATTCCAGGACCAGGGTTGGGAAACCACTGTGTTAGATTACCATGCGTGTCCTTTAGTTTACAATCTGACCACATCCACCAGAGGCGCGTAGACACCATCTGACGTCACAGCTACTGTGTTCAAGTAACTGTAAACTGAACAAATCTAAAAAATGCACCATGTAAGTTGTTGTACTTTTCTTTATTCTATATTAAAAATCTTTATTTTAAGGAGGAAACAACTGACAAAATAAAATACATGTTGAGAAGTTTTTCCATATAACCTACTCCTTACATTATATGGAAGCCTTACTCCTTAGGCTTGTTTGGCTTAATATTATACATGCCATTTATTTATATTTTTTATAAATCCATCATAATCTTTGCATTGTTAATTTACTAATATACTTCTGGAAAAAACACAATTTTCTATTACATTATACATTGTATATTTATGTATATTATTTATTTTTTATGTACAGCTGCTTTGCAACAATGCAGCATTGTGAAAAGCGCTATATTAATAAATTTGAATTAAAATTAAAAACTGAATTACAGTTCAGTTTTACAGTAAGGTGTTTTCATCACTTTCTTTCTTTACTCTTGTGTGTCTGGACATAAGACACACATCTGAACAACACATAGTCCTGTTAACCATGCCATGATTGTCTTGGAAATCACCAACATTTTCTGATCACAAGAGATAATTTGTTATTATTATTATTATTATTATTATTATTATTACACTATTGGCACTAATTACACAATTAGGTAATTTCCAAACAAATTACCTAATATTTTTGTCATCAATTCATCATGTCTTTGAAATAGATTCATTTAAGGCATTTGGACCTTGTGTCTTGATTTCACACTCTTATTTTTATTGTCTTGTCTTTCAAGCATTTAAAAGTCAAGCCGGCTATAGTCAAGAACCACTGATACCACTTTCCCCAAAGCAAATGACACATTTTACACCACAACTATAATTTTGGGAACAGCTGGTTAATGTATTAACTTTATAGCCCCAAAACATACATGTTTTTGGATAAAAGATAACATCACAGTACCATGATCATCTCTGTATCTGTTGCAGCTATATAAGCCAATACTGGAGATGACACAACTTAGAGCAGCGGTTCTCAAACTTTGTACCACGTATCACCATAATAACCAACATTAAAATACTATTTTAAACATTCAGCTACAGCTATGCACAGTTCAAAAACGAGGCAGTTTTATTCACAATAAGAATATGTATTATTGTCAGCCACTTTAAACATTGTAAATACACAGTTTGAACATTAAAACTGCACTGTGCTTACATACAGGTAAATAAAAAATAATGATTAAATTAAAATGTATTGTACCTAAAAGTTAAATAAAAAACTGTACTGTACTTAAACATTACGTAAAAATGCATTAATTCAACTGAATATTATTTAATTCAGTGATTCCTCTGCGCACCACTAGAGGGAGCCTGCGTACCACACTTTGAGAATGACTGACTTGGTTGTACTCGCAATAGGCACGGTTGCCTTGTACCGATCACACTACATGCAGTCACACGTACTGTTTCAGTCATAGGCCACCTAACCTGATAGGCATACAAGACCTACAATGTATAAAACCCCCTAACAGCAGTCTCCATATTTGTATAAAAATATTGTATTTGCTTAAAGTTATCTAATGAGCATGTGACCAGCATTGTACAATGACTGCGATTCATCTACGAAAGCTTGGAAAAGATAACAGTAAGAAATAGCTATCCGTTTCCATCCGGCTTTTCCGTGCTGGTAAAAGAGTGTGCCTGCTCAGATTCCACCTTCTTCTAGATCTGGATCAGAACTCAGAGCAGAACAGCAAGTTTTGTTGTTGTCATTCAGCTGTGACAGTGACCTTCTCAAGTTCAACCAACTGAGGGTGAGACAACCTGCCCAACATTGTCACAGGCCAGCATGTGAGAAGCATCAAATATACCAACAGCTTTTTTAAGCATTAAAGGAAAGATTTTCGCAAAGATCATAAAACTCGTCTGCATGACTCTTTTTGGCCAACTTTTCTTGTAAGGTCGTTTAACAGCACAGCACATTTACCACCTCCCTTTACAGAAGTCTGCTAGGTTTGTATTTAAAGTATGGTCTACAGGAAGCCCAAATATATTTTTCTTCTTCACAGTTCTATAAGATAAAACTGTGTTTCTGCAGAAGTCGTATCCTTGACTGGGGGCTATTTGCAGAGGAACCAGTTGGTACTGATGAAGTGATAATTGAATATGTAGATCAAATTATTAAGCAGATGAGATTCACATTACATAAACCATTACATAATTCCAGATATTTTGGCCTCTGCAATTTGAGCATTCTTTTTAATTTTAGCATAAATGCATCCATTGCTATAATGTACTTGCATCATGATATTTTTACTCTTAACAAACAAGGGTGAACACAAAAGTTCTTGTCTGCTAAAATATCTTATATCCTTCCTTTAGGTAACAGTAGACATGAATGAAAGTTGCTGTGGGAAACAGGGTATTGGAAGCAGCTATTTGTTCCGGATCAATCCGGACACTATTATTGATGCCACCAAGTGTGGTAACCTGTCAATGTTTATCAATTACAGTCATTTAGTCTTGGCAACCCATTGGTGTAAATAAAGAAATCATTTATGATTACAGTTTTCCATTGAAGATGAGAAGATCCCCTGCCTCTGCTACAAAGGACTGCAAAAGAACTTTAAACTAGACATGGTTTGGTTTTACAGTTTTTACTTTAAAGACAATACAATTTGTTTTTAATAGGTAATATATTAACAATTATATATTTAGTTTCTGTATTTCATAAAGATCTCAGTAAATATTATTTTACAGCGTTTTAACAATATTATTACTACAATTAAATGATACATTTATATATTTAATGACAGCTATCATAAATTAAGACAAAAGTTTTTATGTATTTATCAGTTACAATATGGACCGGTATCTCCGCCTGCAAAATGAATTGAAGTCCAATACGGTGCGGTAATGTATTTGACTTGCGGGAAAAAATAATATTGGAGAATGCGGGCATCGATCCCGCTACCTCTCGCATGCTAAGCGAGCGCTCTACCATTTGAGCTAATTCCCCACTGCGACGCCACAGTACTCAAACCATGTCTCATCTCTCTAGAACTAAGATCCGTTTTATTTGAGTGTAAATAGTCTAGCGAAGAACAAAATGATACTATGTAATTTAAATGTATATTGAAATATGTTGTTTAATTTGATTTCAGCTAACTTCGTATTTATTCGACTTACTTTTGTATTAGATTATTGTTTTTATTGACTACAGAATGACGTTTTCATTTAAAAACTTTTACTATAACTGATATGATTTATATAATGTATATTTTATGTATGTAACGGAATATATAATACTGCTTAATACAAAGGAGTAAATTGTAAACATATGAAAGCAGATCTTTTTGAAATTAACTCTTTATTTGTATTTGTTCAAAAGTTCATGGCACATTACTTGCTTAGACAAAGACTCTCCAAAGTGTTTGAAAGCCAACAAAAAATCGTTTATTGTACATCCTTCCATGTATATGTACCATGTATTTATTGTGTTACACGTATAATTACTCTGAAGGGCCCATTTAAAGTCTCTCTGATGTGCCATTAGGTGTAAGTATGGTGAGATTTCCTCTGGCCTTTTGGTCAGCTTCAATTGCCTCAAACAGAGATTTGAAATTTCCAGCACCAAACCCCTGAAAGAGTGGAATGCATACTGTTATTCAGTGTGTGTGTGTTTGTTTTGTTGTTGTGTTGTGTGTGTGTGTGTGTGTGTGTGTGTGTGTTATTTTAAGTATAAATTCCTGGTACATTAGAAACTTTATTGCAACTTCTGAAATACTGCTAGACTGTGAGATTTATAACTGTAATCTTACTTGATGGTTGTGTCTCTGGATGACCTCTAGAAACACAGTGGGTCTGTCCTGCACTGGTTTCGTGAAGATCTGGAGCAGGTAACCATTGTCATCATAATCCACCAAGATTTTGAGTTCCTGTAAAAATGAAACCAGGTTAATGTCACCTTCTGCTTTACACCTGCTTTGAAAACAACGGTTTTATGGACTACTGGACTACTAGTTTCCCTGCTGTTTTCCTCAACTAAAAGACATATTCAAGATTTAAAAGTTCATTATCCACATTCCGATATTAAGTTTAGTAAAACTTTAAATATGTCTCACCTCCAGTATGGTCATATCTTCTACAATCTTGACCTTGGAAAACTTCAGCTTTTCTCTGAGATGCTGGTAGTAATAGTCAGGCACAGACATAAACTCCATCCCACGTTCCTTAAGGTTACGGATCTGATGGGTGAGCACATTCTTGTCAAACATTTACTGTAAAATGCAAACCAATCTATAAAGATATATGCATATAAATAATTTACAAGCTCTACAAATAACTGCCATTGTTATAAAATAATTAAGAGGAGGGGTAAAATTTTCCCATGATTCCTGTAAGGGGGTGGGGGGATTCCACAAAACGTGTATACACTGCTGGTGTATGAGGGTCCAAACTAAAATTTTATCCTGGGCCCCATTAATAAACTAATGACAATCAGGTGATCATCTGTGGAATACTTACTGCTGTAATGATGTCAGAGGTGTTCATGGCAATGTGCTGAACCCCTGGGCCACCGTAGTACTCCACATATTCCTAAATAAACATAGAGACTTTTTTCAGAAATGATGGATAGAGGGATGGATGCATGGATACCTGTCATGTGTGTAAATAATAACATGCCTGGATCTGAGACTTGCGTTTTCCCATGGCTGGTTCATTGATTGGCATTTTAACAGTTTCTTCATAGTTGGCCACCACTATGGAGCGCAGAGCACTGTATTCAGTCTGTAGCTGCTTGTCATCCACAGACCAGAATCTGTGGAACAGCAGGTTCCTCTGATACCTTCATACACAAACACACTGTGATCCTGATGATAGTGACAAATTACCATCTGCACAAAGTCTTTTTTTTTAATATATCTAACATCCTTTTTTGTGTTCCACAGAAGAATTGTATATGGGTTTGACAAAATATTAAAGTGATTACATTTATTTGTTTAGCAATTTGTATTTTGTCAGAAGAGACACACCCACTAACAGTCTCTGTTTTAAATCATTGTGCTAGTCCCACCCCCCTTTCCTCCCTCTTTTCCCTCATGCTGTGTAATTGTCTCCAGATGCATTTGGAGTCTTGGACACATTTCGGAAGTCATTATGCTGAGTCATAATCGCTAAGACATTTTTTTTACATAATGTTCAGTCACCCACAACCACTAAAATGACAACCACTGCCAAACTTTTGCTGCCACCTCTTCTGATCTTTCCTCTCTTTCTTTGATCCATCCTCACCATGGAGACAAACTATGGATCCGTGGGGATGGCTCCAGGTCTATTCTGACTGGATAGGAGCAGATAGGGAGTTTACCCCAAAGACTTACTCTGTTCTAACACTGTAGCTCTCGTGACTGCTCTGTGCTTCTCAGGATTAACAACCCCAGCAAAGGTGGCTGTGTTGTCGGCCTTTTAACATTTATGTCTGTTAGAATACTGACAAACCAACAAATAAACAACAACAGAAGTTCAATGGGTTTATCAACAGATTTACAAGGTGTTGTGTTTTTACCATTCTACTATTGGCACCATCTCATTGTCTGGCTGGTTGCCAACCACATGATCAATGAAGTCAAGCTTGCCACTTGGCCTGCAAAAGAATGATCATATTAAAAGACAATGGGAAGAACAATGAAACAAATAAATTGAAAAAATTGAAAAAAAAACAGACCTTCTATAAGATAACTTGCTTACACATTTTTAATACTAGCAAACAATATTTTTAATGATTAAAGAATTGGCATTCTACACTCACATTTTAGCCAGGGAAGGGTCACAGAACAGAGGAGGATGAAATCCTGGGAGGAAGAGTCCATTATATCCTGCCCTCTCTACAAGAGTGTGAGTGGTATCACCATACTATAAAAGAAAGAAAAAAGAGAGAGTTCAAAACAAAAACAAACAAAACAATGAAAAAAAAACTTTAATGAAAGTTAAAGCCATTATACTTGACATTATACATACTGTCTGCAACACTGCTAGTTTCACTTTGCCAAACTTATCCTCCACAACACGGGGCTCCTGAAGAACAATGGCACCTCGTTCTCTAGCTTTCTGCAGAGAACGAGGTGATTTAATAAAATATTAAATCAAATCAAATCTGATTATTGCAAATTATGCCCAGTGGGCTCAAAATGGTATTTCAGTATATTTCACCATAAACTTTTACCTCAACCAGGTTGTCACAGTTCTTCACAGTGAATGCTACATCTTTTACTCCATCTCCATGCTTCACCAGGTGCTCCCCCATCTCTGTTTATGGAAGAGCAGATTACACAGTTTAGAATGTGGGTTTATAGGCCATTAAATTCCAGAAAATAACAGTACACATTCTTAATTCTTACTGTACCTTTATTGCCAGGATTCAGGGCAGAGGTGAAGACATAAATAATCTACAAGAAAGCACAAATAAAGTTGGAATAGACATGCTCCTGCACAGTAGATCACACCAGCTGGGTTTGTACAAAATGTACTTCAGGTACACTATCAAGGAAATGAAAAAAATGGATGGGAATGAAGTCAAAATATGAATCTCAAAAACAAATCTAAATCTCTCACCTTCCCCTGTTTGACCACATGAGACACCACCTCACGACTACCTGTCTCCAGCCCACAATACGCCAAAGGTTCAAAACCCAATTTATTACAGTAAAAAGATGCCGCCTAAGATACATCACAGCACAGAGAGGATAAACAAAGACAGAACTTACAATGATACAAATAATTTAAAGTGCAAGATTAATGTGAGTGTGAAATGAGTGTGAAAATGGCTCCACCTATTGGGTTGATTTTACTTTAAAAAGTCTCAGCATGGATCTAATTAATGAGCAGAGGATGGTGGTCCCCAGTTTTTTATTGCCCCCACCCCTTAAGACAGCCAATAGCATCTCCCTATAGGACACCTCCTCTTAGCTTCAGAAACTCACAAACAAACACAGTTCACAAAATGGTGCAGTTTAAAAAAACATACCTGTTTGGCATTTCCAACCCAGAAAGTGATGTGGTCAAAGCAGACAAACCTGCCCTGCTCGTGCTGTAAACATAAAAAACAATGATGACACTAACAGCAATGATCATAATGTACTTAACTGTCTTAGACTTTACTGATCTGAAACAGAACCAGTCTAGTCCAGAGTCTGATATTAAAAGTTTAAGGATAAACACTAAGCAGAGTCAATCACAAGCATGTGACATATAGTGCATTAGTGGAGAAGTGGATAGTTACATAGCATAGAATTAAAATAAACAAACAAATAAATAAATAAAAATTATGACCTCATACCTTTTCACCTTTGTCAGTGTAGGATGTCTGGAAACAGTAAAATTGGCTTGTTTGAATCATTTGTATATGCAAATAAAAAATATTCCAGTGAATGTAACTGTTTAAAGTATATATATATATATATATATATATATATATATATATATATATATATATATATATATATATATATATAAATAATATTTCAAATTAGAGATAATTGTCTTAAAATGCAAATGACTTACCATCTTTAGTTTTAGCCTACTTCTTGTAGGGCCAATCACAGAAATGAGATGAGGTGAGTACAGCTGGTCCACATGTGAATTTGTAGTGGTATGTGGGAGTCTCCGCCCAAGGGTGTTCAGGCGAGGAGGAGAACTACAGTAATGATGCTTTCATTTTGTGATATAATTATCTGTATTTGTAAACAATTAATTATAACTATCTGTATCTATAAACAATTGGTTATCGCTTTGTGTAAGATATTTTGGGATTTTGAGCAAATATGCTGCTCTTTCTTGTGTTTTCTTTAGAATTTTTCATAACCAGCTGTTTGTCTATATGGTAAAGAGGAGGCATACGGTTCCTTGTACCCTATTGGTCAGTTGGTTGCCCCTGTAGTTTTCAGAATGACTTTGCAAAACTTTACGATTTAGTTATGTCCTCTTAGTTGTAAAATTTGAACCAAATTTATTTATTCCAGTAGAATAGGAAACTGTTGCATAACAGTCTATATTAGGTCATTAACAAACATAGTTAATGTTTAACAGACCAGCTGTTCATGTGCATTTAAATATGAAAAAGTTCATTTTAATATAACATTCACATTTAGTCAGGTATATGCATATCTATATATCTATACATCACACTCAGGTGTGATGTAACTTCAGCAAATTCAGCATTCATCTCAGGAGCATAAAAAATATTATTGCAAGGCAGTACACAGCTCTTTGAATTAACAGAATTGTAGCATTGTAAGTGTTACTGTACTGAGAATCTGTTGCAGGTGTAAAACGCTGATGTACATGTTCTCAGAAATCCAAACCTATTGAGAGTAGGTATTTGAACTTGTATAGTAGGTTGGCTGAACATGAAATGCAAATGAGCATATGTGTGTGTTTAGGGGAAAGGTGTTTATGCACACAAGGTATAGGCTATTTCCCAAGTGAACAGTGAGTAACTGTCTAAGCCAGGTGCTGATTGGTCGGTTACAACTCAAGGGAAATACAATACTGTTAGTGTCACTTAGCTGCACATGATATTCAACATTTGTCATCGGGTGATCAAAGTAGAGAAAAGAAGCATAGCGTGTGAGAGAAAACAGAGATCACACGACAAAATAAAACAAGCATGTGGAGTGAAGAAAACTAAAGAAAAGGGAACAAAGACACCATGAATGAGCAGTCAATGGAAAACCCAGCCATTCTTCAGAAGTGGTTGCTGAAAAGGAGGAACAGAGATGATAGAGAGAAGGAGGAAATAACCATCCAGGATGAAGCTGGAGGACATGAGTGTTCCACTGTTCCGACACATGATACAGGGATAGAAAATAATGAAGAGGGAAAACTGGTTGGTGCAGTCAATGAGGTGAATAAAGAAAAGCAGGCTAGAGTCCAGTCTGTCTTCTCTATGGTGAGGAGTCAGATCAGGGCACAAGCCGGTGTAGATGGTCAACGGATGGGCTTACTGAATGTTGTGAATCAAGCCACCAGGGAACTGGAGAAAAGCAAGGGAGAGCAGGGGGAACCTCCACCCACTGTTAGCATCACCTCATCTGAGGAGGAGACAGTGGACCAAGGCACCAAGAAGGAAACTGTTGAAGAGGAAATACTTGAGAAAACTATTAAGGGGAGAGGAGAGGAGGTATGTGTAGCCCTGTTGGAGGAGGTAATGTTGAGCTTGGAATCTTTAAAGAAGGATTTGCGAGAGGATCTGACTCAACTTCGCCGTGATACACAAAATTATATGGAGAGAGAGCTTTGCAGCCTGGAGACCCGTCTAACAAACTTATTGAGAATACAAACACCCGCTGCACCTCCTATGGAGACCAAGAAACACAGACCTCCCAGCATGCCTCCCTTGGGAGCATCTAAGAGACGAATGCTCAACCGCACAATGACCACTATCACCCCTCAAACTTGCCTCCTTCTTTCCCTGGGGCCTCGCTCCAGTTCAGAGCCCCTGGTGATTTCTGGTGCTGAGACTGCTAAAAACAATGGTGCTCGGATGCCGAGGGGACATGAGCTGCTATATCAGGCTCCTGGGCCCTTGCCTCCTGTCCGACCACCTGCACAGACAAGCAAGACAAGTTTGCGAAGCAGGACTCGCGTCGGTAAGCCAACATGCAAGTCAGGTTTGTGAGCCAAGCCTGTCCACAGTGAATATACAACCATTTTAAGTTGGACAACTGATGACCAATAAAAAAGCCAATGGAGGTGCCAGCATCATTATGTTTGCAATGAGAACATTGAGAGGATTAATAAAAAACTAATTTCAATGCAGGTGTGTTATAGGTATTGGTATTGGGTTTTTTAGCGACTTGAAGGGTTTGCATTGTTTTTATTGACTGCATATTTCAATGTCACTTAATAATGAACTTTATAATTTTAATTGACTTACACAGGCTGATCACTTGTACCTCCCAGGGTAAATATGTATGTATTTATTTTTTTTCTAAGTGGGATTGCATTGTTTAAAATAAATTGTAATAAAACAAAAATTAACAGGATTATGACAAATGAAAAATCATTTCATTTACATTTTATGAATTTGTCATTTATTTTGTACATATCATTGCCTGATTTTAAATAACATGCGTATACTTCATAATGTAAATAACAATGAAATGAATGTAATTTATTTATTACAGTGACTATGATTCATTTATACAGCGCACTCATAACATGTTTTACAAAACAGCTTAAGTTGCATAAAAATATAATATACACCACACAGTCTGTAACCATAAAACTGCAATTATACTTAAATGATACTACAATGATATACAAAAGCATTACGTGTTATGAAAGTGCATTAAAGTTCTCTGGGTTTAGTCGTCGCAGCAGTGTTTTGTATGTGGTCGTAGCGACACCTGCTGGTTGAAACTTGATTCTGGACTCACGGATAGTAAAATTCCTTTCAAGCGCTCGGTAAAATCAAACCTACTTCCGAGCGGAGGTTTTTGTGGCTGTAATATTTCTTTGAAAAAAACGTAACCGTATTTGTAAACACAAAGCAAACAAATAAAATATGTTGTAAATTACCATAAAACTTCCATCAACAGCTTGTCTGCGCAAGTTTGAATTGCGCATGCGCATAACGAGCGTCCCTGTTTGATGACAGCTGTGCGCTCTGACTGTTGCTAAAGGGAGGAGAAAATCTCATGACGGAGGGTTTATATCTCTTTCATTCCCAGCTAGGACCTTTGAAGGACTTAAAACCAAGAATCAGATTCTAAAACCGACCCGGTCCGGTTCAACTGAAGTACTAGTTCACACCCCAGCCGTCAGATTAGTCGGTAAGTGTGTTTGTCTGGTGAATCCAGTTGGTTAATGTGACACTTTAGCCTTAGCTGGCTCGTTGGCCTGGTTGTCTCAGTCATGTTGTTGCCTATTGTTTTTATCCCCGTTTCAGCCAACATGAAACACTCAGACGTGTAATTCAGGTTCTTAGTATGGTGTTATCAGACTGCAGATTTCAAACCGCTACGAAGCGAGATATTTAATTGAATTTTTCAGCAATGCAACACAATTTTTCTTTCGCTGTTTGTCATTTCAGTCCTGAAATAAATGCCGCTCTCTCGGAGCTTCTGTTGTCATGCACTTACGTTTGACAGTCATGCAGGTGACTTATAGGTAACTATTATTGGGTTTTTTAGCGACTTGAGGGGTTTGCATCGTTTTTTTAAAATGCATATTGCATTTCTCTGATCTGGCAGTCAAACCCCAGTGATTTGCATGTATTTGCAGCCACATTTGTTTCTGTTGTCGCTAATGTCTTGTGACTCTCTTTTTCTCTCTTAATACAAATGTTTTTTGTGAGACGTCGAAGATAACCTTCGAAATATAACAAGGAAAAGGTCACTGTGACAGATGTCAAATACTCAGACCCTGCCCACCTTATGTATTGTTGTTTGCAGTAGATCTCTGAATTAAAACTTTTCGTAACCTAGTCACTAAATATACTGAATTAGCTAGTGATATTAAAGCTTGTAGAAAATAAAAAGGAATATAAATGAGATAGAAAGGAGTTTGAAAGCTGCTATCTGAACACACTTCTTATATAAAAATGTGCTGTCTTTGAAAAGCCTGTCTTTTAGTTGGCAAATGTTAAGATTTCTTGTTTTCGAATCAGCTGTGTGTGGCTGGCACAGGACTGACTGCTTTTCCGATCTGCTTCGTATCCCAACTGTTCGGCCGCCCCCATACAGCCCCATTTTCTCCTCTATGCATGCCAAAGCTGTGGCTTTAGGTCAGCTTTCGTCTTTGAGTAGCAGTTGGTTGTTTGGGGCTAGCTTTTATTTGATGCCGCTCTAATGGCATTGCCTTGTACACCTACTTTCACTCTTTGGTACAGCAAAAGTTGAAAGGATTTTTGTGATGCCAGTTTACTCCCACCTATGCCAAACATCCTGTTTTTGTTGGAGCGCTATGTACTGACTGACTATTTTAGTCCTATTGGACCATTTTGCATTTGTAACAGTGAGACAGAAAGTGGGCTACAAGTTTCTGTCATGTGAATGAAGCAGTGCACAAATGGTTGCCTGGACATCCTGTAAGGTGATGCTGAGGTCAGAAACGATGTGTTTCCAGCAGGGTCAGGAGTTAGGAAGTGTGAAGCTGCAGATATGAAACAGAGTACACACATACACATACCAATATCAGGGGGCTCTTAGCATATTTTTTCATGGCACCTTGGTGTTGGTTTTTAACAACTGAGAAAATGCAGATGAATTTGAATAACTTTTTTATTTATATTTTCATGAACTGTTAAAACACATATTAATAATAAAATGCACAGAGCTGAGCAGGAATCAAATAATAATGGATTAAATTGCTTATTTGCTTGAAAATATGCAATGTGATTCATTTCCGAAGTTGAATATATGAATTTGTAGCTTAATAATTAAGTTTAATATAGGACAGTAGTTTTAGCACTGTATTATAGGCCATTATTAAAAATATAGTGCAGTTTTTGTTTATCACTGAGCACTATATTTCTGCTATCATTACATGCTGACACATCCTTAAAGAGATGGTGTTATATTAAATGAAAAGTGCTGTTCGAGAGATAATCCCAAAGGTTTAAATCTTCAATGTTATCTATTGCCTTTAAGTGAAAGATAAAACATGAAGTTTTAACTGAAACAGAAATCCACAAAAAGTCCATAGTTAGTTACCAATAAATAAAAAACCTCCAGTATTGGCCAATAAGAGATATGGCGTGACTGTAAAGGCTATAGTTACATATAAGATCTGCTATAGTTGTTTTAATTACAGCATTTCTCTCTGTCACTAATCTGAAAGACCTCCCCTGGATTTTGTTTTGTACTTGTGTGCTGCCATTTAAGAAACCCACTAATTTAAAATCACATCTGAAGGTATTGAATATAATATGAGGAGGAAGCTTTTTATTAAAGCTTTTTATTATAGCTTTTTATTTCATTCTGTGCAGTTGAGCAATCTGTGCCTAACTGCTTTTTTTTTAGAACAGTCAACAACTCCTTCTACAGCATGAGAAACCTGGACAACAGATTGTGGGAGCAGTTTGAAATTATAATTCACAGGAGATCATCTGTGTGTTGTCATCTTCAGCTTCTGGCAGATTACATCAATCCCAAATCAAGTTTTTCCCTCCATATTTTGATTGGCCACACTGTCATGCTATTTTTGACTTAAAGCTGTGGCATCTAGTGGCATCGTGTGTGTGTGTGTGTGTGTGTGTGTGTGTGTGTGTGTGTGTGTGTGTGTGTGTGTGTGTGTGTGTGTGTGTGTGTGTGTGTGTGTGTGTGTGTGTGTGTGTGTGTGTGTTTGTGTGTGTGTGTGTGTGTTTGTGTGTGTGTGTGTGTGTGTGTGTGTGTGTGTGTGTGAAGGCCTTGTTTTTTTTTGACATGTACTGGTGCTGTTTGTTGACTTCATATTGTAAAACAGTGATGTGAAACGGTACATGGCTGGATGGCTGGGAGGATTTTTATGGTATCTGTTTGGTGCAGTTTCTTTTAAACCACAGGGATAATGTTTTGCATTGTCTAAAGAGACAGCAGAAGTCACTCTGGGTTGGAAACATTTCCGTGCTGTATTCCCACAACCTCCTCCACACCAGGTTGGTGTAATGAAGTAGATCACTGAGAATGCCTCTGCTTTCAGTTGTGGGTTTTTCTGTGGTCAGTCAGATACCAGCAGAAGCAGAAGAATGCACATTTGAACACACTGAAAGAGCTTTCAGTATGAGCTCCGTGCACATTTGTGTAATCAAGTGGTCGAAATTGTGACAGTTTTGGTCAGAAATTATAATTGTATATTTCCAAAATATATAATGCTTTACAACATATATTTGTAAAGCATTTGAGTGCAAATTTTGTTGTGGTGTGACCTGTTTTCATTTCTACAGAATGTTGGCTAATTACTGCACAGTATGTTCCTGTTGTGATACAGTGACTAGTCCACCATTCTATCCAACATTACATAACCAATGAAATTTCACTTTTAATTGACCTTCTGAAATGGTGATAAAATTGTAATGGTTGAAAATGTCTTTCTTATAACACTTCATTTAAATAAATAATCTAATATTAATTTTTGAACTCAAATATGTTAACTCAAAAAAAATGAACTCAAAAAATGCCTTACCCAAAATTTGTCTAATACCTTTATTTTGTTCTTAGGCTTATGATCTGGACTAACCATTAGCCAGTATTTATATATTTACATTAGAGTCTATAATAGCGATTTGTTCAAAATATTGCAGCTCCGTTGCTGTAAATAATAGTGTAAAAATTAACTATTTTTTAACTATTAACTAATGGCAATTAACTGAAATAATAGTATTTAAAAAAGTACCAATAAGAATGCGTTACAGTACCAGATCGATAAAGCAGCATCGGTAAGAGTACTAATACTGTTAAAATCCTAATGATACTCATTCATATATATACATAAGCAGGCAGTTTCTGGTACATTGTAATCACATTCAGCCTGTGATTTGCTTCCTGTGGGTCCCTTTGCTACCATTCTTTATGGGCACTGAGAAAATTGGCTTAACCAGACCCAATGAGGAAGGAGAAATGAAAAAAGGATCCTTGTTATGGCACCTACCTAAAGTGAGAGTGACACAGGGCTCACGTGAGAACTTCCGATGAACTGTTTTAGCTTTAGGAAGTAGCTTTGACTAACCAGAAAAAGAGTTTAGGTTGTAAAAGTTTGCCTGTAGATTTGGGATGACTTCAGTGTCCAGTATATACTTGTTGCCACACTTGCCAATGCCATTTTTTTGAGAATCTTGCCATATGTAAATCTTAGCAGTTGTGAAACTAGTTTTCTACTGATCACAATGGAGTTGTTTAGCTGTTTATTTATTTGCGTGCATATTACAGACAGCTCAGTTTCTCAGCTAACACCATCTGCACAAAAACTTTTGACCCATTGTGATTTTGTTCCTCATTCTTAAACCGATTAACTTATGATGTTAAACTTATGAAGATGAAACTTAAAACCCGGCCAGTTGACGAGTAAAGTTAGAGTAAAGAATGTTTTATTAAGAGTGTAAGCCAATTTAAATTTGGTGCCTGTTGATTAGTATTGATTTTGGGTTATGGATGAATAAATAAAGTTATTTGTGGTTTTGAATTTCACTATGTCTATGTACTCATACTCATTTCCATTAAAATGCTCAGATACCTCTCAGCAATACAGCTCCAGTTGTACAAGCAAACAACAGTGTAAATGCTGATTGCACTAAGCAAGAGTAATCCCTACATTACATCATCACTTGATTACTGCTCAGCTCTGTGCTTTATTATTATTATTTTCACTGTACTGTACTTGACAGTTACAGCATTGTTAAAATACAGGTGTCGGCAGGTATCGGAAAGCTTTAGTACTCGTACTTGATCTGTAAAAAGTCGTACATGCTTGTTTTCATGCTTTAGACCCCTGTAGTATATGTTGGAACATGCTTATTGGATGTATAAATGTTTCATATGAGAATACACTAGACTCCCATGCACAACTGTCTCTCTCTCTGTTTCTCTGCTGTACCTGCTCAGATACTGTCAGATCTAATCCAAACGCAGCTCTTCAGAACAGAGGAACCGAAAATGGGATGTTCATGCTGTTCGCAGTGCTTTTAGAAAGTGTGCCTTTCTCTCACTGTTGCTAAAAATAGCATCGGCTGCAGTCCAGAGCCTGACAAAGAGAAAGCAAATAGATGTCTGGCTTTTAGTTGCTCCTGTACGTGTCGCCGCTGATCTTGATAGCTAGTGTGTTGCAGCACAATGTCATGTTTCTTACCACCAAAAAAATCTGCCAGAGATGTTTTTACTATAGAAAAACTGCATAATCATCTAAACTCAGCCCAGCCTTTGTCTCTTGTGTGCAAAATGTCTCTCTTTTTAGCCAGTTTGTTCAAGCTAATTGTGGTAAGGGCTGGGCAATATTGCTAAAATAAAACTTTTTTTGACAGTACCCTTTGTCTCCAGGCACTTGTGTTCAGGGTTGGAAGGGATTGTGCGTTCTCTCTTTCATGAATATCACTCACTGCTTCAGTATTTTCCCCTGAATCACCACACAAAATGCAAAGAGAATCTGCAGTTTCAGCTAAGAGCTAATGGAGCATTAAGCTCCACTGACTGCACTCCCATTGGCAGTCTCCCCATTGCTTCACTGCTCGTTTGCATATAGTTAAACTCTACTCAACTTTGTGTCACTGCCATCAGTTCATGTTGCCTTAGATCACCAACTCACTTCATCTATCTTGAGCACCCATAATAAAGCAGAGCTTAAGTCTTATTAAAGTCTTGGCATTACTTTGTGTAGAAGGTGTAGGGTTGGTCTAATTGTTTAGGAAGCCTATTTAAAGCTTACTTTGTGTTAGGTCACAGACAAGACTCACTGTGGCTTCACTATTTATAAGCTTGTTGATGCATGACAAAGGGTTCATGTATCTCAGTTATTAATACCAAGGTCATTGGTTCGATTCCCAGGGAGCACATACACACAGCTAAAATGCACACTGAATGAGCTGCCAGTCACACTGGATGGTTAGGTCTGCCAAATGCATAAATGTAAACAAACACAAAAGTTATTATTCAGACCTTAAAGTTCTCCAAATTAAAGTAGGTGAATGAGTAACTTTATTTTCTGCCCCAAGGCTGAATTTTCACATACCATTGCCCTCAACCACAGAACACACAGTGATGTGCTTTATTTGGCAGGAAGATGAGTGGCTGAATCAGAAGTGAGCAGCAGAAGAGGCCATCTCAGATATACTGATCTTCTGTTGTGTTTGTGGGCTGCTGGAGGGATGCTCAGAGACCAAGGCTTAATCCAGTGCATCTCTGGCCTGCCCTCCATCCCACATTCTTCTCTGTTGTCCTCCATGACTGTGCTGAACAAAGACCCCTTTGTGCCTGAAGGACGGTCCAAGAAATTATTTGAATTTTCAGCATTTTCTTTGATTTGAGTGTGTGTGTGTTTGTGTGTGTGTGTGTGTGTGTGTGTGTGTGCTGGCACTTGTTTGCGAGTGGATGTATGTGGGTGTTTTTTGTCTGCATTTTGTCTTCATGTGATTTGCATATTCTTTCTGCCCATTCATGACACTGAAAGTGTCTCGCAGGTTGCAGTGGTCCAGGCTTTGTAACTAAGTTATGACTACAATATTGACCATATTTCTCACTAAGCTAACCTGATGGTTATTTATTTCTGTGCTCTCTGTAAAATGCCATCTGTCCATTTGTTATCTTTTTATTGAATTGTTTTAGCTGCTAGTTTTATGAAGTACTGTGATAGCTTAGTTATATGGACCACTTTTAATGTGCTGTACTGTGCATATGGGTTTGGAACATCATGAGGGTGAATAAATAATGACAAATTTTTAATTTGAGTGAACTTCCACTTTAACATCAGCATCCTCTGAGCAATACAGTTTGCTAATAATGGTAAGCATTTGTCACACTTGAATACTCTATTCTGATTGTTTCAGTGATTAAATTCTCTGCTTTGTGCCAGGTTCCTAGTAACTCTTTCAGGGTTTATTTTGTGGTAAAAACACTATAAATCATCCATAACTTATATCTTATCCATTTTGTGTTTCAGTAAAAACATTTTAGAAAATGTACTTTCAACTTGGTCCTCAAATATATTGTCAGCCAGGGGCCAGTTTTCTCTTAATCTCTGTCTTTGATTAGAATGGTTGGTGTTAAGCTTATAATTACTGATCAAACCTGCTGTGTAGAAGTTCTCATTTTGTGACCTTTACATTGAGCGTCACAATGGTAGTGTTCGATTTAAGCAAGGGTCTACTTCTGTATAATCCTTAATGCTCTGCTTACAAATATTAGCATTTTTGACACTGTTTTGTGCATGACATTCCTTTTACACACAAAACTAATAAACAGAAATTATGCTTTTCATGCTTCAGTTTGGGAGTTAACAGAAATGCATCAAAGCTAAGCACATAGTTGCCATTGGTTTGTGTTGATTCTGTTACAAAAAGGTGAAGTAATTAAAAATGTTTTAGTTCAGCATACCTCTTGGACGTCATCAAATTTGTGCAATTTTCTTATGCTGTGTTTGTTTATAGCCTCATAAGTTCCCTGTAAGAACATTGCCTTGTGCTCTCTCCCTCAGAGGAAACAGTCTTCCTGTGTAGACATGATTATGTATGTTACACAGTAGAATCTGTTCTGTTCTGCAGCTCTGTTTATTTCCCTCACCTGCAGTGATTTCACAGCTTTCATTGGCTTCATTTGCTCATGTTAGTAAGGCATGTGAATCATCAGCTTAGTCGTGAAATTTGCTGTCCTAACCAGTTCAACTACTAAATGAACTACTAAACTGGATGATTATGCATTTGAACGACCCAGACCTGCTGACAATAAATATTTGTGTCAAACTTTGTTAATCTGATGTGACCACAGACCTTAGTAAGAGAAACAGGATGGGATAGCAGAGTATTGCATTTTGGTAGTAAAGACTTGGGTGAAAATGAAAGAAAGTTCCAGAGAATGTGGGATGTGAAAATTAGACATGACCCAACAGCATCCACGATCTATATAAAATACTGTATGGCCATGTGTGATGATTTTGTGTTATCTAAGGCATTGCATAATGTCTATTCTTGTTACTCTTGTGTTCTTGGTTTACTAAAATAACTCTGCTAGTTATTAAACAAACTGCACTCTTATCCCTTGTATCCTTTTTTTTTAGTTTGAGCCTAATTAATTCTGTTTTCTACCTTAAATGTCTGTTGTATTCTGATCTGTACCAGCACTGATTGTCTTAGTCAGCTGAATTTATTAACATTTGTATCAGATTGGATGGATTTGTATCAGTTACCCATAGTAATTCACATATTCTTTGTATTGATTTTGTTTCAGAATCACATTAGAATTACATTCAGCTGCTGTAATACTGTGTTACAGTGTTAATCTCTCTCTCCTTTGCTTGTTTTGGCATCTATCTCCAGCACTGTGGCTGAGCTAAACGATGGTGAAGCCAGACATTCACACTCTGGCCCACCACCTGAAGCAGGAGCGGCTGTATGTGGCCTCTGAGAAGCAGCTCATCCAGAAACTCAACAACGAGGTGCTAAAGACAGCAGAGAAGCTCTACAGAGCAGCCTGGATTGCCAAACAGCAGAGGATTAACCTTGACCGCCTTATCCTCACCAGGTGAGTGCACTCTAGACCATTACAACCAGTATAACCCGGGTGTGGTTCATGTGCTTTAATCCTATGCTGCCTTTTGTAGTTTGTGTTGTAGCACACTTAAAAATGACCAAACCTCCAATAGACTTTAATGATAGATCAAGACAGGAAAGTTGTGGAAAATCATGGTTGCCTCTTTGATCTTCAGTGGAGTGAACATACAGTGACCCTACCCTACATTGAAATACTATTATGAAATATGAAAACTCATTACTTGTCTTTGCTTGTTTTTCTCTCTGTTCATTTCCCTATAGAACAATGATTCTTCAACTGTTGAAGGCAGTTCAACTGTTAAACAGTTGGTTTTATACTGTACTATTGTAGATTACACCCAACAGCCCCCTTGCTGTTTCTCCTTAGTGCTTTTGTAACCACTTTCCCCTTGTCAGTTTTAAGAAGACAACTTTCTGAATTGCTCCCACCTCTGCAACTGAAAAGCTAAAGACAACAAACTTGGTTTAAAGTCTCAACTAAATCTAGTCTAAAAGTCTAAAAGTCTTTTCTTCTCACTCCAGTGCGGAGGCGTCCCCAGCAGAATGCTGCCAGCATGCCAAGGTTCTGGAGGACACACAGTTTGTGGATGGTTATAAGACTCTGGGCTTTCAGGAGAGCATCTACGGGGAGTTCCTGGGCCGGCTGAGGGAGAACCCACGACTGGTGGCCTCATGTCTGGTGGCAGGAGAAAGACTCAACCATGAGCACACACAGGGAGTCATACACACAGTCTTCACCTCACTCTACGGCAACTGCATCATGCAAGATGATGAAAGCTACTTGCTGCAGGTAAATGAAATACACTGAAATATACAGTATGCAGTGATTATCTGCCCTCTATATTATATGTATCTGCCAGGCTGTTTTGTTGGAAATAATGGTAAATTTATGTCGTAAAATTGCTTAATTTTGACTATATTGTGCAAAATTAGTGTTAGTTTCAGTTAAGTTATTTGCTGTATTTAAATCATGTTTTGTACATTGAGGGGAATAGGTTGCATATGTTCAGTTTGGGCTTTTCTTGAAATGTTGAGGACATTTGCTTACATCCTTGATTATGTAGTACATACATCAGAATTGGATTTGTCTGTTGGTCACTCAAACATCATCATCACTGTTGGCCATTGTAAAACATATTGATTGACGATTATGAACCTGTGATTTTATTTTTTAACTTTTGTTGGGAAACCCGTGGAATCCATATATAATTTAAGTAGCAAGATAAACCTTGTAGTCCTTAATATGACTTAAAAAACAAAAGCATTTCTGCATAATTGCCCATAATAAATGCAAATCAATCTGTGTAAAGTATCAGGAAGGTAACATTTCACCTGCTCTGTTTAACTCTCGTGCAATCCTTCTGTGATCAGGTGCTGCGTTATTTGGTAGAATTTGAGCTGAAGGAGAGTGACAACCCCCGTCGCCTGATGCGACGAGGCACGTGTGCCTTCAGCATCCTCTTCAAGCTTTTCTCTGAGGGCCTCTACTCTGCAAAGCTCTTCCTCACCGCCACCCTCCACGAACCCATAATGCAACTGCTGGTGGAAGATGAGGATCATCTGGAGACAGATCCAGCCAAGCTAATTGAGCGCTTTACTCCGGCTCAGCAGGAGCGTCTGTTTGGGGAGAAGGGCACAGAAGAGTACCGCCGGAAAGTCCAGGCAGCGGTGGAGACCAACGAGGCCAAGCTGGTAACCTTGGTGAACTCTTTCATTGGGTACCTGAAGCAGAACACCTACTGCTTCCCGCAGAGCCTGCGCTGGATCGTCTCTCAGATGTACAAGACACTGGCGCGGGTGGAGAGGTTGGAAGTTGGGGAGGTGAAGACCATGTGTACCGATCTGCTGCTCACATGCTTCATCTGCCCAGCCATTGTCAACCCCGAGCAGTACGGTATAATCTCTGATGCACCCATCAATGAGGTGGCGCGATTCAACCTTATGCAGGTAGAGGATGATAGTTACCTCATTTCCTTTCTTTTAACTTCAGTTAGTCATTAGCTTTGTTTAAAAATTCTGAATTTATGACAGTAAATTTTTTCAGTATATTTGCAGTATTGTTTAGCAGAATTTTTTTTGTAACATTTTAATTATTTATTTAAAAAAACCCTCTACTTGCTAGCCCTGTAGCTTGTTAACTAGCACTGTAGCTGTTGTAATTTTACTAATGTAACATCTGTGGACCGCATTATGAATTACGGTTTATTAGACTTGAATACACACAATACAGTAACAGTTCTCAGTTCATTTTGTGTGGAAAGGTTTGATCACAGTAAAAGGTATTATCAAGTTTGATTCAGTAAATGAGTTTGATGGTAAGCCAGTTACTACTATGAATTCAGAGAATAATTTATTAGAATGATTCGAACTGAAAACCCATTTGAGAGTCATTTTGACTGATTCAGTAAAGAATCAGCTCATAAGAACCATTTGTGTATGAATCTTGACAGTGGAAACTTTATTTTTTTTAACTTTATTTGTCCTTTTGTGTGGCAATGTCAGAAAAACATGTTTGTTTTATTTAGTTGTATTCCACAATTTTAACGTAAATTTTTTTAGCATAGGTATTAGTATGATTCTATTAATGATTGATTGTTGTCTGTGGTATAAATGTATTTTAAATAATAAATTCTGATGTCGTATTAGGTGGGGCAGCTGTTGCAGCAGTTAGCCATGTCTGATGCAGATGACGGAGATCCTCGACGTAAAAGCAGTTTATCAAAGTTTGATAAGGTTAGAGACAGTCCCATGTTTCTCATTCTGAAACTATATTCTCATTTAAAGATGTATTAAGATTAACATGGGTTATCTTCTAAAGTAATAGCAACTAGCATATAACTAGCATATTGCATACTGTGCAGTATAGTCTGTAATACTACATTTTTTGAAGATAATACGCAAAACTGTTTAACTTTTGGAATCTTCTCAGACGTGTGTTGCTGGCTTTTTGGATATTGTGATTGGTGGACGTGCGGTCGAGACTCCTCCCATGTCCTCAGTGAATTTACTGGAGGGTCTGACACGGACTGTGGTTTACATGACCCATAGTCAGCTTTTGGCTTTGGTAAGTATTGAGGAAATGGAGATGTATGGGGAAGTTAGGTAACTTTCACTGATGATTACATCATTAAAAGTACAGCTGTTCACGTGCTGATAAAATCACATTAATGTGATTAATTTGCTGTAATTAATCAGCTTCTCCTGTGATTACATCCATTCTATTTCTTTAAATCATATGAGAGCCTTAGTAAAAACATATTACAGTGTTCAAACTCAACTGCTATTCAAGACTTGCACAATGAAAAACGACTTGTGCTGTTGCCATGTGAATGAGAGTGAAGTAGACATGCCCAAACCCATCCAACCAATACACCAGTAATAGTCATACCGCATACTTTTCCAGTCATAATGCTTTTAGTCTTCCTGCCCAACACTGCCAAGAGTCAGTAATCCTCTGTTTCCCTCCATGCCTGTGTGTTTTCCTCTCGGCATGAGTGTTCATCAATACACTGTCATTCAAAGAGCTAATTAGCATGACTCCTATGCTGTTGTTGCATTAAACTCACTGTTTGAAATGCACTAATGATGATAGCTGAATAATGAGACTCACCTGCTTTTCAAAAAAAGTTCAAAATTACCTGAAGATATAAAGAAAGCCCACCAAACATCTTCCCTAAACCTTGCTTTTCCAAAAATATCAGCTTAAAGACTCTGATATCAGTTAGGAAAATTGCTTTTGGTTATTTTGTCTTATCATGAGATGATAAAACATTGCAGATGTTCCTCACATCTACCACACATTGTTTCTGTGTTCAGATGGACTTTGTGCGTGTGGTTACGGCAGGAGATCAACTCAGAGAGGAAGACCACCTGGCGCTGGAAACCCTGTTAATCAATGTACCGCAGTCCCAAACGATAAAGAGCAACAGCCTAGAGCTGACACCCTCCAACACGCCCCAGCTCTCCCCTGCAACCACGCCTGCCAACAAGAAGAACAGGCTTCCCATTGGTAATCCTCCTACATGAGCTTTAGTTCAGCTTTTTCAATTTCATTTCCGTAAACTAGACTTAATCTGTTAGTTATTTTTAAGGGCATAATAGTTTTTGACTAAGTGTTATACTCAGTTATACTCAGTTAAGGTCTAAGGTACAAGTATTACATGCCTACAGGTATTACAGGCTGGCCTCTGCTATTGATAATTAACAATTTGTAAATTAACTTAATAACCACAGAATATGTGTTGACAAGCACTATAAATCTTATAAATATAAATCTAAAGTGATTTAATTAGGAAAAAAAACAGCAACCTAGACCTAGCAGGATCAAAATCCAATCCACCGTTTTTAGGTGTCACAGATGTTCTTCAAATATTAAGTCGGTTCTAAAACGTAGGCTTATTTTCAGTCATATGTCAAGGCAACATTAGGCATGTCTTTTACAGAGAACATAATCCGAGAATGCATTGAGACAAATTCAGAAAAAAATCCAAGAGGTCAAGATGCTTAGACTCTGTTGCAATCAAATGCAAACTGAGTGTCCGTTTGTGTAGTGCACACAGAGATGCTGCCTATGTAGAGCACTGTGAAACAGTCACTTAATGGGGTGCCATGAATGTAAAGCTTCAGTAAGTAGCAAGGCATCTTTCTAGATTTTGACACTAATCTAACCTCTCTTCCCTCTAACGCTCCCAGTCATGGACAGTAGTGATTTTGTTCTATTAACTGTTAACTACTGTTTCTTCCGCACTCAGTTATTGATCTTTGACATACTCTGATCCACCAACTCTTTTTTTCCACCCTTATCTCTTACCTGCTGCCTGTGATCTTTAGGACAACAGCTGGCTGCCATAACCTGTTGGGAGCCCTCAGCCACTGGACTGTCTGCTCATATACCTTTAGTGACCCCGTTTGGTGGGTAGCCGTGTGCTATAGGTTACATGCACAAATACTCCCGTCCATCTACAACCTCTCCTGGCTTCACCTATGCTTTTCCAGTCATTGCTGTATCAGATTTTGCTGCTTGCTGTAGCACACCTGGCCTGCATTGCTTTCATATGCAATTCTAGCAATATCATTGTAGTCGCAGTTGCTCAAACCAGCATGACAGTTTTTTAATTCTTTTGATTGGTTGCTTTCCTGTCAGTTGTGAAGATCCATAGTGATTGTTGTTTAAATGCTCATGTCCTTTTTGACCTATCCAGTCAAAAAACATGGCTAGTTTGTTAAACATTGTGGATGTGCCTAACTTTAACAAGCTGTGACATAGATCAAAACACCTGCTAAATGAAAATGAGACAAATAATATTCATACCTAGTCGATGGTCATGTAATATAACAGCTTAACTAAAAAAACATTCAGCTCAAGACATCAAGATTAAAATGAGCATGCAGATTTGGGAGCAACGGTGTGGCAAATTTTTTCTGCCTTGTTTTTTTTATTTGTGATTGGATCACACAAGACAAATGTTAATGCTACGTGTAAACTTGGCGTTTGTGGCGACTGAACGAGCATGCATATACGGCTGATATATCCCATCTGTTTTGCTGTCATAATTTGCAAATGCTCTCCTTATCTGTTTCTGTGCTGCTGTTTTCGGTGGCCTTTTGTGGTCAAAATTGCTGGAAAGACAACTTAGTGTGGGGGGAAAAAGCAGCAGGAATCCATTTCAAATCAGTGTGATTATATATAGTAACAATTTCCACAGACATTTCTTGCATGTGTTAATGTTGTCACTTTTGACTTGTGAGTAGATCTGTATACAGTAAACCCTCCTGCAGGCCACCATCTTAGTATTTAAGGCGTTAGCACTCCATTCCTAAGCTAGCTAACACTTAGCAGCCTGTTAGCTGCCTAAATTTGGTTGGCTCTAACCATGACAGTTTATCCCTGCTTGCTCTTGTCCTCACCTAGCAGGCTCTCGCAGCCGCAGCCGATCTAACATGGCCCAGGAGGGCGAGACTGAGGCCAGTTCCCAGGAGTCTTTGCAGGAGGTCATGCTTGAAGAAGTGTTAGTCATCTCACTTGGGACCTCACTGCAGACTGTTCCTGGGATGATGTCGGAGAATGAGGTGAGATGAATCATACTGTACTATTGCAGTTTTATAGTAGCCAATGACCGCAGTTGTATTGATAGCCACAATAGAAACATGCTGGTATCTCTGTGCCTGTAGGTTTTAACTCTGCATCTTGGAGACAGTGGGCAAGTGGACGCCCCTCCTGATGACTCCAAACTCCACGGGAAACCAGACAAAACACTGCGCTTCTCGCTCTGCAGCGACAACCTGGAAGGCATTTCCGAGGGTGTGTTTTCACGAAACAACCAGCAGATGGCTGTCTTGTTCATAAATGTTTTTATGTTCAGTTGTCTCCTGAGTTTCTTTGTTTTAGTCTCTGACACTCTAAATTGTGAATAAAGTAAAATAAAATGAAAAGTTAAATCGTGTGGTGTAGTCTTGTAGGTAAAGACCTGCTCTGCTACCCAAAATATTGTAAGTCATGAGCTACTGTAGTCACCTCTGTACCTTCTGTAACTAAATAATAATGTAAGAGAATTTGTGTTGTGTTTACAGGGCCGTCTAACCGCTCCAATTCAGTGTCCTCTTTGGACCTGGAGGTGGAGTCTGTGTCAGAAGGAGGCCCAGGGCCCTCTGGTAGTAATGGTGCAGAGGCCCTGCAGCTACTAGAACATGAACAAGGTAAGTTTCTGTATTAGATTGTTTGACCTAAAACTGCAGCAAAAAATAAATTGCATTTCCGTACATTTAATTGTTATGGCCTTTATGTAGCCACCACTCAGGATAATTTGGATGATAAACTCCGCAAGTTTGAGATTCGGGATATGATGGGCCTGACGGAAGATCGGGACATATCTGAGACGGTCAGTGAAACCTGGAGCACTGATGTGCTGGGTAGTGACTTCGACCCCAACATGGATGAGGACCGACTACAGGAGATAGGTATGAGGCAGTGAATTCCTGTTAAGGTAGATTGCAGGCATAGGTCTGACAGTCTTAAGTCTAAACACTATAGTGTGCTAATTACACTCATATGACCAAAGTAAGTGATGTTAGTGGTTTAAAATGTAATTTTAGTTATGAACATTTTGGAAATGAGACTAACTTGCATTGATAACATTTTCAATTAGTGACAGATGCATTTATGATCGGATAAGGTTTATTGTCGTTTATAGGCCAGGTAATTTTTGCTGCCATCTTGTGGTTAACTAAAAAGTTGCAGTTCTCAATGGACGAGCTAGGGCAGGGGTCATTATCCTTTTTCAGACCAAAGACTGCTTAGGTTAATTGAGAGAGAGGCCCTCTGTTACATATTGTAAGCCTGATCTACAATAACATGCCTATGGGACAATCT
Organism: Chromobotia macracanthus; assembly: GCA_036877525.1. NCBI lineage: Eukaryota > Metazoa > Chordata > Actinopteri > Cypriniformes > Botiidae > Chromobotia > Chromobotia macracanthus. The sequence goes on from JAZGTH010000002.1 coordinate 6,273,597, forward strand.
TAATATATTTATATACTTAATTATGCTTACAAGGCAAAGCCATTAAAACAACTATTACTAATGTACAGTCACATACTTGTGCGTTAAATTTTAATTTTACTTAATGCATTTTAAGGTTAATATTATGTATTGTACCGTCTTAACTTCAGATTTGGTTCAGTTAACTGAACATGGCATTTTTGTTTGATGTATATTTTCCTTTTTTCTAATTAATTTAAGATTACACAGTTAGTGGTATACCTCCAGCAACTCTGACCTCTGTTAAAGACCATTGATGTATGGAATTATATTTACAGCATAACTGTGATCTGTTTAATATCATCTTGCTAATTAACATGTTACATTTTTTTACATTTACTTAAAACTCGTGTCACTAATTGCAGGTGTTATTAGTGAGGGGAAATCATGGGAGATAAATGATGGCAGTGGGATTGGGACACAGTCTGGGCTCAGACTTGTCTGTTGTGTTTTGGCATGTACAGTAAGACCGTAAAGAAAACAGTGAGACCGTAAAGAAAACAATGAGACCGTGAAGAAAACAGTGAGACCAAACACTTTACATTTTCGAATAAATAATATTAATTCAAGTAATTTTTGAGAAAAATTAGCATGTCTGTTTTAATAATTATAGAGGATGATGTGTTTCTTATACCCCCCAGTGTAGGCTAAATGAATTTGGCCCCATATAGTTTCCCCATCAAAACGTTTCATGTATATGAACTGTACTTTAACAGGGTGGGCTGCATCTTTTTCACATGCCTCTCGTTTTTCTCTGTACATTTCTTCCTCATCTGTCTTTCACTCCATCTCACTCTTTTCCCTCATTGTCCACCTCTCTGTCTATCTCTCTCTCCCTCTCTCTTTCTCTCTCTGTCTCTGACATTCACACAATCCCTGCAGTCTTATTGACCTTGGTTCCTTCTCATTTGCATCCTCCATTTTTCATTCCTCGGAATATGGCATTGGGGGACTTTTCCATCATTAAGTGAATTTACAGCAATTTCCTTATGTGTTTTCTCAGAGGGATTGGGTTATGAGATACACATTAAATATCCATTAATACCTCATTATCCCACTGATAAGATTACCATGATAATGAGGCAGAAATTCTAATTGTTTCACTACTGCGGGTGCCACTCATTTAATCATCCACCTGAAAGACGGGCGGCCCAGAGCCCCTGCCTCACTCACTGTAAACAGGGCCAGTGGGGGAAAGCTCTCCTGCAGGCCCACCAAACCTGCTCTTGTGTGTGTACATACGTCTGTATGTAGGTAGATTTGACCTGCTGACATCATACGAAGCGCTTATGATCTCCACTTCCACCCGGCCATCAGATGCCCCCACCCATGCTAGCTGTTCACCTCACCCCCCACCCCCTTTTTTCCAACCTCTCCATCTCCATTCGTCTGGCTTGTTAGGCGTTAGCTCCTGTTGGGAGTGTTTGGGAGAGAGGAGGTGCTGTGTGGAATGCTGGTTGAGAGAATAATGAGGTTATGAGTGATGCTCGGCTCAATCTGCACCTCAAAGTCACAACCCTGATGATACCGTGTGTGCGACTGCATAACCTTTGGTCATTCTTGTCACAGTTTGCCTACCTGCTGCTCTAGATCAGAGACCCCCCCCCGACACCCATGTGTTTTAATGTCTCTGCAGGGGCTGTGGCTGAGCATCTTGGGAGCTTGCTTTGTCTGCCGGTTCTGTTGGACCAGTACGGTTCTACCATCTCTGAAACAATGAGTGACGCGTGGAGCGTGGAGGTTTTGCCGAGCGACTCTGGTAAGAACTTGTCTGGAAAAGTCCTTTTTTTTGACAGTTTTTTTGTCTAATTTGTTTGCATGTTCAACAACACACCAGGATTTTCCTGCATTACACATGATGAAAGACCATACACTAGGTGAAGACACTGGTATACACACATACACCTATTTCCTCACCCATACAAAGACCCCATAAAGCATCTAGACACTTTCCAGACTAAAGTCACACTTAAAAGCACAAAATGTGAAACATAAAACCTAACCTAAACCTTGTTTGTTACGAAAAAGGGTGGTATTTTGGAATGTATCGTTATTTATATATTCATAATTTTTTAAAATCGGTGTTGTTTAGTTTGGTATTTTATATATAATGCAATGACATTAATATTTTTAAGTATCTTTTGGGGCCACTGTATGTAGAATTTTTATCATTTCAATAAATGCTAAGATCTAAAATGTGATGAAAACCAGTAACGTAAGACATAATACCTTCTGTTTTGATACTCACTCGTTGAATTGTTATGCCAGTAACATAATGCAGCCTGTGTGTGGTCTTGTCTGCCAGCCTCTTCTCTGGAAGGGAAGAATGACTGATTGTTTTTTTGCATGGCTGGGGTTTGTTTCACTTCTAGGCAGTGGAAAATAGACTCAGAAGACCAATTGAGACCTGCATTATTACAAATGAGCACATAAATGAGAGTCTTCCATGGAGATGCCATGGGTGTCTTTGTGTGCGTGCTGATCTGTGGGTACAATTAATGGATGTGTGTTGCAGAAGCTGCAGATCTGAAGCAGGAAGAGCGCTTGCAGGAGCTGGAGAGCTGCTCGGGCGTTGAAAGCACTTCAGATGACACTGAGGTCAGAGAGGTCAGCTCCCGACCCAGCACCCCAGGGCTCAGTGTTGTTTCAGGTACACACACTTACACGTGTGTAGTTACACATGCAAACCGTTGATGTCCTATATTTTTGGTATTCTGGAAAGGAAATGGTGTGAAGAAAGGAATGGTATCGGCAAATGACGCGAGCCAGATTTGATCTTGTGTCACCCGAATGAGCTCGTGCGCTGTAGCTGCTCGGCCATGGCTCTGATGAACTCTCTTACTTTCAACAAACTGGCAATGCTACAACTTGAGCATGTGAATTCTTAATCTCTTAAACTGTGTGTCACATGCCAAATTTGTTCAATCCAATTGAGTCATGCCACTTCATGCTGAACTCTTTTTGTGTTTAAAAGAAAAATGATTATTAATGATTATTATTATTTGAAAAACTGTTCAGAAAAAAAAAACTTACATTAGTTTGGGATTTGAACGCTGATTCTTTAAACACTGATTGAAAACTGTAGCACTGGCCTGTCCTGTCTTACTCAGATTTTTTATTATTTTCATAGGTAATGTCTTATCTTGCCTAGGTGAGCCAGAACTTCCACTGGCGCTCCTTTGTGTAAAAAAAAAAAAAAAAAAAAGATGTTGGTCACTCTTTCTCTTTAGATGAGAGGTGTTTGTTGTCATTTAAAAAAAACTGATTGGACCAAACAAGAACTTGCAGCAGTTGACAATACAAAAGTTTGAACATTCCACTCACACATCAGACTTAAGTGCTCTTCTGTGCCTTGCTGAGTTCTTTATTTGGTGACTCTTCTGCCCTGACATGGCGATGAAGACAAATAGGCAGGTAACACAAACAACAAGCTCCTGACCGACTTCTCGTGGGGAGTTTTCCCCGTGGATTTCTGCAGATGGATTGTCTTTCTGTTCTCCCTTCCTTCATTCTTACCATTTTCATCTCTCGTTCACCTACTCTGACCTCCCTGGAGGATTTCTCCGCCCTCTCTGTGTACTCCAGGGAACATTGGCGTGGCTTCCCAGCTTCTGCAAGGAGCTTGAAATGAGACAGGCCGCTCAACATGGCCGCCACTCCATCACAGCATGTTGCAGACTTGCGACCTTAATGTTTCTGTAGATCGGAAAGATATATACACAGTCAAATCCCAAGTTATGAAAAATAGACTGACGCTCATTTTGCAAAGACAGCAGAACAAAGTTTTTGTGAGTAATTTGTTCTTTTGTTTTAGAGGTAGTATTTCATAACAAAGTTTCCTCTTTGAAAAACTAAAGCACTTCTCGGATCTAAAGGTAATATGTTTCGCTCTGTGATTTATTGTTGGCACTTTTGCTGATGTGTTGCTTGTTGCTTCTGTAGGCATCAGTGCCACGTCGGAGGACATCCCCAATAAGATTGAAGATCTGCGCTCTGAGTGCAGCTCAGACTTCGGAGGCAAAGATTCCGTGACCAGTCCAGATGGAGAAGATACTGCTCATGGTACAGCATACTTATTTGCATACTCACAGACTGATTGGGCACGTTCGCGCTGTGCCTTTCTATTTAAATTTGATTAAATTAAAAAGGTTTAATGTTTCAGATTCACACTCCGCACAGCTATTGAAAATGTCTGTTGGAATCTCTGGTGTGGGACTAACATCTCCTCTGTCATTTATTTCCTGCATCTATTTCTCTTCTTTCACCTCTCCAGGAGCTCACAGCCTATCCTGTGGAGCCTCTCAAGCAGACTCACTGCTGGCTATGTTTGATCCCCTCTCCTCCGGAGAAGGTAATGTCACTTCCCAGCATGCATTGCAGTAGGATGCAGTACTTACACATGTAAGAGCAAGAAAGGAGCGCCAGTAAATGTGCCTAATGACCAGAGCCAACAGAACAGTATGCGCTTTGTAAAATAAGACAAATGTGTGCCATTTTTCTTTTCTTCTGTCCTCTTAAGACCCATTGTGCAGCCCAGTTAATAGACAGATATACACAGGTATATTTCTGTTTAAAGGCAGATTTTGATCTGTCCAAACCTATATATTTCCAAGGGAACGCTTAAGGAGTTGCTTAAATGTATTCAAAAGACATTGTGCGAGTGTGGGAATGTGTGTGTGGGGCAAGGTGAGGGGATGACAGGTTGCTAGACCTCACTGCAGGCGTTTTGGCTCAGTGGCCTGTCCCCACTGAGCTGGTGGGAACTGGCATTGGAAGGCACTCAGCAGAGATGCTGTGCCCTTGGAACAGGTGGCCTACTTTCACCTGAGGTCTGTCTCACCCTGACAGCTATCTCAGTACTCTCTCCCACACGCATGCCTGCTAGTGTTGCCTCCCAACTGTGTGTGTAGGTTTTATGAATGCCCATTGAACAAGCCATGTCATGACCCTGGTGTCTAGTTTTGTTTTCAAGAACTAGAGGATATGCTGCAGAAAACATCCAATGTTTTCTGTTTTCTCTTTGTTTAGGTCATCGGCATTGCTTCATACTGTCTGCAAATGCAAAAGAAAAGGGCCTTAAAGTTTGGATTATATGTCTTTGCAGGTTCTAACACTGGCACCATCGTAAGGCCCAAGGTACACTATCCCCGCCCCACGCACCCTCCCCCTGACCCGCCCATTCCAGAGGCCAGCATCACAAGCCACCAGGACCCCCGCCCATCTCTGTTTGCCCCCCACCTGGTGCAGGGTGATCTAGAGTATCTTAAGCAGAGGCACTCGTACCCTGAACGGCTGGTCAGAAGCCGCAGCACAGATGTGGTGTCCGCTGGCCGCAGACCCAACAGCGACCCCGGACTGAACCGAAGACCCATGACTGAGGAACGAGACCCCTCTGGGGCTTTCTCTACAGGGCCAACCTCTTCTCCTAGCAAAGATTCTCTCAAAGGAGAGGTGAGGAAGATGGATTTATCACCAAACAGTTTTATTTTAACCAGTTATGCCAGTTTGGAATTAGTCAGACAAATTGTTTTGACTGTTAACCGATTATACTGTAAGATGCAGTGTTCTTGACTGTTTGTTTTTGTTCAGTCTGAGGACAGAAAAGACAGTGATGATGAGAAGTCTGATAGGAACAGACCCTGGTGGAAGAAGCGCTTTGTTCCTGCCATTCCTAAAGGTGAGAAGCCAACCTCTTGCTCTCTGAAGTCATATCTGCTTTCATCCAGTGTACCTGCATGGTCATCATGGCTGGGCAGAAATATGACTGCCAACTAAATGGAGATGAACCCACAATAAAGCTTTAAAAGCAGGATAGGGAGAAACATTCAGGCCAAATGACAGGATGCAGTCAAGTAGACTGTCGGACTATATATTTGCATACCTCCGCGCACCGTGTTCTTGTGTTTTCAGGAGGTGTGGCTTTGGAGATCACGCTGAAGGGAGGGTGGGATCTCATGCTTTCTATTGCTAGCCTCTCCGAAATGCATAAAAAAATGAATGACTGTTATATACTTTTCAAACAAGGCATTAATGCATTGAAAGATTTTTATTTTCAAATTGGCTAAAGATGTTTCATGGGATTGCTATTACGAGGTTATCTGGTAATTAACTAATATTTCATCTTGTTGAACCACACTGTCATTTGAGCAAAAGATTTTGACACCTGTTAGCAGTTAGTGTTTAGCATGGCTTGGGCAAAGAGATTGTATTTGTGAAGCCCAACCATGTTTGTTGCTGTCTGTGTTCCTCACACAGTGCTCTATTGGACTGCAGAAGGTGAACTCCCAGGTAACCCACTCCTCAAACTTTCACTCAGTGAAGTCTCTTGTAGGTTCTTCCTCGCCACAGTTTGTGACAGCTAGAGTGTCTAGCTTCACCTCTTCTTTCATGCAGCCTTTTTGTTTTCCATGGTTTGTTTTTGCAGTGGTTAGCCCACATAAAAGGAACTTGGCTCAGATGTGCACTTATTTAAAGAGATAGTTCATCCTAAAGTGAACATTGTTATGATGTACTCACTCTCACGTCATTCCAAACCTGGATGGTGCTATTTCTTCTGTGAAAAAGAAAAAAGTGGAAATGCATTTTTTTCCATACAATTACAATTAATAGATACTTGGAGAGCTTTCAAAAGAGTGCAGAACATAGCAATAGTCCAAATGAGTCAGTGTGCACTGTTCACATCTTCTGAAAAGAAAATTGAAAGAGGTTTGGAATAACAAGTGGGTGAGCATACAGTGACACAATTTTCAGTTTTGGGTAAGCTATTTTTTTTAAAAAGATGCATATTTTGCTGTTGTAAGATTTCCTGTAATTATATGAAGATAAAGCATAATCTGTCTATTTGTATGTGCAAACATACACAACATTCTGCAACACAAAGCTCAACATCTGTGTGCTTGCACTGTAGTAGTGACATGCTTCCTGTCATAGTTCCCCATAACGAAATATTTATGACATGAAAGAAGCTGAAACATCCACATCATGTTTGTCCTTCTGGCCTGGTGGACATACAGTAAATGTGCTGGAGAAGAACTTATGTCTGGGGATTGAGCTTCTCATAGGAACATTGCTGCAGTGTTGTATCTTACAGCACTTTGTAAGATAACAGTTGTTTTTATCTCCGCAGTGCCAATCGCAGGACTCAGAAAGCGGGACAAGCCGGAGAAGGACGATCAAGGAGCAGACAGAGTCCCGCAAGGTCCTGCTCTTATTTATTGTATTACTCACAGTCTTTAAAAGCATCATATTGAATTGATCATCTGTTGACTTTGTATGTGTTTGTTCATTTCAGGTTTAGCAGATGAGCCCTTGATGCTCAGGCAAAGCTCTAAGACCCAATCAGCAGAGGCCATAATGGACAAGTACATCAAGTACATGGAGAAACGACCTGTCCCCCATGATGGAGCTGTTGCAGGACCTTATAGTGGACAAGGTTTGCTAGATTCAATAAGTAGATGCTTTCATCTTCAAGAAACTTCTCATCTGTAGGACAGCAATGATCAACAAACTGCAAACAATCTTTTGCTGTATGTGTTTAAAGAGTCATCTAGAGAAGGAGACAGTGAGCATGACTCCCCAAAAGACGAAGCTCTGCAGAATATCTCGGCAGATGATCTTCCAGACTCTGCCAGTCAGACAGCCCCACCTCAGGATAAGACCTTCTCCTTCAGGTCTCTCGCACTAAACACACACTTTATTTCTGTCTATTTATAAACTATTTAAAGAGAAAACATTCCCACAATGATTAGATGTCTGTGAAGCCAAAACAGTTTTGAAGAACATCAGATCAAATCTGCAAACTTGTGTTACCTTAACTATTGTGTCTTTGATCTCTGCAGTGATATTAAGAAGAAGCTACGGCTGGCCCTGTGCTCAGCAGATTCTGTCATGTTTCCTATTATTCCCCCTGCAACAACACGCAATGGCCTCCCAGACCACGCAGATCCTGAAGGTTCCTGTTATTTATGCCTGCCTCCTTATGTAACGAATTCAGCACAATCATGAACTGGCTTTGACTTAACAGTAAAATAATATATAGATATTTAATTATCTAAATTCACATATCAGTTTGCTCTGAAAACGACATCTGTCAACATCAACAGTTTAGTTGGTTATAACAAAAGACATTTAGCCACTTTTATTTGATGTAAAAGAGTAAGAGCTTTCAAAAGCAAATTAAGAACTGAATTCCATGCTTTTCTTCCCATTTAAAATTAACTTCATTCAGAACTTTTTTGTAGCTCTATCCACAAGGGATGAAAGTAGCAGTTATGCAGCTTCTGAGGTTCCAAGCTGCAAATTTATGCCTGGCTTCTTTCTCCTTCCCCTCCTCAGACAACGAGATTGTGTGCTTCCTAAAGGTGCAGCTGGCGGAGGCCATTAACCTGCAGGATAAGAACCAGATGGCACAGATCCAGGAGACTACGCGCTGCGTCAGCCACCTCGACCCCCGCACCTGCAGAAAACTGCTCACTGCCATGGCAGAGGACTACAGGTACATTACTCTCCCTCTCTCTCTTTTTCTGTCTCATTGTCTTTTTCTTGTACACTTTCTTCTCACACACATCCATGAATCACTTTTTAATAAAAGCTAGTGCTGACATATTTTCGGGCATGACTCCATAATGAGAGCTATGATGGGTTTGTGCGGCAGGAAGCGGGCCCCGTACATCGCTTATCTGACACGGTGCCGGCAGGGCCTGCAGACATCGCAGGCTCATCTGGAGAGGCTCCTGCAGAGAGTTCTGAGGGATAAAGAAGTGGCCAACCGCTACTTTACCACTGTCTGTGTCCGACTGCTCTTGGAACACATGGAGTCCAAGATGCTCGACTTTATCAAAGGTCTCTGCTTACTGTATGAATGTGCTACCCCTGTTTTCCATTAAATTTGTGCTGCACTAATACTCTGCTTTATCAGAATTGACCCACGTTGGTGCTTATGCCCTACATCTTTAACAATTCCCAAAATTTGTATCAGGTGGCACAAATACCACAGTGTTTTGGCTAGAACAATTCATTCAGAATTCAAAACTCTGAATTAACAGTCATTCAAGTTTTGTGGAAATTCACAGATCACAAAATCCGTGTGGGAAAAGTTCATGAGTTAAATATAATGAATTAAATTTCTAGCAATCAGCTCACGCAGTATTTATGAATGGCTTTATTTAAGATAAAAAATGAATGGGTTTTCTGTTGATTGTACAATTCTAAAAGATGTGTTATGTAAGTGTGTTATTTTAACACACTTTTTTTTAAGAATTTGTAGATTCTTAGAGAGGCGGTGAATATTGGTCTCACTAGAGATGGACTCTTGTGTTTCTGCAGCATTTCAGGGCTGCACAGCTGCTGATGATAAGACTGCAGCAGTGGAGGATTTCCTGCGTTACCTGTATGGAGCCATGGCCCACGATGCCATCTGGCAGTACGCCAGTGAGGAACAGCTCCAGGATGCCCAGATGGCCATTGAACGCAGCGTTATGAACCGCATCTTCAAACTGGCGTTCTACCCCAATCAGGATGGGGACATCCTGAGAGACGAGTACGGAAACTCATAAATTCCGGCGAGCTTCACTCTTCCATCCCTTTCAATTCTTGCATTGTCTTAACCAGGCTTTATCACATTATGCATCAAGTGACGAATAACATATTTATCCTAATCTGTTTTAAAAGCAACCATTAGCAGCAAGCACAAGACATTATCAGTCCCTTGGTTTCTACTTTTTTGTAGCATTGTACTGGGTAGTCCAAATATTATTGGTCTAAAATCCTACTCATTATGCTTGTATGTTAATCATCAAATGTGTTTTGATTAGTTGAAATTTTGCCATTTTTGAGCAACATTAGCACGGTGAGGACAGGAAATTGACGCTCAGATTGTCAAATTGTCTCATGCTAACGTGTCATCTCATCTCTTCAAGACTTTTCCACGAGCACATTCAACGCCTGTCTAAAGTGGTGACAGCCAATCACAAGGCCCTGCAGATCCCAGAGGTCACTATTCCTATTTCAAAATATAGGCTACTCAAAATGATATATATGTATATATATGTGTATATATGTGTGTATATATATATATATATATATATATATATATATATATATATATATATATATATATATATATATATATATATATATATATATATATATATATATATATATATATATGCGTGTTTGTGCGTGCAGGTATATCTGAAGGAGGCTCCATGGCCCTCAGCGCAGGGCGAGATCAGGACCATCAGCGCTTACAAGACCCCTCGAGATAAAGTGCAGTGTATCCTTCGCATGTGCTCCACCATTATGAACCTGCTTAGTCTGGCCAATGAGGACGCTGTACCTGGTGCTGACGACTTTGTCCCTGTGCTTGTCTTTGTCCTAATTAAAGTGAGTGCAGAGAGACAACCTGCTACTGCTAATTATTTTAAGTTTTAAGTCTCAAGAGCACATTGTGTTGATAGTAATTATATAACCTATATTACAATTTAACAACAATAATTTAACAACATATAATGGCTTTATTAAACAGCTTTTAAGCTGTAATGGAAAACTGCTCATCCATAAAAATAGAAAGTTGTTTTGCAACAGCTTCATCCCTCCATTCTTTAAAAAGATGTTGTAATGTTCTCTTATTTCTCACCCTCGCCTGAAGCTCTGAAACTCGCTGTAGAGGGTCTCATACCACCAGTGGTTTTGGTCTGAATAATTCTGAATGTAATATTTAGAATTAGGGTTCTTCTACAAGCAGAGATTGTGCTAAGGCTTTTGATGGTAGGTGCTTCCAGAAGTATTGAGAAAAGGAAGTCTTATTTACTAAAACCTTCACACACGACAGGGCATTGTTATTTATGCTAGGCTTGTAGTATTGTTTGATTGATGGTGTGTGTTTGCGTTCTTTGTTTTGCTGGTTTTGTTTTGTTTGCTAGTTTTTTACTTTTGTTTTTTTCCCCCGTCTATTGTTGTTTGTGTTTTCTCACATATGTACACGCCCACACCAGATTTTCTTGACTGGTTAAACGCACTCGAATGTGTGCACGGCGCGGGTGGTCAGGTGTTATCTTGTATGTTAATCCCCCCTTCTCTCCCCGCAGGCGAACCCACCCTGCCTTCTGTCCACCATTCAGTACATCAATAATTTCTACGCCAGCAGACTGAGCGGGGAGGAGTGCTATTGGTGGTTGCAGTTCACTGCCGCCCTGGAATTCATTAAAACCATTGACGATCGCAAGTGAAGCAGAACATGCCACCTGTATGGGCAGACTGCCGGAGAGAGAGAAGGACGCCCACTCTACCCTTCAAGACCATGCAGCGAGGCATCGCCTCAGTCTGTATAGCTGTACATAGAGACAAAAACACTTAATCTTTAAAAAGGATCAAATGTTAGACATGATCTCAGATGGTTTGCTACGGTGGGGGTGTTTAATAAATGAAAATAATAATAATAATAATAATAATACGGCCAAATGAAAATGGCTGGTCCGACTCTACTGGTTACGCCTGTAACCCACATCTCTTTTTTTGTAGTTCTGAGGAGGTGCTGTGGGGTAGAATAAAATTGTATATCGAGGATTTAGAGAGTAAATAATTAGCTTCAAGATACCTATCAAATAATAAAGGGACCAGGAACTACCTGCAATGATAATGTGTTGGGACGCTCCAGAGGTGAATCCAGGATTCCTGCCTCTTGTAAACCTTGTGCAATCTTTTCCCATCTGAAGCTAACAGTCATATCCACAGAGGCATCACTGTAGATGCATCCTGTGTATCAATGTTACAGTTTATCCTATTAATCATGCCATTATTTTAACAGGGCAGCTTGTTCTATGAATGTAAACAGGTGTTGTCATTATTGTACATTCTTTCTTTACTACGTCTCCCAGACAATTTGGAATTAAGGGCCCACATATTTATATAAAATAAAAAATGTATTTATTACTTATCTCCTGTATTTAATGTTTTGTTTTTATATTGACTGACTTGATGAATTTGTTGGGCAAATGAGAGCTCAATGCACACAGTTTGGAACATTCTAGTAATGCATTTAAAACTCACAGAGCTGCTACAACAGGCTGTCCTCACAGTAGTGGATTGCTGTTCAGAGTTAAAAAATTAGTGCCTTGCAGATGTTTGCATTATATAACACTGGTTCTTTTGGCGGATGTCTCCACCATGTCTTGTACTTCCTGGGTTTTCAGTGAGATGAGGAAGTCCAACCCGTCAAAGTCGACAAACAAGACAAAACATCAGTATGTTATTGATAACCAACCTGCAAGTATAAATAGTAATATAAACAATACAAACATCCCATGGACATTTAGCATATGGATTGATTTTGTGCTGAATATTTTTTTTTTTTAAGAATTTGACTGCTGTATTTTACAATGCAGTTTCACAGTGTGCTGCTATCGACATTGATGGATATGGTTGTATGTGATCATGCCAAATAAATATGAGGCGTATTGTAAAGAACACATATTGGTCAGTTCTCAGATCTTATCGTCTTGTTAGTTACTGCTGTCATCCTAAGCAAATATTTTAATTTACATTTATGCATTTGGCAGATGCTTTTATCCAAAGCGATATACAGTGCATTCAAGGTATACATTTTTTTTATTTTAGTACCCCTGTTTCCTGGGAATCAAACCCACAGCCTTTGCGTTGCTAACATATAACTAATACAACTAATTGTAATAATTACATAATATTACTTTTATAACACAAATCCCATGTAGAAAATACTATGGAGGGCTATTCTGCTGCCTATAACAATAATACTCCCATTTCTACAGGAGTGCCTCATTAATGTGGAATATCAAGGAATGTTTTAACACTGTGCTTGAGGACTAATAGTTGATTAATTGATGCAGTTGAATACTGTGTATGTGATGTGATGTTTAGCGTGATAAAGGCTACCTCGTGTCATACTACCCATTAGAGCTAGCTCATTCCAGAAATATAGAATATTATGCTTTACATCTTGCTGTTAGTTCAATATCTTTTGTTACTGTGTATTGAGAATGACACACCAGCTTCTGCACACATAGAATTGGGGCACAAGAACAATACTCCTTATTGTTTCAATGCTGTGAAATTTTCCTACTTGAAACCTGTCTTTTAATGAATAATTACTTATGTGTTCCTTAAGATAGCAAGAAGAAATCTCTGGGTTCGCATGGTCCTAAAATAGTAGATGCACTTAGAACAATTAGTTCTACCTCCTGCAAGCACAGAAAGGGATAAATAAAATATTGCCTTTTCCTCTAGTTTGTGTAACCATTAGTGCTCCGTACATATTTTGTTCCTGTCCATGTGATTTGAATGGTGCATGAACTCAATATGCTGATCGTCAGTTGCTAATGCATTGTGAAATCGCTGCTCTCGCACAAACCATAATTGAGCATCAGCTGTAAGAGTCTTTGTGTATTTGCAGTACATTTTGGAACAACATTTATATTCTATAAAAATGTTGTAAGTAAAAACCTTTAATTTGCTTGCTGAATTTATGTAATAATATGAAAATTTTTACCCTTCGATTGCAGAGGTTGAATGTTTGTAACAGAGAAGCAGTGTTGCATTTGGTTAAATCTGCAGATTAGTTGCCAAAGGACTCAAAGACTTTATATATTCAAATCATCATACCTTTACAGAGTTTTTGTGTGTAAATCTGTTTTAACATCAATATGCAGCTTGATGTTCATGTAACCCGCGGCAAACAATTTAAAGAGGAATTTACCTGGATTATTTTCTTCTATTGTATGTTTTTTCCCCTTGTGTTTTGTTTGTAAGTAAAGGTTGTTGTTTTTAAAATACAGTGTTATGCATTTTAATAAAAGGCTGCAGCAGTCTGAAAACCCACAAAGCCTCACTAAGGTTTCCAACGGAGCAGTTTTAATTGATGTCATCAGATGACACAGTTTAGATCAAACACACAACCGTGGATTGAACTTTCTGGTTTTCATAATGTTTTCATAATGTCATGTACCCACCAATGAATTACATAACTGATGCTCATAACTGGTGTAAACAGGGTTTAGGGTTACTAAAGTTATAGAGACCCAGACTGAACTGACTCAATTAGCGGCACAGTTTTGTTGACTAGGCTCCTGCTGAAAAGATATTCTGTGTGTTATGTGATTTATTATAAACTTGTACATAATTCTTTACAAATATATTAAAAGAGAAGTTCTGTGAATTTGCGACGTCTGTTTTTAAACCAAATGACCTTAGGCTAATACATATGTCTGTTTTACTTTAACTTTTACACTTTTTCATTCCAACATATAAGTGTGGTGAGGTGATTTATCTAATTCACTGCGTTTTATTTTCTGAATTAAGTTTTAATTGCATTGGCCTACATAAAACCTCTCTTTGCATAGGCAAGGTCGGACTGTGAATTGACTTTCTGTGCAAATCAATAACCACAAAGTAAACTTTCCATTTAGCACAGCTGATCAAGTTAAATTAATAGGGAACTATACATAACTACTTAAAACGAGGCTTTCACATAAAATGTAACCCTTACTGATCTCTGACGTCACCTAAATATTGAGCACATGGCTCAAGTATGACTGAACAAGGACCACCGCAAATGGCAAAGCCCCCACTCTGATCACACGTTTAATTACCACTGACAACTGTATAGCAGATTTGTAATTGGAGATTTTCTCTGTGTAATAGGTTCCTTCTCTCTCTCTCTCACCCTCACCACTTGAGTGCTCTAATTGTAATCTTTCCATCAGAGAGAGAGAACAGTGGGGTGCCTTTGCTTCACTTGATGATATCTCTGATTGTTCATTTAAATTCAAATTTGGCCAGAAAAAGGGTAATTAGTTGTATTAATAACCCAAAATGACTCGCTTGGTTGGGAGATGAAATGGCCTTTGTTTAGGTGAGATTGGGTGAATATTGGCAGCCTGCTGTGTGAGATGGGGGCCTTATTGGTCAAACAAGCTAGTGATATGAATAAACTGATTACACGACACAAGGTCCTCTTACAAATGCATTTGACAGTCCTGTTGCCACAGTATTATCATTTGTCTGTTTGTAAACAAAGGTTCTTGAGGGTTTGGTGGGAATGGGCTTTGTCTGACGCAACTGTGTTACATATTGATGTCAGATTGTTGCATGAAGATCTAAACAGCCTGAGGGCCAAACCCAGATGGCACTGAAATCACAGATCATCAGGCCAGTGTGGTTCACACATGACTGCACACACACACTGTATCCATGCTACTCACTTACTCTTTCCTCTTCTTCTTTAATAGTAATATTTATTTGTTTATTTTATGGTTTGTGATTGGCATACAGCCAGACCAGCTGAACGGAGTGTAGGTCAACCACTTTACTTATATATCAAGTATATTATATTATAAGGTGTATTATGTATAATCTATAATAACTGTTATTTCTCATGTGTCATAAACAGCCCTAGGTCATGCGTTTTCTAATGCAGAATCAACAACATATTTTTCCAAATTAACTACAGTTAACTACTCACGATACAGTTATTTTTCCATATAAGTCCATATTTATTAAGCCCTGTATTCCCACCCCAGGGTATGAAGCTTTAATTAACACCTGTACCAATATAAAGATGCTGGAGAAAGTCAAAAGCGACTGTGGCTTCGCCAGAATTGTGTCAGTAATTATCTCAAGCTAACGGAGTTAGGTCGTGCCATGCCCTCAGTGACCGCTAGATGGCAGCCGCGCCATTTGAGACCAGCACTTTCTGATGTCGCTGAAACAAAGGACACATTCATTACTGTAGCATAGACAGACGAACCATTTTGTAAAATCTTCCTTTCAGATTCATCATTTCGCACAGACAAAATAATATTGAAACAAGATTTAAACAGAGCATGTCCAAACAATTGCTATATTATGTCCAAATATAATATGAAATAACGTAAAAGAATTAACATGTCTAAAAGTGTATTATTATTATTATTATTGTTACAATTTAATTTTTTGTAAGATATGTAGTAACGTGTAATGATATATTTTAAAGACAAATGGCAATATATTGAAAGTCTATCATTTATTTCACAGTGTTTGGGTCATTTTGTAAGGTCATTTCATTTTTATGTTTTATAAAATTATTAAAATTCACTACTGTCTTACAGCATTATACAAAAAAATGGGAACTCAAAGCTCTTGTACATTTATCCTTCTGTGTAATATTTACTGACTCAGCCCTATGAATAGCTTCCTACATAGTAACTTAGAAAAAAACGCTAAAGAAAGGTATTAAAAACACTGCTGCTCTAATATGTTTAACAGAGTGATCCTGGAAAACCTACCAGAATCAAAGTACCTAAGATCTTAAAGCCTCTTAGATTTAGTTTAAGTTTTGGAAATGAGTTCACCATCAGTCTTTACCATTATCTAACTGTAAATTTGGAAGATTACGTAGCAATGTACAAAATCAATAACCATCTTAATGGCAACTCCTAATCTCTGCCTCTTATGATTCAGTTAATCAAATTAAAAAACACACCTTTGTTGTCTCCTCTGGTGCATTTGTTGTTCTGATGAAATGTGCTCACAGGTGCCATGTGCAAATGTGTAATGAAAAGTCACAGACATCCTGCTGTTTTAAGGGCCTTATTGAGATATTATTGTGCTTACTTTCCCATGAGTGTGCTTGCATAAATTCATTTGTTGCTCTGTCCGTCCACACATAATAAAAGTTCTAACACAACTGCAGTGTTACAGAAGCATTTGAGGATGAAGAAAAAGCTACACACCTACACACTCAAACACAAACAAAACAAAGCAGCAGCACATCAATTAAATTAAAAGGCGAAACTAAATGAACAAAATGTCAAACGCACATATTAAAGCTAAATGAAATAGCCCAGAGGAGCTTGTGAGACATGCAGATTAAAGCTGAAGAGGATCCACAGAGATGTAAATAATAAAACTCAGCTCAACCTGCACACCATGGATCTCAGCATGGACACTGAGATGTTTATATCCAAACCAAACATCCAGGATCTTCAGTTCCTAAAATGTTCTTTTAAAATGTGAGCGTTGAGCTGACTGCACTAATTGCATTAGTGGACAGCATGGCAAAACACATTATAACTCTACTTTGAATTAAGACGCTGAGGTTGTGTGTAGTTTATGTAGCTTTCTTCATTAGGTAAGTTATATGATATGGTTTATAGAAGATTAATTCCACCCATGCTGTATTATAAACATACTGTAAGAACATTAGGTGTTTCATGCCATAAGCTTCATAAAATATTATGAACTGTGTTGCTTTATGTCTTGTTTCCCTGCTTGGAATATCCGTTATATAGTGCATTTGAATTATTTTCTAAATCTTATTTTACTTACACGATTTCAGAATGAAACACAATATTAAGGAAATGATGTATTCTGTTAGGAATTGTTTGGACCATAAAAGGTGGGTGTTACAAAACAAAAAGCATTCTGAGAATATTTCCTGTTAGCTGGGCTGTGCGGCTTAAGTTAGGGGAAAGAAAAGTTGTTTCAGAAGAAAAGCAAATTGATTTTAATGATGACAATAATGATAAAATCTGGAAGACATTTACAGATGGAATGGAATAACTTTTGGAATGGTGTAACATACACAGATGGATCATCCATAATAAGACCAGGAACATACATTAAGAAAGTTAATAGGCTCAGTTTTGGTTTCATTTTAAGATCACCTCAGTCCACAGAACGCTCATCTCAGATGTTGAAGTATTTTATCTCAGACGTCTCTGAAGTCCACCACCGCAATCAATCAGACATGCTTCGTCTGTAGCCAATGGCTCTGTCTGAGTGAGAGGGATCTGGCTTAAGTATCTATGCTTGACGCCTGCTTTGCTGATTTCTGTCAGCGTTAATATGAGAAATGAGCTCTGAGCTGTGTCACTGATGTGTCTGAGGAAGCTAAATTGACGGGGACACAGATTTTATCACTAACCAATATCCGATAGGGGCCCAGGCCACACTGCGCCTCAAACACTGATGTGACCGGTCTCAGTCACACTGCATTGTTTCTCAAGCAACAGGTGACAGAAGTTACAAGCAAGTGTGTCTGTGGCTACAGTAGCCCTCCTTTGAGGACCTGACCCTGGGCAGGCTGTCTGGCAACGTGCCCGACAGAAAAGTGAGCTGTCTCAGTTTGCGACATGCAGCGAGCAGAGGATGTCAAGTCATGTCTTCATCGGAGAAGAGTTTCCATGTTGTAGGAAAAAAACAGGAACATCTTGTCATAGCCAAAGAGATCCAATATCAGAACAGTCGCCTATGGGCCAATGTGCTTGTAATTCGGCACAGAGTTTCGGGGCATGGAAAGCTTGATTTTTGATTGAATTTCTCTGGTCAGTGTGTTTTGTATGAGAAAATCTTAAAGCATTTGGTAGATTAACAACTAGAAAATGTATTTCAGTACAAAAAAATGAATGGAATAGTTTATTATTAGCTTATCTTTGTTTTAGCCTATTTCTTTTCTCTTGCCTGCCTAAACATTTCTTCCTCTCGTTATCTTTCTGTTGTTGTAATGTGTGTGTGTTTGGGTGTGTGCAACCCACAGTTTTGCCATTGCAAAAGTGCAGACTGGAAAAGTGAATCTGGATTGTGGCAGACTGACAGGGTTCAGACTGCCAGTTCAGTTTAAAGACCTGAGGGAAGAATTGAGGTCAGAGGACATGCAGGTTGCTGAAAAAATAAAATGTAAATTGTTTTTACAATAAATGAGAATTCTGATTTGTGTACAACTGAACATTACAAAAAAAGACAGAATGTTGTTTTTAATCCTCTTCAAAATGAAGACTTAAAGTAAAGATTTAAGGTAAAATCAATGTGTGGTTGGACTTTTCTTTTTTTGTAGTACAGTATGTGGCTACAAGTAAGAAAGTGAAAGGGACAGTTCAGCCCCCATACTCCCCCACCACACAAAAAAATGTTTGTCATCATTTGTCATCTTGTTGAAAACAAAACTTTCTTTGGTGGGACACAAATGAAGATGTTAGGTAGCCATTGCATCAGTACAAAATGCAATAAAAGTGAATTTTGACTAGGGCTGTCAGTCAAAATTGTTCCTTTAGTCATACAACAATAATAGCCAATATTCCAAATAATATCACTAAATAATTTTTATGCTAAAGCCTTCTTTATATGCCAAAATGTCTGCTTCATTAGCTGTGGGTACTCTACCATATGCAAACGCATGTTACTTGAAAATTGTTAAGATTTGTTATTTATGTAACAAGATGGACAACTAGTAATAAAAATGCAAGGTAACATGATAGACCACTGCTGTACTGAATCTTAGTTTAAATTACATGCTGCAACTTATGTGTGTCATCAAATCCTGCCAGGTGAGAGTTCCCGCTCCCCATTTCTTCTTTTATAGATGCCCTAGTTCTTTTTCCACCCTCCATTTCTCTCTTCTTCTCCCCTGGTTGCCTGAAGTATTCCCTGCAGGTATTTAACACAGCTCTGACTTTTCTGCTGTGCAATGCTGTTTTACAGGGCACAGGCATTAAACAGGACTGGTCCTGGCTTCCCTGCCCTGCTTGTCAACCCAGCAGGCTAACAAAGGTGAATTTGCTCTGTATTAAAGAGGCTTTTGTAGGAAAGCCACGGTGTGATAGCACTGCTGCTTGGTCCAGTGTCCTGCTGACCATTAATACCCCAGCACTTCATCTTATAGGCAGTGCTGCAATGCATTCACCCCTAAACAGAACAGTTATGCCTAGTGTAGTCTCATGTAGATAGACCATTGACTAATGCCATTGAATGGCAAAGGTTTGGTCCAGAGCTTATGTAAGTCAAGAACCACCCACTCAGACAGGAAGAAATTGTGTTACTGACATGTAAAGTGACAAATCACAGTCTGTTTTATTTTTACAGGCCTTTATAAAGGTGGGTTTATCTAAAATAGATCATAATACTGTATATAAATTAGTAATAGAAAAATGATGTAGATGTAAGCGCAGCAGTGTCTGTAAATAGTCATATAGATGTATAGAATCTGTGATCAAAATTACTGCCTGTTATTTCACATAGGCCTTATAATTTCATAGACATAACTCAGAAAGTTGAATATACAGAGTATACAGAAATTGACTATACAGTTTTGCTCATAAAAAATCTAGTTCACTTGCTTCAACCTGGCGCAACTTTCTTCCCTTATCTACCGATAAAAACCTTGTGTCAAGTCAGCCAATCAGATTACAGCTTGCCAGATCGAGAAAGTGTCTCCAGTTGCATCAAACAGTGAGTGAACGGATTGTGGGCAGTTCTTGGCCATTTCATCTGAGGTTGGGACTATCTAAAGCTGAGACTTTTTTAAAACTTTACAGGTGCAGTAATTTCAGTGATGGACACTTTATTCACAAGCATCCGTGCACATAAACGTGGTTAAGTGTATTGCAGATTGCATGTCATTTCAGGAGACACTGTGCAGAGATTAATACACTATGCTCATCAACCTGTTTAGTATGGAGGCCATTTAAATCAAATATTGTCATGAATATAGAAAAATACCATTCCGCAGAAGCCCAATAAGGTAATTTGATTAGGCTTCTAAAATGGGAAATCTAACATGAACTAGCTCACAACTCATACAAATCTGATTTCAAAAGACATTAATAGAGAGGCCTAATGGGAAAAATGCCAATTAAGCATTGATTGCCTTGAAATGAATGTGCTCAGTGTTATAGAAAAGATGTGTATGTATGTGTGTTCGTGTGTGTGTTTGTTCGCAAAGCAATAGACAAAAGTGTGTGACCTCGGCCCAGTGACACAAAATGGTACAGCCTCCACAGGAGGGTTTTTTTACCCAGCCTGTCTCGTTCTCTCTTTTTCTCTCTCGCCTGACCACTCTGTCACACAGCTATAGCTGCACACCCATGGAGGAGACGACAACATTATAAATTAATTGAGGGATTTCAGAAATAATAATAATAACAATAAAAAATACCTCTACACTATATCTCTTCCACTCTAGCCAGCCCCCTGTTGTCAGACTACATTAAGGGGTGTCTGCAGACAGAGAGAGAGAGAGGCAATGGAAAAGACTAGACACCATCTCATCTCTTCAGAAAGCAGTAACAATTTCCCTCCATTGTAACAAGGTGCAGCCTAAACTGATAAATAGGAGATTAAATGACGGCCACACTTCACTTGCTTTCTCCCATCTCGCATACACACATACACACGCAACGCTCTCCTTAATTTCAGACGTTTCTGCTATTCGCTGCCTCCTTGGCTTGTCAATTTTGCCTAATAGCAAGAGGCACTCCAACACCAGGGCCTGACAGACTCAGATCAAGAATGATGAACATCTCTTAGTAGTCTCTTCAGTCCTGACTTCAGTGAATGCCCAAAACTTCTTATGCAGAAATCAGCTGTACTGCTTATAGTGAGGCTCCAGCTGATGGAGCTCATGTCCTAGTGAGGAATGATGGTAGTCATACAAATTAGTGTGCTAATATTACTGAGGGATGCAATTTAATTCACTTAAGTGCATTTTATGACAAAATGCAAATGCTGTGACATGATCCAAAGCAAAAATCTGCTTTTTTTGACGTTTACTGGAAGCTGCCCCCTGGTATCTGCTTCTGTATTCATTTACATTCAATATGCAAAAATAGCTTAGTGTGAACAATTTTAGGCTAAGTTAGGAACAATAACCTCCATATTGGCTACTTTAAATTAAACACCATAATTTAACATAAAACAGGTAACACTATACAAAAGTGTCAACACAGCTTTAACCTGTAAATGGAACTGTTAACAAAACTATAACCTTTAATTACCAAAAACAATTTTTTACAGTCCCCATAAGCCTCCATACAATGTCGAGACCTGCTTAATTAAATATTCAGATAACAGCCTACGGCCACTCCCCCTAAACACATTGCACAGATGTGCAGGGAACAACATCATTTGATTGATTTTAGAAGGTTGAAACAGGTAATACCCACTTCCTATGCAGGCCTCAATATACTGTATTCCTTAAATTTTGCTAAAACATACCTGATCTAATGAAGGAAACATACAATTCTCATTTCCACAAATCTGTCTTGGCCTCCGCCCTGTGAAGGAAAAACGAGAGGGAAAACATGAAACGGGGTCATTAAAAACCAAAACGGTGAGTAGATGCTTGTCTTCCATGGGTAGATTTGTATTGTATATTCTAATTTTACTGCCTAAATTAGAGAAATAAGCATTCCTATGTAAATTTATTCATGGTGAAGGAGAGGGAGTCTAAGGGGGTGCACTAAGATCTGCCAGATAATGCATAATTTCAGAGCTGAGGCCTTCATTTCTGCATCAAGCCCCTGCCGTAGCGCCTGGTCATTAAATGCTAAAATAATGGCAACCTCGCAGCTTCCTCAGCCTAATTGCCTCTTTCTCTAGCATTCTCAAGACAATAATGATGTAGTGTGCCTGTACCACCAGCCTTTCTATTAATAAGATTGTATTTCTAAGTGTGTCGGATGACGGCAATGTCTTTGGAGTTCAATGCTCTCCGTGTGTGCATGCGCATGTGTGCGTGTATGAACAAGAAGTGACTGCCTCTTTCTCTGTGTATTCATGTTTACTGTGTGATGCCATGCAGACATCTGTACCGCGTGTTCTGCACACATTTATTTACATTATGGAACAGGCTTAGATTTTGATGTGTCGCTGCTTATCTAGATGTAGGCAAGAAATCAAACAACAATTCTCATTATTAAAACTTTATGTCTGCTTGTCTGCACTGGTTGGTTTGTGATGTGGAGCCAGTGACAGTGGGGTCGTTCAGAATAAGGCATGTGACATTTTAATGAAATCTCCCACAAACACACATTTTTGAATTGGTGGGGTTTAAGGAGACCGACATGTGCATTTCAAAGCAAGATCAATACATTTGAGTAATTTTTGTGGATAAGGAGTTTTCCTCTCTTTCATGGATTGAGAACCAGGAGTGGTTGTAATAAAGCTGTCTCTCTCCGTCAAGTTCACTGGCTAATACAATCAACAACATGCAGTCCAAAGGACAAGCAATAACATACAGTAACTCACCTTATAATCCAATGAAACATTAGAGTTTTAAATCCTATTTGATCAGTGGCTGCTTTTTTAAAGCTCACCAGACTCACCAGACTGGAAATCTCATATACTGCATGTTTTAAGTTTGTCTCAGATGCTTGAAAAAGACATACTGTAAATTAGACAGTTATTGTCATGCAGTAAAAGCTATAAAACAGATATAGATAGCATAGCTCAGATAATTGGATCTTTTTAATAATTTCTTGAGTTTAAATTAAAATTTTTGCCTTATCATCATTGCTGACTTGGCAAATCTGAGCACAGTTTGAAACGTTGGTTGATTGTTGGTTAGAAAAAGCTTTGTACTTGGTCAGACATCAAGGTCAAGGCCCTGGTTTGTGCTTTTGATCTTGTGTACAAGTGTCTACAAATGTCCGCCCCTGTGCTGCTTCTGATGGTCTCAATGGTTCACGAGTTAACACTCAAAACTCTTCTCCTCACGTTCTGACTCAGAGGAGTCTTTCCACAGGGCACTTAAAGCTTTATCTGGCCGTTGAGGGAAACCTCAAGTGGTTTTGACGGCATTGACTACCCTAAGCACCCTCTCAGCGCACGCTCTCTCTGAAACATTTAGCCTCTGTTCATCTACTCACATCCTTAAAAGCTAAAATTAATGACAGGAGCTCAGCCGCTCATTTATAATTGCTTCATTATACAGCCGTGTTCTCCTGACAATAATGGTGTTTGTGGTGTATTTCTAATTATGTGGCATTTTTTGCGCTCGTTATCAAGGACTTCAGGTTTCCTCTAATTGCACGGAAAATAATGACTGCCTCTGCCTTAGACTCGCTAGACATGTCTCTCTTGGATTGCGGCACAAACAGTCTCTTCACGTAGCCTTAAATGTGCTGCATCAACAACCAACTGCTTCAACTCTGCTGTCCTCTTTTGGCCTTTGAGTTCATGGCTGGCAACATTGAAAAAGATTGCACTGCGTTTTGCCAGAAGAATTTGTTTGTAAATCTTATAAATCATCTTTTTTGCACTCATTAAATATTCCTGACGCTCATCAGGTTTGATGAGTAAATCTTTGCATCTTTCAAATTAAATTCATGTGAGTGATGTGATTGTTATCTTAGCCACTGCAGCATGTGTAAACGCATGCTCAGAGGAAAGCAAGACATGTCACACATTGCCGAAATCATAAGAAATTTGAGAAAAATTCTTGAAACTCACTGCACGCGACACTTCCGCATAAATATTGCTCTACACAGCAGGGTGAGAAATTTAGAACTAAATTAAAACAAACAAACACAAAAAAATATAATTAAATCCAATAAGGCCCCCAAGGAGATAATCTTGCCACCTGACGTGTAAGAGAGATGACATTTGATGATGCATCACGCTTAATAATCTGTTGCAGTGATGTTGATAGCATTGCCAATAAAGTCTTCCTTAGATAGAAGCTTAATTCAACCACAGGAGATTAAAAACCTGCGCTTAACGCCCACTGCGCTCAGCTGTTCCTTCGCTCTGCGTTACATAGACGGATATGGATAATGCCATTATAATAATTAAAGTGTGTCATGAGCTGAACAAATCTTGCTGTTCCAAGTGGTGCGTAATGGTGACCACCACTGATACTTCCATTTGGGAAAGTAATCCACATTAGTCTCAAACAAATAATAAAACACCATGTTAAAGTGTTAAAGTCAGTTCTGTTCATCTGCTTAACGGAAGAGGATAGAAAGTCTACTATTTCACCCCCTTTCTTTCTTTTACATTTCTCCTCTCTCTCCCTTTTTTTTGGATTCTGCTGTAACAGCATCTACCTCCACCACAATAGGAGCCCTCAGAGGCGGACTTAATTAGTTGCTAAGAGAAAGCCGGCTCTAGCGTGCAGCCGCTAGTTCTGAGCAGACCAAGTTCTACTGCGAACTTTGCTAATTATCAGGTAGTCTGTAATTTTCCTCTCTCCCATGTGGCCCCTGACAAAGAGCTGCTAGAATAGAGGGGAACAATTAGATGACAATGATGCATGGATGTTGAGAGGGGGTGAAGAGTGAATGGATATATTTCTTTTTCCAGTCTGAATACATTTGGCTGCCCGGTACACGTTCATTGTTTTAAAGTCATGGCGAGTGTGAATGAGATCCAAAGGAGACATCGCAATGCGGCACATTTTTAACCCAAATGCATATCTGGTGCCAGGACGGCTCACTGTGCCAATGATGTAATGAAGCAGCATTACAAATACTGTACGTAAGAATGTGTGCGTCCAATATATTTAAAATCTACCTGTCTTAGTATATGCCAGATGGTAATCATTCTATTATTTTTTTAAAACAAATTTAAATAAGCCACTTACCTTAAAAGGCAAAATAAAAATGGTTGTGTCTGCTTTGTGGTGTGCAGTAACAAATGGATGTACAGTCTGAACTGATTCCTGTAGCTTAGCTGGTAGTGTGTTGTGCTACCACCACCAATGTCATGGGTTTGATTCCCAAGGAACATATGGATTAAAAACTTTACATTTGCATTGTATGGATACATTGGATAAGAGTGTTTCCCAAATGCGTGAATTTAAGTTTTTGTGATCTCTTATGGAAGAAATGTGATTTAAGATAAGATCTGGGTTCTGGCATTTGTCACCATTGAGAACATTTCCGAGGACACTGCCATCTGCATTAACCCATTAATATACTCAAACGCCAAGAATGCCAGCATAAGAGTTCTCTTTTGTGTTTTAAGTAGACACCCAGCATCACTTTATGCCAGTTTGGTAATAGTCTTTGCTTGTTGGGTGGCCTTTAAAGTTCATTGTGTCAACATCACAAGCTGTTTCAGAGTTCTTAGCATTATCATGTAAAAATGATGTGATCATTAAACACTCAAGGGAATCCTGATAATGATCGTATAACTTATCAGATCCTAGGAAAGGTGAGGATGAAAATCTGCACATTTTTGGCACTTACCATGAATATGGTTAAAAAAGATTAAAAAATAAAAATCAATGAATTCATTTATAACCATAAATAGTTTTCCCTCCTATTTAATAAATATCAGTTCCATAGATCATGTCACACTGTTAACCTTTGACCTTATGTCAAAACATTTGAAGTGGAACAGTTCAAAATGATTTTTAAGGGTGAAAATGACATTTGCAGGTTCATCTTATCTTAAATATTAGTTTACCTTTTCACAACATTGTCACAACCAAAACCATTTGTGCCTCAGATGATTTTAAAAGGTCATACGTTAATTAATTAACTGTATTGATGACAATTATATTTTGTCATGTAAAAATGTAAATTAAATTCTTCTAAAACATTCTATCAGAAGATGCTTCAGTCGCAGCCCCACAATTAACTCAGTGAAGTTCTTATACTTCAAGTCTTCTAAAAACTAACCAAGTTTAGTTCTCATTAAACATTCATTACACTGCACTACTTACAGCCCTGAAGTTGGCTGTGTTTTCAAATGCGACAAATTTTTCTCTGTCAGTCCATCCCCCACACTCACTCCCCTCTCACCACGTCAGCCCGGTCGCTGCAGAGTCTCTATGTCAGTGACACCAGGGGAAAAACTTTTAACATGCATGCCAGAGAGCTCACAGAAAAGAATCCACTCCTACCACACTGCCTTTAATTGTCCCTCAGAGACCGGTGGAATTGGAATCTAAGTGGAAAAGCAGTCTGACTCTCCTATCCTTCTGTCTCTCTTCTCACTATCTCTCATGGGTCGTGGTGCTCAAGATGGGAAAGGAGGGGCAGTTTGTTTTGGGGCCTTCTATATGGCTGTTTTTATATTGTTGCAGGAGCCCAGTGTTTTCCTGTTCTCTCTCCTCTCTTACACTCAGCTCTACGCTGTTGGGCTTTATTAACCCTCCTAAGCATGAGGGACCTAAGGGAGGTCAGACATCGGTCGTTAAAAATCTATTGTGACTCGTCGGGAAAATGAATAAATGAGCACATTGCTTCCCTCCTTCGTGTTCCGCGCTGTTTGTCTAATCAAGTGCGAGCGGCGAACGAAGTCAAGCGGGGCTGACGCGCACATTTTATTTAAGTTTCTTGGTCTGTCAGAGGAGCTTAGAGGTGTAATGAAGAAAGGAGTGGTGATTTGAAATATAATCCCATTACCCTGATGAAATTACAAAGACGGTGAGAGTTCACAAATCACCCGCTGTGTTTTCTATCAGCAGTGATGCCCCTGTTGAGGTGGTGGCACCCAATGGAAGCTGGAACAACCAATGAGAAGTGACAGCACTGTAACAGCACTGAGACCACAAAGCAGGGGAGGAATGCGGGCGACTGGATCCCACTGCATTTCATGCTGCTGCTGTATTTTAGCTGGTTTCTGCTCTTCATACTAACCACTTTTATGACAGGGCAAGTTTATTTACCACTTCAAGTTTAAAAAATGGTATTAAGATGCATGCATGTAAAGAGTGAGTAATGTTTTAATTCTCTATACCATTATTAAAATAAGCAGGGCACACTGGGCCATTACGTACATGTTGTTTTTGAACAGGCACAGTGGTGGTTCACCCATAACTTGAAGTCCAAAGCAAGATAAGACCCAACCAATGAGGAAAACCTGTTTTTAACTTTATTAATTATAATTAATTAATTTCTTAATAACTAAAATTAATTTCTTAATAGCTTAATAGCAGGTGTATGGCTCATTAGTCTAGTGGAATAGTTTGCGTTTAATGTACAAGAGGGCCTGGGTATAAATCCATTTTTTATGGTACATGGATAATACTTTTATATAACCTAAACAAAATTGCAAATGAACCAGACCCATATATTCATATATGTTTGAAGTGTCATGATGACATAATCTGTGATGAAAGTTTAATATTATTTTTCAACAGCAGATTTTCAACAGCATTTTAGACAAACACTGTATTACCTACAACATATGATATCAAAGAAAAAGGGTTTCATTCTAAACTTGGCTCAAAATATGATAGAGCATATGACATCTGTTTGAATAGATGTGATTCTGTTGATACAGTGTTTTGTATTGTGATTTAAAGATTAATATAACCTCTAGAAAATAAAAATTAGAATCTTACACACAGAGTAAATACCCTGTAAGAAAATAAAAGATATATCAAAAGCATTGACCGCGTTAGCGAGACATTTGTGTGGTAATGGAAAGATTATGTGCATCCTCTCTCAGGTGCTTACTGCATAATCTCACAATTCAATCTGAGGCAATCCAGCCGAAGTGACTATTGTGTTATTTGTATGCGTGGAATCCATATAACCTCTTTGATTTTTTTATTTGATAAGCCTGATATGGACAGCTCATTCCTGAGGAAATAGAATACAATTGCGTTCCGGTCATACAGGGTGTGTGTGTATGTGGAGGGGGGTAAATATTTTCTTTAAAAGTTGCTCTGTCTGTTCTCTCTCTGCATTTCTGGTTTAATTGGTTGCCTCACATGACCTTTAGGAGAACATTACGGAGGGCTAATAATGCTAAAATCTACATCTGCCTATAAAATGCTACCCATTTTTAACACTAATGAAGTCAATAGTGTCTGGTGGGTGTGAAACAGTGAGTGTACACATGAAATGTGGATTAGGCTTGGGGGCAGTGGTGTGGCATGCAGAGGATTGCCCTTTCTCAGAATAGAGTCGTATTGAGGTTATTTGTGTCTAATTGGTGTGGTGGAATGATAATGACTTGAGTGAAATGCCCTTTTAAACATCCTGAGCTCACATGTAGCTTCTCCATTGCCACAGAGCACCCTGACTTATTGACGGCACGGACACATTTCAGTCCTATAATGTGGGAACTTCTTCAATAATTGCATTATGTATTGCAGCTGTCTCCAATTAGGCCCAGATACATACTGATGAATGCAGAATTTTGGAGTCAGACATAATGCAACTGGTTGCAACATTTGACCGAGTAACATTAGGCCAAGAAACCATCTTAACGAGGGTGTCACAACAGTTAATATTTCTACTTACAGAGAGACATTGGAAACCAAGATATCAGCTTATTGGCTTGTTACTGTCCATGTTTAACACCAATCAAATCCAAAACTTTCTCAATCCAGTACCTGTTCTGTTACCTCATCGCCCGGATCTGCTCATCTATTCCACGCACACACGACAGCCCGTCACAAGCGGGGGAGCAGATTGTACAGAAAAAATACTTTGCTTTCCCCTTTGCCCAGTGGAAAACAATGCTGTCATGTGCCCGTCCATGCTCATCTCCACGCTCAGCTTGCTCGCCCGCCTTTATTCAAAGCGACAGTAGCAGGGCTGGGGACCCTCTCCTCTGGCACCCAGGCTCCAGGCCTGCCCATGCATCTCTGCAGCAGCACATTAATTCTAATAAAGCACCACTTTAGCGCATATGAGTCCTGTGCAGGGGTGGGGTTGCGGAGCAGGGTTAGGAGAAGAGTGGTATAAATACACACTTTAATGAAGGGAGGACACGGGCGCAGGTGGCACGGCTGGGCAGGTGGCACCTCACGCCCTCGGGCTCCTGGGTGACACCGCTGCTGCAGCATGCCTCGCTCTGGGGGGTTGAAGTGGTGAAGATTGCATTTTAATTACCAAACACTTCTTCTCTGTCCTTTACCGGGGTCACAGCCTGAGTATATCTTTTCAAGCTGAATTTACAGTGAAAGTTAAGTTTGTAAACGGTTACAGATATGTATCTGTAACCAGACAATGTAATCTGAACCCTGTAACCAAACAGTGGGTTCTGTGGGGCTTAAATAAGGATCTGAAATTAAACAAATGTTCATATATAATCTTGTTTTTTGATTTTGAAAACTTGAAGACTTGATTTTTGAAAACTTTATTTAAAGACAATTGCTTTAACTTCTATAATGTGAATACCAGTATAAACATAATATATAATGCAGTGTGGAACTGAATTTCATTCATCAGGATTTGATTGGCTCAAGACAGTGCTGGAATACAGGCTACAATATTATTGGTTAATATTATTTATTTTTTTTATTATATTATTTCATGATGGAAGATGAAAAACAACTAGAATATCTCACTAATGTAGTAAAATCAAGGATATTTATAAAGAAATAAATAACTAGAGTTCATGTTGTCTTTAATTCTGATAGTTTCATAGTTACCAGCCATTTACAACGTTATTCAGAATTGCATGCTAATATATTAAATGAACAGAAGACATTAATGAATCTTACCCAACGCCAGTATCTCTGCACTGTGACTATATCAAGTCTTGAAACAGCTGTGCTGCTATCACAGGGCTAAATGTACCTACATTTTATCGGGGTCAAAGTTGTTATAGTCAGGAAATTAAATCTACAGTATAATTTGAGAGAATAAATTTGTTTAGAATTGTTATGAGCAGCAGTCTGAGTATTATTCCTAAGTTATCCTCCGATTGTGAGGGAAGTTGACATATTTACAGCCTGCCCCCGTCAGTCCCTGAACCATATGTATGTCCAATGTATTTCCACGGGGGAAAGGTGGAAATGTACAGCTTCACTCATGTATTAAACCACCCTGGAGGCCCATTCATTAACATCACTTAAAGCTAGAGTGAGGTCCACACCTGGTTTTCTTCTTTTATTTCTTCACACTTTCTCTCTCTCTCTCTTTCTTTCCTCTCTTTTTCTCTTGGGGTAAGCCATCCTTCTCTCCTCACAGCGCTAACTCAAAACTCCTGACGTTTTAAATGTTTCTTTTCTGGGATTCAGGTTTCAAGCCTATACAGTGACCTTGGTAGGAGATGCTTTATGGATTTGACCTAGGAGTCCCCTCGACAAGCTTGGCTCCTGGTTCAGCAAGGTGATGGGAGGAAAGTGAAGAAAAGGAGAAGAGGAACATGGAGGTTGGGGGGGTGAGTATATGAATGAGGGGGTATCTGTAAGCATGGGACAGGTGAAGCTACATCCCCCCTTTCTCTGTCCCGTTGGGGAGGAGACACCAGCACGCCAGCACAGATGTTGCTGCATTGTCTGGAGCTCCAGCCCAACAGGGAGCAAGTTCTCATTAGCTATTGTCTTCCACTCACCACGAATCCCTGTGATAAATGCAGCAGTCGCCGGTACCTCAGTTGCAAGAGGAGCTTGTGTTACTTTCTCTGTTCAAAAAATAACATTCCTCAACAAGTCTGGTTTGGTTCAACGTATTTCTTCCCTCTTTCACTGAGTGCACATTTTATCATGTTAACATGTCTATGGGTTAGTAGTCTACAACATTCAAACTTACTCCTGTCTGTCAGCATGCTATGTGACCTCCCATCAAACACTGTATTTGTCATAAAAGTGTACCTTAATGGTGAAATCATTGGTGTGTGTGAAATAAAGGAAGTCACTGATGTTTTATGAAGATTAACCATCATCTAGAGCAGAAAGCGTGCTGTCAGGCAGGGCCACGCCTGAGGAATTCTCCTGACGTATAATGTACTGTACCATGAAACAATCCCATGATTCCCTAAGCCCTAAACCTGGAATTGACACAATTTAGAAGCACTGTGCTCTTACAGTACATTTCAGTATGGTAGGACCCAGCTAACAGGGAATGTTTTCAGAATGTTGGTTAACATTCTCTAAAAGTTCTCTCAAAGTTATCAAAAATGTTCTTGATGTTTTCTAATGTTATATATCATATATCAACAACAGTTTAAAAATGTTACAGAATTAAAAAATGCTTGAACGACGTTATTATAACCAAGCAACAATGCTAATAGCACGTTTCTAAAAGTTCCTAAAATAATGTTTAACATTTTTGTTACTTAATGGAAACATAATGGGAATGGAGAGACTCTGCCTTAGATTTTACTCACTCCAAAAGACCACAGTATTGTTCCTATAAGTCTTTATATTCTAGCGTTTTCCCCAGTCAGGCTGTGAACACATTGCAGTGCCCGAGGGCGGTAGCATGGACAACCTGTGCTCTCCTCACATGAGTGAGCGGCGAGCGGTCCAGAGATCTGAGCTGGCACGCTCAGCAACACAGGTGTATGACGGGAAAATGCGGGCTATGAAGGGTGAATTTTCTTATGTGGAGGTAATGAAGCTGATTTTGGAGCTGGTTTTGCTGTTTTGGACCTGACTCCAGACACTTTTACACACATTGTAAACCAAACATTTTAAATAAACCAACCAATGAGTGTGAATGGCTTGACTTTTTGATTACATCTTCAGAATGTATTTTATACCACATGCTTGTCTTTTATTGTCTATTATTATTCTAACCCTGTCAGTTTAGATATTTGGATACTTATGACAATGTTCATGTTCTTAAATTGCATAACAGTTTTTATAGTGTTAGTTTACATCTTTTATCTTAATGTACTGTACCCCTTCCTAAAATGTAACCTGTTAAAATGTATTATGTTAATGTGTGTGTGTGTTGGGCACTTGTTTATTTCTTTTTGCATAATACAATCATTCTTATATAATCTTGACCAATCACATACTGTATAACTAAAACAGATAAAGATTCAATATATGACCTCTGTCTATAATCAGAATCCTACACATATTTTAATATCTTTATTTGTGTCAAAATTACACAATAGTGGCTGTAGTATAAAGGTTTGTGAGGTACAACCAGTTTGGTTTGGGTATGTCACTTCTTTTAAACAGAAATCTGTTTTTAGATTTCTGTTTAAAAGAGGAGTACAGATTAACATTTCAAAACTATAAATATTCTTGATGAAGCCCTAAGTGTGTCAACAGATATTACTCTATGCGATATTACTCTACCCCTTCCTTAATAACTTAACATCATGGCCCAAACTCAAATAGAATAAATGGCTCAGCTCTGCATTAAACAGAAACAATATCCTGCTGTCCACAGATGTCTGACTCTTAATAATGGAGTGTAAAAAGCTGAGTTAGTCTCACTCTACACATTGGAATAAAGAAATGACACAGACTCCCTCAGGAGTCCCTAAGCCATTGGACATAAATCTAAAACAGTCTTGCTCTTGAAGGCTTAGGTTACCATAAGAGACCATGCTAGTGGTTATTAAGTGAAAGTTTCCAATCAATAGCCAGAGAGGTGTAATCAGGGTGGGTTTAATTGCACTGGGAGACAACATTTATTCAGGTTATTGCCTTGGCTGTCTGGGGAGGGTTCATTTTCGCTTGGTGCCTATTCCTCTACTGCTCATAAACCCGCTGGATAAGAGCAGAGAAATGGATAAGAATGACCCTGACCTCTGACCCCTTCACCTTTTTAGTGTGAGGTCACTCCACTAAAATAGATTCTTAACTCAATGCATTAAAAATATAGTTATAGCAGACTGATTGCATGCACAATAAAGAAAGGGTACAAAATGGCAATTTTATGGGGCTTGTCTCATTCAAAAAGATGAGTCCCTGAAGTCTATTAAAACTTTGTTTTTCAAGTTTTTACCAATGGATATTGAGCCCAGGAAGTGGAAATGTTTGACTCATAGGAAAGAAAGGGGTTAAAAATATTAATTATAAATATATAATACTTCTATTTAAAGTGTTTATTTTATTTTTTTTTTACTTTTAATTTGACATGGCATCTTAAAAATGCAGGGCTTAGCTACAACCCTAAATATACATACCTGAACCAGCTATTCAAGGCCTTAAGTTTACCTCAGACAGTTGTTCAAATTCAATAGCAAAATAAACAGCTTTGGAATGTAGGACACTGATAGACTGTTCAATCATATAGAAATGAATCAAGCAATATATTGTCTGTTCAATGCTTTTGACTGTCATAATGTTATTGTGTCTTTAAACTATATTTGTACAGAGCTTCTATTAGCTAACGTTGGTATGAGCAAATTTGATTAATTAGTCTGCATATCATATAATCAAATGGATTAGATGTGTAAATCAGTTGACAGCTCTAAAAATAACATTCTCAATGTAACTATCCAAAACAAATCAGAAACAGAAAAACATCTCTGCATTAATCTGGTAATTGCAAGAGATCGCCTGCCACAGGGAAACTATGCACCATACGGGACAGTCAGTTAAACTGGGAGCAGTTTTTTGGAGAGGAGTTGACTTGGCCCTGTCTCCCCTGTAAAGGCTGCGGGCTATTAATTTCTAGCTCCATGTGCTGCCTGATCACCAAAAAATTCCACAGGGCGACTTATTGCGGGGCAATTTAGTGCCACCAAATGACACTGATGTGAATGGATGGCTGGTGTCGCGTCAAATCTGCTAGATGTCAGTAAATTGGAACATATGTTGCTTAAACTATAACATCAGGATAATTCTCCCTTTTAAGATGGCTCATAAAACAGCAATTTATGAGCTCAAATTTGAGGTGATGATAACATAGATAATTTTTAATGGAAGGTTAATGTGGAAATCAAAAGATAAAATCTGAAGCCTTTGGCCTTCCGTAGGAGAGCCGTCTACTGTATGGCCACAAAAGAAAAAAGAGAAAAAATGTTATATTTTATGCATCATGGGGTGTTCACTTTCATTACATTTTATAGCTTAAGGCATAAAAATATACTGAATATTTTCATGGATAATAAAATGTTAGATCCGAGCATGACACAGAGAGAGAGAGAGAGAGAGAGAGAGAGAGAGAGAGAGACCAGGCAAGCTGATGCATATGAAGAACTTGTGCTCAAACTATTCCCCATCACCCAAGATTTAAGATCCCTCTGGAGTCCCAGAATTGTGCTGAGGCTCCTGGTTACCTCTCTTCATCAGTGGTTCTCTCTTAGGGCCCGGGCCTGAACAGTTGGCAATTGGTGGTTCACGTTATTCCCAAAGCTGCTCATTCCTAAATAGGCCACATCAGAGAAAACATGACTTTTCACTATTTTAATAAATGGAGCCCTGTCGTCTTCATTATTAATAGCATCTGTGCATACTTTTCAGATTTGGTTTACGCAAAGCTACATGAGTAATTTATATACATGTGCACGTATGAGACTCCGGCCTCCAGTGTATGTATGCCTACTGTCTTCACAGTTGTCAGATATATATAGCCAGATAAAATTTTAATGTTTACCAGGGCATCCCTGACCTTTCTAATACACCTGGTTATTTGTAAAATCAACATAGCGGTGAGGGACGATTAATCAATGAACAGTGACCTATCCCATTCAAACACACAACAATCTGCACTGAGAAATAATCCTGTGCTCTAACCTAAAATAAATGGTCATGCAAACTTTCTCATGCACTAATAAATAACAATAAGGCATATTCCCATGAACAGAGTATGGAACTGGGCCTGGAATTTTCATAAAATTAAAAATGTTGACTGTTAAACCTCAGGAGATCAAACTAAATATTATATGTATTTTTGTACTTATTCTATGAGGTTTGTTATCAACCCTTTATGGTCTAAATACAGTTTTGAACTCTAAGTTTATTACTTTCTAAACAATAAATATTAAGTAAACTATTAAATAAAATAAATACATAATATTAATTAAACGCAAATACCAAGCTAATAATTTTAGGTTGTAGAAATGTTTCTGTAACATTTAAGTAACAAAAATGTTATTTTGAAAGTTTTAGATGTTGTATTAACATTATTGCTTGGTTATAAGAACATTATTGAAACATTTTTTTAAAACATGGCCACAAACAAAGGAACTGTTGGTCTCTCAGATTCCCCCAAAAAAGAATGAGAAATAGAGACAACATAAGTCACTCCACCTGAAGGAACCACAAATAAAATGTATTTTAATGTGGCTGTGTACACACTGCAACTCAATACAGTTGTCACTCCTGTTCTGAGTGTTTGATTCTGTTTTGTACACACTTAAGCCAGTTTCTGAAGGCACACCCACAATACACATTTCAATTACACATGTGTCCGTTATTTGTCACACTGGTTTGAAGGTCTTGAAGTTTTCTACTATCAAACGAATGAGTTAAATAAAATGTGTTTTTAGTGAGACATTAAAAATACTGTGCACTGTTGGTGTGTCTAAGTATACCATTATATTTATGAGTGAAAATTACACTATTTACCTGAATTCACTCCAGACCCTCAAAATCTCTATTTATCTCATATTGTACAAAGAACCAAACTGAACAACTAGATGATAAAACATCTCTTGTTGCTAATATAATTTAGATACAAAAAAACAACACCAAATGGCTTAAACTGGCTTTCATGTTTCATGTTTGTATGTGAAACCAAACTGTTGCTATGGTATCACTATGCCAATCATCACAACTTCAGGAGTTCTTTCTGTATTCTGTACACTTGCAAACTGATAATTATGGAGCTTCATATCTGCATTTAAACATGATTATCACTCTCAAAACTTCCCAGTGTGCCAATGTGTGTTACGTACCTAAAGTAAACTTCTTTTACTCTGCACTGCCTCATTTTGGGTGACAGTTAAAGGACAACTGCCTGTTATCACTTTAAGGCTGCTTTAAGATACATAACCACAGTTTATTAAAGTCACAGAATAGAAAACTGTCTGTACTGGTGTGGTTGTGCAGAATGACATGTGAAAGGAAAATTTAACACAGAACAAAATAAAAGCTTTAGTGCATTACAATTTGTTCTGGTGGGTACTGGCGGAGACCCCTTGGCGTTGTTCAACTTCATCACCTAGACACTGGACCGAAAGAAAAGAGGCATTTAGTCAATGATGGCTGAGATATGAAGGCTTGAATATTGCATGACCTACAAGGAGAAGGCAAAGACAATGTGAACAAGGGAGAAAGGAGGGGTGGATGGATGGAGAGGAGCTTCAGCGTGGGGGCTGAGGAGAAAAAAAAGAGGTGGAGGAAGATTGGGAACAGATGGTCGTGGCCCCCGTCTCTTCAGCACAACAGACGGGGGCCGCAAGATGGCGAGTACTCGCAAGAGTCAGCTGCATTCTAGGGGAATATGCCATGTCTATCAGGCAGCTTCGGCTTTAATAATCATCTAAAATAATGATAGAGTTAATCAGAGTGAGGAACAAAGAATAAATCTTCTGGATAGTTTCTGAAAATGTACGTATATAAGATGTTCTCACTCATAGCTCTGAAGTGACTTCATCTTCAAAAGGTGGAGACAAATGATAATGCTGTTGCACTAGAGACAGCAAAAGTTTCCTCTGAAAGCCAAACAGTAGAAGCTGCTCACAACAACTGATGTGTGTCAAATAAACAGTGCTGGGTGATACTTACAGTTACAAAAGCTAACTTATGCATCATGTCAGAAATTGGTATTTTTGCTGACATCCTAAAAATGTTGTTTTTCCTGCAATTTAACATTTACAGTCACAACTATTTTATGGTCAGAGGTCACAGATATCTTTGCACAATCAGAGGTCACAGATATCTTTGGGACATGTCCTAAATGTAACTAAAATCTGCTTGGTTTACAGAAATTTGAAGGATGTTATAGCCTATTCATATTCCTGCATGTGATTGCATTGAGCTTAAAACTCATTCCAGCACTTGAAGAATGAGTGGTCAAAAAGACCAAAACCTTGCCATTGCATTATCATGTTTTAATTAAACATCATTATGATACACCAATCGCTTACATAAATTGCCTCTACAAAAACTGTTGAATATTAAAAAAACCCCTCTGAAAACCATTTGATAAATTAGCCTATGGTGTTGCTAGCGTCCAATCCATATTTTACATCCCATTGACAAAAAAAAAACAGTCAGCGCAACTACTAATTGAGGTTTAATTAGTATGTTAATATATTCACAGTGTCTGTGATGAGGAACAAGGAGAGAAAGGAAAGACTGATGAGGTAAAGAGGTACAAGTTGCCGTCCCAACATGCATTTCCCTTCATCTTTCTTTCTTTTTATCTCTGTCAATTTGTGGTTTCCTCGCTCAGCCACAAACACCTTTCCTTTCAGAACCAATCACAATCTCTGCTGCCTCAACACTTAATAGATTAATATATACTAATGTAAATCAACCATCAGGACAGTAGAGGCATATGGAGATTTCTCAATTCTCAAATGGAGACCTTTTATATTCAAGGGTCTTACTAGTTGGTGTAATCAATGACGGCATCTAAGTGGTACTCTCTCTCTCTGTGTTGCTATGCTCTTTGCAAAGGGCAAAGGACCAGAAGCAGAAGCGAGAGAATCATGCATCTTTGGGAATAAAAATTAATAAAATCATAGGATGTCAAAGTGTGCAGGAAAAATGGTGCCCGCTAATGGATTTTCAAACGAAAACAGCTTTTATGCAATCAATCTTTTGGTACTGGGACCAATTATTTAAGTAATTGTTCATTGCAAATGCTACATGAATTTGCCCATTTGACGTCATTTCAAGTAAACATCTTCTTCTGTCATAAGGGCTGTGAGAGGTCTCTAATTAACTCCTTAGTGGCCAGGGCCCTCTATGCCTGCTATATAGTAAATCTTTTGACCTCTAATGTAATCCACTCACGTTATATCACATTGTCAACTCAATGCAGAATGTTTAACCTGTTTTAGGAATGTCAGGTTTATTTTTATCAGATATATGGAAAGTAAGGGGCTACAGAATCTTTCATTAACGGGAATCAAATTCAACAGTAATAGTTTGTTTACGGTATTACGTTATAAACGACTTGTATTACACCTAATGTTCGCTCTATCGCTCTCTATCCATCTCTTTTCGAAACATAAAATTGCAAGTTGCTTGCAGAGATATTTTTGTAACATTAATGGAAGTTTGCTGTAAGAACAAACTTACAAGCACTCCACCATTCCAGCACCCACACACGCAATGTTGTAGCCATCTCTTCGTCTTTCTGGTTACAGACATGACTTGACCAGTCAAACTGACATTTCCCACAATTCAGCTTAAATTATAAATCATTATTATAAGCTTACAGTTGCAAATAGGATTAAGTATTGAACACTGATCTGTTATGTACTTGGTCAATAACTGATTTTTGTTCATTTTTAACCAAACAAAAATGTATGGATTGCAGCTCTATATCAAAATCATTATATTAAATATATAATGAAAATTTAATATGTGGCCCAGCTTTAGTGTTTGTGTATGTGTGTGGTTTTGTTTTGTTCATGTTTTGTCTGTTCTCAGCTGCTGTCAGCCTCCAAGGTAACCTTACATTTAACTGTTGTGAGGAGGTGCCTTCGCCAGATGTTCGTGGTTTGAGCAAAGAGGGGGATGAAGAAACAGATGTCTGTACAGACAAGAAAAAGAGAATCTGTGCTTTAACTTCCCATAAGTTCTTTGATGCAAAGCTTATCTCAGAAAAAAACATTACGCACATCACTGCTATGGTAAAGCAACCTGTTGGATCACATATTGTTTGACTGAATGCACAACTGACCAGTTACTTAATAACTATTGTAAATGGAGGAGAGTTACATTTATATGGCTCTTTCTCATTTCATTTCGTATTGTGAAGACAAATTCCAGCAATTGCCAGGGCCTAGATCCAGTAAACATTTGGACACTAACTCAATTACGTGCAACATGATTCCAAAGTCATGCATTAAAACAGCCGGTGTAACAGCTAGTTGTTTAACATGCCATCTTTAAAAAGAACAGTGCCATTCTGAAATATGCATAATATTATTCTGCATTTTTGACTAAGCAAAACAAATAATGTTCATACAAAATGGTCAGAGTTTGGCATTCATAATACTGTAGACCCCACTTCAAGTAGAACTTGCCTAGTTAAGGCTGCCTAAAAGCCTGAATAAATTATGCCTGCTCTGACCCATCTCAGCCTTTAGTAGCAAAATAAGTTATACAGCTAATAGCCGTTTACGTTCGGGGCCGTTTCTATGGAAACCTGTGCAAACCAGGGATGAGATAAGGGTCCAGAAACAGGACCCCTGAGGGAGCCATTACGCATATGTCTCCTGCCATACCCCACATTGCACTTCCCTCTCCCTTCAGATCTCAGCTGGGGAGAAGCAAGCACACAGACAACGCTTAGCTAACAAATTGCTGTGTGTCTCCCCCTCTACAGTGGGCATCACCTTCCAACTGGGTTAATCAAACATCTGATCGCCGGCTCCCTTGCACCTCACTGACACTGAAATTTTGTTATGACTGCATATGGATGGGTTGCCACTCCATCCAGTGAGAATTTCGAGCCAACGCCTACTTTTAGCCACCGATCACAGCCAGGAAAGACCTTATCATTTGTTCTGCTCCATTACAATCACATTGTCTTAGTCAAGCACCGTTGCTCATGGAGCTAGACCTTCACAGCATAATTCCCCCATGAAGTGTGTCGTGCTACATGAGCGAGGGCAGAGAAGAGGCCTGTCGGTGGCAAGGTTCATCAGAGTGCTCTGATTAGACATTTGCAGGTATCTGTGAGGGGCCCTCATGCTCCACTGGGTCTCAATGCACCTTCTCTTCTCAATATGTTCCAATCAAGACGCTTTTCTTTTCTCCGACTCTCTGGCTTTCTGAACAGCAGACAGATAAGAGCCAAACTGGCGCACGTTCCCCGCGTGAACGATTCCATTTAACTAATGTAATGACGAGCAACAAAGGATCAAGTGTCCTGAGCAGTGGTAAAAATAGGCTTGTTGAAATGGATGATGATGACCATTCAAAGGCAGCTATCTTCCATTGCTGTCATACAGGAGCGTGTGGAGAGTAGTTTTTCATTAACTCTGACAAGACTTTTTATGTGTATCCTCATTAAGGGGAATATGGATTCATTACCAGACTTGTCTTTTTGATGAAAGCCGACCACCCATTGTTCTTAACGTCTATGCTACGCAGCTCGCTTGTCGGCGTATAAAAATTCCATCCCCCTTGTTGCATTAAAATATGTAACTCAGACCATTTTATTTGCCCAGGGCTTTTCAAATTTAAATTAGTCTGAATCTTAATCTAACACTTTCTTACACATTGCCATTTTGTTTCTTTATGGTTAACTGCAGTTTGTACACTTTACTGATCAACATATTATTTCACTTGATCCATTGTTGTGAACCGGGCAGTTGACGTATGGTTTGATTTTGCAGACTGATATTTCTTCATGCAATTAAAAGTTTTTTTCTGTAAAATGCAGACAATGCATTATTTGTTTTGTTGTTTATTAACGTCCTACACATTTTAATTAGCTGTCATGCAAGTCTCCCAGGTTGTTCTGTGTACAGTGAGAATTAGTTTCTATTTAATGATCAGGACTTCATGGTTGTGTTGGTTTATAAAGAACATCACTAAGTCATTTTTAATTGAGATGAGGTAATACTGTAGTCGCCGTAAACAAGTAATGAACTGTAGCATGTCATCCTTGGAAATTTGAAAAGGCAAGCTAATTTTGCACGACAGATTGTGAATGATTTAAATCTTCCCATTGCCTCTGAATACCTTCACAAAAATGTGGTCAGTGTCCAAAGAAATATGCTGGGGAAATTGCTACAAGCAGAGTTTAATTGAAAAAAGGGAAACATGAGCTAGGATATTTCAGGATATAATTAAAATTGCTATCATGTGTTTACAATGCACAAAGAAAATAAAAGCCAGCAATAGTCAACCTAAAAAAGAGCAAATTGCTTTATCTGTGTTTATAGATGTTTAAAAATAGAGTATTTTAGCTGAGAAATTAAATTATTTCATAGATTTATTAGTAAGTACACATTTGAAAGCTTCAGAAAAACAAAGAAAACCTTTAAAATGTCTGCTATATAATATTTAGCTGTAAATAATATGCCTTTAAAGGTATTAAATGTGTCTGTACAGGACAGTTTGACACTGGCATATAACTAACTGTAATGTACCAACATTTAAAATTGACTGTGTAAGTTAAGAAATGGCTTCAGCACAAATCAGGGCAAAATAAAACATTCTTATAATATCACCTGACATGATCACATTTCTCAGCCATGTTTTAAAGTGACTATCTGCATGTAATCAAGAAAAGGGGGATTTTATGTGTGATACCCACAATGCATATGGGTGATATGTTAGAAAAAAGCACTGCAGTAGTTTAAAAGCACATCCCTGACCACACTAGATAGATAGGGGGTCTGGAAGACAATAACAGATCCATCACATCTCCCTGCTGATTTTTTTCAGCCTCATTGGCTGTAGTGTGTACATAAACCCTGCTTGAAACGTGCTGTCCATCAAGGAAACGGCACATTATTTTCCTGCGATGCACTTCTGCTAACACACTTCCATTCATTTTCAAAATACTCTGTTTTTACAAGTCTCTCTCTGGCCTGAGAAAATGCAATGATGGTGCTGACAAACCCTGTAGTTTTTCCTGGATTATTTTTATTCATTTTTAGACCTCAGAAATCATTTTATTTCAAAAGAGAGAGTACAGGAGGGACAATACTCTCCATAATATTGTGCCTGTATTAAAAGACACCAGTTTTCAGTGTCTATTCAGGTAGTATTTTTAGAAAATAGACATACGTTTTTTTTTACTTATATTGTAAGGGAATGTTACACTTTTTAAAGTATTCCAGTGAGTCACACATAATGTTTAATCAACATTAAGATTGCATGTTGAAATGTATATGAATGTATAAGTAAAAGTGTATTTCTTGCAACCAGTCACTACTAAGATTTTACACCAATTCAAAAGACTTTTGCCTTCAGTAGTTTATTATAAAGAAATATTACAAAATTACAAATATTTCATGGTTGGTTCACATTTAATATGAGCTCATAAAAGCTGCATGCAAAAAAGCAAATAAAATAATTTTTTAAAAAGTAAAGCTTGTCAATCCGCAAGGAAAGGTATTCCATTTTAAGTATTTCATGAATATATATACCTAAACTAAACTCCTTTTAGTTTACTACTACTACTCCTACTACACCTTCATATTGGAAATCACCATATTCCCTCACACACACACACACACACACACACTTCATGTCCCGAAACTGCTTAACACCTCTTCAGTCCCCACCTAGTGGTTTAGGGGCTAGGCTGAGGCAGGCAGCCTTGTTTTACAAACAGATGATAAATAAATCAAAGTGCACTAAGCACTGCTTCCACATGGCAATCGCACTCCTTCATAGCGTCTGCACCTCATCAATCACACCATTGTCTGCCTGAAAGGCGAGCCTTGTAAATGTCATCTCCACTCAAACCCAAGGAGAGAAGAATCAGAATGCACCCACCGAAAAGGGTCTCTCTCCCTCACTCTCTCTCTCTCTCACTCACTCTTGCTTGCTCTCTCCATTTTTTTTAATTGAGTACTGTAATTAAACTAAAAAACCCGGCTGGAATGCCTTTTGACAGGACAGATGAAGACCCCTTTTAATAGGGCTATGAAACATATTTGTTAAAAGGGATGAGGCAATATGTGGGCATATGATTGGTTGCCCTCCTGTGTCATAGTTTTCATTTATGATTAAAACAGAGGAAATGGGGTCCTTGTGTTCAATTACATGAAAATTCCAAAGACATGCAAGTGGATGAATGAAGCATATTTTTTACCTTAATGATTATCAATAAAAATGTTGTATTATAGCTTGCCACTACTACACAGAAAATAATAGGTTTAATCTTCTTAGGATCTCAGTTTATATACTAGACACCAATGAGATTAAATGACCTAATGGAGATTTTTGTTTATCTCCTGGTTCTCAGATTTTTCTATTAATACAAACACCCCAGTTTTTCAGATGTGACCTCTAGAGTTTCAGAAGAGATCTAAACAACATCTCCAACTTTGCTCAAATTTGCTAGATACCAAGGTCTAATATCAAGAAATCAAAGATAATAACAGAAACATTAAATTTTAACTCATACTTTGAATTGTTCTCATTAAATTCTCACAAAACCACATAATCTGAGCTTTACTTTTAGCTATACACATTCATGTTGTATCTCTGTGCTCTTCATTTGCATCATGTACATCTTTTTGTAGTTAACATTTTAAGAGAAACATCTGAGAACTCTGAGATATGAGAAAACAACCTTAGATTAAAAATTTCTCTGGGTAGTTTTTATTGATTATGTAAATACTTTTTCAAAAACTCTAGCTACATTTGTGGACCCTTTTTTTAAAAACAATTAAAAAAGATAATAAGACTGCGATGATGTAGCACATTGATCTTAAGTGGAAGAAAACAGAAAATCATTTTAGTTATCAGATTTTTTTTTTCATTTCATGTTTCAATGATAGCGGGGGATCGCATCCATGAACATGTTATTTTAATTCACATACTCACCTACCTGTATTTTGGGGCACCGTAAGAAAGAGGGGTGACTATCTAGACCCAGCTATTACTTTTTGGTTGTAAGAATATTTCGAAATGTTCAACTAAAAGAAATGTTAAAAATATTATTTTGA
The DNA here is from genome assembly GCA_036877525.1 of Chromobotia macracanthus. Taxonomy (NCBI): domain Eukaryota; kingdom Metazoa; phylum Chordata; class Actinopteri; order Cypriniformes; family Botiidae; genus Chromobotia; species Chromobotia macracanthus. The sequence goes on from JAZGTH010000002.1 coordinate 6,317,817, forward strand.
AAGTTTCTGAAACATTCAAAAGATGTTGTATTACACTTGAGTTTTACATTTTAGACGTTGTATTAATGTTATTGGTTGGTTATAAGAATAGTATTCAAATTTTTTTTATTCTGTAACATTTTTTAAAATGTATCACTAACTACTTAGTATAGAATAATGTTTGTGATATTTGATATATAACATTAGAAAATGTTCTACTAATGTATTGCAAGAAGTTTGTTTTTTGATAACTTTGAGAAAATTCTTAAAGAATGTTAGCCTACATTCAGAGAATGTTCCCTGTTAGCTGGGGAGATGTGAACTCTGAGACCCCACGCGTCAGATCAATAGGACAGGAATGCCACAAATAAATCATGATGTTCAATTGCTGTCCGTCAAACACATCACCTGCACGTGAGAACACAATTTTATGGCAGTGCTCAGTGTTATTGCAATCTTTTGATAGCCGCATCTAATTTATCTGATTGCAAGAACATCTTGCACTTCCCTCCTTTAACACCTGTGACGCAAAACTCTCCTAAACAGAAGCAAGAAGCACTTAAAGTGATTTACAGAGTCTGTCAATAACACCAGTGCTCGTTACAGCCGGATTTTGGAAAACTGAAGTCGACTAAACATTTCAGCGTAATAATGTGTCCATAGGGAATTCAGTCAGAAAACAAGGGAAAAAACAATACTAGAAATCCATCAGGAACCATTTTTTCCACTTCAGATCACTTGATGGTTTCTTTGCACGGGTTCTAGACGTGAAATAAAAGGCAGGGAAGCGATACGCCTCTGCTAGTGGCGGGGCAGACCCCATCAAAAGCGAGAGTGGAACACACGCTGAATGAACACGTCAGCTACCTTTTGGCTTTTTTAAATGAAACGGCATAAAGGGCTCCCCTGCCACTCTGCCGCGCTGGCAGCCGCCACCAATTGCGTTGGAAAATCTATTTTGGAGTGAGCAGCTACACCCCCCCCCCCCACACACACTCCTGGTCCCCTTCTTTTCTTTCAAATCAAAAAGAAGAAAGGAGTGACTGTTGGACTGACATCAATCAAAGCCGGGACGCGCTGGCGGCTGAGAACAGAAAAGAACGGGGTCTAGAGTTCACAGGTTAAAGCATGCAATGGAGGAAGGGGGGTTGGAAGGAGGGAAAGGGGAGGGAGGGGGTGGGCAGAGGGAAATCGGGCAGCTTGTGCTGACTTCCGATATCTCCACACTGTAAAATGTGCAGAGGGGAGAGAGAGTGAGCGAGGAAGAGAGAGAGAGGTAGCCCCTTCTGTATTCGCCTGCCCTCATTAATCTTCATGCCATCTTCTTTACCTAGTCATGTAGAACGGCTCGATAGAGGGCCGTATAATGGAGAAGGCCCGTTGCCAATTACTAGGTTAACATAGTGTTCAGCCCCACTGCAACAAAGGAATGAGATCTTGGAGGATATCTGGGGTGCTGGGGAGCAATGCATAGCAATATGAAAAGAAAAAGAAGAGGGAGAGGTTGACAGAAAACAGGACATTACCTCCATTTTGGTGATAACTACACAATTCTAAAACTCAACAATTTGGGCTAATGTGATGTCATTGTCCTTGGTTATTCACATTAAATGTACTGTGTAATCTTTTTAGTGTTCAAAGGTCTTACTCTTCTTCTAGGTTAATGCAAAAGCTATAGCCATTTGTAGATTGATTTTCCCAAAAAGCGTTAACACTGGTTCTGTGACGCTATGAATATACAATTTTTATCTATTTTTTATTTATATTTATTTCTATTTTTATTTATTTATGTTCTTTATTTTATTTAGTATTAAAACCAGCCCAACACAGCAACTTTGGCTCAACCAAAAGTATAAATCTGGATCTAGTACATCTGTTTGGTCGACCAGTAGCAGGGGGGAGTGTTTGGAAAAGCAGTTTAAGAATGGTGATTATATTTTATAATTGCATTTGGTGATACCTCTTGCACGGAAATTTCACACTTCACAGATTACATTTCTAAATCACTCACCAAATCCAACCACATACGAATGAGGCATAAATAGATATCATTTCCAATTTTATGCTATTAAAATTTTTTGGTTACATATAAGTAGAACAGGAGTAAAAGAATCTTGTTGCATCCCTACAAGAAGCATTTTTATATCTGAGAAGATATTGTAGATCTTAAATTATCCAAACAGTTCTTTAGCAGACAAAATTTCTGCTTTCATTTGTGTGGTTTCTTCATATCTTGGTGTGGTTTTCATCTCCTCTCTTCTCATAATTTCACTTGAGGGATTTTCTTAAATATTTCACTCCATCAGATGCTCTGAGAGAGAGAATTATTATAATCCAAAGTGTGGATTCAATCCATATTGTCTCCACTTCAAGGTACAGTTTGTGTAATGCACCTGTGTGCTCTCTCTCCCTCTGTGACTCTCTTGTTGTCATTTTCTCTCTCTTTCTGTTATGCTGTGCTTTAGTTTTGATGTTGAGGAGCAACATCTCTGCCTGCTGACGTCACATCAAGCTTCTCCTATCCTTAATAGGAGTTGTTCTTAACAGCTCAGCAGGTGCTGCTTCAGTGGTAGACATGCCAACAAATTGCACTTTGTGTGACTGTTGTTAATGGCAAGATATCTCAGGTGAGATATAAAACATTTACTACCTATTTGGAAAGCGTAATTACAGAGATCTTTTTATTACCATGGAAACATTATAACAGTTTGTTTCACTCTAGGGCAATTAGGCTTTTGCTTAAATCTCCTGTTTCTGAGGTTTTTTTAGTTGTGGACAGTTTTTTGTGCTTAAGAGGTATTAATAAAGTCTCAGACTGTGTGATCTTTAAGTATGCTAATGTGTGAAATCAAAATTCATAATATGAACATAATATGAACTCAAAGATTTCTCCTGATTCTCCCAAAATCGAATGATCTGAGCTTTAAATGCATTTTATAGCTCTATACTCTCAACAAATGTTTCACTCCGTTTTATTTCTTTCAAAGAATTTTGTCTTAGACAAAGTTGATCCTTAAATGACTTTTTTTATCTCTTAAGCTATAAAAGAGCAATAATATGTCCCTCTAATTAAACCTCAGCCTAAAACATATAAAAAGAACATACTTCAAAAGGACTAACTATGTCTTTGAGATACAGAAAACATGTATAAAACATATGTGTAGAACATTGTGAAGTATAAATAGTATAATACACAGCATAAATAATCACATATATACATACTTACACAAAACAAAAGTATATACACAAAAGACTGCGTATTCAATATAATAATATACACATTTAATTCACCCTCTCCAGACAAAGATCAGGCAATAACAAGCTCTTGACAGCAGGAGCTGGCGAGAGGAAACAGCTTTACATTCAGTCGGTTGTAAGCGGAGTTGGCAGATAAGCTGCATTTTTGTCTGAAATGATAAGGCAGAGAAAGCAAACATATTACAGGCCTCAAAATCCTGTATCTATCGCTTCCCAATACCCTACGTCCAATAATTCATTCATTTGTAGCATGTGAGGATGTCGTTCCCACACTACAGCTGCTCTGTATATACATCGCACTGATAACAGATCTGAAGGCAGAATTGGTAATACAGAATGAATGGAACACTGTTAGAGCTGATTAAATGAATCTGACTCTGACTCTAGAGAGCTGTTAGATGAAGGGAAGGGGCCGACCTTTGTGACCTCTTTGTCATAGATAACGGGATGCCCACAACATTCAAATACATCATTACAGGCTTGAATAGCATAATGATTGATCTGTTTCAGGTGATTGGCTGTAATGGTCACAATTTGGGCCACAGATGTCGAGAAAGACATATATGAAGTAAAAATGTAATTCAAACATAGGCTGAGTTAAAAATGTGACCTGTGCTGGCAAAATGAGTCGGAATGTGCACGGGCTAATTACGAGCTACAGGCACATAAAAGATGTCAATTTTGGTCTAATATGAGGTTTTCACAAAAATAAATTCATTAACCCCTCGTCTAGCGATCCCAATGCTAAAAATAGCAGTTAAACATCTAAAATCATCTTTATTTGTCCAGTTGTTTTTTCTGCTCTCTTCTTGATGACTGGTGCTTCAGACAGGCATAGCTCATTATTTTTTTTTGTCAGATTCCAACAAATCATACATAATTTTAAAGATTCTTTTAATGGAGAATGTGAAAATTACTCATTTTTTAAAAAAAAGTTCATTGTCTCTAATTTTGCCAGTACGGGTCACATGTCTTAAATCTGTGAAATTTATGTATGCTTGACACTTAAACCTGAAATAAATAAGGGACACAGTTATCTGGTCATAATTACAAAAATACCCCAGCATGAGGCAAAGCAGAGAATACCGCAACTGACCAGTCAAAATGAAGCATTATAGAAAGCCAACTAATAATTTTGTACTACTGATCTTGAAGCATAGATATTATAAAATTTCATAATAAAAGGGCTGAACAGACTATTTTATTTCAGGATTTGACAAAAGTCGACATAAATTAGGAATGGCTTAAATACAGTTTGAACTTAAAAGATACATAATACTACATAAGAAATCATTGTTGGTTTAGGAAAAAGTGCAAGAGAAAGGAAAGACAGAGTGCGAGAAAGAACGGCTGAGCAGTTATGGCCTTTATTAGGATCACTCATGATTAGCTACAGTTTAAAATTGGTGTGAAGTGTCATTCAATTACAAATGCCAGAGCCAGTAGGGATCACTGCAGATATCAAGAACACTGTCTGGAATTAATGTAATGAGATGTGCTGAGCTCACCCTTTATATTAATAACAATTATATCATATAGATTCATATATCCTGTAGCTATGGTATGGGCTACTATGTCTGTTTATATAGCCAGGCTAATTTGCCATATGCTACATCACTAAATTGTAATGCTCTTCTTTTAAAAACACAAAATTATTAATCACACATATCATTATTTTATGATTTTTAACAACTAAGAAATATTTGATCACTTCAGGTTTCCATCCATTATATCAAAGAAAAAAATATATTTCACACAGTTTTTCGCATGTTTTGAAATTCTAATTCAAGCGTGGCAATATGTTTTCCATTTTCATCTTTTCACCAGTCTACCATTCCATTACAGAAAAACACCAGGAGCAAAAGGTTACCTTTCTGCAGAAACATGTAAACAGAGTAAAAGGTCATCAAACAGGGCTCTGTGCCACAGCGCCCAAGAAATGTATAAAATAAAGGTTGTGAGAAACAGCGTCTGACCCCTTTGAAAGCACCTGCTTTTAAAAGGCACATAGGAGGAGGCAGAGAGCACATGCTTTCTTCCATATGCACCTCCATAACTCTCCTAAAACTCAATTGAATGAATTAGAATGGTGAGCATATATCAATGTGTAGGATTAACCTTGTTTACCTCTGGGCCTCACGTCTGTGCTGTTGTTTCACTATGGTGTAACAACACTCAGAAACATTCCCCTCCACTTTGGGTTGTTTACGGTCAAATCAGGGCTAAAAATCAGGGGTTCAGATACATTTGATGTTTTAGAATTAAATAAGTTGTCCACTTATGTTGATGTTACCATAGTTACAATACTACATACATACAAAATTAAATATTAAACACATGATGTTCTTAATATTGCAAACTTTCTACAATATATTTAAACATAAATTCTCAATATGTGACGTGTATAGCTAACATATCAGTGGCCCTCTGGGATTAACTCAGCGACGACAAAATAATCGAATTCCATCTCTTTACAATGACGCTACTGACATGGATTAGAGCAATAGAAACAACAGCAGAATATAAACCAGAGATGACACTTAAAATGGCTGCTGATTTATCGCCATAGTGAGTTTGGTACTGGGCTTCCATGTATATTAGTGCAACAAATCTGGGTCCATTTAGCAAGGAGATGCTCATACATACATCACCAGTTTCAGCTCCAAGCCAAGGTCAGAACTCGTTGCATCAATCTTTTGCAGTAGAGGCTAGTCCACACAAGGGCAGGTTTGTAACTGTCGTCACGGTAATAGAATCTTTTTTCCTCTGCTTCATCTTTTCTCTTATCATGTGAAATATATATTCAACTTCTCCTCTTTCTCTCATTCTCTTCCACTGCGTTTTTTTATCTTTAAAACATTGGGTGAAACCTCATTCTTTTTCTGTGGACACATGCTCTGAGGATGATAGATTTTAACACTTTCATTTCAGGCTCTGCCAGGGGGCCTTCAGAAAAACAACCCTTGTATTAAAAGCTTTGACCTAGCATTTCTTATGAATGTGTTGAAAATGACATTTGTCAATATGTTGTCTGTTTGTGTATATAAGGGGTATTCATAACTAAGGTTCTGAAAAGTCCAATTACTCAAATGCCTGTGTTCTAGCAGTGGATTTAAATGTCCGTTTCAACACAGAAAACGGTTTCAAATTAGAATATTTGTAAATTTTTTGTACACTTTATCATTTGAACAAATTTGTCCTTTCCTTTCCACTCAAGAGTCTGAAACTCTTCAGATGAATTTGGTTTAAACAGTTGTACTGCGTCAATATTTGCTATGGTGATTACTCATGCAAAAGTGTGTTATGCATTATGTAATATTAATATTAAAATCAATCATCCACAGAGCACTTAACTTTTAACAGTCCTTTTAGACTGAGAAAGAGAGAGAGAGAGAGAGGCACCTTTTTTATTGATGAACTTGACCTGCTTTTCCTTGATGCCAATTTTCATTTGATCTATAAAAATATGCTTGAGTGACATTATGTGACGGCATCGTAATCACTGTAGGAGTGAATAAGAATAATTTATGCTGGCTGATTGTGGCAGAGGGCCATGAATCAGTGCTGTGTCATATATAACTCCAGGTGCATTGATAAGGTGGAGGGCCCACAGACAGCAGATTGGGCTGTAAAGGGTGGACAGGCAGGAAGCACTGACACTGCCACCTCATTCCCAGCATGCACCATAGCATCAAAGCCTGAGAAAGAAGAATGAACTGTGTATACTGTTTAGTATAGTTTGTTATAGGACATACTGAACTGTTAAGAAAAAGTTAGTAAAGTAAAACAAACAAAAAAAACATTATTAATAATTGACATTTTCAAAAGTAAAGGAATTTCAAAACTCACCAAATGCATGATTTTAAAAGATGTCACACAGGTTTTTGCTGTAAAATGCAGCACGGTGGGTCAACATGTGCGACAGACAACATTACTCTCATATTTTCTAACATAGTGTTTTTATATACTAAAATACACAGGGTAGTCAGGCAGTCATAATAAATAAAAATAAAGAAACTCTCTTATTTCCTGTGCAGTAATTAATAAATCATATCAAATTCCCAGCCCCTTTTGGTTTTTTGGGGCTGCACATTGCTGCATTGATCTCTTTAGGCCTCATGGTGTTTTGTATGTGTGTGTATATGTGTGTATGTGTCTCATCTAAGAAAAAGCCCTTCAGATAAAGTCCATCACGGAGATGGCTTCTGACAGCTGTCAGTCAAAGCCTAGGTGCTGGGAGGTAAAACATTTTGTTGGCCGCAACCCAGCTAACAGGGAATGCTCTCAGAACATTGGCTAACGTTCTGTAAAAGTTCTTTAAGGTATCAAAACTTTCCTGCAGTAACATTAGTAGAACTGTTTTAAATGTTATATATCATATATAAAAGAACACAGTTATATTACAGCTATTAAGTTTGGGCTTATAACCGGGGTTAGGTGCTTCTACACCATAATTATTTACTTATCATTTCCCTCTGACTTAGGGATAAGTTTGTTATAGTTATGGTTTGGGGTAGGGATAGGGTTTTTCTACAGAAATGTTATTCCATGGTCAATTAACTATGTTGACCCAGGAACATCTCTCACTTAGCAAGTTGAGGCTTACCAGCCATCTCATTTAGTTTGTTCCTTGTCACCACAGCAATCTATTCTTGTATAAATTGTGAAAAACCCTTTAAGTATCATGTCAAAGACAGCAGTTTTATATTTTGTCATTTTAAATTGTATTCAAAACAATGCACAAATGAGATTTGTCCAAGCAAACAAAGATTTGTGTGTTATGCTTTGCATTACGCTGTTCAGAGAAGACAATAACCTGGATCACTCCTTGGTAAGGGTCTGTACAACATACAGCAGAATATTGCTGGCTACTTGCACAGGGTAACAGAACCAAAAGACAAATACAATTTAATCTACTGCTGCCTTCCTGTGGCATACAGTATAAAAAGGATGCATGGCGTATCATCCAGTTATGCTATTAGCATTATGATACCATATTCGGTTGGTCATCTATGGCCATGTCTTTATGACTGCCTTTGTTCTCTGCCTTCAAAGATCATTAGCACTTTTCCCTCTTAAGAGGACAAAGGCACAAGCTACAGTCTGAGTTCTTCTTGCACTAACACAAAATGACATGTTTCCAATGAGTAAACCGATAATACCCTCTATTTGTTTTCTGTGGTGCAGTTAACAAGTTCCATTAAACAAATGAGGTTGTATTATTTGTGCTGCCATTTTTTACCATTGCATTCAATGAGGGTGTTGTGAAATTCTGTGACTAGTCATTAGACTGAATATGGGATATACAATTCTATGATACTGTATTCCTAGGGTCAGACTATATCAAAATTTAAAGAGCAGGATTATCTACATTTAAAAAGAATTCAAGAACAGATTCACCATCTCAGTGAGATTAAAAGTGTAATCAAAGTTTAAACCAGTTTAAACCAGCTTTTTTAAAGCTGGAGCTTTGGTTGTCTTAGCTGTCTTCCAGTCTGGTCTGATATGCTGGTTTTAGAGGGGTTTTGGGAAATTGTCAGCCTGGCTTGGAGACCAACTAGACTATCTTGACCCAACTAAGCATGGAAAACCAGCTTAGACTGGTCTAAGATGTTTTAGTGTTCAGCAAGGATCTTGCACACAGGGCCATCATGTAGGATTCCTGACAAGTCAGAATGTATTTCAATTGGAAATGTAAAGAACTTTTAGTTTTTTTTTATTTTCCACAATGGAAAGAAGCCATATGAGCTTGTAGTCACGCTTAGAGTGGATGAAGACAGAATTTTAAAGCTAATTATCTGTGGAAGGTGCAAATTGATTGCATGAACAAAGAATATGAATGTGTGATGTCTGCCACAATATTATAGACAATTTAATGCCCAAACACAGTTTTTTTCAAAGATGCTTTGTTTCTTGTTTTACCTGTTAAGGAAGGAATGTTTGATAAACAGACTGCAGAACATAGTGTCATTAAATGTTTCTTATTGGTCTCAAACAGGGTTGTGTTATTCAAAGAGGAGGACAAATCCTTCTGGAGGACACGTGCTGGGCTCAGCATTCTCCTGTGCCCTTGGGATAAAGGGGGATGATCCTTAGCCCCTGTTTTGAGAATCGCTGGCATCCCCCCTTCTCGAAAACAGCTGTCCTCCCCACTCATCATTTATCTTCTGTGATCTGTCTCAACCTTTCAGAGCTTTTTCATCTGACAGCTTCCAGATTCACCAAGTCAAACTTCACTGGGAGCTAAACTCACAATGACTTACTCTGTTGGCCAGACCTCCAGTGCCACAGCCTACAGGACAGTGTTGAGATTTTTGCCATATTCTTTGACATGAGAGACAGCTGTGGAGATACATCCTCATGAGATTAAGTAAACTGTAGTTAGAAGAGTATTCTTTGTGTTTGCTATATGCACAGCAAAAAAATCCATGGCACAAACTTTCACGATGATTTCCAGTAAAATTACCTGAAACACTGCCAGTGGGGTACAAAAAATAAAGCAAATGTATCTTTGTTCTAGCACATTTAGATATGTTTACTGGAAAATACTTTTTTAGACAAACAAATACTAGAATTTTTTTGTATTATAATCCATCAAACATTGTTCATAATTACAGCTATTAAGAAAGTCAGAAAAATTTACATAATTACTGTTTTATTTTTGCCATTTTTCAGCTATTTGCCCTCCAGGAAACATACAAACATACAAAAACATATAATAAAACTACTAATAATTATATAACGTATATATTAATATAAGTATAGCGCCTTTAAATGACTTCATAATTATAATATGAGACAGACAGGTTTAAATGTCAGATTAAAAAATTAAATACATATAAATTGAAAAACAGAGTAATTGAATGGTTGAGATGAAGTGCAGGTACAGCAGTCTGTTGGCTGTTCACTGTCCACTCAAATATTAATCTTTCTCTCAGGCATGAGCAACGGAAATGCATAATATTTTTAAAATGTTGATTAGTGAATCTCGTGCTGCAGTTTATCAATGTAATACATCACCAGTGATGAGATATTAATCTCTGGATGAGCCACAGCCATTTCTTCCCCTTGACAGGTCCAGAGCTCACAGGACTTTAATATGACAACACAGCTCGGAGAGCCATCTCGGAAAATTAATTAAAAACCATATCAAACCTGGTAGAAAACACAACCAACGCTTAATGAGGACTAGACGCCATGAATCACGTTTGTGTAGTGATGTATTTGCTTAGGTACCATATACGAATTTGGCCTGTGGATCTTTGTATTGAAACGCAAACTATTTTACAAATACAGTAGGATACAGGTGCTAAAGCAATTAAAACAGATGATAACTAATGACAACAATACAACCTACAGCTCTTACCGTATCTTCTTGCTTATAAATACAAATATAAAAATAAAAACAATACAGTGGCACAAAGTGAATTTAAATTTGATGAGCCAATAAGTCACTACTTGTGCCACTAATCATGTTAAGTGATCATTCTTTAGTGGCACAGGAACTGGGCTCAGATTGCATTAGGCATAATGAGGATTTAATGTGGGGTCAAGAGCAGGCCGGGGTTCTACCTTGTCAGGACATTGAGGGACACTGTGTTTGTTTACACCCCGCTATGCTCAGCGTTCCACACAACAACTGCACCAGGGGACGATCAGGGGAGGGGCCCGTGTAGACTAAATATACTCACAAAACCTAGTTTTGCAAGGAAGACACTGCATTTGTTTGTTTGTTTTTGTTTGTTTGTTTGACACTTTAGTGTCGGTTATTATTTTGCCTGTTATTTAAGTTTCTGTGTGTGTGTTTGTGTACACACAAGTGAGGTCATGCCACACATCTCATGACAAAGGGCAAAGTGAACCTGGTTTTCCCAACTGGCGAACAATCCCTGTCAGTCTTTCCTCTGTGAATCAACGCACACAAAAGACTAGATTCAGCTGTTTATGAACCTCTTTGCCTCTCTGTTCATCTACCACTGCCATTATTCCAAGGTCAATGCAAGGAGCTGGATTTAGAAAGCCCTAACTGAAGGCCAATAAGATTCACGATCTTCTCCACACAGCCCAACACTAGCAGGGAATTCTCTTTTCCCTTGTGTTTTGGACAGGTGACCTCTGTCTAGGAGATACCTAGATATGTATTCTCCTGGATGCATTGAAATGAAATGACACTTATACAATAAGGACAGAAGATCTAATTAGTTTCCCTTTCATGCTCTTTTGTTTTTGATTTAGACTCAGACCAAACAGATTGCAAGCGCATTCAGAAAATGAATTAGATACAGTATATTCATCTCAAGCTAAGTCTGAAAGCTTCTTATTCTGTACAGTTACAGTTAAGATCTTGACTCAAAGGGAATTAATAAAATATTAGGTGATATCTTGTTTCAGGTATTAATGCGAATTTCATTTTGATTACACTGATGGAGAGCTTTATTTATTTTTTAAGATGTAATGAAGTTGTCAGCCAACGAAGGGCAAAAACGCAGTGTTTACCCTTTTAGAAATAGTTCACAAAATGTCATAAAAGCCTTTGCCATCATTGGCACTATAAAGGAAATGGCCCCGGTCCCCAAGGGCATTTTCCACAAACCATGTTTAAACCTCTTTCCAAATGTAGTGATAAGAACATATAAAGTTAAATGGTGAAAATAAATTCATTTTGGTTTTAGGATTAATAAATTAATTAAATTAATAAACAATCAATTTTTTATGTAAAATATGTGACTGTTACAGTCATTGGAGTGGCACAAAATAAAATGTTAAATTTTAATTGGTTTGAGTTTCAGTGTTGATGCTATTTGTCAGTTGTCATTATATTGTTTTAATTAGCCAATAAATTTTTCAGACCACTTGGAATCCTTCACAGAGCATTAGTGGCCTACAGACATGAGTTTAAAAAGCTCTGGGTTAAATCTTCCACAAAACCTTAACAAACTTACCCTTTTAGTCAGGTTTAGCTACAGCAGTGATAGAATAAAGCCAATCCTAATGTTTACTCATTAGCTCAGAGGACAGACGGTAGACAGGGACTTGCAACTCCAAAGGGGACAGATCCTCTAACCATGTCTCCTTGATAAGTTTGCATTTCAAAAGACCTTGGTCTAATCCATTGGGGGCCTAGAAAAACAAGTTGTTTCTCTCAAGTTTGGCTAATTAGCTTTTTTTTTTTTACCTCATCAGAGCAGTCCATATTCTTAAAGTGCTGTTGGGATCCAGATGTGGAACTAGGCTAATGACTGACTGACTAACAAAGAAAAATTGATGGGCATTCTTGAGCAGCAATGGAAGTCTCTGGTAGTCGGCACCCATTTTAGGCTCATGGAGTTAATCACCTTGAGCGCTTTGGCAAATGCATGTTTACATTCATTTAGTGACATTTAGGTTTAGTAAGTTAGACAGATGTTTGTTTTAGTGGTGATGTGGAAAGTATTGGACAACTCTTTGTGTAGCCCTGCATTTTATTTTATTATATTTTTTATTTTACTTATTGTAATCGGTTTAGTAGGGTCATCTGTGACTGAGTGGAGAAAAAGAAAGAAAGAAAGAAAGAAAGATAGAAAAACAGTAGGTACAGTAATGTGCACCAGAATCTATACATTTTGAAATTAGAAATTAAGCTTCCACACAAGAAAAAAACATTTACCATTAAAACAGGACTAATGACAAATTACTGTAACAATGAATTACAGTAATCCAAATATTTTCTCTAAAACCAATATACTAACGCATGTTTTATCTAAGTCTGCACCTCAATGTATTAGTGGGTAAATCCCATGCTTAGCATCACCCACAGGGTGAGGGCAGGGACATGGGTGGCTGCTGCAGGCTGCAGTAGCTGTGCTACCTATCCTCCATGTGAAGCAAAGAGGAGCTGACAGAGGCCACCTCAAGAGACGGCTCAGTCTTCATCACAGCGCTGAGAGGAAGAGGCAGGGTCTGTCAGGGGTCCTCTACCATCACAAAACTGCATACCCCCATCCTGCTGCTGTCTTTCCATGGAACCACAGTCACTTACAAATTTTTATACAACAAGCACACAGACATACTGCGGAGATACAGGTAATATTTTAGTATAAGTACTTATTCCTTAGTATCTAATTTATGTTGTGCTTTATAATTGTTTTAGTTCTCAAGTTTTTCTGGAAAGGCTATTGGAGTTTAACAACATCCCGCACTATAAGCATATGTTGCCACCAAAATAGATGTATAGATTTTTTCAGACTTTCCACTTTCAAAAATGGCTTTCCACATTATATTATTTCATTATATATCAATCAATCAACTACATGTCATTTTATTGACAAAACAAGCAAAACAAAAAGAACACAATTGTGCATTGAACACATCAGCATTGCAGAAACATAGCACACCACTCACTGAAATCCCCCAACTGCTAGATGTCCAATTTAACTTGTTACCGTGGCAAATTGAGAGCCTTTCACCTATACCCTTTCAACCATGGCCATCAGTTTTAATTCTGCAAACTTTCTTCTTCTGTCAGCACTGGTGTGGAGGAAGAGAAGTAGGAGAAATAGGAGACAAAAGGAAAGAAACCTTCTAACTTTTATCTGGGTGGCAAAACGTTGTTCCTCTCAAACGGTGTCAGGAACTCTATATCTCTCATGCTTTCTTTTCCTCTCCACCAGGTGACAAGCAGGAGAGAGATAAGATTGGAAAAGAATCCCACTCCACTGAGTAAATAAATAATCAATACTCATCTAAATGTAAATGAGAAAGTAGCCCTCTTTGATAGCATCGTTTTTATCAACCAACCAATTTTCCTCAGACACTCACTGGGCCTCAACCAAATCACCATCATTCAGCGTCCGAGTAATAGAGAGGAAAAAGAACAGTGAGAGAAAGAGAGAAAGAGAGAGAGAGAGCAAGTGTGAACAAGTCACCTGGAATCAGTTCAGTCAACCTTCACCAATATCATTTTACCAGAAATGCCATTTGGTCTCATTGCACTCTTGTATTTTTTCCATTGAATTTCTGATGTTCCTGCCAATTGTTGCTAGCACTGAACCTTCAGCATATCAGTGTCTATATCAATTGCCACCTCCAAATGTGCTCTGTCCCCCTCTGAGTCACTTTTTATCTTCATAACTTCTGCATGTCAGTCTGATTTAGTAATTTAGTCAAGCATTGGTCATGTATTGGTGGCTTTTTAAAATACAAACCGTATTGATTTCACCTTCTCACAGTTCATGAGGGCAGGATGCATGAGAGCTTTCTCACTTCACTTGTCAGTGCCTGTCAAACTGGGATGAGAAAGATAAAAATGTGTTGGCTTAGTGAAATAAAAAAATGAATAAAAATAAAAAAGACAGGTTTAAAAATATAAATTACAGGGGAGTAGATTATGACTGGGGACATGCTGTTTGAAAAATGTTAACAATGGCTTCTTGACCTGCCTTCAAAAAAGTTAAACGTAGTACACAACAATATGTAAAGAATATGAAAATGTATATGTATTGTTTGAATTAATGTTTTGAATGAAGTACTCTTTTAGACCATTTCTATTATCTATATTTTAGGCTTGCAAAATCATTGAAACATTCCAAGCAGGTTTTGCTCTAAATAGGCTTGCTTTTAATCCTTAGTCTTTTCACAACTGATCTAGTGGGAAGATTTAAAAGTGGTTCTCTCCATCTTAGCTCTGTCACATGTGGAGGTGCTAAACGTGGCTGACAGGCTGAGGAGAGCAAGGAGCAAGAGTCCCTCCGCCCTGATCTAAGACCTGTAAGAGCCATGTCCAGTGCGAGGGCAGGGGCCCAAACTCGCCCTGACAGGTCCTTGACACATCTCACAGCCTTACTGACATCTGGACGTGTGCTGTAAAATCAGAGGAGTTCAAACCAATTTAGCGATGGAGCCCAGGTGACACGGGGGATGGCTCTGTGGGATTACGGAGGTTGTAGATACCTGTCCACCTGCAATTTGCCATCTCTGTGAATAAAAAAGAACGGAAATTATGTATCAAAAGAGCTTAGAGTAAATCTCAGCCTATATTTAATCTTGATGCATGAAATCATCTGTCTGGTTTAATTATATACTGACTTGGCATTTACTACGGATCATTTTTAAAGCTCTTCTCTGTCCCAACGCAGATACAAGGTAAGTCATGCCAGAAACAAAATAATAGATGTTAAACATGATTTTTAGGATGCAAATTGTTGTTGTAGGATGCAAAATTACAAAGGACTGTAAATATAAAACCTGTCTAAATGAATGAAAGCAAGGTCTGCAGATTCTTCTGAGTAACAAGACTTTAGTGTAGAAAATGAGGATGGCATGTAGATGCTCAGTGGGTTTGCTGGAAAATGTCAACAAAGCTGCAAACATCTGCCAGGGACCTGTCAGTTAGATCAGATGTCCCTCTCTGATTCTCCTGTCGCGGCTCCTCGCTGATACTGCACACACCAAAGGGGGGTGGGGGGGGTGGGGGGGTTGGTGAAGGCTGAAGCTGAACAGGGAGGCCCTGAAAACCAAAACTGAGCCAACATCTGCCTGATTTCAGCTGTGGAAAAAAATGTTGTCTTTTTGCCGTGTGGCTTCTGTAGTGAGGAATCAGGGATGCATGTGGTAGAATAAGGAGACACCTGTTATTGCAGACAAAGCTGTCAAAAGCTTGAAAAACTGTGGAAAGATTCAGGCTTTGTGTGAGATATGCGTAATATAATATGCCAGGATGCTTGGCTCAGATGATTAGAGGAAATGTAGGTAACAATCAGGTGAATATTGAGGTTAGTGTGACTACAAGACATGCATCTGAATGCATTTACATGTTTATAGCTTTAAAAAAACAATTGTGACTAATAACACCATATATGAAAACATGTTATGGATGATATTGTACACAAGACTACAGTTCTCATGTAATAAAACAAGCAATTAATACCTTATTTCTGGATTTACTGTCATATTGTTGCAAAAAAATGATGCTGTATTATAAATTTATTGTAAATTACAATATGTAACACTGTTCTGTTTTCATAAACAATCAAGACAGATGCTCACAGTTTTAAATCTTTTTTAACTAGCAAAAATATTTCTAAAGTCTTGACAGTGTTCCTGTAGCTGGTAGAGCATTGAGCTTGCAATACCAAGCGTTACCTGGGTTTGAGTCCCAGGAAACACATGTATTGATTAAATGCAATGAATGCAATTGTACTAAATGCAATGCAAGTTGTTGTGAAAAAATTCCAAAAGCATAAATATAAATGATTTTGCATCATGCAAGTGCTAAAACATCTGCAGTCTGGGTGCTGTCATTAAGTGCAAATGATTTTACAGCACTATAACTTACATTAACTTCACACATGCCCTTTGAGATGACCCTCTAAATCCAGTGGGAAGCCTTCCCACCCAGCTCAGCACTAAAGCAGACGGTCCGGCTGTGAGATGCTGGCCTTCTAGACATGTCTGAAAACACAAAGGCAAATTCAGCAGTGAGAAAAAGGCCAACATCCCATTTCATGAGCACAACTCTCAATGGGTGTGAAACATCAACCAGCTGTCCTGCGGCTGCCAAGAAACAACGTATCGCACACACAAAGAATGTGGAATCCGTCAGCAAAGGATATGTTTGCGCTTTCAACTAAATGATCAATTATGAGCATTACGTTAAATTGTGTAATTTTAAACACGTGGGGCTGGATGCAGAAAGGGTACAGAAGAAGAAAGGGATCAGTGAGATGAAGAAAGCAGTGTGTTTCAAAGGTTTAAAATAATATTTATTCCTCTGACGCTCTCATATCTAAGCAATTTAGCTGTGGTTGGAAATTGTCTGGCTAAGTTCTTCCATTCCCACAGTTTAATCCGCTCAAGGGAGATTTGCAGACGATTTCCAAAACCATTTTCAACTTAAACTTCTCACAACCCAGAGGGAATGGAAAAAAAGAAAGAAAAAAGGCAGAGAAATATGAAATCTTGACAGGACAAAGTCGGCCTTAATGCTATTTGAACCCAGCTGTTTTCATTTAAACACAAGGTATTCACTCTTCTTAAAGACTAACATCATCCCTGTTTCCCTCTGTAATCTCCACTGTATGAAACATTTGGAGAAAACACAGTATCAGAGCGTGCAGGCAAAAATGGTGGCAGTCTGCTATGATAACTCAGATTGTTTCTCAACACTATGTTCTCAAACACTAAAACTTTTTACTTAAAGTCTGTTAAGAATGGCCATGCAGTTGGGACCATACAGTTACCCAATAGTAAACATTTGTAATTATTTACAAATTGACATAACCATAAATGTAACATAAAAATAGTTCATGTGACTTGTATGCTATATTCCAAGTCTGCTGAAGCCATATGATAGCTATGTTTGAGGAACACACCAAAATTTTATTTGTTATTAAATATGTTGCAAATAATACAAATTTGGTTGACAGCTACAGTCACTACTTTATTTCACTACTTGTATGGAATAGAGCATTCTTACATTAATAACTCCTTCTGGGTTTAATGAAGAAAGCTATCCATACCGTTTTGTTTGCTCTGTACAGGAGACTCTAAATTACATTGCTCAACAACTGGCCCATTTACCATTTATAGACCAATTTCCACCAACTCAATTTTGATTTTGCACTGCACCTCAGCTACACTACTGGAGTGTCATCTGATTGGCTGCGATCAAGACCTGTCACCCCTGTAATCTCAACACTGTGCTCCCTTTTTTTATGTCAAAATCAGGATATCATGGTTGTGGTGGATATCTAAAAATAGGGACGTTTATTTGTGAAATCAATCTTTCTTGCTTGTCCTAGCATCAAAATGTTTTGTCTTGTCCTGTGGTGACATGGTCAAACTCCTGGTCACAACAGACTGTGTAAATCTGAAGAACTAGACTGTAAAGAGAAGGTCATTCAATGCAGCAATGACAGGTTTTATTAAGATTAGAAGGCGATAAATAAACTTTATAGCCATTGGAACTCTTAGCATTAGCCGGATGTTAAGGACACTCCTCTAGTGTTTGTGGCAAGCTCACCTTCTCTAGTGAATTAGGTGGATTGAAAAGGGCAACCCCTAAAACTAAAAGATTTTTGCCTCACTTGAAATAAAAACGATTTCTGGAAAAGATATGGCATATGGGTATATATTACTCTGTCAATAGTAGATTCATGAAGGTCTGCAGAAAGGAGCTTGTTTCACTCTATCTACAGACAAAACATTGTTTCTCATGACTGGCTAAGTGAAATTTTAGAATGAATATACTGTAAGTAAATGCAAAATTTAATGTATATACTAAAATATACATATTTATATGTATCATATTCTTATTGATTCATAATACTGAGGAATGTTTCTGGTTTCTGTCTCAGGAATATGGACAAACTGTAATTACAAAATATCCATAAATCACATTATAGTTTTGATATAACAATCTCTCTTTCTTTCTTTCTTCAAAAAATCACAAACACCATAAAATGAGAAACTGTCTTCAATAAAAGGGTAAAAATAACTCCACTCATCTGCCACTGAGTCGTCCTCAACACAGAGTCAGTGCAGAGTGCTGCATGGGTTTTGAAGAAATTGAAAACACTGCCTGGGGCACCATCACATTACCGGTCATGAGGGAGCCGTGGTAAGATCACTTTATGGAATAAGCCCCAAAAATAGGCCAGCTGTCTCCTCTTATTCTCTATCTTTGGATGGGTACATGACCAGCCTGACTTTGGGTGCTCTGTTCTGGAGTGTGGCAGCTGATATGTGATGATCACATTGATGAGGTAATTGTAATGATGAGGGTACATGTTGTGATTATTTCGAACAACCTTCCTGACAACCGTATATTTTGGCAAAGTACTACCTGGATCTGGTTCAATTAGATCTTTTGTAAAGCTGAGTTCACATTGCTGATTCTCACATTTTAGATGGTAATGTGGTAATGAGGCTGCCAGGGTTCAAGGACAGTGAAAAGTGAATGTGTACAAACTAGCCAAACACAAAGACTAGTAGCAAAACAATTAAAGGGTAAAGTGTGTATTTTTCCTCTTATTCCAGTATGATGTTTGAATATTTTCATTATTTTTCAGTTTTGTTTGGTGCTGCTGTTGGAACAGACAAACTTTATCTTTAGGTAATCATTAACAATTTGATAATTTATTCTATTATGTGAGCCTTGTATGTAGGTAGCAGATCATATAGCGTTACACTTTAATCCTGAACATGCCCATTAAACTGTGTTTGTTTGTCACAGTTACAGTTTAAACACATGTAAAAGAGAAGACATCCATGATACATAAACTGGAAAGTTCTGATATCTTGTCATTTGTGATGAGTACACTCCCTCTCTCTCTCTCTCTCTCTCTCTCTCTCTCTCTCTCTCTCTCTCTCTCTCTTTTGTTCAGGTGAGTCCAGTAGAGGTTGCAGACCTTGTGCTGAACAGTGATGCACAGCCTCCATTACTGCAGTGCCTGCGTCCACATGGCCCGATCTGTTGTTTATGACACTGACATGTGCAGTAATGGGGGTTTGTTTTTTCCTGCACCTCAACATGGACCATACCATCATACCATCACACCAAGCTTGTATAAAGTTGCTGTATTTACCTTGTGAAGATAAATTATGAACATTTATATAGATCTTCACTATTATTCTATTTATTGTAAATCTCTGTCTTTGTTGTGAAGTTAAATTATAAAATCAATATATCACTATAAAACAGTTGCTGTATCATAATAAAAGCCTTTCAGTAACTAAATTACTGAGGCATTAAGGTTTTTAGCTTTAGACCTTATAATCACGTGCCAAGATTACATAAAGATTTGATAGTGTTCAGTAACTATTGAACAAACAAACCAAAACATGTCTGACTACTGCCCCAGCACACATTAACAGGAAACAACTAATGAAAACAACTAAAACTCTGATTAAGCTGAAATAATGAAGTACTTGTGACTTTAATTTCCAGATGGAATAAAACAATCAAAACTTTTTTCTCTCTTGTTATTGGACGAGAGAGAGGAAGAAAAACAAAGGAAATACATTCTGTAATGCCATGAGAAATTGAGTGGTGTGTAAAGAATGAAAAGTGTCTAGTTTAATGATGAAGAGATATTATCAAACACACTGAGTGATGTGATCCCCAGCAGGATCTTGAGGGCTTCAGAGTCACAAGTCTACCAGAATGTGACACTAAAACATGGCAGCTGTCACTAACAAGGAAACTCAAACTCTGTGTGCTGTTTGGTGTACAAACACAAATATATGCGCTAGGAGCGTATGAGAAGTTAAATACAATTACCCTGTGTCAAAATCTATTGCTGAGGAAAAAATCATAAGAAATTATGTGAAGCATCTTCTTTACGAAATAAACATCACTCTACTTTTAGGCTCAGATACTCTTGTGGCAGTTTCATTTAAATTTGATGCAGGTGGCAGAGCGTTTGCTTTTGGTAGCCTGGGGCTACGCTGAAAATGCTCTTAAATTCTTTAAGAGTGCTTTTAAGTTCATCTAGACTGCAAATACAAGAACCTGAGAGAATTGGTTGAACCTTTTTAACTAGAAGACCCAGTATAGCTTAGGAACAAAAGAAAATACAAACACCAAAGACCCTTGTAACCAAACACAACAAAGGGGTATTATGTCAGAGTCTGGAACTCTAAACAAAGTTCCCAGCTGAGTTTCCTAGTGTATTCGCATATCTGCAAAGAAGCAGGTGCCTTAAATGCATATGAGACTGCAGAAAACATTGTTAAAATATTCCAATTTTTTTTTAATATTCCGCAAATCCTGAACTCTGTTCAAGCTAGAATTTGAACACATAAATTAGCATAAGAAAGGACCACACAGATTTTCTGAAATGACTTTTTTATATGTCAATGCATTGGGGGCTTGAGGGTGTAAACAATCATGCCTGTTTAATCTAATTTTTTACAGGCCTGCTTAGTACATGCTGGGCACCTCTGAGGGGGGGGGGGGATTGGCGAGGTTACCACCACATCTGGAGCAATGAGTTTGACCCCCTCGAAAGGGCACAGAAGTTGCCCCCCCAAAAAGCAGCAAACAAAAGCAGTGGCAGGATGGTAGGGGCCCTGCGTGCCATTCATCGCGCCTAATGACTTGTTCATTAAGAGTGATGATGGATAAAGACTTCTCACGCTGAGATGAAATCAAGATTTATACGCGCTGTTTCCGCACCCAACTCGTGGGAAGATCATCATCATTTAATTCTATCTCTGCGGCCGGTGATGGGCATCCAGAGAGCGGGTTATCAAACGGTGCAGTCAGCTGGCAAAACCTGCATGCGCATACACACACACATGTGGGGAGAGAGAGAAAAAACAAGCCTTTGCACATCTGGAGCTTGCTGCCACAGATGAGGGTGAACTATAGATGCTGGCAGCAGGCCAAATCACAGAACGAGAGGAACAGAGAATGAAGGGAAAGAGAGAAGGGAGAGAGAGGGGGACAGATACAGTTTAGGATGCCTTCATAGCTACCAAAGCTTCTCCTTGTTTAGATCCTCATCATTATTTATTTTTCCCCACACCATATGGGTATGCTATCTCCTTCACACTCTTGAGACGATGGAAAAAAGAGAAAAAAAACAGACCCTCAGCATTAGTGTGTGCACTCACATATCTGGCCCCACGACCCACCTTCCTCTCGCTCTTCAGCTCCTTATCTCGAGGTGGAAATAGGCCCCAAGACACTTCATCAGTGTCCTTCAGCCGCCTATCTGCAGCTCCCAACTTTTATTAAAACTTCAGCTCTTATCAGCTCTCAGGTAATTCAGGCATGACAAATTGGGCACCAGATGCCACCTCTATTTGAGGCCCGCGTTCCGTTCACACTCTCGCCCTGGAGCCAATGGAAGGCGGCGAGCTGTTGCATTGTGGGATGCTCACCTTTAGACCCAATATGCCCGACTTGTCAGATTTTTTCAACGATTTAATCAGTGTCACTGAGACATAGAAAATAGTTTACTCAAATCCTCATGTTGCTTCAAACCCACATGCTGTTGTCGAACACAATAGTAGAAATTTTTGAGAAAGAAATTCACAAAGTTTACAGTGCAGTCTATGCACAATTATTATGGCATTGTATTTTTTTGTCATTTTCAGAGTTTGATAGTCACTAATGTTTCTTTAAAAATGTCTACTTTTTTGTTAAAAAAAAGATTGGGATGATATGAAACAGGGTAAATAATGACAGAATTTTCAGCTTTGTGTGAACTGTTCTTTAACAATCAAGCATCATCCTTGCTAAATGACATTGTTATCTCCCGCAACATGGGAGTGACTATCACAAACTTACTACCTTGATTGGCAAAGTAACTTTTAGGAACATGGGGTTGTAATGACAGTCACTGAACTGAAGGGGACAGTCATTAGATTGGTGATCAGAGTGATACATTATGAGGCGGTCTTCTGTGTGATATCTGCAGGCAGCAGTTACTGGAACCTTATATTTACTGTCCACCACGCTACACAATTCATACCTGAACATTCTAAAGATACGATCATGTTTATGATGCCTGTAAAAAAGCTGAATATGGAGCAAGTTTGCTGAACCTTAGCATACAAATGATCTGCACACTCACTTAAATAAAATCATGGCGGTCCCAGTAGACCACACTGAAAATCAATCAATGCCAGCCATCCCACCATGGAACATAACTACATATTACACTGATGTAATCAAATTGATTGTTACTGGGCCCCAAACTTGTACCACATCGAACAGGGCCCCCCGAACTGTTAGAGATGGTTCAGAAAAGTGCACAACATATATTCGCTTTAAAAATAGTACTATGAAAAACATTACATTGTCACAGGACGGGGACAATAATGGAATACACCAGACTAGATTCAGCCGAAGATCATGGCCAGCAGTGCATTGAGAAGCTGACAATAATGAGCTCTCTGCACAGAGCAGGAGAGAGGATGAACCCAGCCAGAGGAGAGGGAGAGCCGCACCCACCCAGACCCTTGACGGGAGATTGTATGAGGACCCTCGGTCGTAAATAAGAGTCCCTGATGGTGTGGGCTCAGCGGACGTGAAGCATGAGATTGAAAACCAAAGGCATGGGACAGAGAGAAAGAGAGAAAGAGAGGCTGAACACTGCATAACTCTACTGACAATCAGTGGCTTGTCAGCGGCTCTCTCTCTCACACACACACATACAGACACACACAGAAACACAAACACACACATCAGCAGAAGATGCACTTTTCTCTTTTCCTTCCAAAAGTCTGATATAATTGCAAAATTGTATTTTAATGAAATAGTTTGTTATAAATGATATTGGGTGTAATTCACTAACCATACATCCATGTTTTTTTATAATTTTTTTTATAATGTAATATGTGTATAAATGTTTTCATACTGTAATCATGGTTTATCAAAAGTAAAAAAAATACTTTGATGCTAAAATTTTGAACTAGCATATAAATGAAAACTGAATAAGTGACCTAAAAACAACGGATTTGTTTTATAGCATGATCTGGAATAAAAATCTTCATAAAACACTGCCTCTATAGCCAGATAGCAAATGAGACGTTCAGAAAACAAACACTTGTAGGCTTATTAAAGGTGCTTATTGTGTTTCAGCTAGTTTTGAAAATGGCTTGACTTTGTGTGTAGATCTTGCTGTGCATGCTGTCAGACAATACCACATTTTTATAGCATGTTGTGTGGAAAGCTTTTATATAGCAATGTGTGTATTTACAATAATCTAGATTCTTCATCATTAACATTAGAATGAGGATAAGTACAAATTTTTGCACACACACACCTGTTGTGAATCCGACAGAGAACCTTTCTCAGCGCACACAAGGATCGATTGTCCTAGGCAGACAAATACAGTTATTATTTATCACCAAAAAATTATGAAGCATTTAACAATTCAATCATTTAGTTTTGTCACCTCAGTAAATATATATCTCTCAGTAAAGTCATCATGCACACAAGCAACCTTTCACGACCCAAGTCCTGCTAATGCTGCCTCTCTTGTATGTCAACCCACAAATGAAAAATAAAAAGAACAAGGGACCTAATCACATCATCTGAATTAAAAATATATTTCAAAACATGGCCTCTAAGTGAATCACAATTACATGAACACACATAATCAGATTCATCCTCTGGTATCATTATTTCAGCCAGGCTTCATGTGATTGGCTACCCCTGCCGCTTCCCGCTTCAGGTTTCTTTCTGTCACTTGAGACGCGTCTCCCGGCCAGGATGCCAGCTGTTAGCCTGGGCCAAAATGTGTTTTAAGTGCTGCTGCAGGCTGGTAATGCTCCATGCAGCCTGCCAGGCCGCAGGCCTCTAAAGGCAAATGAGAGAATCAGTGGTTAAAAAGCAGGCCTTCACTTGGGTCTGGGCCAGAATTCAATCTACTGCATGGAGCTGTGGCATCGTCTGGGGGTACAGGCTGAGATTTTTCTTTGCTCTCCATCTATTCCCTCTTTTTATTCATCCTTCTAAAAATCTTTTCGCTGGATCTCCAAGTTGCTGAGTGCCTTTGGGTCCTGGCACAGAGATGCATCCTACTTTGAGTCAATTAACGATTCGAATTAAAGAGTACCACAAAAAAGCCTTCAAAGTGAATTAGCTAAAACAAGCAATTTGGGTTTGTGACTGAGTAATGCAGGACTCTCAGTGATTGGAGCATGCAAAAAGTCAAGTTGTCTTTTTCTTGATGTGCTTTACATTAAATTTACATTTGAGTCTGTATGCCAATTAAAGGGTTAACCGCAAGCTGTTTACCCAAACTCCCCCTGGAGTTACTCAAGGACACAGGCAAACATCACCTGAGACCACATTCTGTCAAAACAATATGGCAAACGCAATCAGCCAAATGCTTTTCACGCTCATTTGAAGTAGGGCTCATTGGTATGGAGCTTTTGTTTTGGGGTGAAAATATTAACTCAAACCAAGCATTTGCTCCAGAATAAAGCCTTGCAAATTAAACTCATGTGTGTTGCTCTGACTCATTGGGTTTGCATTCACACAAACCTCAGTTTAACCCCAAAGACCTGAATTAGGGTCTGTGCCCCCATTTGTTTTCCATTTTTTTCCATCTTTGAAAAATAAGCCAATTCCCTCAACAAAAGTGCATTTGATTTGGCCATTTGTTTGGTTCTTCAACATTACTGGATAAACTGGACTTGGGTAGGATCAGCCAGTGATAAATCGTGTCCATTAAACTCGGATCCTGTGCACCTTAAAGTAAAACACATAGCTAAAAAGAAGGAGATCATTAGGAAAATGAGGAGACCTGAACTGTGTTTGTGAGAGTGGGAGATAAATGATAGCATCTCACTTGAGTCCATTATAGATTCTATTTATACAGCCGTCCTCAGAGGAACAACACTGGTCCACAGCCTTGAGTAGAATTAGGTTACCAGCGTGCTGGGAGACTCTTTTCAGCAATAAATAAAAAGAAATGGAAACAACACAGTTGTGATGTTTATTATTCTGGTGACATGTTTACTTCAACATTTATGTATAAAATGTCTTTATGGCTATCTGAACAATTATTTTGTTAGAATAGGAGAGAAAAGAAAAAATGCTGAAGAAGCTTTACACAGCTCTGTTCCATAAAAGAAGAGTTAGCTTCAGAAAACTTGAAATTTAGTGCAAATTCTGTTGAAGTAAGTTGCATGTAATAGTTTTATGGTGCTTTGTGCTTTTATGGATTATTTTTGGGATGATTCTCCTATAAAAAGCACACAAGTTTGGAACAACATTAAGTATGCTTTACTATACAGATATTTACAAAATTGTACAAACTTTTTACTTTTTTTGTTCAACCAAGCTGGAAAACAACCAACAACAAACTACCTAGACCAAACATGATCACAGTATAGAGCCTGGCATGTTCACATACTGTATAACTTCCTTTGGAATTCCATCACCTCACGTATTCCAAGATATGTATTTCAAGAGATGTCTGTTCACACCGGCCTCTCCTGTTCTTCCATTCTATCTGACACAGTGATCCAAGCTCTGATTGGCCCTTTGTCAGTCATCACACTCCAACACAGGTTAACCTCTCTCACTTTGCAAATGAGAATTTGACTGACAGTGGAATGTAGTGAAGTGATGGAGAAAGAGGATGGCTGGTATTCCCCAGCTTCTCTCGCTGTAGTCTGGCCTGCAGTAGGAATGCCCTGTCTCCACCTTCAGAAGAAAGAGGAAGCAGAAGGAACATAAAAGATTGCCCCCTGTATTTTTTCATTAGACTTTTCTTTTGTTACCAGATACATAAATCGGCCCTGGCACAATGCAATATGTGTGGTGCTGCTCCACCTGCGGACGCGAGGTAATGGCTGCCATGTCGCGGGAGTCAGGGATGATAAGTGAACCACAGTGAATGTTAATGATAGTGATCATTCTGGCTTACTCCACCTCTCCATCTTCCCTCTCTGGCCCCGTGTGTCACCACCCGTATGGCAGGGTTCATAGGAGTAAAACGAAAACAAACACTCAAGGTAAAGAGAGAAAGCAATATAGGAATCTGGGTTGGCATGGATGAATAAGAACCACTATGGCAAGTAAGCAGCCCAGGAACTTTAAATAAAATAGTGACCCATGAGTTTAACTCAGCTGGTTCTTTTAAATCTTTCTGTTTTGTGTTGGATGATTTACACTTACGCATTTGGCAGATGTTTTTATCCAAAGCTTTACTTTGTGATGTTCCAGGGAATTGAACTTATGACCTTGGTGTTGCAGGTGCCATGATCTACTAGTTGAGCTACAGGAACTATACATCCCAAGATGGAATGTGGAGGATTCTTTTACAAACTAAACATCAATTTTATTTTACAAACAAATGCATCACCCACATGCAACCTAAAATAATGCTTTCAATTTTACACCAGATTTTTATATAGTTTTTTTATTTGCAGTACAATATTCAGTACAACAGCACATTTGTGAGTTATTATTTAATACAATAGACCTATATATAAGTTAATACTCAGTAACTTACATTTTAGACAGAATTTTGGCTGTGCTCTTAATTCTGCTTCTTCATTCTGTTTACACACTCCTGCAGACACAGACAAGTGAAGTAATACATACAGTTAAAGCATCCTATTTCTGTCAGACCATATCAGCACTCTTAGAACACCACTTGGTTATTTACCCCAATAAAATTACAGGAACATATATACCGTTCTGTAAGAAGCATTACATCATGCAGTGCTGTTGACTGATAAACATGCATGTAAAGCACAAATATCTTAAGAATGGAGTATATGTAGGTGCTAATGCAACAACATAACAGGTATAACTCAGCCAGGCATCATTTATGTTAATAAAGTTTTTCTTTTGTTTTTATTCCATGCCCATCTTCATTGCAGGTCAATTCTGCATGTTTATGCCAAGGAATTTATAGCTACAAATTGCTTTTGTTTGTGGAAAACATCCAGAGGACAAAGCATGTACAGCATGCTAGAATTTTGTTAGCCAGACTAAAGTATTCTGTATAGTGTCTACCAACAAAAACATCATTTAAAAATTTTACAATGCATTTTACTTTAGTGTTTCTAAAGAATGATTTTTTCACAATGTGCTCTTTATTTTCAAACACAGATGAGCAACAATATGGTTTATTGCATTGCAAGATATGCTTATCCTTCTTACTTTTTCTGATTAAACACACAGGCGGAAGTTGAGAACAGGTGGATATAGACAGATGTTGTAATTTACATTGAGAAACATGCCTGGGGTCCATATCTGGCCATTGTTGTAAATGGCTCTGACAACCTGCACACAAGCTGTGCCTGCCACCAGTTTCACACACACTAATGAAACCTGACAATATTTGGACAAATGAAATGGGCTCATCCCTGTTATGAAGTATGCACACATTTTCTGGGCATCTTAACATATGACCCAATTTGGGGTGAGAACTAATAGTTGTCTTTGTAGAAGTTGAAGTGCTTCTTCATTACACACAAATAATTAATAAAGTTTGGTACAGTGATAAAAAATGTTAAGGGTAAATAACTGAAATGGTAAAAAAGGGTTCAAAATTTTATATTTTTGGAGCTATGGAGAATTCACAGTTTAAAGTTGTGAAGGTACAAGAAAATAATGTAAACGCTGGCATAAACACTATTTTTCCCTCAAATTAACCACTTTGTTTTTGTAAAAGTAATTGGAGTGGAATAACACTGTTTATTTATTTATTTTAGAGGTCAGTTGTACACTTTCCCTTGAATATTTCTAATAGTGTAATTTAACATTTTGCCATTCAATGTATTTTTTCTCAGAAAACCTGTTACATAAACAGCTAAGTATGAATAAACAACAACAACAACTTACAATTTCTGTCTAATTAGTATGTTTCCTTATTAAAATGACTAGATGCACTTTTAATTATGCCCTGATGCTTTTCTTGATGTTATTTTGCTCTTGTTCTCCTCACAGGCAGTGAATGTGAATGTCATTTCCATCTGGAGCTCGGGAGCCTTTTGTAGATGCACATCAAGCAGTAGAAATGTGACAGGACTTATAATGGAGTCAAAGCAGCAGAATACCTCTGAAAGTAGCCCACAACAGCGCCTCAGAATTACCCCACTTTACTGAAGACGACGACTGGATATCGCGAGGACACTGCAGGTGCTTCCTACCAGTGGTGTTCCCTTATTAGTCACATGTCAATCACATGTCTGTTTACGAAGCCAGGTAGCTGTCTTTGATTTGCTCTGAGATAAAACTACATTACAACATCTCATGAGTCTCCCCAAACACACAAATACACATATGCAATTACATACATGCATGTATCTTCCACACAGTAACTTCATGCCTCAATTCCACACAGAGTTGGACCAATTATTTTCTGTTGTACTAGCATTTCTAAAGCAGCCTCCACAAAGCAACAGAGGGGGAAAACAAACAAAACCCCTCTCAGCCACTAACAGACACATACACAAACACATGGCACCCATACCCCCCACACTCATCGATTACTCAACCTTCTCCTTGTCTAACTTTGCCAAAGTCTTTGGAAGTTGCCAAATGCGGTCATGCCTGCTTAGCTTTCTGGACTGATTGTGCCAGAGAGGGAAATAAGACACAGATGTATACAAACACAGGGTTGTGCCAGTTGTGAGACAGTTAACGGCTTTATTTCCACCTTCTCTCCCCCTGCAGCCGGGCACAGGTGGGGTATAATTAGGTTCCTCTCTCCATAGTTCAAAGTCAAGCCTTTACCAGTTGTGACAACCGAAAGGAGGCTACATCCCTATGTACTTACCGCTATCCCACAATCCCTCCCGCGCCATCCCCTCAAAACTCAGCGAAATGAAAATACAGCAAGTGGGTCCCAGATGATGGCGGCGGGCATCGCTTGCCAGCTTATAAAGTTAACAGTTTGAGTTGGCATGGGCGAACAATGAGGGCAAAGTTTTCCCAAACACACCTCACCCTCGAACACCGACAACCACCCCGCCAAAGACAAGAGTCCCTGTCCAGAACTGAGCTGTCAGCACAGACGTCCTTCATGGGCTGGTCTTTTATGTGGCAATGTGGAGGAGGAGCAGAGGGGGGGTTCAGCATAAAACTGAGATTTATTTCCTTCAAGTCACATCACATCAGCCAAAACAACCAACTCTGTGCTGAGGAGAAAAACAAAGAGAGAAATAACCCAGGAAGCCTTTGATTGTGGGGACCAGAGTGAGAGGGAAAACAAGACGGCACAGTGAGCTTGACAACTTTAGACACCAGCCCTGCAAAAAGAAAAAAACACCCTTGCTGCCAAATTCTGCAAAGCTTTTGTTTAAAATGTTTCCTAAGGCACGAGTGCTTAGAAACCAACACTACAAGCCTATATTGAGCTGAGCTACCCTATTCAACACATTGTTTTAGTTTGTACTGTTAAAAAGATTGAAAACAAGACCTATAGAGAAACATTAGCAAATCATTCCTAGCAACTGTATGGATGATAATTATCAACTATATTTTTTACATTTTCATTTCCTAAAGTACATTACATATGCTGAGTATTTTTATTGAGTTGCTATGTGTTTTTTCTAGGGGATTGCTTACTGCCAAAAAACTTTCTATGATATTGATGTCCTTGGCTTGGGCCCCTATTTCCAGGTAAGACTACTAGTTTTTCACTTGTGTAATCATTTGAAATTAAAATATTAACCCTTAATTGTGATGGTGCACTGCAGTGATAACAGATCTCTGGTCAATAAGCTGCGGCCTTGAGCCAAGAATCTGAGGTTTAATTTATATGAGCATGAGTTGTACGGCAAAAATGTAATACTTATGGTTAAGGGTCTGTTCAAATCCCTAACCCAACAGCTAAGCAATATTAATAGTGATTTTTACCTTAGCTAGCACCACTGATAATCAACATTATCGATGTGTCCAAAGTGTAAGATACATTAGCACCCAATCAGGGATTTGAGTAGCTTTATCTTCACTTCTGTGAGTGGCATAGAAATGTGCATAAGTGTGTGTGTTCAGATGAGAGGCAGAGAGTCATATTAAGGTATATTTGTCTGACACTGAGTGATTTGAGTATTCACCCACTAAGCAGGCACGCTGGTATAAAACACATTAACTGTCTTTTGATAGCACTTTACCTGACACTGTTCATCTGCAGTTATCTGCGTACTCGCAACGCTGCCTTTGTCACCATGTCTTTTGTGAAAACAGGGTAGATTGGAAGCAGGGGAGAGAGAGATTAACAGACAGTATCTATTGCCAGGAAAAAACTGAGACTAAGTCAGAATTATAACATTGAAGCTATGGGCCAAAAAATATATTTATGCTTGACAGAGGCACGGCTCAGTATTGATCCAACATTGTCTGCTGACACTTTAGCACCCATGAGAGAAGAAATTGTTTCATAATTTTAGTGAGAGGAAACCAATAGGTTCCGAAACAAGGTGTCACTGTATATATGTTCTTTGTGGTAATTAGTTTTGCCTGCAAGCTGAAGGCATTTTAATGCATCATAACCCAAGTGTGATGCCAAGCCAACAATGAGGTATTGTTTCCCCTCTCAACCTGAACTTTCTGTACCACCACAGAGGAGGGCTTTTTGAATTCATACAGTAATTTCAACTTCAAAGCTTTTGCGTATTCTCAAGTTACATGCAAACCAATCAAAAAAGCTTTGAACTCAAAAAAGATGTTTCTGTGAAGACCATGTTTAGGAATAAAACAGTATATAACTCACACAGAGGAGCTTTTCAAATGGAAGTCAGCAACACCAGGCAGACGTTGCCCAGTGCTGTATTTTTAATGATCAGCTTTTCCTACTGTACCACCAATGAAGATGAAAGGAAATTGAAATATGTCTTACTGTTCTCTGTGATTACAGTAGAAAGCCCCATACCATGCATGGTTGGGGATGGGCATGCTGACGACGGGGTGGCTGAAGGCCAGTTTTAAATACACCAATAAATCGACACACACAACCTCACACACACAGAGGATTTTGATCTGAATCTCAGTGGCATCCTCAGTAACTAAAACAACCCCATACAGATATCAAATATATGGTCATAAATGAATCCTTATATAAAATATAGTTTATGTGGACATACATTAATCTGCTTGAGATGCAGAAAGTTGTTCACAGAAATGTGTCATATATTCATTGATTCATATATATATATATATATATATATATATATATATATATATATATATATATATATATATATATATATATATACATATATATATATAAATATATTGTAGATAGAATTTTGACTGCTTGAATCCTGTGTTCCACAGCTGCACTGTTCCACTTCATATGACCACAGCCAAAGAAAACTGAACTCCCATCTCTGTTTCTCATTTCATTGTAATTAACAAATCATTAGCATGGAATGTTTCAGAATGTGCTCAAAATGCATCACTTTCCAGGCAATTTTCTTCCCTGTAATCAAAGGTGTAGAGGTGTAAGAAGTAGCTACATGTTTGGCAAAATGCAATGCAGTTTCAATAAAACACTGTAGTGTTCATATATATTAGGACTTAAACTTAAGTCTATTTGCACACTAAACAGACAGTAAACAAAAAATGTATCATTAACACATCTTACAAATTTATGCAAAACTGATGAGTTGTTTTATTCTTTTGTCATTGAAAAACAAAAGGAACATATAGAATTGTATTCAAAGAATAATTTGTACACTTCTGTTTTTGTACACTTTATCTTTGTGATCTGATGAAAATGTGGGTCAACACATCAACAAAAATGCTACAAGATTGTGTTGCTTTGCCTATATAATAAGCCAACTGTATTTGTTTTCACACTGTTGAAGTGTAACTTCACACTTTACTTTACTTTTATAAGTGTCAAATGTCTAAAACATTAACAAGAACTTGATAGTAAGATATTCTTACTTCAAACTTTTCAACCTCTGGCATCTAGTTTCTTTCGACTCGGCACGTCAATGCAAGCCACAGTCACAGGTTCAACACTTACACCACTTTGAGCTAAAAATGAAAGAATTAAATAACATAAGTAGAATAATTATTTACTTGACAGTTTAATAGTGAGAACACAGACGTCGCCCGGGTGGGCCCCTCGTATGATCTCACAAAGAGCTGCTGTTTTCATTACAGTCTTTAAAGGAGGGAGTAGCAGAAGCCTGGCACTGCCAGCGTAGCACAGCAAAAAGAATGTTGTGCTATAGCATTTAACAAGTTTATGAAACACTTTAGGACACATTCGTAACCATAAGCTATTTAGTTATAACAGAGACGGGTAACATAAGTTTAAAGTACTCTGACCAGCCTCCTAAGAGTAAACAATATTTGTTAACATTGTATTAATAAACAGGATCATATATAGTAAACAAGATCATATATAAGCCTGTTTTTGAGATAATTAACTGTATTTAACTGTTAATGAGTTAATTCATACTTATTTTAATAAGCTTTAGTTAATGTATAGTTTTGCAGGAGGCATACAGGATATTGTAGGTAATAAAGACTATTTGTTACTTACTCCAAACCTTAATATGCTATTACCTACTGATCAGTTAATCACATGTCCTTATTTGTTATCAGTAGTGAGTTTCTACTGATATCAGTACTATATGTTCTGCATTTGTTCCTGCGTAACTACCTATTAAGTAAGAAACAGTATTCTAAAGTGTTAGCAAACTTTCTACTATGGGAAAATTCAACTGGAAACAGAATTAAATGACACACAAATTACAAACATCATCCCTCTGAGATAATTTTACCTAAATTCCACCAGATTTATCAAGCAAACTATACTAGTCTTGGTTAAACTTTCCTATTCATTATGTTAATCTGGGTTGATGCTTGACCAGTATAATAACAGAAGATTCCATAGTTAACCTAGAAACTTTTTAAAAGCATTTTTGTAAAGGCCACTTTGCCTTGCAAATTATTCTGAGTGTACTTTAACAAGGCCCATTTTGTATATTTTTTCATCAGTGGAAAAGTGTCTGTCCGTGCCTGTCAAATCTCTCTTCCTTTTAACACCACACACATCCCCTCTCCAGCCTCTCCACCTCTCTTCTAATTGCATTGCTTTTAACACAGTAAATCTCTCTGTGTCACCAGCTGTACTCTCTTCATATAATGTATTGCCTATGTGCTGGCGTGCCTGGCACTTTCAAAAAACTTGCTGCCTTCAAAAATTTTAACTGTAATGACGTGATTAATGATCACATTAATTAATTGCTAAATGTATGCTAATTGTTTAATTGGTCACTTGATCTATATAGGATCATTTATAAATTAAATGAGCTGATTTACACTGTGTATTGATTGGATCTGACAATGAATTATTTGGCCAGTTCGCTGATTTGCAATTTCTCCAATTAATTCAAAAAATGGATGTGTGAGGACTGCTGGGGTGAGGTTACAAACAGCCAGGTAATCTACACAGGAGCTGACAGAAACTGCACTTATTTATGAAACCAAGCAGGTGAAAATAATCCATTAATATTAATGCAGAACTGTAAATTTTCATAAGAGCTGGCTTAAGGAAAGCTAATCTTCAAGCATTTGTCATTGTAAATCAAAAATGGAAGCTTACCTTTGAAAATCCTCTAGGGGGATAAGAACTGATTTTCACAGAGCTTTAGTATGTTTTCAGCTTCAGTCTGAAATGGGCTAAAGTATATATACACTGTACTCTCTATGTCAATATTAAGTTTCTTTCTCAGCATGTGCCACAGTTTCAATTTTTATATTCATAGGTATTTTTACATAAAATGTCTGCATTCATTTCTGCATGTTTGGATACACTAAAACCTATGAACAAAAGTCCTGACAGCATCTAAACCAAAAACATTTTTGTTTTATGCACAGCTTTACAGATCAAATCCTTCAGTATTGAAATTCATTTAAAAATATATAAAATTGTGATGCATCGAAACAGGTAACTGAGTTCAATAATAAATACCATTGACATTTGTGTCACATTTAATAAAACACAGTATTTAAACAAATAGTATTTAACATTACATAAACCTCAAATTTTTATATTTCTGTTCATACCTAAAATGATTTACAATTTAGTTCCTGTAAAATACACCTGATTACATGATCCTCTTTAATTCCAAAATGTGTGTTAGAATCTCACTAATGAGATCACATAGCATTATTTCAGTACGATGGCTAGATAGATGGACATAACTTTCTTTTTCCTTTGGGCATTTTTTATATTGCACATATTATAATCTTTAAAAAGAGAAATGACAAAAGGCCATAAAAAAGCCTTTAAAGCTTGTGTGCATTGAGACCTGTTTCAATATTAGTTTACAAGCCTTTGAGATAATAAATCCAAAAGGATTTTGCTGTATTTTCCCTGACACAGATTTACTGGTGGGGTTTAAGGTCTTTGTTTGGTAAAGTGTAGGGAACTGGTGAGGAACAGAGGGAGAGAGAGAGAGTCATACAACTTCTCCCACCTAAATGAAGAGAAGACAAAATCACCACCAGCCCAGGTCTAGTACACTCACCTATACTTGTGTAACAAAAGCTACTCTGTCCCATGTTGTCTTTGGAGCAGATATATATACACATAAATATGTATCTATTTATGTGGACTTTAAATGTTTGTTTAAAGTTTGTTACAGTCTGACACCCATTTGCATCATTTTGCACATTATTGTCAACCAAATTGGTAATGTGGTCGAAAATTATATACTATTGTAGTCAGAGTAAAATAAAATGAATATAACATATAAAATGTGTAACAAGTGCAGCCAAATGCTGTTTACATGTCTAAAATATGTTACACATTACATTATTCACTTGTCTGTTGTATTCACCATGTGTCATTATCAGCTCCATTGCTGTCATGGCCTCACTACAATTATTTAGGTCAACTAAAAAACATCAGCCATTTTAAACTAAGAGACATTTGTACTGGGAAGCATGTACAGTACCTCTCTCAGTCTCGTTCTCTTTCAATCTCTTTTTCTTTTTAAAGAGGAACCGTAGGAGGTCAGGAACCCAATCACACTTTTGTACTCTTTATGTCCTGCCCTACAGACCTCTGTGTTCTCAGGGCTGAAGTTTCGTGAATGCCTGAACTTGCACAAAAAATACTCCTCTAAAGGGCCATTCTGAGACTCTGAAACGGCATGTTGCCTTTAGTTGGTAAATGAATTTCAGTATCACCTAGATTAGGCGCTGTTTTTAGTGACAGCTTAAATAATAGAAGGTGCTACAGAATGCTATTTACTGAAAAACACAAACCAGTTAACCTCTCAAGCAATCACTGAGGTCACACTGGCCCGAGTTTACTAAAGATCTCACAGCAATTCTGCACTGCTTTCAGACACAATTGAGGGTATCAGAGACCCCATTTACACCTGGTATTAAGATTCTGTTCACAAGGTGAAAACAAGATACAAAGTGTTTTGTGATTAAATCACTCAGAGAACATTCAGTTGTAGCTCAATTGGTAGAGCATTGTGACAGCAGCACAAAGGTTGTGGGTTTGATGCATGGCAACACTCATGTGGATAAAAAATGTATACCTTGACTGCACTGTAAGTCACTTTGGATCAAAAGTAACTGCCAATGCATAAATGTAAATGTACAATACATCGGTGAAGGAGTCTGAGATCCTGGACGGAGTGCTTAGAATGCTCTCACTGATAGACTGGAGAAGTGGGGTAGTGGAGATGAGAAGGTTTGCAGTACATCCTGTGGGCTTTTAGTAAGCAGGAAGAGAAGGAGGGAGGAAGCAGGTGATGAATGGCGATGAGAAGTGCCAGCAACGAGGACTGTAGGAGAAGCTCATTCAGGCCCGCCGCCAGTCTGATTTATATCACAGAGAGGGCACTGTGTACACCTTACCATTTGCCATTTTGCCCTCTTGCCATTCTCCTTCACGTCACCATTGATGCAGAAAAGGTTAGGGGTCATTGAAATGACACTGGTGTTGCATCTGGTTAAAAGCGGGAGTTCTATACTTTGAATGGAAAAAAACACCACAGACTCTGTTTAGTAAATACAGTGGGTGCCGGGACAGCACCTGTCGTATTTTCGATACACTGCATTTTTAGCTCTTATTAAATGTGCTAACACGGCCGATGAGTTATAGGAAGACAGACAGATGGTGTGATATTGTTATAAATAAGAGTTGAAAGGCGGGTGACGTTTGAAGAGCCTCTTCACAATAATCACAGCACAGACGGAATGAAGTCACAAACATTCACACGACAGTTTACCGTGTCTACCTGATCCACACGATTACTCCGCCCCCGAGTCGTGCCCTCTTCAGGCTAATTACCACCTGTCAGAGAGTCGCATCACCTCACCTGCGTTTCTCAAACACCACGCTTCCTGATGAGGTTCAAAATATTATCTTTCAGATGAAGAGAAATCAACGTGTGCACGTGTGTGACTGGTGGGGTAATTATCATGTTAGTGCTGTCAGAGGAGCTGATTAGCCTGACTCATAAAAACATGACCCTCCGGCCCAGCAAAAACAAGGCCACCCATATTTATAACAGGCAAAGGGAGAAAACACCTGAGCAGACTATTAGTCTGTCACAACACTCTCACCCTTCGAACACACACATGCATTTAAACACTTCCACATGGAGCTCAAGTCAGCATTTTATGAGCACTCGTTAAACACACCTAGACAACTCAGCAGGAGAGCATGTTGTCACTCAGCTTTAGTTTGTTTAAACAAATGTAAAAAAAGAGAGAAAAATGTAATCTATATCGTTATAGTAATGCTTTACAATAAAGCTGTATACGTTTACACAATAGTTAATTTAAACTAACACCGACCATTACCTTATGGTATTAATTAGGTATTAATTACTAATTAGGGTTAGTATTTTCTAAATAGATGTATACGAAATCTTATATGAAAGATGTATACGATAATGTTAGCTGCATTGCGAACTAGCAAGGTTCAAACTAACAATGAAGAATAGTACATGCATAAATCAAAATAAATTAAAGCATTAATCGAGATTCATATAGAATTTATATTGAATGTCTATCTGTTTTTTGTTTATCTTTTGTGATTTATTTTTTATAGATTCTATAAGAAATATGCTTAATTAATCTATTAATATCTGTAAAAAATCTGTAAATATTGTTACCTCCAAATGCCATGTTTCTGCAATATTTGTCCTTGGTTTTTTAATATGATGGAGGCAAACATATTATATTAAATAATATAATTTAATATAATATTTCTCTTTTATTCATAATACTATACCTTAAATTTTGATTCCACATACAAACACTGTCAACCATGTTAATTTAAGCAGTAATTCAGATAACATCAAACTGCATGGAGAAAGAGAGAGAGCGAGAGAGTGAGCGAGAGCGAGAGAGAGAGCAAGAGAGAGCGTGAGAGAGAGAGCGAGAGAATAAAATTGGAAGTTTGTTGGCAGCTGAGTGACAGAAACAAACAGTCCAGGCTTGAATAGCGCTGCATGTTGACTCTGACAGGTAACATGTCACCCAATCGAAAGCAAGCTGCTAATTAAGACTCTCAAACACAACACACACACACACACACACAATCTTTTGCAATGAAGCCTAGCACACCCTTTTGCATATGGACTCACTGCAGCCATCTCCCCTAACACAAAGTAAGAAAAACACACTATAAAAAAAACAACAAATTCCTTAATTCCTGGCATTATAAATATGGGTAAACATAATTATACAATTTCATCAACATGAATTTGTATAGAAAGGTATTGTGTGGTTGTGTGGTAATATCAAAATAAACTAGTTAAAGTAATATACATAAATTAAAATAAAAGTAATTAGTAAGGGTGGAAATTGCACCTTCGGTTAATAACTGATGTTTTTTACATTTTATCATATATGTGTCACATACATAAACTAATATGCTTATCAGAACATTATATTGTTGCTTAACTATATAGTTTTTAAAAAAATTAGAATTCCAGAACTTCTGAACTGTGATGAACAAAATGCTCCATGTTGTTTTCTTTACAGATATCACCAGGTGCTGGGTTTATATGTCTGCGTATGATGACACAGGTTACAGCCATACATCAGACTAGTGACCTTTTCTTCAACTCATACACAGACTAAATAAACTAGACCATCAGATGCCACCCAGTGCACAAATAAATGTCTGAGTGAAAGTGATAGGTAACATTTAAGCCAACTTCTATATTGAGAATCTAACATCAATGGCATGTCTTATTAAATTATATATAAATAATCAATCATGTGGTTAAAATGTTTTGGGAGGATTCTAAGGCCATAGGGATGAAATAAGCGCTTGAAACTCTATTAATTTCATCGGTACATGGCGTCATATTTAGATTTAATAGAACGTTTTTAATGAAGCACGATTGGGAAAAAGATCTTCTACTCCATTACGATTTGATGGATGGCAGAGAAAGGTTAGCAGACGCTCATTAGCACTCTCTTAAATTACCAAAGCAGTAGCCACTGTTTCTCTTGTTTCTCTCTCTCGCTTTCTCTCTCACACATACACACTCACCATCACCTTGCTGTTCTGAAATAAATATAATCTAAAGAGGAAACATGCTGTGTTGGGTCTATGTGTAATTAGGATGTTTTTGCCAGAGGCAACATGCAGCAGTGAATCAGAAAATCTAAATGTAGTAAACTATCATGCACTGACCCAGATGTGAAGATTCAGGGTGTCATTTTGGGGAAGGCTATGATTTTTCACATGGTAATAAAGCTGCATTTACCTAATGTAAACTCCAGGGCACAATATCACATCATATTGATATTACACTGCAAATGACTCAAAACACCACAAAAATGACAAAACATGAATATACAAAATTCACACATAAAAATAAAATGTGGACATGTGGTTTGGTTTTGATGCGGTTGGTATAATCCAGGTGTGTGTCTGAGTGCGAGTATGTAAATGTGGTAGTACATTTGATATGATATTATCATAATGGCCCCTCCAGGAAAGTCTGCATCTCCATCATCTCACGTGCCATGCAGATGATGGAGACCCTGGTGAACTAATATACATATTAAAATAAATGTACATATAAATTATATGGGGGTGGTTTATATTCGGGTGAATGATGACACAGGGTAAATGTAATGCCGTTATGAGTGAAAGGCACATACCGGGCTGGAATTGCAGAAATGCATGTAGCATGAAAAACAAGAATAAATTAAAAGTGCATATATTTTAAAAGGGATGATGAAACGGGAGTATAACAAGGATCAGTACAGGTGTTGTTTGACCCAATATACTTTTTTGCCTGCAAAATAGGCTCTTAATTTATTTAATTGGAAAGACTAAGACAGAACGCTGCAGGATTATCGTAAATGCAGATGTGAGGGTTCAACGTCTTCAAAATAAACTATATTAAAATGAAACAATAATGCACTCACACTGAAATAATTTGTGCTAAGTCACTATAAAATCAAAATACCAGTGGCATGCACAGTGATTCTTAAAGAACAGTAGCAACCGGTTTTAACATTAAATACAAGTTTAAAAAAAAGATGTGAGTTCATTCTTTTCAAATTTCACTTTAATTTTTATAAAGTGCCATGAACATTTTCATTAGTGTCCACCACATCTCAGATTATATATTTGTTTGTAGCATTCTGTGGTGGAAATTAGGTTTAAAACATTTTCATATTGTAACATTAATAGGCAAAGGACAAGGCTAAATAAATTATTACAATAAGATAAAAAGCATTATAAAAGTAGCAAAAGTTAAAACATTATCACAAAAATCCACTGTAGGCAAGTTTAAGAAAAAAAAACACTCAAAATCTCAAACTTATGAACCTCACCAACAGCAGGACAACATGGACAAACAAAGCTAGACAAAAGACAATCACAGGACAATCAGAATAACAAGACACACGTGGAGACAATTAGGGCAAGGTAACAAAAGACCACAAAGACCATGGACATGGACTACAAAACATGATTTTCAAAATAAAAGACATGACAAAACAACATAACGCAAAACCTTTACAGACATGTAAAATAAGTTTACGAGACCTTCAAAAAAGTTTCTAACGTGTGGCTTACAATGTAGTATAACATCACAAAGTCACATTAAGGAAAAAGTATAAATCTGTTTAATATAACTCAACCTCTGGGACATAAAAGTGCATGGAGTCAAAGAAACATCCTTAAACAAGCTTTAAGAAATTGTCTTACTTAAATACTTCACTGAAAATGACAATAAAATATGCATTATACCAAAAATGTGACATTACATAACACTACATTAAGAATTTCAGAACCTCATCATCACGGCAGCTACCAAGGAAGCATGGTCTGGATTGAAACTGCTCTGGAATGAACCAAGCACACACCAGTACACATACCTCAGGCTTTGTATGTTGATTATTACAGAACCACAGCCCAACCTGCAACAATCCATCGGTCCTGCAGCTTCCTGTCTGCAGATCATTACAGCTTTGATTATTAGTGACAATGGTGGCTGCCCATCACTCAGTTTGTGCGCCATATTGGCAGATTAAGAGTGCCCTGAGAGAGCCCTGCTTCCACACCACAAATCTAGCTGAGTGGAAAGTAGAAGAAACCTTGTTTCAAAGACTTGTTGACTTTGAAAGGTGTCACTGCACACTGTGCACCAAACCAAAGAATCTTAAAAAGTAAATAAATAGACTAAGTATCTATGTTCGCTAGACATACTGTTAACATTTCACATTACAGCACCCATCATTATTTTACTTGGTTTTTACCTGTTTTTGGGGCAAACTTTAAGAACTTTTTTAAATTTAAACTTAAATTAAAATTTTTGAACTTTTTTAATTTAAACTCTGTTTCAAAATTTCAACTGTCCTCCATTGATAGTGTTATATTACTTATATTTTGCATCTTAGAAAACATTAATATAAAAAAATATATTTAAAGGGCTACCATTCTATGACCACTGTACACACTGAAGAAATAAACTTCTAATTTATAGAATTAATAATTTAGAATTCTATTTTTTCTACAGTGTTTTCTATTTTTGTTGGGGTCCAGTTGATGTGAAACAAAAGCAAGACTACTGGAATGTTACCACTAGGGGGTTGAGGGCCTCAAATGATGTGCGTACAGGGGCCTCATAGGACAATGATCCACCCTGTATATGTACACAATAATGTACTGTTAGCAATTACTCAGCACAGTGCTGAGTAATATTTAGGCAGTTCATTTTTACATTCATTTATTAAAGTCCTTAAAGCAAGGTAAGTATGAGGTAAAAAAAAAAACTTCAGTAAATTAGCATAAAGCAACGGTAATAAAGAATCCATGCATGCTAATCCAAACGGGCAGCATTAGACCAAAAAAGTTTAATAATAATAATTTATTCATGCAGCGTGGTCCCCACTGAACATGGTCATTTTTAACGCATGTGTTTATTCTTTTTTAATAATGCTGGCGAAACAAAATAGTCTCCCCTCTGCCACTGGCCCGTAAATAATGATAAATCAAATGTTTCATCTCACTGGAACGCCAAATAAGCAAATAATGCAATTTTTTCAATTAGGCTTTTGTCTTAATTGTTGACTTCACTTAGTGTGCGAGCAGCAGCAAGGCAGAGCGCTGTGCCATTTTTCAATTAAAAGGTCCAGATGTTTTCGGAGGCATCAGTAGGCACCAGCAGTTATGAGAAATGCTTCATCTGCATTGTAATAATCACTACAATATCAGCTCCAGGCAGCATTTACATACTCATGTTTTATTCTAGCCTTCTTTTCTAATGTAGCGCTTAATTATAGTCAGCATCCCACAATGGCAGGCCTCTGGAGCGCCCAAATTTATTTACTCTGTAATGCGGAGAGGCACCGTGTCTTTCTTTCACGCGGTGGTGGACGGCGGGGGATGAGAATGGATGCAGTTAATGATGAAAAGCATATGCATGTGGTGCTGATCTTACTGTAAATAAATATGTGTTTGAGAAAGAGGAAGTACAATGTGTGGTTGGATCTAATTTTGGAAAAGGAAACTGGAAATGGTAGGCCTCTGTTCTGAAACTTGATATGCTACCTGCTGCCTACATAGGCAGCTACCTTTTAAGGCAAAACCCTGACATGAAACCTCATAACTGACGTATATATGGAACGCACCACATTGGCAGCATCTCAGCACACTATGCAAACAGTGCTGCACACCGATAACTTTTTAAGTTTCCTTGTCTCAGATGTTTCTCCTAAAATTGCTTATGAGAAACAGAAGTAGACACAAAACAACTTTGAGATATGTTGAAATACATTATTAGTATGGAGCTAAAGAACTCTGCATTGTATAGTTAAAATGATCTGGTTTTGGATGAATTTGATGAGAAATGTTTGTGTTGTATTGAAATCTTCGATAACATTTGACATTGAATTATAGACTTTGAAAATTTGTGCTCAGTTTATGAAACTCTAGTGGAGACATATGTGAGGTTTCTTAAAACACTCCCTCCATAGGCATTTTACTGTTTTGGAACAGAGCGTATGTGTCCCTGTGTGATAGTTAGAGAGAAAAAATGAATGGCTGCACAAGAGGAACATAACAATTGGCCAAGATGCGTTTGCACAGAGATTGTGTGTGCGAGCAAGTAGGAGTAAGAAAGAGAGTTGTAATCCACTTTCTGTTCTCGCTGCAGAAGGCAATCAAATGTGCTGCTCATGTGTAAAGACACTTATCTGCTTGGGGAGTATTTCAACATCATATTTCCACAGGAAGTGAGTATCAGCCCTGACAGACGATTGCCTCTGTTCTCTCATATGTCTCTATAGACAGTACCTCAGAAGAAGATGAAACAGAGAGAGAGATAAAAAGTGTGACATTTTCTCAAAGAAAGGCCTTTTACAACAATCATATAAAAGTTATCAATATCTGCAGAAGTGTCATCGCGGTATGGTTTACGTGTGAGGTAAACCATACAGCAGACATTGTGGGGGGTGATCGCCTGGTGATAAAGATGGAAATTTTAATCAGACATGCTCATCTTCCCCATGTGCGGGCACCCTACTTCTTCAGCTTGCTCAAGGCACTTTTTATCATTTCTTTGTAAAACGAATTCCCTTCATCATTTTCAGTGCAGGTAATATACCCCTTGCTACTGCTTCAAGCTAAACAGATTTAATGTGTTCTTAAATTCACAAACAAATAGTTTATTTTGTGATTGTTTTGGTGGTATTGTCATTCCATTCAGCAAGAGCGCTACATCTGCATCT
This sequence comes from Chromobotia macracanthus, assembly GCA_036877525.1. Taxonomy (NCBI): domain Eukaryota; kingdom Metazoa; phylum Chordata; class Actinopteri; order Cypriniformes; family Botiidae; genus Chromobotia; species Chromobotia macracanthus. The sequence continues at coordinate 6,361,705 of JAZGTH010000002.1, forward strand.
CTTTGGAGTCAGTTTCAGCAAAGAGGTTGCACTGTTGTCCTATCCCTCAATCTTCTTAAAGGTACAGTTCACCTAAAAATGAAAATAATTGTCATTATTATTATCCTGGCCACTTTTTTGTATATGATTAAAGTGAATGAGAAATGGAGCTGTCAAGCTCCAGAATGGCAGAAAAGCTCCATACAAGAATCAAAAAAGTGGTTCATATGATGTACTGTATCTTCTGAAGTCATATGAAAGCTTTGTGTAAAGAACAGAAAGAAAATTATTATTTACTTAGAATGTCTCTTGCTAATGAACTATTAACTACTGCGAACAGATCAGTCCAATTCATGAATCAATTATTCAGACCTGTTCTGTGAACATGATCAGCTGATTTATTAAAAAGATCCAATTTGAACAATTTGATCTCAGAAATCATTGCTGTTCTCATGTACTGTTAAGTTTTGTGGATAGCATGATTTGTAATAAAAAAATTATACACCTATTATATTTCATAACTTGACATCCCCAGTGGTCAATTACTTTCATTATACGAAAAAGTGGAACAGATATTCTTCTTCATTAGGGTAAGGGAATTTTTGTAATTTTTTATTTTGCTTGTACTATACATTTAAAATCAGAGGAGAGCTGGTATATGCCACTGGTGGAATATTACTGGCATGGTTCGCAAATGTGTGTCAATTTCAATACCATCCAGATAAAACAAGCTCAGTTCAGCTTCCCACCAAGCAAGAGAGATGCTAATCAAATTCACACAGTCTGCATTTTTGTATAGCTTTAAAGGATTGTCAAGGCTAATGGCGCCTCCTCCACTGAATGTCTGGTAGTAAATCAGTGCACATGGGCCTCTTCCCCAAAAACAATGACTAATACAGCACTCCGTCTCTCCAAACGCTGGACTGGTGTGAAAAATCTGGGCGAAGTGGCCCTCCTGACACTGATGCATCGCAGACACAGTCACAGTTATATTCATCATGTCCTATGCTAAATTAATCTTGATAGGCTGAAGACCAAATGACATTAGTCCTCTGTTTCACGCACCGCTCCTGCAAAGAGAGCTGAACACATATTTATGCTTGATTACTGTTTTAAAGACAATTATACACAACTTATGTGGCATTGAACATGAAAGCTGAGAAATTAACTTTTACAGTGTTTGGAAGAAATTGGTTTGAAGACTTCTGCTGGCTTAGCATGCAGCTGCTCCATGCTAAATACCAGTAACTAACTGAAGGTAGTGAAGCTACTAAATTAACTACAATTTAAAGTGGCATGACAGTAGTTCGGTAGTTTAAAAATAATGCTGCTTTTTCTGTTAGTGGGCAACTTTTAGTGGTGTAATGTAGTAGTGGTATAATGGAAGTAACTTTTAATGCACACTCATGCTAAGCAAACTGAGACAATACACACTCTGACTCACATGTGGTTGTTTATAAAACAAACGTACAGTAAAATATTTTGTTAAACAATATTAATTGTTTTCAATTGCATTATAATTAGACAGCATTTTTTTCTGTTGTATGTAGTGTAAATGTAGGCTGACTTAAATTTATTGATAACTCTAATTGTAAAAGTTTGAATACTTGTAAAAAATAAAAATGGGTTCTCATGTAACTAATTGTAAAGTATATAGATCATGGTGGTATATCTGGCTCTTATACGCTATAAGAGTTAATTAACTGAATAATATAACTGAAACAATGTTAAAGTCTGGTGGCACAATTTTAGCATTTTTAAGTAAATCTATTTTTATAATAAAGTATTTAGAACAGAACAGTGAAACAGAGGAACAAATTAAATTAATACAAACAATGCCTTAATAAAACCAATATTAATTACTTTCCATTTTTAAACACAGCAATTTAAAACTGTCCATTATTTAAAAACATGATAATAAATGTATTTAAAGTTCTATGTACAACACACCTAAGACAAACATTCACACATACATGTGCATACACACTTTTCTCCTGTATGTACACACATTGTCAGTGAGGGCAACTGAACCACACATGCATAATGTTATTTATTTTACAAAGGAACTAATTTGTTTCTGAACTAATTAATAGAGAAAGACGAGACATTGTTTTTGTTTATCCCTTATAATCATTCACACATATTTACACCTAAATCTTTTCTCAGCTTTGCAAAGACAGCAGTTCCAAATGCTGTATACTTATACAAAGGGAAATGTCCTAATAGGTATAGAAAAACGTTTGCAAGCATCTGCTAGTGCTGACACTTCATTTGTATCAGGAAACATCCCCACACTCCACACTCCCCCCAAAAATAAATATATAAAATAAAAGTTGGGAAGTTTGCCAGGATGGTGAGGTGGCCATATTTTAAAATACATCATTATGTCACTTCTTTAATGTACCATAATCTATTAGGCACATGGCAAACTAACAGGAATCTTTTTAAATGATGGCTTTTTATGGCTTTGTGCAGGTGATTAATTAAATAAAAAGTCAGCGTTGCACAAATCATCCCTTTAATTAGTAGGAGGAACGTCACCATGGCGTTCTACGACGTTTCGCAGCGGGAGAACGAGGCGGCAGGGGGTGCCAGTCAAAGTGCCACCAAGAGTGAGAGTGCTTGTACGCACGTGTGTGTGCGCTTACCAGCTTCCTCCGGGCTTACGGTGGGTACCCGGCAGCAATTCCAGGTGCTCATGTCAGCTGGAATTCAACTCCAGCTGTTTGGAGAAGATTGATTTCATTATGTTCTTCTTTTCTCTACAGTTTTTTCTGTAGTTTTCTTTAATTGCTTGTCTTGTGAATTAGTGAATGTTAAATAGCATAATTACAAGTTTTCTTTCATTCTTTTTTTTGGAGGGATGAACTTTTGTGGAGTGGTGAGAAAGAGAGAGAAGCAGAGAATATAAATAAATTGAAATAGCAATTTATTCCCCTATATTTCGATTTAATTCTGATTATTCCCCCTAACATTTGATTAAAATTCAGCTGTTACGTTAAAACAGATTCAGCATCATTCGCATCCATTGTTATATAATAGTGTAACAGAAAACTGTGACTATAATTACATGGCAAGAAATGTCCCATAAGTCTTTGCTGCTTCACAGATCACATGAATTGTGTTATCAGGACTCGCCTTTTATTGAATTTACTCAGGTTCCTCTTTTCTGATTAGGGGAATCCATTTCTCTCTCCACTTGGATAGATCTGTCCTCCATCATGGTTAATGTTAACTTCATGTACACTCTGAAGAGAGACTGCTGGGATCATCATTCTCATTAATGAAGCTCAGTCTCTGGTCCCTGTGTCCTCCTCTATACAAAATGTTTCTTCATTTCAGAGTTGCTCTGCTTTATTAAAGCTCATTACCATTTCTCTTTTAATAAGGCCTCTTTAAAGTCATTACCTGCAGTGGGGTTTAAAGAGTACTGCTATTAAAAGGTTACTTAGATGTGAATAATAGCCCTGCAATATACTCAAGTTAATTACTATTGGAAACTGGTTGAGGTTTAATTTAATGCTGACCTGTACCATTGAAGAATATGGTGTACTGACAGAATTGACAAAAAAAGAGGGCGGTTGGATCTTTTATGGCCAATAAGCTTACTTATGTCAGATCGTTTTGAGTTTGGATTATATTCATTTTCACAACAAAGAGAAGCATATCTATGAACATGTCCCGTTTGGCCATATGTTTATGTTGTTTCGTACAGTTAAACAAACTGAATAGTTCCGTTAGATGTTCTGTTTGAATCCATCATATCATATATGTCTGCAATAAACATGAAAATAAACTAATAATGTTCACATTCCCTCCCTCTCTAATCACGGCCTCCTCACTGTCTCATTGTCACCATTGAACCAGACACAATCTGACTCGAATTGTTCTTGTCATTCCAGACTATTTACATTGCTTCTGTCTGTCGTGAGAGAATAAGTGCGTAACAATCTAAAAAACTCCTAGCACTCAACTTGAACAACATTGTGCGACACAAGCATGCATATCAAAATCAGTATCATGCATCAGCCTGGTGCAATGTAACAGGATACAAGGGAAGTTATAAGGGAACCCCAACAAACCACACTCAGATGAACGCTGTATCCCCAGCTGCCATCTCCTCATACATAAATCTGCTTGGCTGCTTAATTCAATCTGCCTCCTGCATCTGACTTGGCACACCACAATTTGATTACCACAACTGTACTTTTTAACTCCTGTCAAGGAGCAAGTGAGGCTTATGTAAACATCTGCCAGAACACATGGTTGTTTCCGATTAGACTGGCCTTAAATCAAACCGCAGCAATGAATCTTTACCTGACACTAATACTTTTAAACTTCATATGCACAATTAAAATGAATTGCGGCGAAAGCATACAGGACAAACCACATTAACAGGTCATCTCCTATGTATAGGCTCTTTCTCTATGTCTGTCTGCCCAGGATTCTAGGCTGGATGTGGTTAGCCGTCTGTGCTGCAGTGGAAATCAGATAAAGACAGGGCACGGATACACAAAACCATGACCAATCACTTTGGCATGAGGGTAAATAACTAATGTGGGCTTGTATTATAATATCTTTTCAAAAACATTCCTATATCTTCACAATATAATTATAAACAATTGACTGCATATTACACAATGAGAGCAGAATAATAATAATAAAAATAAAATTATTACTGTTGTTGTTGTAATCTGTACAAAAGTAGCATGCACTTTTCGGGATTTCAAGAAAATTTCAAGAAAAATAATATTGCTCTTTTACCCTTAATTTTTTAATTTTTGTAATGCTATTAACATAAATGACAATTAAAACAATATTTAATAGGAAGCTGTTTACTACAACATAAAAAGTTATCACACAGTCTATCATTTCCATTAGGGTATTATATCTTTAACCAGGTCATACATTTGTTACAATTAAATTATGATTACTAATTATAATCCATTTCTTAATGCAATTTTAAAAAGTGCCCTACTTTTGTCCCACTTATCTGATGTTACACTAAAATGGGATAGTAATTAAAATATATCCTCAAATAATTAAGCATGTTTTTTCCAATATTACCTGTAATTGGCCATCAAAAGATCTTTTTAAAACAACCATAAAAGTCAAGCTTTTCTTAAAAGAAGCTTGGTCCTCCATAATGATGTCAGGCAAATTAAAACATTAAAACAAGTTTCTTGTGACAATTATAAAACTACAGTTACATGCATTTATCTCCTGATATTTAAAAGGCAAACAATCATTAAATGTATCTGTCCCTTTCATTGTCATTTTAACTGTTGATGTTTAGCATTCATGCTATGGTCTATGTGCCTTCATTACCGGAGAACAAACTTCACCTTCTGTTTTCCATATAAACACATTGGTATTCTCCTTGTTGTGTCTGGGAGAATACAAACAAAGTTACAGCTATCCATTTCGAAAATGGATTTGAGTATTAAGTGAGAAAATGGGGTGGTGAATGTTAGATTAGACTGTGTTCACTCATTTAACCAAAGGGACTGTTAATGACTTCAGTAGTGCTGAAACGGCACATTTGTGAGGGATGAACAGGCGACTGCACTGCTCTGTTCACAAAGTTAGCATTTAAGTTTAAATAGGCTGTCGCAGGCTCAATTCCTTCTCGTTTTGTAAAAATAGCACTAACGTGGCCTGAAAAGCAAGCTCAGATTTATAGTACATGTATTGGCAGAAAGAGCAGAGAAATTAGAGTCAGAGCCCATTACGTTATTGGTCTGTTATCAGCCTGTTTGATTCAGTGCATGCAAAGCTCAAACTAAAGAAGTCATCTCCTAACCTTATTGTGTGTGTCATGAATGCAACATCTGTGGCATAGGCAAATCAACATACATTAATCATACATCAATCCCCCTGAAGATGTATACAGAAATTAAAATCACTGTTTCTTCTATAGATTAAGATGCATTTAAATATAGGTTGGATCTCTAGATTCTGTCACTCTAGAGTCAAGATTTATAAGTAAGATTTTAACCACCCTCCCACTCCTTTTTGCCACCACTACCCCCGGACCCTCCTCTGATGATTGACAGCCCGGCTTAATTACTTTGTTTTAAAGATGCATTTACCATAAAGCAGCAGACCTTTAAATCCACCTTTTTCCCCCTCATTCACAAAACACTGAAAAAGACATTCTTTTGTAGACGAAGTGGAAATTTCCTTAATGCTCAAGTGGAATTTGTGCATCACCAGAAATCTTCCTGTAAAAAATATGTCTTGCAATTGACTTCTTTGTTGTAAATGTGCAGCACGGATGTGTTTTCTTTTTTGTGAGCAATCAGTGTCCCTCCATCTTAAGGTTGTTTGACTTTAAACCCATGCACAGGAAAGATGTGTATGTGTTATATTAGTGAACCCTTTCATAAATCTCCAGACTTGTGATCACTTTTTCACCACAGAGTGCATTAAAACAGTGGGAAAAGAGTGAAAAGGATGACGTCATGGGTTGCAAAAAAAAGTCAGATGATCCTGGACTGATCTTTGCTTGTACAGGCTATTTAATTTGCTATTGCTGAGTGTAATATTGTGCAACCCTAACCCTATATTGTAACATTTATTGTTATACAATAGATTTGTTTTAGACACTGAGTAATAGACCTTTACTCTACCTAGATTTGTAAAGATAGATAAATTGAAATTCTTGATATATATATATATATATATATATATATTCTTATAAGGATTATGTAATAATCCTTATTACATATCAGTAGAACTCCATAAACAATAAAAAAATATTAACCAACATTATAATGCTTAACAAATGTAGTTCATGTAAAATATAAGTATTTATTAAGAGTCCGTATTTAATGACAGAATTCATTTGAATGTACATTAACTAATGAGCTGTTAATCATATGATGTAATAACGTTTGTAAATATTATTAAAGTTATTATAAAGTGTTGCACAGATATTAAACAAGAGGGTGGACAGATTCATTTTACATATATATTACAGCAATAACAAAAGAAGTGATTTACAAGTTTTGTAAAACTTTATTGATTGAGCAATAGGATGTCTGAAAGACTCTTTGTTTCCTACTTCAAAATGACAGCGAGCACAACCTCCAGCATGCATATTAAAGCAAGAAGATGAAAACAAAGACATAATACTGAAATATGTTGTAAAACTGCAGGCTTGACAGTCACGTCATCTTAATAGGGTGTGATGGTTCGGTTCACTTTCAATCAGTTCACCATTAGACAGCATCTCTGTTGAGCAAACAGAGAAAACAAAGGCAACCCTTTCAAATTTTATCAACAATTGATAAGCAACTTTTCTGGTGTTCTGCTGGACTTCCACACATTGTGTCTGTATCTGTCGTTCCTTCCTTCAGATACTTTGAGGCTTTGCAAACGGACAAATGAAGCTTTGCTCATGAAACAGAATGGGTTGATCACAGGATGTTGTCACACATTAAACAAGGCCTCCTGTCATCTGTATCTGACAGGACAGATTTCCAAATTCATCAGCAGAGATAGCGGAGATATCAGCCGCTCACTGAGTGTGCCAACACACCACACAGTGGCACTACAGAGTGCAGGAGGCTGTGTAGTCTGGTGAGGAGAGAGGATGTGAAGGAGTCTAAGATGACACTGATTTTGACCATGATTGAAAAATTACAGTAAATTACAGTATCTAATTATGAGGTTGTGAGGGAAAAGTTTGTACGCACAAAAAATATTGCTAGAGACAACAAGTGTTTATGTTGGTTTACATTTACATTTATGCATTAAGCAGACATTTTTATTCAAAGCAACATACAGTGCATTTAAGCAATACATTTTATCAGTATGAGTGTTCCTTGGGAATTTAACAACCTTTGCCCTGCTAAAGCAATGCTCAACCAGCTGAGCTACAGAAAGCTACAGGGTTTCAGATCCTTTAAGTTATTATATTTATTCATTATTATTATTTTTGGTGAATTTCCAAACTACAATTACAGTATCGTAAAGGTTTTAGGTGATTATGATAGCACAATAAAACAACAGTGACATGCATTCAAGCAGGAGTCAGCTGTAATATGAGGACTTAAAAGCTGAAATGTTAACAAAGCAAGGGTATTTTTCATAAATGTTAGCTTGTGGGCAACTTGTCACATGTTGTAAATGGTATTTCTTATCAATTGTATTTAGTACAGTATTTGGTACTGCTAATATTTTTGTGCAATACCTTTTACATTTCTGCTTTTTCATGAATTCTTTGAGTTTTATATTTGTTTAACAATTTGAATTAAGCTAAAAAGCCAGTAAATTACTGTTAATTGACAGGTTCCATTGTTACTTAACCCATATTATTTGCTTTTCTCCAGAGAAAAATAAATTGACTTTCAAAAGTAATCACAAGTATAAAGTGACAACAAGCCCAAATCTTCACATGCTAATTTGGACAGGCACTTGAAAACTTCAATGATGGGGTTGTTACAGATACACCTTGATGCTTTGCTCTAGAATCATTTGAGTATTTGAGACATTTGTGGTTTATGCAACATAGACAGATAGATAGACATATAGATGAAATAAAAATATTTGGCTTACCCATGAGGTAGTAAAGTATTTAGATAAGATATAATGTGTAAAAGAGAATATGAAGAATACATTTTTAAATCTAAAAATGTGTCTTCCTGTGAGAATTGTACTGAAAACAACCTACAATCTGCAAATTGTCTCCCATCAGGTGCAGGAATATGCACATTAGGCTGATTAATGGTGTTCGCCAGCAGATTACTTGATTTGATAAGCGTACAACCAATCATGAACATAATACATCACAAATTGTTTTGTCAACAATTTATGGTACTATTTATCAAATGACCATCGCCACTCACTGAGTAATAGTGTCATATCTGACATTATGTCAATAGAGAAGTTGAGCTAAGGGCAGCCAGGGTGCAGTGATTTAGACACACTGTGTACTGACCTGCCTCTATGTTTAATTCATAGCAGATGAGCAGAAATAGATGGATTACTGTTTCTAGATCAGTGTTTAAGACAGAAATGGGTAGGAGTGGCCAGGTTGGTATTCCACTCACATACCTGGTCCTGGTTAATAGAAGTTAATATCTGTGAACACACTGTTGTATTGTACACAAGTAGAGGGTTCAAATAAAGAAATTGAAGACCATTTTTTTACCATTAGATAAATACCAAGCATGCATTTTTAATGCTTGTTGTGTAATTGACAATGGAGCTCATTTATAAAATGTGAATGTATTTTTGTGTAAATAATGTATGTAAATAAATCCATTCTTGCATAAATTGTTACATTACATAATTTAACACAAAATAACACAAAATGTTCTGATGGTGTCATGAATGAGCCACATTCATTAGTGTACAGTAGCCTAACTTGTAAGTGTATGTTTGTTCAGAAACACCAATATTTACATTGACACATTTGGCAGACACTTTTATCCAAACTTATGATGCATTTAGAATATACAGTAAATTTGAGCAGTATACACAACGCCATGCTCTACCAGTTAATCTACAAGAAAGTGGTGCACAGTTGTGCAAGATATTGGTCAGGTCAGATAAACACTCCTATATCATATCACTTGACATACATGTAACACAATTTTCATACAGAACAGGGATATGAGAAAATCCGGCTCTTTTATTTGCCAAATCAAGAACAATTTTAGTAACGGAGTTTAAAAAAATATGGTTTTTGCACCTCATTTATTATAACAAAATCCCATTTTTTCTATATGTTTCACACCATAAGCGGAAAGAATAGTAATTTAAAATCCCACCTTTTCATACAATCATTCTAGTCATCATCACAGTTGTCAACAATTTGTGGCTGCTTGTTTTATGATGCTCTCAAAGCTTTTCAGATAATGTGCCCTTGAAACGAAGGCCATGGTCCGAGCCAGTCATCAGGGGATCAATGCTTCTCTTGAGATTGGGCTGCAAATAAATTCCACAGCAAAAGCATCACTTCCACAGGTATGAAAGGAAAGAAGCGAGCCAAACCCTGTGATCCAGCGCCGGCTGGTATATATGGCTCTTGTCCAAAGCACCACTGGCTCATCTTAAAGGTTACAGTGACTACCCTGTGCACTAGTGTTAACAGAGCTTTCTCTCTCTGGGTTTATGGTCTGTGTAATAATTTTAAGTGTTTCCACAGGAGATGTTGGAAGAACAGCTGTGGGCCGTGGAGGAAGACAAGTAGAGAATGATTGATCACTAGGAGCGTGGAGGCTGTGTACCTCTCACCTTCCCCCTGCGAGGCTCCACGTCTGCCCCTGATCCCCTACATCTGCCTGCCTTTAGCTGAACTGGATGAGGAGGAGGCCCGACAGGATCTATCTCAGATGTACTTGCACTTTGGAATGAGGGAGATGTGCTCACAAAACAAGGGACAATCCTGAAGCTGTAATGTTATTTTATTTTCTAAGTGTGAAGGGGCAGTGCTTACGGAAGTCTTTTCAGCTGATATGAGACCTAAAATATATGAGATCTGAAACTCCAAATTCCTGAGATCTGAAACTCTGAAATTCCAAAGTTTTGAATGACATGCGGGTGGGTAGATCATGACAATTTTTTTAGTTTAAAGGAAATGTTCAGAAGTTGTGAGCTAATTGGACTGAACACAAAGACTTTTGTGCATTCAAAATTCAAATGACTTAAAAATCTGGCCATGATTCTTAATGTGTCTGTGCAAAAAAATATATAGGGTAAAAAGTAGTTGTATAAATTTGCATAACAAACAGCATAACTTTTGTTAAACTAAATTAGTCAGCTCTTCAAAATTGTATTTAGTAAATGTATACATCCAATATTTTAGAGCAGCTAAAGCATTCTCCACCTTGTGGAAAAAAATTGTAAAGTCTTTTAAGGAATTTAAGGAATGATTTAAGGAATTTTAAAGATCCCCTTTTACAACCTGAAGGGCCTATTTCTTTTTAACAGGACATTGTTACTGACCTGTCAAAATGAAGTGATACTTTATAAAAAACATTCATTTGATATTTGATTGAAATACACCATTATGGTTTCATTAGCTCATCGATTTAGCAGTAATCTCATATCAGAGACCATCAAGCAAGTTACTTGCAATAACCCGGGGCTAAATGTTAAAATATGATCCAGACTAGCTAATGACCCTATTACAATCGACCCAGGAAGCTGAGAAAGAGATTCTCCAGGTTCTGCTGTGGCTCATGCAGGCTGCCCTCTGCTGTATCATCATCTCACTATTATACATTACAAACCAGCACATCATTCATTCAGCCAACACATCTTATAATGGAGCAAACGAGAGAGGAAAGCGAAAAGGAAAAATTACACTGTACTGTCATTTTTTCTTTATCTCCCTCTCTCTTTGTCTACTCTATGATGTAAGAGGTGACCGTCCACCAGCAATGACCTATTAAATCAGGCTTTATTCCCGCAACCCCTTCGCCAAGCAGGCACCAGACCAAACTGTCTGCACAGACAGACAGTGAAAGAGAGACAGTCGAGAGAGAGACTGAAAAAGAGAGAGTGAGACAGACTGAGAGAGACTGAAAGAGAGAGTGAGACAGACAGTCAGTCAGACAGAAAGAGACTGAAAATGTAAGAATGGGAGAGACAGAGAGAGACTGAAAATGAGACATTGAGAGAGACAGGCAGACAGACACACAATGAGGAGGTGATAAACTAGAACCACCCAATCAAAAATGATTGCAGCTCCATGAATGTGTCCTGTAAATGTTGGCATGCTAATTGTGCATTTATAACATTTTTAATGGTTTGTTAATTTACCTCCCACTCTATGGTTGCACTTGAAATGAGTTAATGACTGTAGTGGGAGAGTTAACTACATGTCCTGGCAGATGCAATATTTCCCCTCTTATTTATCAACCTGGCCTGGGAGAGAGACAGAGCAGCTCAGACTGAAGTAAATGAAGGGGATGTCATATAGAGATGATTCAGATGTATACATATATTATATATAAAATTAGAGAGTAATGGAGAGTAAAATGGAAATTTTTTATATTTGCCATACACAAAATATATACTTATAAAACTATATTGTGAACCTTTCTATTTTATAAAGTAAGCATAACCCATTTCCAGCATTTGTAAGCACACTCACTAACCCTTTAAGCACGACTGACGGTAACATTGACATATGGCATGCATGCATGAATATCGGGAAATAAATAAACAAACACATAAACTAGATAAGAGACTGGTGCTAACATGGTTAGTAATGTCTCTGGCACTGTCCGTTCAACTCATTTCCTCCAATCTTCCTCGGCAACAGGACATGACTTGGCGACACATAGACGAGAGACTATCGAGTTGCTAGACTGCTCGTGCTGTTACCCGGGGAATGAAACAGTGAGCACTTCTCAACAGTTTAGCTCTGGTCCTGAACTCTTTGAAAAAGTATGTTTGCATTTACTTTAAACTGTTGCAGTTGCTTGCCTTCTAAAAACTAAATTTAGGAAAATTAAGGAATTAAAAAATTAAATAAAGCCCACTCTCTTTGGTTTACACAAATTTGTTTCTGAATGACAGAAATGTTTTCTTTCTGAATCTGAATCCATTACTTGTCATGTTACTCCTAAAAGGTGAGAGTTTTTAATGCTAACACATATTGGTTTCTTGGCCTAATATTAACTGCAACTGACTATCAACTAGCAGACAGTAACCTAACTACATATTTCATGCCCAAACTATGTTTTATTTGCATAACTTTTCAATACCACTGGGATCTCTTTAGCAGGCCAATCTTTGACCCACAGAAAGAGATAAATGTCCTGGGAAGCACTTTAAGGTAACACATGCATAAGTTACTCTACTGGAACTCCACTCCACCCCTCACTAAACAAGCCACTCTATCAGTAAATGCTAATCTCCTAATTAACAAGCTAATTAGGTAATTATGGCTTTGCAGAAGGATGCCTAAATGAATTATGACAACACAGTCACTGCTTTTGCAGACACCTGTGGGCCCCTTTTTGGCTGTCACAAAAAGTGGGGTGACAGCCTGTTAAGTTTTAAAAAACTTAATTCTCTCAGAAATGATGTGCATGTTATGAGACATGGGCTATTTATTTTTAGATTGTCAATTAAACTTGTCAGATAAGAATGATTTTATAATTAATTAGCATCCCTATATGCACATATAAGTGATAAATATTTAAGTGGGAATAAAGGGAGGTACACAGTAACTTGCTGATTTTTTTGTGATAAACTGCAAATGCAACAGACATTTTGATAAACTAATTTTAATTGTTTCTGTCCTGATTAAGTTTATAGCAATGAACAGAACTCAAGAATTCAAACCAATATTTGCAAAGAGAATTGTGGTATTGGTATTTTCCACATGATAAACAATGATGGAATCACTATATATCACTATAATCACTAAAACATTTTTTGTTTGGGTCACTTTTCTGATGTTTCAAGAGTAACCAAAACCAGTATGAGTTAGAAATAAAAGCTGGTGTATTCATTAGTGAATATAATCATGAACGTCTGTCCAAAAACAACAATATATCAACATTACCACCGACAACAGCAAAGTTACTGTATCCATATTTGGTCAAAACTACAGCTGTTTTATGATTAAGACGCTAGGCTTATAAAAATCCAATACATTTTCAGTATCCACTTTTCAAATGTTCAAATGTTTTACCTTCTGTTGAATTATGAATCACTCACCGAAAATTCACTTTTCAAGTTGGCTGAAGCAAGTGAGCAGTAACAACCAATAATGTAAACTGTTTATGTCATTATGTAAACATGGCACCATGACCACAATAAACTGAAGTGTTTTTCCCCCTCCCAACAAAAGATTTGCTGTCAAACTTGGGAAAATGAATTATGTTGACATACGACTGAAAACAATGGTGAACAGGCATGCAACACAAGGCAATGAAGAATCATGTGGAGTTGTGGAGGAGAGGATCTTGAGCTGTTTCTTTGAGCCCCCTGTGACAGGTATACAGAGCCACCTGACAGCACAGTATTTCAGTGATAAATGCAGTGGGTCTGGGACTTCCATTCACTAAACACTGGGAGTGTGCTGGGTTGATGCTTCAAGGTCAAGTGAATATGAAAGAGCAGAACCACACAGCTTGCTAAAAAGAGAGCGCGAGAGTGAGGCGCTTCCTGAAGCAGCTTCGGCAGGGGTCATGGGCGAGTGCTAAAATGTCTTGATGCATTCTGTGATTGCTGGATGCTTCCGAAAATAAAGAAAAAAGAATCTACATTCAATCTAGTTCATTTACACACTGGGAATAAAAATTAGGTTGAAACTCAATTTGATGCACACACGCATACACACACAGTGCACTGTCACAGCCAAAACAATTGAATTACAGGGCTTGTGGCGTGTTGTCTTACTCCATGATATGTGTGAAATGGTTAATTAAAGGTGAGCTCATTATTCTTGCTCAGGATCCTGTTACTGCGTTAGTGTGATCCATGACTAATATATCACCCACTTATTGCACCCGAAGAATTTAATCAATTGCTCTGAACACCAATTCATACACAGGAGTTTAAGCAAATATGCCACTATAAATCCCACTGTTTGATCTGTATTGTTTGTGCGGCTGTGTGTAAATCAAATACAAGGCTTTATGTAGTTAGTATGGATGTAAGGTACTTCATAACAAACTACTCTAGGCTTATATAGCCCAAATATTACATTTAATTTCAAACATTCACCAAAGTCTTTATAAACATCTTGAATATCATGTAATAAATCCAGGCTCTGAAACCTTCCGGCGTGCTGATGTGCTGTTTTGTACTTTTTCTATTGTTTATCCTCGGCTGGCTTATCCCAAAGGAAGTTTTGATTTTCTGCATATCTGATTATTCGCTCTTTAATTAGCCTGTGATAATTTCCCGTGTTGATGTGTCAGTGATGGAGCCGGTCCACGGGGCCTTCCGTCAGTTCATGCACTATATGGAACAGGACTTTTGTGGTGCCAGTTTTCACAAATTCTCAGTGTAGCGTCACATGTTTGTGCATTTGGATGGGTGTCTGATTGACTTTCTTACTGTGCAAAAATTAACAGCTCTGTTTCCTCTGTATGTGCCTCTGATTCGTGGTAATTAGTCCCATCACATCAGAGGCTGTCATGTCACAAGTGCAACCCTGTTGAAGTGCATTACCTCAACTACTGTACCAGAGGATTTAATATTGAATCATAACCTGTAGGTACAGTACATACTGTGTCCCGTGGCATTGTGAGACTTTATTCCACTGACAAATAAAATATGAGCTTATTTTTATCTACTGATTAAAACCACTACAGAATAATCGTTGTAAAAAAAGTTTCCTTTGATCAGTTCAAACAAAGGATCACATTCTCTTCAAATTTTTGAAATAGAAGAAATGACTATCAAGATACAGAGGAAATACCAGCTTCTTAAAATAAAGTCTTTAGTGATAGTCATAAACATTTTGTATATGCAAAATCTCTATATTTTATATATCTCTATATTTCTATGAAAGCATTTTCAGCAGCCAGTAATTTAGTAATAAATTTAAAAAGTTAAAAAAAAAAAAATTATTATTGATGCAAACGTATAGTATACTTAGTTAATAAAGACAATGGCTCTAGTAGCTGAAGTGTAGAGCAGGGTGCTAGCAACAACAGGATTGTTTCCCAAGGAATGCTCTTATTAATTAAATATATATGCTTGAATCCACTGCATGTTGCTTTGAATAAAAGGGCCTAAATACATCCATTTAAAGGTGGATCTAAAAGTCTTTGGAAAATAAAATAACAAAAAGCACACATTAAATATTACAAAACTGTAGACACAGACTTGAGTTGGCAAATATAGTTTCTTTAGCTATTTCTGAGAGATAATGGTCTACTTTGTAGCTTAACGCAATACATAGACAGACTGTTGGGGACTTGAACAAAAGACCAGGTATTTAAGGAGTGCAATAACACCAGCACACGAAGCGTCGTAATTCGGTATCAGGAATTGCCACAAAAGGCTTAGTAAAGCGTGTGCAGACGACCAGACAAGCACATAAACATTCCGGAGGAATACGCCGATATGTTTCAATATATCTCTCTGCTTTAAGCCCAAAGAGCAGTCTGCTACCATAGCAACTGCCAAGGAGCGTTGCGCAGCGCCGCCTGCTTGTGCAGTAGATGTCACCCTTGGCAACGACCAATCAGAAGTGATATCTCTCTGTACAACCGTAGCAAAGGTATTGAGCTCTGAAGGCGGGCGCTAATGGCCAGTGGGACTCACCCATTGGGCGTGCGCGCCGTCACTCAAACACTGGGTTCCACTGATTGGTTAAAGGCATTTGTTTCCAATATTATAAACATGTCCTCTGCTTGCCTGCCCCTGCAAGCACGGCTTGTTGGAGGCGACAATACTGTAGTGTAAGAAAGCGAGGGGGTCCGTGCAATTCATTAGTTTTGAATCAGACAATATAAAACTCCGGCTATGCACTGCCTTTTGTTTGTTTTATTGAAAATGGTTGTAACGTAACTGCACTGGCACGCTTTGAAATGAGGCACACGTAAAGTAGGGACTTAAACGCTCTTGATTTGATGTTCTGCTCTCATCATTATCATCACCACCAGTATCATTAGTAGCTAACTGGCATTTTGTTTTCGGGGGCTCCGACGAGAAGTGACAAGAATCTAAGACCCCTCCTCTGTAGGGCGGAGCGTGCATTTTGATGTCGATTTTGTATCTTTTTTCCTATTCTGACACGTCCGCACTGAGTGAATGGCATTGGCACATTGTCAATCGCTCACTACCGCTGCCATCAAACAACATAAAGCACACACAGCCTGCGCGCTCGACTCATAAATTTCATCCAGCAAATATTTTTGCGCATCGCTTTATGGCGCGTGATTAATTTTTCTCCAGCTTTTCTATTTTCCCTGCTCAAATTGAGAAAACTTTTTATACGTTTTTATATTTTTCCTATAATCTTTATATCTCCGGTCGCCGGTGCTGATGATTTAATTTATTTCACCTGGCTACTTTTATTTTCTTACATTTTATTTTTTGGAAAAAAAAATTAAAGGCAACATTTTGCCAGTTATTCATACTCGGTCCGTTCCGTGCATTTATTTTTAATGACATAATCATTCATTTTGCTTATTTATTAGTTTTCTTCAAAGACATGGGATGTTTTGTTTGCAACTGTTTGTAATACTACGGATTTGTCCAAGTTTTCAAGAAGTACACAAGGCGAAATTATTCTAAGAAGACAGCGAATACGAATTGCAGACATCTGCAAAGGATCCTCAACAATCACATCCAGCTCTTCAAAGAAAAAAGACAAATTGGCATGAAGATTCGGACAGGATTGAACGGGCAAACACTGTCACCGGAACGCCGAAGTTTACTTAAATAATAGACAAGAAATAGCATCACTCCGTTTTATCCAATGGACATTATTAAAAGAAGATCAAAGACGATTTAAATTATTTTCATGAAGTGATTTCTGGGACAACAATTCCACTGTATTTCATACGAGAATATACGATCTGCTGCGTTCCTTCACGGTCACTGTTTTGTACATGATACGGACCCAGTAAACACCGCACATGAAGTAATCAAATTCTTTTTTTGCATGTGCATTATCCGAGTTTATTTCGCCTATCTCAGTGACTGAGCAGAAGCGCATTGATTGTGTTGCGGCGGACTATGGACGAGCAAGCCCGGATCATGCAGGCTCTCGGCGGTGTCAGCCTGGCTGGTCACTCGGTACAGGGAGGCATGGCTCTGCCGCCTCCACATGGACACGACGGAACCGATGGGGATGGAAGAAAACAAGACATCGGTGACATTCTGCATCAAATCATGACCATCACCGACCAAAGCTTGGACGAGGCGCAAGCAAAGTTGGTGCATTTTCTTAATATACACGTCTTCATTGTTTCTGTTTTGATCATAAAGTCTTCCATTCATATTTACGTGTACTATTTTAATGTTTAATTGTGCTATCATTTACATATAACAATGGATACTAATTCAGTTAACTTTTAGCTACAGTGTCCTCCACTCATTAAAACACGTAATGTTTTTACAATTGTAATCATAGTAAAACCAAAACAGTGTCACACCGTCATATTTGGCATCTGAAACCCTGGTCGTTTCACACGTTTAAATTACATTTTTAAAGATGTATGCTATTGTAAGTTATTTTTTCAAATTTAATATACCAAACTTTTCAAAACACTGGTGTATTGAAAATGTAAATAGTTTCTCTGACCTTCACATTTACAATGATACACAGGTAAAGTAGTGAACACATGTGGGCATCTCATTAAAAGTTTCAACATCACTTTCTACCACTGAACTAAGCAGGCCTTTTACGGCCCTTAGAAACTACAAGACACCTTTGTGCGTAATTCTTTAATCTTATTACTAAACTTAACACAAATATTTGGGGTTAATTTTTGTGTAACTTCTTTGCTTGCTGTGTTACATTGACCATCATGTGAAAACATCATAGTCATTACCTATACAGCCTATCAAAACAATTTAGATGGAAATTCAAACTCAAGACTGAAAGACTAAAGAAGTTTTAATGCGACAGAATTATGAGTTTTAAGTGACTATATATCAATCTCATCTCTTGCTCCCAAATGGCACAGGAAACATGGGCTCAACTGTCACAGAATGAAGCCTGCCCTCTTCAGTGTGCTCTGCGAGATTAAAGAGAAAACAGGTAAGATTATGCATGCCCTAACAAAAAGGCAAAATTGCGCACAGACATCTCGTGAACAAAAAGCAACAGTACAATGCTACTAATCCTTTAGACACCGCCATCTTTACTGGCGCTTTTTATTTGCTCGTCTGCGGGCTCCAGTTGTATTAAGCCAAATTAAGCATCACCGTTTCTGATTCTCGGATCAGAAAATGGACAGTAACAATTGCGATGGGCAACATAACACTGCAAAGTAGATAAATGATGAGCCTTTCCCCCTCTGCGTTGCATCGCGTCCGCTGCACCGTGAGGCTGAACTGACTGCCTTCTACTGGGTGCATGTATGAAAGGCGTCCCGGCAGTTTACCCTTGTTTACAGCGCGCAGTTTTTACACCAGCCATGTAATATTTGGCGAGCCTCAACTGGTGAATTGTTAAAACATTATGCGTAATCTAGTATTGTGTATTTGTCAGTGAGCTTTGTTGAGCACGGTGTTGATGCAGATCAAGTCTGGTTTAATTTTAATATCTGTAAGTGAGCGCTCACTCTTGTTCAGATATGTGGTTCGAATGGGGGTCCATTTCTTGCGCTCCTCTACCTAATTATGCGATCATTTTACTAAATAACTATTGGCAGTTTCGGCGGACTTGCGGTTAATTATTGCCCCATTTTATTATGAAAGCCATCAACATTGTGAAGGGTACATCGTTCAAAGACACATGGCAGTTTGGTTTCGTTGAAATTTAGTTGTGTTAACACAGACTTGTTATGACTAGAAGCGTTCGATTTGATATTTATTATTGATAAGAGACAGCTGATTTAGTTTGGCGTGAGTCTAACTTGTAGAAACGGTTAAAAACATAGTTTCGGTGAACACACCATCTCTGACGGTGATTTTCCCGTATGCTTATTTTTTTATATTTCAATATCTGAGTAGGCCAGCAACAAATAATGACCTGACATGCAAGCTTACTTAAATTTACAACTTACAACATTTTGATACGTTGTCTTTCTGTCTTGACCTTTTTTTCTCGGTCTTTCTCTTGATTCTTTTGTGGCATAAGTTTAAGCACATCCTTTTGTGAGCAATTAAACGTTTGCAAAAATTTTCTACGGATCATGTGTGTGACACCACACATCTTTGTGTGTTTGTGTCGAAATTAGAAGTGTGTGTCTGCAGGTCAGAGAATAGAAAGAAAATAAACGCATCTGTATGCCCTCATGTCCCATTAAGAAATATTTTGCTCTCACTTTTCTGACACTCAACCACGCTGTAAATGAAGTCCATTGACAGATACAACATCAATTCAGCACGTGTGATACCAAGGCTATACTGGCTGCCCCAATGACACGGAGCATTAGCATATGTCACTGTTTGACAAAAGATAGTCTTTTTTTTGAGGGGGAAATCTGCGCCCGTTGAAACACGGAATCAATTCAGTGCGTCCGAAGGCTCTGTGGATGTAATTTAATGTGCAGTTTTCCTCTATGCTCAGCCGCTGGTATTATTAAAGAGATTGTTAACGCGCGTGTGATATGTGCGCAAAGACGCGCGCGTTCTGTAATCATACAGGGCGACAGGTATAAAGAGAGAATGACCACATAACCAGATATGCAGAATCCAGAGACGATTAGATAAAGGGCTTTATCCGGAATGTTCAGTATGTGTTTTTGGATAATGCGGAAGAAGAAAAGCAGGTGAGCCCAGAGCACCTTGGCAGTCGATTGAACCAATAAGAACTTGTAAAACTTGTGGTTTTGTCTTTACTGTTAATGTTTTTTATATAACAAGATACTGTACTTTACTACTATACTAATAGCATGTTAAAAATAAAAAAAAATACATGTTTCAGTATTTATAAACAGGCTGACACACATTTAGCTGGAATTTAAATTCATTGCTAAAAAGGAAACAGGTGATAATTTTACATACTGGAGCCTAAAGAATCACGATTTTGAACTGATAAACACAGCAGTTCATGTGTTTATTGTGTCTCAGTGTGGTGGCAGGCAGAATAGTGCTTTTCCAGATTTGTGGCCTTTGTGTGGCTTATAAGCAGAAGTGACTCGAGGAAGATCATAAAACTTAATGAACTTCTCGGCCGTTGGAGGTCTCGACAGCGGGAGGGCAAGGCCCTGCTCCACCGTCTTGAGTAGTTCTTTATGTCTGTCCAGAAACAGGGAGAAAATTATTTTTATGTTGTAACTGTTGCTTATCTGAAGAGACTTCTGTTGCACCTCAAGAAATTATATGGATAAAGTACGTTTAAGGAAAAAGACATTTGGATGTTGTGTTCTTGGATAATATGCAAATATATTTAATTTCATTTTTTTTTGCTTAAACATTGAATAGCGTCAGTACACTTTTGACTGCGCAATATTTTTCAACTATTTTTTGTGTGCATTTGTGTGTGTGTGTAAGCTCTCATGCTTTTTAAACTCAGTTTTTATGTTTAAACAATGCTCCACAATTTTCCTTGTTAAAGATTAGTACATTTAAACCACTGCCCGTAAAAGACATTTTTATTTATAAGAGTTTTATTTCCTTTATTTTTGCACTGCACATGAATTGTAATTCTTTTAAACCCACCTGCAGCTGTTGACTGAGTTTCTATATGCACCTATCATGTTTCGTTTAATACAGCTATGTCCCTTATTACATTATAGCTCTAATTAAATATGCATAAAGAGTAGAGTCCCTAAGTATGCTAATTATTTAAATGAGCTTGTTTACTAGCTCAGTTGCTGTAATCTCGGGTAATCCCTTTGACGCAGCCTGTTTGAATGGTTTATTTTTATCCTTCCTAACGCATCCGGACTAATTTCCTAACAAGCTTCTCTTTGCTAATTTGTTTCTTAACTCACAATTGAACTCTCAAGCATTTGTGCTTTCTTACTTTGTACACATATGTTGCTTTTCTTTATTTCCTGCTCTATAAAATCATGCACTAGGGTAAATATAAAAGCTAGGAATAACTGAGTTTGAAGGTGTTGGTTGAGTGTTTTATTTAAATTAAACAATGAAGCATGAAGCAAGTAAATTAAACATGTGAAGCGCTGAGAGATGAGAAAACCCATTTTTTCAGTGTCAGTGTCAGACTTTCCTCCATTGTCTCGTCAGAGTGATAAGAGAGACTTCCACTGATAAGCATTCTGCTACTGCTGCTCCGTGTTTTTCAGCCAAACGCATTTTCTGTGATTTTCTTTTCCCCTCAGACATACCACACACATACCTAGTAAGCACCTAGTGTCAGAGTAGTATGTACCTTTTGCTTATCGTACTCAACAGATGTGGTCGTGCAGAAACGAGAAGCTGAGGGGCTGTTGTTAGGGTTTGATGGTGTTACAGTGAGGTAATCTGCCCCGTGAGAAGGTTTGTGTGTAAGAGTCGGACAGAGGACATTTGTGAAAATGGAAAACTAAGACATGAGCAGTAAATAATTTCTAAAAGTTATCACATGCCACGTGCACTCTCGGCTGCACATGGACGTGGCGCCTTGATTTGTGTGCCCTACAAGTTCTGACACTTCATGATCACTGAGGAGATCGGTTAGCTAATCTCTACGTTTGCATTGAACTTATTTTTATTGTATGCACAACAAAAAACAGAACAAAACTCCAAAGTTATGTCAGAACTCATATAACTTTTTTAGTTATTAACTACCATCTTTGCATTTTTTTCACTAGTATTTTCAAGTTTACACTGTGTGTGTGTGTGTGTGTGTGTGTGTGTGTGTGATTTTGATATTGTGCAGTTTGCGCCATACGCTGGTTGCTAAATCTTTCTCTTTATACAATAAGAGAAAATACTAACAACTGCCAGGGCTGATGTATGAAAAAGTTCCTATCGGAGAAATTTCTTTGCCTTTTATTTGTGAATCACAGCAGAGAACAGAGCTTTGAAAAGATGAAACATTTATTGTTGCTTTTGGATCTGATGCAAAGGGGGCTTGAAGGCGAATAAAGGGTAAATCAAACCTGAAGTGTTTGTACTGTAACTATGTAAACATTGAGAAAGGAAAGCTGTGTATGTACATCTGTTTGTGTAGAGACTGGAGAGAGATGATGTGTGTGACTTGCACAAGTGTGTGTGTGAGTCCACACGTCTCTATGTAATAGGTTTATGAGTGTGTACCCTAGATTGCGTGTTTGCCTTGACTATAGAACATCACACACTTCTCTCTGCATAATCATCATGTCACCATCACTAGATGTGAGAATGTTGGAGTTACACGTTTACACCAAAGAAATGATGAGGGAAGATGTGTGGAGGGCCTCTGGATCTCACTCATCACTCATCCTGAAGGTTGTGAAAGACAACTGCTATGTTGACAAACGAACACGCTGAGTTAATTGTCAGATTAGCCACAGATTACCGCAAATTCAAAGTCTTGTTGGGCTGGTAGGTTTGAGATGTTATTTTGGGGGCCCTGGGGCACCACGGAGAATTGACATGAAAAAAATTCTCTTTCTTTCTCTTTTTCAAAGGGTGGCTGGGCGAGATGATGTGAGAGAGAGGGTGGGTGAAAAGGAGGGAGATACATACATGGTGGATAAATGGATGGAAGCGTTTTGCAATGCAAAGCTGTCTGTACTGTTGGGGAGCTTTCTTGGCACTCCACTAACTGCTACTGGAGGCCCTGAGTAGATTTCCCTATTGCTAATGCCCTAGAAGTATTAATTCACTTTGATATGCTAATTAGAGGGCATTATGCAAGAAATGAGATTAAGTGGCAGCGTGAAGTCATTTGCCTGTCAGTAAATTGAGTGTTTTTAGCAGGAGGGTTTGTTTTTTCTTCCACTTTCTCTTGCTTTTGCATTTAAATGATTCGAATGAAGGGAGATGTGGCAGAATGCTTGAAAATCATTTTTTTTGTCAGCAGATTCTGTTTTTTTTTTGCTTCTCAGTGTCTTGTTCAGTCTTTATCTCTTTTTTTGTTTTCTTACAGGTATCTGTTTTTCTGAGATCTCCTAGCTTGTGTCCTTAGTGGGCCAGAGGGTATGCTATGGCTGAATTAATTTTATTTTATGCAAGTGTTTCTTGCATGAAATCATTTAAACCATAATATGTGTGTGTGTGTGTGTGTCTGGTGAAATGTCTTTAACACCATTAAACAAAGGTGTCATTGCCGGCATGTTCGATGCAAATGGCGTAATTAACAAATTTTGATTATTTGAGGTGATTTTATGCTGAGTTCAAGCACAAGATAACACGTTTGATCTGGACTGTAGAGATAGAAAATCTCAACATACCCAGAATAACTTGTCCAGTTTGTTTCAAAAGGAAATACTGAAGTGCAGCAGCGAACTGAGGAAGACCTCTGCTGGGCTGACTGTGTGCTAATCAGTCAGCGTGCGTGCCCATGCGCGGGGGGGGCTCGCACCCGGGTTGTTTGCTTTCCCGCCGCCGGTAGAGAGCTGGGCTGACGGCGGCTGTGGCAGATGCGGCAAGGAATAACAAAGGTGAAAGATTACCTCCATATGGCATTTCTGACCAGGAAAGAGAGGTTGGGGGTGGGGGTGGGGGGGGGTTAGGTGCATGCTGAAGAAACACTTCGTTCTGAAGTGAGGTTTAATCAATACAGAGAGATTACAGAAAACTATTACAGGACCAAAATCATAGGCTCTTCTTTTTCTCCCCCTCTCTCGGATTCTCTCCTCGTCTGCTGTTTGCTGGCTCGGCGGCAACTGCCTGCCTATTGACTTGTTGTTTTTCTGACCTTTGACTCATCAAGTTCAGAAACGGGAGGTCTGGAAGAGAGACTGTAGGAAGCCAGCAGTGTGGCCCCTGCTGTGCTGTTCCCTCCACACACACACACACACACACACACACACACCCATTGGTGGTTATTTTTCAGTAAAGGGATGTATGTTGTTATTTTCTGTATCCACGGTGAGACCCTTCTTTGTGCACTCTGAACCGGCTGAATTAATTTGTGGCCACCGTCGTAATTAACCACATGCAAGGCTGGCTAAAAGCATTACCTTGAAAAAATGGAACGCTAGGATTTTGAAAGTAAGCGGTTCTTATGCCCTCGGGGACCATTCATTTTGAGGCGCCCCGACAAAGCAGTAATGAGCCAACTAAATCTACCCTGAAGTTAATTTGACATCTGCTCGGTTATTGTTGTTATTACTATTGTATTGTTATGGTTTTGTAGGTATTTTTTTGTAGTTATTTTTGTTCTCTTAAATAGTATGAATTGGTAATGTTTTCCATAAAGACGTTAATATTGTTGGATCGGATTGTTACATTAAGCTAAACGTGACGGCTTGTTATAATACACCATAATTACAGATTTATTAATTAATGAGAGAACATACTCATTAATTGTTTGCTAATTATAAAATAACAAAGGAGCACTTAACCATGAAACTATGAAAAATTGACTGCTCCTCGTGATCCATATTTGTGTAGGTGGGAAGCTGTGCTTCTCAGTCTCTTTATGACATCATCACAAGCCAGTCGTTAAGATCCAAAGTAAATATTAGGGAGCGTCGCCTTCCTCTCTCGCCTTTAGTTACAATAGCGCAGCCTCTTCTTGTAAATGCCCAAGTAAATGTATGCAGCCTGCAATAGAAAACCATTCAGCAGTGGAGACAATTGACTTTAGGCTGGTTTTTTGTTCTCGTCTGCCCCAGCGATGCGTCTGCAGTGACAAGATAGAGCAAGGCAGAATGGCTTTTGCTCAGCAGGGCGTCTGGACGCCTGAATGCCATGGCCTCTCTCTATCTCTCTCTCTGTCTCTCTCTTTATCTCGCTTTCTGTCTCTTTCTTGGTTTCTTTACGTTACTAGACCTGGTTTTTAAAATCGAGGAAGATTGGCTGCTATCTGCATTCATGGTTTTGTAGAACCCTTTCCTCTCAGCCAGTAGAAGGTGTGTATGGTAAATAGGAAGCAAATGAAAGAATTAAGACAGGAAATTGTGAGTTAAAGGGGGATGTCAAGCTTGGATGTCAGGCAAAAACGAGAGAAGAAAATCGATGAAACTGAGCTTTAACATACCTTCTTATTTGCCTTTAAGAAGAAATGTTATCACTCTTGCCTTTTGTTTAGATGTTCTTGTGGCACATGGCAATGACTCTATGGCTCAGGTACAAAGTGTATGCACACATCCACAGAAATGCAAATGAATACATTCACGTCAATACGTTTTCCCGACCTGTTTATCATAATTTCATACATTTTTCTCTTATGCAAATAAGCTTTAATGAATATTGTACCAAAAATCTACCTCTTTTAACATTTTTGCAGATTTATTATGAAAATTCTACTTGTAAATGTAAGCAGACATTTAGCAGTGACAGAGTTTCTAGAACACTGTTTGTGTTGGACAGGCTAGACCGCTTTTGGAGCAGCTCAAGTTTGTCTTTTTAGTCACATAGACAGTAGAAAGGGACAGGAAATCATGAGAAAGAGAAAGGTGGAATGGGAACAAAACAGACACTGCCCAGTTCGAACCTGCTTGTCCCATGTGAGCACCAGGGCTCAGTGGGATATGTTTACTGCTAGGCTCATCGTTCAGCTTGTCTTTTAATATTTAGAGTTTTTGTTTTTACTGTGAGCTTCAGGTGTGATGGGTTGTCTGGATCACCTGAACCTCCTCTGGGATCAATAAAAGGGAAAGAGTTGTGATAGAAAGTGTGACATAGGAAAGAGTTTTAATAAGCCACTGCAGTGCCTCCCTGTGTGTGGTCTTTTTGTAAGAGAGGAAATGTTCACTTCCCCAGCATCTGTATGGCTGTTAGCGACATTGTCTTTTATTTGCTTGTCTTCTTCATAAAATGCCTCCTGATTCCTCAACACTCACGCACACACACATGACCAACCCATTCTCCACTCTGACCCATCTAAGATGAGCTCATGTTTCATTTAATTACCTCAGATTACTGCTGTTGCCTGTCTGTGAGGAATTAAAATGAAATGGTTGATGAAGATCAGACTCATGGCCTGGCCAATCAGAGCAGGACTCCTCAACTTTTACTTTGTTGTTTTATTATTGTTTTAGAAATAGAATGAATCTGCTATATGCTAACATGTTTTTTTGCCTCCTTTGATTTCATGTAAGACCCCTGAACAGTATCACATGCACACATGTATCTAAATAAGTAAATCTAAATGGGGACATTCCACAGACTTCTATTGTTTTATACACAGCTAGTTAAAAACAGTATGACCTAACCCACACTCTAACCATAACTCTATGTGAAAACTTTCTGCAATTTTACAATTAAAATAAAAAAGTTTATTTACAATATTTTGTAAATTGTTTTTAAAAATGAGGACGTACCCAAAAGGAGGTTTTGTTCAGATTTGTTAGGTTTAACGGCTATTCAGGTATACATTTGTCTCCAATATAAGTAAACACGTTCACACACACTAACGTTCATCAGACCTGGTGACTGGAGCAAATCTATGATGAATCTCACATCACCTTTAAATTGTCAGCTATCCTTTGCCATTTAACTAAATTGTACTCTGTATTGAAACATTAAATTTTCATTTAAAAAAAGTAAATGTTCCCACCCGGCGCTGCTGTTTTAATATTTTACATCTTCCCTCGCCCTGTCATCTGTATATGAAATAAGTGCAATTTGTGATGTGTTGTCATTAATAATTTTGTCACCGGGGCGTAAAA
This sequence comes from Chromobotia macracanthus, assembly GCA_036877525.1. Classification (NCBI taxonomy): domain Eukaryota; kingdom Metazoa; phylum Chordata; class Actinopteri; order Cypriniformes; family Botiidae; genus Chromobotia; species Chromobotia macracanthus. Next base: position 6,388,998 of record JAZGTH010000002.1, read on the forward strand.
GCCATGAAACAACCATCCACCCACAGCAGTGTTTGTGTTGCATACGGAGCAAAGCGTGATGTGATGAGCTATGCCAACATTGGCCAAACATTCTCGATATATTATTTGTATAATTCAATTCATATGGCGCTGTCTAACATGGGTCACACATGGCTGTTATGTGTTTTTTTTATATTTATGTTTTTGATATTGCAGGAAATGGCATCTATTGATTCATTGTCTGCTGTGTTGTGACATTTTAGATTAAACAAGATAAAATAAAGCAAGGCTAGGTTTCAAGAGCCATTGTAAGCAGTAAACTCAATTGTACAATTTTTAGGATTATTCTAAATCTAATTATTCTATTCTAATTACAGACCTGAAAATAGCTCTGACATGATTATTAATTCTGCAGGCGATTACACAATCCAAGTACATTACTCACATATCCCCAAACCTTTACTATCACTTCTCCCCCAATAAAAGAAAATGGCCAGGTACTCTCAAACGTTTTTTTGGGTCATGGCTACTACTCTGGTCACTAGACCTGATACGGTACGGCTATCCACTAGAAACCTGCATCTCTGTCAGAATGCTTATTAGCACAAAAAGGGTCAGGTGGGAGGGGTGAGTAGGAGAGTGGTCCTCTCATTGTAATGGCATTGCTATTTATAGATCTCCATTTCATTAGCCTTCTCTGTTTCAGTGGAGAGATTTCCTCAAGGGGAAGAGGATACAAGTCCATATACTTCCTCATGCACTGTACACGCATATGTAGCCATGTTTGTCAATGCGCACATGCTTTAATAATGCAAAACTACTGCATTGTGGGGAAGCCTGTGTCAGCCTTCGATTTGCAGTTTATATGTGGATGCAAAGAGCCACATCTATAACTATCTGTAAGGGACCCCTTTTAGTAAATTGATTCAATAAAGTTTTATCAGAGATATTATGCAGCTAATGCTTTTTTTTTTCAAATTTTGTTTATAGTCACATGGCCACACAAGATGGCTTAAAACAAAAGCTGTCCCTTCAGAATGGCAGATTATAAGAAATATTTTTAAAGCAATTTACACAAGTGGAATGTGTTTACAATATCTAGTAAATGTGGACATAATATTGCCCAATTCAGTTGTTAGACCTCAAGCCAGTTTGCCACGTCTGTGTGCAGAAAACCAAATGTTTCCTTTAATGGTGAAATTAGGGTCATGTATAAACCCCTGCTTTATTTTTTAGCCTAAAGCAGCATTTTAGGGTCTGCTCTGTCTTCCCCTCTGCCTAACTGCATTCCTCAAATGAAGTCCATGTTCCATTGTTCCATCAGCGTTTCATATGTTCCAAATGATATATTGAAAGCAGAAATGAGAAAAAGACTGCAATGCAATGAAATTTTAATCAGCGTCTTCTGCTGCTTTAACTAGGCAAATAATTCTTATTGGCCGCTGTGTTAAGATTTCTAATATTTAATTCATAACAAAGCTGGCAGTATTCTGCCATCCTCGTTTTTGCCTGCTGCTGATTGGTGACAAAAAAACTACGAACAGACGCAAATGTCCGAAAGCCGACGGGCAGCAAAGTGGTTTCCAAAAACCGACTACTCAGCATTCTTTGGCTTTAATCGCTAGAGGGGTTATGTATCGATTGATTTGCACTTATTTATTTAACATCAAGAATCCGGCCTAATGCCATTGCTCACTTTGACTGCTGTGTTTTCAGTTAATGTTCACGCTTAATGTGCCCTTTTCTATGTTAAACATAAACTCCCTTGAATAAATGACACTCACATGGTTGATTGGTTTTAAACTATAAGTGAGAAGTAAATGCTAATTTTCATGTTTTTGTGATGGAGCTTTCAAAGTCTTGTGTGAGTCTTGGTTGACCATGCAGTATATCTAATAGAGAGTGATCTATTTAAATTCTGACTGAACGAGTTGGCTGTGAACTATGCTAGGAGATAATCTTTATACATCCGATCATTTAAGCAGTCCAAATAAGCCTGAACCAAATGTAGCATCTCTCTCTTTCTCTCTCACACTCTCTGTCTCTTTACCCTAAACCCTTGAAGTTCATTTTTGTAAGCTGAAACAACGGAAAGATGGCATAGGGCCAGTCAGAGCTAGGTGCTGTCTCATGTTTCAGTGAGAGGGGGCAGATCCTGTCCTGGGCTCTTGGTGAAATGGCTTAATTGGTGTCAGAGCCCCTGGGATATTCTCTCTTTCCCTCTCTGTTTCCTTCTTTCTCTATTTTCTGTTCTCTCGGTGTGCTCCAAAAAAAAGACAATTTCACATTCTCTCCTCTGTTTAATACCTATTCTCTTCTCCTCCTCCTTCTGTACTTAACCTTCTCCTCGTCTCTCTCCTCTCTCCTCTCATTTAATTCCTCTCCTCTTCTTTAACTCCTCTTCTTCTGCTCTCTTCTTTCCTCTACGCTTCTTTACTCTTCTCTCTGCTCTCATTTATTTCCTCTCCTCTCATTTAATTCCTGTCCTCATTGAAACCTGGCCAGTGCCTGTTACTTGAATGAGGAGCAGGCTGCACCATAACAATACTTGCTGATGTTTGGGATGACAGAAATGAATATGTACTCAGCTCCTGGGAAAGTGGTGATTAATGGCAGAGAGTAGTGGAACATGCTCCTTTCCTGCTGCTGTACTTTGATGGGGATTGAAAAGCAGAAAAGAAAAGGTTCAGACTTTTATTCTCTCGTAGAATGTGGAGGTCACTCGCAAGTACATTACTCCTTTTTTCTCTTCAGTTCTGCTCCCTGGCTTTCTCTCTCACTCTCTATATATTTTCTTCCCTTTTCTCACCTATCTGCTGTCTTTGTTGTGTGTTCCTGGAGGTCCTTATGGATGGATACCTCTGCCAGCTCAGATATGATACTGTCTCAGTGAAGTGTTGACGGTGGTACTTGACCTACAGTATATGGATTTTTCAGTGGCTGACGCAGAGAACAGTGACTAGAAAGTAGATTGATATACATATAAAGTGAAAAAATGGCGCTATGTGCCTGTGTGTATAGGCCAGTGGTAGAAGTTGTGTATACTGTTGTGTACTCTGCCTCATTTTGTTGTAGATTCGTTTGTCACATGCCAGGTACCAACACGGAGAGGTTGTGTGGCATGCCTTTGTCTTTGAAAAAGTAAATCATGAAAAAATAAAATAAAATACAACCCAGGCTTCTTTAAAGCAAAACAGGTTGAGAACCATTGATACAGGTTCATGCAATTTAATTATAGCACAGTGAAATTGAAATGCACATATAGACCGTAATTAAACAAACAATGTATAAATTTATTCACTGTTGATTTTATTTCTATTTTATTATATCTATTAATCGACTAAGCAAAGTTACAGTTAGTGACCAATGCCGATAATCTTACAATGACCAAATGTGAAATGTTCTAACCACTGGTTATATGAAACAGCATTTAAATGAAAGTAGTTAAAATAATTCATATGGAAACTACAGAGGATTTGATTGGATCAGACTTCACATATCCATGCTTCATATCGGTTAAGATAGTGAGGTTAATTACTGTCACACAATTTTTGTTCCCTTGCACTGGTTCTCTCTCACTGTCTGGCAGCAGTAGGGTCCCAGGGACATCGCCTCAGTTACTTGTTAATTCATTTAATTAGGGTTCTTGGCACTCTGCTCCTCTCCTGGCTGGTGTAGTAATCTTATTTAGAGGGAGGCGCTGAGGAAACCGCATGTCCGCGACCAGAGACTTGCATTCCTGTCAATACATGCACTGTTCCATGCAGCACAGCAGGGCTCTGACGTAGGCCGATCTGCCCTGTGCGGATGTGACCATTTCAGGAAAGCAAAGAGTGAAAATGCATTAAGCATTACAATTCAATGCATTATGCATTTTGTGCTTGAAATAGTTTGTTTCATGTGTTTGATCACTTTAATTCCCACTGCCTAACTACTAAACCTTTTCTTCTGTCTGTACAGTACTTCGAAAATGTAGGCTCTTTGATTTACATCTCAAATATCAAATTCCCCCCTCCTTGAAACTATAACTAAATCCTCTTTTTGATCTCAGAACTGTGGTGCAGTTTCATTTCGCATCAAAGTTGGAACAGGCGACCTTGATGTGGAGAAACACTGGTCATGATATCATTATCTGTTGTGTCCTGCACATGATGGCATGCATTTTTAATCAGTCGTGACACACCTCTTGGAGTATTGCTTGATCCAACATTCTTCCTAACATTTTATCTCAGCAAAAAAATAAGAGGGCCTGATTTGATCGTGCACCGTGCCCACTATCGTACGCTGAGTTTTGGCACTGTTCATGTGAGATTGCAGCTGCAGAAATGTAAAGTGTGGGTTTAGACACTGGCCACTCTGCTGACAGCTAGATTTTTTGCTCACTTCTGCCTCTCAAATAAGCAGCAACTCTGTCAGAATGATTGATAGCGATTTGTTTTACGTGACACAGTTTGAGATTTTTCACTCCCTTCACTGCCTTGCAACGATCAAGAGTTGAGAGTTTTTAAAACTGCAGCAATGAGCTTTGTAAGAGAAAAGACATTGTTGTTATTGTTAACAGACAGACACGCAGTTCAGAGGGTTTTTTAGAGGGCCTATTGACTTCACAGGAAATTTCTTCACATCAGATATTAACTGTATGATGTAGTACAGTAGTTTTTTGAAATGGACAAGTTGATTAATTACCAACATATGTTCCTCTTATTACAAATTGTTTAAATAATATTTCTTGAATATATTTATGTATATAAATAAAGTATGTGTGTTTGAGATAATGGTTGAGGTTTTATTTTACAGTATTTTTTAAATCACATAGCTCCTCACAGGCTTATTAATTTGCCCAAGGCTTTAAAATAATCATGCAGAGTAGGGCATTGTAACCCATGCAAATGGAGATTACACACTGAGGACAGAGGGTGTTTCTCAACTTCCTGCTCAAAATAGAGACTCAAAAGATAGAGGGTGTAGGTGAGTGTGGATACGGATATTGTTTTGGCTAAATCTAATGTCCACATCTAATGTCCACCTTGCATTTGTGCACACAGTATTTAAGCAGTTGTGTTTTGGGTTGTGATATTGGTGCTGGGATCATATTTCCCTGCATGCATGTGTGTGTATGCAGAGCACGGTCATAGCCGCACTGCTGCAGAGGGATGGTAGTGTAGCAGAGTTAATTTATTTAATGACTAAGACTCTGCTGTCTCCAGAGCCTTGATTATTTTTCCTGCCTGATGAGAAGCAGAGATAAAGTGGAGGACACACACACATTATAATATGCATTTTAAAGTGTGCTTTAAACATACAGAGGGGTCCAAAAGTTTAAGACCACTTTTATTTTGCACATTTCTTTGCAATTTACAACTGTTTTACTAGAAATTGTATTAGCAGCATAACAATTTGAGTAAAAAGTTGAATTGAAAAACGAAATTGTTTTATTACTGGTATCAGGTATTTAACGCCTTTTCTTTTGACATCATGCACTTCATGACATCATGCACTTAAACTGCCATGGACTGATGATTCACGTTATCCCAGTGTGACTCTTTCAAAAAAACCTTGTGTAGTTCATTTTTATCTTTATTTCAGAATTTTAGTAAATTTAGTCTTTTTAGTTTTTTTAGTTGGGACAATTAAGACCTCACGGTTACTGTCTAACTGACCTCTTTTGTCAGACTATGATAATTGTTTATTCCCAAAGTGTGCTCCTCAAAACTAAACTGTGTTACTTCAGTAGTGTGGATATTCCCCTCTCTCTTACCATCCAGCCAAGCTCCACTGATCAGCCCAGACTGCAGGGCACACAGCTCACACACAGGGGCCATAGTGGAATAGAAGCAGTGGCCCCTTGAGCTCAACCTGAACTTGAAATGAAGTAATGAAAACACAACGTGATAGCTTAGAGGACCAGAGGAGAGAGTATGTGAAAGAAAGCAAGACAGTAAGAGTGAATGAACGAGTCAATGTATAGCATTTCCATAAGCCATCATCAGCAATCCAGTGGAGGGTCACACAAACTTGAAATTATTTCTTCAGGCATTTGCTGTCAAGTGTTATTCAAAAAGAACCAGGCTCATATTTAAATAACAGCCGACATTTTGAATTAATTAATCAGGCTAGATAGTCCAGAGCCTTTTCTCATTAGTGAACGGGTCAGACTGGAGAAGATATATGCTCTGGTGATGATATACTTGTCTATAATGGTGATTTATGAAGATTTGCAATGGCACACAATTTGTCAGAGGTTCCAGGAGCATGCAAAAAATAAATAGATAACAAAACAAGACTGAGCATATTTTATAAGCTGATCTTTAATTGATCTTGCAAAAAATCAGATTTTAACACCTAGTTCAGTGCAGCAACACCATAAAGATCACAGTTTTATTTCTCCCTTGTTGCCATTAGCTATTTCTTTTTAAATAAAGGGTTCTTTAATTATGGTAATGCTACACTTGTGAACAATGAGAGTGTCTCAATTACCAAATTATTCAATAGTTTTGTTGTTGTTGGCATGTCTCATCCATGCATGTTCAATCCTGGAGAACTGTGTACAGTTGAGTCGGCATCCAATGTAAATAACATCCCACAGAGCTGCTGACAGTCCAGCAGTTTCCTTTATTCTGTTTAATGCTGGACAAACAATCCCAGAAATACTAACTGATTTAAACCAGATACCCCTGTGCTGTTACTTCAACTGTGAAATGTAGAAATTTACCTCACAATTTATTTTTGCAGTTATATGTATATATATTTTCTCTTGGTTGTGTGTGTATGTGTATGGTGTATAAATGTGTGTATGTAGGTAATAGCTTATGTTCGACAGAAGCACAGACATCCTGTGGCTGTTCAAAATCTACGATTACACAGAGCTAGTTTGAGCCGAGCTTAGAGACTTGTTAATGTGCTTGTGGTTTCAGATGAATTAATCATTTCTCCGGCCAGCACTTATGTGCTGTGTGGGTGGATGTGTTGTTTGTGTGCATGTATATACACATCTGAGTGGTATGTACATTTAGAAAGAGAAAAGTATGTTTTTTATTTTTGGGTTGTGTGTTTATGGTGGTTGAGTGTGTAGTGCAAGAGTTCATGTTGTGATTGGTGTGTCTGCAGAGCGAGGGCTATGAATGGAAGTGTTACTGTGTAATACGAGATCTTCTAAATGCCTGAAACAGCTGCTAACTACGTCTGACGGTGTGTTTTAGCATTAACACTGACCTAACAAGACTTACACAGCTGCTGCCAGTGCACACCAGTTTACATTAGATTACTGTGTTTACCACTGTCTACAGTCAGACAGGTGAACATATTGTATATCGCTTCCTGCAGGTGTATTTTTCAGGCATTGTTTAACTCATGTTAGCACCTTTAACTGAAGTGTAAATAGCCAATTTTCTTTTTCTTACATTTTTATCATAGTACATTTAACACTATATTTAGACAGAATTTACAATTTTCACAATTTCCCAAGATGCATCTGGAGTTTTAAGCTTCGTTTGTTTAAAACTTGTGGATTATGTCAACAATTTTTATTACTGCTTAAAACAAGAAAACCTCTTAAAAACAGATCATTGCAGAAATAATTGTATATGTTTTATCTTAAGTGTGAGGTCTTTATTAAAAACGGGCTGAACTATAACACTGTTTTTTTGTTTAAACATATGCAGTGTGTGGATGAGAGTGACAACAGATACATGTTATTATGCTTTGTGCATGTGTTAGTGTGTCCACATGCATGTGAACAGGGTTAGATGTGTCATATTGATGTGCAGTCTTTATATAATGCAGCTCTGTGGTGACAAAGCATTCAAATAAATTGCTGTCAGTAAGTGCAAATGCTGGTTTCTGTAAATTTTATCTGGTGGGGAGGGCTCCCTGTCAGTCTATAACAGGACACCTGTGACAGAGAGCGAAAGAGAGAGATGATCGAAATCAGGATCTAGCTGATCTGTTTCACGATAGCACTCATCAGTGCTTGATATTAGACATGTTAGAAAAGAGATGTACATGTAGTGCTGTGTGCCCATACAAGCCCGGAGAGCATGACATCACATATTTTGCACTGCTGCTTGTCAACAAACTATAGATGTCCCTTTTGGCACTGAATAACTGTTGTGTTGAGTTTTGCAACATATTTTATTTAAAATATTTTAAAGCCTTTTTATTGTACTTTTTACATGTTTTTTAATAAAATGCGTTCACATTTAATCTTTAAAAGCATTTAGGACACAGTGGCTGCACATTTAAACAATGACAACAGTACAAATAAGCTTATTTCCAAACGTATCAAAGTTCGTTTTTTCCATGCTACAAATGTGTTTTTTATTTTAGTTCTTTTTTTGCATTCCCTTTTTTGTAGTTTCCTTTTAATTTTTTTTGCTTTATTTATTGTTTAACCATATTTTTAACAGACGTTGGATGCAACTTTCTGCAGTCACTACATTTAGTTCTAAACATACATTTGTTCATAGTCACTTATACAACTACCATATAATGTCAGCTGCCAGTCTTGAATCTAGTATTATAATCTCTTGTGAGATGTCTCAGTTTCTGAATTCAAGCACACCGTTTATTAAGCTATATCCAAATCTAATTCTGTCATTTAAAGAGAAACAGTGTCAAACCTGCGACGATGGACCTTCCTTTGCGTGTCTTGTGTTCTCTGTAGCATTGTTATTTTGCTCGTATGTGTCTTAATGAGAAATAGAGCCTCATTATGATTTTAAGGATGAGAGGGGAAAGCTTTTAATTAATGATATGTAAATGGTCCTGAATTGATTATGTTACAATATCAAGAGAGATGGGCTGAAGCTGTGGTGTAATATATTTTAATTAAGAATTAATTAAAAATGATGGCAATTTCAGAAAGCCTTACAGAAAATAGTGGAATTTACTCCCTGTCAGAAGTGAATTAGCCTCTGATTAAATGAATGCCTTGTATTTATAGCACAGTTATTTTTAAGCCTCGCCAGGAAGAATTACACATTTTCTTTCATATAATTAGCACTTGTGTCTTAGTGGTTCACCAATCGCTGAAATGATTTGAAGTCACATGACTTCTGTAGATTCTCATAATCAAGCAAGTTCCCTAATTGACCTAAACTTTTAAGACAATTTTCATATTTTGCATGTTTTAAACCAGAAGAAAAGTTTATTATTATTATATTTAAAGCCAAACATGTGTTGGTCTTTTTTCACCTGTAAGGACCACCTACAATGTGCTATATTTGTAAGGACATTAAAAAAATGTTTCTCACAATTATAACCAAACCTACACTGTAATGCAACTACATGAGTTTCAATATCCACATTTTGTTACATGCACTCAAAACAACAGCACAAGATTTAAAAATCATAAATAAATCAAACATGCTGTGTGGCCAGAGATTCAGAACTTGAACACAGAGGCACGTGTCTTGCTGACACTCCAGGGTGAACAGAGAACATCAGAAGAACCATGATTAACCTTTAACAGCATAGATCTTCCAGTCCTTTGTTTAGAAAGAGAGACCAGAGTAAGAGAAGATGCTGTAAGTGCAGGAGGCAGCCGAGAGGGCCTTTGTTCTTGCCGCCATCTAACACACGTTTCAGGATAGATCTCCCCCGCGATCAATGGAAGCGCGGCTGGGATGGGAGTACTCGGGGCGGGGGCAGGGGGTCCCTTGTGGTCGGGTTTGATTGGAGTGCTGAGTTTGGTATTGAAAGGCAAAGGGGAAAAGCCTGCAGGAATCAGATCCCACAGGATTAGTTAGAGCTTCACAACAAAAACACCTACATATTCCACAATACAACAAAGTGCCTCACTTAAGAGATCTCGCATGAAGGGAGCATTAACAAACAAAGCCAAGAGAGAGACACAGATTGTTCTTGACTTTGCGTGAGTGCGTGTGAACAATTGTTGCTAGCGTGTTTTCATACAGCATGTATTTTTAGTGGATGGTGAGGAATATTAAGGCGGACAGCAAATGTTACTCTGAATGTTACTTGTCAACCACAGTTGCTTTCAAATGTCTGGGATCAGTAGTAAAAACGTTTCCGTTTTTAATTTAATATAGTGTTTTTATACAAATTATGTTATTAGCATAAATTAAATGAAAAGGTGAAGTGTATGTTTTTTTTAAATATTATGGTATCTCTTTTTCTGTAATGATTTGAGCTGGTTAGTGCAAGTCAGTGCAAAATCTGATGATTTATGATATCCCAGCATGATTTGAGAATACGATTTTAAACAGAGGCAAGGGCATCTGATCTTATCTACAAGGATGTTAACATGTTCAGTGTCTCAAATTTGCTTGCATTTGATTAGTGACAAAGAAATAGTGCAAAATAAAATTTATGTTACATCATAACTATTTAACACTATTTATTTTATTTCTTAAAACTGGGTTTTTATGTTTTGAATACCAGATTTTTAATATCATCTCAGGCTTTTGGATGCCACTGTATGTGAAATCACAGTGGAACAATTTTTACCCTGTACTGTTGCTCATCATCAGCTGTACTGTATACAGTATATGTGTACATTATGTACAATATATATATCTTGTATAATTGGTTATCGTGGTGCAGCATACAAATTAGATAACAACACAAAAAAATTATGCACTAAAGAGCTCAATGCGTACCTTGCTAAATAAAGAGAACAGGTAGGAAATAGAAACTGTTGAAGCTTTGAGAGGACAGAGAGAGAAAGAGAGAGAAGGACAAAAGTAAAAAGGGGGGTCAACATGTAAACCGGGGTATCAATTCTATTCCCTACAGAGTATCTCTCTCCCGCTCGCTCTCTCGTGGTTCACGTCCCTCTCTCTCGCGGTTCACGTCCCTCTCTCTTGCCCACCCACCCATGACTGGTCGAGTCTCGCTCCTCTCTTCGACACCTGCAACCAGTTGCAATACATCACTGTCAGGTCTGCTTTCCCCACCCATCGGAACGCGTGTATGGGGAGAGTTGAGCGCTCCTGACACACACTCTCCGAGGGGAACGGTTGTAGGTGAGGGTGCGTATGGATATGCCAGGTCCCCTCACCACCCTTCACTGCTCTCACACTCAAAATATCATTCAAATGGAAGGCTGAGGTTTTCTATTTTCTATCCATGGGGTGATCTGAATGCATCAGGAGCAAGAGGTGTATATGTGAGATCACACTGACTGTGTCAGATGCGGACACACTCTGCTGACACAATTCTGATTGGTCGACTTGTTTAGGGTGCTTTGATCAAGCTAATACGCTTGGTTAGATTTAAGGTAGTGCCATTCAGTCAGATTTGAACTATTTTTACAAACTCTTGTACACTTTGCTGCATGTTTTGGCCACAAAAACTCACAACAGCTTATATTGTAATGTGATTAATGGAACGCTGAGAACAGAATGGAATATATAGGTACTGAATTCTTAGAATCTTTTTCACTTGCAATTATCTTCAAACTTGTTTTTTGTGTACCTTGAGATTGGACCCAGGGGTTCTTTGAGGTGCTCACTGTACGGTGCTCACTACTGTTCCAGTAGTCTGATGAAACACCTGCCAAACAATCAGATTGGAGCTTGCTATTTTCACAGGCACTATGCATCAGAAGGTCCATCAACAGTCAGTGGTCAGACAGGAGATTTGAGAGGTAAAGAGTCTAGTACTCAGTATAAAGTTAAACAATGTGAGTTTTAAGCACTCTGTATAGACTCTCTGACATTTTAGGTTTCAATGACTGTGCTCTAACATCCAACTGTGGAGCAAAAATAGTTTCACTTTTAAAAGTTCATTAAGTTTCCCTACATTAGTCTTGTGAGTGTGTGCTTGTATGGACACCTACCATCTCTAGCTTTAATAGTAATTGTGCAAGTGCCTGTGGTCAGTGGCCATAGCACTCAACAGGGGTGCAGAACATGGAGTGTGTGTGCATGTGTGTGTGGTGAATGTAGCAGAATTACTAGAGAGTGTGAAGCAGTTACATCGTAATGGGGTCATTTGGGAGGCAATTGGCAAGGGTTAATGTACTATGGAGGGATGAGGTGATATTGGAGTGAAATTTGGGTCTGTATAATGTGTTTAAATGGAAAAAGGCAGCCATGAACAGAACAGTTAAGCACAAGCAGAAGATGAAAAGTGTGTGTGTGTGTGTGTGTTTGTGTGATACTGAAGGTGGGAAATATTGAGGGATCTGTGACACCAAAAAAAAAAAAACCAAATACAAATAGACTTTGGTTTCTCACTCTCTCACTCTCTTAGTCTGTCTTCCTCTAAGCACATAAAACAAGAGTCCTCCTGTCTTTCCCTGTATGACATCAGTGGCCATGAAGGAAGTGTTATTTTACTGAGGGCTGTCTCGGACAAAGTGCCCCATTGTGCTGTGCCACTCATGAAATCATTTCCTGTATCATCAAGAAAAACACCAACATGAGAGTATGACAACATAAAATGTCACTTTGAAGGACTGCTTTGAAACTGAACACCAAGGGCCCTATGATATTCAATACCTGGCATATGTTTAACATTACGGTCTGGATAAACAGCCCAATGGCCTGGTCTTGTCTTAAGTGGTAGAAAAACATAAATGGCACAGAGAATAGGCTGTGATAGAATGGCTCTTGATTCTTTGTTGAATCAGCTCAGAAGTTCTATACCTTGGAGTCACAACTGTTTATTTACTTATTTTTCAGATAAGAACTCCAGTATTAGCTACTTCATTAACTTAATTGTTATTGGTAATCCTCTTTTGGGGGTGGAAATTTAAGTGTGGGAGCTTCTCTTTGCCAGGGACATTAAGGAGGAAATTCATTCTAAGGTTGATCTGCTACGTTGTCCAGCTTAAACTTTGATCAATGCCAAACTTCCGTAGGCTCATTCATGTGAATTCCCCCAGAAGTGTTAGTGTGCACTGGAGCGCAGGGTAGTGTGTGAGAAACAGAGAGTACAGTTGATGCCAGTGCTGGATCACTGACTAGCCACTGCTTTATTATCAGGCCTGGTCTCCAGTATCCTAACTTCCTGTTCTCTTCTATCTGATCACAGCTGCATTCTGATTTACAGGGTGCATACTGCTCAAAATTTATTTAGAACATCTTTAATGTCATCACAGACAGAACACTAAAGTGGAATTTTATGAAGTATATGTCTAAATAAATGCAAAATATATATTTTGTCTCCACCCTCCTAAATTTAGTAAATGTCAGTTTTGATATTTAATATGATAGTGGATATTATGTGTTTTATTTAAATTGGTGTATAGTACTGAGGTAGTGCACAATGATTGATTAAATTTCAATACTATACCCTATGAACTTCTTGTACTCTATAAACTTAGGGAACAATTACTATAAACAAGTAACTGGAACATATCAAAACCTGTTTAATGCTGCAGCCACGGCTAAAGATTCTTACAGTGAAGCTATTTTTTCACAAATCTCTGTCTCACACACACACACTTCATGCATACACACAAACTGTGTTCTCCACTCCTCCTGAGTGGAGGGTTTTGGCCAGCAGCCGGCTACTTCAGCTGAAGCAGATTTTCCCAGGCTCCCACAGGGCTATTTGTGCATGATTCCCATTGGGCCTTAACCCATTATCAATGTTCCAAATCATTTATAGAGAATCTATTGAGCCCTATACTGTAATGAACTCACTTCTCATGGCGTTCCCTCTCACTCTTTCACTCTCCTTTTATATGAAAGTCAAAGTGCTAAAGTGCTGCCCTCAATTCCACTTCTCCATTTTCAGCGCCGTTAGTGCTCTGTCTCAAAAGTCAGTGTTTGCTTTGATTTAAAGTGCTAAAATCCAACAATTCAGTGACTCCAATCAATGCAGGGCTTGATATCTTTGAGTTTGATGAACAGAGCTTTCGAACTCTAAAGCCATTTCAGTTCTTTAAAAGAGATTTACCTCACACTCTTGACAATAAACCTGCTTTAGTGGTCTGCAACACTTTGGATTAAACAACACTCCCTCTATCAAGAATGATGTTTTATAGGTTGTTGGAGATTAAAATGTTTTTGATGTGGCATTTTTGAAGCATATTTATAACATTATCAAAATCAGTTTTTACTGTAAAACATCAGTATGTAAATGGATTTCTAAAGAATAAAAGAGTAATGGGTTTCAATTACAGTATGATTACAATAACTATATTATGCCTTCAGGCTCAAACCTGCACCTTCACAAGCCAACAGCTCAGGCAGTACTTTTTTATAAGTGCTTATAGTTATTAAAGCACAGCATATTTCACAGTCTAGGAACAGGCTGGTGGATCTCCTCAATTCCAAACCTTTTGCACCCCCATATAGGCCTCCCAATATGTCAGTGGAGATCTCACTCATCTGTCTGTCCATGTGCAGGCCCCATAGCACACATCTTCCCCTGTCTTTAGGGATAGCCACCCCTCCTCTTTATCTCCCCACAGCAGACATTGGTTGAGAGATGAAGAGATTAAAGCTGCCCTCTCTTTTGTGTAACACCGTGTCTGCGTTCATGTGAGATGTGTGATTGAGGGAGGTGAACGAGTGCTTGCAGCAGCTCTGCCGTGGATGATATGAAGGGAATTACTCTCATCTCTGTCGCTTCTCCTATGTGTGCGTCTGTCTCTCTCTCTCTCTCTCATTGACTCTGCCTTCCTTTTGAGATATGTTTCTCTCTGTGTGATGCCTTCCTTCCATTGCAGAAGATTACTTCCTAATCAATATTTTAGTTAAAAAAAACATATTATTAAAACAAGATACATTTACTTGAGATGCAAAATCGTGTAACAAAGAATACATGTAAATCCCCTGAATTGAGTTTATTTTCTTTCTCCTTTGTGAGGTGTTTTTTTTCTCTTTGTAAGCATACAAAGACATCTAACAACATTTAAAAAGTTTATGCCTTAAACAAGACAAAATATTTTGCCAAAAGGGTAAACTTAATTCCAAATATATTTTTGAAAACAAGTCTTAATATCATATGCAATTATGTGACCTAAGTAAATTTATCTTGTTCAGGATAATAGGATATATTTTTACTGGAAAACAAGACAAAATATTTTAACTTTTTTTCTCTCTCTCTGCACAGCAAGGAGCCTGTAGCAAAGAATTGTGATTTAATGTCAGACTGCAAATCTAAGTATGCTAAAAATGCTATGTACATTAAGTGCACAGGCCCTGAATTCATGTCATGTCACTGGAAAAACACCATCAGAAAGAAAGAGAGAGAGAGAGAGCAAGGGGAAAAGGGGGAAAAAATCAATGGTGCAATCTTTTTTTTTGCCTTCTCCAATCCGTAATTGAAATGGAAAATCAAATGAACGGCGAGCAGATAATTGTTTTATCAATATTCCCGGGCTGCCCTACAAGGGTCAGCAGCGAATGATCACGAGGCAGGGGGATATGACGAGGACGAAATGCGAAATTGAACAGCTAGGAGGCAATAAATCAGTCCTGACAACTAAGAGTGACCAGCACGTTCCCGAAGCGACCTGTGTCCCCTTCTCAAAGTTTGTCTCCAGGCAGAATGTGCTGAATGGAGAATATTCATCTCATTACCCACTTCACTTAATGTCTTTATCAAACATTAGTCTAAGAAATTCCTCAGGAAACATCAAGGTCATTTGGACAAGCATTGCTGTTATCATTACACTATAATATCCTGAGTTTAACAAAAGACAAAAAAATACTTCAAGAGGATTTGGAACATGTTTTAAAAAATACAGAAAATGATTGGTTACAATTTGAAACTTTCTATCAAAATGAAACAGATGAAATTGATTCATGACCAGTTCTTGGCAATGCATGATACCATTTGTGTTCATGATGATCCAAATTCCAGATCTCCTCACCATTGTGCACAATCAACCTTTTGGCACACCAGATCCAAACTCAGAATGCTCTTTTCCACTCCATTATGTGTTTCCAAATGAACACATCCGGCTGACTTTACAAATCTCATAAAATTTGCGGCTAAAACTGTTGCTAAAAATCAACATCCTAAATCAGATGTCAGTCCTTTCAAATATAAAACGTCCTCTAGCCAGGCATTGACAAAAAATATGAAATTGATTTGGTTGACGGGTGTTAAAGAGTCGACAGTAGAATGTCACAAACAATGAATGGTGGCAGTCACTGAGACAAAAATCAATGGAGAGGGTACGTGCGCGGGGGGATGGGGGTGTTTAGAGGAAGACTTGGCAAGTGCTTGCCATCTTTCAGCCTAAGATCCATCTTCCTGGGCTTGGATCTGTGATCAAGAAGAAAAGCTGGATGGGTTTAATGAAGGCGAGATCTGGAGAAAGCTGACAATACAGATATAGATTCAGCAGCGCAATGCCTCGCACATCAGAGCAGACTACTGTCAGTGTGACTTATTGAGGATACATCTTAATCAAATGTGCAGAGGCAGTAGAAAGTGATTGAATCCTCTGTTGTGCTGGATTTGATTAGGCAGTTGATGTGCCTACAGATATTGAGAAACCCAGAGCACTAGTTTTAGTCAGAATGTGATGTTTATACTGGCAATTTTTCATATTATCTAGCTTGGAAATGTGTATTTACATACAACACTAATGATAGATTATTTTATAATTTTACATGTACACATTTCTATACAAAGCAACTGTGCATTCAGCAGTACACATTATCAATATGTGTATTCCCTGGGAATTGAACCCACAGCCTTAGTGTTGCTAATGCAATGCTCTACCAATTGAGCCCCAATCACAAACATATAAAAAAAAAAAATTCTGTGAGGAAAAAAATGCCCTTTATATATTATATTTTTTTCTTTTTTGTGTATAAATGTAAAATGTATTTATTTTTATTTGCATCTTGTATGCAACATATCAACAGAATTCAACAGTAAGGTTTAAAAATTAAAATGCCTTAATCAACAAAGCATAACATAGCATGTATGTAAGATGTAGTGGTGTTAGCCAGCCCAAAACTCTCTCTGACTGACACAGAGCCATCAGGCCATCCTCATTGTCTAGCCCTGGTTATTGAAGGAAAGGCAGCGGGTGGAAGAATTCCAAACGCAGCTAACAAAAAGAAACTGTTGGCACGGTTTCGTTTAAGTAGCCATTACTGATAACCCCTCCTCTGTGAATCCTGTTACTTTGTTGGGACTGCATTTGTAAAGCCCGGGCCATATGCCGCTTCCTCTTTAGCTGGGATTATGCCACTATTACTGCTGATAAAGGCTGTTTACAGGCTTGGCGCGGGGTTGGTGCTTAGGGCGATTGGAAACTGGCACTGGTCTCAGTAGAAGTGTCTGCCTGATGCCAGCTGCTTGATGCTCTGGCCGGTCTGTTTTTGTATCGGGCCTCTTAGAGTGAAAACGGTGCATGCTTGTGTCAGTAATTCTACCTCAGATGTTCAGTGTTATTTTAATGCAACTGTAATTACATCCCCTTAGTGGTTGATTCTGATGTTTTATTCAGTCGCTGTCACTTCCGTGTATGTAATACAAATAAAAAATTACCTCTCTGAGGGCGAAATATCATTGTATTTTAATCTATTTGTATTTGGTACAGTATATTTACACCCATAGTATATTTACATATTTTCAATGTAAGCAAAGGGTTAAAATTTTAAACTTTCAGTATGGAGCCCCATTGGTTTGTATACATTAATTGTGCTGCCTAACAATCAATTCACCCTTCGGCATGTCAGTCAATGTGTTTGCTACGCTCAGCGTCGTGCTATGATAATGACTCGTTTCCATGACACCAGGGGGCCCAATGGCCTCGCATGTCTCTAATTAATAATGTAAAATCAACAACTGCCTGATTCCCAGGGAATTGTCTGGCCATCCTTTACCTGCACTTGTCAGACTGATGCCTTTCATGCAAGCTTATCTATTTGAGAGAAAAACAACAAAAAAGTCTCTATTCAAGTTCAGCCAAGACTAGCATCCACAGCACAGCTGATTGAGTGTATTGATTGGCACAGTGAGAATCAGCCTCTTTGATCGAATGCACGTTGAGTTTGATGTGTCTGCACATGATATGGTCTTTTGTAGACTTGCCAAAGCTGTTTTTCTTATCCTCTCTTTGAGTGGGGTTTGAACTTGAGACAGAGAAACTATTATTAGTTTTTTTGTACTTGGTTTTGTATTTGGTTGGCAAACGTAGATCACATTCGTTTTGACACTTGCCTGTAAAGTAACTTGTAGTTTTACTGTAATTTAAAACCAAGTGCTGTGAAACACGTTTGTTTATGCTGTGAACATGCCAAATTGTACATCTAGTGATGGCCAAATTGTATATCTAGTGATGTCCAAATTACCTTATTTATTGATTTCAACAATGACTTTTAAGCTTTAAACATCACAATTTTATAGTCCTCCCATGTCTTGAGGCTCTGTTGCTTTATTTGGTTTTGTTGTTGTGTTATCTTAAGTTATCTCTCTCTTTTCTCCTCCCTTCGGGTGTCCAGGGAAATCACCCTGATCAATATTTCCCATTTTAGAGGAATTGCAGCAAACATTCAAGGAGAACAGAATTTACAGTTACCTTCCTCTCAGCTCTAATCAAACAATAATTTAAATACGCCTGGTGAACAATAGAGCCAAAATTAAACCGCATGCGCATCGCAAGGCTCCTCCATGGCTCCTCCAGCTGCCATTCCTGAAAGTAGAAAGCCTGTGTGTGAATGACAACAGCTCTCAGGAAAGAGCTAATATTGCAAAGTTGAAAAAGAAAATCCTTTAGTAACTCCTAACTGGAAAGTTACGACAACAAAACAAATTCGTTCAGTAACATGCTTGTGTATCGTTAAATTCAGAATTAAGTTCTGAGGGGAGGAGTAATATTTACAGTAACTTTTTAGATAAAATGCCTTTATATAAGGGAGACGGGGCTAGTTGTCATACTTTTCTCTTGTGAATTATTATTAGGGTAAGCTCAAAGTCAGTTTTTATAGGCATTTCTATTTTGGAAAATTGTCAGAATAAAACTAAAACTTTCAAGCCAAATTTAAACATTGCAAAGCTTTAAAAAATTTATGAAACCAGCTAAAGAAAACACATTTGTGTAATTGGACTTTTCACTCAGCACCTTATAGGCACTGAGAATTAGCCACTGTGACAACTAGCCTCAGTCTTCCCCTATAATCACATTTATTTGTTTCTGTAATCAGCTATGGTCACATAACCTGCAACAACATCCAGGTTCTCTAGGGGGAAAATCACAAATGGTGAAAGCAAGGAAGAGGAAAGAAAATATTTATACTGTCCCCTAATGTGGGACTTGAGGAGCCTGAGGGTGTTGTGTAGTGTTTTTTCACTCATGCATGTATGCCTGTGTGTACTGAATCAAGCCCCGGCCCCTGTACAAGAAGCCCTGCTGCAGGTCTCCGGGGCCCCGTGAGCCACAGACAAGATGCTGGCAGGGGCCAAGTTAAGCCAAGCTAGTGCAGACAGAGCTTGATATATGACTCACCAGCCCTGCGCGTGTGTCAGTGATGTACACTTCTGGAATTTCCCTTACTCCAACTGTTTTTATCGGGAGTGTTAACAGTAATAGTTTATGATGGTGAAAACATTCTCCCAAAAGTGTGTTCACAGTAGGATTTTGGAAAGCAGCGACCCATACTGCTTGTAAATCAGTCCAACAAATGTAGTGGACTACTTTTAAAAGTGTTCTACAGATATGTGGTTTCCATAGTAGACTTAAGTGGTCATGGTGATGTGTAATGACTTGTTTGTTGTGGGTTGGTTTGGTGAAACAGAGCTCCAGGCAGTTATCTGATGGTATCGGTTACAGAGATATTCAGCCGCTACATACAGTGGCCCCAAAAAAGCATTCAGACACATAAGCAAGTATTAAAGTATTAAATCAGCTATGTTTATTTAAAAGAAACAGAGTTTTTAACTATTTCAATAAAAAGAAGTTTGTTAGATGTTGTGTGAGAAAGCAATAGATATAAAGATATAAACGTCAAAATGAAGACACAATATATTTTGATATCTCTGGCTAACCTGTGGCTGACTGACATCCTGAAGAGAACTGAATTTACTAAAACATTTACTAAAAATACTTTGACAACAGGTTACAAATAATTGCAAAGATGGCTCAGAAAAGTGAAAAGTTAATTTTCTGAGCCAGGTAAGAGTAAAGCTTTAGCATAATTTGTTTGCAGAAAACTTTATTTTGTTATCCAAGACAGTAACATACAGACATAACTGTGTAAGTTATGTGTCTGAATTGTCTGCTTCATACCACTGTATGAAGGCAGAGCCAAATGGGTGAGGATGTTCAGGGTGTGTGTGCCATGGTTCAGAGGGGTGAGAGTGATTGTGTGTACTGTGTGTACAGGGATAGTGTGCATGTATGTGAACCAGTAGGGTTCATGGAGTGTGCACTGGGTTCAGCTGGTTTTTCATGACAGGTGTTGACAGAGATCGAGCTCCGCCTGTCACAGGTGTGTGTATATTCAGATCCTGGGACAGTCCTGAACAGCCATGAAATGAGATGCTTCTCTCTCTCTCTCACTCTCTCTCTGTTCCATCTTTCTGACCTTCTCCAGACCAAATCAAACATAAAAGACAGAATACAGCCTTACACAGCACCACCTGCACAATATCATTTCTTGCTGCATGCCATGGGCCTTCTGAAGAGGTGTGTGTGTGTGTGTGTGTAAAGGAGCTAATGTTTCGGAAAATGTCACTTTTGCTGGCTGGCTGTGGCTTGTCGCAGGTCATACTCTGGGTGAGGGCTGATCCAGTTATTAAGTCCAAAATCCCATAAACAACAGTCTCAGCCCAATTAATAATTTACATAATTAACATGCAATTTTAAGCTGAGGCTGGCAGAGTAGGAAGCGTTTAAGAGAAGGGAGGGGCTGGGTGTGTGGGGGGGTAATTAGGGCTAACACAGCCGTACTGCTAGGACCCCTGTTGGCAATTCCAACACATTCCACTCTCACTCTCTCCCTCCCTCTCCTTCGTCCTCCTCAGCATGGTCGACTGACAACTGGGCGACAGGCTTTCCCAGCTAAAACGAAAGCCCCCTCTGACAGTATTAATAGTTGACAAACTGCGCCTAAAGCCTGGGCATTGTTTCTGTCACTTGTTTGGTTTGATGTCAGTGTTAGCCATTATAAATCAATAGTGTCAGGATTTGGTAATGTTTATAGCAGAGCCAAGGTTTATTATTTCATGTGACTGTCATGGACAAATAGTATTTATCATAGCTGTCTATAAATTACGCTCGACAGACTGTTGGTTTACTCAAACCCTCTCCACTCTAGCAGGGACCATTCCGACGTCCACTTCCATATTTAAAGCCATTTATTTTTCCTGTGCTGTGGCCAGACATTAACCCCACACTGGTTCTCCTTCTTCTCTGTCAGCATCTATGTGTGTGTGTTTGTTTTTGCTGCAGTGGTTTTTGCTGTCATGTTAGCACTTCCTAAAAAGCCAGAGGGCAAACCTCCAAACTTGACCCCTCACATTTCTCACTCCAGGATTTGTTCTTTTTCTTCTCACGTCTGGTCTTTTTATTGTTTTAAAAATAGCAGATAATGTTTCTTAATACCTAAAACACTATAAAGCAAAATAAAGTAAAATTTTTAAAAATACCTTAATTCCTTAATAACTTAAATAAATGAAATAACTCCTTAATTCAGCACTTCAGCATGCCCTAACTGCTAACCACCTAACAGCATTTCAATTAAAAGAGGCTTTTGTGTACAGTTTTTATTGATCATGGCAGCAGTTACTTATGACATCAAATGATGTGAAAAGTACTTTGCCTGGGCATATATCCAGACATATTTCCATTTTAAAGAGTCGATTCAGTTACCTAAATTACAACTTTGCAGTACTGAAATGATTTTCTAAGGTTGTGGCATGGTAACAGTACACAGATATTTTCCAGCGCAGTGCAAAGTAGGTCGCTAGAGATATTTAATAGTAATTAATCACTGCTATCTCTTTAAAAGACAAAGACGAATTTTACCAGAAACCTAACTAATAAAATATTACAGCTGTTCTGACTTACTGTATGCATGTGTCAATTCTTTTATGTTTATTGTAACCCCTGACCATATAAGACAATTTGTACAGTGACATCTTACAACTGATATATTAGTACATTAGGATTTCACATCATAGAATTTCTTCTGTTCAACCTCTCTCTTCTTAGAAACTGACCATTACTCCTCAGTCTTTGTCTCTCTCTTTCTCTTTCTTTCTCTCTCTCTCTCTCTCTCTCTCTCTCTCTCTCTCTCTCTCTCTCTCTCTCTCTTTTCATGCATTCCCTGATAGCTGTGCTGTCTGTAAGAAATGTCTTTGGCCTTGGAAATGATTTCTCTGTGGCCAGGCCTAGCTCTATGCTATTGATCAGTGGCACTCATTGACTATCAGTTCCACTTGCAGCGTGGAGGTCATTAGTTACCCACACACACTCATTTATCAGAAGGCAGCCGTGGATCACTTAGAATGCTAATGCACACACTAGGAGCTGACAGCTGGGCCAGGGGGAGATAGGGAGAGTGGGGTGGTTGTGGGGTTGTTCCTCTGATGAGGCGGGTGTATTGAGGGAGTGCATGTTAAATTGTTTGTGTGCCTGTATGTGTGTGTGTGTGTGTGTGTGTGTGTGTACAACTGAACTGCACATTCTATTCTATGTGGTCTGTCAACCTGTGTGAACAATTATAAAGGAGATCTATTTAATATCTCCTGTATTTGTACTAGACAGAAATGAGATTTAGAAGGTTTACCTGACAAACAGATCCCAGTAATCTCACATGTCTTAGAGTTTCAGAAATCTCATCAACGTCTTAAACTCTGCTCAGTCTGTAGTCTGCAACATTTATCATTTGACTCTTCCAAAATCAGATTTCCTGAACTATTCCACATTTGTTTTATAGCTGTATACTCTTAATTTATGTCAGAAATGGTCTTTTTTGTTTTTCTTTTAATATTATTTCAGGTTGATACCAAAAAGAAACAAATGAAACACAACACCCATCCACACTCATCCTGTGGTCATCCCTCAGAAGTACTGATGCAAAAGAAAGATGACATTGGCTATCCAGCCTAAACCTGCATTTGCAGTCTCTTCTGACAAGGGCCACCATGTTTGACCTACCTTTTATTAGCCCATGGCTGAACGTGACCATACCTTTTAAAATAAAAACAAACAACACACAGGAAAGGGACACACACAAAAGGGAGTGAGAGCAAGACAGTGTGAGAGAGAGCTTTATAATTGGGCCAAGCAAAGCTGCGGGAGGTGGCCGAGTCCCCACGTTTGCCTTTTGTATATTCATGACCCCCTTGACTTGATTGATGGAAGGATAGCGTTTGGTGACACTGTCATTTGCAAGTTGAAAAGGTAGCAGTTGCTTGAGCCGTGGGCCGGGGTCCGGGCTAGGGCTGCAGTGTGAGCCGAGAGAGAGAGCGGCTCATTTCTATGCTGATGATATCCAAAGCCCTTCTCATTTCCTTTGTCTCCTGTGGAATGACATCTGCTGACAACAGAAATTTTCCAAAGGGCTCCACAGTGGTGGAACAAAACATGAAAAGTAGGAATCTGGGTATGTGTGTGTGTGTTTGTGAATGTTACAAAACCTGTAGTTAAATTGTATATACAGCAGTTAAATTATATGTACAGTATTTTGGGAACATGTTTTTGTAACACTCATAAGTCATGTTGCACTATGCAGATTTTTGTCCAAATGCTCTCTAGAATGAAAATGTAACCAACTTGTAACCAGCTAACAATTAGCAAATGACGGTTCATTTGGCCCAACTAAAGCCTATTGACTATTTTATTATCAATTGACTATATTATTAACTTCTAAATTTTGAAACTTCTAAACTAAGAAACCGACTAAAATTAATTAAGATGGAAGGCCCTCTAATATGACCAGGCCAGTTGACCATTCCTACTTCTTTCACACAGAAAGACACACACTCTTTCCTGTACATTCTACTCAACACTTGAGACATGCAGTTTCTAGTGTGATGTGAAACATGCAGGTGTAGCTTCCATCTTTGTATTTACACCAATTAACACATAAAGTGTAATTACCCCTGTGGAGTCCATTGGAAGCCCACACATGAAGGGCAACACTGAGGGCCCCTGGCAGCTGACACAGAGAGCCAGTGGGAGAAAGAGGAGAAATTAGTAAGTATCAATTAAATGACAGTGATACTGATGAATGTGCATCTGAAAGGTGTCAGACTGAGCATACACACACACCTAAAGATGTAAATGCACCATGGGGTCTGTGTGTCACTTAATATGGTCTGTAATGGATCATGAGCTTGGTGGGGCAGCACAGCCCAAACATAGTGCAGATTATGATGCCGTTTCTGTGGCATAATGTTTCTGTGCTATGCTTAAGCGTACAGCAAACATTGAAGCAAAGAAACATCCGCAATGATATAGAACAGCCTTTGTGTGGTAAACAAACTCTTTCCAAAGTACAGTGTACTGAGATACTGTGGTGATATTATGGTACTTGTGGGTATTTTTTGTTAACACAGACCTTTATGTGTAACATACATATACAAACACACTCATATACATACAGGCATATGCATTCATATACATACATGCATTTATTATAATATGTTATTATAATTAATTATAATTTGTGAAATGAGCAATGTAAAATAATACAAGTCTAATTTAACTAATTTAAAGTAAATGTGTGTATGTGTAGGAAAACAGAGTGTGTACTCGTATCATCTTGGATTCCACAGATAGACAGAAAAGAGATGGAGAGAGCTAGTGTGATGGATAAGCTCAGAGGCTGTTTACAACAGTGTGTAAAGCATTAAAGAGCTGGCAGAAGGGCCATTAGCATAAATGTTTAAATCAGACAAACAAACTTATGTACCCAAATGAAAATGTTTTCCTGCATTAATCTGAAGCAGAAGGCTTTAGCAGAACAATTAGTGCCTCTCTCATTCTCTCTTTCTTATTCTGCAACTCTTTCCCTCACCCTTCTCCTCATTCTGTAAGCGTTTATGTTTAAAGACCACGGACGGTTCTTCTACAGTCCCCTATTAGTGGTGAAGCACCAGACACTTTAAAGACCCTGTTTCAAGAGTCAGCGAGTAATTGTCAGCCTGCTGTATTATGACTGAGTTTGTCAGACAACTGTGAAGTTTCACAGAGCAGCTGTGAGGCATCAGAGTTTCTCCGATTCTCTGTTTCTCTCTCTTTTCCCGAGGTTTCAGCGTTGAGGACCAGACTGAACCTCGGCTGATTTAAGGCCTTGTAAAAGTGTCGGCTTTTTAAATACTGTTTGCATGCTGCCTCCTGGCAGACATTTCATATTCAGCAGATTTACATGATGGCCATTATTATGATTTTATGAAGCGTGAGCTTTTAAAACTATTGCTTCAGAAACGCTAGGGCAATTTCTGAGATAGTTCACAAGCCCCTGACTGGAAAAGACTATAAAGACTGAAGAGTGAAGCTCAGAACAGGGCTTATTCAAATAAGGCTGTGGTAAAGAGTTGGTTTTGCACCAGATTATATGGCATATATATATGTTGTAGCATAGTTAACAAGCTCAACGAGATCCCCACCCACTTAGTCACCAGTTCTAACCAGGTTGACCTGAGTTGGTAGTTCAGCCAGTCAACCTCCTGAAACACCTTTGACCAGTTAGAAACCAGATACAACTTTAAGCTGGTTTTGGTTTGCTTTGGTTTATTTTTATCTGAATGTAGTGTCAGCCTGACTGTGCTTTCTAAGGTTATGTAGTTTTCTTCAGCTGAGATTTTAGGGTGATTTACGACAACTTTGTGCCTCAGCCTGAGGAAAATCCCCTTATACAGTAACGTTGTGGATGACAGAATAGGATCAGTCCACATATGTCCTGTCTGCACTGCCTTACATTAGCTGTTTGTTTAAACTAGCTGATAAGCTCTTCAAAGTTCAGCTGCTCAGATTCACTCTCTGAGAGCTTTTCTCCTCCCTTTCTTTTCCTCAAATGTTAAACTTGGATCATTTACGTGCAAAGAGTTCCAGCACTCTTGGCCTGGCTGTTCTGGCCCGCCTCAATCCATCTTTACAGTAGTGTAAGCACTGATAGCAGAACATGCTAGGTGTGAAAGAACCTCTCCTCTCATGGGGTGGACTTGACGTTTCTCTGGTGGAGAGTTATGGCTGTTTTGGTAAGACTGGTAGGCCAGGCGAACTCTTTGCTGTGGGGTGGAGTGATAGATTCAGCTGCCTGGAGCATCCCAGTGTGTTTATCCATGGTGAGTATGGCAGCTTTCAGAAGACATTTACCCCATGATTTGCGATGAGCTTATGTGTGAATAATTAATGGCAATTAATCCTTAATTACAGTAATTAGGCAAGTCACAGGAAATTAAGCTGCAGCTGGAGAGGCCCTGCGCGTCAAGGAGGAGGAGCAGGGAGGACACGCTGGTGAATGTGGCATGGTGGTGCTGCCGAGGCAGCAGAGGGTGGCTCGAGTGGTGCGGCGAGTGCCGCTCTGTGCCCATGCGAGATTGGCAGCCACTATGTGCCGTGTGGTGACACAGATGCTCAGTGGGCATAGAGCCGCCTCACAGAAAAGAGCAATACTCATCTGATGTCAACAGCGTTTTTTATTTATCCCTCTTTTTTAATCCTTCATTTTCTTTTTTTTGGCAGTCCCTTATTTGAACTTGCAAATACAATCCATTACCTCTCCCAAAGCTAAGTCCCTGGGTGATCGAGGTAGCCATTTGATTAATCTTCAATTCAGTTTTATTTAATTCTCTTTTTATAAAACCCAAATTTATGGCGTTGCTGAGCACCTGGGCCATAAAGCACACATGCCAGGTGAGAATTCCATGCTAACTCATTTGATACGCCAGCGAGGGCCGGACAAGTCGTGTGCAGCGAAGGAAACTACAACCATAAAAACTCATTATTCAGACAGATTAAAATGATCCAAAGCCAGATTTGCGCTTTTATTGGAGTAAGTGGACATGGGAAAATGTGTGGATTGTGTTAGCCGTTAATTGAGACGGGAGGCAGAGGAAACGTTGGTCTGTTTTGTCCCCGGTTTAGTCCAGAGCTCATTTACGTCTTTTCATGGCTGCCTGTGTGAATTTCCGCTCCTTTCTTCTACTGTTACTTCCAATTACACTGTTATGCACATCAATGATTTGTGTGCCAGGGCCTCTGGATGAGCCTTGGGTTTTTATCTCTGCACATTTCCAACACAATATGACCTTCATCTGTGTTTTTCTTAGTTTTTCCTTTTTTCAAATTCTTGGCCTGTGGTCAATTTACATTCACCAGTGCAGTGTGTTCTGTGTGTTCTGGATACTGGTCCATTATTTTTTAAGTTTACTCGTCTAACAAAACTTTTTATAATGTTTTCATATACATGGATTGTAATGTTAACTTCTGTTGTTCCATCTTAGGTTTAGGTATGATGGGAATAATTATAACAGTAGAGACGATAGACTTGTTTTTTCCCTTTTCACTACCAGTTTTTGACAGTCTTTTCTCCTGTGCGTCATTGAAGTGGCAGTGTGGGTTCTTTTTTATAACCCAGAAGGAGAAAGGGAGTGTTTTACTAATAGGTGGTTTAAGTGGCATGGTGAGGCACCCAACTGTGATATTACATTAACCCACCCTGCCTCACATAGCCTGCCACAGACGACAAGATTAAGAGAACACACACCACCCCACTCTTAGCTCTCAAATACTCCACTTCAAATAATTAGAATTTATTGAGGGGCTCAAAGATGCTCCTCACACACCTCCTTTACCTCCCCCCTCTCTTTTATCAGGATATGCAGTGGATAGCAGGCTAGACCACAGACGATGTGATTGTACCCGCTCTCTAATGATGGCAAGGCTGCCTTTTTCTTTTTTGTCAATTTACTGAGGAAAAATAGTTCAGCGCCACATAACAGTCACAGTTAAATCTCATATGCGTTAACCCTTTTAGCAGTCCATTATAATGGTTGCTGTGTTGTGTTGAGCCGAAGCATTTGCACACCAATGGCGCGCCAACTGTACTTATATTCAAGCACCAGCTACATCTGCTCTCTGTCAGTGAAAAAACTCTTTCATTTTCTCTTCCATTGCTAATCGCACAGAACCCGAGCACCGACAGGTCCTTTAGCTCCAGACAGAGCTAGAGCAAAGAAGAAAAGAGAGAGTCTGTGCTGCTGTGAAGTGACAAGGTCAGCAGGTTCTTTCGACGCTGTACAGAATCTTCCGGATAAGTGAAATAAATGAGGCAGTGTTAGCCGCTAACGGAATGCATGTCACTGCAATGCTAAAGGCTAACTGCCAACTGCCACACCTTCAAATCTCTTGGTAGGTTAAGCTTCAGCAACAGCATAGTTGTCCTGTTAAAGTGTCTGGGAAAAGTGCAGAAAGCAGAGAAACTCGTAGTCCAGCTCACTGATTCAGATAATGTAGAGAGCAAGGTGGCATTGGTGTGATGCTAACAAGGTAGTAGAAAATATTGAATGTTTTATTGTTCTAATAATTGTGAAGTTCATGTTTTGTAGTGTGACTAAGTATATTCTTCAGACAGCCAACCTAAAGACCACCCAGTCTCTTTATTGACTGTCTGATGCATACTGCACACAAAAATGGCAGATTCTGGTTAAGATTGATGGCTTATGATGGCATCATGCAACTTCCAGGAGTACGTTGGATTTTTCAGTGTGTGTTTCTGACAACCGGAGAACCACCCAAATCAAAAGTATGGCTAAATGAGACCAAGCAGAGTATGACTAGCAATAAGTAATATTGTGGTTAATAGTTTCATCTGTACTCACGCCAGTTACTAACTATTAACTGAAACATTCATTTTTTGACTGTGTCTGTTCCCAGTAAAACAAAGAAAATCCAATTGAGATGAAGTCTAGAGACTTTACTCCGCATTTGCGTTCACTTAATGCAGTTTTCCCAAACAAGTCCCAAACTTTGTGGAAGATGAACCATTACAGCTTGACTGTGGACCTCAAGATGTAAACGTAATTGAATAAAGACACAATTTGGAAAAAGTGACAAATGCTCTGAGTCTAGCCCCTGTCCTGTCTTCACTACACAACCCTCCTCAAACATCCAAAGCACACAAGAATAGAGGGAATTTGTGTGGAAAGTATGTAATACCATTAGTGGACATTTAAACATGTGCCTTTAAAGCTCTGTGTTTTTCAAACAGAATTTAATTATTTAATTAGAGTCCAATTGTTTTAATGCCCAAGTTTCAAAAGCATTTGTATTCATATACTTTCACGGTGGAAAAAAAAGCTAATTCCCCTGCTCTTGTCACTAGTTTCTCTCTCTCCTCTCTTGATGTTTTTCTTGGGCTGTAATTGTCCATTGCAGTCGCAAGTCAGAGCCCCAATACTAGGGAAAATAAGTGCAGCTTGTTGAGGCTATTTCTCCCTGAGAAAACTCTGCAAGGCTGCACCAGTGACAGCACTTCTGACGGGCTAATGGAGCAGTCTGAGTGCATGTGTGTGTGTGGTTGTGTGCACATGTGTATATGTGTGTAAGGCTATCCCTTCGCCCCTGTGCTGACCCCTTTGTGAGCCTGAATTCCTCGAATGTTTGCAGGATCAAGTTACTTATCTGTGCCTCAGCTTAAACCCCAAAGCACCGGGCCTCAAAGTGCAGTACAGATAAAGAAAAATGAGAAAGTTATAGAGATTGAGATACACAGGGACTGTAAAATCGAAGAGACAGGTTTCCCAGTATACTGTACATTCAGAGCACTGGGTTTCATTCAGTAGAAAGTATGTATTATTTCACAGCACTTCGAATTGTCCTCCACCAATTGTTTGTGACAGGTAAAAACGATCAAAGAATCGGCAAGGGAATTCTATGTATTCCCACAAAATGGCAGGCTTTGGCATTTAATCACAGAGTCTGCGGTGTGAAACTGCTCTCTATTGAAATGTATGAATTTGTAGCGCTAGGAATGGGGTGCATCCTCTTTATGTTAAAGAGTATTCCGGAGGGATCGTTCCCAGAGATAGAATTTCGTTTGCGTCTCCAAACAGAATTCCCATTGCCCGGCAATCACAGCCACTCCCTTCATCAACTTGCAATAGCTCTCACTTGATAGGAGCAATTCATAATTTTAGCTCTGTGTCACACACGCAACCGTGGCCCACTCATGCCTAATAGCGAGCCGAGCATGAGCCAGAAAGAATGGGGCTAAAACACACCGAAGCCTTGAGAAATATCTGAGAATCAGTCAGCGATATATTCAAAGAATTCCAATGCCTAATACATACAGGGCCTCACAAACATAAGCCGCTATTTTGCTCCACTCCTTTTCCCCACTCAATCACCATGATTAAACAACAGAGAACACGAGAGGCAAGCCAGTCCTCCACGCCGGGCTGTGGGGCTGTACGTTCCTCTCTCGAGTTCCTCTTCCAGGGTAAAATGACAGTTGTGCAGTGGGGGAGCAAAGGAGTCCTCAGTCAGTGGGTGACACTGCTGTCAGTACATGCATTAATTATGCAGCCTGGGGCCACTGAATAAGAGCGAGAATGTGTAAGACTAAGACGAAGAGATAGGAGCAGAGAAATGAGAATAGAGAAAGATGGATAAAAGGGATGGGTGTATGACAGGACAAACAGTGGAACCAAATTAACTGTATTTAAGAAATGGCTCCTGAGTCCATTTATACTAGGAGAAGGAGAATTGCTGTAGTGGTACAGCGCTGTACATTATGAACTAAGCCAGAATATAGCTGTGAATCTCAGTCATAAACCTTAATTTAATTTTTCTTTTTATGCTTTATATTATTTATGTGATAAGATCTAAAATGTAAATGAACTGTAAATGAACTGTGAATAGTTTTAAGTAAAGTAATACAGCATGGGTGAATTTTCCAGTCATAAAGTCATCCAAATATTCGAGACTTATTTACATTTGGCAACATAACATCTGTGTTTTGTAGACAAGGCCAGCTGTGTTTAGGATATGACTCTGCTTTTTTTAGGATGGACTAAAGTGGACTGGACATGTAATGATGGCAAATCGCCATGGCAGGCAGCTCTCCATGAGAGATGCTAATTTTAAACCCTGTCCTAGATTTAGTACAGCCTAGCACAGCAGTTTCTGTCCTGTGCACACACATACCTCTTACTGTGCTGTCTCCTTTCCTGTCAGTCATTTCCCATCATGCACCATAATTCTGAGGTGATGCCTCATGACTTCTCACTGTCATCAGCCTTCTGCTCTGCAAGCCTTCCAAGGTTTGAATCTGTGGCTGTCAGAATCTCCTCTGTATTTAGGGAAGCAATATTGCACAGTGAAATATATTTATTGAGTCAGAGTAATGAAATGTACATTAAAACTTTTTTGTTGATCAGGCATTTCTTTTCCCACAAATGGATTCAGCCAGTTCCCTCATCTGCTGTGAGAAACTGTGTGTTTATAAAGACTTTAACCCTACTGGATGTGGTGCACTTGCTTTGTAGCACACTCAATTTTGATCTCAGGAAAACTGTCGTTACGTTACTGTCACCTGTCACTTCCATTTTTCTGGTGCACAGAAGAACATATCTTGTATTACATGCTATTCCACAGGGGTGGAATTTTCTCCTTTCGTAGATCTATGCAGTTATTGAAAAATAAACTACATGTTTTTTTAACAGTAGTTAACTACTGTTTAAGTAGATTTGGATTCATATGACATGAAAAGAAGCTAGTTGCTTTACTCCCAGGCAGCACAACTGAAACCATTAACAAATTATTCACTCTCTCTGAATGTGTTCTTTTCTTTATTCTGTATGATCATACATAACTATATTCCTTTTGATGGCCAAGTATAAAAGCAATCTTTCAGGGATATTAGCAGCCCAACACAGCATGGAGCTACATATCCCCAGAATACACAGTTCTATGTGAAAGGAGTAGGTGGCCCTAAAGAAAGAAAATATGGATTTGGTCCCTGGGGAATGAAATATGTGTATAGCTTTTACATCTTAACTTCAGTCTCTGTTATTCCTTAAACAAATTCACGCCCGCCCACAGACCTCTTAAATATTTAATTTGACAACTTTTTAATCCGTCACTATGCCATGATGAAGTAATTGTCACATGTTGGCAAAAAGGGAGAGAGAAAAAAAGATTAAATTATACTTTGAAATGTGAATTGAAGTGATTTAAAAGGTGCCAGACTCTTATTTGTTTTAGAACCTCAAGTAATAAGCTGGAGCTAACATAGACAACTTTTCTCATGTTCCCAAGTATTTATCTGAAGACTTTCAGCCTCAGCATTACCAGCAAAGCCGGATTCCCTCGTGATGTCCAAGCCCAGTGTTCCCAGTGTGGAGTTCTTGTCCTGCAATACAGGGGCTGACAGGGGGTTTCAAACCATAGCCTGCACTAATGGAGTTCAGAGGTCTACTCAAACAAACATGGTTTCACACTCAGCAGTGTTGCGTGTAACCAGTGACATTTTGTGAGTGCTTTTTAAAACATATGCCTACACTATTGACCTTAGTTTTGCTTGGATAATATGGAAGTGAAGGATTTGGTTGAAGCAAATGTCTTTCTGCTCGAATGCGCATGTAAAACAAACTCCTGCACTTGTACTGGTGACTAACTGTCTTTTCCTAGCGTGCATGATATTTTCTGAACACAGATTAGCTATCACAAGATAGACATAATGCCCTTACATCTCATCTGCAGAGAACAGATTATACTGTACCCATAATCCTCAGAGGCAGAAACACAAGTCTTTTTGACTTTGATAATGTGTTTAATTATTTAATCAGGCTTAGGAACTATACACAAAATATCAGTAGAAGCTTTCTACCATGGGTCTCTCAAATGTGTCTTTTTGGTTTGAGCTAAAATAACTCTACATCTATCCTACCATCTCTTCACACCCTATGTGCCATCCTCTGCTGGCATAGGAAGTGTGGGCGCGCCTGGTTGTGCCCGGCTGGCGAGCAGCTTTGCAGGGCGTGGTGCAGAGAGCAGCGGGCAGAACCTTCAGGCTCTCTCTACCTTTCATCCACTGCTGAAGGTGAAAGTGTCCCCTCAGGGTTACTGAGCTCTGCCCCTCCAAATGGCTGCTGTGCAGACAGATAGAGGAGAACAGATTTTAAAAATGAAAACTGCTGAATTTGCCCTTGTCTGTAATGTATGTTAATGAAGGCATTTTTGTTGGTTTCTGCCAGTGTCTAAAAGGAACTTTTTTATAAAGGGGCAATAATTATGCACCAGAGTTGATCCTCAGGGGCATTTTTTACATTTATGAGGACATTATTTTTGAACATGTCCATATACATGAAAATACTTAAATTAACAAAGCAGATTTCAATCTGAACATTCTGTTTTCCTTTCAATCAAATCAACATCAAATACAAAAGTATCTATAAAGGCATATGTCTAAAAGTTGTCTAGAAATAAAGCACAATTTTAAGATTTTCTCTTATTACAAAAAATACTTTAAAATGTTAAATATGTAAAATAAAAGAGAAAAACATTTATGTACTTTCTCTGGCAACATAAATCTGTTCTGGTCAGTCTGCATTAACAGGCTGTGTTTATTGAGGTGCAGTGTTCAGGAAGGCAGCGCACTGACAAACACACGCATACACAGCACTGTTACCCTGCTCAGAGTCACTGGAGATTTATGAAGTCCACATGTTCAATACATTTCATTTGGTCCTTGGGATTTGTACTGCTTTGGGTTTTTTGTGCTTCTGCTACTGAAATATTTAGTCCATGCACAGCCACTACCAGTATTAAGAAAGGATAAAGAGTTTAGGTGACCATATACATAAACATTTTGTCTGTATAGATTTATATAAGCGCTGAATGTAACGAGAATATAAGCGCTACACATGTTAAGTGGCATGAAGCCATAATCCATAATGTCCCAGTGTGCAACAGCCTTTTGAGAAATGAAAAGCAGTGTTACTTATCACTGCAGGAGCTCTTGTATGTTAGACAATCAGATATGAAGACTGTGTAGACAGAGAGAGTGGAAGTGGCCCCAGTGTGAAATATCGCCCTAGAAAATGTAAAGCCCCTGCCGTCTCCCTTTTCAGGAGAAATTCTTCCATTTGTAAACAATTCCTGTAAAGATTGCAGCTGAAGGAGTTCAAGAGGGGAAAAATATGGAGAAAGGAAAACACACAGATTTCTCCAGTGCCTGGTGTGGTCACTAAAATATTTGCTTAGCTTAAGTGGTGTTGGCTTTTTAAGAGGAATAAGAAAGAGTCAGCAGTGAACTCATACCCTCATGTCTGATGTACCTGCTAAGCAGGTGAGGGTTGTTTTAGTAAAGTGTTTGCTTATCTAATGGGCTTTCCATTTTAACTCAAAGTGTCATTGCTTCTCCATTTAGACAGCAAACAGGCAACAATGGTTAAGAGAGTGATAGAGAGAGAAACAAAAAGAGTGGACTCCTCTCACTTGACTGAATGAGTAATGAGGGCTGAAGAGAGTTCATAACCTGACTAAATAGCTAGCTGTGTTAGCCGCTGCCCGTAGCACGATTCTTGCTAGCACTCATGTTTGTGGCGGTGAATGCTTGTGTTTACACGTGTAATGTGGGTGTATTTAATGTTGACAGATATAGCTTTCGGGTGTATGCTAGCCTGGACGAATTGAGGGGCCCATAATGAGGCTGTCATCTACACACACAGAGGTTGAAGAGAAGCAGCCTACCTCTGTTCCCCCCCCCTTTTAAACGCAGCCTAGGCCGTTTTCACTCAGCACTGCCTGTATTTATGGACTGGTTTTACTAGCCTCAAACATGGCGCTTTTACACCGTTCTGCTAAGACTCAGGGCTGTTCAGACATTTACGGTATTCCCATTCTTTGACAGTTATGCTGTCATGTAAAAATGAAGAGAGATTGTACGTAAGCCAGAGGGGAAAGTAAAAATAAACTTGCATGAACTCCTGAACCTGAATATACACGTATGTACACAGTATCTATCCTGTGGATACAATTACCAAGACATAGCTGCATAGTTGTCATGAGTAAAAAAAATAGCTTTTCACACCTTTTGTACTATTTTACAGTACTAACAATAATTGTTTGGTATTTTCCTAAAAACGGTCTTTACCATGGTATATTTCACAAGGGCACTTCCTTACTTTTTCCTTTCAGTATGTATTATGTCAACAACAAATTTAAAAAACAATAATAAACAAATACACATCCTATCAGCAGTGCATTTCTATTTTATTAATATAAGCCTTTCAGTACACATTTATATAAAAAATGCAGACAAAAGGCATCCCTCTCACACTAAGCCCCTGAGTTTATATGCACAAAAACACAGAATGAAAAGAAACGAGAGCGTGCGAGATGGCAACAGCCCCTTCTCACCCCCCTCACATCCTAAACACTATTTACTCCTCAGCTCTCATATTTTAAAATCAGCCTTTCCACTGCCCCACTGTGAATATATTGAACTCATTTAAACACGTCATCTTTAGCAAAGCTTATTAAAAAGACGGACATTGCAGTGGTGGATCCTCTTTTTT
Source organism: Chromobotia macracanthus (assembly GCA_036877525.1). Classification (NCBI taxonomy): domain Eukaryota; kingdom Metazoa; phylum Chordata; class Actinopteri; order Cypriniformes; family Botiidae; genus Chromobotia; species Chromobotia macracanthus. The sequence goes on from JAZGTH010000002.1 coordinate 6,424,395, forward strand.
CAGCCTTTGCTGTAATTGCCCAACGCAGACTGGCAAACAACAAGCGTTGAGAGAGAGAGAGTATGAGAGTGCTAGGAGAGGAGATAAAGGGCTTTAGAGGGCTGGAAAAAAAGAGCGAGAACGTCTCGGAATCTCTCAATGGACCATGTTCCAATAAATCCCCTCACATTTCAAAGGGTGTGGGGTTTCACGAACACATTTTGAAAGACGATCCTGTGAATCGAGCGAGCACTGTACTGTATAAGTGCCAGCATCTTTAAGCTGAGAGAGCAAAAGAGGAAGGGTGGGGGACGGGGGAGCAAGCAGTGTGGGCTTTTTGTGCGTGTAATGCCTTGTGTTTGACCTGAAAACTGCACAGGCTGCGTGATCTTTTGTGGAAACGATATACATGCGAAAACAGAAACATAAAGCAATCCAATCTGAAAAGGTCAATCACCGCCGCGGTCGGCTAGAAACCAGAAATGAAAATGTTTCCCCTCATCTGTTGTTTAAAAAGGGAAAAAAGTGAACAAAAGGATAATTATAACAGCTTTGAGCCCGCAAAACACACTGAAAGCCCTTTGTCTGCAGGCTGGAATCGCTGAAGTGAGGTGGAAGTTCTCAGAAGAAAGGATGCATGAAGATTGAATTGTTTGCTGGCAAGCTAGGCTAATGGTGCTGTTGTTGTGGAGAGCTTGCATGCTCTCATTAACCCTCCAGCTCGTTAGCGCCGGCGGTTGTGCGCACTTGACGATCCCCAGCATCTCAACCTGACGCATGTCGTGTCAACGAGCGATGTTCTTCGCCCCGAGACAAAGGCACGTTGGCAAGACACTGGTCCACCCCGACCACAACCAACCAAACGTTATCCCCTCTAATGTCTTCCCCTCCAATTAAATCTGTAACTGTTAATTACTGTAATTAGCTAAGCAAGACCTTTCTCTCTCTCCCTCTCTCTCTCTAACTCTCTCTCCAGCATTTCACAATAAGCAGAGGTCTCTGTGTTGGAGTGTCGGTTATGACAGAATGGTGTGATGTTGTGATTATTTGTTAATGTGATATTAACTAAGAAAGGTAAAAGCTAAAAGTCAAAGGCCCCAGCTCAAATGCTAGAACCTCATTAGCGTGTGTGCAAAAAATAACTTTTCATCTGCATTTGAGTGAAATTAATCAAGGTTTAGAAAAGAATTAGATCTATGTCATATGCATAAAAGAAAAGATACTAGTTGTCAGTTTTGTACAGTTTCAAGTTATTTACATATTTTTAATGATAATGAGATCTAGTGTTATATTTAACAGGAACACGGTTCTTGTTTGGTGTTAGTGAAGGGTGACTTAAGCCATATTGATGGGGACCTGAGTGGTACATGAGACAAGAAAAGGTGTGAAACACTACCTTAGACTCTCTTAAGACATGTCTTTAATATTCCCTTACACCTGCTTTGTGTATTTGTGTGATATGTAAAGCCTTTTGAAGAGCACCATTGCCAGAATAATTGTGTGAAGGAGCCCTGTTGGCCGTGCAAGCTCTATGATTGGAGCTCTGCAGGTTCCCTTGCCTCAGGATGCACAAGACAAGACAATGCTAATCTGTAATTTGGAGTGTAGCTCTTGTCAGAAAGAAAGAAGGACAACAGACCCTTCAGAGCTCTCTCTCTCTTTCTCTCTCTCTTTGCTCTAGGCAGCAGAGTCTTTGCTATGGATTCACTGCAGCCAAATTTAAATGATGGACTGTCAAATCTGGCACAGAGGACACCATTGCAAAAAGTCATTTCTTTGGCATTGGAACACAGCCCAGCCGTACGTTTCTAACACTGCTTTTGTTGTTTATCAACACGCCCTCGCACACACATGCACGTTTTTAAAAAAGGACACGCATATACATGCACAAGTAGGCATCTAACATGTAGGAACGCTCCAGCGCATTCACATTCCACACTGGGAGAAATGAAGAGACCAGACAGGATTCTGGGATTAGCATGCCTGCACATTACAGCAATATTCATGTCTGCCCAAAGCTTTTTATTCCTGCCTTGCGTGCAGCCACACTTATGTGTGTGCGTAAAATGACACTAATACACCAGAACCTGCCATTTGTGTGTGCTGTTTTTATATGTGTGTGACCTGGTTTTACATACTTCTATGTTGCCTAATTAGGCAGTTCTGGAGAAGGACAGGCGGTTTGCATAGATTACTTGCCTGTGGGTATTTCATAAGTGCCTTTCAATGACACATTTGCATTATTTGCTGGGGGTGTACATTAAGAAGCACACTACCTTGGCCACAAATGAAGGCCAGGAGCTTAATAAGACAAGAACAAATAACCTAAGAAGATATTAACATGAATTATGACAACCCAAAACCGGCTGGAAATTGAGAGAGTTGAATTGGAAATGTAGAATATTGAAATGTAACCATGCTCAAAGCACATATACATATTTCATGGAATTCTGGCATGCATGTATTTTGAAAATGAAGAGAGCAGCTTTTATGGAAATAAGGCTTAATCAGCAGTGGACAAAGTAGTTCAAATAATGTTTCAAACTGGTTCAAATACTGACTTGTGTGATTTATCACCCAAAGCATTTTTCTTTCTGTAAATGCATTACAACACAATTCAGTAATGTAGTTTATTACTGTGTTTATGATTGTTATAAAGATTTCCACTCAGTTGTATAGATTATATAGAAACTATGAAACTATATGAAACCTATCATATAGGTTTGAACAAATCATTAAAAGGTTTAAAAAAATGATTCTTTAAAAAATTGCACATCAAATGAGTAAATAAAGATTCATATCTTTACTATAGGGCTGACTAAGACTGCCCCTCTACTACAGCATGTGCAACCAAATATGCTGCCTTCAGCATCTTGACCAATGACTAATTATACATACAGGCTAAACAAATGACTGAATAAAGCTCAGCCCAGCCAAAGCCCGTGACCTCGTGAGATCCAGCAAAGGAGCCCATGCTGATTAGGTCCTGTCAGGTCACTCTGTGTGAGTGAGTGTGTCGATCTTTGTCATTATGGCCTCACGCTCTGGTTTGGCCAGCCTCCACGCAGACACACAAGCAGGCCTGGTCGCTGACCACTGTGGTTTTTGGCCTGGAGCCCAATCCATGTCCAGGAGGACATAAACACACACACACAGAGGCAGTGACAGAGGCTCTCTTGTTTAGCCGGTCTAACTCTGTCTGTCTCGCGTACTCCGTCCTCTCCCCCTGGACTATCATGCTGTGTGTCACTTCAGACAAATGTCAGCTCCTCAACGGGACAGTGATTAATTTTGGTGTGCTTGGCAAAATGTCTACAAGATGTTTGTTTGGGTTATCTTTTCCCACCCCTGTCTTCCCTCGCCTCCTCCTCTCCCTCACGCTGTCAGAAACCTCTCTCCTGGGGAGAGGAAACGCATCATCATCCAGGGACATGGGCTACCTAAACTGACAGAAAATCCTCCACTCTGACTGCTGCCACTTTTAGTCATGTCTCCGTCTCTCGCCCTTTGTCTTTCCTCCTTTTTACCTCTCTCACTATTGTGCATTTTAAATTCAGATGTTTAGAACTCAGATGCCCTGCCGCAGCTCTGAGGTGTGTGTGTGTTGTATCACATCACTGTCAACGTTCCTGATTAGCTTATTATTCCATGCAAAGGGAAGAGATACCGCATATCATCAACATCATCGTTCCTCCTAGACAAACATAGTTGTTCTTCTCCCTCTCTCTCTTTTTCTCTCTCTTTCTGTCTGTCTCTCTCTCTTATTTGCTGTGACTGTCAAGTGTTTCATGGTCTCTTTAAATTTAACTGATTTATTCAAATATAACTTAAAATGATTACTGATCATGTTTTGACAATCTAATGCAGTTATGCATGAAATTTTTAAATTGTAGCAACCATACAATTTTTATTAAGATTATTACTTTCTGTAGACATCCCCCCATTAAGAGGGAGAGGGTGGCCTGTTTGGTGGATCACACTTTGGTATTGTGTGTAATGTAGTAACTCTCTGGGAATTATGCAATTATGTACTGTATGCTGAAACATATACCTTTGCTTAACCATCTTCAGAGCTTAGGGAAGGTTGGAAGGTCTATACTCAAAATTTTTATGTTGTTTTTATGTTCTCATAAAGAAAATAAAAATAATTTTACCAAAGGAATGTGGAATTACACTCAAGGTGGACCAGACTTCATCCCAATTGTTGATCTTTCTCCCTTTCTCCACTCGTTATATCTGTCTATCACAGTTGACAGGCAGGCCAGTCTGTATGAAGAGGTCTCAGTACAGTGGTACCCAGTCAGCAATTGGAAAATAGAGTCCCTTTAGTGTCTAACTGGGGCTCTAATTCAAACTGGCTGAGTCGATTTGGTGGGAGGGTGCAGTGCGCTGGCCTTCCTAGTGCGGTCTCAGGTATGGTAATTAGTCTGTCATTAACATTGGGAATAGCTAATGTGTATTAATGTGTTAATGGCATGTTAATTACCCTACATGTGATAGCGAGAAAGCCCAGAGGCGCTTTCCCCAATGTTCCTTTCGCCATGTGGATGAAGGCCAAGACTCATATATGGACAGAAGATACAGTACACATGCAGAGAAGGAGAGAGACACACATAGAGATGTTTTCATGTGGCTGTTTTTTGTTGTTGTACTTGGCATAACAAAACATTTTTAAAAGCGATCTGATCCACTTCAGTGGTTTGGAGGCTTTCTGATCTTCAAGTTTCTCAAGCAGACAGGCGTGATTGAGTCAGATAATGAAAGGGAGGTGGATCGCATTGTCTCTGATGAGAATGTCTGTTAGTGTGTGCGTGTGTGTTCAATGCATGTCGTAATTGCACAGCTGATTCCATGCCAAAGGTGTTTTGTAATCCTGCCTCAGCTCGGCCCACCTTAGAAGAAATGGCTAATTTAGAATGATCCTGATCTAAACCAACGTACCATTAGCCTGTGGATATATAAAGAGCCCTCCTAGAAACCTGTTGTCATTATAAGATTTAAATGAAAACATGAATTGTTTGACTTATGAAACTTCCAAGTAGAGATGACAACTTCAGATGTCCTTCTGATGTCCACACATACACACACACCAACACATATTTCATGGTCATATGCAGGTGAACAGTCAGCTGTTGAGTGAGAGAAATGACCTTTCTGGACATTGACAGGAAATAAATTCCCTTTCGATTAGTTAGCTTTGGGAGACCTGCACGGATCGATACAATTAGGCGTGCCAAGGTGTCAATAGGCACTGGTCTCCTGCAGAGCATCCTATTGGACAGAAAGAGAACAAGAGAGAAGAGAAATAAAAGGTTAGAGGTCAGCTTGAGGTGTATTGAATGAAACTCACAGACCATGGATGAATCAAAGAGAAAGTGTGAGAGGAAATCGCTCGGATGGATATCTGAATCACAATGAATTTCTTTCCTTTCTCTTGTGTTATTTCAGTAACCCTATGTAGCTTATCTCAGGCATGAGCTAACCTGGGAAAGTATTTTTGCTGTCAGTCTATCACAGTCAAATTTCAAGCCTTCCGTAAATTGACAAACAGGAAACACAACTTAGTTGTCTAGGGTTTGTTTGGAAACATGAATGCATGGCTTCACCAAGTCGCTGACCTTTCAGAAGAGTAAACAACTCTCACTGGTACACGTGTGTGTTAAGAGCTCCAGCACTGCACATTAACGCAGCAGGATGTCTTTATGACTCTCATGGCCACTCTTAAATGATGGGAGTAACAAGGTAGGGGTCAGAGTTTGGTCGTAAGGGCATGTCCAGTGCCTAGGGGACAGATTGAGAAAGAAAGACAGAGAGAGATGGTGTAAATTTACTATAATTGTTGTTATGGCACGCAGTTGTCTAATATCATGTTACCTTTTAAAATATGACAAGTATATTGTTCAGCACCATTCACCACTGTAGAAAGTTTAAACACTGAGGTGTGCATATAAGCTGTAAGACTTTTAGGAGACAGCAACCTAATGGCTTGCTTACTGTAACATTTATATTTTAAGTTTGGATAGGATAAAGTGTTTTTTCCACCTTAATGTTTACAGTTAAATTTATGCATTTGGCAGACACAAATGACTTGCTTTGCAAATACAAAGTTTGAATTTGATTAGTTTGTGTGTTTCCTGGTAATTGAACCTATAACTTGTCTGTTGCTAGTGCTTTGCTGTACCTGTTGGGCTGGAGTAACATGTGTTTTAGTATATTTAATATTTGATTATTGTAAAATATGTTCAGTATATTTATTTTAGATTTGATTTGGTATTCAGTCTTTTTTTAAAGCCTTACGATAGTAACACACTACCCTTCATCGGTTCATTGTTTCAGGCTGATGAAATCAAGTGACAGCTCCCTGTGTAATTGGGACTGGTTCTTCCCCGCTTGTATTGTGTATTTTAGGGAACTTGTGAAGTTGAAACTTGGCCTCCATTCTTCAAACGAGCTCCAATCCCCCTATTGTCCATTTACTGTGTATACCCGCTGAATTGCATCAGACCCAGCTGTGTGGAGCTTTTTCTGTTGCATTGGCTCAGAGTATAAGAAAGAAGTTGAAAGGCAGAAAACTAATGTTTTGTGCTAGTACCTGGAATTGTTGTGTCAGTTTAAGGCTAAAGCTGAAATGTGTTTACACCTGCCATGAAGCTTATTCTAAGAGCGAGGTATTAGGTAAATCCAGTACAGATATCTGTGACTAAAGCAGTGGAAATTCTCAGCTGCGTATTTGCGACTTTGCAGCCGATGAGAGATTTAATCACTGCAAAGCCTATTTTACCAGTATCACGGCATGATGTTTACATTGCTCATCCTAAAAGTGTTATTAGCTGCTTAGCTTAAAGAAAATCACAGGCCTCAGGATGAAATAACCTGCTGTGTGAATGTGATAGTGCTAATTCATTTCAGACATATTGGGTTTTAGTTTGAAATGATAAAAGTCTTGCAACAACAGAGGAGATTGGGTTGTTTCCTGTTTGTCTGGATTCTCTTTAAGCCAGAAGTCATAGGAATAGTGTAGCCATAATGAAATAGATCAGAAAAGATGCAAAAGGACACAATACAGCCAGATGAAGGGAAAAAAAAGAATTTTTAAAAGGAACAAAAAATAGTGTTTGTGTAGCTCAACTGCTAGTCTATGCCACTTGCGAGCCTAAGGTTGTGGGTTTGATTCCCTGATAAAAATATACTATGAATGCACTGTAAGTAGCTTTGGACAGTAGTATCTGCCTGATGCATACATTTAAAAGTATACAAGATGGGAAAAAGGCATAAAAGGCATACGGTTACAAGAACTTAAGTGTCTGGGAGAGAACTGGGTGAGGATATAACAAGAAACAACTCTTATTTCTGTGGTTAAAAGAAAGTGGCCACATAAACCACAACACTGTTTGCTTGAAGCTTTTGCAGCAGGTAAGGGTGGAAGAAAAAGGGGGGGTCTGTGTCTACAAACATGCCCATTATGGATGGCTCTCCTGGGCTGCGGTGGCACCAACGCACCCGGTCTGCAGCCTGAAGGGGCCTGGCGCGTTTTCCGCACAGCCAAGTAATCATTTTTATCCTCGCCATTTCCCAAATAGAAATGGACACATATGATAAAAGTGTCAGGGCCGGTGTGGGTGACAAGACCTTCTAACTGCATTACACATCACATTCTTAGGTCCCTCTCTATTGCGCTTCACCCGCAAACGGCTGTGTATTGCTCACAGGAACTTGGCGGTAATATACATTGCGAGACAAGCAGCTCTTTATGGCCTCGGATTATTTGGTTTGAATGAAAGAGCTGATTTATGTCTGTTTAAGTGAAAAGCTCTGTAAATTCCCCCAGCTGTGTTTCCTGTTCTGGTCCTTCAGGAAAAGGCGAGCAGAATGGCAGTGACAACCAGAGCTGGTGTGGAGAGGTGTCAACTGTGGTATATTTAATATACCTGACAGCAGTGTGAATAAATAAATGAACATGCTAAACGAAACCACTAGCACCTCCAACATAACACGAATCAGACTCCAACCCGAAATATACACATACTTGTGCATGGTACCTAGAAAGCATGTTTCATTTAGGTCTATGGTGGAATGCAGCATCTGGAATATATCACTTCTTTTAAACAGTCATATTTGCGTACAAACGTCTAAAAGACTAATTGACACTGTACCACCAAACATTAGCATTATAAGTAGCATTATAATAATAATAGTAGCATTATAACCAAACACTAACAGGTTGAACACAATCCAGCAGCCGAAGAAGCTGGTGTTTGTTAGGTCAGTGTGAACTTGCCTTTAGACGTAACAAAAACATCTGCTGAACTTCATTGTAACATTTGACAGGGAACGTTTTAGCTATACTGCAGATAATAATGCACACAGATGCATCAGATAGACAATTTGGTGTTTGGCTCTTTCCATTACGGTTTAAAAAAACAAACAAAGCTGAAGAAACAACAAATCTAAAGGCTGTAAATTATGATAATGACATCTAGGTACCATCAATACCATTTACCAGTAATTTGGCAAAAAGGCAATATAGCAATTTTGTTTTGTTCATTGTGTATGTGTAGATGAGCATTTGTGTATGACTGCTCATGGAGTCAGTGGAGCAGGGTCATATAGTCCCTGATGTGGCCTTGGCTCTCTGTGCTGACGCTGCAGTGTCCAGCATGGCCAGCTGAGCGTCTCACACAAATGACCTCATTCATCCTCTGCCTCTCACACCATTACACCCCATGGCCTAATATCAACAGCACATACGTGAGCTAACACCTGATCAATACCGCACGGCACAAGCAGTGGCCTCAATCACGGGGCCGGGCTGATGGTACCAGTCCTTAGATTTGTTGTGTTAGTGGAGTAAATGGTGTCCTCGTGTTGACAGCATCTTTTCTTTGTTTGTTTTTAAAAGCTCGAGTTAGCTCAAGTGTCCGAGTTTGGTGGGGGTTTGTTTATACGCCAAAGGCCTTGATGGACTTTTTGTTTTGTGGTTTTGTTTTGAGTTTATTTACAAAACCACAATGAACGACTTGTAAATATTTGTTTTAATGTGTGCAAGAATAGGAACTGAGTGTAAGTTAAACTTTGCAAATGCCTATTATACGTGTACTGAAACTGTATTATGACTTATAGCTGTCAGTTATGTCTATATGTACTTGTCTGTCTGTATCTGTATAGACTGTTATATAACTGTTCCCTTACAAATCTTTAGTCAAATATTTCATTCACCTGAAATGTTTGCTAAAAGGACACAAATTGCCCCTTTAAGTTTATTTCTAACGCCGCCCATTAGTTAAACCATCAAAAATACCCCCTTCCACAGTATTCACACGTAAGCCTACACATTTATTTTGTGCATTTACAGTGATTGTTCACCCTCCGTTAACAGAATAATACACTAGTATATTTATGGCACCTTGTTTCTTCAAGGTTTTATCATCCAGGTTGATGATAGTTTGTGTGTTTTAGATTTTTGGCATTTGTTGTTTGCCATATAGCTGGTTCTGCCAGCACAGGTGCTCACATTTACATGTTGAATGAGAACTAATTAGGATTCGCTGAAAGATAGGAATGAAAGAAAAGAAGAAAAAGAAGGAAAAATAAAGGAACAGGACAGATCATGTGAACCAAAAACAAAGGCAGAAGGCCACAGCTGGAGACTGGAGAATGACTGTGTCATCTTAGAGCGGCGCCATTACAAATACATGTTAAGATTAAAATGTTTGATTAAAATAATTTTTTTGTGCTTCATTATTTTCCTGTATAAATGGAGTTCATTATACAAACAGAGAGAGTGAGAGAGAGAGACGGAAAGGCAAGCACTGATGAGGAAGTTTGCAATCAATCTTAATGGCTCTTTACTGCTCCAAGGTTCATTATGAATATCAAGCAAACACAATGAGCTATCTTTCAGCCTTGTATCGATTGCTATGCAAATTTACATACATTTCAAGCTGCCTTGCCTCTGTGCCGAGGAGAACTGGGTTGTATAATAAAACAGTTTGTTAACAACAAAACATAACAGCACTTGTGAGAACAGTTTCTGCTCATTATTACGCTGTACTCATGATTTCGGAACAGCAGGCGAGCACGCATACATGCAGGTATGTGTGCACACTCACAGACACACATGCAAGAGCGCATGCCTTTCTGTTTAGCATCGGCTATGTGAGGAGAGGTGGCATAGCGCCGTACTCGCGTGTCATTGTCTGAGTGTCATGTATGGCTTTGCATACACACGCCGTGTGTGCAGAGTGCTGTGTAAATTTGAGAAGGCAGCATTGCAGATCAGAGGAAAAACAAATTCATACCTACAGGCCATTTCAGCACTCTCTCAATACCACCGGTAGCCAGATCTGTCTCACTGTAACTCAAGTATTGCGACAGACCCCGCTGAACAACATATTTTTATTTTTTCTCTAATCTGGAGTTACTGTGGCCTGTTGTGACTAAAACACGTATTTGCTTCCAGTCAGACTGTTCATAATCTATGTTCATAATCTATGTTTTGTTATGTGTCTTTTTATCTATGTAATATAAATAATAAAACATTTAAACAATTGTGAAATTGTGTAGAAACATACAAAGCCTATAATTTATCATGTAATTTCACTGACCAATCCCGTCTCATCTTTTTGCATATCAGGTCTAAGTATCCGCGGGGCTCAGGAGGAGGACCCACCTGATCCACAGTTGATGCGTCTTGACAACATGCTTCTGGCAGAGGGCGTGTCAGGACCAGAGAAGGGCGGAGGATCAGCGGCGGCTGCAGCAGCGGCTGCAGCGGCAGGAAGTCCCACTGACAACTCCATTGAACACTCTGACTACAGAGCCAAACTCTCCCAGATCAGACAGATCTACCACACCGAGCTGGAGAAATATGAGCAGGTGAAGAACCTACCTGGTTTGATGATGTTTATTTCAGTCATTAAGATCTTGGCAGCTTGTGAAGATCATCAAATACAATGCGCTATGCAAACAAAACCTTAAAGATGCTTCTAGAATAGTTATTTATTACACACATTTGCTTATTTACACCCATTTATTTATTGATTGATTTTATACACTTTTTATTTTCAGTGATTATTCTGAAGCAGCTAAACACAGAGGCTCTATTTTTATGTAGATAATTTCAGACATAATTTCAAAATTGTGTGATTGTTTTCTAGTTTTTATAAATCCTGGTGTTACAGTACAGTATATTACAGTTTGAAGCCCAAGCCTGGTTGTACTGTAGAGAGGCAAGAATATTACTAAAGAACTTTGTAGCTAAATGGCCCATTTATATTGATCTTATTGATGTAGCTAGGCCCATATTGCTGTTTATTCTGAGTAGATGATTTTCACCAAAATTTCATGGTGGCTTTAAAGGGAGACCTGAAGACCTTGATCTGAACTGAGGGTGACAGAGGTCCAAACCTAAGCAAGCACTTCCTGTTTTACAGTCCTGTCACCATTACAACCGAAAGTAGGTGTGATTTATGGTGATATTAGGACATCTTCAATTTAACTGACCCCAGAACAGCGGTAGTCTAGACATGCTCTTATAAATATTGAGCAGACGCTTTTAGTTACAGTGTGGAGAGCAGTCTCTGATTGCATAGTGCATCTGAGAGTGTTGCTGTGGAGGACTGGCTGCTTCATTGAGGTCATGTATTGATTCTTTAATGCAACTGACATTAATTTTTGATTCAGTGCTTTAGTTATTTTCCTCATAAACAAGGATGAGTAAAGTGAGTGCCTTTCCATCACTTTCTCAGATACAGTGCAGTTGAAGAACTTTAGAATGATGAAGTGTAATGTTGAAGTGGTTTCAGGAGATAAGCCTAAAAATTAAAGTAAATACTGAATGAATGTGTGCCGTCCATAAAATACTTCAAGTGGGCTTACCCAGTAAACGGTAAGCCGTGGTGAGGAGAACACTCTTATATGTAAATAGCAATCCTTTTTAAATGATATTTAAGTTGTTTTAGCTGATGGCTTTGTCAGGCAATGGGCTAAATTAGCCTGATTAACTTCCAACTGTTTTAAAAGGAAGCATGCGCAAAAGGTGGCAGAGCTACGTCCTGAGTTAATGCATCTTTCTTAAGGTTGTCCACTGATTTTAATTCTCTAAATGTAAATACTTAACGAATTTTACTCTAAGTAATGAGCTAAAGTGTGCACTACCTAAATTAGATATTCTAATTAATCATGTATAAATCTCAACTATAACAAAAAAGCTGTTTATATTCTGCGGGCGCTGGACAAGTGCCAAATTGCAAATCGGAATTTGTGTTCATAGATGACTTCAACTATTAAGCTATTCGGGTCCTCAGTAGCGCTTCAAACAGGAAGGACTGTTTTTTTCCAGCAGCTTTGAACTTGCTTCAAAAATTGCTGATTGCTGCTCCAGAGAGCTTCAAACAAATCGCTAGTTGAACTGCTAGCATATCTTCTGCAGAATAACGTCAAAGAACATTTCTGGCACTGCGCTGAGAGCGTATAGCGATTTCAACTCGATATCTAAGATGTTTTCCAGTTTTAAGCAAGATGATGATGCGTGAATTGTAAATTAGGAAATTATTTATTAGCAGCTGAGACTCAGCAGTGGGTCCTAATGACTTCAGAGCCCAACATAATCCTACAAAACGCATATATCTCATCAGCCTTGGTTAATTACTGTTGCTCATTATGTTTTACACCTACATCCTCACATGGAACCTGCTTGTCATAAAGAAGGCTGTAACTTCAGCTTACAGTCAATACAGTTGTTGCATTTCTCCACAGGCATGTAACGAGTTCACTACCCATGTCATGAACCTGTTGAGGGAGCAGTCTCGCACACGGCCCATCTCGCCCAAAGAGATCGAGCGCATGGTCAGTATCATCCACCGCAAATTCAGCTCCATCCAAATGCAGCTTAAACAGAGCACCTGTGAGGCTGTCATGATCCTAAGGTCCCGCTTCCTTGATGCCAGGTTAGTATGAGCGTGTGCAATGTTCATTATTAGCATGTTCCACATTAACAATGCTCATTATTAGCATGTTCCACATTAACAATGAACATGCTAATAATGAGCTTCAATTGAATTTCCATAAAGCTATATTTTACAACTATACTTGCTGTAAATGCTATTAAAGAATACCATTTCTAGTTAGTACTGTAGGTACTGTAACTCAAATTGGAAGTCCCTGTTTTTAGTTTCAAGAGGCAGTTGCCTTTTTGATACAGTTTGTTCACTCCAGGACATGCATAAAACTGCCTGAAGGATTACCAAAACAGCTTGCTGTAAAATCAATCATCAGGTTCATTTGACCTTTAACCTACGCAATCAAGGTTTTGTTTGGGCACAATCATTGACGCTATGGCACCTGTTTGCTTGGGCTTCATCGGAGCACAAAAAACATGCTGCATTATTCAACCATTAGTGGTTAAGATGTGCTGTTGCCAAGACAAGAGCTCTAGAGCCTAGAGGCCATCTACTGAACACAATCAGACTAAGCACCTGAAAGCAGTTAAGAGTTTTATAGAGTGGAAATGAAGTCATTTGTGTTTGGTGGGTAGGAGGTCATCGGCAGGTGGTCTAGATTACTGTAATCACAAACAGTTGGTGGAGGAGATCTGAAGAGGCTGAGAGGAGAGAGAAATGGTGCAGTGAGCACAAGAAAGAGCAAGTCATGAAGTAAGTGCAGAAGAGGTCTCGCAGAGAATGCTCAAGTGAAGCAGAAGCATAGTCGTTTGGCCGGCCACTCATGTGAAAGACATTAAACAAGACGAGAAAATGAAGCCAGCGCTTAACAGTGGCGGGCCTGAAGTGGGGGAGAGGGTTGTGGGGTGGGACTCACTGAGTGGCAGTAAGTGCAGCTCCATCAGGCCCTGCCCTGGTACTTGAGGAACAGTGCTCAGCTGCCCATGGCCTGATTTCCCTAATGTCCCAAGATACAGCTCTGACTGGGAATGCTTGAGCACCTCTAAATGCCCCCTTCAGAGAGAAGGGAAGAAGCAAGATGGAGAGCTGCTCTGCTCGCTGCTCTAAACACTGAACATTTCACACTTTATTTAGAGCTCAACCAATAATGTAACAACATCCGTTTGTGTGTCTACATGTGTAGACGTGTATGTGTGTATTCTGATAAGAGCCATTCCCAATTCAAACTGCAGATTCATTTCTTGCCAGCAGCTTCTTTATGAGTTTGGTCATTATCATCTCAGAAAAGACTAGGTCATGATGGTTGACAAGTCAATTACAAAAGTCAGCTAAGGTTTTTAAGTTATTAACAGTCCAACAGGTCCTAAGACCCCGGTGTTGATTCCCACCACCCAAGTGTTTAAGACAAAAGTCAACAAATTATTCAGACATACCACCAACAAGCTGATTTTTAAAATATGTAAAACTCTAAACTCAAATCGCATGCTTCAGTTCACTAATTGTTTCACTCCTTTATTTCCCACTCGGTCCAGACGGAAACGGCGGAACTTCAGCAAGCAGGCCACCGAGATCCTGAATGAGTACTTCTACTCACATCTTAGTAACCCTTATCCCAGCGAAGAGGCCAAAGAGGAGCTGGCTAAGAAATGCAGCATAACAGTATCCCAGGTGAGCCATGACCTATCTATGTAGCATATGCCCTTTCCTGCTAGATAACGTGGAAAGAATGACTGACAACTGGTCAAAGCCTGCAATATGTCCCCATGCCCAAAGTTTAGGTAAATCCAATGGTATATTTCCATAAACGCTTCCATAAAATCCAACTTAGCCTGTACTTAATTAGTACAGTTTCTAGTTAGCTATTAGCTGTTTTGTACCAACAACAAGAAACCAGCTGGTCATAAAAGCTTAGGCTAATCAAGATGGTTTTGGAATGTATTTGTCTGTTTGATTAGTTAATGACCAGATTGGAACATCTAATGATTGTCTTAGACTAACTAGAAACAAGTTAAGCTGTTCCAAAAGCTGCCATCTTAAGCTGAATTTTTCCAGCAATGTAGGTTAACAGTGGTTAATTGGCTGGGTTAGGTCAAATAAGGCAAACAAAGATGTTTAAACCAGAAAGACAATAATTATAGGAATGCTTCCAGATCAGCATCCTCCAGCACACTCTCTCTCATTGTCCCCTTCTTTCCTCTTGTCACTGTCTAGCATGCATACCTGTTTGCTCTAACACATCAGTCTGATACTTCCACTAAGCTGAGTCTCAAGCAGGGCCTGAAGACACAGCGTATACCCTGTTGTGGATGGATGCCACAGTTTGTGGTGATCTGTGTCAGTCATTGTGTTTTAGAGTAAATGTGTGTGTATGTGTGTGTGTGTGTGAAAGAGAGTGTATATGTGTTGGAGAAAGTGGAGAAATAAGAGAAACAAACTTTATTTTAGTTTGCACATTTTAGGGGCCAAATTTGTCCTTTAACTGACTCACTACTGCAAATGATTTAAAGACCTTGTGAAATTGCTTAATGAGGACTTACTTTTCTGTCCTCTGTCTTGACGTATGTCTTACAGTACATCACATTTGGGCAGGACATATCTAAGGGCTTATATATCTTTATAAGTTAGCGAAAAAGCTTTGGTTACGCCACAACTATAAACCAACTAAAGTAAGTACTTTTACAAGCAAAAGTAAGTTTCTTCAGCATTTAGGAGTACACTAGCATTTGGATGACCTCAAACCTAATAGAAATACATTAAAAACCAAACTCCAGATTCAATTTCATGGAGTCTTTAAGAGCCCTCTCCTCTTAGAGTGTTTTCCCACTCTACTGACTAAATCCAGAATCCACCTGAAGGCAATAGTACCCACCCACACCCATCTCCCCACAGACAAAACTCTTTCCTTTTTCAAACTGTCACAGAGGTGGTCAGGGACAAATGTGAAATATTAACCTATTGGTCTTAGAGCATATTTGCATACTCTGTGATGTAATAAATGTTTTTTTCTCTGTGGGGAGGGGCTTGTGGAGGGTTGTTCAGAGTCAGATCCTGTAAAAGCCATTCTTTTTTGCCTTCAGGGGGTGGGAACCACCATCACAGTGGCACAGGTATGTCATGACTTCTGCTCCACTTTTGTTGTGCCATTTGTTTATTAATTGTTGTTTTTCCTTTATATCACCCCTTTATGTATGTTCACTTACCTTAGAATGCTAAGACATACTCAGCACTCTGATCCCCAAAAGTCCTTTCCTGCACAACAATACTAAATAGTGTGTTGAGTCAGAGTGCTTAGTAGTATAAGTAAATCTTTTTGTCTGGAAATCAGATATTAGGTTTTAAGACATCTGCTTTAATATAAATAATACCCCTCCACTCTTTCCCTAGAGAATTTCACTCACCTGACTGTCAAACCACTAAAAGTATGTCCTTCTGATTTTGTTATGTCTGTCTTTATAAATTTTTAACATGCCTGTGATAGATATTTACCCTACATTGTATTTATCTTTTATGTATTTTATTTGGATTTAGTCATTATTTGGAGTACATTTTTATGTTGGAAGACTTTGTTCTTAAAGCTAGATAAAGTTCAAACTGCCCCAAAAAACATCAACAAAGACCAACAAATTCCATTACTTAATGCATTTGTTGGATAGATGTGTTTAACTTGAAAATGTTGAAAATGTTGACAGTGTAAACCAGTCACCAAGTTTTTCAGAGAATTGATTGTTATAGTAACATGTAACCAATCACACAATGGGAGGAGTTTATTAAGCAGTGCAATTAAGGAGTTTTTTTCAAAATTCACCAGAACTTAATGGAAGAGCTATCTTTCAGTCTTTTCCAAAAGGTACTACACTTGTCCAACTCAAAGTGCTTTAGTGCTTTGAAAGAATAGGACAAATGTAAAGAAAGGTGGTCAGAACTGACTGTACTGTACTGTAAACATTACAGTAACATTGACTGTAAACACTAGATCTAAGTAATCTTATAAAAATGTATTTGAAAATACAAGTATTAAAACTTAATTGTACTATTACTAATATTACTTTTTACAAATGACTAACATTTCTAAGCTAGTAAGAAGTTTCCACTCTTATTGTAATAAGTTCTGTAACAAATTCTGGCCCCAGTAGAAGTTGGCTTTGTTTTTTTCTGTGTCTGAGACTTGCTGCTGATTAAAAGTGATGTGTGCTGTTAATGGTATTGTTGATGAAATTTAGTCCCCTTTATCAGACACCGCTGCACAGAGTCAACCTTATTATCTGGGCACAATCTCTGTGCATGTGTGATGCTCAGCCTCTCAAATGAGCACCGAGCATGGCACACAGTCACATGATGCTTTTTTTAGGCGTTTCCATAACCACTATCAGTTTGTGCTTCGAGTCTAAAGGGGATATTGTGTTCCCTGCAAATGAGCAGGCAAAAAGTGTGGCGCCCCGTCACCCAATTAAGTGTGGTTCTTCCGCTTCGATCTTCCTGCGGTTCAAACGAGCGACACTTATCAATATTTCAGCTCATTATACATGTAGCAGAGTTCTGCCTCAGGTTAATGTGTTAACTATTAATGCAGGCTGCTTCATTATTGATAATATCAGCAGCCCTGGCCACTACAAACACCCATGACAGGGAATGTGTGTGTTTGATGCATCCAGAGGTCTGAGTCTCCATTTAAGCTCCGCTCTCAGCAAGAGCAGTATAAATCGGGTGGTATTGAGACTTGGGTAAGATCATCCATCCCCTTTCAGTGACACTAGCGGTGTATTGACCCAGTCTTGGGGTGGTAGTAGTGGTGAATTATTTACTACACCTACACAGGCTTTCCTCTCCATTGCTTTAGAGCAAACAAACCAGGTATTGGGTTCCAGACATAGAGGACTAGTGTATCTCTAGTGTGTTGCCTTCTCTCTTTGTCTCTTTCTTCACTGGTCAGGTATGAAGTAGCTATGCTGTTTGTAGGCTGCCTTAGCATGCTGCGTTGGTTGGTCAATCCCTGGCCAAACAACAAATAAATAAAAGTGGGCAGTGTATATAATCCTCCCAGTGCTGGTGTTTCATCTAAACCAGGTAGTGTTCAGTTAAGAAGTATGTAGCCATGATACTCACCACGAAAAGCAACATATAGCTGTACAATTGACTCTAAATGCAAACAGGTATCAAACAACAGAATAATCATTTAAATAAGTCAAATATAAAATTTTAGTCTAAGGAACAGCTAATTTTTTAGGTTTTTAATCTTTGGATGAAGGTTAGCTTAGCCTCATTTCCATGGCCTTAAAGCTGTTTCATAAGCAGGTTAAGTAAAAAGGATGGCGGCTAGTGCTTTCATTGCTTCCAATTAAACCTTGCTTGTTAGTTTAACCTCTAGGTAAACCCATCAAACAATAGATGTTAAGGCAAAAGCCTGCCAACGGTGGTGGCTTCAGTCGAATGGTCATTAATTTTAATTGCCTAGATATTAAAGATTTAGAAGCACAGAGGCATGGTGGGGGTAGAAATGATCTGATGTCATGTAAATTCAGCTGCTGTAGCGTAGCATGGCCCGGGCTGCTGGAGATATTAAAATGGAGGCAGAGAGGTGGAAATTAAATAAAGCATCATTAAGGGGCTGAGGCTCTCTGGTCCTCCAGACCAGTCAGAGCCGGAATACGGCAGGAAAGATCGCCAAGGCGACAGGTCACCATAATTTATAGGGCTATTAAGAAACAACCCTTAATCTCTTTATTATTCCACAATTATGCAGTGTTAGCATTTGCACATCTACCACCCCCATGTGACCTAGATCTTATTGTTTTCTGGGTGCTGTTTTTAGTAAAATTAGCATTATTGTAATTATTAATGTATTGGGCTGAGGCGTTATGGCTGCTTTTAGGTGTACAAAGTTGCGGTTATTAGTGTGTCTATTATTTGTCTTTAGGCAAGATCACAAAAGTGGTTTTATGCAAAAGAAATGAACATTAGTGTTATTAAGATGCATAAAAGCCTTGCTGTTAAAATCAAGGCAGCCAGGTAAATCTTCTCTTAAGTTATATTTAAAGAAAGAGGATAAACATAAAAGAGGTTGTATTAAAACTATAATGGGAAATTTGTACATCTATGAAATCAAGTAGGGAACAAGAACAATACACAACACATACAATCTCAGCTAGCTGTATAGGGAAAGTTTGGGTTTAGCTACCTGATCTCATAAGCACCACACTGATCTTAACGTTGCCACAAGACAAGCAGCCCCCTGTGTGTTGGTTTTTGTCTAGAGACAAACAGAGAGCATGTCACGCCTCCATCCGCAATAACGCACAAGCCCTGTCTGATAATCGCTTAATTAGTCTGCATGCCCAGCGGATATTACTGTGGGAGGCTGGGGACTGTGGACTTGATGGACCCAAACATGACATCTTGAAACAGTCACTCTGCTCAGCGCGCAGTGCCTCGTCTGCATTGACGTCTGACGCCCCCTCCTCTTTTTCCCCTTTTTCTTTCTGTCTCTCCCTTAGGTATCCAACTGGTTTGGCAACAAGAGGATCCGTTACAAAAAAAACATTGGCAAGTTCCAAGAGGAGGCCAACCTGTACGCCGCTAAGACAGCTGTGAATGCCGCGCATGCAGTGGCTGCCGCTGTCCAGAATAGTCAGACCAACTCACCCAACACACCCAACTCCGGTAAGCTTATTTCAATCCTGGGTCCCCAAAAATAAACCAGCCATCCCCAATCCCAGCCTGGTCCCTTCTGAACCTCTGCTCCCTCTGGCATGCTGTTTGGCTGCTGTGACAGTGAGAGGTCCCAGCCTGGGGCTTGAACCTGCCTCTCCTGCCTCTGAGACTATACATGCTGAACGAGACGAGCAAAGTCAAGCAGAAACTGTGTGAGCTGGTTGCACATGCTGAATATGTTTATAGTATTTGGGGGTGGGGTGTGATGGGGGTAGAATAGATAATTCCTCCCTTTCTATCATAAAAATGTTTCCCCCGCTGTGAATTGATGGAAATCTCTTGCTTGGAGCATGTTACGCTCTTAAAAAATATACAGTATGGAATAATAATGAATATTTGATTAGCAGCATGATGCAGTGTGTAGCATAAATAGATGCTCTTCAGACAGGCAGAAGATTTGACTGTGATGTGGACATGGCTTAGACCCTGAGGAGTTGTGGGTAAGCAATTTTTTAAGGGGTCCCCTTTTTCTTGCACCCAGGATTCCAGATGAAAGATGAAGAATTTCAGCTGGACTCTGCAGAGAACAAAAACACTCTATTAACCAACATGTTCACTGGTACTGGCCTTTTCCATAAGCTTCTTATTGTCCTTCTTGTCATTGGCATATTATCCCCTTTATGAAGTAGTCCACTAGAATAGATGTAGGTGTGACCCCTGTGGAAACCTAGACTACCAACTCCATTAACCATCTGTCTTTTTTGTGATTTCTCCCTTTTATTTATTTTTTTATTTAGTTCCTTTTTGGTGAAGATCATATATGTACTCTTGGTGTAATGCAACCAACTGTCATCTCCATTCCTTTAATTTACTTTCATTACCTTCACTCTTTTTCAGTTGCTTGCTTTCCAAGCATCACTTCCTAGCGTGGCGTGTGGTGTGTGTATGTCCTTGTAGATGTGGTGTGTATGTGTGGATCTGAGTGATAGCCTCTCTCTTTCTCACCCTATTCAGCTTCATCTTTTCCTTTCTAGGTTCGTCAGGTTCTTTTAACCTCCCAAACTCGGGGGACATGTTCATGAGCATGCAGAATCTGAATGGGGATTCTTACCAAGGGGCACAAGTCGGAGCCAATATGCAGTCACAGGTAGGCGCTACGCACAGGAACTGGGGCTGTGAACCAGAGCAGACCTGTCAGCTAGCCTACCATCCACATTATAAACTCAACCCCCCTCCCTGCAACATACAGACAGCGATATAGATCTGATCACCCCCTCAACAATTAGTCTCATTACAGCCATGGAAGATTAATGATGACTGTAGTCTGGCTATGGATGGATCCTTCAAAATTCCAGACTGGACCCCAACTAAATTACCATATGACAGCCCATAAGAGGCCCATATGAATAGAAACTCATTATTTGCAGCAGTATGCTAGAATATTGATCCTGGGACAGACCCCATTTTGTAGTTGATGTTGTGAATGCATTTGGCTCTGACTTGAGCTCTTGGGTTGGTATTGGGTGTATGGTACTGTTTTCTTCCCTCCAAGCCTTTATACCCTTTTCTGTCTCCCTTTCATCATGATTAAAGTTAATGTCATCTTCATGTTACAAGACATCATTTGAAGGAGAGAAAGGGTGTTAATCTATTATATCATGTACCAAACATTTCTCAGATTCTTAAAAACTGCCTGTGACTTTAACTGTGTTAAAATGTTGTGTCACATACCGTTTTCTCCTCCAACTGTTGTCATGTGTGATTATTAATATGTGTTTTGTTGTTTATTCCAAATCAGAATCCTTGTTTCTGTTATTGTGGTTGTGAGCTGTTCTACTCTGGATACAGTAATAGTTGCCAGGAATCAGTAGAGAGAGAAACACATATTTTGTCCTAAATGTTGCATTAAACCACAAATTATATTGTATCCCTAATGCCATTCAACCGTATATTCATCCAATATGCTTAAAATGGTTCATTTAGTAAACCACATAACCATACATGCTTCCTTTGAACACCATTCCATTTGTCCATAGTTATACATCACTGTGTTGATGTTGGGATGTTCCTGAAACCTGGAATGTTGACAAGCTTGACTTCCTGTTGTGTCATCTGCAGGTGGATACCCTGCGCCATGTTATCAGTCAGACGGCAGGATACAATGATACCCTGGGGGGGAATTCCATGTACAGTCCACATGGATTGAATGTAAGTATAGTCTTAGTATATATATATATATATATATATATATAGCAGTGAATTATCAGTGGTAGTAAATTATGCAATATTAAACATTGTACATGCATCAAAGCATTAAACAGCTCAGATTTGTAGCTGCTTGTTATCTAGTCATTTAAATGTTTAAATGTTTAATTCTAACATTAGGAACATTTTATTGCTCAGGGGTTGCTCTTTTATAGCTCATTATAGACATAATGGAGTTCTCATCCAAGTATCAGCTTTGTCTGAGATGTTTATTCTTAAATGCCTTTATGAGAATGAAACGAAAATAAAATTACATTAAAATCAATTAGACAATGACTGGCATACAGTAAGAGTGTAGAGCTATGAAATAATTGTGACTAGCATAGCTTATATAATTTGTTTTTGAAAGAAGGGGTTCATTCATATTAAAATCTCAGATTTCCATTGTAGTATGTTTATTTATTCAAATCCGTTCCGTTTTCACGTAAATCCTTTGCACATAAACACCAAAATTTACTAAGAAAAGTTGTTGTATAATTCACAGTGTATAGTTATTATAATATATTCAAGAGGAACTGAGTTGGACAGCAAGAAACCAGTGTAAATCCAGACTCCATGACAAGCAAAGTGATGATTCAGAGGGTGACAGACGTATCTATCCCATAATATGCATAAAGCGGAAAATATGACTCTTTTTAAAGCACAAATAAATGCTCTGCTCAGTAAAAATTCCTGCAGCTCAAGTATTTGGGAGTGGTGTGAGGAAAATGAGATTCAGAAATATATTAAATCTGTTTGTTGCCTGTGTAAACAGTTCATATTACAGTAACCTATAACGTGGTAAGATGAAAAGGCTTTTACCAGCACGTCTTGCCTCTGTTTGCCTGTTTTGAAATGCTTCAAAGAATTTGCAATATCCTTATCAACATGATGAAATATGAAAGTATGATTGCCTGCAGCCGTCTGCAGGCATGAATTTTATCTTCCTTGATGAGGTTTGATATGGTGCTTTTCCCCATACACTGGGTAATCTGAAACTATCAGAGTAAAGACTCATTTATTTGATGAGAGAGAGAGAGAAAAGAGAAAACAGACATATATCTTTCTTGTGTTACATAGCAAAACATAGGTTTAGATGTTATATCTGTTGCCTTGCTTGTTGGGGTGCTGTTCTTAAAAGATGTGTTAACCATAAACCTTTAAAATACTGTACAAACTATGCTGAGTGACAAGCTTCAACGGCTGCTGATTAAACTTTGATTAGGTTTTGAAAGACAATTTTTTGTCTATTTAATGTAATCAAATGAGCCACAAAAGCATGTCTTAAAGATTAATAGGATACAGAATAGCATATGTGTGGGTCCAAATGGTCTTTATACATTATCAAAAAGTAAAAAAAAAAAAAAAAAAAAAAAACCTTTCCAAAAACAAAATAAATCACTTTCTATTGAGAAACAGATGCATTCAGATGGAGGGATAATTTGCTGTGAGTTAATTAATAGAGCAGCGCTGTCATATGTGTATATTTTGATGACTGTTAGAGCTCCATTTGCATGAATTAACTCAAGCAAAGCACACAACAATAAATGTCTCAAAAAGTATGCCCAATGTTTCACAGCAGAGGGATCCAAACATGGCAGTGTATCTGTGGCTAATTCTTAGATAGCTGTGTGTCGATGTGTGTGTTTGCAGGCCTCTGTGGCCTGTAGCTGTGTGGATGAAGTGTCAGACTCACGCAGGCTCAAAAGCCACACTTTCACACTCTCTCACTTTGGTCCATTGCTCAAGTCAGAACTCACTCTATCATTTGGGTATAGGCGGTGTGTTTGTGTGCCAGTGTGTCAGGCTGAATGTGAGTGATCCATGTCATCAGGGTACAGCAGACTTCCTCATAACGCTTGTGTTTCAGCCTCAGTCCAGACGCTGTGGCTGGAGGTGACGGGTACACCAATCTATTTATTGACCTGTTCCTGGAACTCGAAATCAGCAAAATCCTAATTCTGCCACTGTGCGCTCACACACACTAAAACAAACACACAAGCACACACACATCTCCCAGTGGGTTTTTTCCGGTAACACTGTTGGATTGTTTTGATAACCGAACGCATCATTAGCAGATTAGCATATGCTACCTTTTGTTCTGGAGGCAAGGCGAGTGAGAAGCAGAGGAAATTTTGGGTGGGGGACTTTTTGTTTTTTTTTATATACAGCAAAGAGTATTCTCCAGCAAAGCCAGGCAATCCACTTGGGAGCGCTCAGGCGAGCAATGTGGAGGAAAGGCCTGCACCGTCACTTCCACTCAGCATCCTTTGAGGTCCCCCCCCAATCCCCGCCCGGTCTCCTGCCTCTTGACTGACATCAAAATATGGAGCGACAAGCTGTCGGCCCACCGCTGAAATCTGATTAGACATTGATTTCAGCAATCGTTCCCATTGGCCACAACGTTTATGCGAATTTGTTTTCTGAGAGCGAGGGAAGCAGAGAGCAAGAGAGGGAGAAGCTGATGCAGGTTAAATGTGGCAAGATGGCCGTTGGCATGTCGGACAGTAGATCAGAAGAGACACTCTCTCTTATTAATTTCTTAATGCATTAGTATGCATATATATGCATGCCTTACACGTACACACCAGGATCAGGCAGGACACACACTTGAATGTAAGCAGACAAATAAACACGCCCCCACATTCTGCCACACATGCTTTTGTGAATCTATGATTAGTAGAAAAAAATATTTACAGTCTTCAACGTCATCTAACTACTGATTGTACAACCCACAACCAAGAAATATCATTTATTGTTTTCCTCACCTTGTAAGTTGCTGTGGATAAAAGTGTCTTCTAAATGTAATGTAAATGTAGATATAAATGAGATCTCTTTGAAGTCTCCATTGTTTCTCAAGACAGTAATGAGAGTGAATGAAGATCATATTGAGACTAAAGTCTCCTTATCAACAATTTTTTTTCTCCTTTCAGATGCATTTTAAAATGAACTCAATCATTTTTCACCAAATTATTCCAATACCACATATTTTAATTGCAGTTGACTACAATTGTCATATTTGTGTCTGTTGTGTTTCTCTAAAGGGATTTTATAAGAAACATTTGAGACAAAGTGATACTTCAGAGAAATATATCTTAGACTTTCCTGAGAGAGTAACTTTAGAGTAATAAAAGTAATAACATTTTCCCCCAGGAAGATGAATGCTATATTCTTGGTGTTTAATTTTTAGGCTCTTTTTAGATTTATTTTTGATTGTTTATAAATATGAAATTGACAGAACTTTTTTTTTACTCGTTGATGTTTTTAGGGTAATGGGGGATGGCAGAATGCTACGACTCCATCCTCTGTAATCTCCCCTACAGAAGGCCCTGGTAGTGTGCACTCTGATACCTCGAACTGATCTCCTCATTGACATGGTCCCTCCCCAAGCTGTGGATAACCAATCACAGAATTACAAAACCACAAACTGACCAATCAGAGACACAGAAAAAAAACTCTTGCAGCTATTATCATCATGGAATTCTCAAGCATTCAAATCCACGGTACTTAAACTATTCCACAGTGTGTTTTGGAACCCGGCCATTTCTTTGCCGTCACATCGGTCCTGTGCGATTTTTACTAACAATCTCTCCAATTATATTAAACGAATATGTTTGTTTTTTCATCTGAAGTGTACATGTTAAAATATTGTTTTTCTGTTTAGGATTTACATGCCTAAGATTGTATGTTGAGTTATTACTGTTCATAACCCATTTCCATTATTCTGACTGTCAGCAAAGCTTTAGTGCAAAAATGCAGGAACATATGCCTACAAAAGTATATTCAAATTATGCTAACCCATGCATTTCACAGGGCTAAATGCTGCAGAAGGCAGCTTGGGGAATCTACTTCTGATATAATTTCTATGTATTTTTTTTATGTTTCTTAATGTCATATTGTGGTTGCATTGATTTAAAGACCATATATGAAAGGCAATCCACTCCATTTTCGGGGGGTGATTTTTAACTATCTGGCAATTAATGTCTGTTTCAAATACAGAAAAAGTAACCAATATTCAGTCCACTACAACTAATTATAATAATTAAGGAAGTGCAGAATGAGACTGATGAGTTCTTGGATACATGGGTCATAAAATTTTTTTTGGACACTTTTGGACACTCAGAGCGTTTTTTTTATTTTTGATTGCAAAATAATCATGTATATGAATTAGCTTAAAAGTATTTATACATCTCACCAATCAATACTCAGCTTTATTACCTCATTCAAACTCATACAAAACCAATAGATTTAAAGCATTTCTTTAGCTTATAGTGCTCACTGACTACCTCTCGACAATATCACCACCACGCTTGTCTTTTAATTTCTGCCATGTTTCCTTTTTAATACATGTTGACTTTTGTTAGTTCGGTTGCATCTTGTAAGAATCTTCCTCTCACACATGCTCGTTATGTAATCTAATGTATATTTTAACCTTTTAAGAAAACTGAGTTGCTTTGTCGCAACTTTTAAAAGAAAAAAAAGAAACACAATATTAATGATATGAATATCATGGAGAGTATAAAGAGGACAGCGGCTGGCGGAGGGGAATTTTGTGGCAGAAGGAGTAGGCAGGAGGAACATGGTCGTGACATGAACACCAAACAGTAAAACTGTTGTAAATACTGAAGAACATTTTGAATGTTGCTCATCTTGTTACTAATTCATGCAAAAAAAGAAATAAAAAATTAATAAATAAAAACAATTAAAAAAGAACACCTGTAATGCATAGAGGTTACAGTATTCAGAATTGTACATTTCAGACCCTGTGTAACAGGGTTCCAACTTTCTTTCTCCTTTTTGTATCGTATGTGATTCTGAAACTGATAAAAAGTCATACGAAATTTATTTGTGGCAGTGGTTCTAATGTATTAAAGATGTTTCGTGTTTCTTTCTAACCAGACTACACCCTGGACTGAAAAGTCTTCCTTGTGGTAGTTATGTGTAATTTCAAACATGAATAAACTGTTTTCCTTTCATGATGATTGAATATTTTGATATTGTCTTGTTTGTTTTAGGCACAAACAAATGTATATAAGTTACCTGACAAAAAATATACTAACAGATTTAACCGAATGTCAATTTATTAAAGATTATTAAATTATTTATTAAAAATTGTGTAAACTATGTAAATTAGCACAAACACACATCAACTATAAAGTATTCCTTTGAATTTATTACTATGAAATTAACAATACTTTAGTTATAATATGTGTATATATCAATGCAAAGCGAAAATCTAATTCATTTGCATGAACACCTCTTCAATTTCACCAAAGTGGGATATATTATACTACTCCAACACATGTGCGTTAAATCAAGCACAAACGCACAGCTAAACACAACGCCCCATTTTGCTATCATGTAAGCATTCTTGTCACATTACTTAGACAATCGTACAGCAATATCTTAAACGCATTAGTACATGTCGATGCAAACCGCACATGCGTGTGACAAAGCCACTAAGAAGAATTGACAATCCCCTCAAAGAAATCACAGCTCCCGCAGGCTTGTTCTCTGTCAGAGAGAAAGAGTGAGATTTTAGCATAGCGAGGGCGGCTGGGGCCAAATGAATTATTTGGTTTGATAGGGATCCATGGAACAGCTTGTGAGAAGCTATTCCATGTGGCACTGCGACATGTGACAAGATTGCATTAATAGTACTAATTGTTGCCTGAGCCCTTTGACAAATGCAACTAAATTAATAGCTTCCTTTAATTGGCCTGTTTGTAAATTTGCACTCCAAATGTGAGATAATTCCAAATAAGCTTTCTAAGGGGGCCTGGATGGTAGTGTAGAGATCCTATCAAGGCACAGTGGGTCAATGGCATGGCCTAGTGGTTAACAAACACTAAGTCAGGGTTTCTGTGGGCACCATGGGTTTGAATTTAGCATGCAACGTGTACACTAGCGATCAAAAGTTTAAGATCACTTAATCATTATTAATATTTTCCACATTTTTGAATAGTAGTTGACTCATTATTACTATCAGATAACACAAAGGTAGTTATGGGATTTATGTTATGACTAAAGACATTTCCAAATAAACCATTAAACCATATTATATTTTAGCATGTTTATTTATCATTTAGCATATTTAGCATTTATTTTACCTATTCATAAAGTATATATTACCATTTTGTCTTGGAGAGAAAATAGGCATATCAACTGATCTTTTAACACTGAATCAATCTTAACTGTTGCACGCACATCTTCAAACAGCCTATTACAAATACTGAGTAATCCAAGTATTATCTAGCAAAAGAACAATTACCAAGCTCCAGTTACCAAGGTCCTGCACCACCGTTAAAGTGTCACTTTCACCCTGAAGTGGTCCTTTCTTAGACCAACTGGTGCTTGCACAAAACCTTTTGTTATGACTAATGACCTGATTGACTTTTCAAGCAGAGAAAGAACTAATGGCTCTACAGAAAGAATGTATTGGAATGCCTGCAAGACAAGGGCCTAATTATGAAGTTTCATTTATGTCATGTGAAATTTAGGACTATTTCTGATCATTTCATGCCAAACTCTTCATAAATTCACCACAGAGCAACTACATGAGTCTCAATAGCTCACCAATACATCTGGACTTATTTATGACTCATTTTCATCTTTCTTCTGAAGTGTGTCTTTTTTATTCTTGGAGAGGCATGGTGATAAACAGTTTGACCTTCAGTTCTTGTTGCAGGTAAACGTATTTAGCATTGCCTCAGTCAACTGCTCCCTGTGGTCAGTACCTCTAGTAATTAGAAGGGGCAGTACAAATCATATACAGACCTTGAATAATGAAAACCAATTTAAACAATCCCCCCTCTGATCCTACCAGAATGATTTACCTGCCAATGTGAGCCTTCAATAGCCCCATTTGTTGCAATGCTGTTTTTGTATATTAATGTAATGTGGGTACTGAGAGGGCTTTGACTGCTACAAGAGTCCTCATGTCTCTCTCTGCTAATTTAGAAAATGTATGTTTTTCTACTGTGTGAAAGCTGATTATTAGTAAAGAAACATGCTTAAAGTGGTGCAGTGGCTTATTAGGCATAATAGATGGTGCTTGTTTTGGATTGTTGTTGGAACATTCTTGTAACGCTTGCATTACTGTAGCTGGAGAAACATCAGAGTAAAGCATGTGGATTGTGTTCACTGTGTGTGAATTTTGAGGACTGTGATAAATGTTGTCATGTCTGAAACATGCTGTCGAAAAGTTAAGATGTGATAATAAAGGCAGCCAATTCCAAGACATCTATGTTTGCCCCACCCTCAACACTTCCAAAATAAAGTAAGCTTCACACTTCATAACAACGTAGATTTCATTGTGGAAGAGTTGTCAGTGTCTTCTATTCGAGCATCATTCTTTTTCCATCTGAGTTCCGTCAGTCTCTCCTCCCCTCCAAAGTCTTGGCTAGAAAGGTGAGGACTTAATTGAACCTGGTTTGGAGGTTACTACAAAAGGCAGCCACACTCAAAGCAATTAACTGAAATGTCAGCCGCTTCTAATTCGAGTTATTCTGTCTGTCTGTGGTGGAAAGGGCTTCCTCCATGGGTCATTGGCTACCAATTTAAAATGTAAATTGACAACCATTTATTCCCATTTTCGCTGCAGACTTCTGTAAAATGAACAATGGCTTTTAACCCAACCGAAGAAACAAGAAAGTAGCTTGCATGAGCCTTGAATTATTTATTTGTTATTTATTTAATTTTTTGTGTTATTCTGAATAATGGATATCACAGCCATAACACAGAAAACAAAAACAGCAGGCACAATAACATCATAATTCTCTGTTCCTCCATAGCAGGCTAAATGTGTTTAAATCAGCAGAATCGACCGGAAGACCTTTAATGTAGAGGAAGTTACATTTGTTAAAGACAATGTCTATTAGGCTTGTATCTAAGGTTCATTAAAGACAACATTTCTCCTGTAAAATTTACCAGGAAAAGCATGCATCATTAAATATGGAAATCCTGAATTTTATTAGCAATCTGCTGGATCTGAGCTGACGCCAATTAAATTAAAAGAAGATATCATTTATTAAGCTAGAGTTCATATTCTGTTAAATATGAAATGTAATTTTCTTCTCTTATTGATTAATTGCTGGCTGTGCATTGTTCAAAGACCCATGTAACATTTCAGAGAAAGGACATTGTTTATTCATTAAAATTTAAACCATCTTTTTGCTTGATGCTCCTCCGCTACAAATAAAATGACTGTGATTTAAAACTATAAATTAATAAACACATTTGAAAGTGTAAAAAGAACAAGCAAAACTCCTTCTTTTCATTAGAGGGCTTTAATATTTCATTCACTCTACTGATGCTATTTTTTACATCTCTCTCTCTCTTTCTCTGTCTCTCTTTCACAAAATCACACAGCATAATCACTCAGCATTCATGAAATGGGCAACCCTCTGATATGAGCACCTGGAAAAGATTGTTATACTCTAGCAAGATACAATTTGTAAACTTTTAAATCTGCTATGGCTCCTTACCTGTCCTTTTAATCAAGTCCACTAATAAACCACCTTAATCTAAAAACAGGCGTATTTTAGATTCTGCCTCACTCGACAGCAGCAGCAGTGCAGTTTTATCATCTAGAAATGATTACTCTGCCTTTATTTGTCACTGCAACAATATGTAACAATAAGAGTTTATTTTTCTATCTCCAAACAGACAGAGCAGGTCTCCAGAAGGTGCTGATTCTGCTCTATCCTCTACGATTTCATTGACACAATAAAAATATCAACAGCAAAAACACAAAGAACTTCATCTGTACCTTCCACTTGCCCACATGTAAGTACTTCCCACCTGACGGACTGAACAAAGGGACGGTGAGGGCGAACAGAGAGGAGATGTGTTGATTGGTACTTGTTAAAGTATGATGTATGGCTCTCTCAAAAAGTACAGCTATCTGGAAGTCATTACAGTGGACTCCCTTATTCTCCATTCAAAGTGAACTCTACATTTTATAGGAGAATGTCCAGCTCTTTAATATCTGAATATAAATGGAGTGGTTATTTTAGAATGAGTGTGTGATTTATTACAGATACTTTGTCAAATTAAGTATACTTTGGGTTGGGACTTGGACTGAGCTCTGAAGTTTGGCGCTGTGGTTCAAGTCACACTTTGCTCACTGTTGTATAGTGACACAGTTTGATTAATGTGAAGGGAGGATTCCGGACCGGTGGATAAGAAAGATGGGTTATGATTCCTTAGTTTTCCTCCACGACATCTGAGTGATGTCAAATACAGTAATGTTTGAATGGCTGTGTGGCTATGGACAGGAGAGATTCCAGAATGCATGTTTTGACAAAAAGCTTATGAGGAAGCTCTTTTTGGTACAGTCCTAATGGTACAATCACAACTTACTACTACTAATAATAATAAACACAAAATACTCTGTACCTGATGAGTGCTATGTAGGCTCTTATAATCGCATCTGCTGGTGACTTTGAGCCCTGCGTAAGATTTAAAAAATTTATTTGGATGTAAATGTTCATCATAATTATTAAAAGCATGCAACTCTTAGCCATTTTTCTGACAATGCTACTGACTAACCTATTCTCATACAATTTTCTTTTAAAACAGTATGTTAGTATATAAAGTCCTCTGTTCTTATTTGTGTGATGATGAAGATTTATTTTTTTATTTAATTGTTTTTGTTTTTCTTATAATGATTGTTAGACAGAGTTCTGAAACACTTTGAGTTTGAGTTTTAAACCACCATGTTTTGTTTCCCCCGCACGTGTAAATAGCTGGACTAATTAGCACATGCCACATTTCCCCCTCTTCGAACGCAACATTTTCAACGAAACCCTTCAACAACAAATCCATCCGGTATCTCTCACCTTCAACCCTGAGCTGCATGTTACAGTATAAGGCTGTAGACAGTTTATAAGGGAGGGGTGGAAGGAGCTCAATGTACAGTGTTCTGTTGACTTATCTATGAGTGTTGGGCAATAGCAAAGCTGTGAATACTGGTGACAGAAGACATAGACAGGTGTTCTCTTTAGCTCTCGACAGAGGCCTGTCAGACAGCATGGCAAAGCCTTTGTGTTCTTAAAGTGACATCACAGGCACATCTGAGAAATCTGACTTTTTCCCCTTTCTCTCAATTTTGACTCATTTTTTTCAGTATTTTCTGTTAAAGTGATAGTTCTTTCAAAAATGAAAATCCTGTCATGAATTCTTTCCCTCATGTCAATCTGAACCCAGAGGCTGTTGTCTTTTCTGTGGAACCTGAAAGAATTTTTAGACTTTTACAGTTCGTAATGACCACGCAGATTGGATGTCATTTGGACTCAAATGTCATTGGTTCTCATGTGCCTTGTAACCAGACATTGTAAGGACAGAAATCATTATTTGTTTTGAGAACTGGCCTTGGCCTACAGTGGAGAATTACCTACAATTTACAAAAGTTACAATGTGTCTTTAACATGGTGCCATTCTTATATAGATATGGTCACTGTGAACTGACATTGTATGGAAATCTATAAAAATAGTTCTTTATTATGTTCTGTGAAAACAAGCATACAGTTTAAAATGACATGGTAGTGACTAAATGCAGTACTGACAGAATTTTCATTTTTGAGTGAACTATTCTGTCATTTGATCCATCTCTTACAGTACCTCAAGAGTGGGACTGACATTAAACACCAAAAGTGCCTGAAGGGCAGTATTGTGTTTCTCACAGTCAGGCATGTTTTCATGTAATAAAGAGACCTTGGTGCTTGGATCCGTAGATTTGCCTTCCGAATTCCCCTCGCGCTTCATTTATATTTCATATTTTCTGTTTCACATAGAATTAACAGCTGCAATTTGTTTTTGCCATCTGTAAGCGATTACTTATACTTTATTTGGCTTTGTAACAATGGCGTGTTTTCGTCTTTGCGTCTCTCTCGACAGGCAGAGCAGATTTCTGACAGGTGCTGAAGCAATTGCTCAGGAGACTCTGAGAGTTGAGTTACTACTGCATTATTCAAGTGAGCTTGGATAAACAAACAACGTTCCTCCTCCAAACAATGTGTTCTAACAAGGCAACACCGTGTAGTACAGGCCCTTGTGCTGGATTCTCTACACACCATTTTCATTTTAACTTGCCTTATATATGGTTATCACAGCCTCCTCTTCCTATGTTCTTTTATCTGGCTCTTCTCCCTTAGTCATCAGGTAGCAATTTCACCTCTTTCTAATACAATCACCGCAATACATGTCCTCCTCAGACGCTCATTTGTTCGCTATCTCTGCTTCTTTGGTGACCTTCTCTTTTTTCCCTTTCCCTCGTTCTGCCTCCTTCCTCCTGACTTCCTCGCTTACAGAACGCTGGTCTGGTTTTTGCCATAATAACTTAACATTTCAGATCACATTTGTTCATGTCTCCACAACAAGGCAGCATGACCTACAGAGTCAAAGAGCACAGTCTTCCGTTTGCCTGTAGCAGCTATTTATCTAGAGAGCCTGGGGCATGCTATGATTCAGCCCAGAATAAATCCAGATCAGATTTGGTGATGTGACCTGTAGATGCCACTCGTTGCAAATGTCATGTGATCTTGCTAATATATTCACCACTAAACCTAGCATTTAGATGAAATGCAGCTCTTTATTCTAAATATCTAAATGTTTCTGTATCTAGAAATGAAACAAGATTTACATTACTTTTACATTACAAGATTTACAAAAGGCACACACTTTTCTTCAAATCAAAATACAGTGCATCCAGACTTTTATTAAATTTTTTGTTAATACATGCATTCCCTGGGAATCAAACCATGATTGCTAGTGCTAGAAGTAGCTCAGCTATTTTCTTGTAGGTTGTACCCAGCAATGCCTTGTGCACCATTGAGCATTGAACACGAAACAGTATTCACAGGTAAAGGAACTTAATGTATTAATTGCATAAATTGTTAAAACCTTTTATTCTGAAGCAATGTAGTTTTTTGTAGTTTTTTAAGCTTAACAGTCAGACATAGCAAAAACAAAATATTAGTATTATAAAGCATATTAAATATGATATATATCATATATATACATATGATTATTTGTTATTGTCAATATATATATATATATATATATATATATATATATATATATATATATATATATATATAATATATAAAAAAAATATATATATAGTGGATCAACGACTTAATGACAGAGATATTTAAGATAACAGGTGTAAGAACAACACCTGAATACATAAAAAACAGAAAGTCAGTAACACACAGAAATGCCCTGCACTTTAACTGCAGCTGCTGTGGAACCCTGAGGAAGTCATTACAGGACCCATGACCTCACTGGTGCGGTCCCTCCTACAGGCCACCCACTGGCATGATGTCATACTTCACATGTCAAGCCTCATCAGAACTCTGCTGGCCACTGGAGACGATTGAGTGGGGCGGCACAAACCAGGAGGACGCCATTATGACAAAGACAATGTGTTAATATCAAACACGCTGTAACTGACAACAGCAGCTTTACGCTGGCCCCGAGACACAATGTGTCAGAAACTAAACACAGTGTGAGACAAAGTGCTGGGATTTTTTTCTTATCAAGTCATTTTTGGTAGCTAGTATGTGCATTGTGGGATAGAATGTGCAGCGCTTAGAGTGAAATTGATAAAATAGGAGGTCTGTTTCAGTGTGGGTATCAGGGGCTCAGGTTTGGCTCTAACAATAACAGCATTTTTAAATCAAAATCTACAGATGCATCATGTTTTTGGAAACAGTGACACTTTTCTAATTTAGAAAGTATTTATATATTTGTATATCCACTACTTTCTGTACACCTAAAAACAAGAATATACTGAAATTCTACAGTCCTTAACATTTCTACAGATTAAGACTAAGTTTACGTTTGCCATATGTTATTTTTCATATCAACAAAATCCAACTTTATTTTTCATTTGCCCTTTCCTTAGCCCTGTTTCCAACCTCGGTATGTGCTGTATTTTTATACTTTATTACAAATAAGTTTAGTGCTGCACATTTGTTTGATGTTATTCATAAACAACATGATATGCATTGCTTGTACCTATAAGGCTGTTCAGCCGTGAGGTCAATTTGTAGGCCAACCTCAAAGCTTTATTCTCCTTGGGATCCTTCTGGAATTTACTGTGGGTTTATAGAATAGTGGTTTTTGATTTATGGATTATGTAAGATCTGTGGTTAACTGAAAGAGACTATATCTAGGCCTGTGATGGGAAAAATATGACATATGAGAAACATTAAGGGTATGTAAGAAACAAGAATGTGGTATTATTTGTCATCAACAATCCTTTCAAAGATCTCTTCAAAGGTCACATTATTCAGCACTTGTTGGAGAAGTCTCAACTCCTACAAAATATTCACTGACTCACTTCACTACCCACCTTTCTCCATTTTTCCCTCTATCTTGCTCTCTCCCTCCAGATCCTCTCCAGTGTGATCTGATACACATGTCTACATGTGACTGCCAGGCTCCCAAGGGTAATGGAGTGGGGTCCAGGGTCTGCCAGTCCTGAATCCAATATTTAAACTCATTTGTAGTCAATGTCACCACCCTCTGCCTGTGCAACGGTGCAGAGCAGCAGAAAGGCCCCAGAACCAGTGCTACTTACTTCTGATTCAGTTTAAAGAAAGAGTCTACATTTCCACACACAAATACACACACCCATACAGTAGTGTAGTTAGGTGTAGTTAAATAATACTACTGAATATCACTGAAGTCAAATGAATATTAGTGTAAATATTACATTACATATGTGTGGAACTGCATTTGTTTTAGAGTAGCAGAGCAACTGCCATTAAATACATGAAAGGGTTATATTTAGTTGTTAATGCAAAACATACACATGACAAGGTTACTAGATTTATATGAAACAAGCAAAAACTATTGCCAATGATAATAGTAATGTAATGATTTTATGTACTGCTTTATGGCTTGATTCTGGTAAAATGTCTGTTAAGAGATTAATCTCTAAACATTAAACATAAACATTAAATAAAACAGCAAATAATACAAATAACGATAAAACAATTACTTACTTAATTTATTACTTACAATAAATTTTACATAACAGTTATGCTTAAAAATAAGTTTTTTTTTAATTTTTTGGTTACAATGTTTGTGGTTTTTACAATCGTTAATTTTTGAGGATAATGCGGAATACTTTTCTCCATGTTGTTTTGTTGAAACTACAAGTACTTTGCTTTGTATTCATGTATTGCAGATGTGCATATTTCTGGGTCTAATTGTGTTGTATGCACGTGTTTGTGTGTGTGTGGGGGGGGTGTTACTTAACCGTATATTAGGGACAAATTTGTATCTCAGAAAAACATGAGAAATCTAAGCAAAATCACCTATAAAAGAAATGCTATAAAAATATAGTAAATAAAGTTGTTTTAAATTATAGTTATAGTGTTTAACTAGCTGCATATAAAAAAAGTCTATATTATGTCCCTGTTAAGTAAACACGTTAAGTAAACGTGTTTGTGTTATAACTGGGTCTGCTCTGTGCTCCGTCTGCTTCCTGGTGGCGTCTGGGGCTTCAGGTTGTACAGGCTCCAGGATCAAGTTCCCGCTGTAGTCATTGTCACTTGCAAGAATTTGGTTAATTTATCTCGGTAATGGCAGGCAGCTAAGTTGAGTGCTGTTATTGTACGTTACCTCCTCTCCTTTTACCTCATTCTTTTCAACATGGCTGCTGGTCCTCCATGTTTTACTTTACTGATACGAAGCCTTTAGCACTGTTACGGTTTTAGCAATACCCAACCCTTAGAAATCTTCTCTTTAAAAGTAATTTAAAGCTGTTTGTGTATGTAATATCCAATAATGGTCAAAATGTGCATTAAAAGGATTTTTCCCCTCCAAACATTTCTGCATGGTATGATGTAAATGAAAAATTCATGATTATGTTACATCTGTGTCAGAATGCTAGCTTGAGTTTTGCCTTGCTGATAGAGAGGAAATAGTCTAATAGGTGTTATTGAAAGTCTTCAAATTTTGTAAGGGAGGAGCACCATCTGTTAAGTTCTCTAGACACTTTCTCATGAAATTATCAGCCAAAATATTCAGTTAGCCTATGACTTTGACAGCTGGAATGTTTTGGGCTGATGATATTCTATACATTAGCACTTAAAACAATCAGTAAAAACTGTAATTGAAAGAAAATTCATGTTTTGCTTTGTTTTGTTTTGCTCAACCTTAAGTAGAATGATAATTTTACAGAATGTTAAGATTTAGAGTTTTATTAAATTTAAGAGTTTACCCAAAAAGTACCAATGAGATTCAATTCTCAATTGTTTCTATTGTAATGGGATTAAATTTCCTCTGTTGTTTTCTCTTAATTCATCATCAAATTCTTCGCAGGCCAGACTAAGCTATGCTACTGTATATGTACTTCTCAGGAGAAACACCTGAGCAAAATTGCAACTTACAAGAAACATAACCAAGAGCTACATTAAGTCTCCTAAACCATGAGTAAAATTTTCCTCTGGCTAAGTTTCCCAGAATTTAACATAATAAATCCAGAACTGAAGTTTATCAGTGAGTATAGCTGTTAAAGGCTTCAGGTTTGAGCCTGTAATTTTCTTTAAAAGGGGCCTGTTCCCAGAGGAGACCCTTACTCAATGACCTCGTGCTTGAGTCCATCACTGCAGAAGGTCGTCGCCACACAAATGAAGAACATGAGAAGTGGTCCGGGGTCTAATCAAGTCCTTCGGCTGCACTCACTGGGAGCAATTAGGCTCCTCTGCTGCTCAGATTCCACCTAAGTAACCAGATACGCTCCATCGGCATTATGAATCAAAAGGGTTTTTATGAGATGGATAAGAGTTGGTCTCTCCACCCTTACAGACCTTTTTAAGTCGAAGTCTTGAAAGCACGTGAATTTAGTGCTCTGTCTAAAATGCAAGTTCAAGAAGATCATTGGCTAAGCTGGAAATGCAAAAAGCGAGCATGACACAGGTATACCATGTCATGTGATGCTATATGGAGTGATGGCTATGCAGATACAATCTGCAGATATTGACTGGTGCCGCTTGCAAGCCTCTTTGTTTCTCTCAGGCTCAGGTTTACCACAGAAATTCATTACCATCATGGAGCATCTGACACAAATGAAGTCCTGGCACTTTCAGCCTACCTTCTCAAACCACAATACTTTATCATCAGCCATCTTAGATTTGTTTCTCTGTCAGGGAGCCAGTGCTGACTGGAAGGGAGAGCCCATAAGAAAAAAACAAATGAGGTCTCTTTAATATCTCAGTTTTTTCTCCATGATGGCAATGAGATTAGACGCAAATAAAGACAGTCTCCTGCTGATTTTTCTCATGAGAACAGTTTCATGAAGACAATTTCAGAAAATATCTCAACAATGCCTCAAACTATGCTCAGAGGTGCTCAGTTTGAATAAGAGTGAATAAAGTCATAGATTTCAATATGAACTTGGGCGTTTCTTATCAAATTCTTCCAGGAACAAATTATCTGAGCAATACTGTCTCCATCAATTTATATAATTTATAGCACTATATTCCTATGTATGTCAGAATAAGACTGCATGTCTGTTACTATATGTCTCAACAGTGTCTGTTTTTATTTACCTAAGGAATTTAAAAAAACAAACATGTGAGACAAAGTTGATAGTAAATATCACATAACTGAAAACTTAAGTCTCCTGAGCTATAAAAGAGCAATAACAATGAAACATGTCAACAATGGACAGTGAAGAAGTGAGTGAGATGAATAATACTAATAATTATAAAAAAGCCACAGATCTCACATCTACAGTACAGGTGGTGAAAACACATTAAAACTACTGTTGAAAAAATGGCAAATCCCCTCATGAAATGCATCTGATTTCCTCTCACACAGATGGTCCATGTTTATCTTTACAGGCATCTGCTATTCAAATAAGAATGTTCCAATAGTGCCTGTGTGGTCCCACTCACAGACACCAGAGGACAAATCAGGGGCATCCATCATGAAAGGGGAAATTTGATATAGAGGAAACTCTACATTCAGTAGACATTCAGTGTAGCAGCATGATAAATTCCCAAATAAACATGACACAATTAATCCTCAATCAACAGAACATTAATGTACCAGTCAATTACTAATTAAAGTCCACGTGTTCAGGATACATCTTTATTCTGATGCTGAAAGCAGCTCTGATTCCTTTCTCCCCCTCTCTTTCTCTCTCTCACATCCGTATTTGCACATACCATCCCCCTCTTCAGAAGATCGACAGATCACCTCAGAATGGTGGACTGAGAAGAAAAATATGAATGACATAGTGGGTCATACTAGCAGCCCCTCATTAAGGACAGAAGACGTCGGCTGCAGGAGGTTAATGGTCTCATGTCCCCAGGCTGAGAACCAGAGAGAAAGAGAGAGAAAGAGAGAGAGAGAGAGAGAGAGAGAGAGAGAGAGAGATAGAGATGTGGATGTAAAGTGGACAGGGAGCACACTAATACCTGAATCCATATTACCATGTGAAAATACTCCACATTGGCAAAATATCCTAATATTCCATATCATACATAAGATGTAAATGTAACATTTAATACACTGTTAAATGAAAATGTAACATTTCTGGCTTTTAGTCTATGTCTGTTATGTCATTTATATGCTTGTGTACTTCAAAAATGAACCAACTTGTCTTCTAGTAATTGTCTGTACTTAAAATTTACAGTCCTTCCTTCTGGGAAATGGACCAAAACTATTGATTAACACATCCTGCACTCATGGGCATAAACAAACTTTTGTCCAATCAAATACTCTCCAGAAAAATAATGTCCACGCTTCCTAATAACTTCTTGTAATTAGCAACTAGTTATTAGGAAGTAGCATGGTTTACAGCTGTGCGTAACATGTTGTTTTTCTTTTTTATTGTGATTTGGTTCTTTGTTGATTAGATTGTTTGACCTATTAATTAATCCATTAGTCCTTCCTTTGGTTTGGTATATATAGTTCTTGTGTTCAGGACAAAGTTTTATTAAGTTATTTTGTACAGTCTTTAAAATCACATTGTAGCTAATTTAACTTGATGCCAACGAGAACAATATTAATAATCAAATGATGCATTTAAGTTATATGGTTTAGACTTTCTATATTTATTGATACAAATTGCAAATCATTTGACATTTACTCACTGATTACACTGACAACTGAGACACAACCAGGATTGCAAGGTTTTGGGCACAATTATGTGTCTTCACTAATGAGATTTGTAGTTCATTTCTATCACTAAGTAAATGGCATGGATTTTCATATTTACATGTAAATATTGCTATCACCTTGACGTGTCACGTGAAATGAATTACCATGTAGATTAAGGATTACAAATTAGTCTCATGAATAGTTGATTGCATAGAGGATATGAAGAGGGTCTTTCATTAACCCAGCACTAACGAAGAGTGAGTCTGCTCACCCTAATGAGAAAAATGTCTATCACCCTTGCACTCCATTCTTACAACATTTCAGAAGATGTAGTTATATTTAGCTCAGGTGAACAAGAAATATCTGTTGATACAAACAGGTGCAAACATTGTTTGGAAAGTTTAGCCAATGGCATATTTAATATCTCACAGATAATGCAATTAACATTTGACAGACTACTATTTTCCCCTCTGCTTGTGGAAGAGGTTTTTCTGGCTTCTACTATATATGTCCAGATTCTAATATGCTAATACATGTAAACATAAATAGATCTCTCCTTATCTTTCTCTGTCTTATTATATTTTCCTTTTGATTTGGTAACACATTTGCTTTGATATATTGACAATGTGTGTAACTGATTTACAATAAAATCTGTGGTCTGGACAACATTTGCATAGAGATCTTTGGCATGATTCAGTTAAAGTGTATGAAGCATCAAATGCATAAAACAGAAGAATACAATGAATCTGAAGTTTATTGGAATTATAAGTGCAGCATATGGCAAAGAATTATATGTCTTCATCTTAATAAAGCAAATCTTTGCAACAACTGCTTGTTTAGAAGTATATCATTGTTAATGACATTAAACATCATTTATTTTTTGTGGGATGTATTTTAAAATACAGTGTGTACAGAGAGGCTTGACTTGAAAAACAACGATTACAATGCATCACAATATTTTTAACCACTTTAGGGGTTCAAAACTGTGCTATTTTTAGCCATTAAGTGTGATTCCTTTGTGTTCATTAAAGGGTAAAATCCTGAACAATACACCGATTCATTTTCAATTGCTATGTTGAGGGCTCAAAAGTGCCTCTCATCTTCACAAGTCAAGATGATTACAAATAAATACAGGTTGTGGCTCCTTACTGTAGGAGTGTTTTCAGTGCTTTCATTTTTACAGGAAATGCTCTCGAAACACATCTTTGTTGTATTTAAGAAAAATACAAACAAACAAAACAGCTGCATCGTATTGTACACATAACAATTAGACAAGGAACTCAATGAGAATAAGTTTAAATGTGTAACACGCCTTAAATTTAATGTAGTCTCTGTACACAACACCTCCTGTGAGAACCGTCAGCAGACAAAAGACAAGAATAGAATCAAAGAGAGAGAGAGAAAGATAAGCGTGGGGGTGCTGTTGGTGTGTGTTTGTATGTGGGGGGGGTTATCACATGAAAACTGTCAGTCAGGTTTCCATATCAAGTGTAGAGCAAAATTGGAGCAGGGAGTTTTCTAAAAGTTGGAAGGCTGCTGTTCTCGAGATCGCTCCAATGCAGCTACATCACGTGCATAAAATGTGTTAACGGCCCATAATGCAATTGCATGTCAGCGAAAATATACCACATGTGACACAGTGTTAACAGACTGGGCACATTACAAGAATAGGTGACAAAATAGGGGCTTAAACTCCGAGAACCCAAAAATCTTGGTTAAAACAGATGGTTAGTGGGAAAAAAACTCAAAAAAAATGAGTAAAAGTAATGAAAAGCTGTTACTCTGGAAAGACTAGTTTGGTAGCAAGTGTTGATTTGTTTTAGAAAAACAACTCTTATAAATTAAATAAATTCTTTTTTGAGATTTTAATTATTTGATACAGTGGAGAAGGTCAAAACCTCTGATGTGTGACAGGCTCAAATCTGAATTTAAATGAGGAAGGATTCACATCCACAGCACAGCCTGAAATTTGAGGCTGTTTTTTCACTTCCTGCAGAGTGAATGCAAGATAGGAGAAACGTGTGAGGAGGAATGAAGAAACACTTCACAGCTGGACCTTACACAGTTACCTCTCACAGTGGCTACAACTTTGACAGATTATGGTTTTAATAAAAACACTTTGCTTGATTAGCAGAAAGACACTGTAGGTTACTGTAACCTTCATTTTGTTAATTAGGTATGTTTTGTACAGTACAATGCTACCTGCATAGAAATTTCATCTATTTACTTAATGTGTTTTCTACGGCTTATTTTGTATGAATCATAAGTAAACATAAAGTTTATCTTCATAATATTTAGTCAATGGAATAATTTGGAATATCTTTAACAGTACATTTCATATATAATGCTGGCGAGTCTGAATCATTTTAATGAAACATTCATTCATTCATGATTCATGCAGAGAATTATCAAACAGATGATTCACTTGTTAATTTTAAAGGCTGCATCTTCTTTAATAAAACAAAATGTTAAATATTGCTGTTTGTCAGTTTGATTTCACAACATTTGTGTAGAACTGGTATTTATTGTAAACTTAATAGTTATTTGTTTTTTTTTTTTATAAAAGTTGTTTTTGAAGCTATTGTCCCCTTAAATAGCTTCATTTTAGTTGCATACTTTATGTTAGTAATTTTTGTGAGTAGCAACTGTGTTAGAAGGATTGCGTGACTGTAGCTGAACTGCCTAAAATTATGGGTATCTTGTACTCGAAGTCGATTCCAAAAAACTGTTGTTAAGGTCAAAGAGAAAAATGAAGTGTAACCTATTTAGAACCAGAAGTGAGACTAGATTTGATTAGCTGTGTGAAACTTGCACTGTGTGGTTTCAAGTGTTTATTCCAGCTGGAGTGTCACAACAATACAAGACTTTAGAATGGAATAAATAAACCGTCTCCTCGCTAAAGTGCCATCCGCACTCACGTCTGTCACAGGGCTTGCTGTAAACACTTTCACACTGCATGTTTCATCACCAGTAAATACGCCACTAAGTCACAGACTGAGGAGAGGGAGCCAGAGAATGAGAGAGACAGAGAGAGAAGGACAGTGAAACACGAATGTGTTGACTTGTCATGAGCATCATCGGCTGTCTGTTGAATGGGTGTTGTGCCACTGGCTGCCATCTTGATTTCTGTGCCAATGAACTACAGACTTAAGGAAACCTGGTGCTGTGGTTGTAATGATGGCATTTGACTGAGGCCCACTGAGGATTTATACTTACATATGTGGCATATTGTTCTGAAGGTAAGATCTATAGTATTCTATCTATGGTATCTATGGTATTTTCTCACTACAACTCAAAACTAAAGTGTTACCAACATCATTACAATTGCAAATGTCCAAATATCATTAAAAAAACATAATAGCACAAGTTACTATTTTTGAGATAACACAAAAACTTAAATTAACCTGATGTTTGCGATTATAAAATATTGTTTGTCAGTGGAAAAATGTATCAATCACCACATGTGGACACTTGTTGGTCCAATAGTAACACTCTGGCTTTCAGTACAAGTAGATGCTTGGGTTCTGGGTTCTGTTCCTCCCAAATACAATTATTTCATAATAAACCAAAATTGCAGCTGTACATCAGTGGATGTATACTCCTGCTCAACACCTGCTTACTCTGTATCAGATACATCTCTGCTACAAGCTTTTTCATAATCCAGTGGGGACAAATTCAGCCATAGTGAAAAGTAGAAGACACATGTACCCATCATAAAAAATCCCATGTGTGCAAGTAGAGTTTGTTCATAAGGAAATCCCTATTATTATATGCCCAGAAAATTCAAAAGCCAATCTTTATCCCCAAGACTCTGAAGAATGAAATTTGACTTAAAAGACTGGGAGGCTTCCAGAGATACAATTAAAGATGACACTGTAATTACAGCACAAGAGAAGAAGCCAGAGCGGAGTACACTGAGGTGGTGGGTGGATAAAAACGTGTGAGAGGAGAGAAACGGAAAGGTTAGAGAGAGGTAGAGGAAGCAGAAAAAGTAGTAAAATGTAAATCAAATGGGTGATAGTTTGATAAAGTAATCGGCGCTCCAGGAACAAGCAGCAGACCCTGGTGTCAGCTCTTACCGATTCAACCGAGCTCCAGCGGACACCGCCAGCATCAGATTTACAAATTGAAAATCATTAATAATTCTAACCAGGACGTGATAAATCTGAAATCACTCTCGATGAACCTGGACACACTTCCATAAATCAAAAAGATTACTTGGGAATTTTTAAAAAT
Source organism: Chromobotia macracanthus (assembly GCA_036877525.1). Taxonomy (NCBI): domain Eukaryota; kingdom Metazoa; phylum Chordata; class Actinopteri; order Cypriniformes; family Botiidae; genus Chromobotia; species Chromobotia macracanthus. Next base: position 6,468,527 of record JAZGTH010000002.1, read on the forward strand.
CTGACGTCAAAGTGTCAAGCTTACTAATGGTTTTTGTAGATCTCTCACAGTGATACGCTATTAATCTGCGATACATTTTGAAATATGTCAGTAGGCCGATATGTGATCTCTCTAATATCAGCAGCAGGCTGTTTTTTTATGCTCAAAACATGACGAGAGAGAAGGACGGCAGGTGGGGTGGCGAGAGGAAAGAGAGATGGAGGTGAAAGTGTGTGTTGCTCAGCCTAATGAGAGCTGGTTGGGTGCAGAGTCAACAGAGGCGGTGTTGAGACAGACTGCATAAATCTGATTTTGGGGAATATCCGACCTAAATCCATTTAGTTGTTTTGTAACCACATGAAATTTGATGTTCACAATATTGTCTGAAACTCAAGTGCCCGAAGTGCAGAAAAGTGAGATGTAAATCAAACTACAGCAACCGATATAAATACATCAGATATTGATTATACTGTCTGAACACATAAATCAGATTTCATCATATGCAAAATGTCATCAATGAACAATCAGTTCTAAAGATCAATTTTGGAAACCAGATTTGTCTGCAATATAAACAATACCAGAGGCATCCACATTCAAGACTGTATGTTTTTTTTTTTATTTACTAAAGTCACTATGCAAGCAAAGGAATTCTAAATAGTCCCTTTAAAAGCATTTAATTAATCTGAGCTATTTTTCGCACAACACTGCTCTGGGTTATCTGAGATAATACCCAGTTTAGCTGAGGCCCATACAGCCTGCTGGGCTGAGCACAGTCTTTTGCTATTTGAGCCGGATGCTAAGCCTGAGAGCCTCCATTGTACTCACCATGATATCTACTGCGGCAAGAACAGGGCACCCATGCAATCTGAATGTCATTGCCTCTTAAAACCTCTTCTTTCATCTAAGCCACGCCTGAAAGAATCAATTAATCTACCTCTTCCTCTCTTCTGTTTTTTCCACACTCTCATTCTCTCTCTCCCCTGTTCCTCATGACTTTGATTACATACATTATGGCAGCTGGGTCAAGCTGGGTTATGCAATACAATTTTAGGTGTACATTTTTATGTACCTACCATGTATAAATTTAAATAATGGATGTTAATGGATGATAATATTAAATTCACATTTTTTGTGACAGCAAAGACAGCAATTATATTATTATTTACTTTCATCACATTTGATGTTGCCATTTTGGCTGCAATGAATTACCCTCTACAATGAAAAATTGGAAATTGTATTTTTTATTTTCTTAAAATGTTTTAATCAATACATGTTTGCTTAGGAATATTTTCATATTTTATACTAATTTTATAGGCTTTTGTGTCTTTTTGTGTCACTTTTCATCCTGTTAGGTTTTTGTAAATATACCATAGCTAAATCCTTAATGATGTCATCCTCCAGGAAGTGACATTATTTTGGCAGGTCTGAGAATAAGTTTTAACAATTTTATGAATTTACATTGTGCTGTTAATGCAATACTCTACCAATTCAGCTACAGCAACATTTTACATGTAAACTTATTTTGTAAACTAATTTAAACTCATTTAAATCTCTTCGCTGAACAACAGTACTCAAACGTTAGCGTGTAACAGGAATTACCCAGTCATGTGTGATTATGGATCCTCTTTACTGAGGATCTGTCATCTGTTTGTGGTGATAACACCACAGGATCTTCTGAGGAAGAGGCTTACATAGCTTCTGATTCCTCTCAGTCAGCTGTCGCCATTAATTGGCTTTACCTGTCATTACCTTCAAAAGAAAGACGAAATATGCAAACAATAAAAAAAAACCTTCCCCTCATTCTCTCATGCTGAGAATAATTAGCAAAAGGTTTAATTGATTCAAAAAAATGTAATTTTCTCGCTAAACTGTATTTTTTCTTCTTTTCTTGATGGAGATGCTCACACAGTTCCCAGACGATCATGTTAAAAGTGAAGTATTTGTTTGATTGCCTCTCAGCGGAGTACACAGGAGCCTCTGCAACACGCAGGTGCACTTTTCATGTGAAAATCTTTTTCTCACGATTCAGAACTGCACATCTCCTCTTACTTTTCACTTTTTCTTTCAGTTGAGATGAAGAACGAAAGAGAGAAAAGGGTGGAGTTTCAGAAGGCGACGGAAACAAAACTTAGTCTTTGACAGTGACATCAAAGACGATGGCTTCTTTTGTGTTGGGAGAAGAGGTGCGTTTGAAATGCTCTCCTGGAAATACTGGAGTATGGGAATGAGTTCATTGTTACCCGGCTCTGCTGATGATTATCTTCCATAGGCACAGAGCAGTTAAGGGGCCTGTCAGACAGTCAAACAAGTAATGATCTATACACCCGATGCCGAGTTTCAACTTGCCGAGCAAGGCACAGAAGCATTAGACATGCTGCTCATTCAGAGATTCCTGATAGTAATGGGATCAGAAATGCCTTATCATTATCCTTCCTGGTTTTTTTGACCAATACTTGTTAAAGAACAATAACTTTTGACAACCAGGGCAATTTATATGCACATCATGTGATTAGTTCACCCAAAGGTATATTCCCAGTCTAGCTTTCTTGTATATCACATGTGTCAAAATGTATATCATGAGATGAACCTACAATCAAGACCAATTCACCCAACTTTGATGACCAAGTATTATGAGTGAACTTATAGCTGCTGATTTTTGTAGGGCTTTTGAAAAGAAAGCCACTGTTATCTGTGCTATTATTGTACATGGGCAGGCAGTCTATAGCGCTTCCTGTAAAATCTTTGTGAGAGAGTCATTAAGGATATTTCATTATCTCCATATTGCCAAGGTCAGGTTGTCCATATATCCAGTTTACAGCTGCTGTGGGAATATGCTGCAAGTGTGGTATAATAGACCAGAAAACGTCCACACCAGAGTGATGGGAAATCAATATTGCGGCCCAGCTCATCAATATAAACCCCATTTTCACAAGCAGGAAGACGGCACTCAAGGAAAAAAAGCAAGGTAAAATAAATTAAATCAAAGAGAAGAAAATATAATAAAATAACAGGGCAGTGTTCATAATGTGCTTTCTCGTTGTGTTGTGTTGTGTTCTGGGAGCAAGTCATCAGATGAGCGGAGTTGGGAAACCAGGTTTGGCTTGATTTTGCTGTAATCCACCCGTGCTGGATGGAGTTGATCGTAAATGTTATGCTACATGTGTGTAACTGTGTTAAAGAAAACGAGAACATGGGTCATGACAATGACTAGTGTTACACTGATGGCTGCCTTTGGGCTGATTCCTGCAGCTGCTCGCACAGGTTATTATGACATCTGACATCTAATCAATTCTTTCTGAAATGGAAAACACTGTACATACTGTACAAAGCTACAAAAAAAATTCTAAGGATATTGTAAGAAGCAAAAAGTGATTTATAGGAATGTTTTGGGTTCAATAAAACTTAAGGTTCAGTCCTACAAGAAAGATTTAGACAGCTTTACAGCTCAAATAATAAACATTTTATATGGAAGAATTAATGTACTAATTTTAACAAAAATATGAGCTGCTCCTTCAGAATGCCTTGCCCCATAGAATTCCATTACACTATAAGGTGCATTATTGTAAACACAAATTTGTTTGTTTCTATAAACTGACTGACATGTCAAAAGTATTGCCCAGGGTAATTAAGAGCAGGTCACAGACATTGTCAACAGGGCTTAACTTCTTTTCAACCCACAACATCATGCTTTATCATGTTTTATAGACTTCAAAATACACATATCGTATTTATAAATCTTACTATAGAAATGTACTGTACAGTGCTGCTACTGTACAACTACAGTACAGTATTTAGTGGCATATCATAACAAAACAGTAGTTCAAACTGATATCTTCCCTTTGTTTTGCAAGAACCAGTTGTTTCTACAAAAGCTACATCTTTACTTTCTGAACAAACTGAGAGTTTTGATTAAGGATATGAATTACAAAAGTGTTATCAACTTTAAGCCATATGTACACAGGTTCTTTATCGTCTTCTCATAAATTTGCAATTTTACAGCAGTACATGAATTCCTGTGGGCCTCAGTATGATTTGAAAATTACATTTAACTATATTATGTTTCTCATTCTGGTTTGCTCTTTTCACCCAAATGCTGGACTGCTGAAGCCATCCTTTAAGCTTCAACTGGAACGTATTTTTCATGCAAATTTGAAGTTCAGTGTGGTTAAACTGTGCAAGAGCAGTTAAATGAGAAGAGCCTGGGGTTGTGTAAGCAGCCTGTGCCAGCCTGGGGCACTGTTTGTTTATGCAGCACTCAGCTTCTTTAAAATAAAATTAAAATGCCACAAAGGAACTCTTGATAATGATGCCGAACTGACTAAACCTGATTTCAACCTGTTTCATGGATCTCTCCATGGTGAAGAGAGTGAAAGGTCACTTGGATTGACAAATAGCAATCACAAGAAGTGACTTCTTGGTGTCTGATTTAACCTCAAATGCACTGTACTGTATCAGTTCTGAGAAGTCTGAGGGTTTTGGAATTGTGTTGGCCATGCAGAGGCAATGCTTTCTTGTACAGTACAACATGTCTTCTCATTTACAGGAAATAATTCTTAGCCCACTCTTTTACCACCACACCCCCAACACCCCCCCCTCCCCCCCCAAATACACACTGACACAAGCACATTTTTTGCGCTCATCTTGTGCAGAATGCTTATTAACATCCTCTGCGGCATGTTAATGGCTTATTGACCAAAAATGGTGTAATGAGCAGCCAGGAGTGGGCCTGTGGTGATCTATGGCAGAGGAAAAGTGGCCTGTGCCGCAAAGATGATGACCTAATTTTAATTTCATGGCACAAGCTGAGAAAATGACCCCTGCTCTGATGACAGCTATTGTGGGCGAAAGCCTCACAGTTACTGTATGCAGGGCCACCTGAAGCTGACCCACCTTTAAACCCCATAACAGCAATCTGATCCCATACGATCTCAATGATTCACGCGCACCATCTCCATGCCATTAAAAAAGTGCGCAAAGCAGCAGGTACAGACAGGTACTTGGCCCCTCTTTTTAAAAGTCACCTTCACCATCTTGCACAAACCTCGCCAGTGACTTAATGCATGTGTTCAAAGTAATAAGGCAAAGGCGGATGTGGAAAAGGGTCCCTGTCCCCCCAGATAACCTTGAAGATGTACGGTATGTACGATTTAACATTCCACACCAGCCACGACTCAGGCATCTTTTAAGCGCATATTTGATCATGGCCCGTACATACTGAAACATTAATACGTTTCCGCTCTAAACAGAGACACTGCAGTGGGCTTTTTTGTAGCCTTCTGGAGAGAAGTGGGCTGCACAGACTGTCAATGCATGTTACTGTAGGAGCGCCGTGAAACCTGAAGAGGTATTAGCATTTCAGAGAGGAGTTATGAGGACTCTCTGTGCTATCTTTATTCAGTTCATCATTCAAGAATTATTTGAGTTGAATAAAGGAGTCAGGTTTAGCTTATTCTGATTCTGGTTTGCTTGGTCACCTTGGCATGAAAACAAATCTGTTTTTATAACCTTGAAAACAAATTTAACAAGTCTGAGCGCATTATGCCTCTTTTGCCCAACACTTACCTAATAGTGGCAGTATATTTTACATATATTAGGAGACTGGGGCTAGTAGTCACACTCTTTACTGCATTTAATATTTTCTCATTTAAGGATTATTTGAAAGTGAGTTGGCTATAAGAGCAATTGAACATTTTTACTATTATGGCACACACATGTATATGGGTTATGAAACACCCAGTAGCAGAGCATGCTGTCACAATGGATGTCACAATGGGATAATTTGCCACAATGGAACCTGTCATTTGACAACTGTCAGTACTTTCTACACAATGTCTGTCCAGGTGTGTTTGTGTGTTTACATTCAGTGCAAGCTTGGTTCTGCAGCCTCAGCAGTAGGACAGGGGCCAGACTGTGGATTTATGTGGCCAGCAGGTGGAAATGACCTGTTTCTGTCATTGGGTGTGTGCCCCATCACGAGAGGCCCTAAACTATATTGGCACAGCTTTGACAGACATGTTTGTCACCCAGTCAATTTAAAAGATACGAAGGCAGCAGTATTCTTCCTCTGACAAGCTCCTCTGCCTTGCTTTCTTTCTCTCCCTCCATCAACTCAACCTCTTCTCACTGTCGAAGGTAAGAATATGCAATGATAGCAGGAAGAGCTGTCAAGTACTTCATTTAGGGATTGTCACGATAATGTGAGATTGTCCAGAGAGCCCTCAATGATGTAAGATGCTGAGTTGAGGTTATTTTTTTCTTTTTTAAAGTTTAATGACCTAAAGCAAAGGTCCAAATAGTCAATCATATTGTTTACATCAATGGCCATACCTTTTGTAAAAGTTAAATATTTACCCTACAATATTAATTAAGATTTGACTTACATTACAAAAGCTCCAGTGAAGAACATGGTCTGCTGTTTTTGGAACAGTGACATCTGCTGGCATATCCTCAAAACAGATTTTAAAAAAGACAAATAGAACAAAGGTCATTTTTATTATCAAGTACAGCCACACACAATTAATTTTACACTATAGCTAAATTGTAAAAATAAGAATCAAAGCTGATGGAGATTTTAAATTAAACTGAAAATATAATGTTATATAATAATAACAATAATACACACTGTTCTGTGTCAAAAAATCCTTTTATTCTTTTCATCTGAAGAGTTGTTGAATTTAGTCTTCCAGTTTAATGTCCTAAATATGCAGTAAGATGTTTCTCCTTGTCAAATAACGTAACTCTGATTTTAATTATGGTCATCTACCGAAAACTTAATTAATTAATTTGATTGTTTTACATTTAAATATTCATTATAATTAACAACACAATAAAGACACATTAAGACGTATTAAAAAAACAAGTATTTGAATAAATTAATAATGATGTGTTTTCACCAAATGTGCGATAATGAATAAGTATGGATGCTTTATGGTTTATTCAGAGACAATTTCAGAACTTATGCTATAAAGCTCTAAATAGGTTTCACACTTTATACTGAAATGTTTTGATGCGTGATGATTCGCAGTAATCCACTGAAGGATGTGTTATGCATGCTTGTATAAGGAAACATTGACCACTCTCTCCTTAAATATAAGTAAATAAATACATATATAATTTTTGATGTTTCAGGGGTCATGTGATTCAACAAAACAATATTCTTCACATATCTTTGGCTTAATACTCTTCTGTATGTGGGTTGATCCGCACAGACCCACACTGGGTTGATCCAGGCAACCCTTCCAGACCTGCCGATGAATATTTTATAAAGATGCAAACATCTCTCTCTTCCCACTGTGTAATCACATGCAATGCAATGCAACAAGGGACCATGTTAAAGGGGAAGCGTGCAAACATATCTGTGATGGGGTATATTTATTTTTTCTGCCCACTTCCATTCATTAATGAATCAATGTTGGTCCCTGGAGAGCATCTTTAAAAAAAGGAACCATAATGCTTCTTTTCCTATGGATGGCATAGTGTTATTTTGATCTTGAGAGAAACAAATGCTTTTTGAAAGTGCTGTGTGCATTAAAAGGTTGGAGGGTGGGCCGGGGAATGGATGTTATAATCAGAGAGATATCACATTAAGGAGGAAGCTGTTGACAGTGACACTGTGGACATGCTTTATGATAGGAGGGGACAGTGTCAGATCAATGACTGAAATACAGAGTTCTCACAATATACTATCTGTATATTTTGATTTGATTATGTTTATTTCTTGTATAAGTAACAACGGTGCATTAAGGTTTTTCATGTAATGTATGGCAGGCACCGGCTGCTGTTGCTTAGTATTTCAAAGTGCTTGAAAAGCAAGACTGGAATGTGAAAGAAATTCTAAACAGGAAATGGAAAAAATTAATAAAGTCTATTGATAAGCCAACATTTAATTTAGTGGGGACAAGACTAGCACCAAGGCCTGGAGAAAGAAGAGAAGAAGAGAGATCATTTCAGGATTTTATGACAAGCCATAGATTTTCATTTGTTCAAATTAAAATCTAATGCTTTACCATCTCAAAATATTTTGGGGCAGTATCTTTATTGTAGCGTGTTTAATGGGCCTTTGGTTATGATGGCTGCTAAAAACCTTACACCACTGAACTGTGTAATCAAAGAGCCTTGCTTTTATTGTGGTGATTATGACACTTCTCGTGATTATAACACTTTTGTCTGATTATTATTTTTATTTTGTTTATTAATTGTTACGTTGCACTGGCTGAAATGGTAGTCACCTTCAACATATGACACGTAGTGGCATGGCTGAGGCATCACACAAAAGCAATAGCTCACTTACTGATGAACAGTTACTTAACTTACTTAATGATTATTGACTTTTTGTAGAATATGTGAGAGAATATTGTGTAATATAATGTAGAATATTGTTGCTGAATGCATATTGCCTTAAAGAGGTGTTGAACAAGTTAAAAGTGTACCGCGAGCCTAAAATTACGATTCGGAGATACTCGGAGGTGTTCGCGTCTTCATACGTTTCTATGGCAACGCTTATAACGGTATTCATTTGTGGATTTGTTGTCCGTAAGAGTTTTATATTATATAGATATTTAATCACTACAATAAGTAATAAATATACCTGTATACAGTAGAGAATAGGCACCAGGTACTGTCTGTATGGTATATCCGACAGAAATATATGTAAACTACCTACCCTGAGCTATTATTTTAATTCTTTTAGGTCAAGAGGGAGCTATCATAAAATTACGAATGTCCAACTTGTAACAGTTAGGTGAGGACTTACGATTCGTGCACAACCTGAGCATCATGGGTATTGTAGTTCTGGAAAATTGCTTGGCGCGTTAATCGGCGATTATGTACAGCGTGTAATAGTTTTGTGCAGTCCAAAATATTGCTGATAAAGACGAAAAATTTGGACTGCTCTTCAGTGGATTCCTGTTGCCATGAAGTGCAGCGGTGGACGTTAGTGTTGTTATGACAATGAACGCCTTAAAGAAACGCCTGACACTAAATAAGACAACATCACAAACATTTGTGTGAGTGAAACTTTGTTGCTCCTGCGTTTTTGTGTTAATACACTCATCTACGCTGCATTCATTGTAAACCAACTTTACAACTCCTGGCATATGTGATGTTATACAGCATAAGCGGGTTTGTGCAAAGAGTTCATATTGCGATTGTGTCTGGGGTTGAATTGCGTGTGTGTTTTAGTGTGAGGGTATCCTCCTGGCCTGTAAGTGTTGTGGGTGTGTGTGATGGGCTGAGATTTGATTAGCATGCCCATGGGTACGAACAGTGGCTGGAGAAAACCTTCTCTGTGCTCAGCATGCCTCAGTGCTTCTGTACACACCAAGTGTGACCAGCCCTTCATTTTAAACAGCCTCTAGCCGCAACCTTTGTGCCACTGTGAACACACTACGATATACTACCCACCACGTCAATGGGCTTTCATGTAGCCACTTGGGAATTTAGATTATTGCTTGTGAATTATAAGCAGGCTGAATTCTTTATTACTATAGAGATTACTGTGGTGATTATTCCCATAGTGATGATTACATGATGGTAAACATTTTTTTATCTTAAATGTTACATAGATCAGTTTAATATGTAGCAGAATGTAATGCATTGAAATGGTAGCTGCCATAATGTGATTTCAGTGCATTGCATTCTGATTGGTGTACACACTGCAGTCATACACTTTTGTTATGTAGATTCTTTTTATTGTATTTTTCTATAATATATTATAGTATATATTATATTAGAGTATTTGTTTTTACTGGGGCCAAATGAACCCCAGCAGCAATAGTGTTAAATTGGAGAACAGTTGTATTTCTGTTCAGTGCCTAGTTTGTGGAATTAACTTGAATAATATCTGCCTTTTGCGGTTTTGACTAGGTCAGAGTAACATATTAAAATAATCGTTAAGGAAAATAATAGGTTATTGTGAAATTACTTTTATTATTTTACATATACATCATTGGGGTTTCTAGGATCCCAAACTCGAGAGGTTTAAAATATTAAAACTTTAAATTACCAAATATCTACCATGTATTTTGTCACACCGGTGTCTAAAAGTAACATGTCTCTGTAATGCCCGCTGGAATCATTTAAAGTTGGCACCAAATTCGATACACACATTCATTCTTTCCACTCAAATCACACTGGCAGGTATTACTATTGAAAAAGTGCAGTTATTTTCGGACATTTCATCCTTTACACACATGCCTGGCCTCAGGGTCTTCCAACTTAAGTGTTTTTGCTGGCCATAAACGAGCAAGGTTATTTTCACTTCCTAATGGTCACCCACGACAACCCACTCATAATGAGCACTTGCCATGGAGGATTGTTATTTTCTTAAGGACCAAATTAAAAAAGAAATCCCAAGCAGCCGCATCATTACAGGAAGCCTAGAGGAACTATTTCCAGGTCATTAGTTGGTTCGGCTGGCCTTCCTGCTTCTACTGGCTGGGGAGAAAGGACGTGATGAATTGTGCATCCGTTCAATTTGCGAAGCCACCGTTGTTAATGAGGACTTTCTTCTCTTGTATTCTCGTACTCGTTTTTTTTGCCGCTTGCTCACTCAGCCACTGTGTTCACCGTTGTCTTCAGGTGATATTCTGAAAACATATTCTGGATGGTGATTAATCCTACATGTTTTGCCTAATTGTCTCATTCTCAAAAATAGGAATTGTGGTAATAAGCTAAGCCAGTGGTTCTCTCCCTAGTGCTACACTGAATGTCCCCAGGTGGTATGCAACCTGAAAAACTAAATACAAAAATATATATTATATAAAAATTTTCCATGTTTCACTTCTAATTTCTGATTAAGTTTACAAATTTACATTTTAATTTAGCTTTGAGTGTCTGGGAATGTAATGCATAGCTCATATTCTTTCTTTAGCAATGTTGCATATAAATAGATTCTCATGCAGCGTGTTGGTGTGCCCGGGATCAGTTAAATTAAAGGTAATTGGCAAAAAAGTCAGATATTATTCAGGCTTACAAAGTGGCATTTTAAATTTTTTTAAAGCAAATTATTAACTTTAGATTTGAAATTATAATAATTTGCATTCATAACAGAAACAATAAAAGCGTAACAATACAATTTCACTGCCTCCCTCCCAAAGCATTGAAATTCTGCAGCACTGTTGTTGAAGAGGTTACATGACAGGTTGATTGAATTAACTTCTAATAGACCCATTTTGTTTTCCCCAAGTGGTGAGAATGCTGTAGATTGTATCTGTGAAGCTGGAGGCTACAGTAAGATAATCAGGTGTACTGTGCGTGGGGGACAGAATTCCACATGAGTTCTGGACTTCCCAGTGGTCATCTGGTGAAGGCTGACATGTGAAGCATGACATCATACCAGTGACGGGCCTATTGGAAGGACTACACCAATGAGGTCACTGGTCTCCTAATAACCTCCTCAGGGTTCAGTGCCAGCCGAAGTACAAGCCCTACCTCTCGTTTTCCTCTCTCCATTTTCACTTTCTCTTCCTTTATGTTCTCATTCATCTCAAGACTTTTTATTCTTTTCTTTCTTATTTACTCTAACAGTTTTTTTCTCTCTCTTTTCTCTCTCTTTTTTTTCCTGTACTGATGCCTAAAGTGAGAAAATTCCTCCTCTATCCCTCTTTCACCATCTCTAACTGGTTTCAGCTTTAACGCTCTGCTAAACCTGCTTGCTTGTTGGCCTTAATCAAGAATTGGGGGCAGAAGGACAGGGCCAGTGAGCTCCTAAATGCCCAGCAGGGTCTTTATTTTCAGACAGCATGTGCCTTGTGTCGCCCTGCCCACCAAAGCAGAGGCAAGGAAAAATAAACCAACTCGTGCATCAGCACTCAATGTGTGGCCACACTGGATGTGTAGACCCTATTTATCTATATTCTATCCATATATAAGTCTATATATGGCCATATGTGTTATACATTAATGTGTAGTACCCAGCATGTAGGTCACACATTTATGAATAAATGTTTGTGGACATCTGCCCATATGGCTGTCAAGCATCCTAATGCCTTTATCACCAATTCTCCTGTATGTTAGCTTCCAGCACTATAAATAGTGTATGCATGACACGTCATACATGCTCTAAATGACCTCAGCAATGTAGCTGAGTATCGACATGTCCTAATACTACCTGCGATTCTTGCCTATCTTCACACAAGGCTGAGCAATCGCATTAGCATGCTTGCCTTTCGTTCTGCGCCCCCTGAACATAGCCTGAGAGCAAGTTTACCAAGCTACAAGCTTCTAGAACTGCCATGGGCGGTTTGAATACTTCTCAGTGAAACACAGGCAGGCCCCCAGCCAGTGCCTGGTCGGGCCGGAGCAGATAGCCATGTTACTGCTTTCTCCTCTGCATGTTCTTCTTTAATATTTAACACAGGTTATTAGACAGAGCGAGTCTGCGACCCCCTGAGTGCCTGTGCATCACACATGAATAACTAATGCGCGACTGATTATGTTAATCACTGATTGTGGGGCCAAGCGCTGATGACCAGAAGTGTTGCCATGGTGCAGGAGGAGAATTTAATAATTCCAGTATCTCCAAACAGAGCCCCAAACCCATTATTACACAAACACACACATTCACACACACAAGCAAAGCCAATAGGCCTGACCCAAGCTACCCACCCTGATCCACACACACAGCCTGTAGCTAAAACAAGCTTATGTAGCCTTATTTACTACTGATTTTTCTTTATATTGTGTGTGGGACTAAAGAAACATGCTGTCTTTATCCAGTCTTTACCCTGCACCCCTCTGATCTGTATTAAATAGGCTTGTGCCTATGTGTAATTCAAAGACAGGAAGCAGACAGCAGTACTTAAGATGTTCTGAACTAGTCAGAATGTTCTATTTAGGCCCTTGGTTTCTGAATTTTTTTGGAAAGACTAGATCATCATGTGGACAAACACAATTGGAGAATGTTCGCAGAATTTTGATGCTGCTCTTTCTCATACAGTGAAAGTAAATGGTGACTGCTTAAAGGAAAATTGCATTGCTCAGAGCTTGTTCTTTCATAATTTAGGAGAATTTTCAGTTGTGCTTCATTTAAGTATCATCTTTGTCTCAGATGTTTCTCCTGAAATTGCTTAGGAAAACTAGAAAAAAATACACTTAAGATAATTGTTAAAATACAAGAGTATGTTGCTTTAAAAGTAATTGTAAGTAAATTGTGTAGCTAAAATAATTTGTTTTGGATACATTTGAGGACAAATGTTAAAGTTCATATTGAAATCCTCAATAACTTTGATTGCAGTTTTGGCAAATCTGTACTGTACTGTAATTTTCTTAATCTCTAGTGAAGATGTGTAAGACAATCCGGGTCTTTTTCTCAGGAGATGCAGGAGACATTTTCATTTCCATATTTCCATACGTTTCCATTTTCCCTCCATTTATCTTTTTGCTGTCTAATAGAAACAATTAATATATGAAAGAGATCTGTAATTTTCTTTCTTATAAGTGGGTATTACTAAGCCCCAAAAATGACAGAAAGCACCATAAAAGTAGTCCATGTGACTCATCTGAAGCCATACAATAGCTTAGCATAAGGAAAAGACAGAAATTTACTATACTACATCATGCTGTACCAAGAGATGTAGAATTACTTTGACCAGTAGAGAATGTGCTGTGAGCTATTCAGAAGTATTCAGGATTTAGCTTAATATAGCATTGTCTCAGGATTGTAGTAAAGCCCTTAAAACATACTGCTAGTGTGTAATGCTCTTTATGTGACCATTTCTTCAATCCTTTACTCTCATTTCCCGTTTCTGTCCATTGATCTGTTAGATATTGCTTAATGTATTCGCATTAGTTTTATGGCACCTTCTCAACGTCCCATTCCTAATGTTCTCCACAGCTCTCTTCGTGCATTGCACTATGTTCCCCATCTTCCACTGTATTCACGTCATGTGTGAAGTAGAGGTCTTCTCGGGTCCTAAAATCCTAAAATACCTGACCCAAACATTCACAGGGTTTAATCTTGTTAAGGGGATCGGGTCTGATTGGGTCCTTTTGGAAAAAGCACATTTATTTAAAATACCCAGGACCCCAGGCAATACTGAACCCGACCTGTGTCCGAGACACTTGGCGAAGTTTTGGACCTGAACCCACTCGGTTTTCAGATCTAAGTGGATCCGTGAAGACCTCTAGTGTGAAGGGGCCCTGTCAACCCAAAAGCCCCATCACAGTTGAAGGTGTGCTCATCTCAAGTCGACTTTTCTCCAATAACCCCATCCACTGCCAGCAACGGACAAGCACTGATTTTAAAAGCTTATTGCTGCATGGCAGAGCAAGTAAATATCTTCTGTTTTTTTTCTCCGCCTGTGTGTTTTTGACCCCCCAGAGATAAAAGCATGCTCTTGGAAAGCCATCTTAGAGCTGAGAATAGTCTGAGCGTGGCCGCTCTCCATTCCCCATCCCTGAAGTTGTTTGGCCCCTACACCATAAAGAATTCCAACGAGACAATTTTGCGGAGCGCTCAGCGAGCTGACAGCGGGTGTTATTAAAGCACAGGGTGCTGACCGCTCTCAAAGTTATTAGAGTGTATGTGCGTGTGTATGTGTGTGCGCGTGTCAGGCCGAGATTGTGTCTGTGATAGCTTCTCTGGCCACAATGTCCTTCACACATACACACTCACAGGTATAATACAGAATGGATGTGGCCAGTTGGGACCGAGAGCATGAGACACACATATATATGGATACACATGTATGAGTGAAGGGTCACCATGGTGACAAGTAGAGGTGTCACCATCTTCATCACTCCCATTAGCTGGGACATGAACCAGATGCCACAGCCTTTGTGTTGCCTCCTCACTAGGTTAGTGGTTCTCAGCTGGTTTTGCTTTAGGACCTAGATTTTACACATGGAGGCCCAACACTGTTATTGTACAAAAATAACAATGTCTGTATGGTCAAAGAGTGAAATTTAAGCTAATTTGGCTAGCTGAGCTACAAAAGAACTTTGTAGAGTCTGACAACAACAACAAAAGAAGCATTTCCTCCTCTTTTATAAAAGCTAATTAGCATTTTTATTTTTCTGTAGTAACTGAGCACAATTATATGCTTAATATTGCTTAAATGGTTTTCCTTGTTGTGCATGACTTGCAATAGATTTGCAACCCATTAGAGAACCACTACTCTAGCTTTTCTTTGTTGGCTCTGATTGAACAACAACTAAGATGCACAGTCGAGGCCAGGTGAGTCTGAATGAAGTGGTCTTACATCTCACCATGTTGATGTGATTGTGCCGTAATCCATTTTTATTAAAGTCTGAATGAACCTTAACAATTTTCTTGTGATGTGTATGAATTTGATGCACTGATATTTCCATGTTATGTTAAACAGAGATGGCACAGTCAGCAAGCCTCCCACAGCTGACCAATAGATGAGCATCTCTTCTTTGGAAAAGGGGCATCAAACAAACTAGTGATGATTCTTTTATGAAACAGTGTGTATTTGTGTGTGCGTGTGTTTATTCCCAAATGAGGGCAATAGTGAGGCTTTAGGCCCATCAATCTGGCTGTTCTGCTCTCTGTCTCAATCTGTTTCAGGTCTGGCCTGACGTAACAGCATGTGGGACCTTGGCTGTCCATTCATCACAGACAGAAGAAATAACAGGACACCTCTGGTCTGTCATACGAGATTAGACTGTGGCCTATAACCACTGGCCTTAATAGAGTTTCCATCCTCTCAGCTCAGATGTCCATTGGACCACCTTTATACACCTTTAGGGAAACCCAGAGTTTCTGGGTACATCTATGAGGGTTTATGTGCATCCAAAATAACGGGTCAGGAATGCAACCAATGTGCGTTATTCTTTGTTCCACGCTTTATGGGCTTCAGTAGTTCTGTACAAAAGCTTCTGTTAGGTAATGTTCTGGGGAATGAATTGTGTGCTGTCAGTGTTCCTATGTACCATCTAAAGGCTCATCAGTGGCTAGGAGACCTCTCCACTCAGCCTTGTCAGGCGATAGTATATCCCTCACTCCTGTTCACCATCCCAGGGGCTGGATCCAGCCCTCAAAATCAATGCACTGCAATCTATAATATTCCTTAATTGGTGATTAGCAGGTGCTTTGTGGATCACAGGTCCTGGTTGGAAAATTAGCCTCTGCCTTTAATAAGTGTCTGACCACTGTGGAGGTGTAATAGCTGGTGGAGAGGTTAGCGGCTGGCTTAGAGAAGAAATTGCTTATCCCTCTGTTGCTCTGTCTCTCTATATACTGTATGTGTCTGTTCCACCATACTGTAAATTAAGATAACTTGGGAGCCCAACCCTTCAGACCAACAAATTAGACTATTACATAGCAACCCAGATAGAATGTTAACTTAATGTTAACAAAGGCTTGCTTATGATGAAACAAGAAATGCACACAGCAGTTTAGATGCCCTGCATTACCCAGTGTCCCAGATTACCCATAATAGTCTTTTTCCTCATTGAAATTTAATGTTAATTTCCACTTTTTGACTAAGACAGTAGAGAGATGACAGAGAAACCGGGGTAAGGGGCCATGGATTTGTACCACCATTCTCTGCAGAGCATCTTGGCACAAAATAAATTCAGTATGCTATAACTTTAATCAAACTAACAAAAGACATACAGTAGAAATGTGTCAATCTGTAAAGAGTCTGTTGTACTGAGTATTTATGCAGTGCAGTTAAGGAAATGTAACATCAAGCTGAAAGTTTTGCCAACTATAAAAACTGACCAACACAAACATGATGAAACTGTAGGTTGTTTATGGTTGCCTAGCAACACTGCAACTTGGCACATTAATATAGTGTTGAACTGATGTGCAGTCACAGGTGTGCTTATATCGGCTACTAAAAGTGGTTATTGTTTGTTTTTAAAATAAAAGTGAAGTAGCTGTTTTTGCACTGATACCAGGCTTATACCTTTGTTCATTTTTTGAGATTTTGATGCAACTATCAAGTTCTAAACAAAAAGTGAATGATCAAATGATAAAGTGCATTTTATTTGTGAAGTATTTAATTCACCGGGTTATCAAAAATTAGCATTACTGCCAATGTTTATGTTGTATTTAAACACGTTTGGGTTGAATTGTCATCAACAGTAATTATAACAAGTTTTTGTGCTTGTTTTTTTCTTTGAGGCAAAATGATATTGTGTTGTGGCCTTTGATCTTTCCATAGTTAAGTAGCTCTTTGAGGGGACATACAGCATGTAGTGCAGTTGTGTTATACATGTTATTTTACATTGACCTCACTGCTGCATGAATGAAATGTAGTTTTCCATCCTAAATTTCAGTACATTTTCTCTTTCTTTTACCCAAGGTGTTTGCACACAATGTCAGCTGCGTATCTCTCCCCATCCTCTGTTCGCATGCTAATGAAATTCAGTCGGACAACAAAACCAGAAACAATAGCACAGAGGCCATCAACAAAAGACAGCTTTTGCATCTGCTTATCGCCAACACCACCGCTATTGTCTCTAGACGTGCAAACTGGCGCATCCAAGGTTTCTTTGCTTCCAAAAACGCGCAACAATAGTCGTGAACAAAAAACATTAGGCAGAAAATACCGGGACGCTTGTTTACCTGCAGTTCCTGAGGGGAGGAGGAAGAGGAGGAGATGGAGGAGGAGGACCCTCTGTGCGGGCGCCTGTGGCAGGCAGCAAGCGGGAGCGTGGCGTTTGGGAGCCTGACCCTGGCGCGACGCTCATTGTGTAGTGCGGCAGTGTAATGAGGCCCTGTGTGGATATTGATATGACAGAACAAAAGGCCAAGGTGCAGTAAGGACAGCAATCCACACGTTTCACACCATTTGTTTTTCACACCGTATCCATCACATTAATGGGTCACCTTTCTGTGACAGCTCATGATTACCTGCTTACCCATGGAGAGAAAGAGGGAGAGAGAGAGGGCTATTGGACAAGAGAGAAAAATGGGGGAAGAGTGGGGGGTTGTGGGAAAAAAAAAAGATAGGAGACACTCAGGGAAAGAAATGGAAGGATGAAAGAGGGAATAGATTTTGAGATGGAGAGGGAGAGAAAGGTTTTATATAAGGGGTAAAGGGTGAGCATAGGTTGCAATGGGCTGAAGAGAGATGGGTGGGGTGGTGGGGGGCTCCTGTTCCATTTTTTAATTCTTTCATGAAGATTGGCTCGGGCCCTGTCACCTTTTCCTGCAGGGTGAATTTATGACAGGTCAGTGTGCCACCCAGCCTACTGATGGATGAAGAACATCACAGTTTATTTGGGGCAGAAGTGGAAAACGCTAGAGCCATTTCCCCATAGCTCCCCACACAGCCTTTAAAAAAAGATCATCACAGGAGCCTGGTACGGGGCTGAGGGTCAGCGTGAGAGGGTCATAATCACTCATACCATAGAGCAGAGGTGAGAAAATTCCTGCAGCTCCATTCCTTAATCCTACCACACAAAGGAGCTGTTCAGTTCAGAGCTCTGCATTTCAATATAGTGTTCCAGAGATGTTAGGTACTGCAAAACATGAATTGCTATGTATGTCTAATAGGGATGCAAACTGCTTGCCTTTCATCAGCATTTAACTTTTTCAAACTAATTTGCCCAAATTGACAAAACATCTGTTTTTGGAAACCTTTCAGGTTATATAGTTTAGCACCAAAACTTAAAAGCTCAGGACCATGTCCTATGAATAAATTGTCTAACATGTGTTTGCAGCCCTTTAAATAAATGGACAAACATTATTTACTTGTACAATGTTATTTACTTTTTTATATTCCTGACTTTTCTTTCTCTTTATTTACACTTGGCTCTGTATTTTATATTTACATGTACAAATACTTTTTTTTACAAAGCGATTTACAGTTTTGGTCAGTTTTGTGTTTTCTGGGATTTGAACCCATAACCTATCCATTAATAGCATTATGTTCTGCCAGTTGCACGTCTTTTAGGCTACATGTTTGGTGGTACCCTCTATTGTCTGGTTGTGTAACAGATATAATTGTCTATTTATATTTTAAATATGTAATTTGATTAAACAGTCTTGTTGTGTATTGGTTTTGGAAGCTGTGAGTGTACAGGCCTTTTCCAGTACTTCCTTCAAACACGTTAAAACATTTCTACTTCGCTTTGAACAGGAGTATCAAGGCGAATATATGTGACACACAAGCTGTTTTGTAGGTGATCAAGTGAGAAACTCAGACTGTTTGAGGAATCTTGAAGGTAATTGCTGCCTTTTTCCTCCTGGCTTTTCTCAGCAGATTAGAGCAGATCTAAAAAGGGGGAAGAAGAAAAAAAATGTATTCATCTCAATTGTGAGATGCGATGAGGAGCTGGAATGGCTCACTTTCGCTAGTTTGTCCAGTGTTTCCTCATCAGCGGGCAACAATAATTGGCCATGCATGGCTCATTGAGCGATGCGCATGGTCTCACGCGCTGCGTTCCCGTTTGCTTTGATGCCTTTTATAGTTGCTTGCTGAGCTGAGGCAATACAGGCCCGATGCTGATGCCTCTGTGTGGGCAATGTTCTTGAGCTAATCATAAAACAAGCATCAATTTCTCCAACATTCATTCTGATGAGAACCGCAAGGAGAGGTTGTCGTACCGCCACCCAATAATATCGCCTCATTTAAAACAAACAGCAGTTATGGGGTGTGCCTGGAGATATCAGGGCTGATGTGTGCTTCGTTAAGGTTGCCTGTGCTTCGAGTTTGTTTAGTCTTTGTTTCTGTCCAAATCCGCTTATGCCATCATTACTGCTCTCTTGTTCCTTGTCTTCCCTGTACGCTGCTCCTTTTTTGGGCGAGGTGCTGGCTGTTATTGATCTTTTGCTTCTCCCAGAGACATATTTGCGCTCTATCTCCATATCTCGCATCACTTAGAGTAAGCACTTTGGTCTACAAAAGTGACAAGTACAGAAGTAGACTGGATAATATGGAACTATATGGTAAAATAAACAGCATGGCTCATGGTAAGTCCAATCTCAGCACTTCAGTCTGGTGCCAAGAGAGCATAAAACAGCCATCAGAGGAGAAGAGCCAAACCACATTGTCCCCAAATTAAAAGTTAAAATGTCATCTTTCTTCTTAATTGCCACGTATGTTATCGGATTCTGCAAAAAACAGCGTCTGTATGCGCAGTTTATTTGCTCATCTGTTGCTGTGGGCCTGCTCCGCTAGGACTTCATCGCGAGCATGCATATATCAATGACTCGCCATTTTAAAATGAAGAGGAGAAAGCCTTCAACCAATCATGTTGCTGTCCAAGGACGAGCACCGATATATCTGTAAAGCAGGGCCAATGAGACAGGTGCAGTCAGAAATGAACACTTAAATGTGAATTATATCTGTAAATCTATATTGTGCTGAGCAGGCGTAAATCAGCAAAGAGGGAGAAACGTCTGACAAGTTTTGTCATTAAAAGATAATTGTAATCAAGGTGCAAGATGAGCAGTGAAGAGTAGCTGGCAGGGAGATGGACAGCCACAGAAAGATGGATTGTTTTAATTTGCGCCAATTAAATTGAAGTTCATCGGATCATCTTCCTCAATCTTCATGAATACTTTATTTTCAGGCTGCTATGAAGCTATTAAAAAGAATGATTGAACTCCAGGCTAAGTATACCATATTTTATGGTGGACCATCGTTAAAGACTTTCTGCATGCACAATCTTCACCCTCCTCTGTATATAATGAGTTTTGTTAAAGCAAGACAAAAAAATCACTCATATGGAAGATGGAAAGGAAGACAGGGTTAAAACTTTCAGTATGTAAACTTCATTGAGATGATTTAGCCGTGGTTTAGTCTTGGACCCTCAAAGGTTGTTACCTGAATTACATGAAGTTAACACTATGGGCTTAGTAACTAACTGATAGTTTGCAACTAACTTATTTGGTTTCACTAGTTAATCTTCAGGCAAGACTTAAGTAGCTGTTAAGCTCTCCATAAACATTTATTTTATCTTGTTACCATTTCAAATACCATTCTATTTTATTTCAAACGTGTTTTGCAACATTAAAGGGCTTATAAATAATTGTGTAATTTAATTTTAAATTAGGTCTTTGGAATACAGTATGTAAGTAATATATATTGAGGAACTGAGTATTATCAGGGCATAAATACTTTTAAAACAAACTAGAAATTTTATATATGTTTAGTTTAATTTATACTTTTTTGTTTTGCCAAATATATATTTTTAACTTTTCAGATCAGTTTTGTGCAGACAAAATAATCATGTTTGCATGAATGAATAGAAATGCCATATCTTATATGTGAAAGGTTGAAATCTGTCACACAAAACATCTCACTGATGTAATGGTAAATGTTTTGTTCATGTACGGTTGCGTTTAACTTAATGGTGCAGCGTTATTTAGTAATGGCCCTTTATGCCACAGTTAGGTTAAGTTGTAACTTATGCAAGACTGGTGCAACTGGCCCCTGGACTCTTCTGTTTACTAGACATTGAAAGCATTGAAGCCTCCTCAGAACATTTGATTTAGTAAACAGCTTTAAACACTACTTGGATGTACATAATAATATTTTCCATGTTGGTGCCAAATGTGCAGTTAATGCTTTTAACATTCCACTGGATGTGAACCAAACAACTTAACAGCGCTCTGTTTTTTTATTTGGATTTAATTTAATGTACTTTTCTAGCCACATGCCCACTAGTCATTCATACCACTCAAAAGCACTTCCTTTCAACAGAAGCTTTGAATGTCAACATTAAATTACTCATGCATTGTTCTGAAGTTGATACAAGTTGCATGCTTTCTGAAAACAGTTTAATCAAATGCGCCATCACAGTTCAAAGACTTAATGATTCAAGCTAAATGGTGGTTTGTTATGTAATTTGCTGTTTATGGCCCTTACATAAACACATCTCAGCATGGTTTTTGGAAACTTGCCTGGAATTAAATATTCATAGATTTCCCTTTGATCCTGCAACACTCAGCAGTATTTGAGACATGACACGCATCAGATACCCATAAATAATTTTTATTTTATTAATTTTTTTGATTTGTTTATTTCTACTAAATGTCAAACTTTAACTCAGAATGAAGAAAATGTTTGGGCTGTTTGCATGGATAATTTAACATAGCACAAAAGCAGTTTGAGTGTGTCCTTTTAAGATAAACCATTGAACTTTCTGTGTGTAGTGCCTTCACCAAATCATAATGGCAATGGCTGTTCTGCAGATCTTCAAAGGTCAATAGTCATGTTGATGGTTATCCAATGTGATCCGCAAACAAAGCTTTAATACTCTCAGCCTAATGTGCATCTTCAGCAGGGGGTACTGGGATCGGAAACCATATTTAAGGCGAGGCTATCGGGTACTGGCACACATAAAGTGGTGTAGTAAATCACAATTTCATACGTAGGATATGCGTGATGCGAACTGGCTACGCAGCAATGAAGTGAAACAAGAGCTAGGGGCTGTGTTTGTTCTTGGGCCAAACCAACCGCAAACCCCTGGAGATAAGTGTTTCGCTGTTATTTGATAACCTTGACTGAGTAACCTTGCTGAGGCCAGATTAACATTTAAGCCCTGTATATAAGAGTTAAGACGCCTTAAAGCATTTTACAATGCAGCTTGCTGCCTCCCATCAGGCCTAAATAAACTGTAATGAAGACCCTCGCTGCATTGCTTGATCATTGGAGGAGAACGAGATATTTCAAAGCACAGTGGGTGTCATAAAAATACAGACACAAGCATAGATGAGTTCATATGGTGACATATTGCCAGGGCGAGTACCAGTAATAATGAGTATGATGAAACAATGTGTAAAATACATTGTGGGCAGGTGGCCACACCCATTAGTTTACATTCCCCCTCAGCTATGCCAGGTTGGTTTAAGAATGGAAGTAAATAAGGATTTGTGTGTCATTATCATTAAAAACTTTAATAAAACAGAATTATGTGACTCCTACGACATATTAACCAATAGTTTCCCCTTAAACCTGAATTTTATTAGCATTTATATGTTCTCAGGGTGTTCCAGAGCAGGTGTGATTTTTTTTTTTCTTTCTCCCCCTTTAAGAAGTCCTGTGCTTGTTATTGCAGATCTTTATCCAGATTGGAGTGGGGTTGTTAATTAGCTAGACCTTGAATTAGATTATTTGCATGTCTGAACAAGGGGTATAGTATTAATACTCCCCCAAGACATACTGTAATAACCTCTTCAGTGGCTCCTATGTCCTCATGGAGCCAACCGAACAGAAGCCAGACAGCCAGCCAGTGAGAGAGGGAAAGGGAGAGAGAGAGAGGGAATCATTTCATCCAATTAGCTGTGGATTATGCTGCCCCTCTCCTTTTGAATCCTATTTGCTGTGATAAGGTGTTCTCCTGAAAGGGCCAGGCTGGGCTCCAGCTATCCAGGGAAATGATTAATTTACAAACCCCCCAAAAAAATTAAAATGCAGTGGCTCTTACTCTACATTCACTGACATATTAGGAAAAGAAAGGAAGATTCCACTCAAAAATCAATGCAGGCACCGAACAGGGCAGCTATGGAAGGCAGGAGTGCAAAAGAAGACTGGCCGCTTGGAATATATTCAACAGAATCCTAAAGCTTCACAACATATTATATTCAACATGTCCCACGCGAGGCAGATGCGAGCTGTGGTATAACAGATGATGATCTTGAATTATTCAAGTCTATTCTGAGATGCGCTGGAAGTGTTCTCAGCAAATTTTGTTGCTTCAGCGTCAGTAGTGTTGCCTGTGATATTGCGGTTTTCTCGTTCATGATGTTTATTCATTGTTTTCCTGCTGGGATGGGGCAAAATTTGATTTACATTCACAATTTATTCAGCAATATGAAACATAATACACTCTTCACTTCTAATCCTGCTTTGAAAGCATTTTACACAACTTCTTTTCCTTATGTTACATTGCTGAAATTAATTATTAATTATGCATATTCTTTACTAATTTGCTATAGTATAACACTTAAGACTTTTCTAATCCTTATTTCTTTATTCATTCATTTACTTAAAGATTCATTCATTCATTCTTACATTGACAGTATAATAGCATTGCAGGGTCTAAACCGCCTTTTAAAATAAAATTCTCTGGCTATACTTCTCTCTGGCATTGTAGGACTAA
Organism: Chromobotia macracanthus; assembly: GCA_036877525.1. Lineage (NCBI taxonomy): Eukaryota > Metazoa > Chordata > Actinopteri > Cypriniformes > Botiidae > Chromobotia > Chromobotia macracanthus. Next base: position 6,492,530 of record JAZGTH010000002.1, read on the forward strand.
AATTCTGTTAGATCTTTTTGCAAATCCCCTCTGTTTCTACACACATCACCTTTAGCTGAGAACTGTCCCTCACCGACACAACAGAAGAATGTGTGGAGAATCTAAAGTAAGAGGTTTTTATATTTCCAAATCCCTTTGACGCCACACAAACGATGTTTAAACACCCTGCACCTAGGGTTTAATTAAGTCCCTCTAATCGTGTTCCAATCGTGAGTCTGGACGGATGGGCTGGAATTCCTGATGTGCATTCCTGTCAGTTTTAATTGGATAATTGATTGCCAGTTTGAACTTGGCCACACACTGCATACACAATATAGAGCTTTGGCCATGTTTCTTGAGGATTCATTTTCCGACCGAATAAAGATGCTGCTTCGATAAGCAGAAGTCCAGTCATCCACACTCTAAGACCAGCCTCACAGAAAAGAGTTTTGCTTTTGGCTAGTTACGTTAAGCAGCAAGCTCGTTTTGACAATTACACGGTAGACCGGCACATATGAGCAAATCATTATATTGTCCATATAACCTAAAAAATAAAATTAGAATAATAAATAATCTCTATGCATTTGTGAGTAAAAGAAGTACCAGCAAGGCACTTGGATATCATCACCTGACCTTAAAGAGATAGTTTACTAAAAAATGTCCTAAAGACTGTTGTCATTTTAATCCTGTATGAAATGCTTTCCTCTGGGAACACAGAAGGACATATTCTGAAAAAAAAAGTTTGTGCTGCTCTTTATCATTCAGTAATGGTGGATGATAACAATGGATGAGCTATTTCTCACACAAAGCTATTGAATGTCTTAAGAAGACTTTAAATATAGCAAACTACTTTTACAGACTCTACGGTACTGTATTGTCCTTTTGGGTACTTGACAGTTGTGGTCATCATCTGCTTTCATTGATTTGAAACAAGCACCGTTTACAGGCCATACAGGCTTGAAACAACATGAGGGTGAGTAAAGAATATTAAAATAAATATTTCTATTTTTAGCGAACTATTCCTGTACCACAAGTGACCTTAGAGCAGATTTGGTCTTGACACGCAAACTTTCACTACGAGCTCATGTGCCTCTTGTGATTACTTGAGTGGATTACCAAACCACTTGCAATGCAGTAATGCATTTTCCATGTTGAACCAAAGAGCCTCTGGAGATCAGGAGGCCCTATCACAGATACCCTGACAAAGAACAGATGTGAGAAACCTGAACACACACACAGTGTCATACAGTTTCCTACATGTCCGATCAATATCTGACACAGGGGAGTGGTCACACACTGATTTGTTCATCTTCAATGACCTAATTTGATTAAAAAAAAAAAATATTTTTTTTTCAAATGTGCCAGTCTGCATCTCCTTAACTCTACTGTGAGGCTAATCAATGAACAGGTCCATCTAGGAAAGTTTTCACGAAAATATCAGAGCACTTAAGATATCTGACATTCTGGTTATGCTTTGTGACATCGATTGCCTGACACATATAGACTTTCTTGGACGAAATGCAATTTGAAAGTGAAAGTGATAAGACAAGCCATTCATGCCGGCTTTTAGAACTACGTACCTCATTCCGTAGTTCCCTATTGACTGGTTCAGCTTGCGACATCCAGTCTACCAAATGATCTTTTCATTATTTACTCGATAAACTAGTGAGTCCATTCGTCAAGTGTTTTGTTGGACATTTACTTAGATGAAAAAATATGAACATTGAATTAAAATTTGTCAGGGTTGGATCGATGGTAAGAGAAAACATGGAAATCAAAGCAGAGGAAAACAACTCCATATTGGAAGTAGAAATGGTCAAAAAAAACTTCATACTATTTTGTGACTGTAATAAGGAGCCATGAATGGGTCTGTTCATGTGGCTCCACAGAAGGATCTATGACCCTTGTAAGTATGATTGTTTAGACATTGCATTGCTTTGTAAACACTTGTGGTAGACTTCATAACTAGACAGTGTACATCTGCTTACTCAGTACAAACTTGTTAGTGTTCTAGGCTTTTACCAGGCAGCTTCTTATGGCCCAAGATAAAAGAGCCCATCCCCAAATGTCTGTGATGTTATGGTCTCTAAATATGGTTTGGATCCTTCCTTCAATGTAATCCTATTTTATCCATTTTTATAATTTTATCAGCCACTACCTCAATTCTCCTCAAAAAGTGACATGATTCCACATGACATCATTTATTTCTGTAGCACAAACGGAACATGTACACGCGCAATATTATTGGTTAGGGGTTTGTTCATATTCCTAACCCTAGGTATGAGCAATAGTAATGTCATGCACCACTAATATATGCATGGCAATGCATGAATTTGCATTGATTAAATTGCTACATACTGGAATAAGTATGTTGATTCTGTCTCAGATTTTCACCTGAGCAGCACCTGAAGTTTAAGCCTTCATATAGTGTGAGCTGAACCAGGTAAGCAGAGCCCCAGCTGGAACATTTGCTAATAGACTTTATATTGCTGTCCTCTCCACAAAGCTTCTAGTAGTTTAAAAACATTCTGTTTTTAGAAAAGCGAAAAGGAGGGAAAAATAAAGAGCAAAGCACTTTTCTACTACCAATTGTACTGAGTGAAGTTTCTTTGGAGTCTCCTTGAGACAAGTGACCAGAGCGGTCCAGAGTGAAGGCCTTATCAGTCACCCACACAATGGTGCCACCCCATGAATTATATTGCTGGTGGTGGGGATGGACGGGAGGGGAGGGGGCATCCACGGAAGGGCCTTGTGCAAACCAGCTGCATTGTGGACAATCTTGGTGACAATAAACACTTCCCCATTCCCTTTCCTCTATCATTCAAGGCCAAGATAGCAGATCTGGACCTAAACTATAGCTCAGTATCAGTACTATCACTGTCTGACCTAGCAAAGAGATGGAGGTGAGGCTCAAGGATATCTCGCAGTGGAGGGGCAGGGGGAGGCGGGTGGGTGTTAAGAAAGTGATTATAGCCATTCTGTTGAAGATGGAGGTGTTTTTGTGTGTAGCGGAAGACGTGGCTACAACAGATAAAGCAAAAATGGGCACGACATGCTCATATTTCGAAAAAGCTCAAAAGTTTTGATAATATTCAGGCAGATTAATAGCATGATAGTAAATGTAGTATATTTGTTTTCAATATAGTATATAAAGAAAAACTATGAGGAATATTTAAGGTTATAGAAATAATTAAGGTTCCATTTCTTTTCTAGTTCATTAATCAAATAACCTAAATTGTGACAGTGTTAACTCCTGTGTGCAAATATCCTTAAAGTACACAAGATGCTTTTTGAAACATTTTAGGTTATGCTGAGAAAACAAGGATTTATATTTTAACAATCTGATTGAATTTATAACATTCAATCAGACTGTTATGCTGGTAATATTATTTACAATTAAAAGGACTCTTGAACTCCAACTTGTGTATGATTGGATACAAACAGATAAAACACTATAACTGCACTGCACAATCTACACTTTGTCACCAAAATGATATAGCAGCAGAGTATAGTAAAAGTAAGACTAAATTAAAATGGATTAAAAAAATGTGAGTCATTCAAATTGTACAGCTAACAGTTTGGTTCAGATCAGTTTTAGATTTACAGCCATGACGTGTGCAAGTGAGAGAGAGAGGGACAGGTCGATGGAGCCATGGATGTATTGTTTTCTTTTTGCCACAAGCTGACAGCATCACTTAATCCCGAGATGATACGTCGATGTGCGCTGATCATGTTCAATGATGATCAACAATTAAGACTCCATGATGAAAGGCAAGATCAATCAAAGTGATAGTTTGCTGCTGATCCCAAAAAAAATGATTTATAAAGACTATGGAAGCATACAAAACGTTCAGCACTGTGAGCTGACGTGACACAAAAGTTTTAAACAATAGAAAAACTGAGATTTTTGATGCATTATTTTAAGTGTAGGATTTCACATGGGTTTATTGTAAGATCGAGCATGTTGAATTGTGATGGCTGGCTGTGGAGGAAACTCAATATTCGAGAGTCAGCAATAAATCTGGTCTTCTACAGCTATATAGTCAAACGTATATTCATTCAGGCACCTCAGTGAGAGCATTCTGCCTTTTCAAATTTAGATACCTCAGTAATCCAGTTTGGTTGCACTGATACAATTGCATGAATAGAATAACCAGCAATCCCACCCCAGTTTATGACTGTTTCCACTGAAAATTCAGTCCCAAGAGCCTGAAACCTGAAATGAAAACAGTAAAAATATATACACACCAAGTATGTGCTTTCCCGGCCTTCGTTGTTGCTGGTTTTGACTGTGTCCTTCAGATTTATTCGAACAGTTGACTGCAGCTTCTAAACTCTGCATTCATATCCTCTTTCATTTAAACCAGAGACCCAGAGAGGAGTTCTGTGTGAGTAATCTAAATGGCTTGTGTCACCAGAGCCTGAATGCAATATCAGGTCTGCTATTATAGTAGTGGCCCTCAGGAGGGAGTGAACTGGACTGGCCTGCATTAGAAGCATTAATGTTGCTCTTCATTCAGCTCTGACTGTGGAGCTTGTCGTGTCCTGCTGACAATTGAATTGTTTTGGGCCTGTAAATGAGAGTAAACTGTATTAGTAAAGGTTTTATGGGGCTGAATTCACCTGTCTACTCTCTGAGCCACTGTTGCTGTAGTTTATTTTAGTAGTATTGGTGATACCCAAGGCACTACATGTTGTATGTGATGCTTTTTCAGGGTTTTTAAGTGTTTGTATGTGCATGTAGAGGGAGATGTTTTTGTTGGAGGTAGGTAACTCATTAACAGTAAGGTTTGATTAGTTAGTGTGTGCCTTCATGTGCCTTTGTGATATCATGTAACTACAATAAATAGTATTTTGTTTAATTAACCGAGTTGCATCTCGGTTGATGGTAATTAAATTAAAAAAATTTCTTAATTTTGATTATAATACATAATGTTAACTTTTTATTTAAAATGTGAAAGGTATGTACTTTATGTTAAAATGACAATTAATCAGGATTAATACATATTTAATAGATATTTATCAGGATTAATAGAAAGTATTGTTTATTGTTATTTCATTGCATTAAGGAATTCAAATTTATTGAAAAGTGTTACCATAAATACACTAAGATTTCTGGGATCTTGTGTACATATTTTGTTTGTATATTTGTGTAACTGTGTCTTTAAGAAAAGTAGTTATGGCTACGACTTAAAAGTAGTTAAGTCGTAGTCTCCCCGGCCTGTTTGTGAGCGACTGTGCTAATTTGCATTAAGTTGTTAATGCACCGCTGATGACGGCTGACAGGAAAACCAAATGAAGCAAAGTAAACACATCATCATTGACCAAAAAAGAGGAGTAACAAAGAAAATGAAAGCAAATTTAAAGATTGAAGCAGCAAGGGGAATGTGAAGCATAAACATTGAAGTTTAATTCGGTAGCCCGAGGGTGCTCATGTTGTGTGACAGGGGGTCACATGTAATCACTGTAAATGCAGAAGTGTTAGCTACACCCCACTGTTCCGCTGCCGTTCCCCTCCCACACCTCCCCTGCATGGCCTCATTACCCCCTCACATACAGCCATTAACAGCTCATCCTCCCTGCGCTTCTCTCTGTCTGTCGTTCTCTCCTCTGTCTCTGTCCAAATATGCCACACCGATGTCTGTGATTTAGAAATGTGATTTATTTTTCATTTGAAATGATTTTTGGTTATTTTTAGCCATGTTTTTATTGCGGGAAGGCATTGTTATTTATTTATTTACTTATAATTATATATTTTAGTGTCAGTTTAAGTTTGGGTAATTATAGTTAATTAGTTAAATCAACATTGACAGAGTTATTTATATCTAAGCAAAACGTATTGAATTTGAAGCCCTTTTTACTGCAGTGAAGGCACAAAAGTCACATCTGGCAAATACTTGGAAAAGGTGTGTTTACAATTTTATAAACTTGAAGCATCTGCTGCTTGTTGATTCTTGAGCTAGTGGTAAACAAGATGCGGGCTGATTGTCATGAAAATAACAGAACCAAAGCTGTCATAGCTTACGGGGTGAGGAGAGCATGTTTTTTAGGGTTTATGTGGAATTACATTTTGACAAAGCCACTTTAACTTTGCTGTGTAAATTTGAGCTTGACAAACTTTAAATTAAAATCAGTAACTTATTGATGGTTGTGTATTCCCAAAACACAAACATGCCTGTTGCCATTTCCATATGGTATGAACTCTTGTTGAGCAATTCTTTATTTTGGTTATTTATTATTTTAGTTAATTTTCAGTTTCAATTTGTTTTAGTTTTTCATCAGTTTTGGCTAGTAATTTAGTTTTTTGTAACATTTAGTTTCAGTCATTTCAGTTTTAGTCTATGATTGCCCTGTTGCATACTCTCTATTTATAAAGTTGGATGATAAATCATTCTATAAAAGTAGTATTTATGCTTATTTTAACATAGATGTGTCCTTATGTTTTACTCTAAAGCATGAAACTACCTGTACGCAGCCACACTAATAATACATTGAGAGTAATAGCATGCTAACATGTATGTGTTTTTGGCACACAGGTGTGCAGATCATGATTAAACTTGAAGGGCACGTGAAATGAGCTGATAAATGCTGCATGATTTATCGGTGCACACTGTGAGAAATCCACAGCGGAGATTGTGTGTGGTTTGTGTTGTTATCTGAAACGGTGTCTACGGAAGCAGAGGGGTAAGAGCCTGGAGTGCAGGGGTCTTTATGGGCCCTCTGGCTCACTGACCACAGGCCATTAACTTACAGAGAGAGGCTGGGGCCCGAGCAGCCGAGCACGGAGAGAATTAGAGCCATGACCCCGACGGGATCACCTTATTACTGCTGCACATTATGTCTCCCACTGCGATCCTTCTATTTAAGTGACTTCAAGAAGAGAAGCGAAACACGGAATAAGAGGAATGTGTGTGTGTGTTGATGGTTGTGTGTTTGGGAAGACGGGATTGAGGATGTTGGAGGTGATATCCGGATAAAAAGAAGAGTTTTGGTCAGGTGATTTATTGAATGTGTCTGGGGTTGCTCAGAGAACAGATGTGGGATGGATGGACAGCGTCTGAGGGAGGACATACAGAAGAAGGGGGCTGTTCATGTAACATGGCTAAAGATTCACACTGCGGCTGGGCTTAACTGACCTGAGAAGTGCTCCTGGGAGGAAAGAGTTGGTCTGAAGGGCCCAATCAGTGTGTGTGTGTGTGTGAGAGAGAGAGAGAGAAAGAGGAAGAAGTGGAAGTTGATTTACTTTAAGAGCAGCATCATACTTTACAGACTCTCCCGTAAAACCTGCGTGTTACAGGACTCCAGAGGAACATCATCTAAAAGTGTGCGGCTCTTCCTGCCAAATGTTGCGGCAGTCAGGCCAGTGCCGATAACATTCCTCAACTCTATACTTTACCTTGAATATAATCCCTAGAAGTAATCAATCATTTAGCATTTATCAATTTAATTTCAGTGCAGAGGTCCATATATTTATTATGATTAAAAAATGGAAAGCAGGACCCTTTTTAAAAGTTAAAAAACTTGCTTAAATACATTTTAAGAAAGAAAGAAAGAGATGGATAGAAAGAAATGGACAGGTGGACAGACAGACAAACAGATAGACATAGTAAATTATATGACAGTTTAAACATTATGCAGAGTGGTCACGAATGAGTAACCAGAATGACTTTATTTATTACTGCTGGTTTATAATACAACTTAATCAACAGAAATTATGAAATTATAATTAAGTAATGTTTGACAATTAAATTATTCTCTCTGTATTTAAAATGGACAGTTCATAATTTTAAACGCCCATCCTTTCTGAATGACTGGAAACAGGGTGACAAGAGTCAGAGTGTTCTGGGCATGTGCCAATTTTTGCCCAACTTCTTAATCAAGTCTATGATGTCAGGATCGCTTTGTCTCTCTCATGTTAATTCAGCTGGTAATGGAAGCTGAAGTTGCAAATGTCCAACAGCTCGAGTACACCGGTACAAGCCGTCAGAAACGTGCACACATCAAAACAGGAACATGAGGATGTGTGACAGTGAGGCTCTCAAGTCAAGACGTATGTTTATATGGGTTGAACAACAAGGAGAATAGTTAGCTAGAGTCTTAATACAAAGTATCTTTGTAGAGAAGGGCCGTCATGCAACTATTCATTTTTTTTTTAAATGAACAGCAGTAGTTATTTGTTGTGTTTGTGTGGTGATGCATTTTTTAAAACGTGAAATTATGAAGCATTTCTATGCAGAATGCACTGCAAAGAAACTCTGAGTTTAAAGAAATATTTAGTTGTAATTACAATTTGTTTGATGTGAATTTCTGCCACAAAACAACTTTACTTTTGTTTACCAACAATTGTTCAACATAATCTATATACCTAGAGAAGATATGTCAATGTACTGCTAAAACAGTGTGTGTGTCTCTGCATAGCAGCGGGTTTTCGGCAGACAGTGTGTAGCTACTTCAGTTTTACAGATGCTCTGATTTCTATAAGGCCCAAGGGTGAAGGCCAATGTCACGGACATTTCACAAGCACAGCTGATTTATAGTGCAGTCGATGGCTTTTTTAAACCATGGCCAGACAAATCCGTGTTTTCCCCCCTGCTTTCGGGGTTTATGGCCCCCTCCAAGCCTCACCTCGCCCCTTCCCGGGCCCCACCATCAACACCCTACTGTTCACATTACAGCATTGTTGGTTTGCCCTATGGACTAACCTGTTTGGAAAACATATCCAAGGCCCTGGAGTCAGTGTATTTTTAGTAATCCTTTACCCCCCACACGTTTCCAGATAACATAGGAACTGCTGCTATCAGTCACGCGTGCTGCAGTGCAACGAAAGCGATACGCTTTACACCTCAAATTAAAAAAGTGTTTTATTGTGAGTGACTTGTGTTGGAATGATCTTTAGAGACAGGAAGTGATTAGATTATCTATTCAAAAGATAACCACATGGTCCCTTTCATTAACCTAATGGAGATGAAGTACACTATGAGCTCTTAAGTCAATTAACAATATGTAAAAAAGAAGCAAGAATTTAATAGCATTAGCCATTACAGGCCCCAATAGAAAATTATCATGCAGAGAGAGAAAGAGAAGGTTTCTCCAGGTCTAAACAAATGGTTTGATAGCCTCTGGTTCAAGCCAGTTGACATCCACCCCCAGCATGAACTATCCTCCTCTGCTCTGCTGTCTCATATACCAACAAGCTTTCATTAATTATAATTAACTGCACATAGTCTGTGTATCTCCAGTAAGCTGTAACAGAAGAAACAGAGAGAAAAAGAGTGAAGCTTCTTTAATCAGGGAGAGCACCTTTGTCTACTTTTGCAGATGCGCTAAATAAGGTCTGGGCCTGTGCTTTTGAGGTTGTGGAAGGTGGAATGTGTGGCCTCTTAACAAGACCTGAGAGAAGGCAGATTGTTGTGACTCTTCTACTGAATAGCTATTAGGGGAGTAAGGCACAGAAGAAAAGAGAAAAGGAAGATAAAAACTACATAGATGCATGTATGCATACATAGTATTGCTTAGCTGTATGCTCCACCACTTGAGCTGCAGGAACACATATACTATATATACACTAGAAGTGTATAGGTCTTGTATAAGTCTTAGGGGCTGCATGAACTGATAAAATGTATACTTTAAAATGCACTGTAGTTTGCTTTGTGCCAATGAAAATTTGCTTAATGTGTATATATTTACATTATGAGGTCAAAGTGACAAGAATCAAGCAACCAAAAAACATGAACCCTGCAGACCTTAAAACCCTCCAAATATCATTGACTAGTCTAAAGACCCTCATTTTCTCTTCCTTCTCATTACATATGTCTTCCTCATGTACGAGCATGACCTCTGACCTTTCTCCTGATTTATTTCCTGTGTCTGTCATCATCATTGGTTCCTAGCTGCCGTTAGCACCCAATTAAACTTAAAGGTCTGTGAGAAGAATCCAACTGAAAAATTATTTGAGCCCCCTAATTATATAATTTCCACCTCTGCCTCACATAAATTCCAGTTACATTTTTAATGGCCTTTAGTACTTGTTCAGCAACTTATAAATTTCAGCGTTCTCTGGGAACGAAGCAAGGAGATGTGCTTTCCATATGAATCTCATCGTTGCAGACTCTGTAATGCTTTCTGCTGACCTTTGGGTGGTAAAGCAGATTTATTAGGCAGTCAACAGCATTTTCCACAGCAAAAGGAGGGCGAGCATGTACAGCCGTTCTATCGCCAAGATGTCATCTCTGTATATGAAGTGATTTTCATATGGTAACAGTAAACTATTTAATAGCTATAGCAATTAAGGCTGTGTAATACAGTGTCAAAATTAAGTATGCTTCAGAATATTGACCTTAGTGATGGGAGACATCATAATAAATTCAATGGTAGAATCATACAGATCTTTCAAAGGGTTGTAATGTCTAATTTTTACAAACCGTGCTTTTTGGAAGTTTGTTTCAGTGTTTCGTCCAATGCAGAATAGTCCCTGATAGCCTTTTTCCATTTATGTTAAATTATTATATGCTTCTACCCTGATTAAAGAGCTTATACATTAGATTGATAAACACAGTTTGTTTTCTTTTGTTTATGATTTGCTTTCATTAAAACAGTAAGCTTGGGTGGGGTGCATCAAAGAGCTTTGGTAAAGTCATAGCTTCAAATCATGACTTTCTACTTGGTAGTCGGTTGCAAGTGGTTCTATGGGGAGGGACTCTTATTCTAGAAAGTGTCTGGTTGGACAAAAATTTGTGTAGTGCAAGATTAGTCATCAATACTCCATAATATAATTTTTTTTTGAAAAAAAATTATTTAATACATTTTATTTCAAGTTTTTTGTAAATGTTTAGGACTATGCTAGCATTTATATGGCCTCAAAGCTAACACACGGATTGATAACTTCAGATGTTTTTTTATTTCCTTTAAGGTCAATAAATTCCAGTAAATAAATGTGTATTTTGCAGTCACTGCATTAGACAATTAAAACTAAAACTAAAGTTGCCTGTTGTACTATATAAAAACAATTAGAATTCTGTAACAAAAATTATTACTTTTGTAAGAAAATATTAATTATTAAATAATTAATAATTATTAAATAATTATTACATTATTATTGATTCACAACAGTCAGGTCATTACTCTGTGAATCTTTTTTCAACAGCAGTTTGTAAGATGGATTGGAAAAATCAAAACAGCACGCTACCCCCACTAAACACAATCACATACTCACCTATCTGGAAATTACCAGCCCGTTTATATCTGTAATTGGCCTGGCTTCGTATTTTTAATACAAGAGGGGGGAAGAACAAAAGGCCGCTTTTGTGAAATAAGTAGCCCAGGATAACAGTAGCCATCAAGGTGACAGGCGGGTCAGAGGGTCAGCAGACTGCAGAGCATGTTCAGTGGGGTGCTGGGTAATAAAGGACACTAGGGACACTCCAGCCATGAGAGAGAGAGACAGAGTAAGAGAGAGTGAGCGAGCATCTGTTTTTTAATAAGACAGACACACTCTGAGGTATCAACACAACAAAACAACAAGGGAAAAAACAAAGAACCAATTTAAGAATGAAATAAATTACCAGCAGCTGCATATTCTGTAGCTGGCATGGGTGTGTGCGACCTGCTATTCAACATACTTGTTCAACAAACATACACTTCATATTAATGAGTTTAAAACCTGAAACTGCTCAAAGCACAGTGTGATGATACTATTGCATCAGAAACAAAGAATCAGTGGCTGTTGCAATGAGTGTTAAGATCTCCAAAAACATCAGTGTAGGTAGCTCATGCAGTTTACTATACATTGATATGCAGTGGGTATGCATATCATACAAATGTTTGATGCACAGTTACAAACAAGTATTTGAAATTCTGATCTAATTCAAACCTTGTAAACCTTCTTTCACAATCACCTTTTATGTTAGACCAGTGAGAATAAGATATTGTTACCGTGTGCCTCAATGTTTTTCCTTTTCCCATCTTCTCCATTTTGATAACATTGATTAGACAAGAGAAAAAGGAGGGATGGAGAAAGAGAGATAGAGAGAGAACAAGCGAACGAGAGAGGTGTATATGCCGACATTCTATCACAGCAGACACATATTGACTGGCAGTCTGAAAGCAGTCAGTCACTCATCAGGGCTGGCTGGCCTGATTGAGTTGCCAGGAGCGCGTAAATGAGGCCTCCATCCACTGCGCTTTGAAATGAACTGCAATCTTTTTCAGGCCTTGTTGTTGGGGCAGCTGGAGGAGAGAAAATGATGTAGGAGAGTGTGTGTGTGTGTGGTGGTGGGGGGGGGGGTGTTGTGGTGAGGTTTGGGTGGAGAGAGATTTAAAACCCTAGAGGACGGAGGAGAATAAGTTTACTGAAACAAAAGGATGGGAGAAGAAGAAAGTCTACAATAATGAGTCAGGCTGAAACAGTGAGATAGGTTTTGTGTTTGGGGTTGTTAATGTGCCATTGTGAATGCATAAAATAAATATTTCACTGTTGTACAAAAGTAATCTTATATTTGGAAAATGAACAGTGACTGTGTTAGCAGGTCATAAGTTTAGTATAAACGAACGCTCAGTCGATTAAAAGGATGTCTACCTTTGATCAAAAGAGGTGCTTTCAAAAATATAAGAACTTTAAATCTCTTACATTCTTAAATTAAATTCCTATTTGATAAAAGAAATGAAAGCAAAGTTTTTGTTGTATAAAATGTCCCTTCATGTCTATCAAAGTTTTTTTTTATTTTCTATGATGGGCTAAAATGGGCTAGTGTTCAATCAATCGGTTCCACATTCACTTTTCATTTATTTATTTATTTTGGGGCGGCCCTCTACAACAGTCTGTTTTAATAATAGTCCCATCAGCAGATGCATTCAGTGGAGATTTCCAATTTATTTCTAATCAAGCTTTATCTAATATTCTCCAGACAGGCAATTAAAATTTCAGAGTACACTGAAAAGCCATTGCTCACTTTTTATTTTCTCCTAGTGTTCATTTAGAGTGTTATTTTATTAAAAACGCTCTTGTTGATGAGTTTGCTGCTATTTGCCGGCACATTTAATTACTATTTTCAGCATCCTCTACTGTGGAGAGCCCTAGCAGACACTTTTGAATTATCCCCATTTAAAACACCTTTACGAGACAGCATACAGGGTCAGAACTCCTCCTTAATTACTCAGTTACAATGACACCAAAAAATGAATCTTTGCAACAATCAGTTCCGTCAGCATTATAGTTGAGACCAGTGGGTGTAATTAAAGAAATCTCAGTCTATGTGCAGTCTATCAACTGTAATCTTCTACTTACAAGGACCTCCACTGCAAATGTTATCACTGGTAGTACCTGTTGTTTATAGTAGGTCTTAGAGAAGCCATGCTCTCTCTGTGAAGATAGCGTGAAAGAAGAAGGATGTAATTGAAAAAGGCTGAATTTGTTATAATGAGATTCTTCTAGTGAAACATTGTTGAGCTAAAGAAGCTACAGCTTGGCTTAAGAGTGCCATAAACAAGCAGTGATGTGTGCATGGCCCTCTCAATACATAATGTTTTATTGGATTCCTCATTTGTTTCTGGTGTGGTGGAAGATCATCTTGTCTTATATGAAGAGATGAGATGAATTTTGCCTTGGTATTAGCAATTGTTTGACTGTCTGTGGTTGTTGTAAGTTGGGTGGCTTAGTGTTCTGAGGTGTGTTTGCTGTTTGAAACCCAAAACAGATCTAAGTCTACTCAGACTCAGTTGCAAAGTAGTTATGGGCTATTTGGGACAAAACCATTTTTAACAATTAGATTAAAACACCATGTTCTCTGTACTGTGATGCTATTAAAAAAATTCTAGAAGGTTTGTACTGTAACATTGGCATCTTGGTGATTCAAATTATATTCTTTATATAATTAAACATATACATAATTATACTGAAAATTATTCTAACATTGCCAAAATCACCATAGGCATTGGGAGGCCATGCCCTAATACTCGCTCAGTATGTGTTGATTCCTAAATTACTTTAATTTACTTCCTAAATTATTATCATATTTGGTCTCCTACTACTGGATATGTGGTGACATTCTTATCTTTCTGTAGAAACACAGTTATCTTTCCATGTATGGGATAAAAGCACTGACAACAGATGTTAACAAGTTGCTTAGCTTTGTTTGGTTCTGCTAATATTCAGCTCACTGCTGCATCACTGACTTATAGATATGACCTTTGGATAATGCTCAAGATCCAGTACACAGCCTTGATATCATCAACATAAGACATGAGGAGATCTATGGAGCAGAAACCTCTCAATCTGCTGCCTCTTGACAGTCTGAAGTACATTGTTAAATGCTGTGAATAGAGCTTTTCAAAAATGACATCAATTTGTAGTTGTATTTTTAGTTTTAGTCTTTATTTACTATCTTGTTTAGCAAGAAAAATACAGTGGTGTTCAAATGTATGTTTGAGGTTGGAGAACAAAATTCACATAATATAAACCCCAGATTTTTTTACTCAGTTTTACCATTTTTAACCTTGTTTAACCAGGTTAATTTTCCTGAAAAGTTTTCCGAAAAGCTTCAGGTGTGTTCAGGTATGTTTGATTAAGGTTAGAGTTGAATTTTGCAGGACAGTGGCCCTCCAGGAGCTGGATCCGGACTAATGCAAAAAAGGTCAAAGACAAGACAGAGGCAACTTCTTTGAGCTTTCAAACCTTCACAAGTTTCATTCTATGATTTGATTGATTTCTGTTGCACAGAAATGTTTAGATTTAGTTTTAAATGCAAAATACTATGATAAGCCACTAGTTAACTGAAATCATGCCAAATATGGTAAGGAAGCAATGAAAGCAATTAGGAGATAGTTGAACTGTTTGCCTTGAACAATTGAAGATAATAAAGATCACCAATAAGCCACTGGACATTCTGTCAATAATGACAGGGAACAACATCTTTGCAACTCAATCTAAAGAGGCGTCATGTGCAAACTTTGCTTAACACTCGTAAAACCTGACAGCAATATTTCCCATAATTTTCAACCCCAAGGCCACAGCAATGGCAGAAATAATGCCATTGCATAAAGGGTAAACATAGGGCATTTGAAACTCATTACAGACCTGAAGCGTTAGAGGTCATGCTCGTTGTTGATATGTAGAAGTGGCTGGTATTAATGACCTCTGTGATTAGTTTGCCAATAAAGCATTCACTTCTGCTCAAGCCAGATGAGCGTACAGTTCTAATGCAGTATTGATTTAAACGTTTGCCTTTAAATGTGTGCATGATCACAATAGCTAACGAACCAGCATGATGCCAGAAGTTTGCTCAATTCAATCTGAACGTGTGCTTTGAGGAGCATAGAAAGCCCTTATATAACATCTTTAATATCTGTGCAGCATTTTTAACAGACAGTAACCACACTTTTTTACATTTCTTGTGCAATGGTTTGCTAAATGAAATCCATGCATTTGTGTAGCATTTACAGTAACAGAAACTGACTTTTGACTTTGGCTGCTGAAATTACTATATAACTCAGGTTTCATAGTATAGAGCCAGAAAACAAATGAGTTTTATTTAAAACAATAAAATAGTTGGAATTAGACCCTTTGCTCAGAATAAGGTTGACAGTGTCTCTGACAAGTTTAATCTGATGCGACATACCACTAATATAAAGTGCAACACAGTGTATGTTTCCCATTGGAAACTATTTTTATGTTAACTAAGTGTTCTTTAGTTGATTTGTATGTCCTTAACGCTTATGAGCTTACGAGCCTACGAGCCTAATTCACTTTAAAGGCATTTTCTTTATCTATTGTACTGTTATGGTGTTTGATATTTACTTCTTTTGGTACTTAACCAAAATAATCAATGTAGTCCTATTATTAAATGGTCTATTTTGGCTAGTTCTATTATTGGAAGGGACTGTGTCACCCGCTTCCCTTATTTTTAGCAAGTTATATAGTGCTGGTTGGAGGGCAGCCGCTGCAGACTGTCTCCAAGCCTGTAGTGTTTAATCAGAGACCCTTTGATTTCATGCACTGTTTCACTTTCACTGCATCTGTATTGCTTATGGCAAGACAGGGGTGAAAGCAGCCCAAGGCTTGTGTGAAAATTGTGCCTGCAAGGGGAAGACTACAATGCATGCCCGAAGTACAAGATATTACAAGCAAAACACAGACTCACAAACACACGCACACATACACAAATCACGCCCTAAGTACTGCATGCTTTTTGCCTATTTAGGGCGACTGTGTCCAGCAATGGATTTGAATATGCATGACTCTCTCAGAATCCCTTGCAGCCCAGCCTCCTTGCCTAGCGCGTGTTGGCCCACTCACAAAACTATGGAAAAACAAGCATCTCATTTGAATACTGTAGCAGCACATCCTGTCATACACAGTAAATATATATTATGTAGCAGGATGTTTTAAAAAAATATATAATGATGCATACAATGTGTTTGACATTTGGCTACACATTACACTAGGTGATTATTGGGTTTCTACCGTATTTGCTTTGTAAATGAGACTTGACTATGTTTAAGATGCAACAAGCATTTAGCATAATTTGCTTGTGTTACATCATATCAAGAGAGCACAAGCATTTCATGTGTAAAACCGGTCAACGTGTCGGTGAGCACAAAGTCAGTCTTGGCCCATGGCAGTGCATTAGATATTACATTCAGATCAGCAAACGTCTTTTGTCATTGAAATCCTGTCAGAATACAGCAGCCCAGTCTGTTCCAGCTCCCTCATTTGACTGCTAGACAGCTTTTAAAACTGAACAACTGACCTGCCCTTGATTTTTACAATTCATCAATTCATCAACTGATAATTGTATCAATTATCAGTTTCAGCCAAATCAAAATCTCTACACATACATTATCCATTACAATGTCTATCACAGTGTGTAAACTCTCTCAAACTCTCTTTACAATCTAATATTCATAATCTCATTTTAAGCTATTTCATATTTTATTTATGATATATGAACATGTCATTAACATAATCATAAACTTTGAGATCACAATATAAATATCTAATATAGAAGTACTACAAAACTGCCAAATAAATGTCGGGTCTCCAAGATCCGATAGCACTCCAATGATGCAACAGTAGGGTTGCCAGTCCTGCCACAGTTGTCAAGCCCTCATGCTGAGGAGTAAACAGCCAGGTCACACAGAGCATGCCAGCAATCCACGAGCAGGGCTACGTCTGAATTTCCAAGATGTTAGCAGGCTAGCATTCCCAGACCAGCTTCTGCAATCCCTATGCAGAAGTGGCTAATTAAATACTAAGGTAGGAATAAAATCTTAATGAGAAACACAAGCTCACAGCAGAGTTTGGCAGCGGACAGCCAACTCTTATTAGGTGTTCTCGCCCATATGTGCTTGGGTGAAGTACCCATTAGCGCTGTCCCTAATGTAGTTCCTTCCATGTTAGCATTAGCCTGCTGCGATCGGCGTACCTGCAATTTCCCCCAAAACTTGGCAGCCAAACACAGAGGAGAGCCCCACGATGAAATTTCTTCGCCTCCGTAAATATTTTATGCAAATGAAAATTTAATTCTTAGCTTAGTTTAAGCAATTTCCCCCTGTAAGTAGTGTGTCTGTGAAGGAGATTACAACATTTGCTGGTTTGTTTATAATTTAATTTTTTGATGTCAGGGCTGGCGGAGGGTAGAGACGGAACACCTGTGAGTGTTTATAATGTCCCATCTCTCTCACAGCTGTTCCTTTTCAAAACACCTCGCCAGTGTAATAATTTCATAAAATTTCATGATTTACCATCTGCTAGGCCCCAGCTATAAGCACATGCAATAAGCATTTGTATGGCGCTAGGCCCAGAAAGGTACAATAACTGTATATTTTAACTTAATAGCTTTTCCGGGGCATGCAAATTTCCACTCGGCAGATTGCTAGGATGCTACGCCACAAGACAGGCCAGCTTTTCTACACTCGCTTGTTTTGTTTTCTCTCTTGCCCGCTCATTCTCGCTTTATCAGATGTCCACAAACACGACCCCTCGTTTGCTCGTGTTCCAGTACAAATTGGCCCATGTCAAAATCGGGATATCAAACTCGAGGAGAAAGAGGCACGAGGTAGGAGATGCGTGTTGATCATTTCCTTTTTAGCCTATAATGTCTGTGCATTTGGGTAATTAAAATGATTACTACAACAATTAAAGCAAGTAATTAGAAACTAATTACACTGGCATTTTTGTGATTACAGGAGCAGATGAAAATAGTGCTCAAAATTAAATTCATTGCATATTCATGGAAATGAAATTAAATAGTGCTGGTGAATGAGATAACAGGAGGGGAGGGGGGATTCTGGGGGTTTGTTCAGACGAACAGTCTGTTGCTAATGTCTTCAGCAGACATTTTGCTAAATCAGTGATAATCTTTTAATGGCCTTGGAAGGAGTTAATATTTGGAAGACAGTCAAAAGCATTGTGGGTGCAGGTTTTGTTTCAGTCTTTTTACTCGTGTTCTTGCCCTCTCTCACAATGATAAAACCTACCAGCTGTGGCACAATAGAAAACATTTAATCATTATCTACTCAAATGGAGCTGGTAAAGAAGGTGCTTTTCTGTTGCGCCATGCACAGCTATGGATTAAATTAAAGAATTGCACTAATTTTTTCATCTCCCCCTTTCTTCTCTCTCTCTTCTCTCTCATCCTCATGAGCACCTTCAAGCCTTTGGCTGCTGCCATGATCATGTAATGAGATTCTTCAGATTAAATAGATTTCCTGTTAAACTCGGGGCTCAGCAGATAGGGTGTCAAGAATGAATGGTTATTAACATTTAAATATATCACAGAATAAGAAAAAGTGAGAGAGGTAGTGCCAGGAGATGGGAGGAATAGAAAGAGATACTAAGTGAGGACAGGAGTGGCAGCAAGACAAAAACAACAATATGAATATTTCATTGTTGTTGGAGCACAGTGAAATCTATTCTGCCTTCCGCAGTTCTCTCTCTGAAAACAACCCTGATAACAGAAAGCTAATTAAAAAGACACAAGTGGGGAATATTTACCTAAGGGCAATTAAAGGATGGGGGGGTCTTATTAGGCCTGCACAATACAATTGTGACGATGTCAAAATCAAACATGCATACCTGTATATCTGTAGAGAAATCAGGTAAGTTGTCACAATTTAAAACAGTGGATATTTACTATTGTACTTTTTTTTTTACGTAGAACATTTTAACCGCAATTATCTAAGTGAGAGATTAATTGAATACATATTGCTCATTACATATTACAAATTATGAAACGGTTATTAAATAAGAATGATATAAAAGAAAACATACAACCATATAAAATCATTGTTTTGGTCAGCACTGCGTAAATGTTTAACAAAACTTGACAACTTGCCCCAATAAAAATGTGACCTGACATTTATAAAAAATACCATTGTCCTGATTAAACAGTTCAATCTTTTGGGTCAAAATGTACCTTCATTATATAGTTGAGTCTTGCCTGAATGTTTGCCAGTGTGGTTTTACTATGTCTGAGGTAGATGTTTCACAAACAATTTACAAATCTTCTTGGGATATAATTAGACATTTGATTCAAACCCTTATAGTTACTGAGGTACAGCTCCATGTGACAAATGTCCCTGACACACACTTGCCCACACAGGCACAAATACACACTCCTGTAAACTCGCTGTCTCTCAGTGTGTGTGGGTGTCTGTCTCTGTGTGTGTCCCTACTCTCTCTTCCTCCCTCTTTGCCGTAGATTATTACACAAGATTAATAATGTAAATTTCACTGCCTGGCTTGCCTGAGAAGACCATGCTTTCAGAAATGGATGGCCCTACCATCCATCATTCTTTTCTTTCCAGTTCTGTCCTTTTTCATTTTTCACCATTCCTTCAGAATAAAAGTAGGACTGGTGGAGGAAAAAAGACAAAAAACACCTAACACAGGATTGCACTTGGAGAAAGTGCACATTGTGACTGTCTGGCTAAAGCAAACGAGACCTAGAGGGGAGTAGAGGAATTCAAGTGAATCGCTGATAGTACGTTTTTTTATTTGTGCACTGTTTTTAAAGAACAAATTATATAGCAGACTATCACAATCTGAAATACTTTAGGATTCTTGACTGCATCTGGATATATGAGCAGCTATTCGGCTCTTATTCTTTATTTGATTGACATTTCATAACTGTTGTGATCAACAGAAAATGTACCAGTTTTTTAATAAAATTTTTTACTGCCTGATTTTGGTGGACAGTACGTTAACAGTACAACATTATTTGCACCAGCCAAACACTTTGGGTTCTGTTAAGTCAAAATTTATAATAAACCTTATTTACATAGTAAGAGGGCGTGTTAATGCTCAAAAGAATGAAAGTGACATTTAAATTTGACTGTAATTTAAATATAGCACAGTGTTGTTTCATCGCATTTAGCGCCTGGTTAAACATGATTGCAGGTTGTTAGTAAATTGGGTTAAGTATAATATCACATGTTGTTTTAACCAGTTGATATTTACAAGAACAGATTTATGAGTGCAATGCAATGGAAATATACCAACTAAACAATAACACAAAGGGTTAACAGCACCGTTTTCTATGCTTTGCTCAGCTTGTCAGGAATACACAAAACACTTATAAATAAATATGAGGTTTATGTATAGCATCACAGCTACGGTTAGCGTTTTGTTTCCAGCGTTTAGTGGTTTCTGCCCTTAAACAGATATGTATGATAAAGCATGGAGTGAATAAATAAACACTGACAGGACGATATCTGGATTTCATATTGGACGTGAAAATCCGTAGAAAATTGTCACTCAATGTACATATTTATATTGGAAGTCCTTTTCTTCTCACTCGGCTGAACAAATAATACCACAGATGGTACAAAGCACCATGCTGATGTTTCAAATGAAAGGCAGGTTTTTCCATAAGCCAGCCATGTCCATGGGCAGACAGGTGTGCTATTTACATAACACAGAAACCTTGGTGGAGATCGCCTTCTGTAAGTAAATGTCACCCATCCCATCTCATTGGCGAATCCAGCAGCTACACCACTGACATCCATCAAAATTTAGCCTGTTCCAGTCGCTGATGTATCTGTCTCGATCAACACTAGCGCAGGGGTGCAAATAGCACGAAGATGTTTGTTTCTGAGAGGTGCTCGGAAGGAGCTAAGTAAATGTTGTTTCTCACAGCCTCTCCTGTCAGTATAAAGAGAGGGCTCCATGTTCTTTGTGGGTTCAGAAATGAGTACATGTGGACGGATCATGTCTCGGAATGATACAGAGATATGGAGAGCATGAAACCTTGTATAGTCCAGACGATGATGTCAGGCTGTCAGACAAACGTCATAGGTGTGATTTTAGGACGTTTACCTGAAAGGAAACTGAGACGTTTGCAGATCTTGTCAGTTGGAATGACATTGTGCTTGTTGGTGGTCAGAACTATGATTGTGACCTTGAATTTATGTACATTAAATTAGCACTGACCCTATTTACATTCTTAAAGTAATTCATATTTTTTATTGTGTTCAATTGGTATGTTTTTCCATAGAAATAAATAATTATTTGTAATCTTGTAATCAAAATGTAATTGGTCATTTTTATTAAAATTACTTTCCTAGAGAAATCATCTAAGGTTAGTAAGTGGGGAATCTGTCACAATCAACAACAAACTTTACAAAACAGGTCTTTGTATAATGTGTGTTTAAAGTAAATAAAGGTTTTAATAAAGGTTTTAAATTCTGTTTTACTTTGAAATGTCACATTATTTAAATAATATGGGTTACAAATGCCATTGTCTGAATGAGAAATATGGCTTGTCATACTGTTTAAAGCTCTAGCCCAAATCCCTAATTTGTGATAAAATCGTGATTAAAACCAACCCATGGAGCTGATTCAGTGCTGGCTTGTACTATAACAGGTTTATTTGGAAAGCTCACACCCTGAGGTTTATCCATTCTGGCTCTAAAACTTGCTTCTTTTTACATTTTCATTTTATCCCTGCATTATTTAAATGACACATTGGCTGAGACTGGCTCTTTTATCCTGGGAGTTTGAAGGAGAGTGGTTCATTGTTCGCGGGGAGGCAGGTGTGGCAGTGGCTGGGGCCAGGGTAGCACCTCTCTGGCATCTCTCTCTCTGTCTTAGCTTTCAGACTAGGCCCCAGAGCCTAATGAGTAGTCTGTGTAGAGACCGGTCCTCTGTGAGGAAGGTTATAAAGCACTGCTGGTCTCCAGAATGGCAGAGTGCTTACTCCTACATCACCTTGTGGGCACCCAGAGAGGGTGTTGGAGACAGAGATGAAATTTCATACAGTATCTCTTTTGGTCTCTTCTTGTTAGCATACGGAACAACATGTGTAGCTGGCTATGCAGAAGTACTGTACTTATACAAGACTCCTGCATTGCTGGTACAATGGTAGAACTGAACCACTGAGGTCATTATCAAATCATAAACCAAATAATAACCTGAAATTATCTGTAGTGTTGTACGTAGGGGCTATAGGTAATGTGTTATGCTGATTAGCGATTCGTGATTATGAGTAAATAGGGCCCTGATGTATCATTCTCAAGAATATTGAGTGTGTGCGTGCTTTTGTGTGTGTTTGTTTGTGTGTGAGATGCTTGGCTGGTCCCGATCTCCTCCCAGCACTAAAAAGCTGTAAGAAAGAACAGATGGATAGGCTAACCACGCAATTATCCTCAACTGACCCATCATAACTGGTTGGGATGCAATGTGTTTTCATTATCCAAGCTAAAAACTACAGAGGGATAACCATCTTCTTTTCTCGGAATCTGAGAGGGAAAACCACACATGCTTGCATCTATATGAAACACAGACACACATACTCATAAAAGTTTATTAAGGATTGTTGCGGTGAGTATTGCAGATATATAACATCAGAGTCTCCTCATCAGTGATTCTACATTCAAACTTCTGTGAACAGTCTTCAGAGGTAAACTACAAGAATGTTCACGGCTCTCAGTCAGAACTATGCTCATCTATGCACCTGACATCAATAGTTATCACATTAAATGTGCAGACGTCTCCCATTTTTAGTGGTCAGTTATATACAGAGACAATAAGAATGCAGACCAAGCACTCATAATATTTTGCCACCAATTACTATTGATTTCACTATTACTTAGCTGCAGGATGCTGTTTTATTACTAATATATTTAATGTGCAAATCAATAGGAACACTTGTTTGGCTTATTCTTAAGACAGTAATAAAGTCAAACATTTCAGAAGTGAAATGCTATCTGTTCAGCAGAGGGCCAGAGCAGATCTGCCAGAGCAAACGCAATAGTTTTAAGAGATGCAATACCTTCTGGTCATGTCCAATGAAAACATCTAACAGGGTCTTTCTAAACTTGGAGGCTATTTCCCAGTGCAGTGATTTGTAGATGAAGTCTCTTTTTGGCAAACTGTGCCTATTAAGTTCACATCTCTGGATTAAACAGAAGCTGTCCAACTCATCAATCACAACAAACAATATTCTTTGGCCAGGTGCCATCTGTGTACCAAGAGAACACCATCCAAAGAAAAGCAAGTGTCGTACTTCAAGTGTCGATAAGAGTATCTGCTTTTTGGTGGAAGAACACAATGGGTAAGATTGGGAGAAATCTGAGATTGACAAATGCCACATTGTATCACATTGTAAACAAAACATTCTGTGGTTAATAGCCTTGTATTGCTTTTTGCTAAGGATTGTGGGTAAGAAGTTAAAATCCAAGGTGTGTAGTATGAAAAATCTTGTTTATATATATATATATATATATATATATATATATATATATATATATATATATATATATATATATATATATATAGACCTGACAATAATTTGGGCCAAACCAGTGTTGAAAGAATAGCACAATGAGAAAGAGCCCATAATCATTCCACAAGACATACTACTAGACTCCTCAGGCAGAGCACAAAGACAGTGCTAACAAAGAGTACCAAATGTTTACGTGGGAAATTCACAAAGATTTATTTATCGGGGGTGAGTTAGGGATATGAATTTCACCCTCCATTTAAAGCAGTCTTTTTCCCAGCAGCCCAGGAGGCTCTAAGCACGTCTAATTCCACCAACAGCTATAATTCTCCTAGAAACTACTGCTGGTCCTCAACCACCCTGGCTCCTCCACAGTTATATCAGCGTAATCTCCACTCACTTGAGCTAAACACACACACCCATGTTCAGGACTCAAAGCTTCACTGTTGGGAGGTGAGCAGCAAAATATGGAATTCATAACTGTGGATCTATAAGTGATATCCATAAACTCCATTACCTGGTGGAATCTGTTTATATTAGACCTGGCAATTTAACGTGTTAATTTAGTGCAATTAATAATAAATGATAAGCAACAAAAATGAACACTATTAATCATGCCCCTGGCTTGTACCTATATTTTGTAATAAGGGATTTTACTTCCATTGGGGGAAGATTGTAAAGTACTGTACCACCTCAACCCAAAGCAGATTTCTGCAGTCAGCACTATTGCATGTGATATTGCTTAAATATTCCTTGGTGAGAAAGTGGTTCTATTGAAGTTTGTTTTGTATATTCAATACATATACTTTTATGCAAGGTATAATTTTATCAGTATGTTATGTTCCCTGGGATTTGAACCCATAACTTTGCCGTTGCAAATGCTATGTTTTACCAGCTGAGCTACAGAAACGATTTTGACTTTGATTTGGAGTTTGTGTCTGCAGAAATGATGATGTCTGTGTCCATTTGCTAAAGAACAGACCTTGTTGTCTTGCCAAAGCAAGGCCTCTTCTCTTCACAGCTAAACAGCAGGTATTTACAGCATGACTTGGCATAACTCAGGTCTGATTGCTTTTTGAACAGCTTTCTCTCCGGCCAGCCGGGATTTTCTGAAACCCAAACAAAGAGCGTCAAATGTTTGTGCCATTACTGCCAGGCATAATGAGGCATACGTCTTTTCAGGAGGGGGGTGAACGTTGAGTGACTGTGTGCGAGCAGGGCAGGTTGACGCCGTGTGGGCTTCAGATTGAGTGATGACTGCATGGTGTGATGAAGTAAGGCTCTGAAACAAAGCGAGTCGTGCTCTATTTATAATGCGTAATTGGTAATGCAATAAACACAGGGTTCGAGCGCAGACGCTGCGCTACCTCAGGTCTATATTCATGCAGTATGGCAGAGGAGGGCATTTTTCACTTGCTGAGTTCATGTGGAAGGTTCTGGCTGTTACTGGTTCTTTCCTTTTTTGTGACGTGCTGTATCTGTTTGTTATATTTATCTCTTTCCATCTTGTATCTCCTTTCATGTTTTCTTTGCTTAATGTGGATGCCAGTCGACATATGCAGCCATATTTTATAGAGCCGTGCTCGGTACAAATGTAGGGCTTCTAGGCTAACAAGCTAAATGTAGCCTTGCTGTAGCAGCTGGGAGTCGGTGGGAGGGGTTGTGTAAGAATGTGGGGTAAGTGGGTGGGTGGGTGTGTGTGGGTTGTGTGTGTGTGTTAGCCTCGGGGGTAAGTTCAGCAGGCAGCCTGTTAGTTCAACTCAACTGGTGGACATGGCAACACAGACAAGGTCAGCATGGCGATTATCAGTGTCCAAGGTCATGTGACCATGTGGGATTTGAAGAAGTGTTGTGGAAAGACATTGATCACATTGCAGGTGGCCCTTTTTCACACAGGGACAAATCAACAGATGTAGAAATGGAATGCTATTCATTTGATTTTGTGTGTGAAGTGGATCAGGCCACAGTACCATAATGATACTGCTTTTGACATTAGAAACATGACTGTTGTACTCAGTTTATACCACTAGTACAACTGTCATCAGGCATGATTGAGGAAAGAAATTGTCTTTTTTTAAGTTCTTAAGCTGGAATTGAATTGGCTATGACTCATGAGATATTGAGTAGAATTTGAATTGGAATATCAAGAAGATGAATTTACTATGCAATTCCAAAAACAGACACATACAATTCTAACACTAGTTTTTTGACAAAACAAAACTGATTACATCATTAATTTGGAGTAATTATTCCTAATTATTCCCTGCTATATAGAGCACATTTTAGAGTCAGGTGAGAAGATAGATTTCACTAAAGTTAATTTAATACTGTCAAACCTAACACACCCACAAATTGTCCATCAAAGGTTTCCTTATAAAAACAAATGTTGACATGAAAATTTAATTCTGTTGATTATATAATATATTGAGTAAATAAATTTGGAAAAGTGATTTGTTCAGCTAAATATACAGAGAAAGTATACATTTTTAAAAATGTAAATTTCCACATATACTGAATATATTATATAAGTGGCATTTTTAATGCAGATTCTTAATATTGCCTCCATATAAATGCATCATGTGTGCTTGACAACGTTTTATGATGAATATTTCATTCTTTAAAGAGAAATGTTTTTATAAAAACTACATCTTAATAAGTAGCTTTTTATATTTCATTCCATTTTAATGCTACTTGCTTCAAATGACAATTCTGTATCCTGTTTGCCACCTCAGTTCAAATTTTCAAACTAGAAATTCCTAGGCATTCTCAATTAATTTCAGTTTAATTCAATTCAATACAACCCTCAGCATCTCCATTTAACTTAGTAGTAAGTTACAGTATCAAGACTTCTGCCATCAACATTAAATTAAATTTGTTCAGTGATGTGATAAAAACAGAACCCATGTCATAGCAACCTTATCCTCTGAACTGTCCTGATGTCACATTTTTAGCGGTGAACTAAAGTGCTGAGGGTACATTTGGGCACTGGGTGGCTGGTTGGGGAGCAGTCTGAAACACTTTAAAGTGAGATTAAGGAACACATCCTAGTGAAGCTGAAGGGTAAAGTAAATTGGGTGGGTAATGGGGGACTGGCATCTTGGGTGGGTGGGGTAGCAGAGGGAGGGCACTTTCTCCTCTAATGCCCCCCGGCACCTCATCCATTAGTATTCCCTGGCATGGGCAGAGTTCATACGGCTAATGGAGTCGCTACCTGGGGACATTAATTGTGCGTGACACCACTCGAGGGGTTTTTGTGCACTCGGTCTAATAAAAGCACGCACCCCTCGACAAAGCGCCTGGAAAGATTACAAACAAAGCCTAAATAACTGCCAACCTTACACTGCAGCTTGACAGAAGGGGGGCCTCACGTTCACTCCTGACACCGATTGGCAAGGCCCGGGTATGTTGCAACATTGGATAACGGGCAAATCTGTTTCCACTACTAGGAATAATAGTAGTATAAAAACTCAGTGGGGAAATGTGACTTCATCAAGGAGGAGAGGCCAGAACATGATTTAAAGCTCAGTTTGCAAACATGGAGTTAAGCAAAGAAGAACAGCCTATAGTATTGCTTGTAGCATTAGGGAATGTGTTTAGATATGCAAGTTGATATTTGTTTTTGAATAATGCAAACTTATGTTGTCTTCATAACTATTTGAGTATTTGAATTCAATATGTTTTCCTTTTGCTTTAATGCCAGCATGAACTCAAGCTGTCATGATTTCAACAAGTTCAAAACTAGATGATTTATATAATCCAAACATGATTTGACAATATTTCGAGGAGCAAAACTAACCTATTGTACAGGACTTAATAAGGTCATTTAATTTGTGCTTACAGGTATCGTACATTTTTCATTTTACATAACATTACGTTGTGTAAATTAAAAATGTTACTTTTTTTAAATATCAGTTTAAAAAAATGTTTATTCAAACGCTTAGATACAACTGTATATTACATGTAGTACAAGGTATATTAATTTGATGTCAGAATGTATAGGAATACACTGGCTGATACTAGGGGAAAATGGTGATTTAATTTGTTGAATAACAAGTGGTTTTGCAAAACCCACAGGACATGAAATTAATGCGCTTCGAAATTATCATATTTCTCATTACACCGTCACCCGCCAAGCTTGTGCAGCTACCTGGTCCAGAAAAAGACTGGAGTATGAGACAGGAAGCTGTTAAATTGGAATGGATTATTGTATATTATTGTCATCTTTTCTTCCTACATCCCTTGCAATAGCTGCTGCCTTTTGTCATAATCATTTACTTATCTGAAAATGTGGGTTGTAATAAACTTAGAAGCAAAACAAGTTACAAGTCCCACTGAAAAGTAGGGTGTGTGTATAGACTTTTGATCTTTTGTGTGTAGTTTCTTTGACTTCATTCAATGCGAGTTAAAGGATATGTAAGAATGTAGCCTTTGAATAGAATATTTAATTTCTCTGCACAAACGTTTTGAGTTCTAATTAGGTGATTTCCATCTTACACTTCTGATAAGATCTTTGTTATCCAGGTTATTTGCCTTCATGGTCCCCAGTGTGATAGTAAACGCCAATCCCCTCATTCAAAGTTAGAAAATCATTATGGTCCTTTGTTAGTGGATGTTCTAGCAAGCCACAATAAAGCCAGCCTCATGTTAGGAGTGTCAAAACTATTTTTCAAAGATAATGTGAAAAAATGGCTTCAAAAGAGCCACTCAGAGAGATAATAGGATAATTAGATTTCCTTGATAAGCATCGTGGACAGTCTGGCCTTTTTTTAAGAAGCAAAATCCATTACCTCTTCTTAATTCATCCTGGCATAAATTAAGTATTCTTGCTGGCTGTTAGCCTATCCATTAATACAACCAGGGTCAAGACAATTGAATCCTGAAGTCAAGAAATATGGAGTGTAAGTATTTTTCCAAAACGTTTTGTCTAATGGCTGCAGAGTAAGAGTCCAGGATCTTTTGCCATTAATTGTGAAATTATATTCCTTTCCTTTTTCATTCTATAAACAGGCAGGAGAAGATAAGAGACGGAGGGGCCGATAATCCTGTTGCGCGAAATGAATTTCCGTTCCACTTGTTTCTTTATGTTTCAGGCAATTTCTGCTGGGCGATAGATTGTTTCTGGAGATACGGAGTGTAAGAGTGGAGAGGGGGAAATTTCTGAAGGCAAGTGTAAAATTAGTTTGCTGCCAGAACTGCATCAAACTCCAAATAATTACAGAGTATTCGGGCCACTGTTAAATGTAAACTCCTACAAAATCACATTTTATTGTAATAAAATGAATCTCTTATGAACTGAAAACAGCATTCTATGTATTTCCAACAGTAAAAGAAATCTGATTAATCGCATCAATCATCAATCATTTACAGATGCATGGGGAACAAAACCAGAAAGTTACCTTAAAAACATCTATATGAAACAATACATTTAGAATGATCATCAGCACACTAAAAGAATAATCATGTAGATTTGTGTACTTTGTGTAGGGGCTGCTGTGAGATTGTTCACAGGTGAGAACTCCTCAGGTGTCCTACTACACAGCTGAATGTCCGAAGAACAGATTGTGATGTGCAGATAACTTTGATTTTGCCTGAAGCTCTAATGGTCAAAGGTAAGGATTTATGGTTATCATACTCCAAGACATATATATTAGTACAGTATTGCTTTATAATCTTATAAAAGTAATATACATTTATTCCATATACATTTATTATATATTATATAGAATGGCTAACCAGTTAAAATGATAGTTCTCTGAAAAGAAAAATTCTATTTCACCCTTATGTTGTTCTAAACCTGTAACACTTTCTTTCATCTCTGGAACACAAGGTAAATTTTAAAGAATATTGACACTGTTCTTTTTTCCCCACACAGTGCACGTGATTGGAGACTGTGGCTGTCTGCAACTAGCATTTTTCCTAGCATCTCATTTTGTGTTCCACAGAAGAAAGAAAGTCTGAAGGACTCAGAACAACATGACTCTGAGTAAATAATGACAGAATTTTCATTTTTAGGTGAAGTTTTACTCTGACCCTTCAGTCAGGTTGCCCTGAACAAGACTGACATTAACTGGGAGTGAAACCTGAAGAAAATTACAAACACACAGAAGCTGAGAGAATATGTTCTATGGTGTGAAACTAAAATGAGATTCTGAGCAAGCTGCATATGATGTATTGTGAAGGGGCGGTGAGGTAAACAGAACATCAACATCAGTGTAACTCACGTTCTGCTCTTCAGCAGCAGGTAAACTCATGTATAGCACATCAACATACATTCCCCATACTAAAACCTTTGTTTCTGACATGGGACCTCAGCTTAGAGGAAATGAAATTAAGTGAAATAAAAATCGTATTAAAATTATTATCACCTAACAGCCATTAGTCTAAAGTGTGCTGTCACCAGTTGATGGATTTCTCACTTAGTTCAATGAATGTTCCAATGACATTGATAAAATCATTGCAGACCAAATACAGTTAACCCACTCATGGAGGGCCACACATTGTGTCAACACCACAGAGATTCCAAACCCTAGTGAAGGTAGTATGAAAAACAGATCTCTTTTTTGTTGTTGACAAACTTGCATTGAAAATAAACCTCACTGTATTTGCATGTTCTTAGCTGTTGTACTGTCATGGAAATGTTGCTCAAATGTTGCTCTTTCAGAGCTCAGCAGACACAGTTATAGAGTTCTTATTAGAGTTATATAGAGTTATATTTTATTTAAAAATCAATGTCATCTTCTAAAGTTCCTTGCAAATGAGTCAACTGATAGCATACAGTAAGATTATAAAGCAATACTGTTTACATGGATTGTGTGAATTATAATGAATTATAATGTTAATATTATAATAATAACCTTATTGGAATATGTTACAGTGATTTTTTTTTTCTGTAGGAGTTTCAGGATAAACGTCTATTCTGAAACTATAAATAACCACAGTTGTCTTACTGTTTGTGCAATTACCCTTTAGCGTAAATACTTCAGTAAAGCAAGGCTCACCACTCAGTCGTGAATGTACCTCTTAGCAGAAGCAGCGGTATGTGCTGGTGGCCCTGAATTTTTCCTCAGTATTCACTGACCACTCCACTATTTCATCTACCTCCGACTATTTTTCTACTTTGGGAAAAAAAACACTTTCTATCACTGTCAGATAGAGCAGGGATAAAAACTCTCCAGTCCTGGATTAGCTGTCCACTTGCTCCCCTGCAGTCTCAGAACAATAAAACACAAGAGTGCACTTCTCTGTACACAGGTCCTCTACATTTGCTTATAGCCACTGAGATACAGTCGCTCCGGGCCGTTGTGTTTTACATCTTTAATTGTGAATCATGAAAGCATTTCACAGCTCCATCTCATTTGAATATGCGCTCGTTTAGATGAATCAGCTAATTGTTTTATTGCATGGATTCTATATTTAGCTGTTTGAATGAACTCACTGCTGCTTATTTAGAAAGTGACATGTGACAAAAAAACAAATACTTCAGAGAAATCTTCAGAAGGCACCAAAGTCTTTTGTTGTTTTTTGATTCTTCTCCACATGCATTTCTGGATTTCAGACTGTCTTGGTGGGTGAGGAAAAACAGACATATAAACCTTTCAAATCTGTTTAATTAAGACAGCTTAGCAGTGGCACTGGGTCGCCGAGTATTTAAGCTAATTACGATATTAATTACGGCATGAATTAAATGACATAATTGCCTTTCAAAACAATGACTCTGATAGCTCGGGTAAGGTAAAGGGTTAATTTACTATGGAACCAAGCATGCATTATTTACGCACCCTGATGAATAATACATTTAAGAAGTAGGCTTATAAATTTCACAACACAAAGCTAAAGCAAAGCAGAGAGCCCAAGCCGAGGCTGATTTGAATATATGTCTCAGATGAATATTGCTTGAGTTATGGTTGTGGCAGAGTGGAAACCCTCATTTCATTTCTGGAGCTGTGTAAAAAAACACAGGAGAATTGAAACATTTCTCCCTGTACAAATGACCTCTTAATATCAGCCAAAAGGGGGTATGTTTTAAAAGGAGAACGGTCTAAATGAGTACATACAAAAACATTCTAATGAAAAAGCTGCCTGAGATCACATTATCCGTCTGTCTGTCTGCCTGCCTGCCTGCCTGCCTGCCTGCCTATCTATCTATCTATCTATCTATCTATCTATCTATCTATCTATCTATATATCTATCTATCTATCTATATATATATATATATATATATATATATATATATATTTTATCTATCTATATATATATATATATATATATCAACATGCCACATGACTACTGACAATCCCAATGGAATGAACCAATAATAGAAACTTGCTTGAAATTGCGACATAGGCTGGCTTGTCTGAGAGCAAAAACCTACAAATGAAAGCTGGTCAACATCATGTTTACTCTTCATTCTTGAGAATAAGAGCTTGTTTACACATAAGGCTGTATTTTTGTAATTGCCATTTATATTTCTGCACTAAGCAGTCAATCTTATCTGGCAGTGCAAAGAAAAATATTAAGCAACATATTGATGATATGTTGGGGAGCTGTAGCTCTTCAGAGCTTTGTTTCATTAGGAGTGAATGCCTTTACTACTGTACATTACACAGAGCGGACTGCCTCACACAATATGGTTTTGGATGATGGCTGAATTAACAAATTAGTAGAATAGATAGCAATATGTGCCTTGGTCTAAATTAAGCTGTGAGATGAACAATGTGTAAAGCACACCTGTTGTGCAATGTACTATATTTACTACCATATCATGTATGTTGTATTTATTGTAAAGGAAAAATGCTGTTGCTTGTATGTTCTTTGTGTCTGTTAGTTGGAAATCTGTGCTGTGAGCTAAATATTATAACAGTTTAGTTAGAATACAAGGATGGTTTATAGCTTTAAATGGTATCTGTTTGTCTGTGTATGTGTCTGCCTGTCTCTGTATGTCTGTGCACATCCGAGGTGGTACCGAAGTGAAATGTGCAGAAGAACAGTAAAATAATGGACTAAGACTGTATCCAATGAGACAGGCCACATTACGGTGGTGGAGAAAACAAGGTACTGCCTATCTTGTAATCACCAGTAGGCTTCTCAATAAAGACTCAGTGCAGTAAGGTGCCATTGCCGCCCAGACATCCATGTGATGGCACAACACTTTTCTTTCCCTCCAGCCCAGACATCAGAAGGGAAAAAAATTACATCTCAGTCTGACAAGTGACTAATCAAGGAGCTCGAAACAGTGCTGCAATAAATTACTCCGCCGTGAAATAAACCACACAAACAGACTGATGATAATAAATGTAAATTATTTCTCCGAAGAAATTTTCCCCGGTACATGAGTAATACCAACCATCAGGAAGGAGTCTTCCTTAACATTAATTACAGAAAATGACAAGTGAGCTGACAAGCAGGAAGGCTCATTATCTGCGAACATATTCACAACTTCGCAATTTGCCGCGAAGATGGACTCCAGCTAAATTAATCTCTTTTCTTTGCATGAGCCCCTTCTAATTTTCATGTTATTAACAGGTTTGCAGTATCACTCAGGGCTTGTCAGCCTAATCAGGTTTTTTCTTCCTCTTCGTCTTCCTCAATGTTCAGGGAAAGCACCGTGTCGCTTTAAAAAGGATTGGCTGCCCTAATGTATTCTCAGTCACGTGGCCCCAATGCTCCACGAGGATGCTTTTAATAAGGTTCCTTAATCATTCCTCTTTTTGCTCAACTTTTGGCCCGGTTGGCGTCCATTATCGGTGGCTTTTGTACCGAGTAGAGTCATTAAGGGAAGATGAAGGTTTATCAGGAAAACGTGGGGGGCTTCGCTTTACAGTAATGGAGAGATGGGACCGCTGGCAGGAGAGAAATCTTGTTTTAGCTTCCATGCTAAGCGTCTTTGATTCCTCAGGTACATTGACATGATGGACCGTAAGGATGATGTTGAAAAGCTTTCTGTGTTTGATTAAACCTAATGAGGCTGAAAGAGAAATCCATTTGGAAAAAAGAGAGTAAATCATGTAGAGGTGGAGAATTGATTATTCTGATTGGTATCACTTTTCTCTGTGAGTTATTTAAATGACTGCTCTACAATCTCTATAGCAGTTTTGCTTAAAGGATTAGTTCACCCTAAATGAGAATTCTGTCATTATGTACTCCACCCTCACGTTGTTTCAGATGTAAAGGACTTTCTTTGTTCTGTGGAATACAAAGAGTGAAATTCTACTGGTCGTTCTTTTCCATGCTATTACAGTGAATGAAGACCAGAAAAAGTATCAGAGAAGTAGTCAGTATATATACAGAGGTAGGCACTAAATTCAGTTTGGGAAACAAACCAAATTTTAAGTTAATACATAATCAATAAAATGTTAGGATAGATCATTAAAGTGTCTGTAAACCTAGAAATTACTAGCATATAGATGCATATGGACAGATAGAGTCCCTTTACAACAGTTACCTTGATGATGGAGGACATTTGTTGCCATGGCGATGGCCTGCTGAGCTTACTGTTATGGTGATCATGTTCCTGGTAATGGGGATCATGTCATACTCTTATACTGTAATGCTGCAACATTCTGTAAGTGATACAAAGAAACAAAACAATGTATTTTTTTGTTAATATAATATGTATTTATAGTACAGAATATAGCAGTTTATACTATATATAGTATATAGTATTTATTTTCAATATGTGTAGTCATCTGCTCAAATCAGTAATGATCACACTAAACTACCCATAATTCGTAGCACCTGTATTTTAAAATAGATAACTTTTTGTGTAAATATATGCAAAAAAACTCTATTAACTCCATTTCATAACTACATTTATGAGTTATGAATCATTTATATCAAGATGTAGTGTATTCAAGGACACATGACTGACTTTATTCACCGGATTAACTCTCGACATGGAAGTTGTCCACGTATCCATCTAAGCAGCCTTCCCATTTCCCAAACATCCCTATAACTCTTCCATCCTCCATTTGCTCGTGCCTAGCCTCAGACAAATGCAATTGTAAGTGACGTTGTGAGTTTTGTTTTGCTGGAATTAATAAATCACACCAAGAGTATGAGGTATCAGCACGTCTGAAATGTAATCCATGCATTTGCTTGTATATCAAGGCCTTGTTTAATTCACAGGTAGCCTCATGATAGCTGATGCAGAAACGCAATATGTCATGCAAAATTAGTTCAGAGAGAATAAATTTCAGGAGGGAGGAAAAAAATGACAAGAGGGAGGCGGTACCAGCAACAGAGGTTTATCTGCACCTCTTCCGCCCTCCCCTTAATTACATTTTACAGACTGTAGTGCCACAATAGCCCTGTGTAACCTTTAGAGGCTGTACCTTTTTAATAATGCAAAGTATACATTTTCATATCTGTTTTTTTCAGCACTCTCTCCATTTATTAATTTGCCAAACATAATAAAACAAAAGAAGGGAAGTAATGAGCTTCTGTGCTGAGGCAGGCAGAACACAATGCAAGCCCCTCTGCGTTTGGAGAATGAAAACATGGTGAAGTACAGCGTCTTAAAAACAGGACGTGTCACCAGCGATGGGCAGAAATTGTGCAGGAAATAACAAATAAGTGAATTTTAGAGGTTGATCTTTTACAAGTGTAAAATCATTACATTGTTTGCATTAGTATATTTTGGACGAGCACCAATGCTAGGTACTTGGTACTGCATTAGAATCACAGAAATGGTTCCCTAAGAAATGGTTCTCTTTTTTGACACCCCCTGTTTTTTAACAGTATAGGCGAGATAAGACATGTTTCAATGTTTTACCTTTTTTATTAATCTAAGCAAAATAGCTAAACTTAACAGCCATTGACCATGATGTATTTTCATCTGGGTTTCACACTTGAAATAGTTGACCCTGTGTCATTATAAACACCAGTTAAATAAAATCTTGGGTTATCTGTTTAACATTTCACTTTGCTTGTACTTTACCAGGGGTTAAGAATTAAACCTGGGTAATCCAGACGTAACATTCTAACCCCACTTTGTTTGCACACGTTTGGCACTGCAATGCGAGGTTAACCCTAAAAGCAGTGCTAAGCAGGGTTTCATATCCCTGGGTAAAATGCAGTGCTAACCCAGCTTCTAAAAGTGTGAAACATTACTCTACCTGGGGTTAGGGTTAAAGGCAAGGTTTAGAATGAAGATAACCCAGGGTGCACGGTGAAAGGCCTTAGAAAAGCTTTTTACATATTTATAATAACTCCTTCATGTTCATAAAGGTTTGGAGTGACACAAGGATGTGTTGATGATGACAGTTTTTTAATAAAATGTAATCTTAAGTCAAAGAATTTACTTTTTGAAGTAGCATTTTTAAAATCTGCTTGTCTCAAAAATATGAAGGGACACATGCCCTTTCAGTCTAAATAGGCGTAATGCTTCTAAACTGTTTTATTTCATAAACAGCTTCTCAATAGGTTTTGATTGATGCAGAGCTTAAATGTTGCCCATCAGCTCTGCACTACCTTTCGCCGCAATGCAGCCATAAAAAGACATCTGTTGTTGAAGCATGGAGAAGCTCCAGCGAGACGGGCTTTCTTAATTAACTGGGCCTTCTCTAAAGCGCCACAAGAGAGATGAGTGATCTTTGTAAGACACTGGCGATATTTAATATGTGATTAAAATCATCCTCACGATAAGCTTTTACAATGAGCCACTTAAGAGTACAGTAAATGTGAAGCTCTTTAATGTGGATTATACTTTTTCATTTAGTTAGATGGTGATTAATATGCTGTCAATGTTAACCTTGGCAAATGCCATGTGGTTTCTGCAAATTGTCTGTTCTTCTTTGCCCTTTGCAGTATTGAACTTTGCCATGGAAACGCTGTAGTCTAATCTAGCCTTATCTTCTGTCTTCTCTGAAGAGCTCCGTTGGATAGTTTGAGTACTAGTGACATAACGTTATGTAGAAATGTATATCAATAGCTCATGTTAGCGTATATACTTGATGGATAGTGTTACCAGTGCTATGATTGCAACATTAATTGCAAAAATTAAGATTTGAATACTCCCTTTTTTTGCCGTTGATAAGATGAACATATAGCTCCTGCCCTACCTCTCATGTTATTGGTTTAGCCAGCGATGCTGTCAGTGTACACCTTTTAATGTACAAATTGCATACTTACAGTTGTCTCTGCATATTAAGCATATTAAAAGTGGCATATGCTAATAATACTATTCCATATATTAGTACTTCTGTAGCCAAACTACAGTCACCTGAGGGTATGATGGTATAGTTGTATTATACTGATGGTATTGTCTATTCTACATATTAAAACTGTGTGATCTGTTGTGATAATGTTATTTCAAAGCAATGACTGACTGTTAAAAAAACTGTGTTAAATACATATTTCTGTTTTCAAGGAAATTACTTGATGGTAAATCTGTGCCACTTTTTGAAAATAAAATATGCAGTTGACACAAATCAGCCGTGGCAGCTGCTACAAGGGCTTTTTAATTGAATGATTATTGTATTAAATAGTTGTTTTTAATGGAGCGTGTTCTTCCCCAATTACTTCCACTTAAAAGACCTGAATCGTTGGCAGGTCCGCTAAACCACAGTGTGTGAGGTTGGATGGCTAACAGTGTATTCCTGCTTTTTATGTGTGTACGTGTCTGTGTGTGGGTTTTAATATGTGGTTTACAAGGACACATATTTGTATAATAACATGTATAACAATGTAAACATGGTTTACAGGGACACTTCCTGTGTCATCATAAACTAAATCACTTAAAACTGTGTGTGTGTGTGTGTGTGAAACTCACTCATGTTCCTAAGATGCTAACATATGTGTGTGTGTGTTGTGATGTGAGGATAGCCCATACAGATGAAGTCTACAGCTATCAGTCCTAATCCCTGACACCCAGCATCTGCTTCTAATCTCAGTGGCTTGTCCCTAATTGAATGAATAACCCTTCATAGCACTCTGATCAGATAAAGGAATGTCTATGAGATAGTTGTCATCTTCTTAAACTCATAGAGAGAAACTGGGCTGCAGATAAAGGATGTGTGGCCTTTGACTGGAGGAGTTCTTATGTTGATCACACACTAGAGTGAGTCTACATACCCTACATACCATTGTTGTGTTAATATATTGCATCTCATTATATAACTTTATTATATAACTTTTTGAAGAACATTTTCTTGGTCAAGTATTTACATATGTGTCTTATTTTTTTTAAGAACTGTTGAGTTATGTTTGTAAGTATAGTCAACTAAACCACAGTGTGGCTTTTAATGTGTTGAGAGGCGAAGTTCACTGATTCCCCCTGTGATCATCAGCTTAACTCATAATGATATGGAAAGGTATTTGGGGCAAACATGTTTTTCAGTGTGTAATTGTTCATGACGGTGCCGGTTATAGTAGTTTACAAAAGCCTGGAGGACGCATCAACCATGCCATGAACCTTCCTCTGACATTTCAGACAATGATGGCAAGCATCACACACATATATCATACACAGACTCATTGAGAATGGTGGACCTTTGTTTGATAGGTGGTGTGCAGTGTAGCTTTTGCTGAAAGTTGCTTATTAGGTCTAATCTTTAGACACAGGCTGAGAAAGTGAGAAGAAAGTGGGTTTTAAAGGAGTAGATCATACTATATTTCATTGAAACTTGAAAACTCTAGTACCCATTCATTGTAATTGCATTAAAAACATTTAGAATTTTGTCTTTATTGTTCCTCTTTAGAAACAGTGATATGGTTTTGGAATCACACAAGGATAAGTAAATGACAGACATTTCAACAGAATGACAGACAGAAACATTTCAGCATCCTTTATATGGTAATAAATCCCCAACATGGAAAACTAGAAACATTGAAATTTATTTCATCCATTTTTTGGCACAAGCCTATGCAATGGGTATCTGATAGATACCCATTGATAGATATCAGATAGATAGTGTGTTTGTAGAAACTACAAACACACACACAAAGACACACACTAATATTTACAACTAAACAGAGGACTAGTCTTTCTAAACTTCTTGACTGACTCCCAAGAGCCTCTTCTCCATCTATTCCCTCTCATCTGCTCAGTCTAAACCAGAAAACACTGATTCAAAATGCTTTGAGAGGGTCCTCGGCACAGGTAGTCTGTCTCAACTGGGGTGCTTGGTTTAAGACAGAAATTAAATTCTCCAGGCGAGTGGTTAAGGGCATCCTCATCCTCGCTACCCTCTCTGCTTCATTACTCCATCCCTTTAATATCCCCACCACCCATAACTAAGGAAGTGCTTTGCTCTGTGCCTATCCTGTCTGTTTAATGCCAGCTCAGCTGCTTCAGGGATAGAAGGCATGCTTGTCTGTCTCCAACAGAGCACACAGTATCGCCATCTCTTCACTTCATTTATTCTTCTTTCACATTACACACACACACTGTGTTGTAGCAATACTGGTTCCTCAGATACACGACTGAATCTTCTGAAACTCTGATGAGTTGTTTTAGCTTTTGTTATTTAAGCCTTTCTGGAAGACTTGATTCTAATTCGTCAATTGTGCCATTCAGCGTTTAATTTTTTTTATAGCGGCCACTAAATAATAATATAATATAATATAATATAATATAATATAATATAATATAATATAATATAATATAATATAATATAATATAATATAATATAATATAATATAATATAATATATATATATATATATATATATATATATATATATATATATATATATATATATATATATATATATATATATATTAGACTGTATGTTTTTCCTGGCAACCTGTTTCCTACACTGTGCTGGTTTCATGTTTTTCATACCACATTTAGGTTTGTTTATGTGAAATGTAGTTATGTGATAAGCAGGATAACAAACATTTTTTTCTACATTTGCACTTGAAAATACCAATCCTCTTTTTATTATTTTTTTGTTAGTTTCAACATTTTTTTGCTTTAGATAATTCTCAGGTGGAGCAATTACAGGAAGTGATGGGCAGAAGTGGGTAGGACATGATCAGAAAGTGACAAACAGAATTAGAACTCACAACTCAGTATGTTGTGGGACTTTTAACCAGGTTTTAGCTTGTATTGTTGTTTGATTGTTTCAGTTGATTTCTGAGTAACGTCCTACAGCAATAACTTCCTATGTAAACAAGCCTGCCTGGCTCAAGCTGAGGTTCTAGTCTCACAGATAAAACCTCTCTGCATGAGAGGGCAACATGATTGAGTGTTGTTGGGTTGGAAATGTGGACAGTTCTGCCATTGTCAGCTTTGGTTTACACTTGACCTCATGAGCATTCTCACCAAATAACTATTCCACAAGAGCACTGTACCTTTCTTTCTTATTTCGTTGTAACCTAGAGCTCTGTAAAATGTTAATAAAGAAATCCACCTCTTTCTGTGAGGTTGCTGTTTCTGAATAATCGGTTGCATGTGAAGTCAAGCAAAAGAAGTGTACATGAGTGAGTCATAGAGCAATGCTTTCAATAACCAGTGAAGAGTAAAAATATACCACACACACTATGAGATAAAAAATGAAAACATGAAGTTTATTGTCCTTACAGATTTTTTAATTATGGCATCATTTTATGTTTGCTATTTTGCATTTGTGATTAAGTTATAAAAAAGATCAGTGAAACAGGAAGTAATTTGTTTTATGAATGTATAAAATTTGTAAAAAAGTTCTGGAAGGTCTAGGCTGACAATTTGTAATTCAGTTTAGATCGATTTAGCTGAACAAGTCAGACAAACAAATTAAGCAATATTTTGAGTATCATAACCATAGAGTATGTACACCAAACAACAAATGGCTTACATACAGTTCTCTCTGCATATCAATTCAAAATAATCCATGTTTCATTCACAACAGTACAGAGACATTTAAGCTAATTGTTCATGTGTCCTGGTGAAGTGACAAACAGACTTCTTCTACATCCCCTTAATTGCCTTTATAGATATGAGACATACAGGAACAAAATTACTAACATTGAGGAGATCAATAGGGTATTTTTGGTTTAGAAATATATGAATCATACGTTGCACAATTCACTATTAAAGCCCCTCATCACCATGACCAAAAAAAGCTGAAGATAAATGAACATTCATTGGGTGTAAAAGCACATTACAACCCCACTCCCACACTCTCTGTATAACAATAAGGCAATTGGTGGCAATGGAACAAAATGCTTTTCAATGTGACAATTGATTGCTTTTTGAGGTAGCTGCTGGTTGATTTCATAATTGGTGTAATTTTTCACGAGTACATGAATGTCATGCAGCAGAAAGCTTTAGAAACGTGGCCCTAATGCAGTGCCCTTTAGTTCAACTTAAAGATCAATAATGTATTAAAACCAAGTGCGTATTAAAATAATAGAGGACTATTGCTGGGCTTCAGAGAAGAAAAATATGGAAGAGAAATGAGTTAACAACAAGGCTGAGATGGAAGTCAAGTGGCATTTAACATTTAAAAAAAAAAAAAGTGAACTTTAAGTTTGAAAAGTGAGAGCTATAGAAGTTATTGCTAGCGTAAACGAGGTAATGGACTAATGTGTGGCGTTTTTCTGGAAAGTCTTTTGCTTTTGTTTGTCCTGTAGCTTAACTTGTAGAGCAGGTGCCAGCAACGGCATGGTCATAAAACATATAGCTTGAATGCAAAGTTGCTATACATTTAGATTTTTGACAGATGCTTTACTCCAGAGTAATCCAAGCACTAGGCGAAGTAAGTGTCACAGTAACTTTTTGTTTACATGATACTATAAGTAGCTTGTGAGAGATTTTGAAAATGCCACTTTGTTGTATTTGTCTTATAGGTCTGTTATGCTGTAGCTGAAGTATTTCGCTCAAAAACTGAAAAGAAAATAGTCCATAGCCAAGCGTTCTGACAACAGTGTTGTGATTGAAATACAGCCGGTTTTGCTTCAAGCTCTCTGTTCTGCTTATAAAATGACAGGAAACAGTATATGACAGAGAATCTGAGGCAGCGAAAACCAAACCTGTGACTAAGTACCTGAGCGACGTCCTGTTGTTACAACTCAAGACAACAAGCACAGCTGACACAGACATGACAAGCTAACATCAACCAACTTCAGGACGCATCATTCTGCTGGACTCTTGGGGACTTGACTGGATTTGATGCTGAGCTTGTTCGTGTGTAGCACTGCAGACAATGTGAATTATGCAGGAAACTAA
This sequence comes from Chromobotia macracanthus, assembly GCA_036877525.1. Lineage (NCBI taxonomy): Eukaryota > Metazoa > Chordata > Actinopteri > Cypriniformes > Botiidae > Chromobotia > Chromobotia macracanthus. The sequence continues at coordinate 6,534,372 of JAZGTH010000002.1, forward strand.
AATTTTGTGTGTGTTGTCAGATGCCTGTATCCAAAGTGGCTTACAGTACATCCAAGGCATACAGTTTCCTGAGAGCCAAACCCATGACCTAGGCTTTGTGAACATCACACTGTACAGCTGAGCTATGGGAACATCCCCCCCACGCACACCCTGACACTTTTCAATATCCCCTCTATCCCCCCTCCTGATTTTTATGGTATCCCAAATCTTTGAAGTGCTCTTCTGTCTTTTCAACAGTCAGCTCTGCATTTGATCATAGCTTGATAAACTGACACATCTGATTCATTTTATTAAACCGATACAATTCTTCTGAAAGGTCTTCAGAATCGCATGACATGCAGTGCTGGTGAGGGGGAATGATACGCGCAATGCCGCGTTCTAAGTTAAGCACATAAAAAAGAAAAAGAAACATTCTGCCAAGTGCCTTACAAGAGAAATTAATTTGTAAAGTTTCTTCACTGAGCTCAGAGACAGATGATTTCTTTTGAAAGTCATTATATTCCTGTGCTGTCTAGAGATTTTGTCAAAGAGAAGAGAAAATGGCATAATTTTTCGGCTTTTTTATCTTTTACTTTTCTTTTGTCTAGCTTGTAGACATGTGTCTTTTTTGTTTCACATTACATGTAGCAAAAATTCAACAAATTATATTGTTTTAACTTGCTACAGAAAAAGAGAAAATTCATTAAATTTGATTAGGAAAAATGGGAGTTAATTTAGGATGTTTCTTAGTCTTTACAAATGTTGTGCTGTGAACTTTTCTTGTGTTCTGTAAATACATTAACTAAAAATGCACTCAAGTGCTCTAAAACAACATTTGCAACTGCACAGTGACATATTTTTGTCTGTTCATACTAAAGCCTGTAAATGCTTGAGAGTCTAGTTTTATGCTAAATGCAATAACAAAATGACCTTCATCTCAATATTCTACTCTAGTTGATCTTTAGAGACAGGATAGTTGTGATGATGCAACTACAGCTGTGACCTCTTCACCAAGCTATTGTGTGTTTCACGGAGCAGCACATACCAATATTCTGTTACTGTTTGCTGTTATGTCAGGCTCTATATTTTCTAGTGGAAGGATGCATTTAAAGCCTTTATCTAAATTAGGTTTATCAAAATTGTTGCACATTTTTTATTGCGTACTCTTAACCTTTTTAATTATGTAACTTCTAATTGTTCCTAAACTGCAAATTATACCATAAGGTTTAGATTTTTTCATTACCAATGCCAAATTCGGGTTCAGTCCTGACCTCAAATGCTCCTACGCATAACCCCATAGACAAAATGTATTTTGGCTTCTGCTCTTTCGTGGTTGCCAGATCATGAATATATATATATATATAGCATCGCAAATGGGTGACATTTGGAGCAAATGCATTTAGCACTACCTCTTCTGGCATATTGCTGTTCCAAAACACCAGAGAAGGGGATCTGGACACAGAACAGTGTGCATCTACAAGCTTTATGGGAGACGTGTGTAAAAGGCTGCAAAATGTCAACACGGAGGTCATGGAAAAAAAATCTTTGCTTTTCTCTCTCTCCCTCTATCTCTTGGCCACGTGACTTTATGGAAGCCAGTGTGATAGCATAGACTTGACCAGTTGGGTGCTGTCTTCTTCCTCATTACCAGATGCAAATGAAAGGGGTATACATGTTTAATATTTAGTGGCAGGAAAAATGTCAGGGCTGGCACGAGATGGAATTAAACAGCACTGTCAGCGCAAGTGAACTCAGGGCTTTCTAAGCTATTTCACTTCATATTGAGTTAGTGTCACAATTTATTTTGTGGACGAAGCTCACACTCGTCTTAAAAAACACCCCGTAATGCCCTAAGGAAGCAGGGAAATGTGGTATGTAAAGTGTGTTCTGGAGCCTCCTTTTGAGTAATCCCCTTGCTCAATGAAGCTTAACAAATGTGTCATCTTTTTTGTGCCAACAATAGCCGAGCAATTGCACGAGCAGCGGCGTTGTAATTTAACTCCAGTGGGTTTTCACAGAAGGACCAATCCTCCCACTGGCTAGTGGCTGCTCTCCCAGGGCGACCAATAAGAAACGAGATATCCAAAGTAGCTTAAAATGTGATTATATTCAAAGAAACTGCACCGTTTCACCCCTCTGTGGAAAATCTCAGTGTGATTTTTCAATGCCTACCTAACAGCGGTACTTCTTAACCCTTGATCCTGAAAAAAAAACAGTCTATGGAAGAAAGCTTTGTGCAAGGAAAGCCTCCACAAGTGCTTATTTTAATCAGCTATGCTGGAAACTATAGGGACTTAATTAAAGTCCTGCTCTAGAGAGCATTAGTTAGGCAGGCAGTATCTTCACAACAGAACATCTCTTCCTGATGTTTTTATCTGCGCCAGTAGGGTCACTGAGATTATAATATTCAAACATTATCTATTCAAATTGTGTACCTGCTTTCTGACACCTCAGCCCTGTTATTTACACACAAGGACTTTGCTGTATAAATATTCATGTTGCCTTATTCACTGAATCGTGGACCACTGCAGCCAAATTTATTTAGCAGTTCAGCTGTGACGAGCGCTTGGATTGGCGTTAGCTGTTTCTGTCAATATTTTGCATTAACCTTATCTTAAATGTCCGATCAGACAGCTGCAGGGTCAATAAAAAGTCTTATAGAGATTTCTTATAGAAATAAATTGTAATAGTGAACTCAGAGTGAAACTGGTTTGTGAATTCATATTCAGTACTAATTCAAATTTAAAATATATATAGAGACACAAGCCTACAGACTATTTTACATAGTCTTGCAAGAATGTGTATGCAAATGAAAGCATGCACACAAAGTGTTCTCACTCCTAATTTGAAGTGCAGTATTGCAAATGACTACTGAGAAGTGTGAAGGGTTACTGCATGTAAGCAACAAACCCCCTTCAGTCTGACAAAAAGTGAGAGAGAGAGAGAGAGAGAGAGAGAGAGAGAGAACAGCATTTTATTATTCCAAGGTGAAAGCTTTAAAACAGCATTCTAAATGTTACCCTGCTGTTCAAGATCATGAAAACCTTTAATTTCATGCAAATGAACAGCATGGAGCACGAAGCTTAATGTAAACGAATGCTCCTTTCGTACTGTTGTAGGTGCTGGGGGGCGAAAGATCAGAGAGCAAGGCACAGAGCAGGAGAGAGAGAAATAGACAGACACAGAGAGTAAGACGCAGGCCAGGAATAAAATTCCCAAGGATTCTTTAATTGCTGTCTAAAATTATGTAAATCCCTGCAGAAGGCTGTGTGCAATTATCCTTCTCCTGTGGCTGCCAGCTCCACTAATGTCTAACAAAATATCTGAGCTTGACATTTAGATGCGCTAATGCAAATGAGAATTCATTTTTCCTCCAAGACAAAGGGCAATCCAAAGATCACATCATTTTGATAAAATAAAGGTCCAAAACTTGGTTTTCTATCATGACATAAAAAGGACCTTTTACAGAAAGTGAAATGAAAGAAGATTTACTGAATAGATTACACGTTACAACGGGCAATACAGTGATGTGTTATTTGTATATACTGTATATATAACCCTATATATATATATATATATATATATATATATATATATATAGTGTGCTATATAGTGTGATATATAGTGTGTAGTGATCTTCTATGCCAAGAGTCTCACCAAAACAGAATTGCAAAACAAAATAATAATGGTTGTGCCAGTATTGCTGTGTTGGGTTGGTCAGGATGCTCAGACAAACAGAGCATGTTTTGATAGCACCACAAAGAGTGTTTACACAATTAACTGGAATCAACTTACAAATGGCTTAATTATTTATGTATTTGCAAATTAAACTTCAATAGGACACATCACCTTTAAACTGCCTCTGAAGGTCATACATTCGGGCTGACAAGTGAGGGCAGTTGAGTGAGTTTGTCTTTAAACAGCGATTCAGATTGAAAAGCCTGTTTGCTCATGCCCTGTGAATTCCGGTTGCTTTGTGTTTTCAAAGGGCTTTCTCTCCATTAATCTCTTCAGGGTACAGAGATGAATGCTTGTGCAGGTGCAGGGGCCCGGCTGTGTTCCCCAGGGTGCAGCTCAGTGCATGTGTCCCCGCTGTGGGGGCCACACCTCCCATCTTTACCAGGCCAAGCAGGAGCACCATCCGTCTCTACCTGCACTTTCCGCCAGGCCCCTGGGGACCTACAGGCAGAAAGGAGGGGAGACCGAGAGAATCAGCACCCTCAAAAGAAAAGCTCACATCTCTGTGTACTGAGTATGTTAAACATTAAGTGAATTCTAGGCCATTTTCTCTTTGTTGTGTTATAAAGCAGATGATTGTTTCTTTAAAAACTATGACACATATAGAAAAGCTGAACATTTCTGGACACTGCTGGTTAAAAAAACATCTCAGCTATGCTCAGCAGACAGGCTTCAGCCCTGGGCAAGTAAATATATGAATGTCAGTGTTTGGCTGGCTGTTTAAACCCCAGCCAGATGTGATCCACAGCCAATGTGTGATGCTCTTGATGAAGTCGGCGTCTCACTTTTTGGTGACACTTCCTTGTTCCCCGTTAGCAACATCTGGTTCACATGTGATCTGTCTGTTATCCATAAACAATAATTAAAGTGTCTTCCAAAACTGAAAAAACACAATCACGCAACAGTTGCTTTTTGCAAAGCGCTTTATTATAGAATAAAATATGCAGATTTGCAGTTCAATGCTATGAGTTTTACATGCCTAGGATACCATAACTCACACACTGCCAAAAGAAAGAAATGTTCTCCATCACCTCTGGACCTAACGCTGTTCCTCACTGTGCTGTAGTGAAGCAGAGAACATGAGCGAGAGGAGAGTTTAGTGGTAGGGGTAATGCGGAGCCGTAATGGGGTAATCAATCATCATTTTTGGGAGGAGGTAGAGGCAGGGTTATACTAAGTAATGTCAGAGGCCCTCTCCTCTTTCTGTGTGCAGTGGGAGAGTAAGCAGCAAATAGGCCACACTGTCCTACTCTCTGACTGGTTAAGTACCCACACATTGACACCCAGACAACAGGGGGGTGTCCCATGAGACACCTGTGCAAGGATGACACAGTTTAAATCAATGGGTTATTCTACTTCATGTTTATTATGTGTATCTGGTCATAATTTAAAGGACATGTGTGTAATTTTCTCTGTGTAAATGCTTTCTTCTGTCTCAGCTTTAATAATATGTAGAGACAGCTACTGGATGTAAGCCATTCATAGGTTGAATCTTCCAAAAAATGAGTTTGGGGCGTGACCTATGGCTGGTTACAGTGGTTACAGCAGTGATGCTGAAATTACACATATACCTTTATTAAGCCATTATTTTTAAATTACATATTATAACATATAGTATTACATATTATGTAATGCTTATCAGATAAGTTGTTCATATAGGTTTACATATGAATATATTTATATATGAAAAATATGATCTAAAATATCATGACATTTTTAACTGTTTAGTTTACCTTATGTAATACCTGGCAGTCCGTAAGTTAATGTAGGCTATTATGTTGTTTATTTAATGGATTATTAATAAAACCTGTAGATAAAAGTGATTCTAAAATGTTTTCTCTTTGCAAAGAAAAACGCTGACCAAATATGTATCAGTGCTAGAGGCAAAACATAAAAATAAACCAAAAACAAACAAGGCATCAACTGTTACGATTTATGAAATGAGACCAGCTCAATTCATGGCAGTAGTGTGTGCAGAAGAGTGCCGCCCACTCACAAGAGTCTCCACTCACCCTGTCATTTACCCTCCTCTGAGCACCATTCACTCAAAGGTCAACAAACGCCCTGTGACAGCACGCAGGCCCATCCTTTCCTCCCCCCACAGTTCAGCCATTGGTCGCACTCTCTGTTAGATCACACACTCCGTTCTCCGCGTACGTGTGATCTGCCCTGCCTCCAGAGAGACTTCGCTTAACAAGGCCGTAAAAGCACGGCACACAGAATAAGATGATTGTGCTTGCGCAGGGTATTGTGTCTGGACTAGTTTCTGTCAAAGTGTGACATCCTCGCTTTTGACGTTTTGACTCCGTATGCCAAAATGCGCACGCTGAGACGATATGGATGGGTGTCACAGGATGTGAGGGACACACAGAGAGAGGGCGAGTGAGATTGTCTTTATGTTTTGCTGAGTTTCTCAAATCAAGAGTCTTAAATCATGTGTCTAAAGAATGGATTGAGGGTGTTGACCATGTGAGCTTATCTGAGTTGTCTGTTAGACAGTACGGTACTTGACAACATAAACAGAAAGATGAGAGACAGTGATGGAAGCTCTAAGCTTCTCTAAGGCTAGTAATGAGGAATGTGGTAAGAAGTACAGTGAAGAGATGAATTACAGTATGGACTTCCTTTAAAAGTGATTTAAAATATTAGAAAAAAATGAAATACATGAATCCTAAAAAAATGAAATAAAAAGCTAATGTCTATTATATTTACAATAATATGCATTTTACATACATTTCTTCTTTGTGCTAAATAATGTGCGGAAATAACAATAAATAATAATAATAACAACTGATTTACGTTTACTGTTATAAGTCTAATAATGGCACTATAATGCCCCTGCATTACCCCTTCTTTTCTAGGTCCCCATGGTTAGCCAGACTGCAGGTGCCTGTGGCGGCGTTTCCTCATTCCCTGCCCTGACCTCCAGAATCTCCCCACACACGCGGCTCCCTCACTGGCCATCACGCCCTGTTCTCTTCTAAGTTGAGGCGACACATCATAATAACTGTAAGAGGCCTCTCCTGTCCTGTGTCAGGCCTGCACAGATTAGTTCCTCTCCACCAAACCCAGGTCATTTTCTCTTCCCCTACTGAATACATTTGAAGATCACACACTCTCTGTGGAGATTATCTAAACAGACCTTTTCTGTTACATTCAGGACAGTTGTTTTTCAGATCACTAATACTATTGGAACAGTAAAGCTAATTAATAAGCTGTAGATTTAGAATCAGCTGAAATTTTGTCATACAGTAATTCATATAAAATACAGTAAATTTATACATTTCAAAAAAATTGTAAAATATGAATAAAGTGAAAAAGAATAATTTTATAAGGGCTAGACATGAACACATTGTAAAAATAGTCATCTTAAAATTGCTAGGATATATTATAAAGAAATCTCTTTTCCTGGAAAATACCAATAAAGATGTGCAAAGATATGTTATCTGTTGTACATGACATACTATATCTGTTCATGTTACATTATACAAAGTGTCAGTCAACTTACCTCTGGGGAGAAACACGCCATCTCTCAAGTCTGTGTCATCTTCCCCTGTGTGCTTCTGCTATAGTTACCCCTCAGATTAATAATGAATATAGTTAATCAGCACAAAGAGAGACAGTATAATTAAGTCACAGCTGGCAGAGATAAGGTGAGGTGGCATTCCATTGGGTCACTGCTGTTGTACGGTGTGCACACTGTCATGTGACTATGTATGTCAGCACACACCTGCCCACTTCCTCCACTAAACCCATTCTTCAATTTCTTATTAGCCACACATTTTATTTTGTGAAAATACAGAAACAATTTCTTAAACATTTATTTAAATGCTACGTGTGCCATCAAATATAAAGAGAAATTGAGGCGTTGAAGGCTGCATTATATATAAACCTGGTCAAATATCTTTCATTCTTTATTCATCAACAAAGGGAGTTAATAAGGAACACTGAGTAATGCAAACGGACAGCATGTATCATTTCTTGCCTGCTGCTAGATCATATTTCATAAAGAGTGTGTTTGAATTTCTATGTACAGACTATGCAGTATTCAAGATAAACTGAATATGTAAATGGGTAACCTATATTTATGAGCCTGTGGTATTTACTTTAAAGTATTGCTTTGGGTGATAAGATAAATAGACACAAATACTTATTAGGTGGCAATTTTGCCAGACATATAAGATAGAGATTAGATTTGTACATTATTTAAGTAAGTGTTTGTGCTCTGTAAAACATGTTTACCTCTTCTTGGTGATTTTTCTATTATTATTATTTCATTATTTTTATTATTATTTTCTGTGAAAGGTATTTCCCCATTAAAATAATTTAAATTTACTGACAATATGTACTTACAAATTTCTGTGCTCCTAAACTGTTTCTTCTCTCCTTTTTTAAACAGTTTGACCTTATAAAATCTGCATTTTATTTTGATGAATCAACAGGGATGCAGTACACAAGCAAGTGTGTCTGAAACTTTAAGTCACCTATTTAATCCTAATGCTTTAGTCTCTTTCGTTTCCTTAGCATGGCCCCTGAAAAATTACAAGCCATGGTGTCTTTGCAGCCTTTTTTGTTATTGTTTAGAAGTGGTTAGCATGCAGAGGTGAGTTCCATACACACTTTTACATCCATTTATGGAAATTCATTGTTCTTTGAACATTTTCACGTACAAACCAATATATGCTCTTGTAAAAGGTCTGAGACCTCAATTACATCAAAGGCAGTTTGTCCCACAGCATGTCTTCGGCGCCAGAGCCTTGCAGAGCTGTATCAATGCTACCCCCTTGTGACCAGTTTGGTGCAGGAGTTGCGCAAATCGAAAAACGTAGAAATGATGTGAATGGAGACAAGGAAATATAAGGATGATATAAATAGATAGAAAACTGTCTATTAGAAAAAGGAGTTTGTGTTTAAAGACATTTGACGCACGCTTATTTGGTTTTGTGGTGGTGTGGATGTGTAGCCTATATTTATGTTTGGTATTGTAAATCCAGAAATGTCATGTAAAAAGCACAGCTAGCTTTCTGGGTTACATTTCCACAAACATGCCACAAAAGTGTCATAATTTTACATAAATAATTTTACAGCTTAGAAGTCAAGATCTGCTCTGATCATAACAAGCACGCAGCAAAGATAATTGTATAAAAATCTGTGATAAAAGATATAGAGTAGGTAAACTGTTATTCTTATTAATAAATAAATAAAATGGCAGCATCTCAAGCTTCTGGCACAGATCTCTTTTATTAGGGTGCCGGAACGTCAGGGAATATGTTATGTTGACACACAGACAGGTATCTATGTCAGAAACAGAGGAGTGTGTTCTTTTCGGGCGGCACTTCTACCCGCTGTCCTACCTCTTCGTGAGTAGAAGGCACGCAGTCTTTCATTGTGAGCAGTTGAAAAGACATAATTAGACACACAGATATAATTCAGTGCCGCCGTGGAAGAGCTCGCTTGTCAAGCCAGGCAGCTGGAGAAGCGCGGCAGCCTTCAGAAGTGCAGCTTGCCGAAGGCCCCCGCTTTTATTCCCTGCAGTTTTGTCTACCTTCAAAGCGCCCATCGCAGATTGAAAACTTAGCAGACTTTTCTCCTTATTGTGCCAATTGCGTCTTGGTGCTGGTGAATGCGTGATGTATGCGACGCGTTTCGCCCTACAGCGCAAGGGACCACTGTAATTGTGAAAAGCGCAATTGAAACGACGTGTATGAAATGACATATAGTGTATTAATACATTTAAGTACGTAGGGGAGCTAGAGGTCTTCATTTGTTATCTGCACCCTCAGCCAGAGGATCTATCATATATCAGACCAAACTTAACATTTAGAGCCCGCGAACAAAGCTATAATTTACTGTCCCATACCCACCCCGTGATACACTGATGGGGGACGCCAAGTCAAGGCCATGCTGCTGTGCTTCTCTGAGATGTCGGATGGGCCAGTGGCTCAGGATGTGTCAATCACAAAGGCGTGCCGCTGCCCAGCATCTCCCATTGACTTTCTTTCAGTCCCGTCAGCAAGCGCAGACCATTTCATTAAGAGCGTGACCTGCGAGGGCCTCATGTAATGGACAGCTTGATTTGTGTTGGGCTGGCAGGCCTCAATACGCTGCTGACTTTTATCTACTCAGCTATGTATATTATATGTGCCTGTCACTTGTGTGACCTGCTCCAGTTATCTCTTCCTTCTCTTGAATCCATTTGTTCCATGTTTTGGTCATCCATTGCTCTGTAATGTGATGTGACTGAATTGACATATGTATGATTTAATTTTGGATATAGGAAAAATATGAAATGGCTGAAAGCCATGATCATTTTCCCTTAGATTGACCACTTTATTAAGAACACTTACTTCTATTGTGGCTTATTGAGGTAAAGAAACAGTTCACCCCAAATTAAAATTCTGTTGTCATTTACTCACAATCATTTCATGGCTTTAGAAAGTTTGAAGTATAGTGAGTATGGAATACTATTATGGTGCTTTTTAGTCAATGTTTGAAAGCCCCCTTCCTATTACCTTTCTATCAAACTTCTACTTTTATGTTCCAAGGTAATGTGAAGGTAACCCTAGTGTTATTTCAACATTACCTTTTCCTTGGAACACAAAAGTAGAAGTTTGATCTACTTTTTGTTAATTGTATGTGTGTGAATTATGGGTGTGAATTCTGATGACAGATTTGTAATTTTTGATTGAACTGTTCCTTCAAGACTTACCTCAACCTACAGGCGATAACTAGTGTGGATCAGACACATATACGCATTGTATGCAAGGTATGCTCTGTTTAAACAGACTTATTAAATGGAATATTCTCTTTGTGACTCTCTCTCTCTCTTCTTTTTAAAAGTATGCACATGTGAATGACCTGCTACTTTTATTTATGGCTGATAATCACCTACCCCTACCCCCTAAGGACACCGCCTGCCTGCAAACATGACCAAAATACATATTTAGATTTATTTGTCAGCAACAGTCCAATAAAACATATCCACTGCATGCTGCTCTCTGGGCCGGGGTCCCACGAGGAAGTGGCAAGTGAAAAATGGGGTGCTTTCAAGCATTCAGCAGAAGGAATGTGAACAATGCTTAGAGTCCGGAGAGGAATGTTGTGTTGCCTTAGTGTTTTTAAGGAAGATAGCAGAGAGAGATATGTGGATTTTCATGATCCAAAAACCTCAGAGGGTTCCTCTGTGAAACCTCAAACAATTGTGTGTCCATTGTTCCTACTGTATTTTCACACCATACTCACCTTCTGTAACTCTTATCCACACTCTGATTCTCTCTCCACTCTGTGTTATATAAATGAACCCCATCTGACATTTGGTTTGTGTTGCATATGTAGGCAATTTAAGACTAACCACAGAACCAAAATAAATGAGGTTGAGAGTCACACATTGTGATCAATAAAAATTGTTAAAGTCACATAATGAAACAGGTCTTGTGTGCGTATGATTTCATAGGTTTTATTATGTGATTGTGAAGGAAAAGAGGCTGGGATGAACAGGGATTTGTGCCCTCGTATGAAATGAAAGCCGAATTGTGTGCAAAATCCCACCACGTGCCACCCGTGCATTCCTTGGGGTGTTTGTGGCAGAACAACAGGGCGTCTAATGTGACCGCAAGCCACATCGAGAGCCAATAAAGCAAGGTCAGACAGCCTGTGCTGGCAGGGTACTTTCAGTGTTTGTCAGCCTATTTGGTGGCCCTACGAATCGGCACAAATCTCAGCCCTTTTGTTCTCAGTTCTTTTACTCTCTGGCTTATAAGAATATTGTCACCCGCAAACGTAAAAGAATAGCGGGGATCAGACGCTAATGGCCCTGATACAACAAGCTCAGAAATGCATCTAGAGGGTAAATGGGGACAAGCCTTTGTTGTTGTTTTGTTGTTGCAGCTGTTTGCTGTTGTTGTTTGCATTGTGAGGCCCTGGGGTTGCCAGCCAGTGAGGCAAAAGCCAAACCCACAGGATTGTTAGCAGAATGTCGGTCTCCAGCACTGCAGGAACCATTATAGAAACCACAGTTTGTTTGTATGATAACCCTTCAGGGCTGTAATCGGTAGTTAATTAGGCGGTCTATAGGAATAGGTCACATGCAGTCCTAAAATGGTTGATAGTCAGAGTTTATTCTGGAATCAGCTACATAGATCAACGGCTAGTTATATAGCTGATATAATCTTTTATGTGGCTTTTTTGAGGTAATGATTCCTTATGAGGTTGGACTTTTAAATCTGAAATATTTATTGTACAGTAAAACATCATGAACTCTGCTAAGATGCAAATCAAAGCATTAGTACAAAATTCTTCTGGGCCCTATACATGCTTTATAACAAATTAATCACAGGATGGCAAATTTATGGAGGTGAGGATGATAAATCAATGATTATTTATAAAATTAATTCATATTTAATTTCTAATATAAAATTCCTTTTTCATGATATAATGTGACCCAGAAAATTCAAGATTTTAATGTGATTTATGTAACATTTAAAAATTGTACTATACAAGGTATACAAGGTTAGAAAAATGATTTTCACTCAATACCTGAATTTAATTCAGTATTCTAATTCAGTTGATGTATGACTATTCGATTACACATATTTATAAGACAGCTTCTCTATTTCACAAGCAAACTAATTATGACAGACATTCACACTTTACGTTAAGGGAGAACTAACCAACAGCCTGTAGTAGGAGGCAGAAGAAGCTACAATATCTTAAGTTTAAAACTACTGAACTATCTACTATCAAAAACAAGCAGCCCAGAATTTCTTATTTCAAACAGAAGAATTTTTAAAGTGTGGTCCACAGCCTAAAGGATCCTTCAGCTAAATCCAGGAACATCTAAGCCTCTTGCAGCTCGCAGACTGAAATTATTGGTCACTCACTCCCACTCTCTGTAATTAGTGCTGATCAAGAGGGATTATAAGCGACGGTTAACGACAATGTGTAACTCGATGGCCCTGATAGATGGTCAATTCTAATGATCGGGTCACGACGGTTATTGGATTTAAAGCAGTCGTGATGGGCCCTTCTTAGCCTCAACTGGATAATTATCACATTCATGCATGATTTAAGGTGACAGTGAAAAATGTCAAAGGCCTTCCCTTTAATTCAATAATTTTGTTATCTATGCATTTATGCAATACTTAACAAAGGGACGTCTAAAAGAGAATCAAATCAAGCACATGAAGATTAGTGTAATGGTGTGGCAAAGCTATCCAATGGACAACGAAAATGCATTGTGATGTCATCTGGGGTTTGCTGACGTCTCTTAGTAGATTCTGTCCAGTCTGATATCAAATAAGATTATGCAAAATAACTTTAGCAACAACACATTTCACTAAAATTCTGGGTTGTGCCGCACCACGACCACAATAACACACAATAAATGACAGAGATTATAAACAAGTAAAATCACACGGTACTATACCTAACATGTATATTTTATGATTTTGAGACCATCTCAAAATCCATCACATTGACAATTTATAAGCTGCTCAGCGTTTGTGGGATAAACACTCTGAGGTGTTGGTACAGCCTTCTGTGTGTAAACCTGCAGCGTTACAGAGTAACCACTAGTCAGTTAAAAAAAACTTCTTCAGGCGAAATAAAGAAGCAACGTCAAAGTTTTGTTTACTTTTTCTGGTGTTTTCTAAGTGGTCAGAGTCATGTGTGATACACCCCCAACAGAATCCAACAGAAACCAACAAACCAAAACAACACCATCTATATTTTAAACAGCAGTGAACAGGGGAATTTTACATCTCCGTGCCAATTATTTTCCCTCTCATAGCTCCTTTCTGCACTCTCCAATGAGAAGCCTTGCTCTTTCATAATATAGAGTCCGACAGACAGTAAAGTACAGTGGTACCACACCAATTGTCATGGTGACTCCTCCCAATATAGAGACTCCTCCCAACACCCTACTGCGATATGGGTTCATAGAAGGCCTAGGTATATTTATGATACATCCACCCACCCACACACACACACAAATAGATATATAATATTATTTTGTTGTTGTTTATAACTCTATATCTCTTTTGGTTTATTAAATTCAGAAACATGCAGTCTAGTTCTCTAATCCTAATCTATTATTAATCACCTTTTGCTGTGTGCTGTGGTAAAACTTAAAAAAAATCCCCCTTGGATTTCAGCTCAGCCTATGTCTAACTGTCTGTTTATTTATCCACTTATTTATCTTTTATCAAGTGTGTGTGTGTATGTGTGTGTGTGTTTGCATGTGAAAGTTTTGACAAACTTGGAAGACTGGAGGAATATCTGGCAGAAGGTACATTACCACAGTCCTCAGATCAGCAGAAACACATATGGACACAAGTCCAGTGGAGTTGACTGTTGAGACTGACACGTTTGGACCCTCGCTGTTGTATAAACGTCTATCTAGTTGTCATTCGCGCTCTCAGGTTTGACACTGACTCGGTGAGTGAACAGTCTCCTATTGACGCCCTATCTGTTAACTTTGATTTTGACAGTAGTGATGTAATGTCTGCAATCATAACAGAGATTTCTCCTCGAATCTTCTTGAGTGACAAGGTACTTGACAGAGGAAGACGTTCATCACAAATGAAGAATTCTGGGAAGGAATCGAATATCGAGTATCGAAATGTCGGTTAACGCAGGGGGATGGGCCTTCTTTTCAAACTGCGGGCTGATGTTAGCTGCTAGCATGATTAAATGTAAAACCGGATGAACGCAACATTGAATGACATAACACAACCATATCTTCCTCTCTCTCCCTCTCCCTCTCTCTCCTCCCCCCATGTCTGTAAAATGATAATCCGAGTCTGTCTGTCTGATAGACTGAAGTATGATTCAGGTAGACAGTGACTGACTGCACATTCAATCTGTTTCAGCATGGGAGCAGTGGCCCATTATCTCAAGCATGTGAGACGCCCGCAGCATGAGAGAATGGTCTGATCAGCTGGCTGCAGCGGCAGGTTTGCAGGGAAAGTTATCAATAAGCGATTGTCTGTAGTCATTTAGGCTGTCACGTTATGACAGGGCTGAAAATTAAGCTGACAGATATTAATAATAATGGAAATAACACAATGCAGAGGGGAAGATATTGTGAGAGTTTGGAGAAGAGGGGTGAGAGAAGTGTGAGCAGGTGGAACGTGTGCATGTTTGCGAATGTTTGCGTGTCTGAGTTCATGCATGAGTTTATGTCACAATGCTGCCATTTTAATGTAATGTTAACTGACCAACTAAGTTGTGTGTGATACCAGTTAAATGCTATAAGAAAATGGAGTCAAATTCCATGTGTATTGTAACTGCAAAACAAATCATTACAATTCATAATGTTAAGGACTTCATGTGACAGGATTTCATAAAAATATTTTTTTAATGATTAACTTCTTAAAAAACAAACCCATTGTAGTTAATTTTTGAATAGACACTGCAGTTTCCTAATTTAAACTGAACTTGAGGCAAATGTTAAACATTTGTTTTGAAGTCATTGTGTTTTTATTCAACATTTGTTTGTCTCTGTTTTGGTAGCAATAAATCCATCAACAAATGTTACCACTGTTTGATTTGGTAATAGATTGCAGTTTGGCAGAGGTATGAGGTACAATAAAGTAAAGCCTTCAATGACAAAAACTTTAGACTGGTTTCCAGTTTGAATTAATTGGGTCATTTATGTCTAAGACTTCTAAAGTGGCGATCCTGAACATATAGTAAATTAATAAAGCACGAAAACATTTTATGTCTTCCGTTTGTGTTTTGCATTTGGGAGTATTATTGTGCATAAATTATTTTATTATCAGTTTGATTTATTTAATTGGATTATTACATTTTGTTTCTCTGTCTTTCACTCTGTATAATGTTTTCTGTTTTCATTTGGCAGATGCTGTCATCCAAAACGATACAGTGCTTTTTGGATGAAACACAGTACTAGTTGCGTGTTCCCTGGGAATCGAACCCATGACCTTGGTTTTGCTAGCTTGATGCTGTATCAATTGAACTTCAGGGATTGCCCTAATGTTTTCCCAGTGACATATACAGAATAATATCAGTAACATCTGGACATTACATCTGGACATTTGACATTTGATTAGAGCTTATCCCTAAACTTTTCCTTCTCTCTCCCATGTTAGCACACTTAGCAAAGCACTGTAGTCACTGACCTTCCAGAAGAAACAGGTGCACTCCAGAAAAATGCTGGAATTTCAAATAAAAGTTCACAAAGTTGAATACGCTCTGAACTGCTGACTGCAGGGCTGTTCTGTGATGAAGTATTACAAGTGATAACAGGAAGTCCAACACATGAAGTAACTAGCATTGCAGCAGATGGTTGGGGTTCATCTCTGGTTTATGAGGAAGTCAGCGCTTTCTAGAACTCTCCACTCCAGCAGGGTCTGTGTCACAGTGCCAAACAAGAACCCCTCTCATAAGTCACAGTGCCAGGGGGAATTGTCCCCTCCTGATATTAATGGCCGCCCTTGTGGCACAGGGCGATGGAGACTGTGGTTTGCTGAGGGGATTAAAAGGCAACATCGTTTCCTTTCAGAATCAACATTACACAAGGTTTAAGCATACAGGCATGAAAGTGTAAAGTATTTATTTGTAAAAATATTTGCCTGTTGATAACGATGCTTAGCTTAGCAGTAGGACTGCTCCTTACACAATATTAATGCCGTCTCTATGGCGATATTCTTAAATCCGTTCATCTGTTATGTCATTGATGATTGACAGCTTACTTTGATAGATGAGAATTATTGATTTCCGTGTTTGCTAAAAATAACTTTCTATTTTCATAAACATGGAAGCAGAAAACGTAAGGCACTCAAGAGACTATAAACACAATTATTTAAAAGTGTGCTCCATCTACATGCTGATTTACAATTGGAATCCATTGAAACTATGTTTCCATAGAGCCACAATGTCTGACAAGCCATCTGACAGTTAACGCCACTCAGATAAGCCCTTACACAGGCTCGAACAGGAAGTGACACGAGTGGGAACACAGTGACAGCCGCTTACTGGAGAGTAATAAACTGGCAAAATAATTCCACATTGGACACACTTACCCGAGCAGAAAGAGTCTGAAAGGCAAGACAACATCTTGTGTCATCCATCTTCCTTAAACAGTGAAGCTACGACAAAGTGGGAAGGAGAAATTATGATAAATGAAAAGATATATTTAGTCAATACCTGGAATTCTCCATTGTCAACCCCCTCTGGTTTTTATTCTAACAAGGCTCTGGTTGGAATGAAAGCAAATGAGAGGAGGTAAAGTGCCTGTGGTCAGACACATGCACACGTGTTTAGTTAACTGTATAAATTGGGAAATAACATAGACTTCTATTGTTTTAAATACATGTAAATGTAGTTGTTATATACCTATTCAATGTCTTCAAAGACATTGGCATCTCATCTATATTTCTTTATTTCCATCTTTCTTTTTCACAAATGCCAAAGGCAGTCTGCTCCTCAGCAATACACAGGCATCATTTATTTTGCTGCCTCATTTGAATATGATAAATGCTGCAGCCATTTGTGTATTCACAATAAGTAAATAATTGTGAATCAGTTGATTCAGGTCCAATGAATCATTCTCTGTGCTGCTTCTTGAGTTCATGAGGACTTTAAAAATGACAAGTGGCAAATGCGGATATTTGTCGTTAATCTGAGCAATTAGCAAACTAAGCAATAAGAATGCAATTAGTAAAACATTTGTTTACAGTATAATTGACCATTTGTCAAGGTAACACCCCTTTTCTCTGCTATAGCTCTAAATTGAGTTTGCATTTTGACTGAAAAATGACTTTTGTTTGTATTTGTCAATTGTGACATTGAACTATGAATATTTTACAGATGAAGCCAAACAAAACTATAGAAAAAAGAGATCTCTCCAGTATTCCAAATGTTTTTCCCAGTGAGCAATAATCTTAGATGGAGAAAATCAAGGCTTTTGCCTAATTCTCACTTTTCTCAGTAATCTCATGTCTCCTTTAGAGTTTCAGGAGAGATTTCAAGCATGTGTGCTCATAACAAAGACCAAATTATCTGACCTATGCCACCCTTATTAATTTCATAGCTTTACACACTTGTATGTCAGTTTGTATTTCTCCTATAAGGAATGTTTGGGAAAAACACGTAAGATAATTCCTAAGCTATGAAAGAATAGTCTCAATTATCAGTACACAGACAAAATTGACCCACAACTCAACTGAAATCATTAAAAACATTATCTAATAATGCTATTTCCCCTCTCCCAGCATATCTGAACACATGAAAGGGATTAAACACATTTATACTCATGAGATAAATCAAAACAGGCCTCTGTAGGAAGTTGCGCAAGACAAAGCCCTTTTCATATTTTATTCCTGATTAATGACAGATGACAATACCAAAACTCATTCAAACCAAATGTACACTCTTCCCAGAAACAACTTCATTCATTAACCTAAGACACAGCAGCCACAGATCCAAAACTTGATTAGCTCTGGGTGACCACTTCTTACTGCACTGCAAAACTGCAGCAACAGGTCCAGCAGAGTAATGTTAATGGACGTTAAGCGCTTGCTATTTCTTATGCCGGCAAAAGAGAGGAGAGCCAAAAGAACCACGGTTTGATGGAGGGAGAGAGACAGAGAGAGCAAAGGCTAAAAAAGGATGACATCGTCCAAAAAACCCACCAGTATTGAACAGCGTCATCAGCAGGGCGACTATTTATCTCATGCCCGCCAAGTTGGCACGCACATCTGGCGCCTGGTACTTAGTGCAATTATTTATGATTTCCTCCAAGATTTAAAAGCTCTTCGCCGGGCCTTGTAATGCAGTAACTGATTGCGGCGCTAATGTAATTAAGGGGAGATTATGATGTCCACGTGGCTCAGCAGATGGTGGCATTCGCAGGAATGGGGGAGACACAACTGGCACACCACTGCACAAGGGCAGTGAGGCGCAGCCAGTCGAAGCAAGCCAGACCTCCTGCCAGACGCTGGAGAGAGTGTGTGTGTGAATGTGTGTTGTCATGTGCGGGGGCTTAAGCATTTTTGAGCGTACAAAATGTGCCTGACCGTGGCATGTATATGACAAAGGCAAGGTTGGCAGTTTCAACAGGGGAATCCATTCAAATGTTTAGAAACACTTATTTATTCTTTGTTAATATTTTTTCCACATTTTAGAATAATAGTAAACTCATCAGACCTATGAAATAACACAAATTTAACTTTGAGATTTATGCTGTGACTAAAGAGAATTTATAAAAAATTAAACTGGGTTATATTCTATAATCTCCATTTTTGCCAAGAATTTGCAAAATGTTTTATTGACATTTTATCACCCAGGCGTCAACCTGAGATGGTAATGCCAAACAGTACAGAATAACTTCTATTCCAGGCTCCTATTGGCTGGTTTTTCTTCATTTTATGGTCCAAACCATCCATTTAATTTTTTTTAAACAGCTTAAGATTAACTGATTTTTTTAAGATCATGAGAAACATTTTAGTCATGCATTTCTAAACTTAGTAGTGCAAAAGCAAAAACAGTATTGGTGACTTTTGTTAAAGTCAGGGTTGGAAATCTGACCTTGTTATGGTGGGTTAAGATCAAACAATAAGTATGTCAGAAAATATTATGCAGAGTTAAGTCCTCTTTAATGTTGATACAAATGGAATCCCGATAAATGTAACTAAAACATTTTGGGGTACTAAATTCAAACCATTGCTATTCAGCCGCATTCTGCTTAAACAGCATTACAGCACTGAACAAATGCCATAACTTTCCTGATTAAAGGAAATGAACTTGGGAGCGGTGTCATAGAAATAAGGATAATTTTTTAACTTATGCATAGGTAGTGCCAAGAAAACAGATGGCTTGAAAAAGATGTAATCACATTTGGCAAACCATCACAGCAGATGAAAAGAAAAAGAGCATTGGGCCGCATGTAGGACTTCACCAGCCAAGCAACTGTAGCCTAACCTAAACTGACCTTTAATTACTTGCAGAAAATACATGGATATTACATCCAGGCACTCTGCTGCATCCTTTGGGTGCAGTAAGGCTGTGCTTCTTAAAACAAGTTATTATAAGCTATTCCAGAAGAGACACAGGGCCTTTTCATATGCTGCTGGTAAAAGGGGGACCAAGGAGCGAGGAGGGGATCATATTTGAAACTAGTGCGGTGGATTTTTCACTCTTGCGCTAGTAATGGCTTGACTGTGCAGACTGAGGTCACTAGGGCTTCTGTAGATTTCCCAGGTTGAGATAAGATATTATTACACTGGCTGGTAACAAAGAAATCTCCATTTCTTTAGGTCCCCAGACAAGTGTTGGTAAATTAGAAAACACAACCAATGACCTTTCTTTCATGCATGTGTGGGGGAGAGCCATTTTCAGCCCTTTTTGAATGTTTTTCATGCTGGTTGACAGCATCAAGCATTCCCTGAACATTTCAGAAAATAGCTGCAGATAAGCATACAATAAAGTTATAAAACATTATAAGATTTGTCTCTAGTAAGTGTCTGTCCCATATATGTACTATTTATGTAAGGGTAAGTGATCCCTTAACATGTGCACAAACTTGTTTTCAGGTCAGCACATACAGAAATCTGTATATTATAGGGAGTGTATTTTATGGTGTTTTTGTTTTACAATTTTAATGACATTTTCCTTTACAAGTCTTTTACAAGTCATTTTAAATGGCCCTGCGATGTGACAAATGGATTTACAAGTACAAATGTTCAATCTATCCTTTAAAGAAATATTACCTTAGATTAGGTTAATAATGTTATATGCCTAATAATTACTAAAAAAATACCAAAATATGTTTACTGTACGCTATTAGAAGTAGTTGTAGCATACCACTGTAATCTACACTGTCTCAATAATTGTATTAAATGTTTGCATATCAGTGATCAAGCTGAAATGCTAACATGAACTCTTTATGTACCTCTGAATATATACTGTAGGCTTATTCTTGTTCTGAACACTGACATTGAGATCACAGGCCAGAAACCTAACAACAAATCGCTTCAGCGATGTTGAAACATCCTGCGGAACAAAGATCTATAGATCTAAATTTATTTATCCAATTTATTGTTTGTTTGTTTTTAAGTGCCCCATAACATTAAAACAACATCATATGTGAATTTTGCAAGTCCTTATTATCCAATATATTTGACAAGGTCTTTTGTAGGAATTAAGAGCTGTGAACAAGAACCATACGGGTGGCATTTACTGGACCTGAAGAGGTGGTTTATTGGAATGTACGAAATGCAGCACAGCAAACAAAGCACCCTCGTATCTAATGATCCCCCCTCCCATGTACCATCTGCATCGCTCAGCAGACCGTCTACAACCCCATCACACACACACGCGCGTGCATATTCACACATGCAGGCATCATTCATCTTACCCACAAATCCCCAGCATGCACTGGGGCACACATTAAAACTAGCCCATAATGGCTGACGGCTTTCACAGTTAGCAGGAGAATGCTGATCGCTGACTGTTTCGCGCTGAGCGCTTCACCACCTTTTCCATAATTAGACCATTACTTTAACAGGTGTGCCACTTTCCTGCGTTATTCTTTTCTTCTGAAAACATCTCTCCGCACTCCACTTTTTATTTCATCAACTTCAGCTTGTCTGTGAAATGTAGCTGAGGTGTTGGAGAAAGCGTGTAGTCTTTTTTCCACCTCGTCAGGAGAGTCAGGTGTGACGTTTGAGAAGTTCAGCTGACACTATAACACAGCAGGATGAAGGAGAACAGCGCGGGGAGTTAGTGAAGATGTTTGTACTGCAGAAAGTATGTGAGATACAGCTTGACAGCTGTATTAACTGTTGTACCGTAGAAAGCTCCAAAGAAATACTAAAAACCAAGTATTTTTCACAATCTACAATGTATTTTTGTGTTTTGGCACTGATGATGCATATCAGGGGATAAATGCGTGTGTCTTTAGCATCTTGACTATCTTAAAATACTGACAAAGGCCCATTATATCGTACTATGCATAGAAATGCCGTTTAGCAGGTGTGACCTGACATGCCTCAGCACCATATAGCGACTCTGACATGAAACACGTGTAGCGCATACTCTATCTGCCACACATTTTTTTCAGGCTTTTGGGTGGTTTGGTTGCAAGCCAAACTGACACAGCAAGTCTCAGCTGAGATGGCATCCATTAGTCTCTTATTGACACGTCGGTAGCGTACACAAGCGCCTGGCGCCTGTTCTGGGGCACAAGCATTGATTCATTGTCAGTTTGTCATGAATGATGATGAGCGTAAGAGGTCTCATTACCTTATTATGTTCATTACATCTTGTTAAGTTCCTGTGCGTTTGATCTTATTGTGCATTATTAGCTCCAGCAGAACAATGGGTAGCTAACAGATGCTTTTAGCTGTAGTTGTCTCCTGAATAACGTGAAACGTTTTCTCTTCTCTAAAATTTATTTTAAAGGAATGACAGTGTAAAATCCATTAGAATTATGCCACTGTGCATCTGCCATTAGAAAATGCAGATTGATGCACGCTTGTGCCATGCAATTGGCTGTGGTGTAATCTGTTCTGCCTTGCTTTACTGCTTCACAAGTGAGTCTATTGCATTCAACTATGCAAGATTGAAATTGTGGTAAGTTTATATAGTACTATATTTTATATTATATACATATATTAAACAGGTGTTACTTCTGATCCTCCAATACCTCTATAATCTAAAATCATTATAGATCAATATAGATGTATATCATTTGTCACACTGATTTTACGTGACTAATTCTGTAAGTGGAAAGCACAATGCAGGCCTAACAAAGCTGTCCCAGAGTGCTGCGCATCTACAGTTCTTTGGTTCCTTCAGGTAAGCAACAATGTAAACTTCCATAAATACACTGATTACTCACTTATTCAACTGAGGTGATGATCCGATTTGTATCTGCGTAAATTGCACAATGATAAATATGCATCGGCACTTGTGTTGACAATACGTGTGCCCAAATACAGTTTGCCAAACAACTGTACACCTGTTTTTAAACTGAGAATAAAAATTTTTACAATCATAGTTTGATTTTATTCTTTTTAAACAGTATTAAACAGATTAAATCAGTGAAAACAGTATAAAGTGTATAAAACTTTAAATTAATCCTTTGAGATGGTTAGTTTAGGTATAAAATGAAGTAACCGTGTTGTTGTCTGATAAGTAGTAATTATTGAGCTAAATAAAAGATGCTGTTTATCTATATAGATTATGCAAAAATGATACTGTATGTTTATCAGTTGTCATAACTTCAAAAGTGACCCTTGTTCATTCTTTATTATGACTTACATCTCTGTTAGCTTGATGGTATCCATAAAAGTGCGGTCCGTAATTCTCCTAAATCTGTAGCAGGGAACGCTGGATTCACTTCAGTCTGCTTTGATCTTTAACATAAAGACATTACAAAATTAGTGCGCATCATTAGTACAATAGCAACTCGCCCCTGTCTGGACAGCCTGTGCTTCATTTCTCAATTAAAGTAGCTTTACAATCAAATGGCCCAGCACATCTAGGAAAAGGCTGCATTGATTAGTGTACAAATTAACACAAGAAAGAAATCATTCTCCTTCCATAAGCTAATTTGCCATCCTTGGTTCCCCTTAATAAGTCCCTCTGACCGACTTTTTATACACAGACCCTCCAGTGCCTCAGTAAATCCTGTAGATTTAATAACCATAATTGCAATAAATTCAGTAAACATTTAGGTTGAATGCAATAAGCAGTTTACTGCAGCAGTTTGCTTTAACCGTAATTTAATAAAAGGGCAAAGGACCCTCCACATAATCCATGGTGAGCCATGCGTACACATTAGACTGAAGCATCTTGGGACAAAAATAGACAACGATTAATCTAGACTTCCTTGAAAATATCTGATTGCCACTGCTTGTTTTTTAGAAAGACTTTACTTAGTGGAGCCTAATTTATGTTTGTATCGCTAGTTCATCTCAGATCATGTATGTTGGCTTTTACAGTAGGCCTATTATCATTTAAAGTTTTAAAGGTATACTGCAACATTAATGTCTAATTAGCAGTTAATCTTAGTGTTTTAAAGGGCCAGTTTATTGATTAATGAAAGTCCTGTCATCATTACTCACCCTCATGTTGTTCCAAAAATGAGCAGGCTGATCATTCTTTCAGATTTTTCCTCATTCCACATGTAGGCAAATGATGACACATGATATATGTGTATATATACATCTAAGTTTTTTAGATAAATCATAATCATATGATTTATCTTATGATAATCATAATGACTGTGCAGCCAGTGAAATGAGATGCTGCAATACACAAACCAGTAAACAATATTCTGTCATAAATGTCTGAGACAAACAGAAAGTGTGGAGGCTGTAGCTATTGCTAGCATTACCCATTTCCTGCAGAAACTGCTGGTGGCATTTATGTAGTGAAAAGTTTACTCCCACTCTTTAATGTGAGAATAAAGATCCCTCATCTTTATATACAGGCACCAGTAAAACCATTTCATCTAAAACGGTTCAGAACATAACATCAGCCCACTCCATATATCTGGAGCTCATTACAGAGGAAAAAAGGTTTGCAGTAATTAATTACCCTGCTAATTGGGCCCTCAGCAGTATTATTGTCTGTGTCTGTGCTGCTTATTTAGTGTACAAACGAGACATGCCGCCTGATTGTTTCTTCTGCTTTAGGAGGCTCCTACGCCTGCCTATTATCACTCAGTTTTCTGACACTGGGAGTCCACCACTGAAGCCTCTATTATAGATATACAAATAAATAGGACAAAGACTATACACACACGTGTGTGTATCCATCAGTGTAGATGAGTGTGTGTGAGGGTTTGTGCCCTCGTGAGTTTGTCTGCCAAATCTGTTAGGCCTAATTTATGGCCTAATCTATATTCTATAGATTCTATAATCTATATACCAATAATCTTTAATCCTAATCTAATTATATCTATTTAATACAGTGTCCGGTACAGTATAACTTATCAAATGAAATACAACATATAAAAATAAGGTACCACAACCCAGACACACATAAATAGACCCAGACACAGACAACATATAGACCCAGACACAGACAACATATAAGACCTGAAAACAGTGGTTTATGATTGATTAAGCAGATTAGGAAATAAAATATTGGCTAATGAAATATGGTACTTAAATATATAACTTATGTTGCTTTATTCTCATGAGGCATTACGCTTATGTAGAACACCACAGAAAGCAGTTTCAGCAAAATCCTATTTTTAATACAGAAGGGCATATATTCTTTCCTGGAGAAACTCTACACTGATTGCCAGCTAGTTACATTAAGCAGAAAGTTAGTGGCTTGGAAATACAATTAGTCTTAGTATATTTATAGATAAAAAAAAACATATAATAGAGACGCAAGTCTTCCTAGGCACTTGTGGTAATAAATTTACACCTTGTTAACAGCTCGGAAGTGTGTTGCACTTTCTTTCTGTGTTTTAGTTTGTATTTATGGCCAGCACTTTGTGTTGGTGGGATGTGTGAGGTGTTTTGTTTTAATATAAGAATAAGCCATTGTTAAACACAATCTGAAGTATGTAATTTAAAGTTTATTTTTCTCATGCAGTGAGGATGCCAGATTTTTTAGATTTTTTTTTTTTTGCAGCCTTAAGCCATCACTGAAATTGGTGTCCTGGCATCCAAGAAGGAACCGCCAGCAGACTACAATGTTGTGAGTGTGCAGTGGCCAAATATATAAATATATTTGTAATTTGGATCTTATAAACAACAAATGAGAATAAAATAAGCAATATTAAACTATTTAGAAATAAAATAATATTAATTAAAAGAAAAGTTTACTCCAAATACATCTAAACATGTCCTAAAATGTTTATTTACTCCCCTTATTGACATACACATCACTTATTGATCACATTTACTTTTTTGAAGACTATAACTCTTTCACTGTCCCTGAATACTCTTGCGTACCTTGAGGATATAGTGTCAAGATTCTTTCAGATTAGGCCTCCAGCAGAGCTTGGCACCAGCATGCCTTGTTTGTTTAGGACTCAGATGGTACTGACACAAGGGTGGCTGGGTCTCCAGCACTTCTGCAACACTCAGCAATCCTAGAGCGCTGAGAGGGGAAACTAGGACAACAGTCAATGGCCTCTAGTAATACACTGTGTGTGTGTGTGTGTGTGCGTTTGTGTGTGTGGGTGTCTATAAAAGAGAGAAAAAGAGCCAGGGCGGAAAGTGAGAGGGAACGTTTTGTAAATAAAATAAAGCACAAAGAAAACACTGTATTAACAAATCCCATGCTAGGCTTATGTGTAGATAGAGTTCTTCCTTTCCTCTTTTCTCTCAGCTTTTTCTTTCTTCTCTGTCATTCACTTCCTGCCCCACCCCATGAGTCCCCAACTGTTGCCGTCTCCAGCGGGATGTGGGTTGGCACGACACTTCGGTTCTGCCCACTGGCGCTGAGGATCCGGTGTGTGCCACATGGCACCAGAGTGTTCTCAGGGGCCCCGTTCTGTTTGTCCTTTCCCTCCATCCCATGCAGCGGGATGCAACTGCTTCACTTTGTTTGTGTAAACAAACACGTTTTTTTATTAGCAGCTAAATATAATTATGCAATAACACACAAGAAAGGGTTCTGTTGTACCAAATAACAGCACAGCAACTGTTCTACAAGCATAGTGAAATGCCCCAGTGCTGTTATAAATATCAGCACTCTTGAAACATCACTTGGCCAAATTAGAGGGGCAAAACCGTTGCAAAAACTAAAATGAGAATACTTTTGTCTTTCTTTTGCTAGTTTTTGCAGCAGTTTAGAACATAATCTGTGAATTTCAACAGCTTTTAACATTACTCGTACAACTTGCAGAAGGCTTTACTTTGTTTGCGCAAACAAACATTTTTATTTATTAACAACTTACACTTAAAAATGTTAAAAGATTAATGTTTTTAGTAGGTAGTTCTAACAAGAGTTTTAGAACTTTCACTCAGAATTTAGACTAATTATCAACAACCTCTAAATGTGCTAAACTATCCAGCAGCAGACAGCAAACCAGAAACGACACACTACGGTTGAGTGTCTCTTGATTAAGTATGAAGTGTTGACTTTTTCTGAGGCAGGAGAAGTCTCCCTCCTCCCCTTTACTGGTCCCTACACTTGGCAACTGTTTCCAAATTCAATGTGCGTTCCCTGCCCGGCTGTGCAGTGGCATACTGACTGCTTTGGTGCCTGGTTCCTCCCTGTTTGACTTTGGGCTTCACAGCTCCGGTTCTTTGTTTACGCTGACAGAAGGAGCGGGGCATTGACCTGGAAAAAGTGGCCAGGACGGGTTGTCTTGTAAGGGGAGGAGGGAAGGATATTGCGGTTGATGTATAGACTTCCTGAGAGTGTTTGCCCGGCTGCTAAGGGTGTATGCACCTGCACTTGCTGTATCCATCCGCCAGTCTCTCCCTCTGTACACCCCATTACCTATCAAGTTGTCAGTCTTTTCTGAAAGTTGTATGTACTTGCTGAGGACTCACTTAGAACAAACAATTGTTTTTTTCTGGGTGCTGCAAATAGTTTTTTGTTTTCCTAATCAGAAGTTTTGTTTTGTTTTTCAGTAAAAATATCCAAAAGTACTTAACACAAAAGAAATGTAAAGTTGTGCAAGATAATATATATATATATTTTATGTTTATTTTTCTTTCCTTATTGTCAACTGCAGAGCATAATGAAGTCTCAAATCCCTGGTTCCAGGTCTTTTCTGATTCTTGTTGTACCATGGGGTTGGTAGTATTTTTAGCCTTTTTCTGAGGCTAAGGAACTTGTGTCATGCTCTAATGAGATGGCGTGAGAGCTCAAAAAAGCCTTCATTAAGTCAAGTATGCACAGAACCGGGCAAAAACAAGGAAACACACATGGCATCCATACATTAACTTGATCTCACCTCGATGCACATTCTTCTCAGGGAATTTTTTTTCGTTTCACGTATGTTTCACAAACAACAGATGGCTTCGATGCCAACCTGTGGAAAGACAGCATATTTAAATCCAAGGTCACACGCTATATCTCCTTCAGCTGAGCCTCCTTCACCAAAAGCATGTGCAAGTGAAACATGCAAGTTTTGCACTCATTGTGAGTAGTTTTCAGATTTCTTCACACACTGTCATAGGCTACGTTCAGCCCGGCTGCTTCAGTTCGTCCCTCATTAGAGTTCCGCTGTTGTCTTTGATCACAAACTCCTTCAAAACATGTTCCGTCCTTTAAAGTATCTAAGATGAATGGAAATACTTCTCTGAATTTAGAATGATTTGAGAATTTGTTTGCTTGATCTATGAATTCCCAGAGTGCCTGCATTTGAAAATTTGTTGATGATCTCGGACTACCAGAGGTATTCGGTTTATGATTATTCATAAGTGTGACTCTCAGCATTCGTAGTTTATGGTTTCATTTTGCTCAATTTCCCTGGTCCCTGCAGACGATTCCAATACCTCCCAGCCATTCATCCAACATCCAAAAAATGACAGATGTTTGATTTTGGGCATTCTTGCTTATGAAATATGACACATCAAACGGCGGTCCCAATATGTCTCATAAAGGGGAACCTAGACCAAGGGGTCCTCTGTGATTCGGAAGTTTTTGAACATTTACCTCTCGTTCAGCTGAGTTAAATTGAGAATGAATGGCTTTTTATGTGCAGGTGTCTTTGTTTCAAAGAGAAACAACAGGCAGCCCATTCATGCTGTTTAGGTTATCGGTCTTCATTTTGGGTGAACAACTTAAAACTTACCTTTAGTTTTCCTATATATGACTTAGCTTACACAGCAAATGTCTTTTTATAAATTCTTCTAGCTTCAGTTATCTGTCATAATTAAAAATTATTTTTATATTTTGAGATATTCTCAATTTGGTCTGTGTACGTGAGGGTGGCAAAAATAGACTGTTTAATAAGCTTGTTGAGGTGGGTCATTGTTATTCAGCTATCTACTTTTACTTATACATTTATACCTACAGTTGAAACAAAATTCAACCTCTGCACTCATTTAAGCTTTTATATACATGTTTTTTTTAGTATTTTGTTTTAAATGTCCAAATGATCTTAGTAATTGTTTTGTTAACCTGTGGGCTAATGAATACCACATTATATGTGATGTTTTATGCATAATTCACGGAGCAACATCACTGCTGTACCACAGTTAAACACACATGTATAGCACACATTCAAGAACATTCCAGTCTCATGGATCAAATCATTAATTTGATCTAATTTGATCACATTAACCATTGGTCAGAAACATGCAGTATCTTTTTGTAGGAAATTGTATGGTTCTTTAGTGTGAGAGTGTAAGAATGTTACACAGGATTACTAATATAGCTAGTTTGTTGGGTAGCCCAGAAGTTCAATGACCACATTTTCAAGGTGCAGTCAGCCATTTTATCTCTTTAAAAAGTGTTACCTCTAAGAATATTAACAGTATTTTCAGTATTTTTGTATTTTAAAAATATGTTCAATATTTGTACATTTACATGAGATTAAGAATTTAGTCAGATCAGTAGCCTAAAAAACCTTTTAATTGTACATGTAGCGGGTCACTATATACCATGTTGAGATCACATGACCAGCCCAATATTACTCACTTAAAAAAGAAATCAATTTCTTGAAAAACTGTTGTACAAACTTGTAGTTTTTGTTATCATGGCAGTGGAACTGCATCAGGTTAAGAGATGCAGTAATGCACTGTGGCTGCTTTACCTTGGCCAGTCCGTGCACACTCCTGTCTGTTGATCAAGTTCAATGAAAGTTGCAGTTTTAGTATGTACCACATCAGTCCTCTCTGCCACCTCTCCAGCGTGCAGTCTTAAAATGTCTGCACTGTTTTGAAGTCCCTGACGCTAATAAAACATGGCAGCGCCATCAACAAAGGC
The DNA here is from genome assembly GCA_036877525.1 of Chromobotia macracanthus. Classification (NCBI taxonomy): domain Eukaryota; kingdom Metazoa; phylum Chordata; class Actinopteri; order Cypriniformes; family Botiidae; genus Chromobotia; species Chromobotia macracanthus. Next base: position 6,563,964 of record JAZGTH010000002.1, read on the forward strand.
TATTTTGTCTGTCATTCAAAGTAGCCCCCACTGTAATTGTCTATGACAAAAACAGATTCTGCAGAATTAGCCAGTGAATTATGTGGTTGGAAGTAAACAGTTTGTGATTTATCATACTCAGGGTTGGAGGTAGATGGCCCTTTGTCAGGTCCTGATGGGAAAAAGTCTCTCCTGCGTCTTTTATTAAAAAAGTGTTAAAAGAAAAAACTCATGCATAGTAATAGCATGCATCCATATTTGTACCCGCAAGTCAGAATAAAAAAAAACTATGAATAAAAATGGTCTGTAGTGGTAATAACTGCCAGGAAACAGTAGCGACGGCATCCAGGATGTCGGACTCGTCACGTCACGCCACGCTAGCTGCACTCTTTCAGGGGTTCGGCTGGATTATTGCTATTTATTACTGCGAAAAATGGAAGCATAATGAGCGCAGGCCAGGAAGGCTGAGGGAAAAAGTCATGCTTGAAAATGTCAACTAAACAGCTCCTGATTGTTTTGAAGTACTCCCTGTTCTGAAGCACAAGCAATTTGGCCTGCCACTGACTGGCCCCGGCACTAAGCTGCCGTGTCTGAGGATGATGGCTAGCACACAGGTGCTTGCATGCCTAAAAGAGGGCAGTGATTCAACAAATTTGAGTGTGTGAATGCATGTGTCTCCAAAATGCTACAACAGGCTTTTCATACATAATCAGTGACCAAAATTAGCACTCACTAGGAGCCAAATGCAAGTAAATAAAGCCCGCTGGCTAGTAACTTTATTTGGAAGTGTGAGATTGTTTAAATCAAATTCAAATCAAAGACTAAAGAAAACATTTGTCCACCTCAATGGAAATTTTGCTATTCAGTTTTTTCTCCAGAGCTTCATGTGGCACCGTACCAAAATGAAAATATGAGGAACAGAATCGCAATGTGCTTTCTTGTTTTGTTGCAGGTGGCATTTCACAGGCTCATGTGGTGTATGATGTTGTGAGAGACACCATGACCAGAAAGTTTTGTCACAAATATAGGAAAAAAAAATGTTATTTAGTGATATTGTGATTAAATAAATGTGAATAAAAAAAAAAAATATTACAAATTATTACAAATAATCCAAATAGTTTAATGGCCAGTAAGAAATATTTATGGTCCATGGATTGTCTCAATTTACTCGCCATTGGCAACCCTGCAACCCTGTGGATACTTAAAACTTATGTATCCACAGTAAAAGTAAAGTAAAATTAAGTAAAACTTTATTTATTGATTTATTTTTTGCCTGCTTTTTGCCATAATTTTAATCCAGCAAAGTATTTTATTGATTAAAAGTTAATTGTTATCATTATTCTGCCTAAACACAGATAATCACTATCACTCTATTTTTGACAGAAGCAATTATACAACATAGTTCTGGACATGAAGCTGCTGGACCTGAAGGAATGTTTGCCTGAGGGCTTCAGTTCAATTCAAGACACCATGGATAGCTGTAAGCATAGTTTTCTTCAAAATAATCTCTCCTCTTTTCTTTAACCCTGTTTCTCTCTCTCCTCTGTAGTCGTCCTGAGGGACTGCTTCTCTTGAACTCGTGAATGTGAATTTTTCACGGGCTCAGGTTTAGCTTAATTTATGATAGTGAGAGAGAGTAAAATAAACATTTTGCCCCGGAGGTAGGAGGAGAACGATGAGTCATTGTTTATCTCTGCCAGAACCCAGCTTTCTCTTTATGATGTGCTTATTTATTTATGTATTTATTTGTGCAGAGCGGGAGTGGATGGTGGTTATCTAATATTAATGAAATGCATTCCCTTGATGGTTTAGTGCTTTTTGAGTGCTATGTATTTCTCTCTTTCACCGTCTGCTCCTCTCACCGTGCCTTTGAGAATGTAATAATATTTTGGCATGGGAGTGGGGGCAGCATGTTTATTATTTTCATTATTATTGCACAAACAGCCCTCGCCTGGCACTTCTTTGAAACGGATGGGATGGGGCCCAGAAGTAATATGGGTGAGCCTGGTAGCAGGTTCTAAAGGAATAACTAAAAAGAAGATGGAGTCTCATCGGGTCATGTTTTAATGCAGAGCTTTATTGTAGTAAAGCCATGTTTAATAGATGCTACAGCTCATCGTATTGTCATTACACTCTCAATCAAGTCCTGGTGAAAATCTGCCTTAATATCCTTTATATACACATTGGTACTGAAGATTCCCCTTTAGCTCCCAACAAATGCCATTTTTATGTAATCATGATGAGTTTCATATACCGATACGGCACTTCAAGGCCCGACATCTCCATGTTGCATTTATAAGGTGTTCAAATATTAATGTGTATATATATTTAGCTTGTCTCTGTAAATAAATCATTTGGAAATAGGTAGTTTTTTTAAAACTGTTTGTTTATGTCATTTTTTCTAAGGCTTCCCAAGGACGAATAGGTCAGACAGTGGGTTTGTGTTGGGAATAAATGAATATTGCACTTCATAAAGTACTTCCTAGTTATGAGACTATGGGACTGTACCATATATAGGTGCATTTAGACTCTGGTGTAAATGTAGTTTGACTATTGATTAATGAAAGACATAATTAGTTGTTTATGTTAATCTCTCCCTCGCAGAGGAATAAGAGGAAGGAAAGGTTGTGTGTGAAGATGGTCCCCAGACACACCATTGATACAGCACTGATATCTGATGCTTTGGAGAAAACAAAGCACGGTATCACTATATATAGGGTGAGACATATATAGTCACACATTAGGGACAAATTTGTACCCACAAGTCAGCAAAACCTGATAAATTTAAACAAAACTGATCACATTTTGAGGACGGCCTTGTATGTAAAAACACTATAGAAATATAATAAATAAGCATATAATAACAGAAAGTTTTATGTTAGTGTTGGTATGTGGGTTAGGTTATATTGTTTATAGCTAGCTGTAAATAAAAACAACAGAAGTCTACAGAATGTCCCCATTTAGACAGATAATTAAACGTGTGTGTGTTTGACACAGAAACTTTGGTCACTGTTGCCTGCAAGAATAAAGAAGCACAAAAGTAAATATCCTGGAGCCATGTTTATTATGCTCCCTGAATCATCATTTTTTTAAACTGAATGGATTGTTCTTTTGGTCTGTCAGTGTTTTTGACCAGCTCTTGTTCCCCGCAGTGCCCCTCAGTGCCTGCGGCCTGCTACAGGCATCACAGGCTCTCTCTGTACTGATGCTGTGCTTCCAACAGCGCTTAAAGCCACCCCTGATATTTACTACTAGCATTAGATTGTATTGGGCAGTATAGTGTATAGTTTCATTTCATGCATGCAGTAAGCAATCGGCTTAGTGCTGTTGCAAAGACTGGTTACTGCCATAGAGTTTAATCTATGAAAATGTTTTTTTGCATAAATATCATTGTTGTTCATACAATGATATTTATTCTTATTGTTCATAAGAATGCAAACCAAACTGTGTTTGTCTGCAAAGAGCTGAATAGTTTGGGAATTTGGTTCCGGCTGGGAAAAGTCACTAAGTTGCAGGAAACAGCACACAAAACTGTGTCTGCATCTACAATCACTTCTAATGATGCCAGGTAAGACCTTCCACCCATATGAATAGAATTTGCAATCAAATATGATAGAAATAGAATGCATAATAAAATGTCCAACAATTACATATTAAAGACCCATGAGAACATATTGAGTCCATCTGTAGACCACTAGTCATGAAAGCTGAAAACTTAAACCAAAATATTGATGACACATTTTGAATACAGATTTTTGTCCAATAAAATTCTCTCTGGGATTAGAATGTACTACCTTCCACTGTCCTGCAGTAGCACAAAGGAAATAATGGTTTTGCAGTGGTGTGATCTAAACTAAAGGCTTTAAAAGATTTTTTTTTTATTATTCAATGTCCTTTCCAGATCAAGGCGTCAAGGTTTGTTAAATCAACTAGGTGTGACCTATATTAAAATGACAAGGTAGCTAATGGATAAGATAAAACACAGGTTGAATGAGATTCCTGAAATAACAGTCCTGCTTTATCACCCCTGTACTGTTGAGCAAGCCACTTAATCCCAAATTTTCCTGTGAGGATTGTCAGGTTGTTTTAAATGGGCAGTGTCTGGTTAAATAACAAGTTTTCCTTCAAGACTCTAAAGTTTAACCAAATGCCTGAGCTGGAGAGACCACAGTGAGGAGAGACGGTCTGTTTTGTGTTTGACACACAAGCACACTGTCTGCCCATCAGCCACACACACACACAGCCTGAAGGACATAAGACCGAGAGCATGTGTGACTTTGTACCTCATCCAACTCAAACATGTCAATTATTTATAAGGAGGAAGTACTGGGGTTTTTCCTCCTCACAGTAAATAGTAAATAAACAATCACTGCTGCTCTCAATGGGTGGTGGAGTGAAGAGGTGGGTTGGGGCCTTGCGGGGGGTTTGTGGATGATGCCAGTTGAAAACCTTGAGTTTGCCAGAGGGTATGAAGCTTCCTGGCACAGAGCACATACAGATGAAATTAAATCTGCAGGCCAAGTGGATTTTTACTGTATTTTTAATGTAGATGTATGTTTATAGAATGAAAATACATTGTGATCGCTGGCTGCTTGTTTATTAACAAAATAGGTTAGGTCATGATTTGAACCCTGGACCGCTTTCATGCTGAACTATATTCTAAACTATATACTTAAACCACTAGTATATACTAGTAGTTTTATTCCTTTGGTTATGTTTTTTCTCATCTAGACTAGTAAGTGAGCCAAAACTGTGCACAATAATACATATCAGCTGAATGACTGAACACACGGGTACTGTACACAACAGTTTAACATTAAATGGACTGTACATTTTGCTTTCACAGTTTCGTTCATGTCAGATTAAATTCCAACGGACATTTGTTCTAAGGTTGGTTCTCATCAAGTCTCCATGATCATTGGGTGCTTGCATATCAGTGAGCTCTGCTTAAGACATTGTCTGAAGTTTTGCTCTTTGAACTTTTGTGCAGTAGGACAAACATTCCGAGACTTGGCTTCATAGCTTCTAAAAAGTCCTTTGTGTTGTGTTTTTGGAAGGGGCAGCTGAAGCAGAGAAGCGTTTGATGTCTCCGAGTCCTCCTACATCCACTTTTACATTTTCACACACTTCCGTCTCACCCTGTTAATTCCTTACTCTTTTGATGCCACTTTTCAAGTATGGGAAGAAAAAATTCCCAATCTCTAAGCGAGGATTCCCACCTCCTTCCTCTGATGCCTGCTGTGATCACAGACCGTGTGCTTTTATATCATTACATTTCATGCTCCTACATCTGTGGTAATGTCCATCTGCAAGCTGTGAATCTGTGAAATGACTGAATAAGATTTTAGATGTTTTCAGACTTTTCCTCTTATGCTGTTTATCTTAAAGTTTTTAGCATCTGCTTGATTTTTTTTCTTGCCACAGTTTAATGTAAAACAAAATATGGAACGTGCATTTTATTCCAAGCAACATGTAATGCACAAAAATATGAGACTATATTATATAGAAAAAGTTGATCAACAACGTGAGATGTATGTGTCAAATGACAAATTTGGGTTTGACTTACTTAATGACCTCAAACTGAAATTCATGTTTATTGCAAGAGGAAAGATGTTTTAAGAAATGAACGTTTAATGACCCCTTTAACTGTAAACCTTGTCCAAGGACACTAACCAATGTGTGTGCAGATTACTGAGGGCAAATAATTAAAATTTCCTATACTGCCCATTTAAAATGTAGTTTTAGTATTTAAATTTACTGTTTCACGTATGTTATAAACATACTTATTTGGACTAATCACAGCCAAATAACACACATATTTTTACCTGCAGCCTGCTTTATGGCATTATGGCTTCACTCCTTCTAATTGCCTTATGAGCTGTATTTCATTCATTCATGTGGTCAGTCTAAGCCATATCCTAAACCATAGATTTTAGGGTTGTTTTTCCTCAGGGTGAGCTCTTTAAAGTCCAGACCCGATCCTCTGCCCCATCCCCAGTGCTATATGTCCTCCAGATAAAACTGTCATCTTTTCTTCTCATGTCTGACCTCTAGATTGACAGAGAACATAAAGTTGCCTTGTGCTAATATTTCGGTTTGTCTTTTTCTTCATAGAATCAAGGTTTGATGCATTTCTCTCAGAATAATAGGGCCATATAAGGCAGGGAAAGCATTTATATCCAGAAGTGGAACAGTATAAATGTAAAGGTCAAGCGTATTTCCCTTTGTGAGCAGTAGGTTTTTTATTTTGTCGCATGATTCACTCTTCTCATTCCCAGCTGGAGGTCAGTAAATAAAAAATACTTTGACTGGACGTAAAGAACTTTGCAAACTTTTATCTTGTTTTTTGTTTTTTAAAGTTTGGATCACATTTTAAAAGTTTAGCCTCCATTACTGGAGGCCGATTGGTCAGAAGTTGTGGCGCTGGTATTTGTTTTATTGTACAGCACCTACAGTACATTGTTATTTTTCTTTTGGTGTATTTTCCATATATCTTCTAATGGAAGAATGTCAATTAATGACAAAATATAAAATAAATTCACAAGTTTATTATTTGGTAACCATTTTATAAAAGTAATATTAACTCAAATATGAATAGTGAATGTAGTGACAGCTTAGGTATGACAAGCATCTTTTACTTTATGAAATACAATTTTAAAAACATAAAGTGTGTAATTTCTGTGACACTAGTGTACATTACTTGCTTTTATTTAACTGAATAATTAATTTCAAAATCAGCTTATTTCACTTTGTTCTGTTGCTGTTTTATATAGGTTTTTATATCTAAAACGTAATACATCACTATGAGTTAACTGTGTCCCATTTGCACTATAGTGAGTGTGCTTGCTGATAAAACACTGTTTATGGAAAAGTCTTGAGTGCTTTATAGTGCTGAATAGTGAGAATAGTGCTGAATGTTAGAATAGATGATAGATGTGTGTCAGTGATTCTGCTCTGTTTGTTCCTGTGACCTGTGTGTCACCTCCTGAATGCAAGCACTCAAATGATCTACCAGTTCTCAGGGAAGGCAGGCCTCATACGAGATCTGTCATGATGTCATCTCCGAATGCACTTTTTCAGCCACTCTTCTATGTACCCTTTCCCAGAAAGCCCTAAAAGGTTGCAAATTTCCATACACATCAAGTAAACTCAAACCGAGCAGTGCCACAAACAATAGAATCATCAGCAAAGATCTGTGGCTCTTTAGAGATTCTACACTCCTATATTCTGCAGTGGAATTCTTCAAGATTTCTCCACAACTGACATGGAACTTTAAGTGGGATAATGACAAGCAGGAAAGCCGCCACTGCAGAGAGCAGCTGTCTACACGCCGTAGGCTGTGTGGGCTGCATGCTCAGAGCGAGCGCTGAGGTGTTGTCATTGAGCATCTCGGATGAGTGTCAAAACACCCGCTTCCAGATTTCTCTTAGTTCTCGCTGTATTATTTTTATATATAATTTTTTATCCTGGTCTTTGCTTCGATGAAGGCTTTGGCAAATTTGTCCACAGTGTGACAGATGTTCTATAGCTTCTCTCAGAAATAGACCCGTCCTTCTGCATCTGCGTCATTCGCTTTTAAGTTTCCCATCAGCCACCCATGGAGTTTTCTGTATGTGGCATTGGCCATTTGATTAACCCAACTAATTTGCTCTTTTATGATCCTGCTTAAAAATACTTGGGCCGCAATTGTGGAGCTATTTTACTGTTGAATTATGTGTAAAAACTAGTCAGCAACCCATTTGATTACTGCAAAATGTTTAGGGTATGTGAAATTGTTGTGTGTTCCTGCTTATCTCGAATGTATCAACCTTTTTAATGGAATTCACCACCATTCAGTTGCGCCTGGTAATTAGCATTCATTAGCACACTACTAAGTTGGATTTACTTTAAGCAGTTATTCAAATATGATAATTGCACAAACAAGACTAGAAATATACAGTAGTGCTGACCCGTTTTGCCCATCAATATAGCAGTTCTTCTAGGTTCTCTAGGTTATGGAGGATGCAGTCAACTGGTTAGCAGACAATACCCAGGCGTCTGTGCTGAAACGCCACACACAAAAGTGCTGCAACTATTTCATGAATTCGCCCATTTATTTACTCTTAGAGTGAAGTCTATCTTCCTGTAGTACACCTCCACTGCTCTGATGTTCCTGTCTTCTCATTTGAAGACCTACCTCTAATTTGTCCAGACCTTCCATCCCAAGTCAAGCCTCCATCACCACTTCCTCTACCAGTCACTGTGATATTCTCAAGAGCTTGGCTTTTGTTTCCACTTGTCTTCCATTTGGCCTTATTAGGAATCAACCATCAACTGTCCTCTGAGTGTCTCAAGTCCTTTGTCTGTCTTAAACCTCTCATCTTTCCAACCTTCTCCTCCTCATCGTCCACTCAACAAACACTCTGCTTTCACTGGATCTGATTGGAGCTTGTTAAAGAGAATGTAAAATGTCACAAGATACAGCAATTCTGTACAGTTACCATTGGCCTTGTAAACATAAACTACAGTGTGCAAACTACAGCAAATGATGTAATTGTTTACATCTTCCTAGTTTTAATCCCATTCCATTTGAATTCTGTAAGGTATTATGTTGCAATTAGATTTTCACTATAGGGGTGTGTGTCAGTATGGCTCTAATGTGTTTGAATGATGATTAATTGTACTCAAAACACCGGTGGCCAATGTAATCTATGCTTTGCGCTGCTGTTGATTATGTAGCGATATACTACCATGGTTTAATTCTAAGAATTAGATGTGTAATTGATTTGCCATATGTTACCCAAACATGGTGTTCCCTGAAACTGTTGAAACAACAGAATTGGGAGTAAGTATTGTTATATTATTTGACAGCTCTGAAGATAGGACAATGCTGGCTCCTGAAACTTACATTGATTCAGCCATATCCAGTTCCCTATTTCTTTTTGAGATGGCTCAAAAGCAGAAAAGTTTTGGAGAGTTTTTATTTATTTATTTTCTTTTTTCAGTGCTTGACAGTGGTACAAAAAGTTATTCAGAAATGACTATTTAAATGTACACAAGACATTAGATCATCTTCAGATGGTAAATTCTCTAAAGACCAACTTCTCTTATCTCTCATGACCTTATCAAATTGTTGATGTTTTATGTCCAAATAGATTTATGTCGTAAACAGGCTTTTCAGTGAATATATCTCATTTCCATTTTATGTATCACTCGGTATCAGTCTCTATTGTTTCGCCTGCTCCAATGACTGGGGTAGTTGAGGCTGGCTTCGACAAAAGAGCATCCAGTGCCATCTCTTTTCAGTTTATGGCTGTTTGTGAAGCGTCTGACATGCCTTGAGCTGTGTCTCTGGCTTTCTTTCCCCCCCTGCGTTCGAGTCAACCTTTGCAAACGAAGGAAAGTCTTCATTAAATGTGGCAATCGGTTCCACAAGATTGATGCCAACCTTTTAAAAATTCACCATTGGGCCGAATTGAACATGGGCAAATGCTGATGCAGATGAACAGGGAAAAGTCGGCCCCATCGAGAGAAATAAATCTGAGTTGCAGGCTTCAGTTCATAAATACCACAGGGTGTCAGGGAGCATGTTTTATTGCACCTGATAGAAATTACTGCATTTATTTATCTCATCACACCTGATAGAAATGCAGAAAAGCCACTCGCAGCAACCCTGTGTTCTGTTTACACTCACAGATGCATTCTGGGGCTGAGCTAGTGTTCCCAGTCATTAATTCAGGTGAATATGTTGATCTGCCTGGTGGATACAGTATACAAAGTGGTAGTGTGGTAATGGATACTTAAAGGGTTTATTTTTGCATGATCTAACTCTTTAAAATGACTTCTGTTGGAAAAACAGAGTGTATTGAAGGTGATTCAATCTTTATTAAATATGTTTTTACTAAAATACTAAATATTATAAGTTTATTTAGAAACGGTTTATTTAGAATGTTTTAGTTACCTGAAGTACGTTTTTAGGTTGCCTGGCTTTTTTCTTTAAGTTTTCATATTTGTTTAATGAATTCTACAGTACATCAGATTAACTTTGCGTTTTTCACTTCAACCATTTCATCTATTTATTTCAAACATGCCCCTCCTCTATTTTAACATCTAACATTCAGGCATCTCCTGCTTTGCATTGATAATGCATTTCAGAAGCTTTTCCGACATCCACTTCCGCATTTACCTTCCTAACTTACTCCGGAACCTGCGTTCTCCCGCAGCTAAATGACATCTTACTTTCCTTGGCGGTGCCACTTTGCTCCTAATCTTCTTCCAAACATGACTCTGCCTGACTTTAATGCATCTGATGCATTCTGTAACCTGTTGGAGATGCTCATTTGGTCTTCAAAGCATGTCTAAAGCAGAATTATGCAGCTCTTCTGATGCAGAGAGACTCGAGTGGCACGGCAGTGGATTTATTGATTCCTGTGAGTGAGTCAGAGAGTGTAATTCACCAGCACTTGATTGATGAGGAAAGCAAGTTCAAGCTGTCCATGAATTGCAGTGTACGGTATTTTTGCTCTTCCATAAAACTTTGATATGGTTAAGCAGTTGAACTTGAGATCAACAGAAGCTGCTTTTGTTCACACAACATTTAAGATCATGTTGAGTTGCAGTTATAAAACAATCTCCTGCAAACAGTGCAACTTTTTCAGAATGACCAGCAATAATACAACAGTGATGCAGTGTCATTCTCCAAGGAAAAGTTAGTCCAGCAGTTTAGCTGTCCATGTGGTGTGACATTAATAACCCAGATACACACTGATAAGCTGATAGAAACTGTGTGTGGGTGTTAGTTTAGACTGGTTTTAGTTTCTGGACTTCTTTTGTTAAGGTGTGTTGTGTGTGTGTCTTGTACCATACTGGCTAAGGAAACCCGTCTTATTATCCTGACTCCATGACAACCACACACAGGCACCTAAGAGCCACAGACAGGAATGGAAAGGAAATGGAAGGTTAATGATCAGATGAGGTTAGAATCTCACATTGGTCAAAGATGGAGACTAACCATCACTAACATTATTGATTGATACCATGTTTACATAAAAGCATGTACTAGATTGTTAAATCGCTAAATGGCTACATAAAGTTACAGTATTACAGATTTGCTCACTGTATACAAAAAGTATAGCCACCAATATTTTAAGAAGTTCCAAAAATTCCAGAATTTTACAGCTCCTTCCAGATTCTTTAGAATGACTACAGCGATTCTGAGCTTTACCTCTCATTATTTTCCATATCTATGACTTGCACATTGTTAATGGGCTCAGTTCTCCCTTTTTATCCTAGACATTTCCCTGAGTCTCCGGCCTCCAGTCCTACTAAGAAGAACATCGTCAGGCCAGATTATGAACACCACATCCAAAACCTCTACAAAAAATTAGGTCAGTTCCTCTACAATAAACAAATAGCTTTATTTATCTTTATTATACTATTTATCACTGAGTCAATGACAATATTCAGCCACTGTACAAAAAGAAAAATGATAATAAAAATGTGTTTATGATGCTATGTACATTATTTACACTAAAAAGAACAATGACAAGATCATTTGAACGCATGATCACAGATGCCTAATGTAAAACACTTAAGAACATTTGCCAGCTGTCCATCACTCATAATCTCATATTTATGTTTACATAAAATATACAGTATCTTGAAATATACTGGGGTTTTTTTTCAATTTGATGGCACATGACATGGATTTTTTTTTGCTTTAATAAAAAAATAATGAAATCATGAGGGGCCTACATTTTCTTTATGTCCAGTAAGAACTATTTATGGCTGGTAAATCTTTCTCACGCAAGTGGCAGGCATGGCCAAAAGTTAATTTTTAGCAATCATCACAGATTTAAATGGTGACACATCTAACACTTTGTATGCACAGATATTTGCACTTTTGGAAATTCCACTGACCATCTTTACCCTGTAGATATGTTTATCATGTCCAGATTTGAACTCTTCTGATTCTGGGCTGTAAAGACAGGTGTGTGCGTATGTGTCTGTGTTTGTGTGTTTTCTGGCTGGAGAGAGACACCATGTGGTGAGGATGAGCTCATCTGTAGCAGGATTCTCCCTGCACTGTTACATCTGATGTTCTTTCTCATAGGAACATGTTATTGCTCAGAGTTTGCTCTTTTTTAGCTCAGCTTGGAGTGGTCAGTTTCAGTTTGCTGAGTTTCATTTAGTTATCAGGTTTTCTGAAATGATTGAATGACTGAATGAAGTGCTGAGAAATAAAAAAGACAAAAATAAGACCTAAGCAAAATTTGTTAATATATTCTCCATTATATGTACTTATTTAGTGTTTTCACACTATTTACTGCTTTGATTGAACAGATCCATCAAGACTTTACCCAGTGAGTCCCATAAAGATTGTTTAAGCATAATTGTGTGATTACAGGTGCACTGATCATATCAAAGTTTCAGTAGCTGAAATATGTGACTGGCACATTACACTGTGCCACTTGCCTTTGTCATTGTTAAACTGACAGTAGATTGACTTGTTCTCCAAAGAGAAAGGCCAAAGAGAAAGGAAAGGTTCTGTCAGCAAGATGGCTGATGGTATTCTGCTTGCTTGTCGCCATGGTAATGGCGTTTGACTGACAGGCAGACACATGCTCTGCCACCAATCATCACTCTGTCACCACAAGTAGTGTGTTCTATTGATCCTGCTTTAGCAACGTCTCTGTAACCGTCAGGAACTGTGTTCACAGACTGGCTTTGCCACAACACAATATGTGCTCCACCCTGGGAAAAGTGGCAAAGGCAGCGGATACCTTGAGGACCTATTTCTCCCTCATCTGGCCCTTAAAATGACTATCGTTATTGTATTCTAATTGAGTCTGGTTCATTCTGTTCAACTAAAAATATATATTTTATCATGTCATTTAGACATTACCACATGTCCAAATGCACTTTTTTGAGGTACTACCCTTTCACCTTGTTATTAAAAAACATGGTATTAGTAGATATTGTAGAGAGGCTGGGAATTCTTAGGAAAGATCCTCTGAATCAGCTGGAATTGAACCTGTATTTGCCACATGAGCACCAAAGTGTTGTGTCTAGAGTATGTGCAATATTTGCTAGGCCACAGCTCTGACAATGTGAGGTCAATTGTATATATATTTTTAAATATAAATTACTATATTTAGATATATACATACAAATATATATAATATTTTCTCCTGGAATTTCATACAGCAGTCTGTACTTTTTGGCTCTTGAAAATCTTTATATTTGAATTTCTTAATTAATTGAGTTATGACCTGAGGACCAAGCAGGCTTTTGGAACAGGCTGCTGAATTTGCCTTAAACGTTGGGGATTCTGGGCACATGCATATGTGCATATATGTATGTGCGTGCCTGTTGACAGCTGGCCAGGTTCGAGCTGGGCTTAAACCATGTGTGCTCTGTCAGGCTCGTAGCATCAGCTCCTTCAGGATTGATGAATTGCCTGCTTTCTTGATTAAACCTTCCGTCACTTCCCAACAAAACACACACACATATGCTGGAAAAAAAGCCCAGCGCATTAAAGTCTAGCCCAGTGGATGAGACTCCACATGTCATCAGCAGACGCATTATGTGTGGATTTGAGGGACCTATGCTTTGACATGTATTACCTGAGCATAAAAAACAAATTCACATTGATTTTGTAACCCTCATTCATTTGACAGTCCATGCTCATTTTAGCACGATGGGTCTCTCCAGACTCCTCAACCTCTACTTTGTTTCACCACAGTCTCTTTGAAGTTCAGCAGATTTTTGATGTCATTTATTTTTCATTGAGGATGATGGGTTGAAGGAAGTATTTCCTAATTAGTGAAGCCTTCTGCAACATCTGTGAAGTGATGGATTTGAATGTATTCTTTTTTGGGAGTATTCATTTTATTCCAGTGATTTTTTTCATTAGATTAGTGGAATAAAAAATAAAATAAAAAAATGTATAAAAAAATAAGCCATATACATTATTTCAGATACGTATGTGGTAAGTGTCACATACATGGTCTTAAAGTAATCTGTGATTTTTCAAACATAAAAAGAACATTATCATATTGATAAACCATCTTTATAGGTATTATATAGTTAGAAAGCTGGGCTTTTGCCATGCTTATCTTTTTCATTTTCATCATTGTCTGTAAGGAACAGAAGAATTCACATATTCAATAAATCCTGTACAACTTAATACATTAACATATGTATCACGTTAAACATAAAAGGCTGAACTTTGATATACTTTAATATGTTGCTCAATTATTTGCCAAGAGATTAAAAGATGTTCAATTAAGAGGTGGTTTTTCCTGAGAGAGAGAGAGAGTAACAGAGATGTTTCAGAATTGCCTTAAGTTTGCAAAATATCAGTTGAAGTGACAATGATTTTTGATTTTCTGGAACTGATATTAGTTCCCTTATTAAAGTATGTGCATCTGCATTTAATTTGCTCTAAATAATTGGAAAATGCAACAGAGCTTTCCAATTAAAGCACCATTTTATGCACTTTAATAATACCCTCATATTATTAGAGCTTATAAAATGACAGGTGAGCCAGTGTATGAATAAAACATAAAGACTCGTAATAAGAGACAGAAAAAAAATCGGAGACAGTTGTTGGTGGGCTTTTAAAATGCTTGACTTAATTTGCATATATTAATCTCTTCTTTTCAACCTTATTGAATATTCTTGCGTATTTGAAGTTAAAATAGTGATGACAGGCCGGGGTACGCTTCATTTTTCCACGGATTTATTGCTCCTATAATTCAGGATCTTTAATAAGCTAATATGACTGATCCTCCGAGTTCTGTGGAATTTCGTTAATTGTTCCAGATGGTGCTCACTGATTATGCAAAATGACTTCTCCTTTCCTCCCTTTATTTTTTCATCCTCCTCAGCCACACTGTTTTGTGATTGACTAACACAGAGAAAAAAGATTATTTTTGGGCCAGCACTTTCATTAGGAAGCCTCTCATCAGGTTTCAAACAAAAGTTCCATCTTATCTCTTGGTGCAGACCGTGTGCAGTGACTAGCACCCAAGCTAGCGCTTGGCAGTCGAAGAGGATCCCATAGGCTTTTAATCGTGACTCTAATCTTGTGTAGCCCAGCAGCTCTCTCTACCCGTGTCGTCATATTTTACAATACCAAAACACTTTAGCCTGAAGTATTAGAGAAGGCACACTCAGCTAGCGACACAAAAACTCATCTGCTAAGTGTGACTGCTCCATGGCTGGATGGCTAGCCTTGAGGAGCTAGTTGATTAAAACCCCCCAAAGCTAGGCCACCATTTTTCTAGTCCTTCTCTCTGATAGCCGAGGACCCATTGAAAGTTCACCTTGATTCTGTTTAGCATCAGCTAAATTGCCCTAAATGAATTGTGTATGGATATTTGATGGGTGGTGGTGGGGGGCTTGCAAGGAATAGACATAGAACAGATTTACAGCTGTGTTTTACTTTCGATGGGTACACGATTTAAACCATACAATTTCAGGGCAATAAAACTGTTCTGAATAGGAGCCAAGGACCTCAGGTTGGCGACAGGGCATGAAAGACGGCATACAGCTTCTTTCCCAAAAAACACGTTAATGATTTATTCCCATGGCCTATGTAACAGGAGCCTGTGGATAACGCAGAGGGGGTTTACAATTTTACTTGGCCTGTGTGCATGTCTCAGATAGGAAATGCCACTAAACTCAAGTCTACTGTTGAATCCAAAAGTTTTGCTACTGTATTAATCCAGCTTCCAGAGAGCATTACTAGAGCATTATTGAAAGAAGGTTTTCTTGTACAATTTATTTTGACCTAATTGAGACATAATATGTTGATCAATCTGTCACATCTCGATATTTGTTGAGAAAATTCAAAGATGTTATTGTGGCAGATGAAAGCTTTGAATATAAATGACAAAATGTGGCTTTAGATGTTTTGCTTTTCACTTTTGTTTCCCTTAATTCTGTTCATGGTACAGACATAAATGTGTGCTTGTATTTTTTCAATCCGTTCGTAAGTTTTTTTGTAGATTTCAGCCAATTGTAAGACTAATGAGAATCACGTGCCTGTGGGCCTAATCACAGTCTGGGGTCTCATTCCTCAACCGTCCATCTCCCAGCCCAGAATAAGATCTGTTCCTTCATTAGTCTCTAGCCCATCAAACATGGCCGCTCTCAATAGATGGGCCTGTCTAGCCTTCCCATTGCCCTCATGTTCAGCAGTCTTTGTTATCGCACATCTAATTAGAACTTGATAAAAATATTTCCCTCGAAATCCAGCCATTAAATATAGGTTAAGGAGATTTATGATCAAATATGCTCTTAAAGATCTTTTAATGGGTCTGTGGACTCGTTAAGTTGGTTATTAACGAGCCCCTAATACATTGTGCGATTTAAACTCGCAATGAGATTCCGGGGAATGAAGTCATTTCTGATAAGGGGTAAGTGAGCCCCCCAAAGGCTGTTTGGAAAGTGTGTCACCTGCTTTCTTTTAAAGTACGATATGAAACCGTTTTACAGCTGTATGAAGAGTTTATTCTCTGCAACAATGGCCAAATTCGCAAACCCAGGCTGTCAAATTACATTTCTGCTGTAGTCAGCATTATGTTGCTGGTATTGTCATAATATGCAATATTATATATGCATACTATATATGCAGTGTAATATGCAGTATCTGTATTATTTGTTGTCACTACAAGCTACTATTATAAAGTTAAGTTATAAAGTGCGTAATTTATAAACTTTATAGTTAATGTAATCTATTGAATTTCTTACTTCCTAACCTAATAGGCTGAAAATCTACTGTATTTAGACCTCAGTGTCATACCTATATTGTTTGTCTGTAGCTGTCAAACCTTCTGCACATATACCTATTTCTGAATGACACATCAGAGCTACAGCGTCTGCTCAGCCTTTAGTCACAGCAAGCGTAATGCTACGATGATTAGCATAATTAATGAGGAACGCCAGCACTGCATTGGTGGATTGGTTTAAGGAGATGATGAATGGGCCTATGGCTGCACCAGTGGCTGCCAACGAGGCCTCTCATGCTGTCATCCCTCCTGCCTGAGTCCTGGCACACATCATTACTCACCGGGCCGAGGTGCCACATTACATCGCCCTACAGCCGCCAACATGGAAAACTTAATAACACTCCCCAGCTCTGAGGGGATCTTTTGAGGCTCTGTGCCAGTGATTGTCTGGTCTGAAGTGCCAATGGAACTTAAAAGAGTTATCGGACGGCTGTTCAGCTCAAAATAGCTTTGACACTGACTGTAGCCTACATTTACAGGCAAAAACTGTCCCCATCCCATTTCCCCAACACTGCTCTTGTCCCTTAATTTGCTTCTCCTTTTGGTTTGGTTGAGTATCCTTTTCCAAGCTCGGCATACCTCCTGCTCCAGCAATGTGAGTTAGCATACTCACAGAACCGCTAATTAAGAGGGGATTTGGTGTAATTGTGCCTTCTGCGGCCCATCCAGCACACACAATTTAGCGATGAGTTTGTTGCCAGCTCTGCTGTTCGGCCATGCTCTGGAGAGACCAGAACCCATTTACTCTAAGAGTCTGGAGCACTGCAGATCACCACGCCTGCATTACAGTAACACTAGACCCCTCACATGCCTGAGCCAGTACTAATCTCTCCAGTCCGCTGTACTAATCCCTAGTCCACTTGTTTTAAGTGGTTAGCATTCTATCAATTGTATTGTTTAACACTCTCATGTTCTGTTAGAATTGACCTACTCAAGGCACTTTTGTAGGGATTATTGAAGGTTTAACCCTGTTGTGGAAGGTGTGGGAATTCTCTATACAGAAAGATAATTGTTATCCAGGATAGTCATGTTCTGTTAGGAGTCAGCCTGATCTCAGCAAAACCACATTGTAGACAAATGAAATAAAGTAAAAACATACAGTTGTCAATCAGAAACGTAATGTAACATTTTGAAAATAAAATTTTGTTTGTCAGCTGTTCTCATAAAATCAATGTCACGATGCATGTTGTTTTTTACATGTTAAAGGTCCCCAAACAGAACTTGAAGGTTACATAATAGCAGCTGAAACTATGTGGCTTTGAAACCTTTCTCTTTCTTAAGACATTTGGAGCAGTGCCCTGTGGATAATGTCTACTGACACCCGACTCTGTACCAGATTTCAAAGACAATTTTTCACACAGAATGAGAAATAACCTTAAGTGTAAAATAAACATATTATCAGCATATTTCCTATTTCTCCCTGCTGCCATCTCACTTGTACATGCACCTAAAGTTTATTTTTGCCACATGTCTATGAATGGTTAATTCCAGCATCGCACACTCCTTGTGTGTGTAAAGATTAGAATTTTGTTTAATTCATTCTTTCTGTACGCTTTGAAACCAGGTTGATTTAAAGAGAAATATTGCCTTATTTTAAATTTTCTTGCATGTTTTCTGCATAATTGTACGCAATCAATGCTTATTATTTTGTTTTGATCATGGAGTCTTAACAATGTTGACAAAGACCAAATGTGTAAATGTAATCAATCTTTCCTCTTGTCCTATTTATAACTTTTGTTTATTTTTCATTATTTTTTATCAACAGTATGTTGTAATCAGGTATAATGTGCAGTGTTACAAATTAAAAAAGAAATTAAACAAAAGGAGAACACTGACAACAGAATGTCAAGGCCTTCGACAGAGTCATTAAAAGATGCTGAAAATAGCAGCAAGCCGTCATCTGTTCTCATAGCACGCTGACACTTCCCAAACTCCTCCTGTCAGGGCAGGGGGCCATTTGTATTCTCTCTCATTAGGCAATTTGACTAATGACCAGGCTGGGCTTTGGAGGGGCCTGGGCAGACCTCCTCGCCCGAGCTCTGGCCTCACCAGGCAGCAACCTGTATTGGAATGGCACAGATGGTAAACCTGGGTGACAAAATAAACAGTAATATGTCTATGGGATGGCTTCAGGGGATGGGCACAATTTTTCTTTAATAGCAAATAAAAAGTCTGTGGCTGAAGCCAGTTCGTTGTGCACAGAAAGGGTTGTAGGGATATCCCATCTACTGATCCTGAGTATCTCTGAGCACTAATCCACAGTCTAAATCACACTAATCCACAGTCTAAATCTAATCCACAGACTATGCCCACTGCCCTTCCTACCAACTTTCATATCCAGTTGCACTGTTGTCCTTTATGCAAGACCTGCTGCTGCAGTAAGTCAGACTCAGTCTGCTGTTCCTCTCCTGGGGCTTGGCTGAGTGTTGTCAGTGTAAGAAGCTTTAATTGTGTGGGTTGGGATGAAGAGGTAAGAATATGGGAAGGTCTGAATGGTTGTATAAAACAGAAATTAACTTAGAAAACATTTATTTCAAATGTTGAAATAAAAATAATAGTGTTAAGCATGTTCATTAACCCCTTAACACTTTACATCAGTCACGGAACATAGCTTTTCCCTCTAGAATGTATTATTGTGTTATTGTGTATCAATTAGGGGAAAGTATACAAACAACCTTTTAAGATAAAAAAATGAAAATAAAATCAGATTTAAAAACTAAACTAACACTGAAGTCTCCACTATCCTGGCAGATTTTACATTCTGAAATATGGCAAAATGATTTCTCATGGTTTATAATAGCTTACTGCATTTTGCAAGCAGGTTTTGGTCTGAGTTCCAGAAAAAAGAAAAAGGAAATCAAATACCCCAAAACTCTTGTTCCTATCATTTATTTCCCCACAGGGAAAAAAATATTTTTTGTTTCATGAACTCTGCTGTATTGGCTGACCGAGTCTTCCATCTGTCAGTCTTTTAGCGTTAGCCTACATATAAATCTGATGTGTGTGTGCTTGCATTCATGTGGCGAGTGCGACTGGTGGAAGTCCTGTGTGACAGTGCATCCAACAATGGGAGTGTAAAGGATTAGAGCTCAGAGCAGCATGTAGGGGAACTCTTCTCTGCCTGAAGCAGCCATCCGTCAGCACTTGGGGACTATGGGGATGACAAAGCCAAAATTTTTCACAACACCTGACAACACTATTAATAAAGCAATGATCCTCATAGGCAAGCTCACTCTTGCTCCAGCACACCATCATCATTCACTCATTCTAACCAATGGCAATGCTGATCTCACAGCTCTAATCAGCAGTTAATAACATGCTTTAGACCCGTGATAGTACCTGTGTAGCAATCTGATATAGCAGTGTAATCACATCAAGTATAATCAAGTATTGGCAGACTGAAAATTCCATTTGTATTATTTGGTATTTGGTAGATACATGATATTATTGAACTGCAAACCTGTGTCCATCAACATTGTCTTGTCTGCTTACACAAATGGCATATTGATCATGTAATCCTGTAGCTCAGTTGGTAGAGCGTGGTGTTGGCAGTGGTGCTGGCATTTCCAGCACTTCCATTACCTACATAGTTATAAAATATATACCTTGCCCTCTAAATTTCCCTGGATATAAATGTTTCCTAAATGAAAAAATATATTCACTGTTTAAAATGTTTTGTAATGGTTTAGAACCACCTGGAACATAACGACCCAAAATGAACATTGACATTCTGAATCGACTGTACCTACAAACCATTTTTAGCTGCATTTAATATTCTTAGTTATATTCTTCCATTGACGTTAATATATCAGGCTGCCTGTGGTCTAACTTATACGAGTAGAATCTGCCAGGCCCCATACTTTACCTTTACGACTTACATTCTAGACAACAGCGATCTGGACAAACATTACCTTAACATTCCTGCCCAACATGACCCCAGACTTGCATCCATTTTTCTCTCCAGGAAATCGCCCCCAAATCCTGTCAGCAGCATGCACGCGTATGTGCATGCGTTAGACGTCAAACCCCCAGTATGAATGACGAGTGAATACTAAGCTTGATCTGATTGAAAATGTAATGCTTGAACAATAAAATGGAGCGCTGCGGCCTTCAGGTTCCGCCTTTATACATTTGACACATAAGTGATTCATCAAAGCCGACGGGCACCTCTCCATTACCACACATTGATTCAAACATATCCCCCATCAGACTCGCTCTCCTATGCTTCAGCGGGGCTTTAGCACATGTTTATTCACTTGTTTTTATGGACCAAAACAAGTCGTTACTATCTTCTTTTCAATTACCCAAGCCCTGGTGAAATGACCTCATAGAGCTCTTTGTTGCTCAATAGTCCATTCAAGAGCTAGGTGATACATTTTCCAAGCCCTGTCTGATGGCCATAAACAGTATCCAAAAGAGTGTTTAAAAAAATCCATGGTAAAAGTTTTTGAGTAGGTCATTGAGTAGGTTGTTGATGACTATGGTGAAGTGGTTTGTCTATGTTTCTCTATTTTATATCACAACAAGTGTGGCAAAGTATATTTGTCTCTATGTTGCAATATATACAGCTTTTTCTTAAGACGCCTGGTGAGATATTCATTAAGAATAAAGGACTTGAGCACTCAATATGTGTGTTTCTGTGCATGTTTTGCCCTGGAATAGTTGCGGACAAAGAGCCATTTAGCATTTGCCAAGGTAATGAAACCATACGACAGTTTAAGATATTCTTTCCCCCTTCCATAGAACATTTTACACCATCGGCCTCCAGGTAACTTACGAGAAGAGATCTTTCAAAGTTTCCTCCTACCACCAACAGAAGCCAAGCTCTGCTGGTAATATATAGTGTTGCTGTTAGATGCCACTCTCAATATCTTTTCCATGAGCGAAATTGGACGCTTTCTATTTTTTGGAGAGGATGGACATTTTTCTTCAATGCAGTCAATGGGAGCTATTGTGCAGTCGTGTCACCCTGTGTTAATTTGGGCTCTAATGTATTTGATAAACAAAGGGGCGCTCTTTAGCCTGACAGTCGTGACACCCTGATTCTTGCGTGGGCGCCGTGTGGTGCGGGGTTACACCGTTAATAACCCACTGGCAGCCATCAAAGGCGCTTTAACCATGATCATTATGATAAAGGGCATACACTTAATTACAGGCCTGCTTAATTATAGCTCTGTTGAAGCTCGTTTGTTTGGTAGAATGCTAATTATACCAGCGTACTCTTGGCAAGTCCTCTTTTGAATCCACCTCTCTCTTTCTTTCTCATTTGCGCTTTCTCTCCAAGAGCCGAACGCTCTGGCTCATTTTCATGCAAATTGATATCCGACGAATGTTTTGTCTCTCTCTTTCTCCCTTTTCTTTCGACGTGTGTGAGTGGGCCTTTGTTTTTGGAGTCGAACGTCTACTTGACAAGACAGGATCAGGAATAATCAAGAGTAATTAACAGGGAAAGAGGGTGGAGAGTCTGTTTGGGGGGCAATCAAATACAGTGGTGGATAAAAAAGGCTTTCATCTTGCTTTGTCTAAACAAGTTTCCATTTCTATTTGGCAACTTTGAGTGTTCTGCTATTTTCGACCATTAGTTTAGGTCAAAATCCATTTCTGTAATGTATAGTACAGTACTGATTAGGAAGGGTTTTGTTTTGAATATTTGTGTAATGCTAGTTTTCTGCTTTTTTGTAATGTTATATGATGTTCTCTGTTTCCAGCTGTTGATGATATACCCTTTACGATCTCAAAAACATGTCTCCACATCATGGTTAGCCTATGGCAGGGTTTTGTTTGTGCCCCTAGAGGTTCCTGAGGGAGCTGCAGGGGGTCTGTGAGATTGTGATAGAAATGCCAATGTCGAATTACAGATGAAGTGTGTAATTAATGCTCCACTAACTTCACCAGATGGAATTGGAAAAATAATTGTTTTCAGTCAGGTTTATCAATCACTGCCCACTGTCAGCTTCTTGCCTATGAAAACCTACCGCACTTCCGATAAATGTTTTTGGGAAACCTTGTATCAGAAACATTTATTATAAACATGTATTGAAATTGAGCAGGAAATGTTTTATTATAAAGAATCAAACTTTTCCTAAGCTAAGCCACCCCAACCAACCACCCACCCCAACCACACACACTCCAGCCAGATGTTCAGTCCTGATCTGGAGTCAGTGCTTTACAGCCCTTCATGCAGTTAGGAAGAGCTGGGCAAACACACAACATTTGGCCACTGTCATAGCTTAGGAGCTTAGTGCTTATTGTCACTGTGACAGAGAGAAAGAGAGAGGGTGTGAGAGAAAGAGATAATGAATTAAAGATCTTAAACATGCTTAGCCATGTAAACCACTGTAATATTTTCTGTCTGTTTTATTCAGCTGTCATTGTATTGTGTTCTTTTTTCATATACAGCCAGTCAATTTGATGGACATTACCATACTGTAAAGTATGTATATAAAGAACTGTATGTATAGCATACTACGTAAACATATGTGTGTGTGTGTGTGTGTGTGTGTGTGTGTGTGTTTGTGTTGTATTATAATGTTAAATGTAGTATTACTTGGGATGTGCTGTTACTTTATTGCCAGTTCAATTACTGTGATTATACCTGAAAAATCTGAAACATTCACTGGCCCTTATTATGATTAAACTCTCATATAGGAAATAAATAATTACTGATAAATAATTACTGAATTGAACTGAAGTGAACAGGTTTGGTCATTCTCCAACCCAAATGTAACTTATGACTAAAAGAAAGTGGATACACTTCCTTGCAAAGGTTATAACTTCTTAACCCAGAAATATTAATTTAATATTCAAAGTGCATTTATTAAGGAATTTCAGTTATTAAAGAAATGTACTCAACAGAAAATCTTCCCTAATGTTATTCCCGTTTCCAAAATATAAGTCAAAATATATTGTCATTCTGGCCATATGCACACATACAGTGGAACAAAATGTTGTTTCACCAGGTATCTAGTGGAAAATTACAGACAGGACACGTCATTACATTTTTTAGTACGACAAATACAAGCAGCAAAATGATGAGACAGCGAAGTGCAGCCTTATATATTTGGTTATAATGGTGATAATGGTGATGCAGATCATAAAGATGACCACAATGAAAATAAATAGTGGTAATGACAATAGTAGTAATAATATGTAATAAAAAAATAAAAACTGACAAATTCTATGACAGTAGTCAGGTAATTGTAGAATATCTGTGAGAAATTAAATGAAACCCATTTTATTTAGCTTCTCTGTGATTACTTATACTGTACATATTTACTACTATGGCAACCCCCATCAAAGCTTTTCATGGCTTGTCTCTTGGAAGCAGCCTGTGATTAGAAGCAGCAGATCTAGCATGAGGGAAGGGGGGAGTTCATTAATTACAGCCTAACACAGGCTCTGCAGATGAAGTAAAGCAGAGATAGTGTAACAGTGCTGGGTTTAGTGAGGTGAGCGACAGCATAAGATTAATGGAGAAGCGAGAGCTGACGGCAATGGAGTCAGAGCGCTGCCCTGATAATTAGAATCTGTGTGAAAGCATCCACAGCTATTGTTCTTCAGTCTCATCTTCGACCTGGAATGCAGTTTCTTTGCCAACTTGTCAAAAATGCAAGCCGGGATGCACATCTGCTGTGATGTAGTCACTACTGGTCATATATTGCTCTGTTATATTTTGAAACGAACAGAAGAAAATAACTTGTGTTACAAGTTGTGTTACAATAACAGCTAGTGTTGTTTTTTATATATATATTTAGTGTTTCCAAAAATATTCCTGTTTTTTACTATATTTAGTGTTTAGTGTATATATATATTTTGTGTTGTTATATATGTTATATATTTTGTTATATATTTTGTAGACAAAAAAGCAGATGTTACATACTAAAAATATGTAGTATGAAAAAACTGAAAAAAACATATTCTGTAGGTTAATGTGGCAAGTATTTAGTGTGGGCTCCCTTTACATTAGGGCAATAGCAGGTAGCAGGCTCCCTTACCCTAAATGTAATGGAACCCTAATTTCTAATTTCAATCTAATGCCCAAAAGTTTTAAGTGCTCTTGGTGAAAATTAGGTCACACTAAATACTAACTTTGCCTGAAGAAGCAATTTTGTTCTGAAAGTTGTGTTTCTTAAATTTTGTGTACATATTTTCTGTATTTTCCATTTGTAGAGGAGAGAAGACCTTAAAAAAATATATGGATGGCCTGTTTGGGTGAACATTTGCTAATACTAGCAATTTACATGTAATTTGTGATTATTTTGTAGAGCAGTTTATAATTGTTCTTGTTATTTCTGTACTCTGCTATTTATAGCAACTAGTAGTTTATACAACATGGAGACTGTAATGTAAAGTGGTACAAAGTTGTCAGTTTTACATGAGCATTTATTGGCTGACAACTGAATACATATTTCCAGTAAGAATCTGCACATATTCCTTCATTAGTCTCCGGATGATAACTCCTCTGCTCAAGGCCTTGACATACATCGTAATTGACTGATTGCTAATTCTATTAAAAACACATTCATTATAAAGAGGCATTTTGTGACATTAAACATATGCACGTTATTTCAGGAGAGCGGAGTAATCACAATCACGGCCGCTGATAAGACTGCTCCCTAACAAGCATCACTTGAGCCATTTTTTTATGTTGAAGATGTTGGTTCCAGCAATTACGCATTCTTTTCATTTCCCAAATGATTTGCAAAACTCGTAGAGATTATAATTGCTTTTAGCCACGCATATCTAATTTGTGTCTTTTTAAGTGTTAATTAGTTAGTGATTTGAGCTGACATCTTTATGTAGTTTGCACAGCTGAAAAAATGTTATTGAAGGGAGGCTAATGATTTGGTGTGTGTGTGTGTATGTATGTGTGTGTGTTCTTGGCTACTGTACGTACAGTAATTTACAGTAGCAAAAAAATGGAACATGTATATAAGTGAATATGTGCAGTATGTCACTGTGTGCACATATGAAAGTGTAAATCTGTAGCTTAAACTAGACAAGATCTTGTTTGTGCTAAAATGCATTTTCAAAAGGACATGTCTTCTGCATACAGTGTTTGAATGAATGTATGTTTCACATTTGGTCATGTGAAAAGATGTGAGGGAGAAAAATAGTGTGCGGACACCCAGAGAGTGGCCGGGTAGATATTCAAATAAAGGAGGGAATTAATGAAGACAGCATGTCACATTTCTTCACCTGCTCTGAGCAGGAACAGGAAATGAAGATCTGCTCATCTCAGAGGCTGCCGACCATGTTTCGCATGTCACTGTTCTGTCACAGGCCTGTGTAAAAATGGCAGGCAGTGATACATGCACTTTGAGATAACATCCCATTCCTTCCCATCAATCATTTATACACACACACACACACTTGTTTATTTATTACTTAGTCAGGCACTGTGTGTGACTTTTTAATATAACTAAGCGGCATGTGACATGTTGGTGGAACTTACTGTTTGGCTTCAAGAAGAGGAGGGGGAGAGAAAGAGAGTCTGAAAAGAAAAATATGTGTTGTGTGATCCTCCAGCATCACCTAGTGCTTTGAATCTGAATAGCATCTTATAAGGGTATTGTAACCTTGATAAATGGCATAATTGTGTGTTATTTTATGTTATCACTATTATTTTTACATATTTTAAAAATAATTTTAGGTATTTTTATAATTAATTGTAGTAATTCTGTGTTTTTGTTTATAAGGTTTAGTTAAAGAAAAATATCAAATGAAAATGTAAAAATCTTGATTAAACACATGGTTAAAAAAATATGAAAAAAAAAATTTTTATTGCATTATTCAAAATCAGGAAATTACAGTTTGTGATTTATTACTTTTTTTATTAAAAAATAACATTTTAACTATCATACTCTGTTATTTAAAACACATGTAAGCTTGAATTATGAGATACTGTGTGTGCTGTGTATTATGAAAATCGCTGTTATCAGTCGTTATTATGGGGTACAATGGTCTGTGTTTCTTGGTCAGATACACATGGGGGCGCCATTGAGCAACATTTACTTAAATAATAAACGTAAATAATACGTTTTTCTATTTCAGCTGGTTTATATGCAAGAAATAAAGCCAACTTTAAACAATTTGTTTTATGTTTGTGTAATTGATATTATATGTAAATTAGATGTGTTGACTGTGCAAAATTTGTGTTAGTTATTTTTTGGTTGTTGATTTGACAAAATTGTGATTGTTTGATTTGTATGTGTTTGTTTTGCAGTACAATTATTGTTTCAACACTAAACACAAATGCTGCAGCCTTATCATAGAACTCTAACAAGAAACCAGCCTAAAAACAGACTGTGGAATCAGCCCCCATTTTATGTAATCTATAATTAACTATCTGAAGATCTGAAATTGTTTATACATGACACCAAATTGACCTGTTTACTTTTTAATACGTTACTGTATTATCGATTCATCAGTGCATTTTATAACAAATGAAATATCTTCTAAATCTTTATATCTTCTAATATCTTCTAATTCTCTCAGCATATAATAAACATTTCCTTTGCAATCACCTGTCACAGTCTTTCTGATTGATAAAATTAATTAGCTCTATTTTCTACATGTGGAATACCTTGTTTCAAATGGATTGTGAATTAATTAATAATATTGTACATATAAAGCTTGATATATTTGAAAGAAATGAAATATATGTTTATAGTATTTTAGAATATGTGCTTAGATATTGACCTTCAAATGAAAGTGAAATTAAAGTGTTACTCCAGAAACTGTAGGGTATTTTATCTTTAAAAGCTTCAATTCATAACTGGTCTCTCTATCGCCATCTCTGTTTGAGACATAAAATTGCACACTTATGTACCTCACGTGTGTTAGTCAAATTAAGCTAAATTCTACATCATTACTAAAAATTCACCCTTGTGAATTGGCGTAGGGTATGATGACTGTTCTGTTATGTACTTGCTCAAGTAATGTTTTTTTAACCATACAAAGTTACGGATTGCAGCGGATTGTAAGTTACTTGCAGTAACTTGAGGAACACATTAAATCTTAATGAGAGTAAAAATGTTGGCCCTTGATGATAATTTTACAGATCAGTTCTGTTAATGATGCTTTGTGTCTGTGTCAGTTTTGTCCTGGGATTTCTGGTATGTGTGGGAGTCACTGGTGTGTTAATGATTGTAATACAGAGTAGAGGTTCTGTCTCACTGGTTTAGATAGGAAACACTGTCTGAACCTGCTCAGCTCGCTTCACAGTCCTTAGGGCAGGTACATTTAGTTTTCTAGTAAGTTCATCCAAGTAAAAATAAATAAATAATAAACTGAACAATGACAGCAAGAGCAGTCATATTATTTGTGACATGTTTTTGGTGCTTCTCATACAAATTCCTTAATTTTCCTTTTGGTTTCTTCGCACATCCAGTGTTCATGTGTTGGAGGAGGCATGGCTCTCTGAAGGGAAGGTAGGATTGTATGCTTTAAACGCTAGCCTGCTATTGCTAGCCTATCTAAAATTGTCTTCCTTACCTTTAAATCGTTGATAGTTCTGACACTGTAACTGTGACACGCTGTGAATGTTTTTGCTTTATTTCCATAAATGAGCTGGCTGGACTTCGGGAATGAGCTTTGTATTGTAAACATAGTACACTGAACTTATTTAAAATATCAAGTAAAATCCTGCTTTCTATGATAAGGTAGATAACTATTACTTAAACTAGTAATTTCCCTGCCTGACTAGCAAAGAAAGGAGCTCCTGATAAGTTCTTCAGGGCCTGTGTCTATAAAGGCCCTGACGACCAGATGGGAGTTTTCTAGACTTACTGTGGCTCTGCGATAGGGAGGATAATAATAATAGTAATATCCTGAGACCACACTGTAAAATATGAAGACCTGGTTCTCAATGTTCTCATTGGTTAGAGCTCATACTGTGTTTAAATGACAATCAATGTGTGTTTAAAGGGAATGGTTTGCCATGAAATATGGGGCAACTATTTTTAGCTTGTCTATTTATCTTTATTATAAAAGAAATCATAGTCTGATAATGCTATAAACACATGTAGTGCCTAAATGTTATATGATGGAGATGTTGCAGTATTGCATTGCCCCAAACTCTTTAAATATCAGGATAGTATAAACAGTACAAACAGTAATTTTTTAGTTTTAATTTCTGTGTTTTTTCTGTGATTTGTTCTCATTTATTCTGCATTATTCTGTACTTTAATACAGATGAGAGGTTTGTCAAACCATGTCCTGATGTGCTTGAACAGACAGGCAAACCTGGGTTACTGTAGGCTGCTGATATAGTCATCTGCTTCTAATGTAGAGTAGAGCAGAGGGAAATATCCATCGCTGGTCACATGGACTCACCTTGTTAGTCTCTCTTTTCTTTTGCAAACACTCAAACACAAAGTAGGACATGTGGGAATACATGAAAACCTGTCCATGAGAATAAGCTGGATTCCGGTGATGGGTCTTTCATGTTTCTGGAAGGATGGTCTCTGAGGATGGGTCTACATGATGAAATTTACACAGTATAAAACTTTCATAAAATGCAGTCTAAAGTCTCCTTATAGTCTTATGTGGCCAGAGCTTTGAATGAACAGCATAAGGTCTGGTTCACATTGCAGCTTGTGTTTGCAAATTGTGTTTAAGACATATGTCTGTCCAGTATGTATATAGTCAAGAAAAGAAGGTAAGAGATGGGTGTGTTTTCAAAAAGTATAATTTGGCTTTGCTGAGACGTTTTCCAAATGGGACCAAAATGTGACCCTATCTCCTCTGAAGGTAACAGTTTATAAAAACAATCTATGAATGGTGAGGATTTTCTAGAAAGTTAAACATATAAGGTGTCTGTTTGATTGATTGACAGACTTGAATGATTGCAGTGTGATTTTGAGCTCTGTACAGTCATTACGTATCCATATGATTTTATTTTACCAAGCACCTTTAATAAGAGTTATTGTCCCTAGCCATAAAGCACTCTGAGCATTTATTTTTAAACATTTCTCTGTTGATGATGTCATCTACAGCAGGAAAAAAAACAGACATTGCAGGAGAATTATGGATGGAGATCACATGGTCTTCACTGAACTCCTCTAACAAGCTCAAACTGGACTCATGGGGAGATGTAAACAATCACGTCTGGATCTGGCACCAAGCAAAGTGATATCAAAGAGCAAAGTAGGTGGAGGACCTCTCTCTCTTCCTGGTTTTTCAAAATATCTCAACCATATGAGTCACATTAGAGTAATTGAGGAGCAATGGGTGCGGGTGTGAGGTGATCTCTTCCCTCTCTCTCTCTCTCTCTTAAGCTCGTTCCCCTGTCCTGTACCACACACTTTACCCCCAGCTTCTATCCCACCTTAGCCCAAGTCTGGAACTTCAACTTTTATATAAGATATTTTATTTGATGTGTTTCCCATTCTTTTTCTTCCCTCGTTCTGTTTCATTTTCCTCTAGAAAAATATCCAATCAATTCTTTCCGCAACATTTCTTCATTTTGTGAGAGATGTTTTTTATTCATGTTTCTTTTGTTCATTCTTCTTCTTCCCCTCAGGACACCACAAAGTGGTTGGAACACAGAGATCAATTAGCTCCTTTTAAGTGAGATCAAAGCAGTGTGGCCCCATGTCCAGGCATGAAGGCCAATTAAACCTGACCAGAAGGATGCTGGTCCCCATGGACCACTCACCACTGGACACATGCTACATATTTAGGAATCTGCTATAAAGAGACCCACAAATTTGGATGATTATATGTATATATCATTTAATACATTAGATAAATGGTGTCATTTTAAAGGCAAGAAACTCAGAACTTTCGCTTGTGGAACCCTTACCAAAAATTACAAATGTCATTTAATATTGTAGCCTATGTAGTGTTACGAAGAAGTTAGGATAGAAACAAAATGTCAGAAAAGTGGTTAGAGAGAGGAAATGTCCAGTCTCAATCCACAGACAGGTGCAATGACCTTGTCCACCTCTGGAGGTGCCACTTGCGTTTTATGGGACATTTATGGTAGCCAGTGCTTTTTACCATGGCCACCTGGATGCAATAAGAGAGCAGCTCCTGAGCTTAGATTCTGGACGCTTGTAGGAAATTTAGGGGCTCCCGGGGGAGGCAAACCCTGTTAAGATGTTTATGATTTTGAAAGTGGTCCTTGGGGGAAAACACTGATAACCACAGTATGGGATTTTGTATAGAAAGCTTGTTTTCTTGTTACTCTCAACACTTTCCCAGAGAGCTGTTTTCCTGAGTAAACCCACAGGGAGTTCACGATTGATTTAGCTGTTTTTTTAAGCTGTGCTTAATTATGTTTGGTGGAAGTTTTGGGATGATTGGTGACCAGTCGGTTAGTTTTAAAGTGTTCTTATTCAAGAATGTTGTTATATTGAGAACTATATTTGTGATGTTTATTTTGTTCCATTCATAAGCATTGACTGGAATGAAGTACCACGTGAATCCACTCTGTTTCATTGAAGTTCCATTTTGTTCCATTGTCACTTGAGGTGCTGTGGGTCTAAGCCCCATGTGTCCAGCTACAGGTGGGGGTGCTTTAATAACTTCATTAGGACTGACACACTTCCTGTTTGTTGATATTTAAATCTGTGCTCAGTCCCCATCATTTTAATCATAAACTTAATTTTTACAGTTTTCAGACTGTTTTTTTTTTAATAATCAGACCTGCACATTCTTACATTTTATATGATATGTCAGGTTACATCTTACGTGTCAGTGACATACTATACTTACGTGACATACTAATTTACATTTCGGGTTAAGAACATTAAAACTCACTTGCAATATAAATGTTCTTAATTTAAACAGCTGAAACCTAAAAGTATCATAATATCAGTATTTATCCCAGAAAATTACTTTCAGTTGGACTGTTAAGCTAGATGTTTTGAAACTGCATAAGACTAAAGTTCACAGCTCTAATACCGCCGGTCTGTTCTTTTCCAGGCTGTGACACATCTTCCATATTGACCTTCAATGATGTCCACCAAAGCCATAAATCCTGTGCAGAATCCACTCACACCTTCATGTTTCAACTCAGTAACTATGCTTGACCATTCAGGGGGTTTAAAACCACAGGCTTTAATAGTCAAACAGGCTATTAAACTTTATACCATATACTTTAATTCTTCAGGCTATTGACCTGTAAATGATGGCAAAGAAATTTGTCAAATTGAACATTTTCTGCAACTCTGCTTTACAACATATACAGACATTAACAGCTGCGTTCCAGGTCATCATTTAACTGTGATCTTGCACACACGGGGAACAGATCAGTGGTGGGACGGGTTTCAGTGCTCGAGTGGGATACATTGAGACCCCCGGGTCAGCACATGCGAGCAGCTCTGAATGTGCTGATAGAGACGAGGGGGTGCTGGATAGATTAGAAATGTTGGCTTTTGACAGACACTGTGCAGAGCTTCATCTGCAGATCCAGCCAGCTGAAGAACATCTGGAGGGATATTCACTCAGACACAGACGGCCGGAGCTGTGTTTTGAGTTCCCTTTATTGCCCTGCAATGGCAAATGAAGCTGGTGAAGTTGTCATGTTTGTTGATTTACAATACGTGGCTTTTGACTTCGAACTGTTCGTGCTCCTGCCACTACTGCTAATAATAATAATGCATAAACATTATTCCTATAACAACATTGAAAATATTTTATATTATGATATTATTATTATAGATTTGTAAATATTATATGTATATTTTATAACGTAGATGTTATTATTATTGTTGTTGTTGTTATTTTTTCAAGGCCTGTTGGTCTTCAGAGCACTTAAAATTTGTTATTCTGAAGCCATGATGCACTTCAGTAACATTTACCAATGAACTTGTTCCCTACGTTTGCCTTTAAATCTTCACGGCGTACTGTTGGTTCACCATAATTACAAACCAGTGACAAATTTTCAGACATCAATTCGCCATAATGTGGAGACTCTAAATCTATCTATTTAGAACGTCTCATGATCAGGCCACAAGGCCAGTTACATGCATTTCCTTTCAAGAGCCCTGACTGAAGTCATGTCTCCCACAAAGGAAAAATAGAGAATGTATGTTGTAAATGGCACGTACCCTAAAAACAGACTCTGAGCCACCAGCAGGCCTGCTTTGCCAGAGGATAAATAAATCAATCTAGAGAAGAACCGAATGAACAAGACGACCATCTGCTGAAAAGCATAGTAAATCTCATCATAACTGTTCCTTCAGTCACAGGCCGCGTGAAAGCCAGATTCCTCGATCTTTTCTTTAACAACAATGCTAAGTGTTATATAGAATAAATATAGATTTTCTATTCCAAGTGCATGACGATTTTTTAATAAGATTTCATAAGTTTTAGCTTCAGAATGCAGATCTAATTTTAGGTGGATATCATTATCTACTTTATTTGTAAGTAGACAATGACATCTGAAAAACAATATGCTTTTCAATAGCAGTACTGAACTCGGTGTGTGAACCACTTTTTTTAAGGACACAAATAAGCATTTGCTAAAATGTGCCAGTGTTTCCATGTGACATTTTCCAGATTCAGTAGAGAAATCAAGCACATATTCTTTGGATACAGTGCTCTTGTTAGCTTTACCTAAAATAGTCTGTTTTATCTTAAGCTTAACTTTGATCTGCTTTAGATCCTGACCTTTGATAAGTGAACTCTGGATGAAAGCCTAATATAACAAGTGAAATTCGTATGGTTCATTTCTCTTTCTTGTTGCATAGGTGGTGTCATTTAAAAAAAATACAGACTGTTATCATTTAAACAATGGAATTCACGTGGATTGTTTATCAGCCTAAATGCAACATCCTACACTGACATTTAAAATTCATATCTGTTATTATAGTTGTGTTAACGCCAGTATAATCAAATCAAATAGATCCAAATGTTTATATATATATATATATATATATATATATATATATACTAGACCTGGCCCTGCCTATAACTCTCATATCATTCAAGGAGCTCAAGTTTTTGCACAGGGCCAACAGTCAGGATAGGTATGATTTTATGAGTATATCAAACTTAACTTTCCTTTATGTCATAGAATCTTTTAAACTCCCTCCTTATAAAAGGCCTCATTTATGACACCAGCTCTTTTTTTCATTGTTTTTATAAAACAACATTGTTTTTTCATTATTTCATAAATATTATAATTATTTACTTTTTTGGCCATCAGAACGCTTATATGTGTTGTAAGGAAGTATTTCTAACAAGAATTTCAGAGCTGTATTCTGGTTAAGTTAGCCATTGCTAACTTTAATTAAACATCCTTTAAAATATTTTAATTATCCTTTCAAATTTTTAATAATGTACTGATTACTGTAATTTCATCTAACAGGATGAAAGAAAAGTGAGACAAACCAACTGATACCACAGAACATTGCAGATGTTCAAAGAAACACATTTTATAATTAAAATGTATATTTATATATTATGTGAAAATGTATTGCTTAACAATAACTCAACAAAAAAGTTTGGTTTTTAAAACAATATTCAGTGATATCATATTAGCCAAGTATAATTCCTATACTGTAGTTGGTAAAATAACCACAATATTTAAGTTTTTGTTTAATATTCCGTACTAGTGAATACAAATAACTTTTAAACTAATAACTTTTAAAATACATTAACTTTGTAACTAAACATTTTTGGGTGATTTTAAATGGTTAGACAGTTAGTAAGTTAAGTGGCCACATGAGGGCGCTAGTCACTCTATATAATACCGGAGATCATTAAGACAAGCAGGATTTCCGTCAAGGTCAAATCATACTAAACTGCCATCGACGCTGACAAGTAATAACTTTAATGAATAAATCATTAAGTTGTTCTTCATATATCAGAAATGTACCTATATTATGAAATCAATATGTCGTAAAATAACTTAATATTAAAACCTACCTAAATGCATTCATTTGTTTAGCGCTATGTTCCTTATTAAGTATTCTGTTCACGGTAATGTTATTTTTAAATGTTACCAAAAAATTAAATATAATCTTTTATGTGGACACGTGATAACGAAACGTTTAGGAAAAAACGCTTTGCAAAGAAATGCTAAATGTTATAAACTACTTGCTGCAAACTACTTGTATCATTTATTTCTCGTAGAAAGCAAATCATTGCCTTATTGATTAACCTAATCGTGATAAATCATGATGCATATTTACAAAATATTTAAAAAACAAAACTTTAAAGCGCAATTTATCCTGTGTTTAAACGTCTCAGAAAAGGGTTTCTCAAGCAAACGCTTATTAAAAGATCAAAGTGGATCCAAACATGAGGGTTGCCTGCAACTGCAATTTGCTTTGTCTCCTTTTACTCGCTATCATTAGCAAGCTTTGGGCTTCTGTTTTAGGATTTGTTAAAATAAAAAAGATTAGCCGTATATTACAAGCTGCAGTTTCTTCCTGGTAATATGAAAAGCATGATGTATTCACATTGCTACACTAAGGTATAATCAGTTTTATTTTATTCTCTGTTTTTTGTGTTATGTGTATAGCCTATATATAACGTTTGAGACGAGATACCAAATAATAATAATAATAATAATAATAATAATAATAATAATAGTAACAATAATAATAGTAATAACAATAATATAGCCTATTTGTATCATCACTAGGCGACATATTTTGCTGGTAGGGTATTTTTAAAGATCAGAACAAACGTATTGCTTATCAACAGTTACTGTAACTGTGATCAAGAATTTATGACGTTTAGTCTTTAAAACAAAGGTAATAAATTGTAGACTGGGCTAATACTTTAATTCTTCGTTGTTTAAAAAATGTATTCGCATGTTTAACGGGGTTTGTCATTGTTATATAATTTTTCATTACGCAAGTAAAGAACGCTAATACAGAAGGTAACATTTTGTGCCGGTTTAATAATTACAACGAATTTGTCAATTGACGTGAGTTATTTGAGAACGATAGAAGTATCGTTAGATGGCAGTGTGATGCTCTTTACTGTCAGCTGCGTCTTAGACTGCACGAATACTATTAAATGAGAGACTGTGATCATGAGGTTTGTGTCTGTGATCATGAGGTTTTGGCTTAAAGTTTTAAAGTTGTAAAGCCATAATTACTTCAGAGTATTTATGTGCACGTTAATTCAGTATAATTAGATTATTATTATTATTTCGTTCTGGTAACTGATCATTAATATTGATGCAACGCGTTTGAACAAACTAACATCATGAAGATGTTAACTTGCTAATTCTGTTTCGAATTACTTGAAGCGAGTGTTAAATTACTGGGCTATTTTAATAAATAAAACCATTTGACTTTATTTCGAAACGGAAGCGAACATTGTACCATTCTATTATATTTTAATTCGATGAATTTTCATGCGTACATTTTAAATACCAGATTAATTAATGATTTACCCTCTCAGTTAACCTGTGGTTAGAGGTTGTGTGATTGGTTGGTTAATCGGTTGTTTGAATAGTTAGTTAGTTGAATAGTTAGATTGATTACATAACCTACATTTTGAGGTAATTTCCCCGTTTTCTTTTTTGATGTGGGTAACACAACATAGGTTTTAATGCATTATATGTTGCGACTACACAAGAAAACTATTTTGCTGCCCTGGGAACATTAGGGTAATTGCCCTTTCGATCAGAAAAAACTACGATAAATGCCAATAAATTAATGCCAAAATAACATAACTAAGCCCTTGTATCTGTATCCAAATACGACAAAATAACAGGTTTTGCGATCCAATGCAGTTTCCAGCTCCTTTTAATGCATGTTCCGTTGTTCTTACCTTGTGATCGAATTATCCGAGTTGTTTAACTAAAACAGTGGAGCATAGCTTGCAAACCTATATTGAGTTTAGATTAGTTTTCAACCTCTCTCTCACTCACTGTGGTACACGTGCCACACACCTGCTGCTCAAGAAAGGGAGGGGGGTCTTGGAAGGAAAACAATTAGAGAGTGTTTCTCAAGCAACATTACATAAATCACATATATGTGCGTTTCTTGCTTTGAGCCTTGTTGTCCAAATTGTTTAAATACCAGAATACCGATACCATCTCGTGCGTTCGTTAAAACCCTTTCAACTTTTGTGGGCACAACATTTAGGCCTGTATGCGCCACCAGTGACGGAAGTCGAGCGATTTTAAGGGACTCCAAGCATTTCAGGCGTTTGCTGCGATTGCCTTTCATGGCTGTCCAACGAGATCCGTCTTTATGAAACACTTCGTAAACCAGAGTTCCAAACAAAAGGCCAAGTCCCTGTAACACACAAGTCACGCCACCAGCACATTGCTGACGGGCTTGGACGCAGTTCGTTCCTCTGTAGCAATTACTTTCTCAGCACATACCATAACTTGTGGTGTTCAGACCAGTGCAGATGTGAGACCCAAGAGCAGACAACTTTAAACGTCCAGTGGTTTACCTTTAGGCAATCTTGCTCCCTGGTCCATTAAGACCTTAAACAGAACTCAGACATTGTAGCAGGCTATATCAACAGGGCAAATTATAAATAATAGTAAAAAATAATAATGTCATTGCTTTTCTAAGCACATACCCAAAGCGATTTCAGGTAGTGTGTTTGCCTTATTCCCCCTGCAGCTCATTTTTGAAACGCAAGGGGGCGCTTTTAGCAAATCTTCTTTAATCGGGAGTACCGCGCTGTGGATGTCCAGCTTCACTACAAAGAATGTCCGGTTACATTACACAAGATGACCAGTGAATCT
The DNA here is from genome assembly GCA_036877525.1 of Chromobotia macracanthus. Classification (NCBI taxonomy): domain Eukaryota; kingdom Metazoa; phylum Chordata; class Actinopteri; order Cypriniformes; family Botiidae; genus Chromobotia; species Chromobotia macracanthus. The sequence continues at coordinate 6,601,395 of JAZGTH010000002.1, forward strand.
CAACTATCGAGGTAAACGATACATCGGTCCTCCCTATAGACGTAACATGTGAAGCACACATTTCCCCCCAAGGTGAGTCGCGAGGTTTTTTCCGTAATTTTGGGAAAAGCGTCACAAAAGTCTGCAAATACATTTATTTCTTTATACCTTTAATCTATATCCAAATTTTATTATTTCTATAATTTTTTTTACCAACCTCAGATCTTTAGATGATTAAGTATCTGATCAGTTGTAACTATCTGATCAGCTGTAATTATCACCAAAAAAAAAACATAATCAGTTCAGAGCTACAAGAAAACGTAATAGAAACAGTTTAGAAGATCCTAATGAACTGACTCGCCGTGGTTTTCTGAGTGTCAGCTGAAGACATTTATTTTAAAGGTTTTGGGCTTGTAGGGGTTACTCGATAATTAAGGGTCATAGGTAGCTCACTTGGCTACTGCTTGAAGTCTTCTAAATGGCTCGAAGGTAGCACGGAATCCCGGGTGCGAGGCGGTAACAGGGGAGCGTGACGAATTCGGTATAACACGAAGAGGCTTGAGTTAAGCGCGTGCATTCCTCCCTTAGTGTAGCCTATATGATGTTTGGAAGAGAGCGTGTAAACTCCAGTGCCTAAATGTATAACTTCAGGCTTTAAATGGATTGTTGTTGAGATAGAAACTGACATTTAAGTGGCCAAATCTAATATTTTACGGTCACTTCTCACATCGCATTACTGCACAAATCATTCTCATTTCCTTGTTTTGACGACTTTTTAAACATTTTTAAGAGGCCTGCTATTTTTAGACAGGGACTTTTTAGACGCTTTGTACAAAATAGAAGAGGGAACGATTTTTTTTTTACTTGAGCGCTGCAATTAATAAAGCACATGCAATTAATAAGGTCCTTTTTTAACCATTTTTTTTAGTTTCTAACAAAATCTCACAATAGGTAGTCAACAGCTAACATATTCGTGAGGCTATAAATACAACTGATTTATTGTGTCCCTCATGATCAAAACCTGTGAGCAAAAACGTTTCCTTTCACTAAATCAATATTAACGTAACGTTAAGCAGTACTGCAATAAATTATGTTGTGAAACTTTTTATTTCATTTAAACAGTTGTGTTTTTAATAAAAATGAAACGCCCGATGAATGAATTGACTGATTTTGTGAAATTCAATTAAATTTGTTTTCTAAATTGCGAAAGTCACCGAATCATAAAATAAGTGACGAGGCACGTCACTTATATTGGATCATATTGTGTTTTGATGCATCTTTTTATTGTTTTGTTTGTTTTCAGATAACAGTAGATCTAATCAAATCAGTCCCGCTGGAACAAATCACAAAGCTCATTAAATAAAGCGTTTAAACGATTGTTTATCTCTGTTTAACAGGCAGTATTATTACCATGTCCCAGCGACCCCAACACTACACCGGGCTTTGACTTTTATTTCATCTGGCTCTGTCAGCCGATGTCTGTGGTTATCGGCCCTGATCTCCAGGTGCACTGGAGACGAGGGTCAGAAGGTTCGAGGCTTCATAATGGACACAAAAGCACAAAGCATGCGGACGGGCCGGCGTGATGGTCCGCTACCTGATATCAAAGCCAGCAGCCTCTGCATGAGAGAAGAAGGCCTCGGAGCAGCCCTGGTAAAATCAAAGTAGAGTAGCATGCGTTTTAACGTTTGAAGCTGCGGCATCTATTGACAACAACAACAATCAGAAATATGCCGTATAATATAATTTTACGTTACAATATCCGTGTTACTATTATTGGGATTTATGTTGATGAAATTAAATACAACAGCAAAGCAATAACAATGCGGAATTACAAGCAGCGGATCAGCGTATTAATTCATATGTACTCAATCAAAATTACACTGTAACATAAACAATGCAGTGCAAAGTGTGGTGCACTGTACTGCTGTGACTTTTAACTACTTAATAACAATATTGGCAAAAATACAACAATTTAACCCAATTTATTAATGATAATATATTATTGACCTTTTTGATCTTTTTGCGTCGCAGTTTTGTTCTCCAAATTGCCGTATTGTGTTCATTATTAAGTGATTGTTATAAGAAAATCAAATTCTCCATAACTGTAAAAAGCGTGCTTTTATCTATGACTGTATTACGGATTACAAAATTGCAAATTTAGGGGCACATACTATGCAGTCTTTCTGCATAATATGTAAGGTATCCACAAACACCTATAAATTCTTGTAGATTAATATTCAGAAACAATTCTGCAAATGAATACATATATTCATGTAAGAGAGACAACGAGAGAGAGAGAGAGAGAGAGAGAGAGAGAGAGAGAGAGAGTTTTATACTTTTTGCCAAGCTATCATCACAATTAGACAGTTTTAAACCTGATTGTTTCAACACATTATTGTAGCGTTGTTTACTATCCTCGTACGCCTCTGGTTTGAGAGGCCTTGAGATTTTAGAGGCGGAACGCATTTAGTTCCACTCGGCAGAGTGCATGAACACTGGCGCACCAATAGCATCCCAATGTCGGTCAATAGTCTGCAAAGTGACGCGACCAAAAGGGGAGGGTGCATTTTGTGAAGCCTATCTCAGTTTTGAGCTTTCTCAAGCTGCAGGGAGCCGAATGGCGCACTAATTTAAGAGTTAACGTTTAGACATCATCTTTATTTTCCCGTGGATTTTGCAAATTTTCAAAAAAATCCTTCGGAGTTGAGACGACTTGCACGGTGTTTAGGGTAGATCTTCCCTTGCAGTTCGTGACAGCACAGCCGGGATACAAACTTTGAGCTTCGTGCAGAAAACGTCTAGATTGACAGTAATTAACAGGTGATTTAGTGCGTATTTTTGTTTTATAGCAAATGTTTTGGTGGTCTTCCCTGCTTAAAGTAGATTTGTACAGGAGCAAACGCTAACCTTCACTTCAATTGCAGTGAAAAGTTTTCTTAGTTGCAAAGCTATGCGATTGAGATCTCTGTAATATGAAGTGATGTTCTGTGCTATTAGTGTTGGGATCTCAAGCATGGACAGCTCTAACAATGTCATGTTATGGATATTACTACAGGTCCGGAGTGTCTAGGACGGCGCTTTCTTACAGGTAACGTTGGAAATATTTAAAGATGTTGGACGGTATAAAACTTGAAGACCATCCGCTACGGTCGGGACAAGCTACACTTGGAGTTATGCTTGGTGAGTAAACGTCTTTTATCTTTCTCAACATCTCTTGTTAAGAACACACAGGAGCACATAAGATGATAATTTAAAGAATAATGTAATGATGTTATTATCCAGATGTACGAAAGGACGGCAGCTGAAACTGGGGTAGTGCAGTGCAGGCGGCTAAGGCGAATCCTCATGTGCCATGCGTTTAACCGGCCGTCAGCTTATATGTTCAATAATAAAGAGAAAATAGCTCTAAAACACAAATGATGTATTAAACCATTTGACTTACATTTTATGCGCGATGTATCAGATTTGTTTCAATAGTAAATCAGTATCCTTTTCTCGACATGTATACAATTATTTGTGGAATTAAGTGTGGAAATAAGGAATACAATTGTCATATTATGGTTGCTATTGCACCCATTACAGGAGTCTATTGCAAACTAATAATTTTAAAGTGTTATCTAAATTCTCGCACACACACACACACACACACACAAATCTGTCCTTCATATACAAATGTATGCAAACAAATGTAGACGCTTTAGCAATTTAGGCTTCACATAACAATAATATATATTATTTATGCTGACATCATCTGTTGCTTATTTTAAGTTTTTTTGTAATAGTTTTTTATTTTAATAGTATTTTATACTGTTTATTAAGTAAACTTTCCAACATGTATTATTGTTAACATTAAATGTTTTTAGTAAATTCGTTAATAAATTGCTGATGTGCAAGCTATTTTATGTTCTCTTTATTTGGTTGATGCGTTTTCATTCTGTCATGTAGTTTTAGTTATTTAGTATATGTGTTTAATATAATGACAGTTATATCCTAACCACTTGTTGCCGAATAACCCATAACTGTACAGTTATTTAAAACAATTCAGATGAAGTTGGTAATGATGTACTTGTTCTCCAGGGACAGAGTGCCATCACCAGGCGGTGTGTGAGGGGTGCCAGCGGCCCATATCCGACCGCTTTCTGATGCGCGTCAACGAGTCTTCATGGCACGAGGAGTGTTTGCAATGCGCCGTGTGTCAACAACCGCTCACCACCAGCTGCTACTTCCGGGAGAGGAAACTTTACTGCAAACATGACTACCAACAGTAAGGGCATGGATTTTTCTAATAATAGTGATGTAACACGCACAAACCCATTGCTTAAGTTTGACCTGTTTTTTTTTTTTATTTAATTGTGATTAAGCGACGAAAGTGTTGATTTTTGCGCATTAATACTTACGCTATATAACATTCGGAATCATGAACCGATTGGTGGTGGTGCTGGTATGATTTTGGAGTAGGCTGCTACCTTGACATGTATTTTTTTGTGCGTTCGTGGAGGGTGGCATAGACGAAGAGTGGTCCCTACATTTAGAAGGCCTTTACATTTCAAAGGCATATAAATTATAGCCTGTATAATCATTTTTGTTTGTTTTTATTTTCCTGTTTTGCTTATCTCTTGTCTCTAACCCGATAAAGTTCCATTAATTTTCGATTGAGCTTTTATTGCTTTCACTGCAAGTTACAGTAAGCATGCTTGTTTGGCTTTTAGGGCTGTGATATTTTGCAGCACACAGAGAGTAAAATTTTTGTGATCTGGGGTCATTTCAGTCTTTTCCCCTTTTTATCAAGGACGTCTTGTTTATTTGATCACCTGCCGTCTACTTTGTTCCGTAAAGGCATTTAATCATAGAGGATAGATGCATTTCATTACAAATTAATACTCTTTCTCTGTTTATTTTCAGGTCAGTCATAAATGGCCAGAATTCTATAGGCTATCATTTTGCAATTTATTTTTTCCCATTAATTTTCATAGATTCCCCGACTTGTTTATGTTTTTATATATTATTACTATTCATTCAATAATTCAATCTACACGTTATTATTAATATTGTATCCGTTTTATTTTATTATTTAGGCCGTTACTATCTTTTTGTAGCCCCAGTTCTTACCTTCATGAATGTCCAGTGGTCAATAATATTCTGATATTCTGACACTCTTTCTGGTTGTGATATTTAGTTTAGCTCAACATCCCTAAAAGTATATTAAAACCCATATTTTTCAAGCATCCTGTATAGCATGAAAATAATGCCGCAACCCGATTGAAAAGCACGGATTGGCGTTATATTTAAACATGCAGTCGGGGTATATTTTGAATCTGCTCAGTGGGTGGGTGCTGTGTTTATATTCACCCTGTTCTGAAGCTGTGAATGGACCGCAGGGTGCCTTATGTTGCATGACTTCTCTCCATGCATGTCACATGCTTTTACTAGCTTTTTCTGACAGAGGTTTTGAAATATCGCTGCCTCTCTCGTAGTGATAACAGGGAGGTCCCTATCCTACACGATGCAACAATTACACGTCCACATCTACCGCCTGACTTTGTATCTGGCGATTCTTTTAGCTGGCCCGACATGACCGTGAAGAGTTAGTGTTAACAAAATTAATATCACAGCTCTGGTCTTATATTCCATTACCCTGGAGGTAACAGCTAGCACAGATGCAGGCCGGAGATTTCACAATCTAGTTCAATTGTACGTTTACGTATAGCGTTTTCTTGAGTGTGGTATTGCATTTAAATATTTAAAGTAATATTTATGTTTTCCTACCAGGTTCTTCTGTGCATAATTTTCTTTTGTGCAGCTTGCAACTTCTGCATAACGGGATTCAAATTATGCGTTATTAAGGCCTTGTGGATGTAAGTCATTTTGACAGAACTGAGGTTTGATTTGTATAAATCATAGTTTCACAACCTGTAGTCTCGTTTGAGCGTTTAGATATGCTCTGGGGTGTTCGCGTTCGTTGCAGTAGCGAGCAGTGTTTGCTTATTTATTTTGCAAAGACGGACCACTTAGTAGATGTAATTGGCACCTTTTGACTTTTATGATGTTCATTTAGGTTGTACTTGTCAACCTGGAAAGCGCCTGTGGCTTTGAGTTGAAGCCTTTTGACCGTTTTTGGTGAAACTCCGCCTAATGACATTTTAGCATCAATTGATACATGCACTATATCATTAGAACCGTAAATCACAACACTGGGCAAACGTTCATATTCGCACCTCTCTGTCAGCTATTTACAGCACTTCGCACTAGCGGGAATTTATTGGTTATTTTAGCGCGGAAATTTTACCTGCTGTAGCTCAGGAGTAACTTGAAATAACAGGCTTTCGTTATTAGAGGATTAGCTTTGGAATTACGATCTGCATATAATGTTCTTAGAATGGCTCAACAGACCTTTGTATTTGTGCCAATTAAAGAAAATGTAACAATACAGTTGTATTTTCCATCTATAGGTGGGAATTAATTTTACTGAATTGTTTTTTTGCAGTTATTTACGTACCTTTACAATATATAATCTGTCTATTGTATTATTATACATTATTATTATTATTAATATAATTATTATTATTCACTTGTTTGTTTTTCTTTTTCTTTTTAGTGAGGCAAACATAATTTACAGTCTATACAGAAAGTAGTTCGTACAATTTTTTCTTTTGTTTCTGTCTATTATGCAATACATATTTGCCTTCAAATATTTCCAAGACGAAATAATATTGTAAACCTTTATTGAAATTGTTTATTTGATTTAAAAATTTGAAAAAATAATGATTCTCAATTTTTAGAATGAACATTATTTCTGAAAAGGAAATTAATTTTAATGAATGACCATTGCTTTAAAAGTAAATCAACTAAGTTTGCTAGGAGAATGTATCAAGATGTGTGGGTTTACTCAGCCATATATCGGGGGCAAATTAGTACCCAAAAGTCAGCAAAACCTGATAAATCTGAGCAAAACCTCCTTTTGGGGATGTCCTCATTTGCATAAACTATAAAATATAGGAAATAATGTTTTTTTTTAATTATAAAAATTGTGTGTTTGTTTGTGTGTGTGTGCAAAAGAGAAAATGCTCTTATAGATTGTATTTTGTTTTATGATTTGAATTACTCCTAAACATTTTCAGTATTTCTATACCAAATACAGACAGTACAAGGGAAACCACTTTGATTCAGTGCAAGTACTGTGCACACACAAGTACACAGATGGATAGATAAGCCAACCTCAACATTTGCAATTTTACAGTGTTGTTTAACAGAAATTAACATACACACTCTGTGATTATAATGCTGAGTATTATGTAGTTCCCCTCTGGCCCTTAGTGTCAGTGGGACCTGGCCCAAGTCTGTTGTTAGTCTTGGTCCAGGACTAATTTGCTGGAAGTAGGAAGTTGTGGATGATTCCCTGGTGTGCTGATAGTTCTATTTTAGCACTGTGGGGGCATCCTCCTGCGATGTGTTGTTTTTTAATTAGCTCTGCTTTGTGAGTGGGATGCTGCATTCCCGCTGACATGAGTGGATTTTGGTCCTGGCAGTGTGTTTGTTACATGACTGGTGCTGTACACCCTCCCATCACACCCTGACATGGTGTGAGTTAAAGAGGGTTTTGTCCACAATGCAGTGCTTTCACTGTGCCATGTTGTCATGGTTTCAACAACACCTGTATTTTTTTCAGAAAAGTTGTTTTAGTATAGTTTTTAAAATATCAGTTTATAAAAGCTTAGTTGTTCAAAATTTTAGACGGGGATGTTAGGAGATCCTGGCATTATTTTGATGTTACAAGAAGTAAGAAGGGTCTAATGATCCTAGAAGTTTCAGGGGGTTTGGCTTGCTGTGTTGAAGGCTGTGGTATAGTGCTCTGCTGTGGGATAAGGCCAAAGCTGAGCCAGCCTGTTCCTCTGCAAGGAAGTATTAGGTTTTGTGTCAACATTAACCCAGCCTCTCTTGGCAGTATTAAAATGATGCAATCATCTGTCATCTCATGACTAGTGCCCCCCCACCTAAAGACGTTTAACGCTTTGACCTAACGGAATGTTATTCTGGTGTGGAGAGAAGCTGGATTTTGCTTTAAACTCATCTGTGTTGAATAGATTATTTATTTTTCTTGAAATACCTCCTGTCTTTCAAAAGTATTTGACTGATGTTTGTAAATGTTCTTGACAGGTAATGCTACAGTTTTTGTTATTTAGTGTTATGTATGCTATGTCTATATAGCAAAGTCAAGAGCCTGTGTTATTTAGTTTGCTTTTATAAATACAGTGCCTGCTGGAGCTAATATTTCTTGAACCATTTTCTATACATTATGAATGTCAAGTTAATAAAACATTGCCAAGACAACATTATGATTAGTTTTCAGTTATTTGAATTTAACTTGTAGAATTCATATATTTTGTTCATGTTGTGTTGACTAGTGTATTAAACTTGTCAGTGTCAGTGGTTTTGAGAAAATGTAAAACGGCATGATATACCGATACCAAATTACTTAAATTATTAATATTTATGGAATTATGTCATTTAATCCCATCATTTTTTAATGAATTTGTGTATACTGTTATATTGACATTTATATTTTATTTCCATTTACATTTTTTTCCATTTATATTTTAAGTTTTAATTTGTGTTTCATCTTGTTTTGCTATTTATAGAATACATATTACAAATAAGCTTAATAGTCAGTGTTACAATAGCATCATAATGAGGGGACCCTGTAAATCTTAGTCCTATAATAAACAATGTATTAGAACTGGTATTTCTAATACATAATTGTAGGTATTGGGTAAATGTGCATTAGTCTGAGGAATTAATTTGGAATAATTTACTCTACATGTTAATTTGGAATAACAGCAGGTATTTTACCCTTTAACAGTTATTTTCCAAAAAATATTCTTGCTATTTCATTATAATATTATGAGGCCAAAAGCATGATGTCATTCCATCATTCCTCCCTAATGTTGCTGAAAAATATATGTGTAGATGCTTTTCGCCTGTAAAGAAGCCTACACAGGCTTTTCACAGGTATTCTAGATGATTCTGGCACTGGCATGACAAGTGCTGCCATGGGGCATGCGGATTGCCCACAGCTCACTATCACACCCACCTACCACATTCTACCAGCACATGAAGAGGGTTTGGCTCAAAACAAGAGGCTTGTGTTTGAAAGTTAACATATTAAAACTGCAAAACAGTATAATAGAATTCTCTAGAAGAGAAACAAACAAAAATTTAAAACAATCATACAACAATTTTCATACAGGAAATGCTACATAATACCCCTGACTATTAATTTGTCTTATGAGAGTGTTTCAACATTCTTGTCATAGACAAGGAGATTTAAGAAAAATGGCAAATTTCTTAGATACAAGTTATGAGGATGATAATCGAATGTCATCCTGGACTTTTCAGAAACCCTCTCTTTTTCACATCCTAATGAGATTAGCCTCCCAACAGCCATAGTGCCAGCCTGTTTGAATGACAGGACTGCTCTGCTATCCAGGGCTATCTTACTAAGCTCTTCGCTGCTTTGTTTTGAATGGAGGGACTGACGGAAGCTGTGTGCCCTAATCCTCTTATTTGTGTCAGTGGGAGAAAGGAGGAAAGAATGAGGTGGAATGGGACGATGCTTTGGAACGGCACCGCTGCCACTTCCTCCTCCTGAGTCCTCTCTCACAGCCAAGTGAGCATAAGAGAGATCTTATGAGGCTCAAGCTCATCTACCAGCATAGTCTCACACTAATAAACCGGTTTGCTTCCTCCATTAAACCCTTGTTCCATTTCTGAATGTGACTTCTCAACAGTTCTCTGAAAGTCTAAACCACTCTGTGGTGGAAAAGTCCATAAATGGAAATTCATTTGAGTAGCGTGAGATTTTTAAACAAATTGAAGTTTACATTTGGAAATGCGACAGGTATTCATATACCGTTTAATGTCAAAACATATATGTATAGCCGTGTGTTGTATATCGGAGCAGTTTATGGGTCGCTTGAAGAAATGACTTCTGATGGTTCATGTCAGATGTTTTGTGGTCTTTTGTGCCTGTTCGGTTTTCCTTCACATGGAATAAGCTTTCTCTGGATTGCACCCTCCTGGAGCTAGTGCTAATCTGTCTTCAGCTGGAGCTCCCACAGTTCTTTATTTACTCATTCAACTAGTTGGAAGTCTGTTAGACTGCAGATCAGATGCTCTGAAACCAATCTGATTACCTCAGCCAGCCAATTACCTTCCTCCTCACAACTGCCATTCTAAAGCTTCACATAGCGTACCAGATTCTGAAATTTCGTCATTGTCATTACAAAAGAAAAGGGAAGAGTTGCAGTCTGAATGATCTTTCCAGAAACAGTGTCACAGGCATCTTCAGAGGTGGTACCTGCATGGTCTTTAGGAACAATAAACAGAATTTTTGGAACAAAAATATGACACCTTGCATATTGGTTGGCTAAAATTTTGATGCAATGGGTGTAGTTTTAATTGTTCTCAGCTTATGCTGAAAAACACAGAAACTGCTGCTGACTGCTAAAACTGTGATATCACTGAACTTCTGCTGTAGCTGACTCGTATGTGAAAATGTAATTTATAGTATATGTGTACACTTTTGTGGTATTTTAAATTAAAAATAAAATGGCTTTATTATTTTTTCTCGTCTGGTTACGGCTGCAGTAGAACATACATTTGTCTAGCTACAATGTCGATAGTAAACAAATGTGTGGTTGTTACTTTAAGTGTTAATCTCCAACCTGATCTGACCCTAAAAAACTATTATTAATTGTTATAGTCAGGTTGATTTAGTTATTATAAACATTATTTTTAGCTGATTAAAATTTGTTCATTCAGATTTGTTAGTTTTCAGGTTAATGTTTTAGGTTACCTGGCAAATTTTACAGACTAATTTTATGTTACATTTTCTTTAAATTCATAACATAAATTCCATGTGAACTTTAAATGTCGATATTGTTTAGCTTCCCTGGTGAGATCACTAAAAAATGGAGAGAGAGAAATGTCTTCTAAGAAAGTAAGTCATAATTGTGCTGTAATGTCTAAAAAAGTGGTTCTTATTTTTTTGCTTTTGCATAAGTGTAGAAAATATGCTGTGCTGGTCATCAGCGCACAAGTGTTAAAGCTGAGTCTGTGTGTATCCGGGACAGAATCCTGAAACCGGTCTAAACATGTCTTGTTCTCTTTAAGTATTTGGGGAAACTGAGGTGGGAGGCAGGTTAAAGTAAACTGAATAAACAGCGTTCTGACCAGCAAGAACCCTCCTGTTTCTCCACCCACGGTCTTGATCTTCTGTCGCTATGGGGATCACTGTTGATCACCCCATTGCTGACTGGACCAAGGAAAACAAACGTGAGCGAGAAATGGTGGGGATTGTGTTTCCATACCTCCATGGGACTGCGAGTCCCCCACAAGCAGCTAAAATGATTTGTGCTGGAGGTCAGGAGACCCATGGCAGCTTCAAAAAGTAGAGAGTGGAAATATTTGGAAGATTTGGATGCTAGGAGGAGTCAATAGGGGGCACAATAATGTAAAATGGAATGATAGATGAGGAGGAGGCAGGGAAGAGTCGAGTGCCAGTCATAAGCTGCTAACTGGAGTGCAGATGTTGGCAAAGTTTAATAATCTCCTGGCTTAAGATTCCAAGGAATGAAACACACAGCCACAGCCATGTAAACACAATTTGTTTATCGTCACAGTCATATGAATTAACAAAAACAGAACAGATAAAAATGAAAATAAAATTATTTCTTGGTTTAACAGTTGTTTTTCTAGAGAAAAGCTACTCAGAGGCAGAGGTTTTGGCTGTGGTGTGGTGTCATGTCATTTTAGGTTTGGTTCTGTCTTGCTGATTTACTCAGGGATGTCACATTTGTAAGCAAGGAGAAAAGAAAAACAATTCCTTAAAATATGATACCGATCGTCTGCGCCCTCTTTTCCTCCTTGCTCTCTTTCTCTTTTCTACTCCCCACCATTCTGTGTCTCCTGGCTGGATGCTAATATTTCTCCGAAAAGAGCCCCAATACATCTTCCTGGGAAATTCCTCAGCTCGCAAGTGCAGCAAAATGATCTGCTTCTCTAAGAAAAGGAAGGATGAGGGAATAAAAAATTGAGAATTTCCAAAAATTAAATAAAGGAAAATGATTTATTCCATAGTGCCATTTTAATGAAGACTCATGTGTCTTTGTGTACATAAGAGAGACAAAAAAATTGTCAGAGTAATATTGAAATATTATACATTCTTTGTTTTGTGTCAAACACTGCATCCTCTTTGTTCTGTTTTACCTTTTGAATACTGTTGGTTTGATAGTATACTCTTTCTTCAAGCATCTCTCTTGATAGCCCTTCGTTTTGGCAGGATTCATAACCACAAACACAAACATGCCGTTCAGACACAATACTGGTTTCATTTGAAACAAACTATGGTGAACCCTAGGATTGCTTATTCAGCAGTAAGGATGAGAAACATAGCTAAACTCACCCGACATATTCGGCATCACATATGGAGAATATCACAAAATCTCCCAAACCACTCTAGATTGTCTTTGGAGTCAAACATGTTCTGCATTTCAGACCAATCCATCTCTCCTCCTGGCTTCCCTGCTTTGTTGTTTTTTCTGCATTCCCCCCCTCCTGAGGTGGGCGTCTGTCTGTTGTCAGGCGTGAGAAGCAGCCCCTGCCCCTGCAGTTAGTAGGGGGAAAGCGATCCTGACCCCCAGGCCCAAAACATGAAACAAGAGCCCATGTGTGGCGCTTGGAGCTCAGCTGGAGAGGCGGCAGTGGACCAACCCCAGCTCCACATCACATCATGCTCCAGACTCCTCTGTCCTGCTTTTCAGCTCTGTATTGCTGGGACATGGTGCCAAACCACCTGAAGTCAGAGTCTAAAGCCTGAGTCTGAACACTGCTGACAACCCAAACAATTTGCCAAATGTATCCATTTTTTAATATGGACTATATACAAAAATTTGTGATCATAACATTTTTGTCATGGATATATATATCTTTGCATGTTATCACACAGCTTTTTTTTAGACATCAGCATGAAAATGCTTTTTAAACATGCTGAAAGAGTTCCCATCTATGCTGGGCTCATATTGGCTGCTTTGTCTTTATATCTTTATTGTTTAGTCCAAGTATATCAACACTTCTTCAAATACAAGTTTAGGTTTGTGAGGAAAGAAAATTTGTTTGCAAAACTAATTTTAAACATTTAAGCAAAAAAATTGAACAAATGCTATGTTTGATGAGCTACAGCAGGTATACAATTTAGTGCTGTAAATATTAAAGTATCTGTAAAGATTAGACCAAGGCATTTAGTAAATGAGAAGGTCGATATTGTAGAATGAAAGCTAAAAACTTTCCTTTGCATCACAATAAAGTGTTAAAATTGGCAGGCTATCACAGCGCCTCTGCAACGCATCAATCAATGTACATCTTTGTTGCATAAACACTACACGTTCTTTCCAGTGATTGTGATTGCTGGGTAAATACATTTAGGCATCATCAAAAAGTAAACACTTGGGGTGTTTACTGCTTGTGGCTTTTAAGGAATAAAATCACTCTAGATAGTTATATTATGATTAAATATTATGCCTGACTTATAATGCCTTGAGGGGACCAGCACAATTGGTTGCTTTCCCCGCTTGCCGGGGGCTGCAGAGGTGTCTTGTACACTAGTGATTAAACTATTGCTGAAAGAGGTCATTCTTGAACACTAGATCTTCTTTGGTCAAGTGTTTTCTAATTGGTTGTGAAAACACTAAAACATTTAAATAACTTTCCAATATTGTTATTATTTAAGTGTCCAACACTTTTTGGATGAATGTCAAACAAACAACAAACATTTAGAGATCAGAACATTTTATATGCAGGCAAAATAGCACCATGCCTGATCGCGTGGCGGGAGCGTGTTCATGTGCATGTACGACTCTGAAGGTTATCAGTCCTGTCAGGGAGCCAGACATTGAGCAATGTTGGCAGGCACACCAACTCCAGGTTCACAATTCATCAGCAGACAATATGCTCCACTAAACCACTTTATTATCTTACTGTCTTGTTCTGTTTTTACCTCCCCATCCCTCTTTTTCAATCTGTGGGTTATATTTTACATATCAGCAACAGCAGCACATGACACTCTAAACAATACTGATATAGGGGTCATCATACAATAACACAATTATATGTTTTGTGTTTAGTTGTTTAAAACGTTGAATTCCTTGTTCAACATCTCATTTGGATTGTATGCATAGCTTGCCATGGGCTTGGATTTGTAATCAAATACAATTATTTTAGTGTCCTAATAATGCTACACTACCTTCTCATATATTGATTTGAATCATGGTTAATATCATTCTTCTCAAAAACTGAAAATATTGATTCTTGGTATGAGATATTGCGTACTGTGATATTAGATATCTAAACAGATATCTAAAAAACATTTACAATTAGCAAAACAGAACTTTATAAACAGTAATGTGTCGTTTTCTTCAATGAGAGGCCTGCAAACACAATGTCAGGCCTGATGATGTAAGAGGAGAAGATCATCTCTGAAGTGTTAAGTGCTTTACTGTTATGCTATCAAATGGAGCATGAAGGCTTGGACAGAGGTTTATAATTTCACTTCTGTATCTTTTTCATGGCTTTTCCTGTCGTTGTTGACCTGCCTCTGAGCAGCTGTCTGTCTCCTACACACTGGCTGTATTTGCATACAGTTGCAACTAAGTGCTGACCCCTATATGTTTATGACTACAAACGTTCATAACGACGGCTTTTGAAGAGCAGGTATGGATACGCTCACCATAAACCGGGAGTACTTAACTGGTTTTACTTCAGGATGTAGATTTAGGATTAGAAGTGGCCCAACACTGTACCAAAGTTTGACAGCATTACTAACATTATTAACATTACTTAGGTTAAAAACGTTTTTGCTGTTTTCATAAGCTCAGTTTCTAAATTATTTCATGCTCTTGGCAGCAGATAATTTACAGCACAAAATACATTGTGGTCGACAATGTTTATCCTCATTGCAACTGAACCCGTATTTAATGTAGTCTGGGTTGTATTTTGCCTCTTGTGTAGTTTTGTTTTAGAGGGATTTTAAGAATGAGGGCATGTTACATAACCTGTCCATGCTAAATTTGGATTTACAAAAAAAGATTTACAAACTGACAGATGAATTTGCCCAAAAGTACCATAGAATGTGATTGGACGTGATTCTCTGTCAACAACACAAAAACAATAAAATGCATTTTCTCCTCCCTTTTAAAAAGTTAATAAGCCAGTTTATTTTGTTATCTTGTACACTAACTGTACACTATTACATGCTTAGTTGCATCTCCAGTTGAGAATCACCATCGCAAACCATGCAATGATCACACGTGGGCGCATATGCGGTAAATATATCTCACTGGCTTTTTGGGTGTTTGTGTAAGCACTTTTTAAACAGAGTAGCTACACAGGTAGCATGCTTGTTTCATGGTTTTAAAGTAGTGGTGATATATCTGTATTTGACAGGCTGCAGAACTTGTGGGCAGTGGGTTTCTGAAAAGCTGTTGTTCAGTGTGGAAGGGCAGCTGCTGTATTCTCAACAATTCTCACAGGCACGCACATGCACACTGCACATCTGCATTCCACATGCTTAGATTCACGCGTACATATGTTGTCGGATTTGAGACTAATCAGATTAATTGGTCCATCTTTCTTTGGAAACCCGCGTTACGCTGTATGCTTAAAGCATTTTTTTACAAGAGCCGTATCAATGTAACATTAAGCAGAAGCCATGCTCGGAGTGTGGGGTCAGAGGGAGACTTGAGGGCCCCTGACATGACATCGTAATGAAATAAAGACTGCAGAACGAGAGAGAAACACAAGAACGAAAAACCCTCTGAATTAGCTATTAAGGAAGAAGAATGGTTCCTTTTCTCTGTACCGTACTCACAAATTATACTCTTAAAACCATTCTCTGCCTTTTTTTATTTTTAAAAATGTTAACGTTTACCTCAGATGTTATGTCTCCCCATTTCAGAAACATGAGTAAAAATCTGTCATTGCCCCACAAGGGACCTGAACATTAGTTGAAGTATGTTTCTAATCCTTATTAACATTCTCCAAAGTCATGCATGAAATATGCTATGTGCCACACTACGCACCATGTGTTTTTCTTTTTCTCCTCAAGTATTTTTCAAACAGAGATCCACTAAGCACACTGCTGTGCATTATTTTATTATAGGGTTTAATCTCTTCACAGCACTGATATTTTAAGAGAAAACGAAGGGGAAAAACTGGTCTTGCTTTTCCTCCAGGGCTTTGTCTGGTGCATGCCAGTGTCCCATACTGCCCCATTGTTATGTCTTAGCCATCGGTGTGATGTCATAGACGAGGTGCAGGTAAAATACGTCTTTCTCGTTCTATTGTTCAGACAGCTCTTGCGTTACTTTGGCATATGTTTTCTCTATGGCAACCGCAGGATCGTACACAGGCCCTGTCTTTACCTCTCTGAGGCTCCATAAATCCCTGTTTCTATTTGTCAGGTTTTCAAATCTCCCCAAAACCATGTCAAACTCTGGGGAAAAATGTATGATCAATCAAAGGCTCAAACGTCATTATTCTCGCTCACTCGTTTATGAGAACTCCAAGTATCTCCCACCCGTGTGTTTTTTCCCTCTGTGGGAGATATGCAAGATTTGATATATTCATCAATTCAAACAGCTGCGAAGAAACTCTTTCACCAGCCATCAGATGAACCTCGGTGGACATTTATCAAAGATTAAAAGAGATGTTTTTCTGCGTTTCGTAATTAAAATGTTACATTTTTCTGACCAGTGAGAGACAAACTAGCAGCTGGAGAGAGAAACAGGAAGTTGTGAACTATTGGCTTAAGTTCATGAGTGTCTCTGAAAAAACACTTCTAGTTTGCAGAATGTAGTTTGAAGATGTGGTCTCCACACTGTACATAATGAGCACAGATTTTAAAGGAGGAAAGACAGGAAAATGAAAGAGAGATGAGAGAGAAAGAGAGAGAGAGAGAGACAGAGAGAAATTCTGTGAGTGGTTTCTGAAAGCAGCATTAACACAGGGATCTGTAGCATTAAAAGAGATTTACACCCTAATGTTTTAAAGCAGTTTTCTTTAGCTCACCAGCTCCTCTTTTACAGATATTTCAAGGAAGCTATAAAAGTGAGCCGACAACTAGAGCAGAATCCCTGACACAGCATTGCAGATTGGCCCTGAAGTCAGACTCTATCTGAGACCTGACAACTCTTGGGGCCCCAGGGTCTGGGTTCAGCTGTGGATGGTGTAAGTCATAACGAGATAAATAAGTATGCCTGCGCTATAGGATTTCATGTGACTTTGTTTGGAAATATGGCTATGTGTGATGTTTTTGCTCATGTTCAGCAAAGCCCAGGACTGTACAACCACAGACTATATGAAAGAATCACGTCTCTCCAGAACACAAAAAGTCTCAACCCGTTCTCTTCTGAGAACTGAAGTTCCTTTCTGCCCAAAGGCCTGTTTGTGACCCAAATGTAGTGATGTTGCCTGTTTCTCATGCAGGATCTGAGTTCTTTTGAAGCATGGGGTCCAGAGCTCCTCTGCTCTGTGTCAGATGTCTTACTCCCCTCTGCGTTGACCAACAGGCTCTCTTTACACCCTGATGTGCCCATAACATTTAACTGCACTTTGGCAACCCCAAATGGAAACTCTTACTTTACTTCTGCAATCAGTGTTATTCCATGTATGGTTGCATTTTTATGTCTGTTTTCTTGTTATTAGTTAATTAGCTATTTAACTCTGAGCCTTTGATGTTTGTGAAAATTAAGACATGGGAGGATTAATAGAGAATTGATAAACAATTCTCAAATGATTACTCAAAAAGTAGTTTGTCCAAAAGGTTAGTACTATAGTTGTCTTTTGGGACAACAAGGACACAGCCTTCTCAGGCTGTGTCCTTGTAGACCTTTTAAATGGTTGAATGGTAACCTACTGATATTAGCAGCCATTTCTAGGTTACTGGCTATACACCCAGTGACAATGTCAGGAATTAAGGGTTCCAAGACAAATCTTCATATTTTGGCCCCATTTTTAATTAATCATTGAATGCCCCCCTCATTAGTTCAGGGCCTTGAATAAAGTTCATAGATTCTGCATTGTACGGGCAGCATTACAGGTACCTGTACTAATTTGTTATACACAAGATTGTCGTTCACCTGATTGTGTATGAGGAAGTGTGTATATGAACAGATATATGGCAGAAAAGGATTTGGTGTGTTTAAAGATTTTGGTTGTTATTATTCCCCCATTACCCATAAATCAGTGACATGTCATTTATAAGCAACTGGTACCTTTATGATTATGTTGTGTCTTGATGTTGTAAAGTCACTATAGACCTGAAGATAATTGCACAAGGGACTGGTATTTCAAAACCTGATCTCACTCTGTATCCTCATAATGTGTTTAGATGCCAGACCATGAGCCCTGGAACCTGTTCTTAGGATATTTCAGTTAGAAAGAGATGTCATTTTTCAGTACTTTGATGGGCCAGTGGAAATACTCGGGATCTGTGATTTGATATGTTCTGCTGACTTCCATGCAAATGAGTTGTATCAGGATCCAGGATGCAGTAAAAGTGTCCTTGGCACGTAGCCGTTTATGTGGAAGGCTCAAAAGACCTGCATGATCAAAGGACAACAGCATAGAAAGAAACAGGAAAAATAAATAGAGAGGGCATGTTTTTTCTAACTCTTTATTTTGTCTCAGTCCACACTGTTAATCATGTTAGCATCGTCTTTACGGCTCCTCCCACAGCAGGCCTCAAGCTGGGGAGAGTTGCCCATTATTTTAATTCGTTATTTTTATTGCCATGAAGAAAAATAAAATGGATAAAATGCAAAACAGACCTCTTAAACATAAGAACAATGATAGTTGCAACTGAAAAGCAAAAGCAAAAAGCACCACAGGCTTATATCCCGTTTCTGGGCATTTTTTATATTGCTCTGTAACAATTTGTTCTCAAGGTCTGTGTCTTTGAAGGACCCATAACTAAATGAAGATTACACTTGACAGTTGCGTATTTCTTTCTTACATTCGCCATCCCATTTGTTTATTTTATCGCGTTTGTTTTGCAGGAAAACATTCATCAATATGATGTGTCAGGTGAGTATACATAATAAACGCCAATCCTGAGTTTTAATTGACCTGATTGCCACACGTATGTGTTTTCTAGCAGTTATCATTATGAAAACACAGCTGTTTGTTTGTTTTATCATGTCACATCCCCATATATTAAGCACTCTCAAAGCTTAAATGATGAAGGTAGTGAAAAAATTCCCTTCTAAAGCAAAACATATTTTTTATTCGATTTATTCTTGCTCTGAAAGAATGCACTGAATGCACTCAGTGTGCACTGAAAGTTTTTTTTTTTTTCTGGGACAGTGCAGTATCGGGCAAAAGAATGTGGGATGATTCTTTGATTTATTTGAGCTTAAAGGCCACACAGACCTCAGAAATGTGTGGTAGGGAATCCACAGGCACGTTTCACCCCATAATCAGAATTTATACGCCAGTGGGGTTTAAAAACGATTTGTTTTGGCTGTCTGTTGAAGTGTGAGCATGTGTGTGTGACTGGCGCAAATGGAAGGGTGAACAGCCTCAGAAACCTCTGGTTCCTGTCTATCACTTCATCTATTACCCTCTCAGAGTTTTAATTGGGAGTTATTGCTTTTGAGATGCTTTTCAGAAGTGTTGGGATAAGAGCACTCTTTTGCTGTCTGATGCATGAGGTGCTTGGAAATTGGTAGTGCAGTGTGGTAACAGAGCGTATTCGGGTCTTGAGGCTGACCCCTGCTCCACTCCTCTTGACCTATGAAGACATCTCCTGATCTCTCCCACATTTATTTATTCTTTGTCACTTCTCTTCTCTCCATAACTCAGGCTCAGGACCATGGCCCATAACCTTTGACTTAGGGTCCATACTTTTGGACCCACTTTAGTCTTGAACCCTTGTTTTTCTGCTCTACATTCTTGAGGTCCTCTGCATTGTTAAGCAACTTTTGATTTCGCGAAGATCACCCAATAAGTGTTACCTGAGAATCAAGTGTTTACCGACTTGGTGTTTGTAGGGTTTTCCCCCATGCCAGTGATAGCACTGGCAGGAAGACGAGCGCATTCCAGACCTGACCATGTTAATGCTCAGCCTAAGGGGGAAATTAAGGAATGCAGTTGCTTTGAAGTTACCCCCTCAATCCCTGTTAGTTTTCTCTCCCTTGCTTTTTCTGTTAACTCTGGTGTCATTCCCCAGATTTCCCCTCTTGGATCCCTCCTTCATCTTTATTCTCCTTTTCCCTTACCCATCCTTCACCTGTGAATAGATGGTGAGGATGAAAGATTACAGCTCTTCAGGCGTGCATGACTGTTGTTTCACATGGATTAATGGGACTAGGAGTGCTTTCCCTAAGCACAAAAAGACAAATTTGAGCATTAAATTAGACAACTCTTACATGCCAAAAGTGTTTGCGCATTGGACAATTGCCAACAAGTTTTCAGAGCCTGTTGGAGTAAATCACCTTAGATTCACTGATGAACGCTAATCCTGTAAGCATGCATAAGTATGCAAAGATCTAGACCATGTAATATTCTCTTTTAGGCTAAAGTAAATCTTGCTTTGAGCAGTATATTTTTAGACTGCAGAAATATGCTTTGACGTTTCAGGGTTAGTTAGAAAAACAGGGATATTCTTCCTATCCCTTGAAGTTTAATGTAGAAGTTTGATGTTAGCCATTATTCTCTCACACCAACATAATGTCCTGATATCTCATGTCACATAAAATTGGAATTACATGCCACTGTCAACACTCTTAAGAGATTAGTGAGAACATATTTAGTGATCCCATGAGCATAGTTTTCTTTCCAGCATTAGCATGTTTCCTACTGAAATATGAAATTTGTGTAAAACATCAAATAACTTATCTCTTTTGTGTGTTGAGGGGGTGGGGCATTTTTGTACAAAATATTAAAATGCCTGTGAGATAAAGATGAGTCATCGTACCCTAGGTTAATTTTCAGATGTACACTAGCATATATATGCTTCAGAGCTAGCAGACAAAAAAAATAAGATCCTGAAGATAGATGACACTGTGGCATTTAATACCAGTTTTACCATTATGATAGTATTAACAGTGTCAATGGTCCATCCTTCAGAATTGCAGATGATAAAATACACAGGCACCCTTCAAAGGATACAGGCACACAGGCCCCCATGAGACATGCCCAAATACACACAGCTTAGAGCCTTTAAACCTCACATTACTAAACCTCACTACACATTAATCATTAAATGTGTACTGTGATCATTCTTTGGGACCTTAAGCCAAGTTTAGCCACGTCTGTGTCTCAGGACCCCAGGGCTGTCTCCCTCAGTGCCTGTACCTGAGCCTCCATTATTAGCTCTGGATCCAGGGAACGTGACTGCTGTCTCCTCCTCTCCCCTCAGGGAGAGCCATGGCTGGGCTGTGAGATGAAGTCGGGCAGGAGTGGTGGGGAAAGGAGCGCTAGCTGTGCTGTAATTACTCCATTGATATTCCTTCCACAATAACACTGTCACTGCTCATTTGCATAAGTGCTTCTCTTCTCTCACGGGAGCAGAAAGCTGAGGAGAAAGCTGGAGGAGTTTGGGTTTCAGTTGAGATTAAAGGTTCGGCTCGTGCTGTCATCTGTCCTGATCTATCTCTCTAGATACAGAGGACATAATAGAATGGGCTGCAGTGATAATGCTGTGATTGTAGGAGGGGGCAGGAAGTTATCCCTTAAGCCAGACAATCAGTGTCAGAATGCTGATATGATTATAACACAAGCAAGGTGATGCTTTTTGATTTTTAAGGTTTGGTGCAGTTCCTGTGCCCTTGAATATCAATTGAGGTCACATGGTTGTATTAAAATTCTGATCTACTTGTCCATGAGTCTCCCAGCTTTCACTCACCTTGTTACAATGCATTGTGGGCCTTTTTATGAAAGATACATGCTTTATCATTTAATATTTTGGATAATAAATATATAATTTGGCTAAAATGAGGCATTTAAAGAGTCATAAAGATGAATACCCTTTGAAACAGCATTTGTGTTGGGAGCACACTTATGTCTCCATAGGCAGCCTATTAGGTTTTGGAACAGAGCATTTGTATGGGAGCCATCATAAACATCTGCTTCACCAAAATGGTTGGTTTCTTCTCCAGGCCACATCCATCCAGTCTTACTCGCACAGAGGGCAGTCTGAGTAGATTTTGTGGACTTGCGCGCCCATGACAGGTCCTCCATCTTGATAGCAGGAGGTGTTTGAAGCCTTTATTTAATGTCACTGGTCTTCGCCTCAGTGCTGGGGTGATGAGCATTGGTCATTGGCTGTTTCTCCTCAATTGCTTTTTCTGAGCAGGCTAAGGCCTCCACTCTCTCCCCTCGGAGTTGGGCCCTCAGGCTCCACATCATTTATTGCTGTCAAGAGTCAGGGAGGGAAAAAGATGGGGTGATGAGCAGTGCGAGAGAGACAGAGAGGCAGAAAGGAAGAAAAAAGCACCCAGCGTGCGGAGAAGAGAGTAGCTATTCCAAGGGGGACATGCAGAAGCGAAACACAGATGATTTAGTCAAATCTCAGCTGTTGAATATTTAATGAAGCCTGCAGTGTTTATTTAGTTAGCCTGTCGATTTTTAGCACACTGTCAATAGCAGGCTCACACACCGGGCCCTGATGATCTTTAGTGTCTGTGCTCCCTGGGGTCCAGACGCTAAACACAATTATGGATTTTTTCTCCCCTTCTCTTTTTTTCTCTCTCTCCCCCACCACTGCAATGTGTTTGATATTTTTACTGATCTAATTTGCAATCTGGTAGTTTATTGTTTGGCATTTTAGTGGCGCTCAAGTGGCGAAGCAAATTCGATTTCCGCTCATAATTCTTTATAATGTCATTAATGCTGTTAGCGCACAGGCGTGGGCCTTAAATAAAAAACGTTGGGAATCTGTCTGCGGATGCGCACATTCTTGCTTTTATTGTCTTTTCTCCCACTTTCATTTCACTCATTCAGTTTTTAATTAAAAATCCTTGCCATGGTTTTCTGTCATTGTGAAATATAAAATTACAATTGTATTGTGTTTCAGAGTAAGAAACGGGAAGCTAGGCATCCGCTAGAACGTATAGGCACACATCTTGCAGACTGACAAAATCGAAAAAACATTGCAAAATGAACATAAATGAATAAATGCTGCACTCATTTTTCAACAAATGAATGTGTCTGAGATATAGAAATCATTCATACCACTAAATATCTACATTTAAACTACATTTGCATTGACATTCTCATTGTTAAAATTCTAAGCAGTTCTATCGTTTATGCATTCACATTCAAGACTTCTTCATAAGCTACTCTAGAATAGTTTGAGCTAGCTGATGGGGAGAACACAGCGGGCTAATACTGATGCTGTGTGCTAATGGTGATGGTGTGTAGCCTCTTGTGAGGATCTATTTGCTGATGATGGATGAGCGGTAAGCCACCCAAGACCTGCGATTTTCCACACTCCAGAGTCTGTCAGCTTCTTAAGTGGACAAGCACAATTAGCACTGAAACCAGATCTTGGGCTAATCTGATGGCACGCTTAGAAAACAGAGAGAGTGGAAAAAAGAAATGTGCTCTTTGCAACCAACCATAAAAGAGATTAGAGTAATAGTTACTGTATATTACAACTGAGAAGGATGCCAGGGAAAGATAAACAATTCTGGATTGCAGGGACAAAATAGAGAGAGAAAGGATGTGTTAGGATTTTCGCTAACCTAATGCACGTTTGTCTAAGAGACTGTCCTCTGCTTCATCTTAAAGGTGTAATGTTAGGTCAACAGCTACAATTTTTTATTCATGTTATGATGGTTGCTGTGCTCCTACTGGATTGCCTCTGTTTTGGTTGCAGAGGACCTCTGGATTGTTGCTGTGATATTAACATATTAGCAATTTCGGACCATGCTGGAGAGGTAACTGGTCTCTTTATTGAACACCGTTGCACAGTTAAGCAAAAGCACCTGAGGCAAAGCACCTCAACACCCGTATGCAAAACATCTCCTCAGACCCAGCCAATCAGAGGTGAGAATATGCTGTTGACTTAGATGGACTTGCTCACTTTATAAGCAATTCTATGTAATGTGGCCCTTTGATAAACTGTGTATAGGCATAAATGCCTATGTGTGTGTGTGTGTGTGTGTGTGTGTGTGTGGAAGATTCCCAGGGTGTCAAAGCAGTGCAGACAAGGGACATACCATGTGTGGGGTGATACCTCGGGCATGTCACAGCAGCTCAAATGTGTTTCTCAAATAAACTGGCTACACATCAAAGAAGGCAACACCCTAGCCTGTTAGCAGTGCATGTGTATGAGTTTGTGTGTGCGACTTAACCTGTTCTCACCTGATACATACCTGCCATCGCTGGAGGGATTACCCGGCTGTAATTGAAGGCTTCTGTGTTGATAGTTATTTTAACACCTTGAGGTAAGAGCCAACATTTGGTCTCATTAAGAGTTAAGCACATAGCCATCAAGAACATCTTAGGGGGCTTTTCAATAGCACTCCACTCAATGTGGCTTCTTTGTATTGCAATTACAGCATAATAAATTAAAAGTTTATAAAGAAAGAGTAGGGAGAAACTGCAGAGCCATGGGGACCAAAAAAAGAAGATCTCATATGGAGCAAACACTTTCCTTATCCAATTTAGACTCTGGTATCTTCATGCAGTTGTCTCTTCCAATGGCAAATAATTCAAAACGGCTATCAGATGTAGTTGACAGTGATTCATTGTGGTATGATTCTCCTGGGAATATCGTTAAAATTGACTGTGAAGGTATAAGGTAACAGTTCTGAAGGGTCTTGTGGGAAGAGCATAGACCAATTTAAACAGAGTAGTTCTGTACTAGATGAAGTCTAGTTTAAAGTGGCCGCATAAGTTAATTTGTCTCTCCGTTGTTGAGAAATGATTCTCGCATAGTTGGGCATTTAAAAAACAATTTAATCACACATACCACATATTTACACATGAGAATATGCGTCCTGTCAAAATAACTCTTTATGAAGGAGCCAATGTGCTTTTGGAATTATGTATAAACACGTTGTTTTGATTTTCAGTCATTCCAGAAATTGCTACTGGTACAAGACTCGCCCCTCCAAGGACTCAGTCATTACACAAACAATGATGTTTTCAACAATTTATGAAGCTCTTCTGCTAATTCTCACACCCTCATCAATTCTCTGAACATGTTTATTTTGACGATGCGGTTTTAGAGCAAATACCCCAGTGAGGATTGCCTCTGTCTTGTCCCATTCAGTATCCTCTGTGATTTTGTAGGGTTAAAGGGAGTGGTAAGAGATAAGATCTGTTTCATTGCTTAGCTTTTGCTGTCCTCATTTTTTTCAAAGAAAATAATGTCCCCAGCTAATCCTGTCTGCCTCATTTTTGCACCTTTTGAATGTGTAATGAGAGATGACAATTAGACCAAGTCAAAAGAGCTGCACAGTGCTCTTGGCAGAGCAGACCCTCCTTTTGCCCATTTGTGCCAAACTAGAAGCAGATGTGGGCTCTGGTGTCTGCCACAGGGCCCTGACCAGACTGCTGGAGTGTCTCAGCGGGCCTCTGATCCCTCTTGCCATGCCCACGTCCCACTCGCTCAGCCCGCAGAGCATCACACACCACTGGGCCTCTCCTTGTGAGACGTGCTGGAGCCTGGAGGTGCTGCTGAGCCAAGTTGCACTGCTAAATGAGAAAAACTCACAGGCTGGATTCGATAATGACAGAGAGCAGAGCTGTGGTAGAGTCATAAGGTAGCCTAACCAATGCTGAATCCGCTGCACTGTTTTCTAACCCTGCCCAGAGGAACGTTGTATTACTTATGGATTGATCTTTAATAGCTCAGGAGATTTAATGGAGTTTTCACTTTAATGTTCAATTCTAAATGTCTTATCTTTGTACAGGGTACAAAAGTCTCAGATGTTTCTCCGAAAATTCCATATAAATGAACCCATATGAAAAAATTGTTGTCATACAGTTAGAGTATGTATGTATGTGTCTTGCATATCTGTGAAATGTTTAAGACTTTGGATGCTATCAAAGCTGAGCATAATTTATGATATTGTTGAGATTTTATTGTAAATATTGTTGCATATCCTCTAGAGGATATGCAAGTGAGACTACAAGGGCTGTGTCTTTGCAAAATATAGGAAGCATATAACTGCTTTAAAGTCTGCATTTGCTCTCAGTTTAATCTCATTGCTGTTTAGGAGAAACAATTGAGATTGATATTTTTCTTTCCCATGGGTTGTTTTATCACTTTGTTCCTCTGTCTCTTTCTAGTCTCCTCTCTGTCTCAGCTCATCACTTTCCCCCTCTGCTCATCTCTGCCGAGCTGTTCAGCTTCATCCCTCCTTCTCTCCCCAAAGCGACTTTGTGCCCTAATTTGATCTCTGTGGCAGATCAGAGGAATGTGATTGAATTTGTGGGTGAGAGAGAGTGGTGAAAAGAAAAGATATACATTCTGATTTATCTGTTCTGACTCGGGTGTAGCAGCAGATATGTGACTAGACCAGGACTGAAGTGAGGGTATTCTAAGTTACAATATTATTATTCTTCTTAACATTTTACTGATTTTGGATGCTTTCTCCAATTTTCCAAAATGTTTATTTTTAGTTTTAATTTAATAATTTCTCTGCATCTTTAATTCATAATTTGTACTTCCTTTATTCTTGTTCATTCTTGGAAATCTTGAAAGAGGTTTGAATTATTTACAAAAAGCTTTGCATTATGGCACTAATGGGCTGGATGTCCTGGATGTCACATGTCTAGCGTGTTTAGTCTATTTCAGTTATTTTTAATTTTAAATAGTTTTAAAAAATTGCAGCATCTTAAAAGTAATGGCCTTTAACATACATAACAATACATATTTTGTGTCTTTAACTTATATAGTGTATAAATATGGTACTTGAAAATATTTACAAATGTTTGCTTTATATAAGTTTACTTTATAGAAAGCCCATGTCTGTTGTTGTTTTCGTACTGCCTACAGCTGAACCTGTGGATTGACACACTCCTGACATGCTGACTGGCACTCAATACTATATTGGCCAGAACAGAGCAGTGAAATAAGTGGGAGAGGGGCGTGGAGAGTGAGCCAATAGAGTGCTATTGATTTGTTTAACAAATTAGCCATGATGATGGCAGGTGCGGTCGCCAGGGCAGGTTTTCGAGGTCAGCTCGTCATATGGTTGCTAACAGACATAATATTGCTCTGTGCTCTGATCTCTTCATACTCACACAAAAGGCTATAGGGACACCCCTGGGAAATAAGCTGTCTGTTTCCCTCTCTCCCTCTCTCTCTCACCTCTTACTCACTCTCTTCACACACACACACCCTTAAAATACCCACTACTGCCACTCTTCAAATTAACTCCCCAGAAGGTTAAGCTCCCTTGATTCATAATTATTCAGTACTCTCACTCACTCTGTCTCTCTCTCTCTCTGTCTCTCTCTCTCTCTCTCTCTCCATTATTTTCTGTCTCTTCTCACTTCTCCTGAGTGGCACTTGCCTTTTGGTGGATGACCGAGGGAATTGAATTAGCTTTACTGACCTGAGAAAAGCCTGACGGGTGAGGGGAATACAACTTGATCTCTTTCTGTTTGGCTGTCACTCTATGTAATATAGCTGTCTATCTGTCAGACATGAGCATTATTGCCCACAGACCCCTCTGCGGACATGCCACTCCCCTTCTGCATTTGTTCTTGTGATTATATTATCAATAAACACCACAGCGGCGACGGGCTCCCAAACATCCCAAAATGGTACACAAGGTCTTTCGCCAACGTCTCTCTGATGTCCACAGAGCAAGGCATCTGAGTAAAATATAATCTAATGACTTGTACATCTAGCAGGAATTGCTCCAAAATTCCTGAATGACAGGAAACAAATCCCTGCCAAGCCCAATCGTATTGTAGCAGCGGTAGCCACAGTTCAGGTTGTAGTTCCTGTAGGGTTGCTTGGCATGAGGTTACGTGAGGCAAAAGGCAGAAACAGAGAAAACAACCTCAAAGTGGGAATGCTGCAGAGTGCCAGCACATAGTGGTTTTGTTTTTAAGAGTGGGACTGACATGAAACCTTTATCTCTTTACATGATATACTGTAGCTGTTTGGTCCAGCTGGCTCAGAGGATAGCAATAATTTCACTTTCATATCCAGGGTCTGAAAAACAGGGGGAGTAGTGATCAGATACCACAGACTATGTTACGTTTGTTTTTTTAATTTTCCTTTTTGAATTATTAGAGTATGGTTTTCTGTTTTTTTTTATCCAGTTCAGATTGTGATGTTACAGTTATATTGCACTTTTCATGGTGTGTTTTCGTGTATCGAGAAATTTGTTTCTGGGCAAATGTAGCTGTATTTAAGATGAGGCGAACATTATTTTGTGGTTTTATTTTAAATTAATTATTTCACTGCTAGTTACAGAAATTTTGGTGAGAATGTGATTAATGCACTCTTGTGTTGGTAGTACAATTTGCAAATAAACGTACATAAATTAATAATGTTTTTATGTTGCTTAAACATTTTTATGCTAATTTATGCTAAATTGACTGATATAGCTAAAACAGTAGATAAATGCTAACAAAACATTGCTCAGTCAGTTGGCGGCATCGTCATCCGTCATTAGTCTTTGGAAACCCTTGAGCGCAAACGTTCAGAGCCAATCACATCTTTCTCCTGAATGCTCTCTAATGTAATGAGTGCTAAAGTCTGTGTTTCTCTCCCTCAGAATACCTCTTAATGAACGCTTCTCACAAGCCGGTCTCCTGGCGGCCACTTTTGCGTTCACTGCATAAAGGCGAGGTTTAATGCTTTAAAACAGTTACTGCATAACCCAAGAGGATTAATTACAAAACTACACCCTCCCATTGGGCCCTATTAGGAGACAGAGCAAACATAAACACCCTCACCAGTACGCACGCGTCAACACACATGCAACATTCGCACCTATGCAGACACAAAGGGCCACTTCACAACCCAGCACTCTCATGATATGTCGTCAATTTAGATAATGACCAGCAAAGAGATAAACTTGAGTGCATTGCAGGTAATTAGATTTACAAAGCTAACCTCAGGTGAAGACCAACAGAATACATGTTTCTCCTTCTGAGCATTACCTGTGGACCACCAGCACGTTAGATGAGGGTTAAATGAAGTTTTAAAGACATTCTTGTGGTACAGCACTGTAACTGGTGAGGGGACCAAAGAAAGTTTGAGAGAATCAAATCTTTTGAAGTAAATAAATTCAAGAAATAAAAAAAGAATGGCAAAACAACAGGTTTTCCTATATTCCTATGGTTACTGAAATCTGTCCATTGGTGGCACTGTTCTTGCATTTGTCATAGGCAGGCAAATTAGCAACTAGTTGTCAACTAGTTCTTGAAGAATTATGAAGTTATCTGGCTAAAAGTAAACCTAAAACATGGTGTTAGAACGTTGTAATATATTCAAAAATGTATTTGGAATTACTACACCTGCTGAGTTTCTGCTTGTATATTGATTCTTTGCAATTCTAGTATTCTTTTGTACTATTATTCTTGGAGGGTAAAAAATAATGCCAATAATGCCAGTTTTGATAAATTGTGTTGTTGTGCTAATTGCATACTGTACATGTGTAAAAACATCAGAATGGCAGAATGCTAGAAAAAAAACAGGCTGTATTAGATATTGTCAACTGATACCATCAAAAATGTACTAGAAAATAGCTCACACTTACCACATAGCCTGAGAACCACCAAAGAAAAGCCTCTACCATTATGTGTGCCTAATGAAATAAACAGTGCAGTCAAGCAAAAGAGAGAATTTTTGCCCAAGGGTTCAGATACTGCCAATCACTGGAAAGGAATAGATTTCCAAAATACTCATGTCTGGCCAGTTCAGTCATTCAGAACGTTCTGTTGCCAGAGAGAGCATGCGTTCAAAGGCCTGTGTTGGTTTTGCAGAGTGTGTTGTGACTACAACTGGGGTCAGATTTTTTACCTTCTTAATTAGATGAGGGACAGGCTAATTAAATCAAATTCATTATCTGCAGGTCTGGAAATCAAGCGGCACTATTGGAAATAAGGTTAGGCTAGCCTTCATCCATCATGTTCCTAACTAACCAATTTACAGGCCTGACTTTTGCATGCTGCGTTATTAGCTTGTCATAAACAGTTAGCTTTAAGATCTGTGAGTGCAGCCCTGATAGCGTTGGCGTTTATCACATTAGTTTCTAGCACTGTGTCAGCCTCTTTCGGCCTAAGATAAAGCACATAGACCGTAATCGTGTTACACACACACACACAAACTCCATAGACTTACAGTACAAACGACCGCCACTTAAAGCAAGCCTCTAATTCACTGTAATTAAGACATACTGCTGCAGCCTTTTGCAAATAAAGGCTCTTTAACATTCTTTAAATAGAAACTTTTCCTTATAAAATGAATCAGACAGCACATATATGCATTTAGGGTATTCCGCCTTGTGTTTATCTCAGGGTTTGCCAGCTGAGTAGCAAATAGAACAGGTTGAAACAGGATTATGTATTTGCTATCAAGGAATGTTTGTTTAAAATTTTGATTAGCTATTACAGAAGCTTGATTAACCTTTTAAAAGCAGAATGACTTATAGTCGACACCCAAATTCTGACATGTTAACTGCTGACTATATATAACTAATTTGTTTTCTCTCACTACAACAACAAAGTGGGCGGCCAAGCCAAATACAGAAACACACACACGCTCAAAGATCATTAATGTTATTATTAATTAATGTTTGCAAGTAATCATAGCACTGTTGTTATTGAAATGAACATTTTTTCCATAAGTATTCTGTTAGAGGTCTCCAAACACTGGGCTTGTCCTTCCCTTTGGGCTTGAAAGTGAATTAGAGAGTTAGACTATGGAGAAGGTGGATAGAGAGAACTAAGAGAGGTGATTTGTCGTCTGTGTATATTATTTTGCTACGGTCAGGCTCAAAGAGAGAGAAAGGGGAGGGGTGCATGAGTGTGTGAGGGATAGTCTCATCACTCAGAGTTTATTCACACTAAATTGAGTTGAAATAATAGGCTTATTCAAGCGGCCCTCACACAATGACACCAAGGCAGGTCATATCAAAGGATGGCCTGAGGGCCAGGGAGACACTGCACAGGGGGAGGGCTTTCAGGGGACGGGTGATGGTACTGTCACAGAGCAGGGGACCCCACTGACAGACACCTGGAGAAAGGGGAGAGGGATTGGGGGATTGGATGGGGCCCTGAGGCACTGTCATTTGACAAGGGTTGGAGGTTGATGACAGCCCTCGGGTCATTGGGTACCACAGAGCCACAGTGGGGTCGAGGGACTCCAGAGACCAGTCCAGGGTCGGTGGGATATGTTACTGGTACCAGTCGCACAGCATGCCCATGACCTCTCCATTTGCTCGGGGCCTGTGTTTCAATCAAAAACTGTCATTGGGGGTGTGTGCATCTATTTGTGTTTGTAGCTCTGAAACTTGGAGTTCTTGCTGTGTGTATATGTGTGTGCTTGCCAGCTATCGTCACTGCCTGTATTTCAAGTCATTAGTCACTCTGTGGCATAAAGTGCCACCGATACATTATAGAAGCAGCTGCTTTTCCACAGGCCGCATAAGTAAACAATAGCTCATGATACAGACAATACTGTGTAAAATCACCTCATGAATACACGCACACTCCCTCCGCCGAGGGAGAACGATATTTGTTAAAGGGAGCGCGTCGTCTGCACAATACAATAAAAAGATACGGCACATCTGATCAATATGAGAATTCACTGTGAGCAGGGGGGTGACGGAGGAGCCCCTCCCACAGGCTTACATGAGTGTGCGCTCCAGACAGCTGGTGGGATGAAGCCCAGATGTGTAATCCATGGATCAACACGTGTCCGTCCTACTTTATCATTTAGTTTTTTGTTTAGCATGCTAAATTATTTCAGACCAAAAATAAACACAATAGATTTGGTTCAAAATTTGCTTGTACATTTTCTAGTTGTCACTTTATGGATCACGTCCTTAGTTGGTGTGAAACTGTTATTTGTGGGAAAAAACAAGCATCATTTGTTTGAAACTGCACTTTGATATTTTGTATTAAATGCATAAATGGTGAGATTAAAGGGTGGCTTAAGCATTCAAAACTGCATATCCGCAATGAATCTCTGTTATATAAAGACTACAATAGAAATTCTCACATTCGGTTGACAGATCGAGTTAGAGATGGAGGGTTTTCCTGTCACTTTCACTGCCAGATCACTTGAGGCAAAATGCATACCTGGGATGAGAAGACTAGAAGAGATTCATAGTAACATTAGATGGTAAAATCCCCATTGTGATGACAGAGATAAAACATCCCTCCAGATCAGATACACTAGACAGGTTGAAGCAAGCAAGCAGAGTCAGAGTTTTATACAATTCATTTATTGTTCTTTTTGGCTTGTTGTTCTTTTTTCATTTAGTATTTCTGCTGCAGTGTCTAGACATTACAGTGTGGTGGGTTATGTGCTCTACCTCTTAGATGAAAAGGTATTTTGAATTTACTCATATCAACCATTTGTGATTATATTGCTGAATGTATTTGGCTTGTTTTGACATTTTATAATTGAAAATCAGATCTGATGTGTCTAATTAAAATATGATATGAATAAATGTAACTACATTAAATATTTATTTAAAATTTAAAAATATTGGCATTTATGGTGTATCTTTAATAAAAAGGAGATGCATTTAATATTAAATTATGATAAAAAGCATAACTTCTAATAAGATAATGTAGTTAATAAATAATAAATATTTGCTTTAACACTTAAACCTAACATTATATTAGAACATATATATATGTATATATATAAATTACACACATATATATGTGTATGTATATATATGTATAACAGTAGAACACAGAGCAGCATGTTGGATGAGTTTAGTACCAGGGAAATCTTTTTGAATCCAAGTCAAAATTCTTCTCCAATTGCATTTGTAACTGTAATTCAGTCAACTGCAGCAGCTCCATCTGTGTGTGCAATTGTGTGTCTGTGTGTGTGTGTCTGTGTGTTTAGGGTGGCTTTGTGGGCTGAAATGGAGAGCCTTTGGTAAGTGGCTGATTGGAGGGGAAGTCTGTTGGTTTGGCACGTGCCCTGTCTCAAGGGACATGTGATAGCCCTGTGCCCATGCACCAGCGCCAGTCTGTACCAGCAGGGGCTTTCATTTCACCCTGCTTGTGCCAACCCTGTGAAATTTCTTTAACAAAGATCTGACGGTCTGGCTTTAGTCAAACAAAAGGTCATGCATGACGCTCTTTGGTATTGTTCTGCTTGATTTCAGATGAATGGAATATTCTGCTTTCTCTCTTTTGTTTCAGGCATTTACATTTACTATTGATGGTATGGTATCAAGAAGATCCAACATCATAGGAAATATGATCATAGCCTACATATGTAGTAGATGCAACATGTTATGGCATTACAACAGTATTTGTTCTTTAAGGAGAAACAGATTACAAATGTAACTGATCTTTCACTATGAAGAACCTCCATCTGCGTCCACGGTGCATCCTTTACCACTGTGCTCATCTGCCTTTCTCCCTCACATACCAGAGGAGCTAAGGGGCATCTTCACATCTGACCCTGTCCTCTGCAGCTTGTGGATGGGCTTTCAAACCCAGCCAGCTCCCTGTCACGCCTGGAGCTCAACCAACTGGCCCTTACTTAGCCGAGAGAGAGTGGAGAGGAGATCAGCGACTCTTTTCAGAGCATTATCCTGGTCAGTGGAAACAATCGTTGGACGCCTTCTTTCACTTACACCTGCTGTTTTACAAACACAGTGCTTTGCAAAAGGATTCATATGCTTCAGCGTTTTCCTTACTGTTACTCGACAAAGCCTGAGGAGAAAATTAGTTCTTCGCAAGGCAGTAAACTTCTAAAAAAAAGTGGCATTGTTTCATGTCAGAAAATATTCATAATTAGAAATAAAACTGAAATAGGCAGCTTGCATAAATATTAAATTCCCACATTTTATTTTTTTATGGAATCTCTTTTTGAAAAAGTTTTACGGCTTGTACATAGCAGCTTTACACACAGTTCACATTTAAATTTGGCCCATTTCTTTTTGCAAAGTTTTCCTGGGAATTCATCTACATATACTAGCATATAGTGTGTATTTCTATGAAATAAGTCACAAGAACAGTAAAGGGAAACATATGGAAAAATATCTCTTGTTCATTGGTGGTCTAAGATGGTCTTGTGTGTTTGTGTGTCTTTTTCTTGCATTCCAGCATCACTCCTCTCTCTGCTGCACTCCTACTTTTGCCATTGTTGCCATGGTGACATCTACACAATTCATGCCAGCTCCTCACACAGCAGACATATTTGTTTGGCTAGTGTAACTCGGCCCCACAATGACAGACGCTTTTGAGCATAACACCTCCTAATCTGGAATTGAGCTTTTTAAAGGGGCCTGCTGAGCACAAATTCAAATATAGTTTCTCTATGCTAATCTGAGTAGTAATCCCCTAGCCTCTGGGTCCTGAAACATCCTGTCAACAACAAAAAAAACTTTGTTTGTTTTTCATTTTCTCTTTCACTTCCCCCTCACAGAATGTAGCATTCTTTATCAGCCCTGAGAAAGCGTGACATGGTCAAACCGATAACAGAGCAGTTTTTTTCAGCTAATTTCCATCAAGCCTGTGTTCCCATAGTGAAACACAGAAATGCTCCACTGGAGGCCAAGACTAAGATCCTTTATTGAACTTTCACCTCTAGTCTCCTGTAGCAGCTGGTCTTAGCATGTATTTGTAGCCATCAGCCACCCAAACATCACATTGGTTAATATGTGCCCGCCATGGCTAACATATCCATCATGGAGGGATGTTGACTAGTGTACCCTCCTTGCTCTTTCTCGCACACAGAGCTTCTTTTCCTCATTCATCACCTGAGGCTTTAATGCTAGCAAGCCTGCCAATGTTACCATGGCAACAAGTCTCTCTACGAAACAATCTCTAACTAGGTTCTTTAAAGACTATTATGCACAGGTTAAGTTCTCTAGAAAACTTGGCCTGTTCTGTCCTTTTCATCAAACAATTCGGTCCTTAAAACCCTATTGCATCGGCAGAACATAGTACCTTAAATTGCATTGCTTAGAGGAGGTTCTTTTTTAGCTTGTAAGATTTTTATCAGCTTTTTCTCCTAAAATTTGAAGAAATAAAAATAGGAATAAGTGAGGAAACTGTTTACATACACTAAGACTATAGAGCTATAAAATTAATGTGAATAGAATAGATTATTGGGTTTTAGAACAATTTGTTGAGAGATGTTTGAGCCTTCTGGATACAGACTTTGGGGTCTGAGCAAATCTGAGTACATTTTGAGATGTTAAGATCCAAAATCCTTGAAGAGATGCTTGAGATTACCAAATTAATAATAGATTTTTTGTCTTGTTCTGTTTTTTGGGGCAGAATGAGCACTTAAGCAAAAGTCTCAATTTACTCTTAATTACACCTCTTTGATGATTATCTCTATTCTAAAATTATTAACAAACGTTTTTAGTGTTTAGTGTAATGAAAGTTTTATCATTGATAGTTTGTCAGTAAGTCTTGCGTTCCTTGTACCCGAGGTTCCTCCTCTGCTTCATATCTCCACTGCCCTGTAAACTGACACGGGCCTCTTCAGCAGCTTTTCAAGGGGTCAAGAGAGCAGCTGTTGACTTTATAACTCTGCAGAGCCTGCCGTTTCACAGCTAGCTACTGACTTTAAACAGGTCTATTAAATGTGCATTCGGCACATCTTAGACAGACAGTGACAAGACAGCTAGGGAAGGGGGTACACAAGTCTGGAATGTTCTTGTCAAGCACACTGAAATATATCTTGCTAAAAAGAGGTGTCGTTATAGAGGTGAGGAATGAGGAAAAGGCTGAATGTTGACTTTAACGGCCACATATTCTTCCTTTTATTCTCCTTCTTGCCTTGTAATCATTTACATGTCAATGTTGTAAAATTACTCATAATATTACAGTTACATTAACTTTCTATTATGTCTATTGAGTGTCAGGCTTAAAAGACAAAGCTGAAAAAGGCGGCGAGGTGCCTATCAGCTATTTTTTCTTGGAACATCATCAGATGCCTTTGTCCAAACATTTAGCTTTGCGATAAGATTCAAACCTTTTAAAGTACAGTTTAAACTATTCAAAACTCCCAATACAATAATTAAACATAATTATTTTTTCTTTTAAAATATAAAGAATTTTTTCCATTGTCAAAGTTGACTTAGTGGGTGTGTAGAATTTCCTCCATTTGAAACAGGAGAGTGATTCTAAAGGAATAAAGAAATAAGTGGCAGAGCACACAAACAAGTCTGTGTTCATCTCCATGTCGACTAAGCCCTTGTCATCGCACATTCTCTTGATTTTCAGCTAAAACTAAATCTTTGTCACGTAAACAGACCCCCCACCTCAGCAGGCTAGAATCCCAATAATGACAGGGTCATTCCTGCTAATTAAAATAAAAGTAAACACTCCTTTTTTCACTTCATCCTAAAGACTAGGGAGTCTGGGGGTGGGAGGAACCAAAGACACGCATACGCAAGCATCTTTCCAGACTTAGCTCTCTTGTCTCTCAGCTCAGTTGTCTCTTCTAATAATCGCTATCTATTCATCCAGGGTAAACTCCACAAGATGGACAAGGCATGGCTCTGGATGGGGTAGTTGGGTGGTGGGGGTGTCTAAGCAGACTGGTTTCTACAGCCTCTGCACGGAGCTAAGGAATTTTTCATTAGTGAACAGCTGGGTCACAAGTGCTTCCAAAGCCATCTTAATATTGTGTAGGCCCACAGATTAGGTGCCCTGAAAAGGAGCCAATGCGTGATGTTCTGCACTGAATCCCGCCTTTGCATATTTGCAAAGCCCTCGGTTCAGAACACCTTATATTACTGTTTGTTTTATTTCTCAGAAGGCGGCCCTTTGGGGTCAATAGTAATTATGAAGCCCTCTACTCCAAATGTTGCTTTTTAACCACTTCAGAGCTGGAGAATTCCATTCTTTGTTTTCCTTCTCAAGTATGTCTCATGAACTGATGGGAACGGTACACTAGATCAGTATTCCCCATACAAAAAAAGTATTGTACTATGATGCTTTGAAATACAGAGGGCCTATGTGTCCTAAGCATTATACACTTAAACGTATAAATGCCTTTGCACTACATAACACCATATCCAATGATGTGCAATTGATTTTGAGAATAAATGGAATGAATGTTATGTAGAATATACACATACACATACATATATGTGTATATATATATATATAGATCATATAGCAATATATGCCCAACATAAAGCCAAATATTTTTATACTGACCTTGGTGCTAAATGTCCATAGGTGATAAACTACGCCTGTAGTTACTGCACAGCTGAGTGCACTTGAGGAGAACTGACTTCATACATCCACTGAAAATGACTTCAGGTTGCTGAAAAGTCATTATAAAAAAGAAAAGTGAAGTTATTCACATGATTTGATGTGGATTTTAATGTGATTTTTGAGTATTTCTCCATATGTCTGCCATTTATGTGTCATAATTATACAGTATGCTGTTCCACTATTGTCCCTGTTCTTCATCTAAAGTCATGTCATCCACCAGAGCCTAATGTCAATGCGGAGGATTTGGTCTGACCAGTATTCCTTTCATTAGGGCTATCTATGGGAAGTTATGTCTCATAGCATACGTTATGCCATCTGAGAGTTATTAGTCCCCACTGTAAGCAGATTGTCTGCAGTGGCCTGCGCAGCCTGTTAGACCTCATTTAAAGTGGCTTGGAAGGGTGAACCACTGAGTTATTAGTATTATTATAAATGTACGGAAAACTTTACAGGGAGCCCTTTATCCGTTTGCTTTACAGAATCTCTTTCCTCTATCATTTATTATTTGTTCACCCTATTTTTTTCCTTCTTCAGTTCATTCACATCATTTGAGAGTTTTTTCTTGTGTATTTTTCAAAATATAGTTGAATCAAGAGCACTCCACCCCCTTCATTTGTAGTGCATGTGTTGTAAAGATGTCAGGTCTCCAACAGGGACAGAGAGGAGATGAGCATTACTGCAGGCTAGAGTTTCAGAGCAGAATGTTGTGATGAGAAGCAGAGCAGTCTGCAGAGATCTGCCTGTAACTCTCACCCTTCTGCCTGCTTTACGAGGGAACACACTGCAGCACAATGACAAAGGGTAGATTCTAAAATGGGACATTTAATGATGTTTATATAATGAATCTTTTCATATGTATGAATGTTGTCTGATCTTCTGCAATCAGGACCTTGCTGAAAAACTTTATAACCCAGCCATAGCTGGTATTAGCTGGTCATCCAGACTGGTTTGTTGGTTTTGAACTGGTTTTGGGCATTTCTCAGATAAATTAAAACCTGAAAACCTGTGTGGCCAGGCTAGAAAACCAACAAGACTAGGTTAAACAAGCTAAGACCAGCTTCGGCTGGTTTAAAATGTTTTTACATCAGCAGGGAGTATCGTAAAGCCCACAACATGTCTTAATAATCCTGTGACTCAGCATTGTATTTATTTACAGTATAAATCTGACTTAGATGAGTCAGATTTTAGGTTCAGCTCCGCACGCCCACTTACTCCCCTTTTCTTTCATGTTTTTTGAGAAGCAGCACTGTCCTTTTGTACACAGGAACTGTGGATGTGCATTGAGCATGCTCATTGGAGAGCTACAGCTGTCCAAACACATGCTGTGTACCTGTCTGTCTGATGCTCGGCCTTTAGCTGTGTACTCAACCTCCTCTGCTCACCATCCTGCTGTCCTTTTCATATCACTACAGCCATCTCTCTACACTCATCTGCCTCCCTGCTTTTGTGAATGATTTGTTTTTCTCTTCATTTGTTATCATGAATGCATATAACATGAATGCAATGTTTTAATATGCGGTCTAATAACAATGTTTCTAGGTTATTTTGAGTAGTAGATAAAAATAGTTTTTGATTTATTTAGTTCAGAACAGCTTGGTTTATTTTGAGTTTGAAAGTTATGACTTGAGGCTCAGTGAGTGAGTCAGATGTTGATTTAGTAACCGCTCAGCCTGATTTGGCCTGAACAATATAATTGCTCAGCCTGAACAATATAGTTGTTTTACATTGTATTATTTTGCAGCACTGTCTTTTTGCATGCAGTTTGGATGGCAGGCTCACAACTCCAGTAAAGCAAAATTTCTATTGGCATGATGCTGTAGATTCAGCAGTACAGAAAGGATTTTCAGTATTTTGGTGTGGTCTGCAATCTACCACTCCAGAGCTTTTAACAGAACCAAACATCATGAAAATCATTTGGTTCCAGGGTTTTTTTGGAAGCAGTTCTGAATTTAAAAACAATTCTCAATTGTCGGCCTTAGTTAAGCATTAACTTGCTTAAATCTGTGATGTTGAGATAAGCGTACAGGCATGTTTGAACACTGATACCCTCTCTCAGCCATTTCTTCCACCCCTGAGACTGACCTATTGCTGCCTCCAGTTCACTGGACCAGAAAGCATAACATCACTCATGGACATCTTTGATGATCATGTCCCAAAATGATTTAACCAGGTAGAAAAACCGCTCAATCAGGTAGAAAAATGCGCTGTATATTTGAATTTCTTCTTGCATTGTAATATCGTTTTGGTCTTGTCAGATCCATAGAGCGGATTCAGCCACGCATGGAATATTTTTCCTGTCAGATGTATAACCAGAGCCGCACGGAACATGTGTTTCTGTGAACAGAAAAAGAAAATTTAACATGTCATTTAACTGCTTTCCAAAAGAGTAGGACAGACCCTGAGGCAGCCATTCTATTTAAGTCCTCAGACATCACACAGGTTTTTGGACCCAGGGCAAAAACACAGATCAGACATTAAAAATGCCGTAGAATGAGTCAACCAGTCACATTATGTATAAACGACAATGTTGATGAGAAGAGCCATGGCTACAAAGCCCCTTGTGATTTTCTCAGAACACAGACCTGCTTTGATTGATATGGGCTACATACTTGTTGCATTGATCCATATGATTAGCTGTTTCGTGAACCTCATCGATAGGTTCAGTCTTTAATAGCAGATTCATTATTGTGATTGTGATTGTGAGCTCATCATTTTAGGTCTTGAACTCAAAAGGGTAATAAATTAGCTGTTTAAAAACAAATATGAATAGCAATGCCTATAGTCAGCCACCTACTTGTGCTACAATCTCCCAGCATTCTTAGATACAGTAGATAGTGGTGTCATAGACCAAAGCAGAGCCTGTCTAGCCAAATCCCCTTACTTCACAGTGAGGTTAGATGATCTCAAAAAGTTCTTTGCTGAAATAGTGAATCATTCTGTGGCTTATGAGCCATTTGTTAGCCACAAGGCATGTCATCAACAGCCCACAAGCTTCAAAAATGGTTTGCCTCTAATTTGTTAGATATTTTAAACGTACAGGGGGACAGAATGAGAGATGAAATGTGTCTTCTGGGATCTTTCCTCGATGTTTCTCAAGAGAGAGGGTGAGACCGAGCCCAAAGATTGCATGAGGAAAACACCTCTGGGCCAATAATGAAGGTGCACATTCTCCTCTAATGTATTTTACTTTTACCTGCTGGGAGTTTAATTAAAAAACAAAGAGCCTCAATTTAAAGCCCATTACTATGCTAATTTAGTATAGAGAGGAAGGTGATTAAGCAGCTCTTAGCGTTTACTTGAGCTTGCCCAAGGGAGCATGGAGAAGACACTCTTTATTTGCCTTCATTAGTTCATACTGTAATCTCTCCACACCAAAGAGAACCGCTGATACAGAGCAGTAATAGAGGGCCATTTCCTCATGGATTATTAAAGAGAAGTTTTACTTTAATGTTTATAGTATTTGTCTAATGAAACAGCATTTTTTTGTCTGTGTTTAAAGTTTTAGGATTTGAGTTATGATCAATTACATTTAATATTGGCCTCCCAAAATAGTGGAAGTGTTGCAATTATTCATAAAGAATATTAAAGAGGAAAGATTTTATTGCAAAACTAGTAGAAACTTTTTATATGTTGGTCGTTCCCAACTGAAATCACTCTAGTTGTACTCTAGAAGTACAAGCCAGCTGGTTTTTATTGCTCATATTTAGAGAGTAAACACTTTAAATTCATTCACGAAATAAAATGCAATAAAATGCAAATCTATGTAATTTGTACAGGTATCAGTGTTTGCTTTTGTTTAAAAATACTCAGTATCAGAATATTCTTATCCAAAGGATTGAACAGTCTAAACATCTTTGCCCCTTCTCATGACTTGCAGATCCAAGCTGTAATAATGCCCTAAATTGTTCTGTACTTCTCTGTCTCTCTGCTTCTCTCTCTATGTCTTTCTCTCTGGCCAGCTTGGTATCCAGGAAACAAGTTTGCCAGGGATCCATGTCACAGATGAGCCAGAGAAAAAGGTCACAGAAGCCATGTAGCCTATAAATCAGCATAGCTAGATAACATGCTGAGGTGAATAGCTCAGAAATCATGACCATCCAACAAAGCTCCTTCAACCTGTCCACCTGCAAACACCCATGTCTTAAGATTGACACATACAGAACTCACAAGCCTGGGGGCTTAGTTGAAGAAGCTTGGGGGTGGGAGGGTGTTGTCTTCAAAGTGATTGTTTACAGCTGTTATACAGAGAAGGATAAGAATTTTGATGGAAATGTCGTGACATAAGAACTCATTCCGCTCAGAATTGTTATGGGCCTGTGCATGTTCAGTAGAAATAGACAAGATGATGGGTTGGGAAGAGACCATGTGTTACTAAATGTACAGTGATTATCCCTCTGCACACTCCCCCACACCTCTCTTAACTTCTCTGGACTCATCTTTAATCTCCTTGGGGCATATGCTCTTTATCAGCGAGCCAAAGGCATAAAGGGAAAGGTCTTTAGTGGTTTGGAAATCATCAGCAACATGTGGTGAAAGCTTTAAAATGTTTTGTCACACTTTAAGTTGCTCATAATCTGTTCAAAGAGAGAATGTGGTTCTGAGAGAAGAGAGCAGAGGAACTGGAAGGTGTGGGCTCAAGTGTGGCCAGGTGGTGAGCTTATAGCTGCATCAAGCTTAGCTAGTCCTGCTTTAGAAATGCCTTCCTGTGATAAACTGATAAACATTCTCTGTTCACAAGAACTAGAAAGCCTCCACAAAAAAATCAAAGGATAGAAAGAAGACAGGAGTGTACATTTTTTGAAATCACAATTAAAATTTCCCCTTTGGTATTGAATTATTGGAAGAACATATTGGCAGTACACCTGCTGCACACTAAGATTCCAATGGTGGATATTGTTTTAAAAGAACATAAAGACTGTGTCTGAAATATGTAAGTCAATGACTACACAGTATAAATGGTATAAATGTCATGTTTACTTACCTATAACAAATTCAATTGAGTTTGTGATCACAATTCTTACCTTTATGTATGGAGTCATATGAAATGAACAGAAATACTATTAAATAATGAATTCACTTGTTTCAACTGCTTTTGAAGGTGGTGTTTTTAATTTATTCCACCAGTCATCAGACTGCATGCACAGGATTGTGGGATAAACATTTTGGAAGACAATGCAAATATTAAATTCGGATAAGCCTTCTTGCTTTCATACTTCTGCATGCTGCCTGCAAAGACTATGTGAATACCAATTCAACAAGCAACTAGACTACACTCTTTTGGGTTTAGAAGCAAATAATGATCTCCAGGAAAGCTTTCCTGAAGTTATCTCTGTGGATTATCTCCTATTTGACTCTTGGGCTCTGGGTCTGGAAGGGTCTGAATCAATATTGGCACTGTGATGCTTGAATTGTGTCTGTTGATCCGAATGCGAAGATCTTATCTGCTAATCTGTGCGCTCAGGTGTTTGGAGTGGCGTGTACATCCTCAAGACAAACAAATGGGATTTTAAAAAAGGGACTTTAAAGAGACTTTAAAGCTACTCCTTTTTGGTCTTCCTTTTTTCCTCTTTTTTTTAAATGTACAGCAGATTAACTCAATACACTCAACTTTATCTCATCTTGAGTCCTTGGCATTGTCATTTCAATTACATATTTACTTTCTTTATTAATATACAGTAAATATTTGCATAGTATCTACCAATGCACATTGATGAACATTTGAAGCTGTACAACATTGGTCAAATTCAGTTATAATTATAATCAATTATAATGTGAATTATCCTCTTTTGACAAAAGTAGGATCTGTAGTCCTGCAGACAAATATGATCTTATGTTTTGCATTCAGTGGTTGTATGTTTCCTTATTGAGTTTGTGAAGTAGATAGTTTAAAGAGGCCCAGATGTTGGGATGTGTCTGGCCTCACAGTGTGGCAGCTCAACTCAATTCTACTTTCTTCTCTCAATTCTGCTTTCATCTCAGACCACAAGACAGCAAACCCCTCCAGACTGCCCAGTAAACGCTGCCATTGTGTATGTTGTTGTTTTTGATGTCCAAGTTTCATCTACGGTTATGCTTCACATGCTAACATCCGGTCTTTCCCTGCATGGCCATTCTCTATTTCTTGCTGAGGCTAATCAGGTAATGTTATGGGGGATTGAGAGCAGCACAACCCCCTGCCCTTCCATCTT
Source organism: Chromobotia macracanthus (assembly GCA_036877525.1). Lineage (NCBI taxonomy): Eukaryota > Metazoa > Chordata > Actinopteri > Cypriniformes > Botiidae > Chromobotia > Chromobotia macracanthus. The sequence goes on from JAZGTH010000002.1 coordinate 6,645,029, forward strand.
CCCCCAACCAACCCGGTTGGCCTTTGCCTGCTCACACTGCGGTGTTGTTTTAAACCACATTCTTTCGGCGCTGAACTTGGAAAGGTATTAAAGCGGGATTAGGGGTTCCTCTACAATCCAGCGCTTGTGTCATTCACTGGGTTGCTCTCTTTCAAGCCCCCCTCCACACACACACCCGTCTTTCTGTTACCCCCCGCCTCTGCCCTGTTTGATTGTGGCGATCAGTAGGAGTTGAAGTGACTGTGCCTTTCAAAAAGAAAAAAAGGGGTAGGGTTAAATCCCTACTCCACTGCTCCCTGCTAATTCCCCTTGTTCCTCCAAGAAGGATTTACTTCTTCTGCCAGCTTGTGAAAGGCTTTCTCTGCCCATCCGAAAAGTTAGCCGTCGCCTTCCTGCGGAGGTGTGGTTGCTATAGCAGGGGCGTCATGCGTGGCTATTCCATCGGAGATCCCGCTGAGAATAGGGAACGGGTCAGGGGGGCAGACGACAGCCAAAAAGTCCGGATTAGGTCCCGGGACAAAGCCAGGACAGGAAGATTCCAGAAGGAACAAATGGGAATTACAGCAGCAAAAATAATACAAAGTGACAGAAAGGGGAAATAGAAAAATAATGGCTTACAAGATTAGAACTGGTGGGCAAAAAGAAGGTGAGAAGAAAAGAGGAGAATGAAAATGAATGTTTTCATTTGGATGAGAAGCATCCTGGGAGCTGGGCGGCGTAGAGGTGAGCAGGCGAAACCAAAAAGTGTCACAGCTGCTCAATAGGGTCATTTCCTGTTCTTTCGAGGCTTTTTTGGTCCCTGAGTCTTTGACACAGATTCACATCTTTGAATAAACATTTGATTCAGACTGGGTCGAGACAGATTCATTATTCTGTTTGACATGTTCAACATATCTGGCATGTAACTGGTTAATTTGGCCAGTTCAGATTATAAACACAGTGTCAGCCATCATTTAATATGAAAGCCATGAGTATTTGGATATGTTTAGACAGAAGAGATTCCATGAATATGATGGAATGTGCAAAATCATCTTGTTATTGTTACCCACTCATCTTTTTTTAATGTACTTCACAGATGTTTCACAAGATCGTATTGTAGAACCGTGGTCTGTAATGCCAAAAATTACAACCATGCTAATCTTCAGTACATGCTCAATGCTTGATTTGTGGGGCAAAATAATTCTATTTTCATGTGATTAATGAAATCTGTATGGACATAATTGCTGAAACAATAGGGAGTAACCAAAATGGATCAGGCCATGTCTAAACACAAAATAATGAAGGTGCGTTTTTTCTGCTGCAGTGTTTCCCTCACTCAGATTGGAAGAAGGAGCTTGAGAGATTTGTTGGCAGGTTTTGTTATAGGATTTACAGTTTTGTACTGTCTGATAATAATCTTCTTAATGTCCTAAAATAAATAAAAGCTTTCACACTTTTGTATAGCGTCATATTGCCAATGTCTGTTGTTGTGCAAAGCAAAATTGTTTTAAAATAGTTCTAAAATATAACTCTTCAAGGTAAATATAATTTTAACAAAATCTAAAATGATTTCAAATTATAACTGCATAAAACTAATATCTGCAAACACCCATAAGCCAGTTATTTGTGCCAAGTTATAATGATGCTGGTCCCCAAAATGACGAGGCACTTTTGCTCCCCTTCGTGACTTTTTATTTTATTTATTCTCATGACAGCTCAACAGACACCCGTAGAAGTTCTGACACGCACAAAACAGCCACAACAAAAAATAACCAGCTATGCAAACTCTCCCGAACAGAATGCAGCTGGCCGCAGAACCACGTGTGTCCAGTGAGCTGCTATTATCAGCGCTCGCATCGCCATCTCACAATGAAATTACCATCACAAAAACCTGCTATATTTACACATATTCATCTGAACTCATATTAACACATATTCATCACTGTCATCCAACCCCAGCCACCATCAACAGAATATGATGATGGCTATTCTCCCACTCGCTCTCTTTCTCTCTCCTGGCAAACAATGCTGTAGATGAAATGCGGAGATACACGCAAGCACCGGGGCAGCTGTCTTACCAGCCAGACCGAACAAAAGAAACCAAGGCTAATAAATCAGCTTTTAGGGGATGGACAGTGTCACACACCCGCTCTGTCTGTCTGCTTCCTGTAGAGGTGGGCTCCCGCTGAACCTCAGATGATGAGATAGAGAGGGCAATATCTCTGCCTGTAATGAAACAAAAACAATTTTATCGACACCCTTCAGAGGAAATGAAGGCTGCGGAGGTGGCCGAGATGTGTTATGTAAACAGGCGTGTATTGTGGCAAAGCCTATGATTGTAGAGTTTGTCTGACAGGAGAGCAATGTGGGTTTGAAGAAACATAGTTTAAATTTATTTTTTTTAAGTTGCTTACAATCAAAAACTTTTAAATACTGTTTCTCAAGGCAATGCAGTGTTTCTGCAGAGTGAATATTTTTCTCCTGTTTTGCCATTTTTTTTATTGAAACAGGAGGTTGGCGTGAGACATAAATCGGCCCAGTGCTATATTTTAAATAGCAACTGCCATGACAGTGAACATGATTTGCTACTTGTTTTATAGGAGTATGTGGTATTAATGGAATGACATTGTCATTTTAGAGTGCATTTATTGTACAGATGAGCATGTGCAGTATGAGTCATCAGTTTTTATATTTTCCAAAGAGTAAAGAGTAACTACTACACTACTGTAGTAGTGGTGTAACATCTACACTATACTGTAGATGACCTCAGAGCAAACAGACATGGATTAAACAATTTAGATTGTATAGGGTCTTTAATAATGGATCAATAGGTTGTTAAATGATTACAAGGATTTAGGACTCTAATCTCTGACACTACCAGATATCTCGTGAAAACATTATGCAGATTCTCATATGAACATTGCATCGGTTCGGCCTTAAGCCATTGGCTCTAAGGAATTGCTTCCCGTTTCAGAAGCATTGTTTGACTGGCGATGGAGCCTGTCTAATCACTGCAGTGAGTGGGGTAAAGCCAGTGAGCTAAGGGCCCAAGCTGCTGATTGAGGTTTGCTGGTGCGTTGGGTCGAGAGTTGATCCTGTATTTCCTCCCATTGGGTTCTGCTGAAGCGTTGAGGGGTTATCCCGGCTGCTTTAACAAATGAAGCAGTGTCAAAGCAGAATGCTCAGAGGCTCAGCCTCCTGCCCCCTTAATAACGGAACTGTGATGGACAACCACATGTAAAGACATTCTGTGATGCTGACTGACGCTTTAGTGTTGTTGCTGTGTTTTAAAAGTCTTTTTTATGCATGAACTCTATAGATACATATGCTGTGTTTATACAGGCAGCAGAGATCTCATTTATTGGCATTTTTAGCCTTAGATGTATTTGGCAACCAATCCAGATTAATTTAGCTGTTTGTAGTGTAAAAAGCAAAAAACACTTAATGTCTGATTTTTACAAATCAGAAACACATGTGGTTTGCGATCTGATTAAGATACACTGGGTATTGGTGACACTGTCTGAACAAACAGATCTGGTTTCATAATATTTTATTGCAAAACTACAGCACTGGCAGTCAGTTCTAAAGATTGTAAAGCACGCAGCAGTGTGAACAATCCGTAGAGGATTAAAACTGAGATTTAACATTGTTTATGTCTTGTGCACAGATGTTTTGAGCACTTACACTAATCTCTCTCATTTTGCCTACTTTTCAGGTTATTTGCCACCAAATGCAGTGGGTGTCTGGAGAAGATCGCACCCACAGAGTTTGTGATGCGGGCACTCGAGTGTGTGTATCACCTCAACTGCTTCTGCTGCTGTGTGTGTGACCGGCAGCTGCGGAAAGGGGATGAATTTGTACTAAAGGACGGACAGCTGCTCTGCAAAACTGACTATGAGAGGGAGAAGGATTTGCTTGGCTCTGTCAGCCCAGATGACTCAGATTCAGGTATGCCAGTAAGACCGTAGTATAAAATAAGACATACCAGTCCCATTTTTATGCAAACACAAATTCAGCAACAAACACAAATTCAACATTACATATAGGGTATTACATATAGAAGTCTTAAAGTTACAGAAAGAAACGTCCTGTTTATTTTTAAGAATCAGGCAAAGAGTGAAACAATTTCCTGACCGTTTTGAGTTAAATAACCTTGACTGAATTAGCAATAAACTTATACAGAGAAAAATGTACATTTTTCAGAAATCTACAATATAGACCACACCAACAAGCTACACAAAATAAAGAGCTTTCAAGATCAGAAAGAGCATCTCTGACAGTGAGAAGCCATACTGTGCTGATGGCAGGATCTGGTGTGAGCAGGTTAAGTTGCTGGAAAGAATTATAGCAGTAACATGAGTGAGTGACAGAAGGGCTTTTGGGCCCTTCTCATCCATGTCTCTGCACTTCTTATCGGCCCTTTTGACTCCTTCCCCTCACTTCACCGTAATGAGGCATCTCACCAAACCTCACTCTTAACATCCCCATATGGCTTTCATTTAAACACACACATGCAAGCATGTATGCTCAAGAGATGTCAAGAAATTTGTCAGATGCATCCATTCCACATTCAAAGCACTAGAAAAAGGGCCTTTTTACGCAAATGTGTATGCTTGCGTTCAGGGTTCCGTGGGGGGGCTTGAGTTGACCTGAACACAAGAAGTGAACTATAATGGTGAGGTATTCAGTTAGATTGCAGCACACCACACAACTGGCAGAAAGAAAGATCAGAAACAGATGAAAAAGAGGACGGAATTGGTCCATCATGTGTGCATCTCCTGCTGATCACTTGAAAAGGCCAAACCATTTACAGATCTTTATCTCCATAGATGTTCGCTGCTGATGCCACAAAAGCCACCAGTGCCAAATTGCAGAAGCCCTTAATCTGGAAAAACAGTCATGCTGGGACTGTGCCCGTTTGGGTTTTTAACTCTTGAACTGGGCCACGTTATGGAGTTTGGTGCCTTTTTTTAATTACTATTATTATTCTATTAAACACAAGCTGATGTGGCTTATTGGAAACCTCCACCCACTGAACAATAAAGCCAATCCCCTCTTTGACTATAATAATTACAGTAGGAGAGCCAGAAGCCATTTTGTGAATATGGCACATTAGCTGGACCTACTGAGAGATATTATCATGACACAGGGCAGGCTTGATTAACCCGCCTGAGGATCACCTTAGGCTAATTGAGACACTTTGATTAGTTCATATGAACAAGTATCAAACAGTGTACATTTTGTGATATGAGGAGAGAGATATTGAATATCCTAACATTATGGGCTATCCTGCTAAAAAAAAGCGGTTTAAAGCTGCCTAAGCTAGATTTCTGGCCTTAGTTAGTCTCCCAGCTAGGTCAGGCAAATCCATCTGAAGAATTTTAGCTGGTAAGACTGAGAAACCAGATAAACTACATGAACATCTACTTGGCCAGGCTAGGAGATCAGTTTAAACCACCTAAGCCCAGCTTGACTCGGCTGGAAAACAACCTACACAAGTCTAAACAAGACCAACAAACAAGCTTAAGATATTTAAATGTGATTTAATCAGCAGGGTAGTTAAAATTGTAGGTTAAATTGTGCCACATACTTTAATTTGTAGAGGTTTTGATTTTGTGCATCATTGTTCCTTCTGCACATTGTGGGTGATGATAAGCACACACTTTGAATTTGTGGTTTCGCTATCTGTATTACTTCCTCTGAACATTGGACCTCATTTCCCATTGCCCCACTTTCATAGCTTCCCCCAAAACATTGAGCTTGCTGCATTTTGGATTCTTATGAAAGATTTATATGGTGTAAAACAACCAAAGCCGTGCACTATTAATTCTAAATGACACAACGTCCAATCCAGTGACAAATTCTCATACTTCACAGAGCTTTGCAAGTTGGGTTACAGTCCTGCCGGGGATGTGGCCCGCTCTTTCACTAATAAATCGATAACAGAAGTATTAAAACCACATGTGTCTTATTTGGTTATGGATGCACTAGGTCTGAATCTCCTAAAATTGAAAAGAACAAAAACATCTATTCATCAGCATGTTGTCTAAATAGTTAGAGAGTTACTGATTCCTGTGAATGATGGATCTCTCTCTAGAGAAGAGCGAAGATGAGGAGCTGGATATCAAGCCAGAGAAGGGCTCTGGAGGCACTGGGAAAGGAGATGATGGGAAAGACCCCAGAAGACCCAAGCGACCACGCACCATCCTCACCACACAGCAGAGACGTGCTTTTAAGGCATCATTTGAGGTGTCTTCAAAACCCTGCCGAAAGGTGAGTTCTTCTTCAGAAGAAGAATACTTTATAACAATTGAGATACTAAAGAGATTGAATTTATTGTACTTTCTTATGGGCAAGAGCCTAAAGATATAATGTCAGGATTTAAGATCAGGTTTATCCATCTGTGGAACACAGACTTACACTTCACTACACACACTTTACCAACAACATTGTTTTTTTTAAATCTAGGTAAGAGAGACACTGGCTGCAGAGACTGGTCTGAGTGTGCGTGTGGTTCAAGTGTGGTTCCAGAACCAAAGAGCTAAAGTAAGTCTAGACCCAGTACATTACCTTATTAATCATCCAGTATTATCCATGCAAACTTGATAATGTATGTCCAAGGACCAGATAACACAACAATTTGCAAGTAATCCTCCAACAACGTACTAAACTCTTTGCGAGCGCTGCCAAAAAGGAAAGAGCGAGAGTCTAGAGACAGCAAATCTCAGTCCCTATCTGCCTTAAGCTTAACCTCTCGACGCATTCCACAAAAAACTCCCCAAAAGTTCGGGAGAGATGTGTCCACATCCATCCTGCTCTTACGTTAGCATTTGAAACCCACCTCAGAGTGCTGATTTTATCTTCAAAAGGCTGTAGATAATATAATGCAGCCAGATCAAGCTCTGCGTAGTTCAAGCTGAGGTGAACAACAAGGAGCATCTCTTTTTGATAGCACAGAGTTGGTTTGGGGAGTCACAAAGTTTTCTGATTGTGGTTTTATCATTATTTTTTCAGATGAAGAAGTTGGCACGGAGACAGCAGCAGCAACAGGAGCAGCAGAACTCCCAAAGGCTGGGCCAAGGTAAGATGTCCTAATGTGAACCAGAAGGTTGCACATTTGTCCGAAGCTCTTATACAGTGGCCTATGCAGGCAAGATGCGATAAGATTCCAGCAACCATTTGTCTGTACACATGTGAAAAATTTATGACCAATCAGAGCATAATTGATCTTTCATGTACAGTAAGGCAGCAGAGGATTTTGGACCATGAAGAGTTCACAGTGGGTGGAGCTGCCCAGCACAATGCCACAGATATAGTAGCCAAGCAATCAACAAAATTTCTCACTGTCTCAATTCTCTTTGTTGACTCTTGCTTGTCAACAAACAATTTGAAAATTAACACTAATTAACAAACATTTATACCATTTTATAGTATTGTATAAGAAGTGGGTCATCAGGCTCATCTTTAATAAGTCAGACATTGTTCTCAAACTTCAGTGTTTAGAATATTAAGAATATTAAGCCACCACATCTGGTGTTCAGGATGTAAGTGTAGAAAGTGAAATATTCCAATTGACCCTCTTCTTTCACAGCACACTTTGCAGTGTGAGCCATGTCCATCCTCCCAAAAACAGGGCGAGCGGCCTAGACGCTGACCCCTGTTCGCTGTAGATTAAGTAGAAAAACGAGTGCAGCCCTTTTGTGAGGGAGGAAGTGTGGAGGTGGATGAATTAATTTACAGTGTAAGCGCATTGAAGTTGCCTCCTCTTTGACCGATTCACCCACCCTGTTCCCTCCTTTGCTGGAATCAACCCAGCATCTCGGCTTCAGCAAGCAGTTGTCTCAAGTTGCTATGCAGCCAGGCATAGGACAAGTCATTTTGTGTCTGTGATCTTTACTTTCGGTGTCTTGGCACTTAAGGATCTGTTACAAAGCTCTCTGTCTTCAGGTTTTCATGGCTGCTACAGGTCATGCATGGTGACATTCAATTTATTGTTACGGTTTTTAGTGATGCCATAGTGTTGACTTTAATGGTGGGATAGTTCATCCAAAAATGAAAATGTCATCATTTTCTCACCCTCTCATCATTCTGAACCCATATGTCTTTCTGTCTTGTTCGTAGAACACACAACAAGATGTTTAGAAAAGATTGCCAAGTTGCTCTTTTTTTATAAACTGAAAGTGTATGGGGACCAGGGCCCATGATTAGCATTCCCTTATGTTAAACAGAAAAGAGTCACTTGCACATTTACCATTATAACTTTTGTAAAGTAATACAGATAAAAAAATGTAAAAATCTAAATTTTCATTTTTGTGTGAACTGCCCTTTAATTTTTCATTTCAAGTGTTAAAGAGCCAATACATAAAGTAGCACCTTTTTGACAGTTAAAATGTTGTTGAGAGGATCCAACTGAGCTTCTGTAACAGATGAGTTTGGATGAGACCGTCTGGAAAACAGAAAAGTGAGGAATATTATTCCAAGCACTACAGAGGAGGACAAATGTTTCCTTTACAGCTCAAGAGTCTTAATTCCTGGACAAATATTTGTTGTAAGGCAGTGGAATCCATTCCTCCATCATTCATATTTATTTCTGCACTCTCTGCATTTTCTCTTTAGCGAATATCACCGTAAAGCAATTTACTGTAGAGATTAGGTTTGCATACCAGAGGCTATATTTTTCTGTACCTCCTGTGATAGCACTGGCCAAAATATGACATGTCAGAAGACAACTGATTACAAGGATTGTAAGGAAATCTATCTTTGAATGACATCATTCTGGATGTGTGAGGACATTTATTTTGAATATTAGCACATTATTTAAATGTAAAACCTTAAAAAGACAGGCAAATATGTTGTAGTATGTGGCAGGTGTTTTTGTTGTATGAGACAAGAGTCCTGTCTTTTATATTTTATGTTTTTAAGTTTTTTTATTGGCATTTTATTGCTGAACAAGACCCTCTTGTACCTGCTCTCCTGTAAAGCCATAATCCAGAAAATCACTAAATCATCTCCAGTGATAAACCACAAGTAATAATACTTTTATTTTATAGACCTATGTTGGACTGTTCTTACAATGCATTCATTTATGGGGCTTTTCACAAACTCTGCTGTGTGGAGCAAAAAGGAGAAATCTGTCTCACGGCCAAACATCAGAAGTCATCACAATGACATAAGCTTTTCTTTGTTTGGTTCAGCACTTTCATGCCTCTAGGCTCCATCACATTTAATGGGATAATTTAAGTTCTTTAGACAGATAGAGATCTATCTTCGGCCATGAACCCTACCCTCATGAACCAACAGAAATGTTTTCTCTGAGAAAAGAAGAGAAATGATAGGGTGAAGGTGACACTAGAGAAGGACAGCAAGGTGTAGATGAACAAGTCTGGTGGTCTAAGATATTGAGAAGTCTTGTGAAGTCAGACTCCCCTTTGGGAAATGCTAAGGCGGTCTTGAGAAGTCCATGGTGCCATGAATCATGGATTTGAGCTGAAACATGTCATCAGATGGAGCCCCTTGGTTAATATGTTGTTATATCTCTTATCTGAGATCCTGTCGCTCTTGGTTATAGTATCAGCTTACCAATAGTGTCAGCCAGCCTTTAATGTCAGCCTTTAATGGGCCAGTGATTGGAGTGAAAACATTGCAGAAAGAGATTTGTATTTGCTGCATCATGTTGTGCATTAAAGGTCAAATAATCTAAAATACATATCCCCTTGTAGTGTCTCAGTTGTTTATTCTAAACAGCAATGAGATGAAATGGAGAGCTAATAAGAGCTAGTAATAGACCCACATCTCACGTTCTTCCTCTCACATGTGTTTTCACGTCTTTCATCTAGTGTGTAAAAAAAAGATCTCAACAATGTCTCAATCTGTGTTCAGATGTGCCATAACACCCTACATTTCTCCTCAAGGTCAAATTATATGTGAACTATATTGCTGACATTAATTGTGGGTAAATACTCTTACAGTATGTCTACAAGACAAAGTTGGTTCCTAAATGCAACATGGCTGAGAACTCCTAAGAACTTCCTAAGCTATGCATTAACAATGTCTGAGAACTATAATTTTTCTCTGGGACTGTAACAAATTTACAGAACAGCTTAAAAATCGTGTATTCTTTTATCTTTTTTCTATTCTCAATTTATTTCAAAAATCATTTTTTGAAAAAAGAAACTTGATATTAGCACTGTACTATTTATATGCACAGTGTCATTTCAGTGTGGTGAAGTTCAACATCAAATGTCTCTGCATCAAAATAGAATATGTAATGGAAACTTGTGGAACCCTGTAGAAATGAATTGCAGACATCTTTTTTGCAAGAGCTCACCACTCGAAAGCAGAGAACTGAGATGGTGGGCTCCAGACTAGAAGCCACAAGTCATTCCTAGCCCTCAGCATTGTGTATGACTCATACAGTACTGTACTACAGGGCTTGTGTCACAGCACAGCGTCTTGCTACAGAATGAGAGTGTTTCTTGTTTGTTGGTTTTTCATGCAATTCAACTTGATTTCGAGGGCAGATACCAAACCTAGCCTTGATTTTTTGAGAAACACAATATCCTTGTCGAAGGAACAATTCTTACTAAACGAAGCATTAATGTTTTAGATTATGTACAGTACACTAACTTTAGACTTCAGCTCGAAAAGATGAAGTCAGTCATCTCAGCCACGAGAATGTCCTAAAGTACTGTGAAACTTCCATCCAAGTTTTTTAAGGTGATCATCATCATCTTTTGTTCTCCTTCCAGAGGTGATGTCCAATAGAATGGAGGGCATGATGAACTCCTACACACCATTGGCTCCATCCCAGCAACAGATGGTTGCCATGGAGAATGGTTACAGCACCGATCCCTTCCAGCAGGGCCTCACCCCTCCTCAAATGCCTGGTGACCACATGAACCCATATGGTAAGCATCAACTCAAGAGCTTGTAGCCTCCTCCAGAGCACTGTCTTGTTTGCGCCCTAAAGCTGGGCATGTTTTGGACCACAAAGTTCAGGCATCGCTCACAGAATGCAACCATACCACCCTTCTTTCCTTATGAGATTACACAAACGCATTCACAGAGCCACCACTTTATTTTGAAGTTTTTCTTCCAAATTAATCCAATATGTTTCAAAACCATATCCATTCCATCCATGGCTCCCAGAGCTTCCCTTTTGCTTTCTTCACCCTCCCTGTGCGTAGGGATTAACAGTATAGCTTGTTATGTTATGTGACACTGTCTGTTTGTTGTTTTGTAAAGAACCAAACGATATGTGGTGCGGCATGTAAAAACAACAATGGTTAACCATGATGGCTGACACCCAAAGCATTATGGGAAAATATCCACAGGGCTGTAAGCAAAACAACACAACACAATGAGCAAGCCAGCAATTGCCTGGAGAACTGGCCTCATGTGCATTTGTCAAAATTGGGTATAAGGATAGAGTAAGAAGTGAGCAATAATTCCTCAGTTGCTACTTTAAGAGTGAAGCTGCAGAACTCTCATAGCCAACATTCTCAATATTATTGACATTAACTTCAAGCATTAGTCACATAAATCTGGAGACATTGGTCACAGCCAACCTCAAAACAGGTCCCAGGTGTCTTGTCATTCATTCCCTCAGAATGGCAAGGCCCAAATCCCCGGCCTCATCACGCTCTCCAGCTTGGGTTTTATGGGAGAACAGCAGGGACAGACAACATTGCCAGCTCATTAAAAAACTATAGCCCATCAACCTGTCAGTGTCTTGCGGAATGGTGTCATTAAGTACTGGAAAGCGCATTACAGCTAACTGTGCCCACAAGGAAAATGACAGAGTGGGAAGATTAGCTCAGAAGTAAACATTTGCTATTAGCTCAGTTGTTAGCAAGAATTCATTTAGTTTAACAGTATCTGATTGTTAACTGACATCCTTTTGGAATTTGTGATCGCAATCAAATACGTAAGCTGCGCAGTTATACATTTTGCCCAACATTTTACAGACAAGAAAAAGCAAACTTTTTATGCAACGCAACAATGCATTCACAGTATACTTACTTTCTTTTGGCCAGAAGTGCTTTGTGTAGGAATCGAATCCATGACTTTGGGATTGCTTATTATATTCTTTATAGTAGAACAGTTGAGCTACAGAAAGCCATTTTAGATATAAATTGAGTTCATATATACAAGACATGTCAATGAAGATTCGCTTTGAATGTAACATTTTCTAATCTTTTCTCTCGCCACAGGAAATGACTCAATATTCCACGACATTGACAGCGACACTTCATTGACCAGCCTCAGTGACTGCTTCATGGCCTCGTCCGAGGCAGGCTCAATGCAGGCAAGGGTGGGGAACCCCATCGACCGACTCTATTCCATGCAGAGCTCCTACTTTGCTTCATGAAAACCTACATAGACCAAGAAAGGCAAAAGTGGGTCACTCACTGCAGTCTCCTCAACATACACCACCTATCCAGGAAACAGAATCCTCAGCAAACATCTAAGACAGGACTTAGGCAAACAGGCAAAAAACACAAAAAAGACATGTGAACTTGAGGAACAGTCGCCCTAATATTTCTGCAGTGAAGAGCCAGCCCAGGATGCCTGGGCACCTGAGGCTGTCAGGTTTTTTCTAGTTACTTGTAGATTATTTGTACATGACTTTCTCAGAAGTAGCATTTCACCTTATCTTCATTGACTCATGGGAAAAAGATTATTGATGTACAGTTCCAGTCACTGAAGCATCAAATATCCACTCTGAAGCTGTCGTCTGGAGGAGCAGAGGACCAAGACACAAAGCTCATAGTGCATGAATCCATATCCTTGTGATTGTTATGTTAAAAAAATTAGAAAAAAATCTTGTGTTGCGCAGATGTTGGAATGTGATGTTTGGACTCGGTTTCCTCCTTTCATTGTGTTCAGCATTACATTTCTATCACTTTAATAGTTTAGCCCTCTGAAAGACAGTGTAGAGAACCTTAGAGGGGGGGATATATGTATAGTGTATCTGCGTTTGAAAGGATGTTTGTTTGTGTGTGTGGTCAGGTGGAATGAGTGTGCATTGCTCTGTGGGTGTATGTGGGGGTGTGTGTATGTTTGCGTTTGTGTGGTGCAGTCTCCCATGACTGCTGTGACTGGTGTTAGACTGTATGTGTTTGTGTGTATATTTGAAAGCCGGTAGGGGACTGTCATTGTAAGCTCGAACCATGTGTATATATACTTTCCCTAAACAAATCATTTGTGCATGTTAAAAATGGAGATCATTCTATTTATTTAACTAAAACATGCTTTTGAAGGTACTTAAACTGAAAAGCTTTATTTAAAAAGGAGAAAATCATGTTAAGTAGTTGACACATTCATTTCTCGACACATTTGTACGTCCTTTAATTATGAAATACAATGTATCTTTATTCCAGCTATGTACATCAGAAACAAATGTGCTATTTATTTGTTACAGCCCTGACATTGTCAAAAATACATTTCCAAATGTGAAGATTGCTAAATTGCCAAAGTCTGTTGGTACAATGAATAAAGTTTTTCTCCTTTACTTTCTGGTTTCAGCCTCCCGTTTTAAATAATCTTTTGTTTAATATAAATGTGTTTTTAAGATTAATATTTGTTTTTTTTAATATTTTCTAGCATCTCATTAAATAATTTAGAAAAAGGAAAATGTAACAGGCTTTAATCCTGTGACAGTTGCACCTTAAATCTTAAATTTCTTGAAATGGAAGCATAAAGATAATTTTAATGTAGTAAATATTATTCTTTAAAATGTAATCTTAAATTTGTAATTTCACTGATGCAGATGCCTTAATTATCATGAAATCATCAAAAAATAATTATTATAACTAAAAAAAGACACAACTAGAACATCAACAAAACTAAACACAAAAGCATAATGGTGTGCAAACATTTGTAATGCATTTTCCATTTCTCACACATAATTGTCAAAACCCTGAGTGGAAGTTTTCTATGAAGCCAATGTTTACCGGAGGATATAGTGTGCCTCCAAACAACAATAGGTTTTGAGTTACAGGCGATGGGAACAAAGCTTTGTGAGCATGAATCACACATGTTCTCTGGTGTCACACAAGCACACATCACATGCCACACACACTGAGCTCATGTGTGCATGCTGGTACAGCCATTCAGCTCTCTTAGGCTGTAAATTAATCCAGCTAGTTAAAGATGCTTTAGCAGGCAGAAGCCTGAGGCCTGATCTAGTAGCGTGCCGGGTCTACCAGCACTGCAGCAGGTCCTCTCTGATGATCAGGTGGAGGTATATCGCTCCCCTTATCTCCCTCTCATCTGCCACCACAGGTGTTAGTAGGCGCGGCTGTTCTAGTCTTTGTCAGAGCAAGTCTTATCATCAGATCTACCGCAGGAACTCCGCCAAGCCTGGATCTATAGTGACTCGGCAAAACTTCACATGTGGGGAAATGAGTAGCACTTGGTTCGACCCATTGACCTTTGCGTGGCTTCCTCTGAAGGTGCATTTCTGTCATTCCTTTGGTTCTGACCACCCACTTCAGGTGAAGCATTTGCATTTCAATCAGAACAGTTACTTACAAGTGCGTCTGTGGTGAGGATCAGTTTTTAAAAGGGACAGTTCACCCAAAATGACTAACCTGTCACTATTTACCTGTCCTCATTTCAATCACCCGTGTGACTTTCTTTCCTCTGTGGAACACAAAAGGAAGTAATTTGATTGGGTGGATTCAGTACAGTGGAAGTACATTGTCATTCAACCAAGTGTGTCAGTGAGGAAGTATGCACGCTCATAATGTACTCCAATCACACTCCCACAGTTTTGCAGAGAAACAACTTGATACATAAGCAATTTTACAATTAAATTGCACCAGCTGCCATGACGCCTATATATATTTTTTTTTTGAGTCCTGGAGTACATCATTGACATTCAGACCGCAAATACTGTCATGATTAATGTCATATTAGTCATCAACAAATTATTTAGTGGTTAAAAACAAATTTGGATGTGACAGGGTTCACACAAGCACCTAAGCAAGGCATGTGTGCATGAGTGGTTTGACTGAGTGAAATAATAGCTAGGTAGAATGTGTTTACATTCAATCTGTAGGATAATGGGCAGTTTATTGCAAATTTAGCAAGCAGGTGTGGCAAAAGAATAAAACATATGGGTTTATTAGAAAATAACTTTCAATGACAATAGACAAACATAAAAAGTTATTAAGTAATGTTACTAGTAGAAAGTGTTACAGTACAGTATCCGTGTTGGCAGGCGTTTTGCCTGCAAGGTTTGAAGCTGTTGTTTCTATTCATTGATTCACTGCAATAAATGCAATTGCTATATGGAGCTTTTACAGAGTTCCTACAATAATTTCATTACGGGATTGAACTATGATAAAAGTAGAATGCATGAAATGTTACCGTAACCTGATGTTTTGCTGACCTGAAAAAAATTATAAACATGCTCTGGGTATTTTCATAGTTCTTTCATTTTTCATGTGGTAGTGTCTTATTAGATCATTTTAATTGTCCTTCTTTTACAATGATTTAGGCATCCTATGATTAAGTTTAATTACATTCTCATGGAATGTCTCCAGTCTGCAAAGACATATTAACTATGTTATGGCATTTCTTACTGTGGTGGGGTCGCTTCACTGTTGAGGGCCCTTAGGAGAAAGATTGAAGGAGAACAAAAGCAGCTTATAACAACATTCAGAGAGCTCTGCTGTGGAGGAAGTTATTCTAAGACACCTTCCAGCACATTAGTAGCTACCTATTTCTTGGAAAGTTGCTAAACTAGTTGCTAGGGAAACATGTTCAACCTGACATGGACCCGGATGTTGGGTTAGATATATTTAAAATTACTGTACCAATGTTATACATGTAATAAAGCATGAGTGTAATTCATTTCAATGGAAATTAAAGTAACTTAATTAACAGTGACTTTACATATTTACTTAGCAATAGCAAAAGTATGCTGTTGCAGCTGTGTGCCACAGGCAATCACAGCCGAGCTGAAATTCAAAACAACATATATTAACAGTGAGTGTGATATTGCTTATATAACTGTTGTGTAAAAGCAATAGGTTAATATTATGCAAGTTACATTTCATAAAAAACAGATATGAATATAACTGTTCTCTGCAAATAAAAATAGCTCCAAAAGAAGTGAAACAACAAGCTTTGTGTGTAACACAAAACAGAGTACCTTTATTCAAGCCATTCCGTAATCACTTTGGTTCTTCTCCAGGTTTTCTATTTTCTGGACAGCCCATATAGTGATACAAAAATGGTAAAATGTCCAAATGCTGTTATAATATATATCAGCACTTTTGGAACACAGCCTGACAAATAAAATCAGAGCACTGAAACAAGTATTGTTTAATAATATGCATAAACCAAATGCGGATACCATAATGCAAAAGGCGACTGTGTTTTATCTGACCTCACATTTCTGTATCTTTGCTTATCGTACAATGTTGTTTGAATCCAGCATTTTCCCACAAAGACCCATATTGTCACAGGTAACTGCTGAGGAGCGTGGGCCACCCTGTAATCAGAAACCCAAAACCACTCCACTCATATGTCAGAAATTAGAGTGTAGCTAATTGTGTCCAAACAGAGAGTGAACCGAGGTGAATACAGGTCTGTGTCAGCAACGATTGACTGACCAGAGAGCTTCAATCCATAGCACTCCTCAGTATACATGAGATAGGACAAACGGGGTGGCCTGAGAAGCCAAACATTTCCCCTGTAATCTGAGCAAAGACACGCTTACACAGACGTCATTCGTTCAGCCAGTGAAGTTTTCACACATCCTCTCTTCAGCAGGTCTGGCTCCACATAGGAAATTCGCCTTGTGACAATATTTTCCTTAAATTAACTTATTGCCTCATTTTCAATGTGTGAGACAGTCATGTGTCTATATCACCTTTGAACCCCTTGCTGCCCTCCCTATGCTGTTCTCTTTCAAATCCAGACTATGAGAAAGCTTTATCCTTTAGTTTGTTTATTCAACTTATTAAATGGATTATTGTTTGAACTCTCTCTTGGTAGTCTTTTAGGTGCACAGCTGGATAGCTGACATTCTATGAATCTGTTCACTAGTGATTTGGTGTAAATTCAAAGGTAACCATATTTAAATCGTACTCATATCAACATGGGTACTGCCGGATGTAACATTTTATTATTTTACCTTGCTCTGTTCTTATAGTGGCCCACAGGTGCACAAGACAACAAAATACAGTATGTGTTTCCACTGGGAAAAAAAAGTGAATGGCTCCACTCACTTGTCAATGTAAGTACTGTAAAATCTGCTTTTGATTTTAATTTTGCTAAATGCTTGAATTTGTAGCCAAATGTTATTTTCCATTTAGTGCACAGCTCTCTGTTGTTTCAACAATTCTTTTCTTGTTGCATGCAGGTGTAATAGGCAGCTTGCATTCATAATGAATTTTAGCAAGTATAAATGTGTAAACTATCCCTTTAACAATTCCCACAATCCACCAATTTTGGGTGAAGTATCCCTTTAAAAATATTCCCAACATCCACCAATGTGTTTACTTCCATCTTCTTCTGTCATGTGGATATTTTGTTTTTGCCTCTATGGTATTTCATCCTTTAATTATAATTTATTATTCCCTTGGCTAATACATTTTCATCATTGTTTGGCAATCCTTCAGTTTCCAAAGGGATTGCAAAACCGCATGTTCTCTGAATCAATTAATTCCAGACTGGGTCAGATAGGCAGGGCCTCTCTGAGTTTGGCTAAGCCAGCCCTAAACCAGCAGCAGATGAGAAAATTTTGGTCTAAAATTTTAGTTGCCTGGAATTCACAATTTGTGATCATTATCCAGCATCTAAAAGGTTCCTGGGAGAAGCTTTTCATGCTTCTACTCTCACAGAGGTGTGAGGGGTTAACCTTGATCAAACAGATGAACCTCTAGAAGGTTATGACCAGTAAAGTGAGAAAGGTCATGGAAGCCATCTAAACACCTCTACACATAATAGCTCAAGGGCTTCTCTGTCCTTCTGTTGATCCTTGCTCTGGAACCCAAGGATATTGTATCAGTAGGTTTTTTAAAGTATAGAAATAGAGGCTGACTGGAATTGGAAAGTTTGGCTGGTTATTGTGAATTATGGTTTCTCTCGGCATCTAAACATTTAAATCTGTTCTCAAGGATCTTGCTGTAGTAGATGGTAACAATGATTCTGTTTCACTGTTGAATGCTATCTGTTCTGCTTTTTATTTTCTTTAAATAATTAACATTCATTAGTACATGGTGAAGGAATTCAGGTGGCTAATTTTAATGTAGGAACAGGACACCGAGGTCAGAAGTCAGGGAAATACTGCCCATGACCTTGATGGCTAACACTTGCTAGCACCATTACCTTCCCCTTGAGTAACCGTCACTAACTGCTGATCCCTGCTTGCTTCTTATCAGCGTTTCCCACAGAACATGGCTGTTAGTTTTAGATGTCTGTGATAAGTCTGTGCTATTGGCAGATTGAGTGTTTAGGGTTCAACTTCAGAGCATGTTGTTCATCTCATTTTTAGTTCTAATTAAAGTTTTAGGAACAACATTGAAATACTGGAATATATTGAATGATGACATTTTAAGTTTCAGAGATGATAACCGCTAGAAATCAACAGGTGGCTTAATTTTGGCAGTGAAAAATATTATAATGATGTTAAAAAACATTACGAAAAAATTTACATGCTTTATTTCATTTTATATTTTCTTTTATGACAAAACATGTTGTTCAGGTGATTGTGCAGACTCTACAACAGGTCATATTAAAATCAAGAAATGTTCATTTAACCCATCATAAACCTGTTGTGCTCTCACTGAACCTCAGACCCTTGACAATTGCATTATATTCATTGAAAACCATCACCATTGTTCTCTTCTGGACTGGATTATTTAACATCATATGAGTTGTAATTAAAATCCTGGACAGTTTTATTATAAACTGAAGAATAACGTTATTCCACCTGGACAAATATACCTATAGAGAATCTTTAGCTGGTCACATAGAAATTTAATTATGTATTCATGGGACAACATAAAGGTCATTATTTACATGCCACTTAAGTGAAGTGAAGGATAATTATCATGTACGCAATGTAGACATACAGTGTAATCTGATAGCCGTCTGTCAACCTGCCTGATGGTAAATGCAGAAGCTAAATCTGTAAACGAACCCTTCTCAGATATAACAGTATGTGACAATAGCAGAGCTCTGTGGAAAGCATGTATAGAGGATCAGATCCGAGAGGTTTACAAATACATTCAGAAATAGCTGCCTATCTGGGATAGGGTTTTTGTCAAAAACGTTTAATTCTAGATGTCATGAGGCAGCATGCATTCATAATGCTCATCTGTATGTATACTGTAAATTTATGTAAAATTCAATATACTGAATTGCTTGTTCAGTGTGTACATTACAGAGCTCTGCTCTTATGGGTGCAATGCCTGGACCACTGGTTTAATCTATAACACTGCACTGGACAGAGAATCAGGACTATAGTGTTTTATCACAGATATAATCACAAACACACCACCAATGGCCTGTAAATCTCAAGCAAAGGAGGAAAAAGTAGATTCACAGTAAATATTCATATCAACAGCCAATGAATGAGCTGGAGAGAATTCTACCCCTGGCATAATCTGTCGTGTTGCCTCTATTTAATTGTGGAGTTCTAATATTACCAATAAGTGCCCCATTATGTGAACACTCATAATGCTGTTGCTGTCTTGTAAGGCTTAAGTAAGCTCTCCAGACGTCGTCCTGGTTGGAGCTTTTATTGATGATGGTACCCAGTCAGGGTGAAAAGTGTGCTCCTACTTTTTAACCTTGCTGAATAATGACCTTCACTGAGTGCTTCATTAGACTACACTTATTCCTAGAATTCTTGTATATATACATAGGTTTTGGAATTTAAGGCTGAAAGGGACAATTATATTGTAGTTTAAATGCAAAGAATCTTGTATTGGACCTATTCACTTTTTACTGTATATTGTATTTTAGATTTAAACATCTAAAATGTGCCTAATGGATTTTAATGCTTAATGCAGGCTGCCAAACCAGAGGAGTATTTTATTGATCAACGTTTGCTCTTTCATAGCTCAGGAGACTTTTAAGCAACAGTCTCAGATGTATCTCATAAAATTCCTTATGAAAATTAAAAATATACAAGGCATAAATGGGACATTTGTTGACAGGAACACACTGTAGGTAGTGTAACTCAGATAATTTGGTCCTGCATAAATTTGATGAATGAAAATGTATGTTTTACTTCTAATTGCAGACTCTGGGCCCAGTCTGAGTCATCTGATGAGATGACAGAAATTTGACAAGGGTCTATTTGTTCTCAACCTCATTGCTGTCTATGAGAAACAACTGAGATTTTAAAGAGATCTCATTTCTTTTTTTGTTATAGGAAGACAAAATATGAGGACATTGACAATACACCTGAAATCAATTCAGGCTGGAAAGACTGGAAAGATTCTGCCACTTTCACTACATCGATAGTCACATGACCAAGCACTGGGAGCAGTATTCCCAGAGTGGACCTCTGGGCAATGTTCAGAGCAGACAGTGAACAGGATTAACTCCACACAATCAATGCAAAACAATGAATCTGCCAAAATCCAATCTGCTGACTTCTCAATTATTGAAGCTCCCATGCTTTCCCCATGGAGCTATGCTTAGCCTCCACCTCTTTGGCTGGGCTATTAAATGCTTCTTTAACTGATAACAACCCAAGCTGGCTTGGGGACTAGTGTGGCAGGCTGACCCAGGGTGATTGACCTGATAATAACTTGTTTTCACAGGGTGAAAAACAGAGGGCCCTAACATGTCACCGCTTGACCTGGGCTGACCTCCAGTGAGATATTATAGGGTCATTGTCTGTGTCAGGTCATCAGTGCAATTATGTTGCTTTCATGTTGGTGTGACTATGTTGTTTGATGCAGGGGAGAGAAGCTAAATATTGTTGACTCCAACAATAGTTTTCTTTTACATTGCATCTTTGGTCAGCTGTCAACTTATGCTTCTTACCATATTTATGAGTTTCCAGCTTGTAAAATTCAAAATTATGAATTGGAAATTTGACTAAAGCCCTGACTTATCCACTGTACATCATAATCAAAACAATAAAATAAACAAAATGACAGTGACCTTAACAGGGTAGTTATTTACCTCCACAAATACTGCTGCCTGACACATTTTAATATAGCCAGAGATACCTAGCATTCTTTCTCTGTTTTCAAACATTTTGCAAGACAATATAGAGGTGAATTTATAAATGAATAGTGATTTTGCTGACATGATCAACAAAGGAAAAAGATCCATTTTGCAATTAAGAATGTTGCATAGTAACAAACCATTTCTAAATTTGAGGTAGTGAACTAATCCCTCAATAGATTCTCTGAGATGTTCCCCTCAATATCTTTGATGGGTTTGGACCTGATTTTGTCAGATATTGTCCAGAACATTGAGTTACCTACTGTGACAATGTCATAGGTCACGCTCTGTTTCAGGAGCGTAATAACATTTTGCCAATGGGTCCCTAATAATGCTAATCATTGACACAGATCTGGATCATTATGTCATCATACAAATGTAAGAATCATTCACCAATTCTGAGGTTCCTGACCCTTTAAGACCTTGACATTTTATGATGAATGGGTAAACATATCCACCTTCATATTCTTATGCCTGCTTCACCAAGCTTAATCTTTTTTGGCAGATGTGTTATATGTTTTTCAAAGGTCTCAAATAAACCATAAAATTACAGAGACCCCTTTCCACTTGTTCTACAAAGGTTAGTCCTTCTCAAGATATAGATTTTCAGTCTCTCCTCTAAAATGCCACAGTTAATAATTAACTATCAGAACATTTGTAAGGAACCTTCTTTTACGATGGGTCAGACTGGTAAGGTTAATTGTTGGATTTACTGGCAGCCAATTTTCCTTTCTTCTGGGTTAATAGAGATGGATTTTAAAATGAACTGCTTGAAGCTAATAAATGGGGTCTAACTGATATTTCTGGGTTATTATTTAATTAAAAATATATAATTTCTGAATCTAAGAGGACTCTGTAGATTTGACTAAATTAGTTGATTATGTTATGACTAGTGTTTTTAAAAGACCCCATTTAAACACAAAATTTAGTTTAAATAAGTAAGAGATAACGTACAGTCAGGGTGATCTGAATTTTTGGATTGCATAGCTATTTACCAAATAAGTAAATGATCATATAATATTAACCTAGAATGAAATGATTTTATTGTGTCTTAAAAAAGAGACCACAGAGTGCATACTGTATGATACACTTTACACAGTGTATAGAAGATTGGTTCTTAGAAACAACATTTTTCAGAGGTTGCTCTTATAGCTCAGGGGATTTGATTTCTGTTTGTTTGTTGTGTTTTATTAAATTAATAACTTTGTCTAAGATGTTTCTCCTAAAATTGCTTAAAATTGGTTTAAAATTAGAAGATTAGAATTAAAACGATCATAATCAATATTGCATAGATCACATAGAGCCATGAAATAGTTTACCAAGAAATTTCTTTACCAAGAAATACATTAAAAGAAACATATTTTTAAATTGTAAATTATATTTTTAGAATTTTTAGAATTATATTATATTTCTAAAAATGTTCTCAGTTATCGTTAATTATCTAGTTACATGGACTAACTATGATTTACCAGTGGTACTGTTTTTCATTTTAACATTATTTATTTTATGTATGTATTTTATTCCCCAATCAGCAGAACAGTTAACTGGGCTGGCAACCACCCCCACCTTTTCTCCATTCACACACACATCCCACCACACCCACCTATTCACACTGTAACTAGTCCAAGTGATTAGAGCACAGAAGCTCTGTGTTTCTGGTAGAGACTGAAGAGTGTGTGGCTGCCATCACCCATAGCCAGGCTGAGCTCTCCTCACCAAGCCCTGCGTAAGCACGTCCGCCAGCTCATGTGTTGACATGATAAGCACAGCCATCATCCGCTCATGGTACTAAGAGTGCGTGTCAGCCCGTGTTTGCGTTGATGTATGAGTGTGTGTATATGCAAAGTGCACGTGTGCAGACGTTTTGTGTTTCAAAGGTTCAACGAAGTCAGATCGCAAAAGACAGCCTCTGTTGGGCTTAAAGAGTGCTGCATGGGCTTCCCGTCCCCACAGCCCCCTTCATTTGTCATCAGCAACAGTGTAACCCCCTTCCCCATTACCACCATGCACTTCCTCTGTTGAAAAAGTTGGGTTGAAATGCTTACATTGAGCACCAGCCATCCAGAGCTGCCACACATTAAGATGAATGGCACTTATGTTAAATTGCCCCTTGATGCCTGTATTTCACATTTAGCTTAATGTAAGTTTGATGATTCAGGCTTCACTAAACTTTATTTTATGAATGTATGGGCTCTTTATGGATTTCCTGAACTTTGTGTGAGGATTTGTTAATGAGCAGAAGAGCCAGAAAGTGCAATACTTTCTCGGCTTATAAATTGATAGATCTACCAAATGAAATTGACAGTAGCATTCTAAGTCTGCTTTATAGTCATAACCTGTTCATTTTCCCTAAACTTAGATTTAGTGTAACATAAGCCATCATCCAAGCCACCAAGTTGTAAATCAATCTAGTGTGGAATGACTTTCACACAGCTTCCAACCATCAGCAGAAACTGCCACCAAAACTGACACAGAAGAGCCATATTCAAAATCATTACAACAGATTGTTATTGCCCTAAATCCATACTGTGATCCACTTGGCAGCTGCTGTCAACCTTGAACAGAACTGATACGCCAGGATTGGCCCGATATGTTTTGCATAGCAGAAAATAATATTTTGACAAAGGCCTTCAGGAGCATGTTGAAGAAACCAGGCAGAATCAGCAAGCCCTGACAGAGAATTGAATTGTAAGCCATGCTGGAATGAGACCCTGGTAGCCTGGAGCCAAAGACAGCTGCCCACAAACTGCTTGCCCGGTGGCTGAGCGCTTTAAAAAAACTGCAGGTTGGTTCTTGTCTTTTGATGCCTGTGGGAACATTTAGTTCTCTCTCAAACACATGATCATAGAGGCCTGCATGTCTGGAGAAGGACTTGTCTGTCTGGTAGGACACGGCAGTTGATGTGATAATATTACATGGATTGGCACTTAGCTGAGTTTAGTCATTCATTCATAACTGAAGATGTGACCTGTCGCTACACAGGCCACTTATATTTTGTTTCTTACAGTGTGAAACACCTTTGCCCACAGACCGCCCATAGTTCATTTGCTGACCATCTAATGCATACATCACACAAAACTGCAGGCACTTTCTTCTGGTATTATGTACCATAAAGACAAAATAAATTGTGTTTGGTTACTTTAAACATGTTGGTCACATAGACAGTAAGTTTTTTGTCATTTACTCAAAAATAACTCTCTACACATCAACTACTAAAGAGACTACTATAAAGGCTAAAGAACACTAAATCAAAATGCAAAATGGTAAATGTGTGGTAAAGTTCTTTAGTTTAGGTTCTTTTTGTTTAAGTAAAAAAAGTAAGACCTAACTTCTTTATCCTTCTTGTAGGAAGCATAACATAACCAACAGGATCTTCACAGAAGGGGTGGTACAGAACATGGCGTAATTGCAGGGCAACAGCTATTGGAACAGAGTTCTATTAATAGATCACTGCTCAGTTTAATGCAATTACATCCTGAAAATGTAGAGGGCTTTTCTGCCTCTCTATTTCTCCAAACAGGTGACAGCCATCTTTAGTGGTTATGACACAGTTTGCCCCTCCAGATGATGTTATGTGGTCCTAATTGAGTTAATGAGTGATGCCCAGAGAGTAACTGTGTTTCAGCACAAACTCACATCAGTCTCAAGCTGTTAATGATCTCAACAGGGAATCACACTTTAAAACAATAAACTAATCAACCTGGAAAATGCACTGGCCACTTAAATTACAGGAGCAGTAAGGCCCAATGGGACAAAAGTGATGAGGGATCCCTTAAAAATGATTGTTTGCAACATAATTTTTTGGTGCTTTTGAGTGTGGATAGGTTGACATGAAACAGAAAAATCTTTTCCCTATATGTAATTTTTTTGTCTTAAAGAGTTAATTCACTCAAAACTGAAATTTCATTGTTTACTCACCCTTATGTTGTTCCAAATCAATATGACTTTATTTTGTCCATAGTACACAAAGAGACATTCTGAAGAAAGCTAACACTGCTTTTTGCCCCCATATATTTAAAAGAAATGAGGTCTGTTAGTCACTATGTCTTCTTTTTGTGTTCTATGGAGGAAATTAAGTTTGCAACAACATGATGTTTATTTCTGGGTGAACTGTCCTTTTAAAAAATGACATTATTCATGCTCAGTACTGAGCATAAAGTACCCAAAAGCATTACAACGTTTTCTTTTTCTCTAAATGTGTAAATCATCGAAATGTCAGTGGGATGAGTGCTTTCACCATTAATTCCTAAACTTTGGCATAGCCCTCAATACATAATAGGCTAAATAAACATTCTTCTGTATACCCCCTCTCTCTGGACACACACACACACAAAGTAGCCATTTTAATACAGCATTACAAAATATTATATATAGTATATTAATAATAAAACACAATGAATATATCTTTGTACGAAGTAACACTCTTATGTCAAAAAAATCAAAGAAACAAAAAATAATTATGAATAAAAGACTTCATGATAGAAGTACCATGAACCCATTTTCACAAAGGTACGTTGTCGGGTAATTTCATTGTGATTTCTTTGGCGCTCTGGAGTTGTGATCAGCATAGGACGCATTTCTGCTGCTGCGGTAAAACTGTCCTACTCTAAAGAGCGCCGTTTGTGTAACCTGGCACTTACCTTCAGCATTGTTTTGCAGTTTGTTTTTTGTCTTCAAACCACAAACCACCGTATGCTAAGACTGTGGCTAACCAGCACTTAGAGACACACACTGTAGTATTCTCAGATGACAAGCTCAGTGTGTTCATTGGCATATCATGAATTCATGCCATGAACACTGGTTATAATTCTTAGCAAGTACAAAGTGTTCATTTGTTGATAAATGCATAGCATTTCTGTTTAACCATTTCTGTTGTTTTTCTGTAATGAACGGATACCATGGTTACATCACCATTAGTACTGTTCAAGTAAATTTCTAAACAGATGAGGAGTCCTACATAAAAATAGTGCTTTTGGTATTGATAGCAAACAATATATATTTCCTCTGTTTAAAAGACCAGCACTGCTTGTCACCATCATACATTGTATCCCAGTTGTGGGCTTGCTTCTGTAGACTTCCTTGGCAAGCCAGCTTTACCAGCACCAAATCAACATAAACCAGTCTGGACTGATGCTGAAATGTATGCTGGTCTCAGGCAGGTTCCTTTCAGCAGTATCCTTGCAAAAATAATTGTGACCAGATACTAGACTTAATACATATTGTGGCATTTGTGCAACTAGCAGGTGAGGGTTATACACCATAAACCCCATTCATAAAAAAACACGAGCAGAACAAATTTCTATTTAAATTATTCTCTGTGTAATTATTCATGAAACCATTGTTGCGTAAATTGTCGCATTCATTTTAATGCAACGCCGCATCAATTTGTTATGCATGCACATGTATGTCTGTATGCACGTGTCACATTGGACGAATGACAGCTGTAGTAGGACAGAAAGCCTCTATCATTACTACAAAAAGCAGGGAGGAGAAAGGGAGGAGCGGGTCAGTTAACAGCTCTGCACGCTCCTCTTTCAGTCTTATAGGAGAGGTGGCGGTGATCAAGGGCCTGGTGCCCTTCTGCATAAGGGCTGAGGGGCCAAGAAGCAGGTGCATGTGTGTTATGAGATTTCCATTGCGTGATGAAGTACCAGAAGTGTTTAATTTGCCTTCATATTGGAGATATTTCAGGAAAGACATATTTTATGTTTGTTTATTTGCTCTCTTGCATTTTCCAGACAAGGCCTCACATGGTAATTTAATAGAATGTTTTAAAACAGCAACATCTGTGTGCCCAGGGTTGTTCTCCATTGCATTCGGAAACCTCATTGCCACAATTTAGTCAATCATTTTCTGTTTTTGAAAAATCGCATTAAAGGATATCATGGTGCTATTGAGCAGAACAGTACAGCTGAGGCAGAGATCATAGTTTGGATTTAGTTTTGCCATAGTTGTGCTTTGAGCTAGATAATATTTTGAAACACTGCTTCAATTTAATCAGATGAAATGACATTGCCAGTATTTCATATAACTGTCTAGACATCCACATCTTTGGTACAGCTTCTGTCGAACGAAACATTGGGCGTCCACATCTGTCTTTATTTTTATATGGTTTTTCACTGTCTATCAGTCTGTGGTTTTTCTAGCTCACTGGGTGTTGCTGAAAATCCCCAAACAAGAAAGCTATAATAAATTTATTACCATATTTTCTCCATGGTTAACCATGTATAGTTTCCATCTTCTTTTAAGCTATTTTTTAGTAGTTGTGGGAAAAAATATTTATTTACCATGATTAACCATGAAATGTAACCTATCCAAAGCTTAATTAAAACATCTCGTATTATGTATTTTATAAGGACCATTAAAATCTGACCAGTTAATCATAAACACATTTTTGTTTAAAAAAGAACGTTTTGTTTTTTGTTTTCCTGCCACAGGAAAAAATTTGTATTGGACTGGAAAGTGGATTGCTGATGACAGATCCATTCTGCTGATTGATGCAAACAATCAGCAGAATGGCTGACTAAATTAGACTGACTAAATTTAAACACATGAATGCATGATTTCTGCTATAGCATTGTAGATAGGCTTTCTTATTCCTTTTTGCCAACCTTAATTGTGCAATTATATTAACAAAGATGCATTTATTATTGTTTTGGTCAAAAATGGCTGTTACACTTCTGACACTTTTACACTTTTAAAATTGTTTGTCTATCTTCACCTTTTAACATTTTCTTTTCCTTCCACTAATTCTGCGAGAAAGACGTGAGCCTGGCTGCAGGTTCGACTTGACTGTGTCTAATCACTCTGTCTTGTGTTTGAACTCTCAGCCTGGTAGAGAGAGGAAAAGCAGGTCCCACAGTCTTGGATTAATTAACAGTGGGCTACTCCCACTTTTTAGGAGGCTGGCATGGAAGAGGCCGATGTTTTCCTAACAGTCTGTTCCACAGGGATACGTTTGCACTCATCTTTGATAGTTAACCCAGGTTGACATTTCCCTGACTCCCACACCAATGCTGACCTGCTTCCTATTAGTGCCTGTCCACCCGTTCGGCCACCTCTGTGGGCCCGTTGTGCCTACGAACACACGCATGCTCAGGATGCCGG
The DNA here is from genome assembly GCA_036877525.1 of Chromobotia macracanthus. Taxonomy (NCBI): domain Eukaryota; kingdom Metazoa; phylum Chordata; class Actinopteri; order Cypriniformes; family Botiidae; genus Chromobotia; species Chromobotia macracanthus. Next base: position 6,673,319 of record JAZGTH010000002.1, read on the forward strand.
GGCAGAAGATTTTAGAGTGGGAAGCCTAACACATCATCAAAACATGCTTAGAATAAACATTGTGGGCTTACAGTTCAGTTTTAAGCCTGAATTATACAGCTCGGTATTTTACAAGGAAGAGTTTAAAACATTTTATTCTGTGTGGTTACTCTATGGATGCACAAAAGGTCATTTCAGAAATAACACCTCAGAAATACAATACGTTTGTGACAGCGTATGGACAGATTTAGTGAGATTCTGTGTTGACTCTGAGCAGAGGAATTTGTTTGTTTATCAGCATCTCCAACACACCATCACTTTTGTTTTGTTGTCTGTTAAAAAGCCAAATTTTTGAAATAATGATTGTGGCTATGTAATCTCGTGAATACACTGACTAATACTAAGTTAAAACCAGGAGAAGGCTCAAAACCATTAGAATATTCTTAATACAAAGCACTTCCTCTACAAATAAGTCCATATATGTGGATTGCTGTGTTTTGACTCCTTGTTTTTTTTTCAAACTTATTGTCCTTTACAAATTGGCTCATATGGTGGGGGAGCTCTGAATCAGGGCATCCATCTTCAGCAGTGCTTGCTGTTACTGTGTGCTGTGCTCGGCATTTATCAAGTAGACTCACAGAGACACAATAAACAGGGTGAAGAGACTGGCCCGAGGCAGAGCAGAGGGGGCACACTTACTAAAGGACACCAGACAGCTACCACCTGCATTTGAGTCCCCATGGAGCTTTCTGTGTATGTGGGTGGATGGAAAATTAGGGAGGGTTGTGTGTAGTATTTATGTGTGTGATTGTGTGTGTTTATGATTGTCTGTTGTTGTCATATGGTATATGCCTGTATCATCATTTAACAGTAGTGCAGCTGTGTTTGGCTTGATTTTTTTCTCTTTAAAGATGGCTGAAGTATTTCTATATATCTGTTTATTGGTTATTTTGGTTTTATTAACGTGTGATAGGTAATCGTGCATGATGCTACAGTGCTGTAACAACATTTGCAAGTGCATTCCAAAAAGGAATATTTTTATTAATATGAAATATTTATTAATATATTTATATTTTGGTCTTTGTGTTCAAATATAAAAACAAGAAAGGAAACCAATAAAAAAGGCTTCAAAAACAAAGGAAAATATTTGTCCATATGTCTCTGTGCTTTATGATATTTTTTATACCAGTTATACTATAAAATCTTGCTGTCTGTATTTCTCAACTTGCTTCTAACTTTCTCAGTGAACATAATAATGTTTAAAAGTCCAGACAGTTAATAAGGAAATCAACAGAAATGGCTCCTAAATAATGTAATATTTTTGTCCTATTAAAATATATTGTATTAAATTACATGGTCAGGCTTCAACAGGGCTGTGAATGTTGTTAGTGAAAATGGTGGGAGTTAGATGTTGAATCCCAGTCGGGACTTTACAGTAATTGGACCAGATATGATTAAAACATTCTCCAGTCAAAGCAACTCAAGCAGAGTTACTTGCAGAGCTGCATATGTCCCTCACCATCAACAACCTGCCACAGACTAAACTAGACCAGCAGCTGCAATCACCTTCTGTTCTGTCTGTCTCTCCATCATTCTCTTTCTAAGATAATCTAAGTTTTAAAAATCTTTTTATTTATAGTTTTTAACATTTGTTTTAAATGGAAGAACGGGGAGTAGGGTTTCAGATTTTAATAAAATATCTCCACATTGGTCTGATACAAAGTTTAATTAACTTTGAAATTTGCAACTTATTTCTGCTCTGTGCAAATTGGTGTAAAAGTAAGCTACATCATGTTGTTGCCACAACCAGCCCGACTAGAGGGGTGAGATGGGGTGGGTTTAAGAACAATAGGAAACATGATGTCCATCCACTGAAATTTTGTACAAATTTATTTTGTTAATCAAATGTAACAAATAGGCTTTGCTAATAATTTTATATATCCCCTATCATCACTTCTTCCCCAACATCATGTCCAAAACATTGTTATCCAAAATAGTAAAGGAAACATTTTCATCAAATAAAATGGGAACATAACAATGCACAATACAATGGATAACAATCATAAAAAAAACATAACAGACTGTGTGTGTGTGTGTTTGCTGTCAGAACTATGGAAAATGTAAGCTTGTACACAGTAAAAGTCTGTACAATCATTTAGGGGTTTGTTACAACCATCCTCCTCAGCCATTAAACAGGTAGATGTAAAGCTTGTATGATTTATATATGAATTTAAATGAGAACCTGCTGATTCAGATGATACAGATTGTCATTTAACATTTATGAACACGATTGCAAATCGAATTATAATATTTTACAGCTGCATCTCCAAATCTGATCAAACGCGTATGACTCTATAGGCTGTGTTTGCAATTATAGCAATCATCATTGTAAAAAGCGACGTCTTGTGCAAGTATTAACGTGTCTGTATGGTCAACATGACTAAGAATTTAAGAGAAAGACGTCAAATGTATGCATTTTGCAGACACACTTTAATCAAAGCGTCTTAATATATTCAAGCTGTGCATTACCTAACCACGTTATGCTCTACCAGGGCTGCTAGAACGAAAGTTTAATTGGAAGATATTGTTATGATTTAAGTCTGCGGATTATAAATAGTTCTAAAGTAAACTTTTATTCACTATATTTCTAAAACAGATGCAATGGGAGAGGTTTTCTTATTGTATATTTATGTGTGATTCTTAACATGTTGTTTATTCTTAACTGTGGCTCCTGTCTTAATATTTCACAGTGCTGCAGCACAGACTGTTCGAGATCTTAAATCCATGTTATGTCACACTGTATAGCTGCTGAGAGGAGCTGAACCAACTTACAGCTGCTCGACCCAACGGTATGGAGAAGAACCTCTCCCAGTTCAATACTGCCCCCTAAATTTCAGCCTGTGTACTACACGAGATGTAGTTAAAATTAGATGAACTAAGCCATTAGTGCGGGGAAAATAAATAAATAAAAAATGTTTGACAGAATTTTTCATTTATACATTTACCAAATAATTTAGGCTTCACCCAAAACTTAAAATAACAAATGTCAGAAACATCATTAGTTGCGTATATTTATCATGAATCTCATGTTGATTTTTATTCAGTGAATTTCTTTTGCAGATGCATGGTGTTATTCAGTGTCTGATAATGAAACCCAATTTTACTGAGGACTGTTCACACCATCCAACTGAAAAAAGCAGTAATCTAATTTGTATTTGTAATTTTATTAGGTGTAATCATAAATGCTCATGAATGTCCAACAGCAGCACAATAGGGAAGGATGAGCGTGTGTTAAAATTAATGCTATTAAGAAAAGCTTGCCTTCAATCAAAGGGCTATAAAACTCATCATTATTAGACATGACCCCTCCGGAGACCCATTCACCTGCTAGCTAACCTGAGTTATGGCTCAAATCATTGCTTTCATATGCTATATTATCATCACACAATATTACACTACATCCACCATCAGAACTGCACCAGACTGTGTTTTAGATGGATTTTCTTGTTTGTACTGTTGAGATTCTTCTTTTCATTTATTCTTCAATCCTTTTCTCCGTTTTGGTGTTTTTCACATTATTTCCTTCTTTTAACCTCCTTTTCCTCATTGTCTTCTCCTCCTTTCTCATATTCTTTTTCTGAAGCAACTTTACCACTGATTCCTGCTCCAAACTACCATCTACCAGCTCTGACCTCTAACCTCAGCCAAGAAAACGTTGTTGAGTTTGGGAGTCATAAAGGCAAACATAGCACTCCACAGGATCCCAGTCTGGACAATAGAGGGTTCAGGAGAATGAACCGAGGGTATAAATCCCCTACCAGCTATGGGCCTGGTCCAGTCTCCATGCTAAATTCCTGAGAGCATACTGAAGAAGCCTTAAGGGCAGAGAGGCTGGCAGGGTGCAGGGCTGTGGGAGTCTGAGGAGCCCAGAGCTTGCCTCTTAAGATTTAGGTGGGGACTGGGGTACCATAGGAGGTGTATTTAATGCACTGTGCATTCTTGATCCTTGTGGTTTTGGTGTGTCATGTTTAAGCGAGTAGGTTCAACTAAAGTTAGACCAATGTATGGACATATCACTCCCCTCATCGCTTTATTCCTGCAGTCTTTAGTCTCATCTACATCTCAGCTTGCCTCATGCCAGGTTTGATTCCCAGAGTTTCCATGGATGAGGCTCAGAGACTGAAGGTAATAATGTGTGCCTTTGTGAGGATGTTCAGACCGAGGAATAGTGCACACAGAGTTCAGAGCGAGGTCGGGGCGCTTCGCTGCTAGCACGCTTGACGGCCAGACACACATCTCATATCCCTGACCAAAGAGCAGAAAGCCTCTGTCTGTCTGCGACAGAAAAACAGCATGAATCACTACAGGGCGTGAGATGGGGCTAGACGAGACCGAGTGAAAATGGGAGATGCTGTTTTTTTTTGTATACTCACAGTAGGCCCTCAAATCACCTATGTATCCCAGTGAGTTTCGTTTACTAAGACGAAAGCACTCTTAACAAAGCAAAGTGTCTATTTGTTTTAATAGTTATCAGAGCTTCCATCATGCAATACTCTGAAATAGCATGGAACATTTACAAAAGAATAGTAACGGATGTGGCTTTCTCTAGGCTTTCTCTGTGGCTTTTTCTAGATGTAGTAAAAAAATAGGTTTTCTGGTTTGATGAAAACCAAATCCTGTACACTGCTGCTTCAGCTGAATACCAATCGAGGAGTGAAAGAGAAAAATGAAACGGCTGCCTATAGTCTGGCATTCTCGCCCTGGATTCTTGAGCAACAAAAAGGCATTTTTGCACCCTCGAAGGGTACTGAGGTTAGGCATGCTAGGACACCACTTGTAGGGTAATTTGAAATGAAAGTGAGCAACTTAATGAGGGGGCTTTCTATTCATTTGTTAGTAAAATATACAGACAATGATCATTTCAAAAGAAATTTGCCTTTTATAATCATGCTATTTTTGTGGATCTTGATTCATTTTTAAACCTTTTAATCTGAAGCAGTTAAATGATTCTAAAATGCATAACTGCTCTCATGCACCCAAAGCCAGTCATTCATATACATATATATGATGATTTGTGTTTTTGTAAGTTGTATGACAAACTTGGTAACTCCCCGCTCCCTTCAAAGTGCTGACTTGGCAAGTATTCAGCCCTTTATAGTGAGTAGAGCTCAATGAGTCTTTCTTTAATAACTCCTGAATATTAGCCTAACAACACATCAGAGTTTTCTAATACCACAAAATGCATTCATCAATCAACTGATTGGAACCCCTTTATAACTCAGACAATAGATTCTCAGCCAGTCATTTGTAGCACATTATACATGAGACACAAACAGGTCTTTGATGCAAATTACACTCTTCAGAAAGTCCTTTGATTGTTAAAGCTTTCTGGATGACATGGCTACGGTTTGATGACACAGGCCTGTGAAGAAGAGGAATGTGCATCTCGCCTGCGCTAGCAGGCAAGCGACCCCAACTCAGCCCCACTGAGGGGGCGTCTCTGGTCACTGTCCATTAGTTTCGACTGGTACTGCCCGCACAATGGGCGCACTTTGTCCAGGCCTGTCAGGGATGCACTGCGGTAGGCATGAGGGGGTGGTTGGGGAGCTTTGATCTACAGGCGCTCGCTCGCTGGGGTGTGCTGTGTTAGAAAACCGATCCTCTGATATTTCTGTCTCTGTGCATAACTGTGATCCAAACTATAGACGGAAGAACTGGGAGGTAGAGAAAAAAATGCAAAAAATCTGCAAATTATTAAAAGTTTTGCCTTGAACTGGGTTATGCCTCTGTGTAGCTTAAATAAAGGGTCATGCTAGCAGGCTTAAAAGGGAATAATAGAAGGATTTTTCTATCTTTTTTGTGCCTTATGTCTTAATTAGTTAAAAAATGAGGAGGAGTAAGACTAAAGCTTGCTTTTTTTGAGCAAGAACATAGGACCTATGTGTTCTTATGCGTATTTATAAGGTTTACATAGTCATGCTAAGAAACACCTTAAATCAGTCTAAATTAAGTTGTTGGTTGTCTGAGCCTGTATGTCTCAAACAGTATTGTTGAAAAACAATAGGTTATGGCCTTTACACGTGCTTATGTATCAAATGTACATGTTTGAGCTGTGTGTGTGGCAAGGGTAACCACTTTAAAGTGCTCATTGAAGTGTGATGACACAGAGACATGGTGATCAGTGCACCCATGAAAGAGAGAGTGGGAGTTGCATCTGTGTGTGTGTGTGGTGGTGGGTTTACGTAACCATATATTGGTGACAAATTTGTTAGATTATATTGTTTATAGCTAACTTTGTATAAAAACAATAGAAGTCTATGGAATGTCCCTATTTAGATAAGTAAACGTGTGTGTGTGGTTATATTGTTTATAGCTAGCTGTATATAAAAAACAATACAAGTCCATAGAATGTCACCATTCAGATAGACAAGTAAGTAAGTGAGTGTGTGTGTTGGAGGGGGAAGGGGGGGGACTTTTTGTTTGTTTGTCTCTGAGTAATTCAAGCTGGTTTTGTCTTCCAGTATAACTGTTATCTATCTATTTCTTTTTCTCTATATCTTCCACCCTCGTCTTTCCTCCCGTCTTGTTTTTAAACTCCTCAGAAAAGACATCTCCTTCCGCTCCATCTCATTTGTAAAGGGTTCTTCAGGTTCCTCTCAATAACGATCGCTTCTTGGGTCAAATTATAACTCTTGGTGCGGTCCTTTAGACATCTATTACTTCCATTTAAATATTTAAGCAACAGAGTTTTACAAGATCTCCCTTGGGTGCGTTTAAGAGGGCTGATACCACCTGCTCACTGTCCCATGATATGATGAATGGCGCTGAGGTGGAGTCATCCCAGATCAGGTAACTGGCCAAATTATAGCAGACACTAAGAAGCGCTTCGCACAATGACCTACAGAAAACAGTAGACAAAAGACCCTATTCTAGAGCTGGACAATACATTAGGACAGAGAAGATACCTGAGACAAAGTTGCATTTAGGGCTAGCGTCATACTGTCCATACTGCGAGATGTACCTGAAGACATTTGGGTAGATCAGTGCATGCTATGTGCCCAAATGTGTATTTATATTCAATAAATGTAGTTCAATTGTTTTGCTTTGTACACTGAAGCTTATACACTTCAAAGGTATGTGTTATTCATCCACCAGAGTAACTTCACATTATCAGATATTTCTGCTATCAGCTATATAACTTAATTAATCTGCTCTTGACACTCGTTACTGAACAAGGGTCAACTTTGAAAATATCAAGGTTGTTTTTCAATCTTTGTGCTGTCTATTCAAGGTCAGCATTGAGGTCAAAGAAATGTTATTGAAACATGTTTTGGCCCAAAACATTGATTTTTGTGATATTGAGTTGGTTAGAAAAAGATGGAGATGAAATAGCACAATATTATATCTGTTTCTAAATTTCTGTTGAAAGCTGAATCTTGCTTGTCACTGCATTTCTGTTCATGATCATGTTAATTTAAATGTAGTTATGCTATACATTTAAGAATAAATGAGTGAATATACATGACTGATGAAAAGATATGTACAATTACTTCTCTGGTTGTTTTACGTTTGTTGTTAATACCTTTTAAAGTTATTATGGGGGGTATATACAATGGTTTACCTTTCAATGTGGGCTTTGTGACCAAACTTTGGTGGGCAGGGTCCCTTATGCATCATGAAAAGGTGTGTGTCCCTGTAAGAGGCCCCATGTCCTAATCATCTGTCATCATCCTATTTAAAACTTTTTCACCTGCACCCTAATCCCTTATTATTTACCTGAGAGTCAGAATGACAAGCTCCTGTCTTTCTCTGTCTGTCTTTCTGTCTCTTTCACAATTGTATCATTTCATTGTTCTGTCTTGACTTTCTCACAATGATGATTAATTTGAAGGGCATAATACAAATTGGACCGAAATTACACAGATGACAGACAGTGTTGGTGGGGGGTGCAGGTTTTGGGAGCCAAAGGACTAGATTGTGAAAAAGTTTTTGTGGGCTTGTTATGGATGTCACATAACTGCAGTCACTAGCTCCCTGCAGCCAGAAAAATCCAGCTCACTGCTGGATTTATTCAGCCTGGTCCATCCATGTTATTGTGTCATTTTTTGACCTTTTGAGGTTGCAAATTAGATCCTGTTTCATACTTATTCACAGGGGAGATTATCACAGGTAAGCAAAGATTCCATTAATAATGCACTGTGGTGTTTTGTCTGTTGCCAGCAATCCACCCACAACAGGGACAAACAATGTGAGGCCATGAAGAATTCTTACTTATTGATTCACTAGCAATTTCCCAGCATTGATTTCCCTTTGTTACCACCTTCCTATCTAAGTCATTCTGAATAATTGATGAGAAGGCGATATTCTCACCCTGAGGCTTTCCTGTTACACATGACAGCTTACTCAGTGATGGTTCTCCTCTAGCCTGTCTAGAGGAAACACTCAATATCTCTGATTGTGGAGGCATTGTTTGGGTTGTATGGCCCATTTAAGAACTTCTCAACAATATAAGCTAGTATTATGTTTAAATTCTGTTCACAATGGCAGTTAAGTTCAACACCATGTCTATCAACAGTTAACAGTCAATCCTGATCACTGTATCTTACTGTACCTTAATTTTGTAAAAAAAAAAAAAAAAAAAGGCTTAACTTGTAACTGGAGCTTGGTAAAGTTAATTTAGTGAAGTTGACTGTATATCTTCAAATAAAATGTATGGATCTAACTTAATTATCTTTTAATGTACATTGATGCAGTTCAAAAAATGGCAGGACTTCACAAATTACTTTGTATTATTTCTCAGTACTATAAAGCAAGAAAAGATGTTGAGACCCTGACACAAACTCTCCTCTATGGTTTAGGGCTTTGGAGGTGTGTTGACTATGAAGTTTATGAAAACAAACAGCAGAGACTGGGCATTGAAGAGCTTTTGCTTACATATGGTTTGCGTTTATCTAAACCTCTCCATGCTATCTCCCTGCCCTTCTCTCTGAGAGAGATATTTCAGATGGTGAAAGCGAAAGGCTCGGAAATCCAGTCTTAGATGCACCACAAGGTCCAGAACACTGAACAATATGTATTGAAAGAAGCCATTCTCTTATTAAAATGCTAAGTGCATGTTGCTTTTGGAATTTTCCAAAGGCCTTATTTAGGGGAAGTTGTTACGCTGGGAAAAATGGAAGCAGTTGATAGGAGAGGACAAAACA